>OY728120.1:615536387-618036387 GCA_963277665.1 Viscum album | reverse complement strand
CCTCATATTCGAAATAGGTTGGCTGAGATTGGATAAAAGGTCAATGCCCTGAAAATATGGCTGGTGAGATTGCACCTAAATAGAGTGATGGAACCAAAAATAAATGTAGATATGATGTAAGTGACTAGATTAACTTATTGAGATGTTTCCATTTCTTTAGACTGATCAAGGATAAAACAATAGATGTAGGAGTTAGCTCTGTGTCTATATTGAGTAAATTTTGGGCTTATATGAGAAAAAAATGGGTGTGGGTCTCTTGGATAAAGAAATGGAAAGAAGTAAATGGATTAAGAATTAAATGAGAGGTAGTTTTTAAATTTATCCCCAACATAAGGGGACCCATGTTATTGATTCACAATTTATGAACCATGCGCAAACTGTGCATAAGTTATTAGTACAAATGGGAACCCCACATGGTTAAGTGCATGGTTTGACTAACTGTATGAAAACATTGAAAGAATGATATATCCAAAATCTCAGTATTCTTGGATATTCATGCTCCTGAGGTCATATAGTTTTCGAAAAATCATGCATCCTATAGGTCATCACAATCTACAACCACACGGTTTTAGACAAACCATGCAGGATGGGTACTAAAGTTTCTCCAAACAATGTTTCTCAGTCCATTTCAAATTTTATATGGAACTCAATGCTCACAAAAATCCCCAGAATCTCTTAGGAAATTCAATATGATGTATCAAATGTTAACCATGATTAATAAAATTATTCAAATTAAAAAAATAAATTATCCATGCGTTCATGAAAATATGTGTCATTACAACCTACCCTCCTTAAAGATACATATCCACATTTTAGGATTAGGAGGGTAATGAGGTATCATTAGAGAATAGCTCTTTCCACTAAGCTTTTAAATCAACTTCATATTCCCATGTCTCATTTTATACTCAATCGTCATGCCATAGCACCTGTACCAAAGGAACTGACATGACTCTAAGGGTCTTTATGCTCTGATCACTAATACGTATTGGATACTCCCCTAAGGATGTATCTACATCCATACTTACCTCATTAGTATGAAAGGACAAATTCAGGTCTGGATAGTGTCGATGATGCTAAGATACATGAAAGACATCATACATTAACCAGTTCCTCTAATGATGTGCCAACTAGGTAGCCACAAGTCTGATCCGTTTCACAATCTCAAAAGGTCCAATGAATTACAATGATAGATTACCCTTCTTTTGAATACATATATGGTCCAACATGGAAGAGATTCACAAGAAAAACCTGTCTCTGACCTTGAACTGAAAAGGTCACCAATTTCTGTTGGCATAATACTTCTATCTGGACTGAGAAATCATCATGTTCTTTATGATCTACTGGACCTACCCTGTAGTCTCTTGCATGAGATTTTTTCCAAGAATAGATGCTTCCCCTCCCTCTCTCCATCACATAGGTGAGGGTAAAGTCCTACAATATAAATCATCATAAAGATTTGTCTCTATGGTATCCTGAATAATTTTTTATAAGAATAATAGATGAAGACAATGTGTTTCTACTGGTATACCCCTAATTCAAGTAAACATTCAGGGAAAAGGTCATCTAAAAACTAAATTGCACACTCTTTCTATCCATTGGTCTGATGGTGATAGGACATGCTCATAAGAACTTGTTTAGACAATTCTTTCTTCAAACCCTACCAGAACTATGTTGTAAAATGAGTCTCTCCATAAGAAGTGACTGAAAAATGACCTAAATGAAGACTTAAAACCTCCCTTATGTACATCCTTCCCATTTTTTCTACTAATAAGGGTTCTTTCACAGTTACGAAGTATGAATCCTTTATCAAACGAATAATAAAAACCCATACAATATTGTTTCCCCATGGATATATGGGTAAAACGATCAAAAAATGAATTGCAACATCTTCCCATTTCCCCTCAGGGATGGAAAATAGTTGTCAAATCCCTTCCAGAAACTGATATTATACCTTCACCTACTTACAGGTGGAACTCCATGTAGAGAAGTCAGTAATCCCCTATTCCGAACTAGGAAATCAATAATGGTATCTCGTATCTCGATACATTTTGGTAACCAAAAGATGAACTACCCGTGTTGAAGTGTGTTTTAATGGTATGTGCCCTCCTGATCTGTTATATTTCTAGTTTTAGTTGTTGGAGGTGTTTGAGGGAGGTTTTGGTACATTTTGGTGGAAGATGTAAGTATATCAGAATTGATGTATGAAATACATGTCATGTAAGTGTATTACACGGTGTGAAAGTTGGTTTCATGGATTATCTAGAGAAATTTTATGATGTGTAAATTTTTGGGGATAAATAATAAAAAGGTGATGTGTTTTATAACAAAATATAGAATCTAATGACTACACAATATGAAAGGGGATCACATTTTGTGTAATTATCCAATGCTATATTGTTTTAAAGGACTCAGAAACTAATTTTTTTCTTAAACCATATGAACTGTCAATATTATCATGTCCTAGAATTTCTATGACCTTATCCGTCTAAATTATTAGATTCCTTTCGATGGGGATCAATCATTGGGAAACCTTATTTGATCTATAGTGAGTTATCCTCTCGTTCTCATCATTTTCCCTTATTAATTATTTTGGGGGTTCACTATGTTGGTATGAATTGGTTTTCATCATATTTTTGGTCTACTTCATGAAGGAATCTTGGTGTGGAAGTGGATGATCCATAGTTCCTAATTGTGAGGTTTTGCTTTTCTAGCATTCGTTCTAGCCCTCCGGTGCATAACAAGTTGGAAAAACATCACTGAGGTTTGATTTTCCACATTTCTCGTTATTTTGTATCATTCATGAAAGGTTTTCTTTTGTTTACCTATGGGTTATGGTTTTGATAGGTTAACTAAATATAAATAAGTTGTTTAATATAATTTAAATGGTAAATGGGATTTATCTAATGCATTTAAAACATTTATATTACAGTGATATTGTGAATTTTATGTACTAGATGCCTAGTAGAAAATTTTGGTCATTGGGGGATTTTTTATTCCATATACATTTGTTGTAATTTCTTATTTTGTTGTGATATCACCCTAAAAATAGAAATTATCCAACCACTTATATTCATTTAATAAATTAGTTTCCACTAGATTATGATTTCTGTGATGGAATCCCTCTAATATAATGGAATGTGAAAAAATCACTTTTTTAAATATGTAAAAGAATATTTATGTATTGTGATGTGGGTTTGGGAAATATGGGGATGATAGATTTGGTGACGTTCCTTTCGGGCTTTGAGGTGCTGCTTTTTGTGCCATACTTTTGGGGTGGTGACGTGATGGTTTGTCTGCACTTATTTTGAGGTTGAAATGTGATGGTTTTTGTGCCATACTTTCTGGGTGATGAGGTGATGGATTGTGTGTCTTAACTTTGGTGTAGTGAGTTGATAGTTTTCTAGAAGTGATTTTTGGGTGGTGAGGTGATTGTTTGTGGTCTGTTATATTGGGGTGGAAAGGTGAGGTTTTGGGGGATTACAGGTTTCTTGTGATATTTGGTTATGTTGTTCTAGATGCCCAATTAATGATGGAATAAATGAATATTTAATAATGTTTGAAATGAAATGAGTTTCTTGGGTTAATGGGATTAATATTTGTTAATGGAAAATTATATAATGGTTTGTGTGATTATATATGGTTTTTGATTAATAATGAAAATAAGAGATCTTCACTATCTAAAATACCTATTTTAGATACCAATAAATACATTTACATATAGCAACATAGCGGCGAAGTCATGGGTTGGTTGGTGATTTTTTTGTAACCCATAAGTCTGTCTTTTTTATTTTCTCTATATAAATTTATGCACATTATATTTTTGTGATTTCAATATGAACCCCACCCATGTTGATAACTTTTTTCAGAAAATTTCAACACCAAATAGGGTGTCTTTACCATCCTCCCTTTGGGAGGTTGGGTTGCAGGACACCCTCACATCTATGAACCCTCTTTCGGGAACTGGTGGCCCAAGCTTATTCGGGAAGGATGTGATGACAAGTGGTATCCCAAGATTCTTTGGGATAAGGTATAATGTGGTGCCACAGGGGTCATTTGGATGAGTTGTTATGTGAATTCCCATGAATATTCGGTTGAATATGTGATGTGTTGTGAGGCCCAAATGTGTGCAGGAGGGATATGTTGTGAGGCAAAAGTGCGTGCATATTGGGTGTGATGTGGTATATTCAGAAGTGCTGTAAGTTATAGGATGTCATCTATTGGGGTGTGAGAGTGAATAATCAATGTGAAAGTGGTACATGGTACCCTATCATCTATATTCTTTAGTTTAAATTATATTACATAACATTTATTATTTGGTGAAGATACCTTCATGATGTTTGGATGGTTAGTATACCTTTTTAGGTTCAATTTCATTCTAATGTTTTCTCACAAGAAAATTAGAATTCATATTTTACATGTTAAAATGAGCATTTGGTCGTCCAATTATGTATACATGTATGCTCACCATAGGTATATAATACTACTTTCGGGGTTTCAAGAGGATTTCAATGATCGTTCTGGAAGTTACTATCTCGGATAGTTTAGAGTTTCTATATTGTTGTTGTAGCCGTAATTTTGGGTATTTACTTAGGAGACTTTTATCTATAACAGTTATATTAATACATGCATGTGTTATGGTTTGGGATTGTATTTTATATTATGTATTGGTGTTGTGTTGGATGACTCATACTATCTCCAAAACTTGTTTTCATTAAAATTGTAATGCCTCCCTTATTGTGAGACATATACACCCTTGGTGATAGTCACCAATGTAGGGCCTACTAGAGATGGGACTCGAGGGTTCATTACATCTCTCCCCTAATTGTGGTGTCTTTGGTTGGATGGGGTCATGAGAGAGTGGTATCATATGGGATGATTGAGATGTAGGTTGGGGTTTATAGTATGGAAATGTGAGGTTTTCATGAGTCAGTATAGAAACTGCGCAAGCTGTCCTTGGTATGTGACATAGGATAGAGAGACCAGCTGTGACATGAGATTTTACCACCCCCCGTAATACATTTCATGACCACTGATCTGATTCAACGACTAATAGAGATGTGCCTTCTTGTAGGGTAGATACCTAGGATATGTATATGCATCAAAATAACTTGTAATTTTTAATTAGGTTGTTTTGGGAAATATATGGGTATCAAAATGAATAAAATGAGTTAAAATGAATCCTAATAAATATACGCACTATGAGGAATAAAAAATATTTTTTTCCTTTTAGATATTTCTCTTGTTCATCGTTCATGTGTGGATCAGGATGTTGATGTTTAGAATACTGATATGATTGACCAGGATAGGGTTGATATGGGTTTAGAGGATGATCAGTGGAATATGGCATTGCAGTCTTCCCAATAAAAGTATTTGGTGAATTAAAATGGAATTGTTTTTTATGTGGAGACAAAGAACTGTATTGAGGAGCTTGAGATCAAAATTAGGTTAATCCAGGACAAAATGTAATATTGGGTCTCCTTGTAAGTCTTTCAAATGTGAGGAGATGTGTGTCAGTGGTGGATGTTTTATCTAGAAGAGGGGAATTAGTTATATGTTCCATGGTTCAACTTCTTGAGGGAGTCCTAAATAGAGTTCCATTGATTGACCATGAAGGTATTGAAGATGATGAAGATTATAAATATCTAGAAGGTGAGTTTTTTGGTATGGGATTTTGGAATCATATTCAAGTATCTTTTTCATTTTTCACCTAATACTTTGCTAGATGATGATTCTAAAAGGATATGTCTTGAGGAAACACTTTTTCCATCTATCCATTATGCTGTAACTACATTTATGTTATCGATGCATCTGGATTATTAGAAGAAGATGAACGTAATAGAGGAAATAGACTCATGAGGATTTTTCCTAGGGTTTGGTAACCCATATGGTTCATTGAGTTGAATAGTTTTTAGTGGAATGTCTCAGACACCAGGAACATAGAGGTTTTTACCAGCCGGTAGTCAACCACAGTAGATATCCTTTTGACCTTATGGTTTTAGCTTCTTTGTTTAGTGGTTGGGGTTGATGGGTTTCTTATATGGTGTTCATGACCATATTCGGGACAAGTTCCTAGTGGATTTTTGAGATTAGTTTGGTAGAGTTGGATTGATTCAACATCAACTACCAGTGAGGCCATTTTAGTAGCAGGGTTAGAATTCTTATGATCCACAAAGTGGAGATGAAACTGGTAGAGGACGATCTCTAGATGTTCCTCAGGTTCATGGATTGTGTCTTGAGCGTGGCCATGCTGATGATTTCTAGTAGAGAGGTAGAGGAGCTAGGCTTAGTCTGTTTCATGTTGTGGAGTCTACAGTTTTAGAGGGGACAAAGATTTCCAGAGGTACGATCATGTTTTTTAGTTCCCTTGTTTTTTCCATGTTTTATTGAAAATATTCACACTCTTTTATTTTTCCTAATTTAACCCATGCTCTGGTACTATATATAGATAGGATTCCCATACAACTGGTTTTGACTATACTAGTTAGAGGCAAGACCATCTTGTTTGACGTGTGCCGGGAGCGTAGACTATTGATTGGGCCACATCTATCCCATGGGGATGTTTTCTTGTAATAAATATTGTCATACAATTTCTTTTTTTTCATAGACTATTTTATTCTAAAGGTTATATTATTAACTACTTCTGGAGGAGAGTTGTGTGTTTGTATGTGGATGGTCAATGTGTGGTTTTTGTTAGTGAGTGGAGGTGGTATGTTGGCATGTAGAGCGACTTCCTTCATTATTTGATGAGTTTGTAGTGGAATTAGTAGACCCTAGGATGGTAGTGGTTCTTAGGGTCTTTTGGGAGTTTGAAGAAGTATTCCCATGGAGGATGTGATGCTACCCCATATATGGGATATTGAGTTCGGAATGGACTTGCGACATGGTGCTTCACTTATTTGGATGGATCCTTATTAGATGACACCTTTTGAGTCGTGGGAGGATAGGATTCAGATAGATGATCTGACGCAAAAGGGTTTCATCTGGCCTGGTGTGCCATCATGTGGTGCTCTAGTATTATTCTCGAAGAAGTTGGATGGTATTCAAAAGTTCTATATAGACTAATAGTGGTTTAATAAGGTGATGGGCACGAATCATTGCCCACTTCTAGGTATAAAAGATTATTTCAACCAGCTGAGAGGGGCTAGTTGGTTTCCTATGAAATATCATCAGTTTGGATATCACCTGTTGCCTATAAAGAAGGGAAATATCCCAAAGACTTCCTTCAGATGATGGTATGGGAACATCATGTTTTTAGTCAGGAAATTCATTATTATGAACACACCATATATGTTCTTTTGGATTCTGAACTACATGTTCCATGATTTCTGGGATTGATTTAACATCATATTCAATGATGTTATCTTAATCTACTTGAAGGCAGAGGAGTAAAATTTCAAGCATTTAAAAACTATATTTCATGTTCTTCGACGCTACCAACTCTATGTAATGTTTTCCAAGTGCATGTTCCAGACATTTGAGAATCATTTCCTTGGCCATTTGGTGTCTTATCTTGTTGTCACAGTAGACCCATTTAAGGTTGAAGCAGTTTTTTCATAGAAAGGTCCCATGTTTGTGGCAGAGTTCATATATTTTAAATCCTCACATGCTATTATTATAGTTTTTACCCGATTTCACTGGATTCATACCCATATTGAGTGATTTAACATAAAAGGACAATGATTTTGTGTAGATTGACTAGGGCTAGGTGGAGTTCAGTTACAGGAAGGGGTTGTTGTTTAATACTCTACGGCTCCAACTTCCTGAGTAAGGGGTGATTCTTGAGGTGTTTGGTGATGCTTCCCCTATTGGATTAGGGTTTATCTTGATACTATAGAATGAAGTGATCCTTAATGGGTCTAAGAAGTTACTTCCCCACAAGTGTAACAATTACACCAATGATCTAGAGCTATTTGGAGTTGTGTTAAGGCAGATGTTCTGTCGACATTATATCATTTGGGACTTATTTGTGGACTTCAGGGATAACAATAGCTTGAGGTGTGTCTTTTAATTGCATGATCTGATCTTTCTACATTAGATGTGGATGGAGTTTCTTTAGGATTTTGATTTTGAGATCTGCTACACCTTAGGAAAGGGAAATATCTTGGTCGATGTTTTGAGTAGGATTCCATGGAAGGGTGTTGTTCAGTAGTCTGAGATTAATGGTGAGCAATGGGGGGGGGGGGGGTTAGAAGGATTTCACATATATGCACATGTGGATTTTGGTAGTGTATATTTAGTTTATATAATGGTGAAATATTCTCTAATGCAGTAGGTGAAGGATTTTCATTGGTGAGACATAGAAGAAGAGGTGGTACACGATCATATTGGCCATTGTGATTCTCTAGAGGGGTGGATGACATATGGTCAGAACCAGAAGTTGTTTCATGGTAGGTTGTTTCTTTCAGTAGCAATGTGCAAGGGGTTTTTTGGGATTTAAAATTTTCACCATTGGTGGTGCACCCAAAATTTATATATTGCCAAATGGATTGAGTATGTAATATTGGTGGACCGAGAAGAAATGGATGATGTTAGAGTTGGTGGATAAGTGCTTCAATTTCAAGTGAGTAAGATCGAGAATCATGTTCACAATGGATTGTTACAACCCTTGGTTGTTCCAGAGTGGAAATGGGATGACGTCTCGATGGAATTAATCATAGGATTACCCATAACTCATATAGGTTGTGAAAACAACTGAGTGATGGTGGATCATTTGATGAAATCAACACTCATATTAGAAATGAATGAGTTGGTTTTAGTGGATTACTTGGATACGAGGTATGTGTATGAGGAGGTCCAATTTCATGGATTTCCAAGGACCATTGTCTCGGTTCAGGACACACAATGTTCCTCACGAGTCTGGTTGAGATTACAACATGTTTTCATCTCTCAGTTACGCATCAACAATTCTTTCCACCCCCAAATAGATTACCAGCAATAATGGACTTTCGAAACATTAGAATACATCTTGGGGGTGTGCATCATGAACTTTGGTGGGTTATGGGTATGTCATATACCATATTTATAATTATCTTATAATAATATCTACCACTCTTACATTGGGATGACCCCTTTTAAGGCATTTTATAGGATACCATTTCATTCTCCACTATGCTCGACAGAGGTTGTGGTGACTACCGTTATTGGTCCATGTGGTAAACAACATGATACAAAATTTTAATCTTTTTCATGAGTGGATGAACAAAGTGAATGAATAGTAGAAGTATTTTTTCGAATATTGGAGGAGGCCCCTGGGGTTTAAGGTTGGATACCATGTGTTCTTGAGGTTTTCCCATGGACGTGGGAATCAGAGGTTTGGAAAAGGATGTAAGCTTTATTCTAGTTTTGTTGGTCCCATTGTGGGGTTTGGGTGAGTAGGTTAAGTGACGTAATGTTCGGTATTCCCAATGTGGGATAGAAGGATCCACAACAAATTCCACATCAATCAACTTCATCTATATCTTCATGATGTCTTCCATGTCATTGACTAAGGACATTTGAATATCTAGGATGACACTACAATTTTGGAGAACCAAATAGAGATCGAGTTTATCCAAAATATGGCACTACATGGAAGAACTATTTCCTTGTTTTTGTTGTTGTGGAGTCATGGTGTCAAAGAGATGAGTACTTTGGTGTGAGAAATTCAAATGTGTTCCCAGTACCTAGAGTTGTTTTGAGTTTTTATTTTCTTTTATTAATTTGTGATGTGATGTTTGGATCCCATTAATTTATGATATTAGATGATTTCCATATATTTTGGTGTGATTGGTATGATGTGTGATAATGTCTTTAAAAACAAAAAGGGTAAGACCTAATTCCTATTTGAGATACATTATATGAGATTCGATTGAACCTTGGTGAGTGATTTAGTACTACATAGATTAGATAGAATCTTCACATGGAATAAATTTTTTTCTAATTCATGTGTTTGTGATACTGTAGTTCTTTGGTTGTAAAAGATGTTTTTTTTTGATGCATTGAGGTTGAGATGGATGTGGTGTAGTTGTGTGGAAGAGTGGTTTTGTGAGAGGAAGTGACTTGTGGTTGTGGTGATGTGTCTTTGCAGTGTTTTTTGGGCATATGGCTTGTTGAGTTTGGATATTGGAATCATTTTAGGGGTCATGAAACTCTTGAGATGTATCTCGCATGGTGGTTGTTTAGAAACATCTTTCATCTCTGGTTGGTTTTTGATTCTTGGGGGAGAGATTCATTTCTTAGGAATATGATGTAACCGTGTTTTCTCTCACAGTCTATTACATTTCTAGTTTTTTTGTTGAATGGGTTTAAGGGAGGATGCATGATTTTTTGTGGAAGCTAAGGATACACCCGAACTACTACAGGAAATACACATTGTGTAAGTGTATTACACGACGTGAAATATGGTTTCATGTATTATTTAGGGATAGTTCATAATGTTTATATATAATGGATTAAATAATAAAAAGGAGACTCATTTTCGGCAGAACCTATAATCTCATGATTACACGACGTGAAAGGGGATTACATGTAGTGTAATTCCATAATGCTGTAAAATTTGAATGGTTTCAGCCCCTCTAGTTTTTCCCAAACCCTACATCCACATAATTATCTAATTACCTGGGCATCTGATAGCCTTATACATCATTGTTTGAAGATTTCTTTAAATGGGTATTGATACATCAGCTCCCTTCTTTAATCCATGGTGACTTCTCCTCTTGTTCTCGTCGGTTTCTGTTCTTTATTCTTTGGGGTTTGTCTTTGGTGTTGTGGTTGGGATTTTTTTGTCTGATTTGGCTACATCTTTTTGGTATCCTGGTTTGGTGTATGTTGATCTATGGTTCCTCATGGTTGATTTGTGGTTTGAGTTCTTCTTCACCCTGTAGTGCACAACAGCTTTTAAAAACATCTTAGAGGTAGGATTTCCTTCATTTTTCATTATTATATATCATGCAAGATGGTTTTAATTTTTTACCTATTAGTTAGGGTAGTGATATATTAATTAAATATAAATAATATTTTGAATTTATTTTCAAGGGTAAAGTTTCTTCTTTTATAGGGTTTTACAACATTGATATTATTTTGTTATTTATAATTTTACGGGCCTGATGCCCTACTGAAAACTGTAGTTGTTGGGGGCCTTGTTTACACTTGATATTTGTGATTTGATTACTGCATTGGTTCTGATTATTATCAAATCACCCTAGAAATGGATTTTTTATTACCAATTATATTTGGTTAATAAATAGGTTTCCCTAGTTTTAGGATTTTTGTGATGAAATCCCTTGAATATATTGGAATGTGATAAAATACCCTTTGAAAATATGTAAAAGAATCATGATGAGTAGTGATGTGTGGTTGGTACATGTGAGGATGATGGTTTGGTTTCCATTATTTTAGATTGGTGAGGTGATGGTTTGTGTTCTATGATTTTTTAGTGGCGATTTGATGGTTTGTGTGACATGATTTTGGGGTAGTGAGGTGATGGTTTTTGTGTTGTGATTTTAGGGTGGAGAGGTGATTTTATCTATTCCATGATTTTCAGGGTGGTGAGGAGATAGTTTGTGTTATGCGATTTTGGGGTGGTGAGGAGATATTTTGTGGGTTATGCTTTTGGGATGAAAAAGTGAGGATGTTTTGGATGATATTTTTTCTTCTGATATGTGGATATGTTTTGAAATATTCCCATGTAGCGATGTAATTAATGAATATTTAAAAATGTTTGATGTGGAATGGGTTTCTTTATATGATGGGATGAAAATAGTTTAACTGAAAATTAATTGATGCATTGTGTGATTAAATTTTGTTCATTCTAAGTAATGAAATAAAGGGATCTTCACCATATGATATGACAGTTTCATGTACAAATAAATATATTTTGAGTTATTATAAATGTGGGGTAATCATGTTTTGGTTAGTGATTTGTTTGTAAACCCATAGGATGGGATTTTATCCTTTTATCCTTATATTTTCATACATTGTATATGCTTATAAAAACAATACACACCCCACCCATGTTGACTACTATGAGTCGAATACCTAAATCATCATGTGGGGGTGTCTTTCCAAACATCCTGGTGAGAGGATGGACGACTAGCCACTAGAACTACTCTACCCACTCATCCAAGCAATGAAGACCCAATATTTTTTCCGAATAATGGGATGAGATGTGGTATCCATGGGGACTTTGAGATGAGTTGTGATGTGGTGTCCCAGGTGTTTTTGAGATGATTTGTGATGTTCTTTCCCCTCTGTATTGGGGAAGATATGTGATTTATTGTCAGACCCAGGTGTGTGCGGGAGGGATGTGATGTGGTATATTCGGAACAGTTGGATGTTCCAGGACATCTTCCTTTGTGGTGTGAGATTGACTAATCTATGGAAAGTGGTGCATGGTTCCCTATCCTTCATGTTGTTTATATATTGTATATGAATTGAGGTTCTTTATTTGGTGAGCATGCCTTAGTGAGGTTGGGATGGTTAGTATTCATGTTTAGATTTTTATTGGTTCTACTGTTTTATGATAGGTGGATTAATATTCTTACTTCACATGTGTAAAAGTGAATTTCATTTTCCTACTAATTATATATTAATTATTTCATGTCATATATAGTTTTTTTTATTTTTTAGGGGGGTTTTGTTGACCATATTGGATTATATAGCTTGGATCCTTGATGGTTGGTGTATCACATATTTATATTTACTTATCGGTATTAACTTTGGAGACTTTTATCTATATAAGTTCTATTTATACATGCATGTGTGATGGTTTAGGATTCTATTTTATATTTTTTCTTGGATTTGTTGTGGATGATTCATAATATCTCCTAATATTTCTTTCTTATACTGGGTAATGCCTCCCATATTTTCATATTTAAAATCCCTTGGTACTAGTCTCCATCCAGGGGCCTACTAGAGGTGGGAATTAGTGGTCATTATCTCTCTCCCCTCATTGAGGTATTTTTGTTGGAGGTGTTCATGACATGAGGAATTCCAATATCATTACTTGTATGAATCTACTAGGACATATACACTCCCATGGAATAATAAGGTATCATCCCTATCCACATTACAACCTGAATATGTATCATCTTCAAAAATAATTTCCCATGGGATAAGGAATTTGGGATTAGATAATTGCCTCATTCATACCCTTTCTAGAAGAGTAGAAGTAACATCTATGGTTGGGAGGATATTTGGACCATGGTCCTCTTGGAACTCTATGTGAATCTCTGAGAATAAGGCTATAAACTAATATTAATCATTGGACTCTTGAAATCCATGTTTCTAATTCATCCATAACAGATCACCAACCACATAATGTCCTTTACCTGGTGTTTATTCAAGCTCAATATCAAACAATTGTTGGTACTCCACCAACCTAAATTTTCAATGATTTTGATCCCACTATGTAAATATGAACTTGAGGATTGGGTGGTATGTGAATATAGAAAAATGATCCATATGTGGATAGTGTCTCCAATATTGTATGGCATGCACTATAAAAATGAGCTAGATATAGTGCATTTTTTAATTCTACTCATGATGGCTCATTCGACAAGACTAGTACACGACGACTCACCCTTACGACATCAAAACACCTACAAGAATGATACCCAATGTGCCATTGTATATAGTATAGCTTCTTCCTAGATTTAGAAAAATCAGTATTATAGCCAAATTAAAATGACCCTTCAACTATGGAAAGGATGATTCACATGATATATATTATAAAAATTTTATAACACACTTTGTTAAGCTAAAAAATTGTTCTGTAAGGAATGAAAAATACTGGATGAAGCATATATAATATCTGGATCTCCCTACGAATATCTGAATGTCAAAGATGTTCTAGGGATTATCTAGGGAAAGAATAACTCTGACTTTATCTGGGAATACTGATATTCTTAACATGAAGATAATGTGACCCATGAAGTGCACTCTATCATTCCAAATTTCCATTTCCCGATATTAGCATAGAGATGTTTCTCTTTCTGTGTTTTCAAAACAATCACAATATTAGTTTCATGGTCATGTATAGAGTTTGAATACCCCAATATATATTCAATAAATAATACAACCAATAAATCTAGATATGGGAGGAATAACTCATTTATAATATCCCTGAAGACTGTAGGTTTGTTTGTGAGCCCGGATGACATGATGATGTACTCATAGATACCATAACTACCCCTGATAGTTTTGTGAGGTATGTATGAAGTCTTGACCTGAACCTAGTGATAGTACATCCTAAAATATATATTTTAAAACAGTTTCTATTTCATATCTGGTCAATGTGGATATTTATTATAGAAAATGTATAAAAATTAGTTATTTTAAGATTGTTCTAATAATGGTCATCCACACATAGCCTAAGGTCACTATCTACATTATTGGGGAAATTAAATAGTGAACACTATGAAGAAGTGTTGGGGTGTATGAAACCTTTAGCCTCTAGATCCTCCAATAAGTTCTGGTATTCTTGAAGATCTTATGGTTCCATCCAATAAGGAGGAATGGTTGCATGTTATTCTCTTGGAACTAACATAGTAGGGAATCTTACCTCTTCCTCCCAATGTAGAAAATCTAAGTAGTCAAAAAATACAGATCTGAAATAATCCTCTGTTGGAGTAAAAATAGTGGGTAATAACCCCTGGTCATCCAACAAAATACTAGCAATCTGAGCTATAAAATCGTATATAATATTCTACTTGGGTCCTAATTCTATAGTTTACACATCCCATTATCCCTTATTCATGTGACTACCACCCTCTGATGATGTATAAATCAATCGTAGATGATATCAGGCAATATGGGATCGATAGGGAACAAACTAGTCCCTCCCAATGATTACATAAAATACCATCATGTTGAGGATGAAATGATTTAAAATCAGAATTTAACCACCTATCTCAAGAAGATAGTCCTTATAATGATGTACACCATCTGAACAGAAACAGAGATAGGTATCTAAAAACATAACTCCATGAAAATGTTAAATCTCAAGGCCCAGAATTCCTATAATTTTCTCAGAGATAAAATAGTTAGTCGCACTTTTGTTAAATGACGAAAACACTAATGTAGAGGAAACTAGAATAATGCCATGAATAGTAGATGGTCTGGTTCTCTAGTCCTCTAAAATAGAAAGAAATTAATGTAAATGGCCTATACTATAGCCCCGAGTCATTTTTTCACTGTCCGAAGAATGCCTGCTCTACAAGCATTGAGAATACAAATTATGACTAACTCTTCCTTTACTACCACATTGACCCGATCAACTGTTTGAATTCCAGCAGCCTTCCTAATGTGATATTGATGTTCCCACTCCTGACTGAGGAGTAGGTAAAAATCCTTGTTCATTAGGAACTGGATGGAAGGATCTATAGAAATTTTGGATATCATCAATCTTACTGTATCATATACACTCGACGTGATCCAATAAACCATGAGGTTATCTATGTCTCTGCTTCTCGCACTCATGATATAAAATAAATATTTCTTCACTAGGTGCCTGACCAGTTATAGCTACACGAGTAGCCTCAAAATACCTCTTTTTCCAAGAAATAGAACCACTGATAGCTCTATGTTCTGAAAATCCCTAACATGCACCTTCAGCTTCCCTCATGTTCTTGTCTTTAATAAGGGTCTGGTTGATGATTTCTTATATGGTTGTAAACATGAGAGCTTTAACCTGTGAACGAATGAAGTACGACAGTCCATACTCATATTTCCTAGGAGTCATAAGATCATCCCTCACTAGACTAGGAGTGAACCGATCTAGCTTGGTGAAATAAGTACAGTATTCAATAACCAACATAATTCCCATAAATAAGTTCATGAATTCTCTAGCTCCTTCACCCCTCAATGTGTGGGGAAATAAGTAGTTATTGAACATTATCTAGATGTCATCCCAAACCATATCACAATACCAACTTTCCTAGATGATTATGTCCCACCACCGCTTTGCAAAATCACATAGCATATACACAACCAACATGAATCTCCACTATATAGGATTCTTGAGATTCTCAAATATAAATAGTATTTGTTTAATCCAGGACTCCGTAGCATGGGGTCCTCTATCCCCCATGATAGTGGGAGTTTTTTTCTACTAGAATTTATGATTCAACTCCACCATTATTAGGAAAGGTCAGATATATCCTTATATAGTTTGCAACCTATGAAGAAACCCTTCTATAAAAAAGGTATCGGTTCCCACATCCTTAAATATAAGTGTAGACATAGGTTGATCTACTGGAGGAATCAATGGAGACTCATGGACCATCACCTCGGGTATTTGGTCGTCACCACCTTTAGGGCATGTATCTAGAGGGAATCATTCGCACAATATAGTACATTTCTAGATAAAGGCCCAATAATTATTTATGAATTTTTAATTTTTGTCGGTAGGAAACTACGATAGGTTTATATCCTTCTTATAAAATTGATCATGCTTCTCTGGCTCGTAATACATGTCTTGATGGTAGAAGAGGTTGTTACTAGGAATAAAATTTTTAGAGTTACCCACTACCCACTACTACGTCTGGGATTAATCCCACATCCTATGTTAGGTATATATATATATATGTAGGAGGACCAATTCAATTTTGGGGTCATATCTATTGTAAAAATTTTGGTTCATTGAATTAAACATCTTTAAATGGTTGAATTTAGTGTATTTTCATTTATGATAAATAAGGCCCCATACTCATTATAAAAAAATATGAAATTTCATAAATCTATATCTTAATACATTCAAACCAATCAGATTAATGGTCCATATCTCAACATTCCATAATTGAAAACATAAGGTGTCCACTTTAACCGATTTAGAAAAACACTATTAGTTTAAGGATTTCACATTAAGTATCAATTATGTTTTCCAATCCCTATATGAAATTTCAACACAATTAAATTTATATAAAAATAAATATAAATATGAAACATATATATCCACGGTAAAATTAAATTGGGCATCGAAAAGTGTGTAGCCTACTATTAATACTATGCCTATAATGATGCATGTACTAATGCAAAGCCCTCATCTCATCAAACCATAGTAAAGAAATCATCATGTCAATCATAACAATATCAGTAACATCCCAAGACTATTGTGACACCCCACCGTGTAGTCTTATCAACCTTAATAGGCCAAAAAAATAATAACAAGTTCCTAAAAATGTAATTTGGGTTTCCCATGTACATTGGTTAGTTAGGTCTAGACACAAAGTCAATTCACAACATCATCAACTCCTAGTCTCCTAGACATTTCCCAAATATTTGGACAGTGGAAAAAAACCTCTGATTGGACACTGTGATATACTTGCTCAAGATCTATTGATCTTGTTCTCAAATCTAGTGGGTCCCATGGACTCAGGCATGCCTCCATGTATTCCAGAGGATGCTGACTAGTAGTGAGGGTGTAATGTTTTTATGGTGGGGAGAGTATACCCTCTAATTATAGTGGCATAGTGGATAACAAATAGACATACAACATTGGAAGAATATATAACTATAAATATATAATATTAATGCAGACTAAGTGTAGATAATATGTTAACTAAATAAATATAAAAACAAATCTAAGGGAGTGTCAATACATGATGTATGGATTGTTTATATACCAAAAGGGAATAATGGAATAGGAATATGATAATTCTATACAAAATGTAAAAAAAATATATTCTCGACCATAATCTCGGGATAATGCACATTCTTCTACTTCTAAGCTCCAACTAAAGGTAAGGATATCAACAAACTATATAAGGGACCTTTTCCTTATGAATATATATAGAAATATAATATTCTTAGGTACCAAAGGCAGTCTAAGTTGGGTCAGGGAAAAAATATCTATAGGACACCATCAATTGTGTCTATGAGAAATCCATGGAGTGATTGTAAAAGAATAGCGTTCAAGTAATAATAGAATGATGAAAGTATACTGAAATAAATAACCAACCTTATCAGGTTCCTATATCACACAAAGTAGTTCCACCTACATCAGCTCATGGCCTAGTATAAAATTTTGAGAAGGAACAAGATATATATATTTTTAATAATATATATTTTAATTTTATATTTCATTGACCTATATTAACCATGTATGTGAAGAAGAAAGTTTCCATATGCCTGGATTAATAGTTGTTGTATAGACTGGGGTGTACCTCATACATCCATGATCAGTCAAATGATCTAATAATCTAATGAAATTGTGTACATGGCCTACATCCCAATTGGAGTGTGAGACATCATGCCTGACACTCTATATGGGGAGGGATCCATCATTTCATCACTGTAAGAAAGGTATGTGTCATGTAAATCCTATCATTCTAGTAAATGTCAATGGTATGCGATGTCAAGTTCAACACCCAATGTAATGGAGCATGATATTACCATGCTCAAAAATCACATACCATAATATCATAACCACTGTCTTGACATAATCATTTATAATATATGTCATGAGGAAAAACCCCAGATGCATCTCATTATCCAAGATCCGTTAAATAAAAAAGCACTACCATTTTGATGAAACACATGAAATTCATATTAAGAATGTAATCCATCACCTATAAGCCATTCTACATTATTATTCCATGTTAAATAGTAAATTATATTATCATAGGATACCATCATGAATGAGGAATCCAATTTAATATGATCCATATAATTCAAATAACAAGGAATATCAATTAACAAAACATAAGTGGTCATTTAGTTAAAGGACCCGGTTAAATATGGAAAAAGGATACATTTGAAAATCCATGTATTTGTTAGGATAATTAAGTATGATCTTCTTTGGTCTTTTATAATAATTACCCACCAGGTAAATTAAATCATTAAACCATGATGAATTTTTGGAAGGTGGTTATGGAATTTACATAATTATCCATAAAATAAAATTTTAATTGGGACACATATAGGGTATCTATAAATTGGGTTAGCATCATATAATTCACTTAAAAAGGGGTAAAAACATGTATCAATGTGTAATGATCAATGTTATATAATGGAACCCAATTAAATGTGATAAATGAAAAATCTAGCATGTGGCACAAAAAATAGATATAAAGAGATGAAACTCAATGGGAAAATGATGTGAGAACCTACTTTAAGGCCAGAAAACTTCACACTTAATATTGATTTCATATTATTCATAGGTTGGAATAAATATAAAAAATTTTACAATAATTTGAAAATAGGGAAAATTATATTTCACATAAATAGTGTGATGGGTGTAGAAATAAACATAGATATGAGGAAAGATATTAGGGGAACTGACCATGATCGACCTGTTGATACATATGGATCGATGATAAGACACTAGATGTTGGAGTAATCTTGATTCCTTGATTGATATAATTTTGAGCTCAAAGGAGAAGAGAAGTAGGTTCTAGTCCACTGGAAGAATAAAGGGAAAGAATTACAAATTTAATTAGTAAAATGAGGGTCATTTTTGTAATTTCACCACAAAATAATGGGTCGTGTAGTTTTGGACTGCAGTTTGACTAACCTTTCTCACACTATGAAAAATGGAAATATCCCAAAACTTATCATCCCCTCATGTTCATACGTTAATGGTCAAACAATTATAGACAAACAGTGTATCCTAAAGATCTTCAATGTCTACAATCTCACAGTTTCTTAAAAACTGTGTTGGATGGGATGTACAGTTCCTCAAAACCATATAGCCCTATCTGTTTCCCATTTTTCTATAATTACAGGCTCTAAACGATCCCTTGATACTCTTGGTACTTTCTATCGTTTATTGTACAAGTTTAATATGATTATAAAAATGATTCAAATTGAAAGAAAAATGATTTGTTCCTTCGTGAAAATAAGGGTCATTATATTATATCAGTTAATGAAATCTTCTTTGTGACCAATAAACTACATTATAATTTTAAATTATGTGAAATACATTCAGGATTTCTAATCATTTCTATGAAGTTTCATTAACTAGTAGAAAAAAATAGCAGTATTCAAATCAAAATCCCTAACTCACAACAGTGTCCTCCAATGTTGGGAAGAAACCCATAATTCCCTTAACACAAATATACATAGACTGCATTAATTCAAATGAACAAAGATCACTTAAACATTGGGTCAATTTTCCTAATAATAGATCTCCATCCCCTGGAGTCTCAAAAGTCACTCAATTAAATGAAGTAAAAAAATTAGATGAGAGAAATAACTAAATGTGGGTAATGAGATTTTAAAAAATCCCCATCATAATAATTTCCATCCCCCAAATGTCTTGTTGAATAATTATGTGAGGTATGAGGTGAGCTCACCACTCCTAAATCAACAATTTTCAGTCACATGTCTTGTGAAAATCTCATATGTCTTGGCATAACAAAATCACCAATTAAACCGACTTTAAACGCATGACTTTCTCATTTAAATTAATGATCTCCACTGGAATATGAAAAATATTAACATCTGGATCTATGTTAACTTCTTCCCAACTGAGAATTTGAAAATGATTATAATGGTATTTCCTGAGATGTGATATTCAGAAAACATCATGAATACTCATTAATTAAACCAACAATTCCAATCAATAAGAAAAAATCCCAAGATGTCCAGTGACCAGAAACAATCAAACATAAATACGAGCCAAAATTCCATGATTTTCAAGATGATGGTGAAACAAAAGAGGAGAATCATTCAAGAAAATTGGATCACCAATTTAAAACACCAAATAAATACTGTGATGTTCCTCATATGGTTTAATTGGACTCTATGTTGTAACTGAACACTAACATATATGGGGAATTCTAGCTGGCCACAACTGAATAAGAATATGCCCCATCAAAGAGGATTCTCCCACCTCTTTCCAACAAGGAGGTGATCTACAAGAGACAATATACAAATAATCAAAGGGAAACATTCATATGAATTAATGATAACTATTGGTGTATGGAAACATAACCAATGTCAAATTTTTATCCCAAAATCAAGTGAAATCTGTGATGAAATCAGAGATCATATCATCCAGAATAAAAATATCATTTTGTTTCAGAACCACTATATATGAATGATATGCACTTATCAACCTCACATGAGTCCCCATATCCTTATTAAGACACTTCAAAAACCTCAAGGTAAACCAAGGATATCTTCCTTAAACAATCAAAGAAGGATCAATATATATCATCACACTCTCTTCTACATAGAACATACCCATATCCTCATCATTTTATGTTTCCTTAATCAAAATTATATGAGATGAAATTTTCAACCGATCAATCACATTCAGATATCAATACCACCTCTTGGAGTTCATGGTAATCTAACAATATTGTCTATGGGAACCTTTTCCCATTTCCAAACATTCATCGGAAGAGGCCGGGTTAACCGTAGGATTGAATCTTCTATTCCATTATCTATTTGGAGTTCTAATAGTGGAAACATAAATTTAATGTCAAACATCATACCAAGGAACTAGAATCACCGTCTGATGTGATAAAAACTCTCATTAGTTCCCAGATGTATATCCCATAAAAAAATATGAAATTTAAATCAAACAGAAGTCTTCACTGGTGGTGGGACAACACCCTGATCCCAAAAAATTATAATTCCATCTAAAGAGAGAGACCAAATAGAAATGGTCTTTTAACTAAACAAGGTTTCTTGAATTCCTTTGAACTCATCATCTTATTGTAAATTCTGTAGAATATTCACAAAGAGAATAGATGAAAACTAAACACTTTTCAGAACCATACCTAAAAAATCCTACTAAGATCTTCCTTCAATTACAGAATAGACCACTTCGATACTATACAACTACGAGATTCTGCAACAAAATTCACATTCCTTAGGGTGTAGGTGATGTTGAATTAAAACCTTGAAAGGTATTCCACCCAATACCACTATTTTAGATTCATTTCATTATAAGAAAATATATATCCCATAAACATAAGGTTTTAAAATAATATAAACTAATCTGAAAAAATATACGGTCTCCAACACATAAGTGTGTGGACAAACACAAAAACCTCCAAATCATGAATTGGGTAATTTTATAAATGTGGTTAGAGATAGAAAGGGTCATATGACACCAAATGGTCATCCTAAATGATTAAGAAACCCAAAATACCACTAGAATATTCATATAAAACAACCTAACCCTTACCATGACCTGGTAATATCTTAAAAGGAGGTGGTCTTTGATGTTGTTTCACCTCATCAAAAGATGACTTCCAATTTTCATCAAATATTAGTTTCTCCCATTTTATGGTAAAATTAGTCAAATGGTACATTGACATTGATATATCCTTGAATAACCATTGATAATATCATGAAATGAAATGGAAGTTCCAATTATCAATGTTGTCACATGGTTCTTCACCTAAAAATACAACATTAATGTTCTCAGGATAAATTGAGAAGGAACTATTAGTAATCACAATCCCCAAGAACATCCAATAATTGATCAAGAAATTCCATTTTGAAATAATTAAAAAAAATACTAAATTCTAAAAATATCAATAAGAAGTCTCAAATGGTGCTGATTATTTTTCTTAGACATCGAATAATTAAAAAAACATATATAGTCACTACTATAAAAGCGTCGACATACATATGGGAAATTATATAATTAAAAGCCAAGGAAAATAAATGAGTGTTAGTGAGACCAAATGAAATCACAATATAGTAATCATTTACATAACTTATCCTAAAGTATATCTATGGTATATCAGACTCCCCAACTCTGAGATGGTGATAATCCCAACAAAATATCGATCTTTGAAAACCACATTGTCTCTTTTAATTGATAAAAAATCATCAAATCGAGGTACAAAATGTAATAACAAAACATAATAAAATATTAATGTTGAATTCAACATATTATAATACACAAAAAACTATGTCTATCTTGAATTACATACAACAATTATTTTCTTTGATATCTTACATTATACGCAAGACCATGTTTTACCAAACAACAATATACTATTAATATTATTATTTTATATAATACCTATCTCCATGAAATTGGAATGAAGGTTGTGAATATGATTAAATAAATAATGAATTTATAACATTAAAAATATTTCATTATTTTTATATTGATTAGTAATAAAATTATAAACATTTAAATGGAAAAAAATATTATCTGAAAAAATGTATTTTTATAAAATAATGATTTTTAGATCTTTATACACATAATATAAAATTAATTTTTACCATTATGAAAACATTTATTTTTTAAATAATAAAAATTTTGGTTTAAATTAATATATTAATATTATATTAGGGTTTATTTTTGTGATTTTTCTGCAAATTTTTACTTATTTTTCAAAATAGTTAAAAATAATGAATTTTAATTGAAAACAAACTTCTTTTAAAATTATTTATATTGTAAAATTATATTTGGATTGGTTTTAAGGTAAATTTAAATAAAAATTTTATCATTAAATCTAATTTAGGTTATTTTTATCATTTTCATATTAAATATTTATATACAAACTATATAAAGATTTAAACATTTTAACTCTAAAATTCATTTTTCCAGTCAAGTCGATTGGATTAATTATAAATTAAAATTCCCAAATTCTATGAATTGAATATTTAAAAAATAATTTCATGTTTCTAATAATATTAATTTCTAATTTCTAATATGGCCAACATAAATTTTTAACAGAAATATTAGTTAATTAAGTAAAAATTAATTATTATAGCTAAGGTAAAAGTGGGTTTACTTGGGGGTACTATAAAGATAACTGCAAAAATAACCTAATAACAATATTTAAGAATAGTGACTAAAAATATGTATAACATTATTCCTATAATGTTATATAATAACCCATTTGGGACACTTTTGCAATATAAAAAATATTGGATAACTAAATAGATTTTAAATATACCAAGTGTTTCCTCTCCCATTCTAATAAAAGGCCACTCACCCTCCTCTCTAATTTACACCATCAAACCACTTTAGATCAGTAATTACCTTACCAATTCACTAAATAATTCATTCCCCTCATCATATAATCCTAACTATGGCAATAAATCCAACCTAGGAATCTTTAGTAAAAACCTATGGAGGATACCAGTGTAACATGTAATGTCTTACAACGAGCATCTTAATTTGACATATATCTACACCTCCAACAATTTTTATTAATCCTTGATGATATTAATTACTTATAATATTAAAAATAATTTTATTTTATTATAATATATTTGAGACATAACACCATTTCCACATCCATCAAATGGTTTATAAAATTATCATTCATATGTATGATTAATTACCGCCTCATGAACCAATATCATTCATTATTCAATTTTAAACTCAAAAGGTTGTATATGATGGTGAGTATCGAGTATTTATATGATATTTAAAACATATCTATACCTATTTATTCCATTTATCATACATATATTTTTACTATACATTATGTAGGAGATACAACAATTTCACTCGTGTCTATAGAGGACTACATCCATATAAAACGATGTCATTCACCATTCTATAATGCTTCACAAAAGATGATGAAACTAAATTTAATGAATATATGTGATCTACGTGGAATAATTATTATATTAAATAAATATTTATCATTAATTAAAGAAAATATATATCATTATCTATCTTTCCATTTCACTAACATAAAGATGATATCAAAATTCATGTATGTGTTGACTAACACTTTTAGAAAGCGATGTGCCAATCATTAAATCACCAAAAAACACTGATAATATATATATTTATATAATACTATATAAATAATATTATAATGATTCTATATTGTAAAAATACTAGATATATACTTTCCATAATGATCATTGAATAATGGAAATGTTAGTCAAGCGTATATACGTCCTACCCTTTCTTTGATCGTAAGATAATTTAGTTTTAAAAAAAATCTTAAATTAATCATTAAAAAATTTAAATTGATGCATAATTATGATAAAATTTTAAATATAATTATATTTTAGATGATATAACTATATAATATGTGAATGAACTCGATACTTCATGATGAAACACACATGACAAAACAAGGAAATTAACACCCCAAAACAATTAAAATAATGACATATTATAAATAAATGGGTAATAAGATGTTATAAAAGGATAATATATTATTTTATAAATATTAATATTGTCATTATATAAGTTATTAAAAATTTTAAAACCTCAATATTGTTTATTAAATCACGTTCATCCAAATGGAATCATAAGGTAGTCGATTTCATCTCCAGAACCATTCATTATGGAACATTGTAATTATGTGCTTGTAATTTCATTTATAAGATTACATACTACACTATTGACATGTAATATCATTAATAAGTAATATTTCATGGTATTTTAAAATTCTATTGTTATTTTTTCATAAAATTTGATTTGAAATACGAGTTTCCAAGTGATAAATAATTTCATAACAAAGTTTTTTTATTCGGTTATTTTAATATTTTTTTCATCATTAATATTTTAAGATTTTGGGTATATGGAATTGTTGTTATATTATCTTTTTTTTCATATTTTTTTAAGATATTTTACTTTTCTTACCCATTATAGATTTAATTTGTTATTCTAAATTCAATTATATGATCTTTGTAAGTGTTTACATCACAACATCATTTTAGTCGTGATTGTTTATTCCTGAATTTCAATTGAAGAAAATTATTTTATCACAATTCCTTTAATTTTATTCTCCAAATTATATTCATGAAATTATCATGTAATAATATAAATTTTATACACATTTTTTACTTAAAATAATTGATTAATATTTTTCAATAAAATCTGAATTAATTTCTCTCTTCGGCCAAAACATTATTTTCTCCTATAATCATTTTTTTCAAAAAATGTTTTCAATTTTTTTAAACATTTCAAAATAAAAAACTAAAAAAATTACCAAATTTTACTATTTAATATTTTTAAAAGTAATATTTTTTCATCTTAAATGTGATAATCTTTTGGATTTTACTGAAAATGTGAAAGTAATCCATTTCATTTCTATAATAATGATCTTTCTTATGTTTTTTAATGTGATCAAAGAATGTACAATTTATCTTCTAAAATATGTGGTGAATTTTTATCCATATTTAAAATAATTTATTTGAATATTTATTTTCATTGTTATAAATGTATTTTGAAATATTTTTTTAAATGTTATTTTCAATGAATATGTTTTTTAAAAACATTTTCAAAGTGAGATGTATATTTTTCAAAAGAATATTTTTAATAATATTTCCACGGTATTTCTATTCATAAATGAAATATACATTAGTTATTACAAAAAAATGGTTTTTTAAATACAATCCATATTCTTAATCTAGATGGTTTATGATTATTTTCCGCTAGGATAGTATTAACATTTACATAGTTATTTCATTTTTTATTTACTAACATCATACTAAAATATTCCCTTTATGCGATCATTAGAAATTAAAATTTCCATAAATATCCTAAGTTATTTTCATGGATATGCTTATTTTATAAAATACATACCATTTTAACATAAACTATTTTAATTGAATATTATTTGTTCTTAAAAGAAAATATTGATAATTTTTTTTCTTTAATCAATGTCAATATTTAATGATAAGGAATGTTTTTCATGAATTAAATAAAAACTCCCATATATGTGGAATGCTTCATAAATGTATGAAATTGGTTGGGGACTATTTATAGATGTTCCCTCGATTCATCGGTATTCTCATGGGATGAAAAAATTGTCTAGACATAGTTAAATGGGTTTTTCAAAAGAATGTGATAAACTATTTGAGAAAGGTATTGACTATAAAGGTATCATGTGCCTCAAAAATATGAAATCTAATTTTAATGAATTTACTTTTTTCAATGATCAATTATTATCATCAATTTTATTTTTACAATGATATTATCTCTATATTCATTTCATTATAAGTTTTTGATTAATGTAGTGTGTTTTAAATAATTTACCCTATCATATTGTTCATTAATTATTGATGATGTTTAATTTATTCCTAATTTATTCCACGATACATAACCCTTATAGAGTATTTGATCTCCACCTTATTTTGTTTCCTTTAACTCAGAATCATTGATTATTTATATGACTAATATGCATAGATACACAGTATGGAATAATTTTATTCTCAAAAACATTTTGTTTTCAGTTTTTTATTCTTAGGTAATATTGGTGTTATTCATGTGTCTTGTTTTCTAGGTCTAGTAAACTATTCTGTCAAACTGGATTTGAATGAAATGAATATATGAAAAAAGTAATTACCTAGGATATACCTATGGTGTTTATATTGAAAATAACATTTCATAGTTTTGAAATACTATAAATGATTATATGGTTTCCCGACTACAACTATTTTTTCTCACACTATACTTTTGGTTTAAGTGAATTCATTGATCCTATAGGAGTCATGTTGATATTTTACATGAAAGAAATCTTGGAGAGTATAATACACAAAATATAATTATTATCATAATGAATGAAATATTAATTATCCTTAAAAATATATAACCAAATACGACAACGAACCAATACATTAACCAACTCACAAACTCATCAAATATGATAATAAAGGGTACTTATACAAACTCGAGTGGTGGAGATGATAGAGAATATATGTTTTGACTTCTATTAGTTATAAAATGTCGAAGGATACATATATTGACCCTTTCTTTTAATAAATAGACATTACATCACTTATTTGGAAGACATAATAAATTTTAAAAAACATTCCCAACAGTCATATTACTTTAGTTGCATTTGTAACATGGAACTCATTTTTATAATTTAGTAAAAGATCACCAATACCTCTCATAAAGAAGTTTCCCTTTATTAGCATGAAATAAAACCTTCCATTATATCCATTGGAAAGGAAATAATAATAATAAAGGTGATCTTAGATGGTCAGTAAGGGAAAATATGGAGACATTTAATCATAATAATGAGCACTAGGTTATGAGAACATGGTCATTAAAATAGATGATTGTACCCTGAATATCAAAGAGAATATAAAATAATAAAGTAATAAAAATAAAATGATTAAAATACAGAAATCATAATTAAATAAATAACATGTTCTATAAAAGTATAACATAAAAATAAAACATGGTATTTTGGTAGACACAAAATCATATAATAATTTTTTTTCATATTTTTCAATGAATTATTTCCAATTCTATCTTGGTAGAATGGGTTCACTTCCCATACGATCATGGTAGCCAAGGTTCACTCCCATAACTATCATGGTAGTTATGTTTCAATATCATAAGCATCTATAGTATTCAAGGTTCACTCCAAAGACCATCTTAGCGGAAAAGGTCATTCATATCTATCGCAATACATATAAATCATTACCCATTACATTGGAGGGAGATATATCTACCACCATTCACATAATGAAAACCATACATATGTGTGACCCAAGAACCTAAATCATTCAAAATATCATAACCCAAGTAATAAAATGTATTTCTTCAATATAAAACCATCAAAACCTATACCAGTCAGAGAAATAACATAAACAACATTCTTGAACTATAACAAAGTATATCATATTCTATGGGGAAGGATTTTGAAAGATCGCATTGAACATAAATACTCTTTAAAAATTATTTTTTTAAAAAAATATCCTTTTCAAAACCGTTTTCTTTGAACCCACTTTGAAAACATATAATAGAATCCAGCAAAAAATTAAAACATTTGTTGAGGAAAGTATCCCTTCTTTAAGATTGTTTTTGTTAATAAAAATAATAGGAAATTAATAAAAACATTTTATTTAAATGTAACCTTGTAATTATGGTTGGGAAGATTCAAGGAAATAATACATTATGAATGAATAAAAATCCATTTATTCCATATAAGTAAAAATATTCTTCTCAAACTTTTTTTCAGAGTATCAAAAATTACAGTTTTTAGGAAAATGACAAAAACAACCCTTTAAAAAGATGTATTAAAAATTAATACAAAAAAAAAGATGATATTAATAAATTTTATGTAAATAGTTAAAATATTTTAGAATAAATATTTATGAATCATGGACATGAATGATAAATATTTCCTTGCGGATACTTCCCTTTGAACAATCCCTATAAGAATGAGATTATGGAATTAATGCTCCAAAATTATAATCAGCCGAATCATAGACCCCATGGAATAAAGCAAATTTTATGGAAATTAAAATAATATAAAATTATGTTTAATACTCATAAAATACATTCGTGAGAATTATATACACCACATATAAGAAATTGGTAGTGTTTGAGGAATGTGTCTCACAGAATTAAAGGTAAGACAAAAATCCCTTAACTTATGTATGATTTCCCCCATATGTGTCTAAAACTACATTATATTAGTTTTAAACGTAATATTAGATTATAAATGAATCATAATAATATTTATTATATCATATATGATTCATTTATAACATTATATTACCTATTTATTAGCAATTTCAAGTTAAAACAACGCTTCAGGTAATTACTGCCTTTTTTATCGTAAGTGTTTTGACAAGTAATTTTTGATCTTGTATATTAAATAATGATCTAATTACATAGAAAATGTAAAAAATGATTTATATATCACATATAATTAGAATATAAATATATTTGTTAATTATTTTTATATGAAATGAAATACGTTGTTCATTGAGATGGTAAGTCGTGCGTACACGTGAACATTTTTTCTGTTTTGTTATCATATTGAATGGAATAAGGTAAGTGACATATATGTATATATAAACTATTAAATTGGAATTATTATGTCATCTATATAATATTTATTCATTATATTAATTAATTTTTTTTTGAAGTGGTTAACATGGAAGAATAATCTATACACATTGTGGAGACGGTATGTCGTATATATGCACGACTGGTGATATAATATTTTTAATTTTAATAGGGTGAGTAATTATATGGTATAATAATTATTATTAATTAATATAATATAATTTTTATTATTCATATCCTTTATTTACATCATTATAAACTCCCAAATAAATTAGTGATGGAAATTATATTACACCATGATGTGGACATGATAAGTTATAGATACTCACACATGGTGATATTTTTCGTAGGATAGACAAAATGTGGGATATGGGTGTCCTATAATCATAATAATATCTCATCATCTAGATGATACTTGATTTATTACTTTATTATAAATAAATTAACTATAGGAATTAAAAGAAGAAAACAAATTGAATTGGATTGGTAAAACAATTACCTCTTCTTTGATTGACGTGTGTTGGATCTAATCTTATGGACATAAGGGATGGTATTATTTGAAGAAAAAGACTAATATAAATTAAATACTAATATATATAGGATATATTGGGATTATTTAGTGGATAGAGATAGCTTAATGTGTTGTGAAGAAGCTAGAGAGGATGTTTCAATTTTTAATAGAGGGGAGGGCACTCTAGGAAACTCTTAAAATATTAAAATATTATAAATTGATTTTCTATTTCAAATAGCTAAAAAGATTTTTATTTAGAACCTAAAATCATTATGGGTCACAATAATTTCATAAAATTAATTTTATATAGGTTAATGTAACATTATTTACCTTATCTTTTGGTTTTCACCATTTGTTAAACCCTTTAACCCTTACTTAGACAACTTATATTTTTACTCTTTAAAGTTAAAATAATTACTATAAGAAACAATCGAACACTAAGCAGATCACTGATAACATGTTTATGCTTATTATAGTTTTTTTTGAATTATTTATTTTTATGAATTTTATATCCTTTTAGAAAATATTATTTATTTTCATGTATCATTTTTGTCAATTTTGCTACTGTTTATAATTTTTCTTATAAAAAATTCATTAAAACATGATAAATTATAAACAAAAAAAATTATATATCTAAAAATGTATTATATTTTGATATAATTACTATTTAAAATTATTTATTTAAAATAATATTTATTTTATTATTTTTAATATCATTTACGTGATATTTCAATTAATTAAAAAATTATTGCATCATTATTATACAAGACATTAATTGGATTCTTCATTCAATAAAAATTAAAAAGAAATTATAATGATGAAGATATAATTATTTTATTTCAAATAAATTTGTATTGTAGAATTTATATAATATATAACCATATATTAAAAATAATTTACTTATTAAAATTATTAATATGAAAATTTTAACATATCATTAAATAAAATATAATAAATATAATATTATAACCCATTTAGATTAAAAAGGTTATTAATTGGGCCTAAGGACTATTATAGTTTAATACCACTTATCCTATTAAATTAGGACAAGTGTTAGGGTAATTTTATATTATTATGTTATTATTTTTACCTTTAATTTCATGGTTTACCCATAACCGTGGTAAATAAAAATACTAATGTTACCATTCAACAAAAAAATAAGTTGATAATATTAGACCAGAAATTTCATAATGAAAAAAAATGTACTTCCATTTTCCTAATTTAATTAAAATAAGTGACTAAATTAAGTTTAATACTAATCCCGCAGATGTGCTGAGAAGTCAAGTAAAGTAGGAATTCAAAATTTTAATATATTTTTATATCTAATTTTATTATAGAAATAATTACCAAGACCTAAATTGTAATAATATATTAATTATTGATATATTATAACTTTAAAAATCAATTTAAATGAAAATGTATTTTGTAACTATGTTAAATTATTTATAACAATTAATCAAAAAATTAAACTTCTCAGAAAAATACTAAAAAGTCTCCATATTATAATTTTGAAATTAAAATTTCAAAAATGATTTTTATTATTCCAGAATATATTTCAAATAGTTCCTAAAATATATTTTATTTCTGTTCATATAAGGACATAAAAAGTAGTTCAATGAAAATAATAGTATTTTTTAACATATTAAGATTTTACAAACAATTGTTATGTTTCTCTTTATAAATTTATTTTATTTATATAGAAACATTATAAATTATATTTCAAAATTAGTTATCAAAATTTATATTACTATACTTAACAGTTATGTTGTAACTATATCATTTAAATAATTATATTAATACATAGTTGTTTTGCAGAAACGCAATGTTTTGGGTAACACAAGCCATTTTGGTGTTGCATGTAGCAAAAAAATAATTTGGAGTTTCATATAACATAATCCAAACATAGAGATTTTATTTAATAATAGAAATCTAAGTTTACTATTATGTGACGTAAAAAATATCAAAAAAATAAATTATTTAAAAAATAAATAAATACCCAAAATCTTGGGGGTGTTTAATTCTACCCATTTAAAATAAATTTCTCCCTTAAAATTCATCCTGGTTATCAAATGTTTAATATTGGAAAGTTTATTTCAAATAACCCCACATAATGATATTGAATTCTAAAACAATATTTCCAAAAGGAAAATTTGGAAAATAATAGTTACCCAAATTAAATTATAAATTTTTCTATATGTAAAAGATCATAGGTGGAGATTTGGGATGGGGGGAAGTCATAAAAAGTCATAGATATTGATAAATATCAATGATCACAAGAATGTGGGTGATCTAGATGAAGTTAAAAATCACAAAACTATCAACCATAGAAGCCTGAAAGAGTTCAATGATATCAAAATATTTTATGATAATATAAAAACCTTTTACATCATGATCCATTTTCCTAATGATGAATAATTTTCATAAGTAGATAAAATTACTTTAATTTATAACAATCTAGAACTTTTCTTGTGACTTGGTTAATTTACAACTCATCTATTATTCCATGAAATTATTTTGAATTTAACACTCATAAAGAATTAATAGATCACGAGATCCATAAATAGAATGATAGTTCATTGCAGCTTTCTTTATCACAATAAATAGTTTTTCAAAAGTTATAAAATATGAATATGTACACCTAGAGTGAGAAAATACATTAATATAAATAAATTATCTTATGTTTAACTTATTCTTTCCATAAATGGTTAAACATCTAATCCATCTGAATTTTAAAAATACATATCTTTTGAAAAAGGGGAACTAAATTAGCTTATTATTTATATTCCATATATAATTTCGCAGCTCTTTTTGTCACATTACAAAAATGAGAATACTTTACTCATGTATTATCTAGAAACATGGTAATAACCTGATTTACAATAAATACTTATTTAAAACATTCATGTTTCCTTATTTTTAATTCCAGAAAGATGTAAACATCATCCATAATTGCATAACCATCATGTCAATAAATCAATAATTATTTCCAAGGTAACTAGTATCTTCCAATTAACACATTCATATCAAATATATAATTATTCCAATATCATTATATATTATTCATTTTCAATTTACGGATTATCCTTCCCATTATTTAATTTTTCCAAAAAATGTCATTTTATTACCTCAATCATATTTCATGGTTACAGGTACCATTTAGTATAAACTCATAAATCCCTATGTAAAAATAATAGTGTCCTAATCCATAGATGATTCATTATTCCTTACCCCGGTTTCCCAATTATCCTTAATGCTGAGTAAAAATATTTTATATTTTGTGATCATTCCTTAATACAATAAAATAACTTCTATAGCATTATTCTTAAATTCAAATACATAAACACCCAATCATTCCACCATATAATTTTCATAATCCACCTCACTAATAGTGATCACATAAGATTTCACCTTGTACCTTGAATTAAGAGCATTCTGACGTAGATCTCCATCACTAGACCATGGGAATGGGAACTGGTTAGCAAAATGATCATTTTCCAAGCACTTGAAACACATATTTGCAGGGGGTTCACTCATTACAGCAATCGGTTTATTCCCATTACATTGGAAAAAAATTCTTGATTACCTTCTTTCATACACATTAAACATTTTTCAGTCCTCTTAAGATAATTTACTCTATGTTTCTTTTCCACACATTGATCATAAAGAAAATATGCCAAATAATTTTATGGTTTCCTTTGAATTTTATCCTTATATTTTTATAATAACAACGAGATAGATGGTATCTTCAGTGTAACTATTTGTAAGAATTATATGAGGAAGTAACACACATAAAAATAATTTTTTGAACTCATCCTAATCTATGGAGTCAATATGAGCTTCTTACCTCGTATTCTTGATAACGATCCTCCACAAAATTTATTCGACTTAACAAAAATACATTGCCGAATAAAAAAATTCACATTCATAACAACTGTGATTGAAAAATATCATTCCATTGGTACAGATCCATTTCTCTACAACTAGTGGATCAGTCATTTTGCTAAAAGATAGTGGATGTTTCATTAAGAATTATTCAAGAGAATGTTGTTCCCTCCTATTTTTATTTGGATTCCAGGCATGATTCATGTCTTGATAAGGTTTTTTGGTCATAGAAATATGATTTTTCATTCTAGCTCACATTACATTTGGTTTTACATGAGGAAAATCGATGAATTTTAGATATCAATCACTATTAACATAGTTTCATCAGGTTCAAGCCATTGACTAAAATAAAAATAATAGATTACGAAACAATTATCATAATGAGGAACCACATAACCATGAAATGTTACTTATGTATGTTTAAATTATGACACAATCCTTAATCTATGACACCTCATGTTAATCCACGGTTATTCATTGTGAAATTAAATATAAATCCTTCATGAAAGTTAATTTATAGTTTTGTGAATTACAAAATAATATCACCCAGGAGTTTCAAACCAGGTGTGTAAAAAGTCCCATTTTCATGTATCAGGTTCTTCTAAGTTAGGCCCGATGAAACTTTTAAGTGTTTTTACACCTAGTTTTATTTGATAAAGAGCCACATTTACATGTAGTATCTAGTGAGGGATGCATTTATTGGAAAACACTTGCTCTATCCTTTACGAGAACTCAAGTACATTTTCCTATAATTTTCTTTATCCTTATAAATTTCCTTTTTTGTACTCATTAATTTTTGTCATCCTAGTTTCAAAAGGTTAACTAAAAGTTTTCACTGATACAAAAAATAGATACCCTCTTTTTTTATATGTACAAATTACAAAAGTCTTTTAAAATACCTAATAAAATACACAAAAACACAACAAATGTCCTTATTAGTTATGTGACTTTGGAAACATGGACAAATTCTTCTAATTTAGTTTAGGATCATAAAGGTATAATATAATAACATTTACATTTAGTAACCCTAAATTAATCTATTAATTTTAACATGGGGAAATGAAATCATAAGAAAAATGGTGAGCTTATATGCTTATTATGGATAAACAAGGGAGAAATGTAAATATAATCATGAGAAAAAGGGTTTGATCATGATCATGAAAATATATTATAATACCATATATATAAAAGATCATTAACTTGAATCATGTCAGAAAAATTGATACTTTACAAGACATGAATCATAAAGAAATAATGGAAAATATTTATGAAAGCTTACCATAGAAATAAAACATATAATTGTGTAAGACAGATACAAATATAATAATGATTTCTATTGTAGTAAAGGAATAATTTACATGGCCATATTGGTCGTATGGGTTCACTTCCCATAAAATATTGGTAGTCATGGTTATCTCCCATATCCATCTTTGGTAGTCAAGGTCCACTCCCATTAGAGGAAATGTTATTTCCTGTATATCTCATAAGACATAAATATTTACCCAATGCATTGGAGGGAGATATAGGTCCCACCTATCACATAATTAAAACGGTATATTTATGTGTAAAAATAACGTAAATCATCCATATTATCATAACCCAAGAAATAAAATGGGTTTCTTAAAAATCATTCAATGAAAACATATATTATTCAGAGAAAAAAATTAACACTTTTCTTGACCTATAACAATGTATGTCATTTTAGATGGAGAAGGATTTTCAAAGATCACTTGGAATATGGATATTCCCTAAAAATCTGTTTTTAAAACATAAATCCTTTTCAAAAAACATTTCTTTAAAACCACTTGGAAAGAATATAATGGAATCATGAAAAATAATTTATAAAATTCCATATAGAAATTATCATTTTTTTTAAAATCATTCTCTTTTATTAAAATTAGACGTAATTTAAAAAAACACATGTATTTAAAGATATACCAGTAAACTAATAAGGTATTATTCAAGGAAATATGGAGTCGTGAAACCTTAAAAATCCATTCAGTACCTAAATTATAAAACAATTCTTCTCGTACTTTTGATGAAAATATCAAAAAAGTACCTTTTTAGGAAAACACCAAAATATTCCTTTATAACCATTTAATAAAAACTCATGAATCGTTAAAAATGACTATAAAAAATTTTATAACCATAATAAAAATATTTTGGATTTTTTTATGAAACATGGAAATAGAAGATAAATATTTCTCAGCTGATACCTATGTATAAAAAATATTGATAATATTGAGAATGTGGTGTTAATGCTTACAACATTATAATTTGTAGAATCACATTCCCCACGAAATCAAGGAAATTTTATGGATATTAAAATAACATAATATTATAGTTAAGAATCATAAAATAAATTCATTGGATGTATATGAACAACATAGAAAAACATGTAGTGTGTAAGGCATTTGTCTCACAAAATTAAAGGTGAGACAAAAATCCATTTCCTTAGGTAGTATTTCCTCTATATGTATATCGAACTCATATAAAGTGGTTTTAAACATATTATTAACTTATAAATTAATCATAATAATATTTAGGATATCATGTATTATTCATTTATAACTTTATATTACCCATTTATTAACAACTCCAAGTTAGTTTAATGTTTTAGGTAATAACCACTTTTTTTATTATACATGTTTTTTACTAGTTATTAACAATCCTATTTCTTAAATCCTAATATACTTACTTCAAAAAAGTAAAACTTGATTTATATATCATATATATTAATTAAATAAATATATATATACAACACATATATATTAAATGTAATACATCTTACATGGAGATAGTAATCCGTATGTACACTTGAATATTGTTTCCGTTTATTTATTTTACTAAATAGATGACGAGAAATGAAATATATGTATATATATATATATTATTAAATTATAATTATTATTCCATATAATTCATATTTATTCATAATATATTTTTCTATAACTAGTTTTCAAATGGTTAGGATGGAAGATGATTCTCATCGCGTCATGGAGACAGTAGGTCGTACGTACGCATGAGCTATAATATAATTATCTTAATGTAAAATGAGTCATGAATTTGATGGTATATTAATAATAAAGAATTTATATCATGTCATAATTATTATTTATTTCCATTATGTCCATCATTATACACATCCAAATAATTTTGTGATAAAAACAAATTACACCATTGCGTAGAGATGCTAAGTTGAACGTATACACACATGGTGACAATGTTTTTAGTAGTATAAATAAAATGATTGATATGGATGTACCATATTTATAATAATATATTACTAAAAATATGATACTGTAGTTAGTACTTTAGTATAGAAAAAACATCATAATAGGTAGTAAAAGAAGAAATCAAATTGAATTGGATTGGTAAAAAATACCTCTTCTATGGTGGACTTGATTTGGAATTCCTCTTATGGACACTATGAATGGTTTTTTTTGGAAGAAACGTACCTCTATAACATGAATGATATTTTTTTTTTGGAAATTTTGGAAGGGTTTTTTAAGATATAAGGCTCATAGTGGTGTGAGGAAGTGAGATCGTAGGTGTCCTTTTATAAGAAAGGGTAGTGGTACTCTTGGAAACAATTAAAATATAAAATTAATATAAATAAATTTTCAAATTAAACTAGGTAAAAATGTGTTATTTAAAATTTAATATTATTATGGGTATAAATAATTTCAACCAATGATATTTAGACTGGGTTATTTAAAATTATTGTCCTTATCGTTTGTTTTTTTCATTTAGTTAAACCATTTAACTCTTACCATGAAAAATTATCTTTTTACTCCTGAGGGTTAATATAATTACCATAAAATATAAAACGAACCCCATGTGGACCAAGGATGACATATTTAGCCTTATTATATTTTTAGGGAATAATTATTTATTTTAATGAATTATACATCATTTAATAAAATATTATTTATTTAAAAGTATCATTTATATTAATTCAAATAATATTTAAAATTTTCAATTTAAAAATATCATAAAAACATGATAACGTAAAAATAATTCTTATAGTATATCAGAAAAAATTATAATTTATCTATAAAATTAGCGGTTTTAATTAATTCTGTGGAATTCTCTTTATTTTAGTCATTATAGTATCATTTACTAGATAATTACATTAATTAAACAATTATTTTATCATTATTATATAGGAATTTAATAAAATTATTCATTCTCCAAAATTGAAAAATAAAATATCAGGATGAAGATAAATATATTATATTTCAAATTAAATTTTATATTCTAATTTATCTTCTGTATTACTTAATATAGAAAATTATTTACCTATTCAAATTACTAGTTTGATATTATTAACTATAATGTAAATAAAATATAATAACTATAAATCTTACCAAAGTGGCTAAAAATGTTATATGTTTGTTTGAAGGTTTATTTTAGTTGAATCACATTTATCCAACGAAATTAGGGCCACTGTTAGGGTAATTTTATAATATTATAATATTATTTTTAACATTAATTACCTGGTTTACCCTTAATAGTGGTAAATAAAAATAATAAACTTACTATTCAAAAAAACATGATCCTATTAGACAAAAGAATTCATACAGATTTCAAAATATTATATCTGTATTTCCAAATTCAATTCATATAAGTGAATAAATTATGTTTAATAATAATCCCAGAGATGTGGCGAGAAGGTCGGGAAAAGAGACATTCAAAAGTTTAATAAGTTTTCATATAAGATTTCGTAATAAAAATTATTATAAGACATATATTGGATTAATATATTAATTATTCATTTTTTTGAATTTAATAATCAATTTATATCATAATTATTATTTAAGTGAAAAGTTAGTTTTTAACAACAGTGCATCGTTTTTTTCTATTCATGAAAAAACAATTCTTCTTAGAAAAAATACTAAAAAATAACCATTAGTTAATTTTGTCATTATTAATTAAAACATAATTATTGTTCTGCAAATATAAAATTTTTATAGTGTCTTAAATTAATTTTATTATTTTTCACAAATGCACATAAAAAGTTTTTCCATTAAGATAATTTTATTTCTAAACATATAATGATTTTAACAAAATTTATTATGTTTCTCATAATAAATATGTTTTATTTATATAGAAACTGTATAAATAATATCAGATAAGTAGTCATAACTATTCATATTACAACATTTAATGGATTTTTAATAATTATATTAATTAAATATTTATAATACTAATGTGTTGTTTCACAGAAACTCGTTGTTGCATGTAGCGCAAGACGAGTCATTATTGCATATAACACAAAATTAACTTGGTGTTTCATGTTACATAATATAAACATAGTGATTTTTTAAAAAAATATAAATATATATTGAGAATCACGTGAATTAAAAAATAAAAAAAAAATATTGATTTGAAAAAACAAATTCAGAAATCTCAGGGTGTTATAAGTCACAAGGAAGCATCTCAATAGAACATCAAATACATTATGTGTGGAAAGGAAGGAAATAAGGTAAATAATTTCTAATGAGAAATGAATAGTAATATAGAATGAGATAAATATCATCTATGTGAATGAATTATTGTTTTTTCTTTAATGTGGATAACCTAGGAATTATCAGAGTCAATGGTATATTCTAAAGGTTTTCTTGTAGACAAAGGAAAGGCATGTGTTGAAATAAATTGGAATAATTAATTGTGTATATGGATTCAATAATTAACTTGTAGATGTATTTTTATAGATGGAATTTTAGAATAAGAATTCATACATGTCTAAGGGTTCTATTTTATTTTAAAAGTATATATTTCCTTATTACCTTAATGGTATTGGATACCATCATGGAATATGAGTTTATGGTTGGTAAAAAGATAAATGTATATTAAATAAATTTTTACGATTTTTGTTTTATGAATATAACACGATTAAATATTTTTAGAGATATTTATAGCAATGCAACCCATTTATTTATTATATGTTTTAGTGAAAAAAATATTTTATGAATAATTAATTTATATTTCATATAAATATTTTTAAAGGTATTGATATTCATTATTCTTAATATAATTATTATAGAAATTGAAATAATAGAAAAATAATAACATTAGACTTTTTGGGGAAACAATTATTGTGATATATATAAAAAGGTTGTTTAATGAATCATTTTAGTTCAAGGATTTATATCATAAATGTTTTGGAGTGTTATATGAATAATATTAATATAGTTTTTAAAACAAGAAAACCAACATGCAAGGTGACAACCCATTGTATTCGACATGGTAATGGGGTTTAAACCCATGAATGTAAGACGATAAGGATTTAACACCCACAATATGAATATGTGATATCCTGGTAAAATTTTAATTTTTTTTAAATGATTTGAAAAATAAATTTTAATGATGAAACATTGGTTACTTTATAGTATTATTTAATTATTTATTTTATTGGATAACGTGTGGTAACCCTATTGGTTTTAGAAAACAATAATGGAAAATAGAATGACTTTTCAATATTTACTGGAGAATATGTTAAATTAAAAGTGAATATAAGTGCTTCATGTTTAAAAAATATATTCCTTTATATTTATTTATTGTGGTAAGGGATGAATTGAAACACGGTCTATGAAAAACCAAAGGATGAAAATGTGATTATGATATATAAATGTATCATGTGGGTATATTTCTATATATTTCAAAAACGTAAAATAATTCCTCAACATCATTAAAAATATATTGAAACAAAAAATTTATCCTATTATTTTATTATCCAATAAATTATAGTCTTTTAAATCATCAAATATGTATGGTTTTGAGACCCTTAAATTTTCTATGCTCATTCCCTTTATTTTGGTCAATGACCTCAATCACTCTCTATAGTTATTTTGGTGTTTCTTCCATGCCCATATCTTCACATACCACTGATGTTATCCAACTCAGAAACCTAGGTATGTGTTATTACAAGTGGACATATCATTTCCAATTATCACTTATTATGAGGATGTTTTATTAAGAGTTTTAAGGTGTGGGTTTTTCTACAATGGAATTTTCAAATATGAAACTCTAAATTACAAATATCGAGTTTAACTTATGAGTTCGCAATGTATTTATGATGGGGAGAATGTAAACCCCTAAAATTATAAAACATTAAAATTTTATTAAATAGCCAATATTATAAAAAACACTATATATATCTTCCATTATAGAAAACAATAATCTTCTTCTATATATTATGTAAAATGCAAGACTGAGTTTTACTGAAAAACTATATACTATTAAATTTTTTATTTAATATGATACTTATCACAATGCCTTTGTAATAGAGTGTATGAATAATATTAACTAAATTATTAATATATATATATTATATATGTTTTTATTCGTTACATATTGATGGAAATTAAATAATAATCATTTAATAGATAATGATATATTTTAAAAATAATATTGTTCTAAAAGATGGATTAGTCATTCTTTGAACACATAATTTATAAATAAATATACCAATTATAAAAAAATTATATGACAACATATGATCATTATTAAAATCATTATATTAAAATTATTGTAAAGATTTGAGTTTTGGACCGGACTAAAAATAGAATGTTTTTTAACTTATTCAAGTACTAAATGAGTTTTTTTATAACTGAGATTTGAAACTGAATTATGAGAGTTGGGTTAATCATAAAGTATTTTTTTACAATTGGGAAAATCCCATTATGTTTCCTTCTAAGGATCGAGATGTTTGTAGAGTGTCAGACCTTAATGAGATCATGATTTGAAGGACATCAGAGGGAACATGGTTTGCACATGATCTCTTAAATAGAGGTGTGTTTCCTTCAAGATAAAAATGTAGTGATATAATTCATGATTACTTACCTAAATTTAATGATGTTTATTTGAGAGTATAATGGTTAAATGGAATTTTTGGTAACATTCCCACTTTATGTAGAATATTTTTATATAGGTACATGCCTTGTATCTAAGTTCCACTAATTACAGTTGATCCCATGAAAAGTAGTTTCTATGTTTCAATGGGTTGAATGAAATGGGGAAGGAGTGTTGAAAGGTAGAAATTACTAAGGTATGTGGGTATCATTCCTTAAGCATAACGAGTATGAAAGCTTCTTAATGTGACCCTTAACCCAATTTTCCATGTTTAGAAAAATTTTGTAAGATGGACTTGAGGGGAATGAATCTTTCCATGTGTCATGGATTAAATGAATGGATAAGGTTTATTGAATTACGTTGATTATATTAATGTCTTTAAATGTAATGGATTCCATGAAATGAAATCGAATGTCATGATTAAATATAGGAGATTTCCTTACCTTATGGTATGTTATGTGGGTTATTAAGATATTATTGATAATAATTGAGATACTTCAGATGGTTTTCCTTATGCATGAATCTAGATGTGATTTATTATATTATGAATATAGTGTTACCGTTTGAAATGTAAAAGAGGAACATCCTTAAACATTACCTTATAAATATGAAAATGATTGTTAACTACATGTGGGAAAGATTCATTATTAACCCATTCCATTATTTATATGTAGGTGAGAGGCATTATTACCACATTACATTCCATATACGTGGGTGGGATGCACCATTACCCAGTTTCATTCTCTTACATGTGGGCAGGAGGCATTGTTACCCCATGCCACTATTTCCTATGGGAGGGAATCATGATTACCTCCAGGAAGTATCTTACATTGGTGCGATAAATTCTTAACCCACAGTAAATATAAATTTATATATACTAAAAGATGAGAGGAATGAATATATCATACCAATGTGAACCTATATATATATATTATTAGATGGTGATTTTATCAGACATAACATTCATGTGTTGAAGTAGGTATCTCTATGAGGTGTCTCATGGGAACCTAGATAGGTGTTAATCATTTAATCAATTCAATCACTAATATGTCATACCAATACACTGTTAAATTTTCATTACACTTTTTGGTTTGGGCTAGACACCAGTCATTCCAACCTATTGAGGTTTTTATCTCACACCCTACTAGTGTTGGCTTTGCACTAGGGTACCCTAGTAGACATTTCTTGTCCACATAACTGTGGAACTTGTGCCATGATTGATGTCATATTCTCTTACCTAGAGTTATTAAAAAAGGATTCATTTAGATCTAGAGATTCTCATGGATATTTGACTTAGGACTTTCTAGTTATTTTCTTCATTTCAGTCCTATATTTTTCTATTGTCAAAAGATTTTTTTTGTTTACTAATATTGAATATGTATCTATACATGTCATGAATTCATATGTTCTAAAACTTGAATTTTACACTTCTATGAACTTGATATTAACTGTCTTCTATTGTTTGGTAAACAATTTATATACTTCTTCTGTGGTTTCTGTTGTTTATTCTCTAATAATACTATTTTGAAACTCTGATAAATGCTATAGTCTCCCCACTATAACCTCTCGAGACCCAAACTACTATTTGGTAGCCTTTATCATATGGGGAGGTGTGCTTGAGGCCATGTGGCCAACCGGTACAACTACATATTCGATGGTTAGCTAGGCCGAGACATTACAAAGTGGTATCCGTGGTTGTTTTATTTCCTTTTTACTTACAATTTTAGGCTGGTATGTAGGGGATTTGTAATGTTTCTGATCATGGTTTATAGTCGTGGATGTGATCGATCACCCCACATTTTGGAAATGACCATGTGGCCAGGGGTGGTTTCTCTATATTGTTCAATGTAACATTTGATATGATTTCACATAGTGTGATTCCTACAATTTTTGCTGCTTATGATTTATGGAATTTCTATTATTTCTACACTTGTTATTTTATGGAATGGAATATTTTATTCCATCCATCATACTGGGGACATAGAAATTCACATTCCATACATAGTGTCATGCCATGTAGTTGTATATTAAGGAATCACGTAGATTTGATTGAATATTATTCTATGCCTTGTATTCATTAGCATGTCTATTTTTACAACATGATTTATGTTAGATTCATGTAATTCCATGCTATCTGTCTTGATTTTATGTCGTGATCTTGTGTTAGATATTATGATACCAAGATTATAATGTATTGAAATACTTGAACTCATTATGATAACAAAAAGATTTGTTTTTCAGTAATAAGATGTATGGGTTCCTTATATCTTGGAAAAGGTAATCTGTGTATTTGAACTGTTGTAAAAGTTTGATGAGATTTACATTTAAAACGGGATTGGTATTAATTAAATGAGAGCCCAATTCCAAACAATAAAGTGGGTGCGTTATTTGTTGGTTTATTTATATCCAACCCATATAGAATGACTATTACGTAAATATGTGAGCATGATAAAATTTTAAAGTGATATTGGTTTCTAAAAATGGGATCCAATTTTAAATCCAGGAAGTGTATGGGTGATTCAAGAGTTGGGAAATGGAAAACCATCTGAAATGTAATGACATGACACATTCTAAACTGCTTATTTATGTTCAAGATTCTAATTTTTCATCTAAAATGAATAGAGAAACTACTATTGAGTTGTTTTCTAGAAATACAATGTTCTCTAAATGGGACCCCTGCAGGATTCCATAATGGTAAATGTAATTTATTATGATATATTTCTGGTTTATGATGGCATTTTATTTAATGTCTAACTAGAAATTTTTAAAAAAAGGTTGTTTAATGTAACTTTCCTGTGCTTACATCGGGAAATAGGTAAATCAAAAACCATTTTTTTGGTTTTAAATGATACATTATTCTTAAGATTAAATATTTTATATTTTTAAATATTTAAAATGATTAAATATAAGGGGCTTGGAAATGGATCCATAAGTGGGAATCTGGGTAAACCACTTTTGTTTGGGTAGTATGAACTTTTACTTTTAGTTTTCTGGTAACGAAGCCATAGACGTTCTCTGTAGGATTTATTTATCATTAAAAATTTCTGAAAATGTTATGTTGTTGAGATTGTGACTTTATTTTGGAATATCCAAATAGATAGGTCAATGCTTGCTCATCATAAGGGAAATCCCCATGATAGTTAGTTCCCTTAGAACCTAAATTCTTTTCTTTTATCGTGTGTTCTCAATATTTCTGTTCCATTCCGATTCCTTTTTCCCTTGTTGGACTCTTGACTTAATAATGACACCCTTGTTTTAATGGATGATCATGTTTTACATGACCCTATTATCGATGTGAGCATCGAAAAATTATCATTTCTACTCTGTTATAAATTCCATGGGAATAGTCATTTGCTTCTTTGGTCATTTGAACCATTCCTTGTTTCCTCAAGTAGAATTCATTGATGTGTGTGGTACCATTGAGTGTCAAATACTCTAATAAACCAGATCATATTGGCGTAACTGTTGATCCATAAGATATTTTGTTTATTCATGGGTCATCTCCTATGTATAGTGGCATGACGGTAGAGAGAGTCATTTTTTCCCAATGCGCGGGAAATGTTTTTACTGAATCAGGTGTTTTGACATGCTGCTCATTTTGGTTTTGGTCTCAGTTGGTCCTTGACCTTCTTTTTACGATTGAAGTTTCAATGGTAGCTCTGTGGAGCATTACAAATATAATTTTGTTGATTTTGATCTAGATCAATCATGAATGACTTGTTATCTTTTCCAAGGAAGAAAGAACACTCTTATGGTAGGGAGTGTCGTGTTAGTTTTAGTAATTACGTTTCCTTCCAAATTTAAGGGATAACTAAAGAAAGATCATATAGAAAGGATATGTTTTCTTAAAATCCCTTGGTACTGTAGGGTTTTGTAGACTTCGATGTTTTCTTAGTAGAGTGGCCTTGAGATGTTTTGGCCCTATTATACACTGTGTGTTGTGGTTAGACATCAGTGGTAATGATTGAATGATCACTAAATCTTAGAAAGTTGAAAAGACATTACAATCAATTTTAATGATAGTGTGTTATTAGGAGAAGATGAGTTTTCTCTTTAAAGTCAACCTTTTTTTCAACACTTCTTCCTCTCTATAATTGGGTATGTTTGTTTAGAATCTATAAGAAATCCTCTTACTATATTCATTCTAAGTGCTGAGCATGTCCCTCATCTTCTCTTTGTATTATATTCTCTTAGAGAGTGTTAGTCTTACACCATGCTAAATCTTTAAATATGTTGAGCTATTTGGGTTGTTCTCTTTGGTTGATGCTCGTAGGATGTGTGTATTTCCATCTTTTTTTATCAGTAATTGTCACTAGAGGTCATAGATGGATTCATATTTGTGTGTTTGTTGTAAATGTGAGTTTACTTCGATAAGGCATCATATTTTATCTTATAAAACATCGTCCATCTAATCTAGGAATGATCTTGAATAGATGATCAAGATGTATGACTCTTTCCATTATTGTTTAATGGTTAGGGTTGGTGGATTCATTTTGAGTACTTCGTTAGGTGAATTCGAGTGCAGCTAGTGTCGACCGTGTCTTTTAAAGAAAATTTGGCATGATTGGGGCTTCAAGGTCAATGGTAAATATGTTTTTCAATCATTTTCAAACTACACCAAGATCATCATTTATGTTTTTATGGGTGTGCCTTGGAATTCAATTCTGATGATGGGTTGAACTGTAGTTTGTATTTGAATTATTAATGTTAAATTATAAGGTGAGAATCACCTTTCACCAAATTCTTAGAGTGATGAATATGGATTCTTGTATCTATGTAGATGGTCCATGAGATGAGCCGTCTTGGTGTTTTAGTTGGAAAATTAATATAGTTTCCATTTTTAAATGACATAAGTTCCATGTCCATAAAAAATGATTAAGGGTGTGTTGGGAGTTTGGGAAGACAACATAACTAATTGAGAAAATATTCATGACCCAAGTTAGTCAAGATATGCTTATGTGGTTCCCGAAGTTTTCTCAAAGATGATAAGTTCTATGGAAGGAAGGTTCTAAAAATCTTACTTTTGGAAAAGAACAAAAAGATAAGGTTTATGAACTTTTTCAATTATAGAATTGGGCTTTTTTAAAACTGAGATTTAGAATTGAATTCAGAGAGTTGGTTAAATATTATGGGTTGTTTTTGGACATGGTAGAAGTCTATTATGTTTCCTTAGGTGGCTCGATATTTTTATAGAGTTTCAAACTAGAAATACATAATGTTTTAAAGGACATCATAGGGCGCATGGTTGGATTTATAGTCAGCTAAACCATGTGGCCCACTATAGGTAACTATGTGATAGTGTTTTAAGGGGGAAGAGGCATTTCACATGGGCAATGAACTATTTTCCCAAACTGCATGCCCAACCCATCTAAGGGGAGTCTCATAGAAAGAGGGTTTTTACTTGTTTGGTGCATAGTTTCCTTAACCGTTAGGCCCAAACAGTGGAGTTTATTAATTTTAAATAATTAAATTTAATTATTTTAAAAATAAAAAAATTTAACCAACACACTCCCTCAACCTAATCTCTCTCCAGATCACATGACATCCAAAAGGGGGGGAGGTTCCCCTTCGGCACTCATCCATCATCCCAACAACATCTTCTCCTCATCAAATCCATCTAAATGTATTCATGTTCATCATCTGAATCATCAAGGTAATTCTTCTCCTCCCTTATCCCCCCCTTTCCCTGCTCCAATTCGTCCAAATCGTCACCCCCTAGGGTTTCACCATACATTAGGTCTATGGGTAAGATGATTTCTCAGTTTTATCTTTTTCTATGTTGGTTAAGATGTTCTCTTTGTACCATTTGGTTAATGTTTTGACATCCACCACTGATACAAAGGTGGTTCATCTCATTACAGTTGTTCGTTGTTATATGAGGTGAGGATTTTCTCTTGTTTATTGGTTTTAAACCTATTAAATTAGTTTCTTTATGTGTTTGATGTTGTGTATTATTTATCTTTTAGTGTGTTGGTTCTTTCTTTGTGATTTCGAGACGCTATGCCATGGGAGACTCGCCTAAATGTTCATAGGTACGTGAATATTTAAATATATATATATATGGGTTCCCCCATTATATGTATAATCATCCATGGTTGTGATTATACATGTATGGGGTGAGGTGTGACCACAGATATATATATATATATATATGTGTGTGTGTGTGTGTGTGTGTGTATGTAAATTCCTATGTAGGTGAGTGGAGATGGGTATATAAATGTAAGCATATGTGTGAGGATCACCTTGAACATGATTATGGCCATGCAGGTCTTCTCATAGGAGCTAGTTGTCCTTTAATATATGTCAAGGTGTGTATACCAAGAGGAGGGGCATCATCTTTTTGCTAGAAATATCCAAGAGTTGACGTGGATGTCTTGGTTCCACATTGAGGTAGGGACTCTTTCATTTTCCCTATTTACTTAACAAAGCATTAATTAATTAATTTCCTCGTTATTAATTTCTTATAATATATAGTGCATTTATCGTAAAATTTTTCCGTTGGTGTAATGGAAGAAAATATTAAACAAGATAAATGATTTGATTATTAACCAATGTCTTGTTTTTATAATAAACCCCCTCCAATGAAGGTGTGCTGCCATCAAGATAAAAATGTTGTAATTGAATTTTTTATTTCATACCTAATTTTGATGATGTTTCTTTATGCTGTGGAGTATAATGGTTAAACATAATGTTTTGTTACGTAACCTTTTTATGGTTCATTTTCCCATATAGGCACATGCCTTGTATACTTAACATCAATTATTAAACATGATCTCTTGAATACTAGTTTTTATGTTTTAATGGGATGAAAGAAATTGTAATGGAGAGTTCAATGGTAGGAATGACTAAGGAAAGTTGGTAGTATTCCTTAGGAATAAGGAACATGAACCCTTCAGAACATGACCCTTAAACCATTTTTCCATGTTTAGGAAAATTGGGTAAGATTACCTTTATGGGAATGAATCTTAGAAAGTGGAATGGATTAAATAAATGGATTAGAACAATTATATTACTTACATTATATTAAAGGGTATACATGTTATGACTTCCTGGAAATGGAATAAATTGTCATAATGAAATAAATGACAATCCCTTGACTAATGTTATGTTATAATGGTTATTGTGATCTTTTTTATATTAATTAAGATATATAAGATAGTTTTCATAATGTATTAACATAAACATCATTCCTTATTTGATGAATGTGGTGTGTCCATTTGAAATGTATAATAATTACTTCCTTGTGGATTACTAAATAACTATGAAAATGATTGTTGTATACATGTGGGTGGGAGTTATTCCTTCCTTGTGTCATTCTTTATATATGGGAGGGAGACAATCTTACCTCGTTCCATTATTTACATGTGGGAGGGAGGCATTCCTACCTCATTCCATTCCTTACTTGTGGGCGGGAGGTACCATTACCCCATTCAATTCTCACACATGTTGGAAAGGGGCATTATTACCCCATGCCAGTATTCTTTATGGGCAGAACACATTCTTACCCCATGCTAGTATCTTCTATGAGTGGGATGCATTATTACCACACACTAAATATATATATATATATACACACTAAGGGATGAGATGCATGCTTGCCTCATCCTAGTGATAACCTATATATATATTATTACATAGTGATTTGATCAGACATACCAGCAATGGGTTGAAGTAGGTATCACCGTCAGGTATCCCGTAGGATCCTGGAATGATGCTAATCATTTAATCAATTATATAATTAATATTTCATACATACACACTACTAAATTTATATTACACTATCTAGAGAGGGCTAGACATCAGTTATATAGGCCTACTAAAATTTTTATCTCACACACTGCATTGCGAATCATTATACTAGGGTACTAGAGTAGATCGTTCTTGTTAGAAGGATTGCGGACCATGGACCTTACTTATTGATTTATTCTCATACATAGCGTTAGGAGTAAAAGACTTAGCTGGAGATCAGGATGCTTGTGGGGAGTTGTCTTTGGACTTTCTAGTTCTTTTCTAAATTTGAGTTAGGTATTGTTCTGTTGTGAAAAGCATGTTTTTTGTTTACTTCTTTCAAATATGTGTCTCTACATGTCATGCATTCATCTACTGTATAACTAGAATTAAAATATTCCATAAAATTGATATTATCTATCCTCTTTTATTTGTTCAATTGTTTATATAATGTTTCTATTTTTTATATTGTTTACTCTCTGATAATACTAGTGTGCAACTCTAATAAGATGGTATAGTGTCCATTTTATCACCTCATAAGACCCTCGCTACTTGTCGGAAGGATCTGGCATACGGGGAGACGCACTTAAGGGCATGTGACCCACCAGTTCAGCTACTAGTTCAATAGCAATCTAGTATAGGACATTAAAATTACCATAGGGTTATTGTTTGGAATTTTTAATAGATGTTTAATTTCGTGATAAATAGTTAAAATAGTGATTATTAATTGTAATGTTTATTTTTTTCAACTATCTATAATGATGAATTATATTTTTAATCATTTTTTATGTAAAAATATTTCAATATTATATAAATTAATCCAATTTAGTTCATTATATTCATTTTAATATTTAATTGTAACATTAAAATATTTCAACCATTCTAAAATTTTCAATTTAAAATCCATATTTCTCGTCACTTTTGTGAGATTAATTTTAAATTAAAAATTTCCAATTATATGAATATAAATTGGAAAAATGGATTCCATATTTTTAATAAAAATAATTTATAATTTCAACATATCTTTTTACCACGCTGAATAATTAATGTTTTAAATAATAAATATCATGGTTAATGTAAATGTGAGATTATCGATGGTCAAACTAAAAAGATAAAGGGAAAAAATGACCTGTAAAATTTTCTAAGAACTATTTTCCATCCATATATAAACTAATAAACTTAAAATGGTAGATTGTGGAATATTTTGTCCATTTTGACATATTGAAAACATGGTATCGCTAAATTCAATTAAAAAATACCAGTTGTCCCCTCTCTCAAACTTATAAAAGGCCAACCCCATCTACACTCTTGTACACACATTAAAACAACATTTTTTCTTCCAACAACTACCAAAATAACTTCCCCAATTATACGTGTGGACTACCACCTTCACAAAGCGATGTGAATCAATTTTCATAACCAAAAAACATATATTATATATATATAACATAGTATATAATATATTATTATAATTTTTAATGGTATAATAATACTTAACTTCTTTCCATACTGATTGTTGAAAAATGGAAATGTTACTCATGGGTACGTACTGCTTACCGTCTCTATGATCATAACATATATCATTTTTCAAAACCATCATTCATGGTTGGTTTTGAAAGTATAGATGTTGTATAAATATTAGTATTATTTCATGATTCTGATTATTGATATGATTTTACTCTTTAATAGGGGTTATTACTAGATATTTAATGATGAAACAATAATGAGAAAACGAGGTAATTAACACCTGAAACAATGAAAACAATGAAATATTATTAATTATTAGGTAATGAGATATTATTAAAGTATAATATATGATATAATAAATATTAATTTGGTTATAGAGTATGTTAATAACAAATTTAAAACCACTACATAGGAGGATAAATAATTTTCAGCCAAATGGAAGCATATAGTAAGGGATTTCATCTCAATTTCATTTCACTAATGCAGACTAGAATAGCATGTCACTAATTTCATTTATAAGGAGTATATACTTCCAATTAGACAAGAAATATCATATATATATAAATTTTTAAGTAATTTTATGATTAAATGTGAATTATATTATCTAAGGGGATTTGAATTAAGGGTTGCGATGTAGTAAATAATTTCATAACTCAATTCTTTTTCATTGGGTTATATTATTTCATCATTAAAAATTTTATTAAATGATTATGTGGATAATGAAATTATATTATATTATGTTTTATTTCCAGTTTTTATGTGGAATTATATTTTTTACACATAATAATTTCCTTAAATGATTCTTATATCAATATTAAGATCATTTTAAGGGTTTACTTCACAGTCACATTTTCTTCGATATTGTTTATTCATGAATTTAAATTGTACGAAATTATTTAATTATTTTTTAGGTAAATAATAAATTTTATGATCCTCTTGTAATTCAAGAAGTTTTCAATTAATATTACCATTTTCCATTTTTTGGTACATAAAGAAATTGAAAAAATCTTTTTAATAAAATTAAAATTTATTTCTCTTTTAATTTTGATATTATCCTTCTTCAAAAACCATTTTTTGGAAAAATAAATTTTAAAAATGTTTTTAAATTTTTTAAATGATTTATTAAATAAAATATTTCCCCTTTTTACACATTGAAAAAATGTTTTCAATGGAATTTTATGCATTTTTCTAATAAATTGTTAATCTAATTTTACTAAAATTGTTAATGGAATCTTATAGTCACTTTCTCAAGAATGCACTTTCTAAACATTTTTTTAACTAAAAATGGAAATTTGTTTTTATTTTTATAAAATATAATGTATCACCTCCTATAATAATTTTTATCTATATAATGATTTAAATTCATATTTATGAGGATATTTGTAAATATTATTTAAAGAGTTATTTTCCATGAAAAAGATTTTCAAGAAGATTTTATAATTGAAAATGATATTTTACTCAAGATTATTTTCAATGGATTTTCTGGGTATTTCTATCATGCCCCCCTCCCGAAAAGGTGTACCCCTCTTGGGCTGATAATGTGAGAAGCGGGATAGTGACACCCAAGAGTCCCACCTCTAGTAGGCACCGAGTTGGCGACTAGCACCAAGGGTATAGTAAACACACAAATGAGAGGAATTACCCTCTATGAGAACACATGAGGAAAAGAGAAATAAGACATAAAAAAACCAAATCCAAATTAGACAAAAATATAAAGTAAATCTAAAGTACACATATGTAATGTCATTCAAGAACTAGTAGAACTGAATGGGAAAACTACAAGTACCACAAAAGTATATCAAAAACAACCACATAGCCCAAATAGCTCCTATAAACCCAATGTAGAAGTAACCACCCTTATCTTCGACCTACCCTAAGTGACCTGAAAATAGTTTATATATTAGTATGATGAGTATAATTGTATACTCAGTAAGATTCTCCCCAAATTATCTTATATAAATATAATTATAGCATGATAATTAATAGTGATCAATAAGTGAAACTAAATCATCACTTAAATACATATAATATTTTCCAAGCATCACCATGGATACTCTCAACATGCATCGCATATCATAGTATATAATATAATAAATAATATAAAGGGTACCCTACTACCAATTCCCCATTGTTTCCCACTTGCCCCGAATATCTCATGTCTTAATCACCTCTGTCTAGAAAATGCTTGCCCGCAGACCGCTGGGTATAGCACCACAACATGAATCTATTGCAACACAACCACCACTTTCATGTAACCCATGTAACCAGGTAGTTTGTGGGAGCCACCACTTCCCATATAACATGTATCATTTGATGCGTATTAAACCTCAATACATTATAGCCCATACAGTGAGTAATGATCCTCAAGACATAACATCCTTTAAACGTTACACCTATAGTAGTCCATAGAAACTAACTCTATACTATATGTGTGTGAATATCCACAAGACATTACATTCCTCTACACACATATATGGGGAAACCTAACCACGATTCCTAAAAACATATGTAAATACAAAGAGAAGATATCAGGGCCAAATGAGGTAGTCGTCCATCCATCCTACCACCAAAATGATGGGAAAACACCCATAGGGTTCAGAATTCACATGGTGTTAGTTTAACTAACAGATGGGGTGAAGTAGTGTATAAAAACACAACTAAATAAATAATATACTATAGAGAAAAACCACACTATGGGCATAACCTATTTTTAGTCTCAAATGCAGCTAATGTCTCTCAGAATCCCGACTTCCAATAATAAGACTATGTCTCTTATAAGCACACAACAATTTAAAGAGAAACATTGGATTACTTTATCCATTTTTATCAGATTATCATTATGTTATTTAATTTATTAACCACTAATTACCCGTTATTAATTACACATTACATTTCATTAGCATTACACCATAGTTTCATTCTCTCCAGGCATAACCAATCCAAGTCCACCGTTTCATAGAAATATTACCTCGACATTACATCCTAGAAACATCAAACCCCATGGTTTAATATCATTTATTCAGTAATTTATTAATAGAATTATTACTTTCCCATATACCAAGAATTCTAGATAAACATTCAATGCTACTAAACACAATGGGATCAACACAGTGAGTAGATGAACTACCCATAAATTATTTTCCACTTATAGAAGGATCTTTGACCCATCCTTCCTCTAGAAGCTAAACATGGAATGAATGTTTCCAACCCCTCATGTATTCTCCACTTTTGAATGGAGGGTATGAAATAACTTCTTCCATAAGGAGTGGGGTATGTAAATTAGGTAAATAGCCAACATGTTTTAGAAAGAATCCAATATTATAATCTAAATTGTTTCATCATACATGGTGTCCTCCCCAGCACCCACATGAATAAAACAATGCACATCATCACAGTAGTCATCAACTTCTACCACAAAAATTATGCCTCCCTACCCCCACATCTCACAACATCCATACAAGCTCATAAAACACCACAAGAAGTAGAAAAAACAATGAAATTTGGCGCTTGGACAAAAAAAGTCATTCTTACGTCACACAATGACCTCTAATAGCTCCAATGTAGGAGGTACTCGGCCATACAAGAATTATGGTAAATAAGAACCCTGTAAGTAATTATCTTTTATCGATCTACATGATATTTAATCCTTCTTGAATTAGATGATTCATTAATAGTAGGTTCCAACTATGGGAAACATAAACAACAAGTTACCATAGCTATGTCAAATTGATTAAACATGCTTACTATATCAATTTGATTATCATAAATTTACAACATAAACAACCAAATTCGTTTACATGACACTTTATATTAGAAAAATAATTTACATTAAATCCCTTTTAATGTTTTCTACAATTTTATATCTGGAATTACATGATGGAAAAGCATGCATAGATATCAGACTATTTAAAAAAACAAGAGTAAATAACATACGATTGATACCAATTTATTTAACTGGTTAAAATTTTTACTATGTCAATTAAATTTTGATCCAGCTGGTTAAAACATGCTTACTCTAGAGTTTCAAATAAAAGAATAGAGAATTCATGAATCCCCTTCCACAAATGGTACTTGAATTTATTTACATGATAATGATCCATGCAATGGTTCACGATCACCACTCCTAGAGGACTACATCCACCCGAGGATGTAGAGACACCACCACACCATCAAACACCCAATAAAAGTCCATTACGAACATGGATATCACATGACATAACAGGTCAATGAGAAACAAAATGAGATTAACCTAGAAGAATAATGGTATATCATACCATATATTGAAGACTGATCTAAACTACTTGGTTGCACCAAAACTTGGGGTGCACTAGTACCATGAAGAACATCAAGGGGAACCAATCCAAGGAGGAATGATTGATCACAAGACTTATATGGGAAGAATGAATGGTTTGATAATATCTCAATATTACACAGGAAGGATGAACAAGGGAAGAAGATATCTCATTCCTTCAAATGATTTAATGGAGAAATGGTTTAAGATACCCATGATTTTCCATTAAAAGTGGATCTCATTAAACCTTGTGGTTTGACAAATTAAAAGCCTCCGGATTTTTTGAAAAATCTAATATATGATTTAATAACCTTGAAATAACTTTAACCCAAAATTAACATGTCATTTAAATAATTTTATATAAAATAAATATGTCAAAGGGAAAAACTGAGAAATCTGGAAAAATATTGAAGTTTTAAAAAGGAAATGAAACAATTCTGGAAAGAGTGTTCACATCCATCTCACCAATGCCAAAAAATGAAGATGACAAACCAATGCAAATAGTGAAAATGACTCATTGACACCAACAATACAAATTAATCATCGACACTGACAGTTCAAATGACTCTCTAACACCGATAGTAAAAATGACTCACTGACGTTGATTGTACAAATGACTCACCGACACCAAGAGTACAAATGACCCACTGAGGCTGACCATGCAAATGGCTCACCGAATCCAACTGTAAAAATGAATCAATGATGAAAATAGTAAAAATGACTCACCGATGAAGACAATACAAATGACTCAGTAATTCCAATAATATATATGACCCCCCAACACCAAAATTACAAATGAATCACTAATTCGAACAGTATAAATGAATCACCAACGCTGAGAGTAAAAATGTATCACCGATGGGGAACGTACAAATGAATCACCTACACTGAATATCAAAATGACTCACCGAAACTGACAGTACAAATGAATTACTGATGTAGACAATAAAAATGACTCACCAATTTCAACTGAATAGATGACTTACCAATGTTGATAGTACTATTCACAAAACAGGACTAAATATTCAGGGAACTAGAAATTTGGGAATGTTGGGGATAATTCACCATAACCTCCCAGATAACCTCAATCAAAAAATTTCAGCAATGGAATGGACTAGTGAGACCGATTCCATTACATCAGATACCACTCAATCTTTATCATCCTTGTGAATATAAAACCATCCAAAAAGGAATGATAAAATGGGTTCACAAAATCACCCATCGAGATACCTACCAAAAGAGAAAAATCCATGAAAGTAACAAAAAAATGTTGTCTCAATAAAATGAAAGGTATCCAATCAAAAAATGAACATCATTACAAAAAAGAGTTAACCATTAAACCACTCATGCTTCTAAGAATGTATATGTGACTCAAATTCCCATGTACTCTCCCCCACATCACCATGCCTCCACAAGACACAGGCCAAGGGGACAACATTCTTGTGAAACACCTTCTCTATGTGGTCATATATCTCTACAGGTTTCTCCACAAAGGTCGCATCATTGTCAACATCGATCTATCCCCAATCGAGGAGACGAGAGTCATCATTAAGATAATAAAGGAGCTTCGAAACATGAAAAACATCATGCATCTTTCTCATCTATGGGGGAAGTGATACCAAATACACCATGAATCCAACAAGAGATAACACCTCGAAAGGCCCAACAAAACATAGAGAATTGTTACTCCCATGCCCAAACCATTTACACCCATGACGAGAGTCACCTTTAGAAAAATTTTATCCCCATCATTAAACTCAAAAGGTATTGTCCTCTAATCGGCATATGATTTCTAATGATCATGTGCTTCCTTCATCCTCTCATGAATCACCTGAACCATCTCTATTTTGTTCACGTTTTGGCCTGAGAATTGTTGACTATCCAACCCAAGTCTAACACAAAGGAGAACCAAAAGGTTGTCCATAAAATTATTCAAACGGTTTCATACAAATGGTGGGGTTGAAACTGTTATTGTAGGAGAACTCCACCAAGGGTATGTGCCTCATCCCTAAATCTCTGAAATCCAAGAAACAAGATCACAACTTTTCTTCATGATTCTGGATGGTCTTCTCTATCTAACCATCTATTTGAGGATGAAAAGTAGTGCTAAGGAATAGATGGTAACTGAAACCATATTGGAGACCTCTCCACACCCAAGAGGTAAAAAAATGATCTCGGTCAGAAATAATAATCCTCAGGACTTCATGGAGTATCACCACCTCATCGAGATACCGCCTTGACAAAAAAATCTAGTAAGCTAGACTCCATGGTTAGTATGAAGTGGGCTGATTTTGTTAAATGATCCACTACAACCGAAAATAGCATCATCGCATCCTTGAGATCGAGGTAAAATAGTAAATATTTCCACTATGATTCCCTCTAAATTCCACTGAGGATTATCAAATGGTTGGATAAAACCACTGGGGACACGATGCATAGCCATCACCCTCTATATGACCAAACATCAACACACAAACTCTTCAACTTCACGCTTCATCCTAGGACACCAAAACTGACTCCTCAAAACTTGTTACATCTTTTTCACACCAGGATGCACCGCTAAAGGTGAAAAATGGATCCCTATGAGAACTATCTCTAGCATCTCCAATGGAAAAAAAGTCTTATATGATAAAACACTCAGTGTTTTCCATCCTCAAACCTACCAGTAGGGGCCTCGCTACAATCCACTTGGTCTCTCCAGACCTCCACCTCTACATTACCCAATTGGGACTCTTCCACCTTATCCACCATTGATGACTGTACCAACGTCTAAAAATACAACCTCTTCCACAACCGTCTCCTATATCAAGATATAATGCTTAAATATTATCCATCACACTCCTTGAATCACCAGATTCACACACTGTATCACTAGGTGACTTCCTGCTCAATGCATCAACTACAAAATTCCCCTTAATAGGTGTATATGAGATTTTGAAATTTTATTCCCCTAAGAACTCCATCCCATGATGCTACCGCAATATCAAGTCACACTGGGAGAAAACAATCATCAGGCTCTTATAATTGGTGAAAACCACAAAGTACTCACCATGAGGTAATTTCTCAAAAACATAAGATAAAACAATGTGACCACCAACTCAAGATCATGGGTGGAATGGTTACATTCATGGGGACACAACTACTGAGACCCATAAGAAAGGACTGATCTCTACTGCATAAGAACAAAACATAACCCCAGATGAAAATAAATGTAGAAAACATCAAAATGAACTACCATTGCTGGCAGACTAAGAATCAGAGCACTTACTAACTTCTCCTTCAAATTTTCAGAAGATGCCTGACACTGATCAGTCAACATGAATGCCAAAGCCTTCATGGCCATTACATTTAGAGAGGTCACAACTTGAGATAAATCATCTATGAACCTCATATATTATCCTACGAGAACAATTAAACATAAAACCTCTACCGGTATCTTGGGGGATTCCCATGAAAAAAATTATTCTGTCATCGATGGATCCACAACTACACTTACTAAGACACCACATGCCCCATGAAATGAATATCATTATCCCAAAACTCACACTTTGAAAATTCCAAAATAGCGGTTTTTGATGATGAACTCCCAAAACATCATGCAGATGATCTCCAAGAACCTTCTTAGACGTTGAGTACAAAAGGATGTTGTTGATGAAAACTACTATAAAATTATCTAGGAACTCACAAAACACATTTTTCATTAACCCCGTGAACAAAGATGAAGCATTCATCACACCGAAAAACATTACGAAGAACACATAATCCCCATGATGACAATGGAAAGCATTATTTGGGATATCCTCATCCATCACACACGTGTGATCATATCCTAACTGCATGTCGATCTTTGTGAACCAACTTGATCCTTTTAGTTGATTCAATAAATCATCAATAAGTATAAAATGATAGTGAATATTCACTATCACTTTGTTTATGTGATTATAATCGATACACACCTACAAAATTCCATCATCCTTCTTCACAAACAAAAATGTTTCACCCCACGGTGACATACCTGTCCGAACAAAACCACAATGTAATAGACTAATGAACTATATACAGTGCTCCCATAACTCAATAGGGGATATCTTATATGGATACATATATATAAGACATGGTCTTGGATGTAGTTGGATCCCAAAATCCATCTATCATCAAGGGGTTAATTCTACAACATCATCTCTAAAGACATCAATTTACTCTTCTACGACCCTGGGAATCTCCAAATTAAGATCCTCAAGAGAATTCAACATTTTCTAAACTGTCAAGGATGACAAGGATATAACATGTCTCAAACCCATCTAAGACACTAGCTCACAATCAAACACTACTAGCTCTCCATCGACATTGAATAACACCACCTTCCACTTGATGAAATATAATATAGCATGCACCAAATAAACAACAATCCATTCAAACGATTATATCATACGGTTGTATCTATAAACATATGAAATTTCCCCAAGAGTGGCACATCCCCATCACCTTTTCACATTAACTACATAACTCAAACAATTTCATTTTACCTCCAAATGGCACAGTCAATGACAAGGGCACTGGAAGCCTCTACACCTCATGTCCCAAAGCGTTCACAAGGGATCGTGATATAAAGGAGTGTGACTCTCCTAAATCAAACAAGGCATACTCCCAAGTAGAAAACAATAAAAGGGTACCTTGAACAATGTCTATATCATATGGAACTGGCAATGAAAGAGAATGATGGTGACCACAACTTTCTCTGCATCCTCTATGGCCCTTATGATGACCACCACTATAGTTGTGCTATGATATCCAAGGATGGAGAGTGTCTCGAGGCTGTCCTCTATGTGCCCCATTTTCCCTTTGTTGATCCAAAGTTGGTGAAACATACTGCTAACATGGCTGGAGATTCCTAAAAATAGGAACCGGGAGCAGAACACATAGTGCATGCTGACTGCTATGGATGTTCGGGCACTCTCACTGGTGATGGCCTTGCCTTTATATGGAAAACAAGTGCATGATCCCTTGTCATGGTCCTGAGGGCCACCACCCCCAGAGAAATGAGATACTAAGTGATGAGACCGACCCCTACCCAAATGGAAACTCTACTTCCCTGAAAACTGAGAACCCCAGAACACAGCTCTGCTTCAGGATGAATCTTGAAGAATCCCCTCTCATGATGATCTAGTTCTGGAAAACGTCCCCCAATGATCTCTACCCTGTCTAGCAACATGATATATGTCTTTAATACAAATGGGGTGACCTGGCACTAGATCCATGGATGATAAACCTACTAAAAATTCCTCACCCTGGACTCCTCATTTGGGAAATAGGTCAAAAGCATATAAAAAATGTTCCTGAAATAGATTACAAACTCTCACACACTGGGTATCTCTTGTCAAAGGGTAAGAAACTCTTGGTGACATGATGCCATTTTGTTCGAAGAAGGAAACACAACATTGAACATGTCTTAGAAAATATACCATGAGATCTCCAACTCCTTATGATACTTGAGGAACAAGAACCCCCACTCCCTCACTACCCCATGTAGTATCATCACAACCAAAGACACACAGAGCTCCTTCCATGAATAGACTAAATTGAAGTCAATATCAACCTACTCCAACCATTTTTCTGTGAGTGCATCTAAAATGATGCCCTCATACTTTTTTAGACTCTGGCACTGAAACACTATGAGTATCCTCCTCCACATGTCATCATTGTCAACCTCTACCCTCTAGGGATCTGCTGGGGGTACCCAGTTGGACATCATCTAAATGAAACAAATGAGGATGTTGACCTCGATCCATACCCAAAAAATAAGAACTGGTTAGTTCTCCAAAACCTGTAATATTGAAGACTCGACATTAATTAATTAATTTTTAATTTTTATTCATTTTAGGTTAACTTATTCAAAGGTCTACCCATTAAAACACATGCATAATAAGGAACAATGCATGATCATTTCCTTAGTCTATAACATGTAACTAGTACCACCTTATTTAGTATCCACTGTAAAATTAATGTTCTTTTCATCAGATCAAAGGGTGGCCTAAATTCATATGTCTTAGCCTGTATCCAGTGGTTACATCACTTGCTAAAAATAACAGAAATCGTTTACCTACCAATCCATGGAACCTCACCCGTTCTTGATAATAAACTTTATCCTATCCCTCAACTAGATCTCTGATACAACTTTTTAATTACCCCATCCCCACATGGTGTACCCCTCCTAGGCCAGAAATGTGAGAATTGAGATAGTGACACCCCAAGTCCCACCTCCAGTTGGCCAGGTGTTGGTGACTAGAACTAAGGGTATATTAAACACACAAATGGGATAAATTACCCTCTAAGAGAACAAATGAGGAAGATAAAAAAAGATAGACAACAACCAATTCCATGTAATACTGCAATATAAAATGAATCCCAAGTACACATATGTAATTTCGCAAAAGAACTTCTACAATTGGAAGGAAAAACACCATGTACCAAAAGAAAGTAAAACCACAGCGGCCACAATTCCTTAAAATCACCTGCAAACCTATGATAGTTGTAACTGGATGGATCTGTAAACTTCTCCAAGTGACCTAAAAAGAGTTTATATATACATAGGGAGAGTATAATAGTATACTCAATAAGATATTCCATGAATCCTCTCATGAAAAAGTAATGATATCATGCAAAATCATAGGGAACAACAAGTAAAACTATCTCGTCACTTAAATAGGTATACAATGTTCTCAGGCTCACCATGGATAATTTAACCAAGTATCCTATAGTAGAGTTTATAATATAATAAATAATATCAAGGGTACTATGCTACCACTTCCCCATTAGTTTTCCTCTTTTTACCAACGTCGCGCGTCCTAAGAAACTCTCCCCAAAAACACATGCCCGCAGACACCTAGGTGCAACACCACAACATGATCCTTGTGCAAAATAGCCATCAAATCCACATAACCCATGTAACCAGGTAGTTTATGGGAGCCACCACAGCTCTTATAACATGTATCATACATTGGGTATCCAACCTCAGGCCATTATAGCCCATACACTGAGTAATGATCCCCAAGCCATCACAACCGATTCTTATTACACCTATAGCAGTTCATATTAAATATATCAAGAATATATGACTATGAATATCTACAAGCCATTATATCCCTCTACACAAATATATGGGGAAAAGTAACTGTTGTGCCTATAAGAAAATGTAACTACCAAGAGAAGATAGTGGGGCCAAAGGGGTAGTCATCCATCAATCCTCCCAGTAGAATGTTGGGGAAAACGACCACCCATGGCTCAATATCACTAGGTTGTTAGTTTCCCTAACTGAATGGGTGGAATAGTGTATAGAAAAATAAAAATTATAGAATATTACATTTCTCCCTACCACAGTATGGGCATAACCTAGTCTTAGAATCAACTGTAGCAAATGTATCTCAGACTCCCAGTTTCCAGTGCTAAGACTAGGTATCCTATAAGCACACAACCATTTACAGAGAAATATTTGATTACATTATCTCTTTTTATCCTTTAAAGATTAAATTAATTGATCATTTATCTAATAATTAACCGTAATTAATTGCACATTATATTTTATTTTCATCATATAAAATTTTTTTCCCTCCATGAATAACTAATGCATGTCAATAACTTCTCAGAATTATTAACTTTGCATTTCACCCCATGAAGCTCTAACCCCATGGCTTACCATCATTTACTCAATCATTTATTAACTGTATTATCACTTTCCCATATTCCCAGGCATTCTAAAAAAAATTCGAATCATCCAAACATTATGGGTTCAACATGGGGAGTATATCAACTACACATCAATTATTTTCCACCTATATAAGGATCCTAGACCCATCCTTCCATTAGAAGCCAAACATGGAAGGAATGTGTCATAACCCACATGTCTTCACCCCTTTTGGATGGAGGATAAGAAAGACCATATTCTATAAGTAGTTGGAAAAGTAATGCATATAAACAACCAAAAAGATTTTGCAAGATTCTAGAATTCACATCCAAACTATTTGATCATCTCTAGTGTCCTCCTTGACACCCACATGCACAAACTGATGGACCTCACATCACTATGCATCATATGCTACCACAACCACTAGGACTCCCTACCCCCACATCACACAAAATCCATAAATTCTCATAACACATCACAAGTAGCTGGAAAAATAATGAAACTTGTCTCTTGTCCCTAAACAAAGCATTCTTCCTTCACTCACAATGAGCTCTCATGGATCCAAGGAAGAAGGTACTCGACCATACAAGAAGTTGGGTAACTGATAACCCTATATAGAATTAACATGTATCGATAACTAGGTCTTTAAACCATCTTGAATTAGCTGATTCATTATTAGTAGGTTGAATCTATAGGAAACCAAAATAGATAGCTATCATAAATATTAAAAATAAATTAAACATGATTACTGTATCAATTTATTATCATCAATTTACAATAGAAACAAATATATTCATTTAAAAAAATCTTTATCTTTGAAAAATCTTTTTCAATAAATCCCCATTTACATTCTTTACCAGTTTCCTTCAGGAATGAAAATATAATTAAGGTAGTCATAGATATCACACTATCTAGAAAAATAAGAGGCAATAACATACAGTTGATACCAATTTATTTATAAAGCTAAAAAATTTATTAGGTAAAGTCAATTATGATCTAGTGGGATAAAGAATGATAACACTACATTTTCATGTAAAATAATAGAGATGAAATGAATCTCATACTTCAAAAGGTTCTTGAATTTCATTACATTCTAAAGATAAATTCCATGGATCATGATTGCCTCTCCGAGAGGATTGCCTTCACCGGAGGATCCAGAGACAACACCACACAATCCAATACTCATGAAAACTCTATTAGGAACATTAAGATTGCATGAAATAACAGTTAATGAATAGGACGAAGTATAGGAACCCAGATGAATTACGGTAGATCATACCTTATATTGAAGACTAATCAACACTTCTTGGTTGCACAAAAATAAGGGGTGTGCTTTCAATAAGAAGAGCATCAGGGGGAACCAAACCAAGGAGGAATGTTTTATCACACGACTCCTATGGGAAGAAGGAAAGGATTGAGATTCATGCACCGTGAACAAGAAGGGATAACAATGGAGTAATGTATCTCATCCCTTTATAAGATTTAACAGAGAAGTGGTTTAAGATATGCTTGATTTTCCATTAAATGAAGATTGCATTAAGCCACATGGTTTAACTAATTAAATGACTTTAGATTTTAAGAAAAAACAATTATATGATTTATCAACCCTGAAATGTCTTCAAACCCACTTAAATATGGCATTTAAATAATTTTACGTCAAAAAAAGAAGTCAAAAGTGAAAAACTAGGAAATCTGGAAATTTGATAATTGAAATGAAATAGTTCTGGAAACATTGGTCACATCTATCTCACTGACACTGACAGATGAAGATGAATCCCTGATGTCGATAGTACAAATGACTCACTGATGCAGAAAGTACAAATGAATCACTAATGTTGACATTACAAATGACTCACTGATGCCAACTGTACAAATGACTCACTAACACTGATAGTACAGAAGACTCACCGATGTCGACCGTACAAATTAATCACTAATGCTAACAATACAAATGAATCACCAATGATATCATTAAAAATATGTCTCTAATTCTGAATGAAATAATTAATCACCGACATAGACAGTAAAAATGAATCACCAATGCCGATAGTACAAATGACTCACCAATGCCGACAATACAAAGGATTCACTGAAACTGATAGTTCCAATTACTCACCAACACCGAAAAAAGAATTTACTCACTAACTCCAATTGTAAAAATGACTCATGAATGTCGATAGTACAAATAAATCTCTAATGTCAACATTATAAATTACTCACCAATGCTGATATTTCTATTCACTGAACTGGAAACATTATTCACCGAACTGGAAATCTAGAAAATTTTTACGGATAAGTCCCATTGACCTCCTAAAACACCTCAAACACCATATTTAATAAATTTAATAGACTTGAGATGTCATTGCCATTAAAATTTCTATACATCCATTAAAAAACAACAAATTCTCACACCATAATCATATTTGTTAATAACATAAGTATTCTTTCTATGGATGGTTTACAATTATTTAGAACAAAGATAATATTGAAATTCAATTCCTTGTATCATTTTTAGTTATTAAAATCCCTCTGAATTATTCATGTATCGATGATCATTAGACCTAAAATTTCCCCTAAATATCTATATTATTTACCTGGATATGATTTTTACCTAATAGGTAAACCATTTTAACATTTTTTTTACAATTTAAATAATTTTTTCATCTTCGGATAAATTTAGAAATGTGCTTTATAAAATATATATATATATTTAATTACAATGAATTTTGTTCATAAATTAAATTTATTATTTGATATATGAGGAATTATTTGGACATGCATGAAATAGGTTGGGGCCATTTATTTAAAGCCCCTCTATGCATCATTTGTATCATAGGATAAATTAGATGGGTAGCCTTACATAAATGGGGGTTCACCAAGTACATTCTAAACTATTTTTTGAATGGTGTTGATAGTAAATTTTTCCTGTTATTAAGAAGATGATGTGTCATATTTAATTATTTACTTCATTCACAGATTAGTTTTTATTATCCATGGTATTTTCACAATGAAATTATGTTTAGATTAATTTCATTATCAATTTTTGATAAATTGAATGTCTTTTAGTTATGTTCATTCCCATATTGATTATTCCTTTTCCAATTATAATAGTCAGTTTATTGATTAAATAGAATGAGTTTTGAGTTATTTAAAATTACAATAATTATGCTAGTCAATTATTAAATTGGAATGTATGTACATATATTTACCTTTAAATACTCTATGGTTTTTATTGATGATGCTTTATTTATTCATGATTTCATTCATTATAAATAATCCTTTATCGGAATTTGATCTCACCCTTATTTTTTTTCTTTATCCAATGTTCCATGAATATTAGTAATATTGATATGCTGGTATACTCTAGGTGGAATAATTTAACTCTAAGGGAATTAAATTTTGTCATAATTTATTTATTTCCGTGTAATATTTGTATCATTTATATGTCTAGTTTACCAAGTCTACTAAATTTTTTAGCCATTTGGAATGTGATTTCATTTATATTATAACAATATAATAAAGGTGACTTTAACACTATTCTACTAGGGTTAGGGTCACAAGAATGAATAAATTCTCTTAACCATTCCAATGTCCAACTTCTAATAGAACACACATAATCCGAGTAAACCATCTACAATCTTGGAAAAGTGTGATGGTGATGTACAAGGTGAAACACCTAAGAGAAAAAATATCTTTATCCATCAAAGAAACCAACTAAAACATTAGGTCCTTTAATGCCACTCGTGAAATATGATAAGAGGTTATGGAAATCATTTTCATACCTAGAACTATGTGAATTTTAAATAATGACTCTCTATCTAGAGGTTTTTGGAGAATTAATCTAGGAATACGTTATGAAGATAAAAAATATATTGTTACGGTCAAGAATAGAAGAAAAATAATCATGATCAACTACTATTTTAGAAAAATAATCATGAACTCTATGTGTGATGATCATGAAAAAATAGACCTTAGATACCACTCCTCCGGAATCACCAATGAGCTCCCCTAGTCTACATGGAACAAGACATAGTAATGATAATTTTCATCCTCTACATGATGAGAGACCAAAAAATCCATTCTAGTGATTACATTAAATAGATCCAGATAAACAATGACGGAATCCAAGACTCAATCCTCATTATCTATAAATAGTAAACAAGGATAATATAACCCAAAATAGTACCTCTTTACATGATGTGTGTCTAACTGGATAATAATGGACATTATATCTATATTAATTTTAATAATATTAACAAAATTGATAGGTATAAATGAGTGGGAAACAATAGTATCAAATAAATTAATTTCTATTGACGATGTAACAAATATGGAACCTCTCACTATCACTAGACCAACATCTACCTCCAATTAAAACTAATTTATAACATTGAAGTGATTCATCCATATGGAATATGGATGGAGACATATATTTTTTTATGCATTAGACAACACCATGTTATCCCTTATAGCTAGATGTCCCCGATCACAACATGGCATATAAATATCTTGAAATAAACACTACAAATATCCATAACATCTACAACAATTTCACAACTTTATAGGTTCAGAACAAGTATACTAGTGTTTTAGACCATTCCACAATGATAAAAAGCTTAAGGAAAATTTCTAGCTATAATTTAAGGTTTAATATTGGCCAAAAACTACGAAACACCTACACCATTCCTATGACGATCTTGTCAAATCCCTTTTCTCCCTTACGTATCACTAAATCATCCAATAGGTTGGAGGGAAGAGATAGAAAAACCAAATGTTCATTTCATATTCATATCTACCATCATCTCCCAATATAATGTCTCTTTATAAGTCAAATGTTCAACATAAATGCCTATGAATGGATATTATACATAAACACTATAAGAACATCTGAAAAATCAGCTGTTTATTCATTACTATTTCTATAGAAAAATGAAATACCTTAGAAAACTGATTTGTGTACTCTTGGAATCAGAAAATATGTCTATATTTAACACCTAATGCTTCTATTCACGATCTAGGATCACATCCAATTTTATACTTATTGATTTGACTTGTCAAGCAGCATGAATGGTGTTATGGGTCCTATGTTATGTCAATTTGATGTCAAGCTGATGAAAATGGCCAATATAGGCAATTTTGGGGAAAAGTATGGATTTGCACGCAAGAAAATATTTTTTTTCATGATGGAATGTAATGTTGATTGTTAAAGAAGAATCTTGTTTGCAACACAATGTGAAAACCTTTTAAGTGCCCAATGTGATGTAAAAAGCTCATCTTTCTCCCCAGCCACCCTAAAACTATAACGTAATGTGTTCACAAGTTTAGATATGTGTGCACGAGATAGGAATCCATGCGCAAGCCTCTTACACAGAGAGTTTGATTTCAACCAACCCAATTGAACACAAACCCATCACAATTCATTAGGAAGACCTCTTTCACACCAAAAATCTTCCATTCTATCATGGATGGCCAAACCTATATATAGAAGTGAATTCCCCTTCATCAGTGATCCTCCGAATGTGGGATGCTGCTCTATAGTGTGTAAGACTGATCTTTTATGCTAGTTCAAAAGATTATAACACTCCATGTAGAGATATTTCATGATAGGTCCCCTATGGTTCTACCTTAACAAATTCCTATTTTTGTTTGTTCCTTTCCAAACCTATTTTTAGCATAAGTCAGGTGCATGAATTCCTGCTTCTTCCATGCAGTATTGGTACTGCATTCAATCCATATCATGAATGAACCCTGACATTTTCATCTTTTTTTAGTGGTATTTTTTTGTTGTTCCCTTGTGCATCCCCAACATGGTTCCCTACAATACCATAATTTGAGACTCTCATATGCAGTCCATGAATCACCTTGGATTGACATATTATTCCTGGTCCATTTCCCATGACATGAGTAGAGATTATAATATTCAATTCCCCTAGTACCTAGAGTCAATCCATTTCTCAAGCATCTTATAAAACACCATCACCTACCTCCTATGCTAGTCTAATCTACCAAGGGATGCTCATGTGTATGTATGAAACCATCCATTTCTAGTAATCTTCCTCCAAGACATCCTTATATAAGGAAGTTAAATTGTTCTTCCATAGTCCTACCTACATATCATTAAACTGTAGAATACCCCATCACTTATAAATAGGATTCTTTATTCATCAATTATAATATGACTCGTGTCGTGATAATTAGGAGATACCCCTCGCACATCCACATGATGTTAAAATAAATACCTACCACATTCAATAAAAATAGTATTCCCTCATGGATATACATGAGGATTACATTGTGAACGTATTGCATGTATAATCCTGATTTACCATTTCCATTCCTTAGCGGAACTCATCCTACTTCCATGTTTTATCCCCACACACCATTTCTGTTCCTTAGTAGCACCTAGATAGCTTCCACACGTAATCCCTATTATCCACTTCTTCTTATTTTTGGCTCCCAAGGAACATTCACATGTAATCCCCATATACCATTTCCTCTCATTAGTAGCACTTGGGCATATTCTATGAAAAATACCGCACATATACCATTGATGTCGCATCTTTCTCTATGTGACTACCTTCTTTAATACTTCCTATTGTTTCTCATTCTAAGCATGACTCGCATGAGATTAGGGGTTATAGTGATTGTGCCACCCTTTTTCCAAAAGTTTGATCACTCCTATGTGTAAGCCCCAACCACATGTCTGGGAATCCCTCCTTAAATAAAACCCAATCTCAATCTCCATGGGCCAACTCAGTTTATAATCCCCACATCACTTCTCATTTTTGTACCTTTTTTGACACAATCATTTGGTCTTCTTCTACTTCCGGTTCTCACAATGAGAATGAGTTATGTGGGCTTAGAGTTTAATAGTGATCGTCAATATATATGGTATATATCAGTGTGTATTCCCCAAACAATTTCAAACTACATGGTCTTTTACCCCTTTCCTTTATAAATGGTATTTAGGAAGCATCCTTGAGGTTCAATCCCATCCAATGGTAAACTCTGGGGCTCCCTCCTAGGTATGTACCGTCATGATGTAAATTTTTTCATTTTTGGAAAACATCCCCCAGATCCTCCTCCCAAATAAATTCTATTCCATCAACCCAAAAAGAAAACCATGTGAAAGCCACGATTCCATTCTAAAATGTGTGGAATTGGATTCATGTACCCCTAATGCGGCATGGTCATACTTCCTCCCCCGATCGGAGGAGGGAGGCTCGTGAGTTCATTTTAAAAAAAAGAGTGATTCTTTATTTCCATTCTCAAATCCTGATTCTCTTCCTCCCTTCCTGAAGGATTCATTGTCTCTGAAAGTCCCCAATTTATTTCATATTGTGCCTCAGCTCCCTCTATCCCCAACGGAGCTCAAATGCGCCACAGACCATTGCTAGCTCACCTTGGTTGCTAGGTTCCTCCATCATCATCCATTGGTAGATGCGTTTGACTATTTTATCTCTAGTTCTTGGAAGCTACAGTATCACACGGTGGTCGGGCTGCTTGATCGGTGTCAATTTATGATTCGGTTTTGATCGGAGGAGGACCTTGTTGTCGGCTGGTCTAGGGAATCCCGAAGATGCAATGGGGCTTCCATCCATCTGTTTCACTGGTGTTTTGAGTTTGATATGTGGCACTATCCATCTATAGTCGCAACTTCGGTCAGTCTCCCTGTTCTCCCTCTTTCCTTTCAAATCAATCTATTTTGTGTGTTATTTATAATATGATTGGAAGATATCTCTGTTGTGATCGGATAACGGAGGTCCTGTGTCACCCCGTCTGTCCAGGAATTTGTGTTGAAGTCAATGTTGTGAGGCCACCGATGAATTGGGTTTGAATCACTGATGGGGAAGAATTCAGGTGGAAGAAGGAGGTCGTCTTTGAGTCCTGGATGAGTTACTGTGTCAATTCCTATCGATTTGGTCATCTTGCGCCTATCTGTCGGGGAAAGAATGTGACTGGGAATTTGCGAGTAGTGGAACTGGGCTCTGGTGGCTCTAGAAACAATGGTATAGATCAATTGCTGGTTGAGGTTCAACCTGGGAGTAGGTGAACTTCAACTAGTGTAAGTGAGGGGAAGGCTCTTCAGCCAGAGGTCACGAAGCATGCTGGAAAAGTGGTCTCCTGTGATCCGGCTGTCGAAGCTGAGGTTGTACATGTTCTTGAGGGTCCAATTGTGGTGAAGGTAGTGCAACCTTCATTGAATCTGACTGTGAAGAAGATTTTTGATAACCTTAAATCGGATCTTGGGGGTTGGAAGCAGCCCTTGCCCGATGTAAATAGAAGTGGTCAATTGTAGGTGGTTTCTGGTTCAACCCATAATTAGTTTGTGGTTATGGAGATTTAGAGGACTAATCCTATTGATGAAGGCTCGCAAAATGATGAGTCTGAGAGGATACATAATGTTCCATTTTCTCAGCCTACAATGAGTGAGGTTACTCTTGGGATGAAGCCCCATGATGATTGTGGAAATGAGCTTCCCCTTCAATGCATCAAGATGATTGAGGTGCAATTGCAGTCGGTGGAAGGAGGATGCCTTTCTGATTCAAAGGGTATGTTGAGTGGAGGAACTGATGGATGCCAACAATTGGGTTCCATGCGCATCACGGGAAAATGGGTAAGTGTCTCTGATAGTGAAAAGGAGAATGTGAGTGATGTCGCCAGAATATCTTATACTGATATTATTCAAAGTGAAAAAAGTAAACTGCCTGCATGTGAAGGTGGTATGACTGCTCCAGCAAAAAGACGAACGAGAAAAGATTACTCATACCAACCGAACTCAGCTACTACCAGATCATCCTCGAAGAGGGAGAATTTTTCAAGGGATGTCAATGAAGTGAAGAAGGAAATGCAATCTCCTACAACATTTCTCTCATTGGAAAAGCAGAATTTGAGATGGAAGTATGCTAAGGTTCTGAAGCATTATTAAGGCTCAAAGTGGGAATCGACTACTATGAACGAAAAATTCCATTAGGAATATGGTCATGGGGATGATTTCTATGATTTGTACTGTCCTTGTTGTGATTTTCTTGTTTTCTGTACTTTTTAGTTATTTTGATAAATGGTCATAGGTCTTCCTATGGCTATGCTTTCCTGGTATGATGTTAAACTACATTGTACTCTCAAACTACATGGTATTTTATCCTAGAATCCTAAATAGGGAACATAGGATGCATCTATAAGAGAAAATCCCAACCATCAGTAAACTATGTTGCCCCTTCGAGGGAAACACCATCCATGATCCTCCTCCAACGGTGTTCAGATGAGCCTCATCGGTGTGAAATTTTCTATTCGTGGGACACTCCACCCATGGTCCGCCTCCACTGACGTTCAGATCCATCTATCAGTAAGCCCTAGTTCCCCCTCCTAGGGGTGAACCATCACTAATCCACCTCATGTGATTCTTAGACAAGCCTTCATGGTGTGTCATATTCCCATCACAGGACACACCACCTTGGATCCAACTGCATAGGCATTCAGATCCGTCAACCCAAGTAGCCTAACCATATAAGCCCTTACCATATGACACCTATCCACATGGCCCCCCTTATTGTGTAATCCCCAAGCCCCGAAATTCTGAACAATGTGGGTTTTCTTTGTCTTATAATATATAGGGTACATAGGAAGCCTCCTCGAGGTTCAATTACAACTAATGGAAAACTATTGCGCTCCCTCTTTGGGAAATACCCTCATGATGTGACATCCTCCCTTTCTAGGACACACCCGTTGATCCACCTCCCAATGGAATTTTAATCCAGGTGAAAGGGATGACATCCATGTGTAAGCCACTGGGTTGTATTGAACATCATGGAATTTAATCCATATCTCTTATATAAGGTATGTAGGGAGCCTCCCTGAGGTTCAAGCACATAATCCATTCTTATATTGGTCATTCCATCAAGGCATTATGCCTCAAAAGGATCGTTCTTTTCCTAGAGGTTACATTTCCATCAGGTCCACATGTGTGTACTCTATTATCATGAGTCACCACTTTAGGATTCTCACATCCCCCTCGAACAATATGGACCTTGATTCCCATCGATTGGAATATGTAGTAAGCCTCATTGAGGTTGAATTCCATCTCCCTCCACACATCATCCATTGCATTGAAACTTCCTCCATATCCATCATGATTAATACCCGGACTGTCACATCCTTGTGATATCATTCCATCTAAATCACCACTACTACTAGAATAACCTGGGCAGCTAAACATTCGTTAGCCCCATCAAGTCGCAATCATCCAATAAAGAGTGCTCCTTTTCCATGGGAAACTAACCTGGCATAAGACCCTTACCACCACCTCTAACTACATTGTTTTTGATCACTATATTCTCTACAAGGAATGGAGAATCCTCCATAAGGCTAAATCCCAATCAATGCTAATCCTTGGTGGCCATCTCCTTGGGATTCCCTCCCCGATCTACACCCAATGGGGTCCCGATCAGCCTTTATGATATGAAATATTACCTGTACAAGAGACATAAAGACGTTTAATCATTAAATGCATTACAAAAAATAAAATAGTAAACCATGGAGTCTCACCTCATTGGGGTGAACTCCTTGATCCACCCATAGTGGATTCTAGATCATCCCTCACGAGGAGACATCATCCTATTATGATACAAATCATTTGGGTACATCATTAGAGGCATTCAGATGCATCCAATGGTATACCATGGTTCTTACCTCCAAGGTATGTACCAATTCATGTGGCTACATCATATATTAGTGGGATGCACCACCTTGGGTCCACAGTCATTGGCTGTTCTAATCCATTTATCCATCACTTCAACCTTCCAGTTGTTCCTCCCTATGGATCCACCACTCTGATCTATCTCCATGGGTTGTTTCATTCACTCTCATACCATCTTCACAAGATGTTAAAATAATAGATTAACTTGTGTTAAACATGATATTCATGATGAAAACCTCAGAAGACACACCATTGGTGAAACATTCTATGAAATATGTTAATATCATGTCATACACCATGTTAAGAATGGGACTCCCAATGAAATCCTTGGTAGACAAGCCTCTGGCATAAGATACCTCGCGACTAATGTGGAATACATTAGTTTAGGTTCCTTTGAGAAGACCAATTATGAGGAAGAATATATGTGACTAATTTTCAAGCATCCATAGATGCCTTGAGATGTCTGATGTAACCATCCACTCCAATTGATGCTTGTTGCTTATCAAGACCCCTTAAAATGTACAAACAAAAATAGCATAATTATTATGCATCCACAATGATATTGAACTGGGAATGATTTCGATGATCAATGATTATATTCTATAATGGGGGACAAAAAAATGTGTCAAATTACAAGGAATAATCCATGGAAGCGGGAGCATACATCACATCGTCCCATTTATAAGAAATAGAAAAAGTCTCTGAAGAAGTGATGAATGTTGTTCCTTTGGAAAGAGGGAACACAAGGCTACACCTATTGCATTTCCACTATGATAAGCGACTCGACCATAGAGTGTGTGGGAAACATGTATGTAAATAGTGAATCCTCTCCATGATTCAAATAAAGGAAGGCCAAATACATCTCCATCATCAATGAATCAGGGAAAAAACTAAAATATCAAGGGTTTCATGAATCCCTTCCAATATATAACCACATTTCTATCTATGTGTACCATGGAAACACACCATAACCTTCCCATAACATCCAAAGTAAAAACCACACACTTAACCACGAGACTCACATGTGTATCCATAAATCCAAAAAACATAAAAGATATTTCCTATCCAGGCCCCTCTTTAAATTCATTCACACACATAATGGACAGTGTATTATAATTTCAGATGTCAATTGATCAATACTAATCTCCTATATCTCTTGGTTATATCATGTGAAATACATTCTAGACATTCTATACATTATGGTAGAATGAAAGAACTAGTCATATGATAGCCCCAATAATATTCTAACCAATATGATGATTCCTTTTTGGATAATCCTTTTTACCCTCCAGATGATCCCATGAATGACTTCTCAAAACATACCATTTCACAATAAAATAGACGAAATGAAAAAAACCAAATAATCTATGTTCAAACCAGAAAACCATAAGAAAAAAATAAGATTAATATCAGGAACTCAATATATGAGACCCACATAAAAACATACCCAGGTAACATAAGTATATTCATAAAAAGTGATCTTCATGCACCCATTGAAACATAGCATTCTAGTATTGACAATTCTATATCCAGTATATCAAACATCTGAAGACAATGAATCTTGAGGAAATACCTCCTCTAATTGTAAGAAGAGATAAACATTGTAACACATTGAGTGTTTAAAAATTATTTTCATTGAAAAACATAAAATTCCTTAATAACATGAATTAAATTCAAAACCATGTTATTTGTATGAAACATGCGACACTAGGTTATCTTTCATTACACAAGACACACTATTGTAAAAAAACCCTGTTAAATTATTAATATAGTCATTTAAACATGATCATTATAAAAAATCTATTATACATTGGGAAATTAATAGTATAAAATTAAATTTTTAGTATAAGTTATAATTGTTTTATATTAAGAAAACATATTCATAAAACAAGTAGTTAATTTTCCGTAATGTCTTTATATGATTCAAAAATAATATTTTCTAAAAAATAATTATTTTAAGTTTTACTAATAATGAAAATAATTTTGAATCATTTTAAAATGGGTTTTAGAAAATATTTTTTAAAAAAATCTGGCTTCTAGTTATCTTTGTGTAAATTTTTGGGATTTTTTTGAAAATTTAATTTATTGATGAATAGTGAAAAATATTAAATTTTAATTGAAAAAACTATTTAGATTAATTTCATTATAAAGATACATTTAATATTAAATTGCTTCCAAAGTAAAATTAGATCAATTATATATATATCAATCCAATTTCGGCCATCAAAATCTGTTTCATTTGAATTTTGATATAGAAATAGTTCAATCTTCCAAATATTTTCTCATCAGAAACCAGCTTTCTCATCCCGTCTACGGGATCAAGTTTAATCTAAATATTTCCACATATATTATTTGAATTCTGAAAATTTTATTAAATATTTAGAATAATAATAATTTATATTACATATTAATTTTGACTTAATTTTTAACCAAAATTAATAAAAAGAATACTACAAATTATTCATTGTGATTAAGTTAAAAATGGGATTACCAAGGGTTAATCAAAAATGATCAAAGCTAAAATGACCTATAATCATGATTTCAATCCATTTGATATCCATATATTTTCCTTATAATTTCTATTTTTTAATTTTATTCATTTTGGGCCCCTTTGGAATGAAAAGAATGTTAGTACACATTTTCTTGTCGAATAATTTTAAGTGTTCCACTCACCTCACTTATAAAAGGCCACCCCGTATATTCTCTTCTTCATAGCTTAATAAAATTTTAGTATAGATAATACAAAAAAAAATACCATCCCAAAATCCCTTTTCTCAACATAGAAGTCTTATTTTTCATATAAATCTATCCTATGAAGGATTTTGGAGAAAACCTAAATTGGATACCCAAAGAAGATGTAACACCCATTAATGGGTGTTATTGATATATTAGTTCCTCCACGAATTCAATAATTTTTTTACATGATGATTGAATATAAAAATTATACTCAATTTATTGGGATTTTTATTTGTTTATGGGCATGACCATCATGTATCTCCACATCCATAGAAAATGTTACGAAATCATCATTCATGTATATGGAAGACTACCACCTCAAGAATTGACATCATATGTTTTTTAATTACCACTTATAAACGATACACATAATGACATATTTATGAATAATAAATTAAATTTATTATATTATTATATTTATTTAATTACTATATCACTCATATATTCATACTCTCCCTACTTTGGGGATATGATAATGTCACTCATGTGTACGGTGGACTACCGCCACAAGAAGTAGTGTGATTCATTAACACAATAAATGAAAGGTAATAATGATGAGTCTAATGAAAATATTTTATATATAGGATATAACAACGATTATATAATGATAATATATCATTTAACTATCTTTCTTTAAATATAAAGATAAAATAGATGCAATGTTCATGCATATGCTCGACCTACCATATACATGAACAGTGTATTTCAATTTCTATCACTAAATATTATTTAATATTCTAAATAAAAATATAAAAAAGTATATGAAATTTAATTTATTTAAAAAACTATAGAAATGATTAAATCATGCACAAATTAATAGGTTAAAAATATAATATGAAAAAATTTAAGAAAAACAATGTTTTTATTACATAACACGTAACTTTAAAATGGAATGGTTAGTAAATTGGTAAGAAAATGACATAAGAAAATAATATGTGGAATAATATATATAAATTTTTTTCTATAATATATGTATATTAAACTTATATTAATTATATAGGAGGTTTGAAACTGTATGATGAAATTCAATATATTTGATAATTAGTTTTGTCTAAATTTTTCTTCTTTGAGACGTATGTTATGTAATACACCTATAATAATTAGAGAGTTGTATAGAAAACATATTGGATATATAATATCGTAAATTTATTTATCCTCATTATATTTATAATCATTTTTTTTATTATTCATTTGTGGGGATTTTTATTCAATGTTACTAAAGTGATAATGATAATATGTTACAGTTTCATTATTTATCTAGATTGTTTATCATTATGTTTATCATGATAAAATATAATAAACCATATCTGTGTAAACTCATTAATTTTATTACTCTCTGGTTATTAATGAAATTTTAATTTAATATTATCATTTTCAACTCAATTTTACTTAATTTAATTTAATTTTTTCATAATTTGTTACATTATTTCACTCTTCGTTCAGAAATTTGATTTTTGTAAGACCCTGATTTCAAAAAATGTTATAGTTTTTTTTGTTATAATATGATTTTTAAAATTCATTTTCATCCATACATTATTGTTTGTTAATTTTTTATCAGGAATATTCAAGAAATTTTCGAAATAGATCATATTTTTATTTTACTATCAATTTGAAAGGAATCAAGGTTTTAACATGTACGGTATTGATGAAATATAAAATTATCGAAAAAATTATTTTATTTCATTATTCCTTTATAATATTTATGTTTATTTTCAATGGAAATTATATTAAAATTTTTTTATGTATTGAATAGTGTTTTGAAAAGTGAAAGGTAATTTTTCACATGAAAAGTTATAAAAGATTGATGAAAACCATTTTAAATAAATAATGTTACACATTGATGATACCTAAGAATGATTACAAATATGATCCTAGGATATTATTTTTATTCAATCACATGGTGGTTTAGGTTTATAGAGGAATTAAGTTTATGAAACTCTTTTCTCTCTCATGGGTTATAAAATTTTAAAATTAATATGAATCCCAATCCTTTTTATATAGGTTATTATATGATGAATTGATGAAATGATTATGATACCAATATCCTTTATATAGGTTATAAAATTATGAAATTTTTATAAAACCCTTTTCATTTCACGGGTTATGATATATTTAATGTTCTACGATCTTTTGAAACATGTAAATGTGGTTTTCATTATGAGATTGGTGGGACATATATCTCCCTCCAATGTATTTGGTAATAGTTTATATCTCATGAGATAGAAAGGACTGGAATGGGGAGTTAAACCTATTCAGTGGGGGAGTATGTCCACTATGATAGTCTATATAGTGAACCTTGACTGCTATAACATTTTGGGGAGGGATCCCATTTCACTATGCCATCTTATTATGTGAATACTGACTACTATAAAAAAATTTCAATACTTATGTGTATGCCCCAATTCAATGTCTTATTCTAGTATTAATACCTTATGGCTCATGTTTGTTTTTTCTCTTTTTATTCATGACTTCTGAAGTATCGATATTTTTTCAATGACTCAACATTATGATCTTTGATATGAAGGGTATGATTTTAAAATTATGTACTCTTATTCATGTAGCCTAATGTTAATGTTGGATTTTGTATTTCTCTTATTTACCCTTAGTTGGAATTTGAGCCCACTCATTCTTATTTTTCATTCCCTAGGTTATGAAGAAATGTATTAAATATAATATTTATAATATGGATTATAGTAAGGAATATCATATTGAAAGATGATATACCATACATATGGACCAGATATTTGTGTTTCCATGTTTCCAAAAACACAAAACTATTACGATACTTAGGAGAATGTATATGTAATGTGATTAATATTCATTGAAAATGATTTAATATCTTTTTTTGATGATCCTAGGTCACTAAAACCTAACCACAATATCTTCTAATACTAGTACGTGCTTATAAATTTCTACACACCCAAAGTTAATTCCCAATATCAAAGGAAAGATAATGTACTAAATATCACTACTTCATGTATTAACGTGGGAAATTCCCACCTTCTCATCACAGCTACCCGACTCTGTTAAAATAATAATTTACACCTTACTAAGGATCCTAGAATTTCCCGGTATCAAAAGACATAAAAAGGTCTATCACTGCTGAATTGGTGCACATGGTGTCATTTAACATTCTTAGTTTAATCCCACCCAGGTGTTCCATAACATGTCTCTATAAATTAATAAAATCATGCTAAATTTAATGAAAACAGGGTATACAAAATATTTAACACATTTTATATATAAATTATTTTAAAATATTTTATTTCCCATTCATCCACATTTTCAAAATATTCCATGTAAAACTGTTCAACCCATTTCCTTCACCTGAAATTGGTAAAATCCAAAAAGAAGATATCATATATCATATAAAATCCTTGATCATAAAATAAAGAATATTTTAATCCAAAATGACAGGTAGAATCATGCCAATTACTACTATAGATTAGGCTACTAGAATACATGTTCAACAATAAATGACTAATACACACATAAGTCCTTAGAATTAATCCCTAAGGATAAGAGTAACACCCATTGAGTGAACCCGAAAAAATGTCAATTGAGCCCTTAGAACATTTGGCCTTGCAAGAAGTGGAACAACCTATGAGTGAAGGCACCAAAAATGACAATCATGTCCCCAGAAAAATGGTTCTAGGGATAATTGAAACACAACATGATTAAACTACCAATAAATACATGGATAATACCCAAAAACTATAACATCCATCTAAGAACCAAAGTATTCCCGTATTATATATCTTAATATTATTTTTATCAAAACAATGATTTTAAATTCATTTTATAAACTATTACAGAACCCAATGAAAAAAAATTTCTTTTAATGAAAAAAATAGAAAATAATATTTTCTCAAAATACCACTTTTCCACACAACAAATTAAATAATTCAATCATGAAATATCATTTAAAAAAAAATTTATCAAAAATTGAGTAATACAGTTCATCCAACATATGTGAGATATGGGAGAACCTAACTCATACTACTATTTTACACACCCATAATAGAATCTACCAACCAGGAATAAAATAATGGATTCAATCAATTATATAATTTAAAAATCAAATAAATAAAAAACAATTTAGTTGATGTGAAAGAACAAAAAATACTATGTAGAAGTAATCATGTCGCACCCCAACAAACACAAGGGCTAGACTTTGATGAAAGGTCACACAATTGTTCTATAATGGATTTAGATAATTACCATCAAAGATCAATGGATACAATAAAACAACACAATGTTTCTATAATTATCAATGAAATTGAAGATATACTGTGATTAAATAATAATATAAGTTCTCCAAAAAAATGAACATAAATCTCTTAAAGAAGATATATGGAAGACTCACAGTTCTAAAGACATTCCATGGAGAGATTCTATGTAAAGGAAGAATATACCTAGAGCAGAAGGAAATAAAAATCATATGGGAGGAGCACTAAATGTATAATTTTAAAAATTACACTATGTAAAACCTGATTTCACATCTTTTATTCCCAAAAATAGAAGAATAAAATATCGTATAACTGAAAATACATTTTTTTTATTTCATGATTTTAAATATTAAAATGTTGTGTAGATACTGTAGTAAATGAACCAATACATGGCTTAGAATTTTACATTATGTAAAATTAATTCATGTGGCATAATATTTTCATTCCTCAGATCAGATAAATTCATCTTCCCTATGACTAATACATGATATAAAAATTTTATATGGAATATGATACTTTCACAACAATTAATAATTTACCCGACATGTAGTCACCTAGAAGATAAAAAATATCATCATTCGTCTGAAAAGACAAAATTGACACATGGGTTCTCCAAAATCAATAATAACCCAGAGAATTTATTAACATATATATATACACTTGGAATCCATCAAAACCAAAAAAAAATATCCATACATTAGGTGGTTTTACGGTGAAAAAGCTCTCCATCCAGAGGAATCCCAAGACACACCCAACTAAAAAGGGAAGTAAAAATAGAGATGATAAATACCCAAAAGTGGATCAAGTGATTTTAAATTGTAATTAATAAATAATTTCAAAAATATTTCAAAAAACCTTATTAGAAAACATGGTTACAGAAGAAAAGGCATTTTAGACCAAAAATATAAATGGTGTTTATTTTTTTTTTCAAAACTTTTTTATAACTCTTCAGAATATAAAGTTAGAAAGATGAAATCAAAAAATTTATTACAATGATTTAATATAAAGATAATAAATTTAATTATTTTTTATATATGCATCATATTATATCATAATTGGGAGCAAAATTAGGTGAAATCGTGATAAATATTCAAATTGTAAAATAAAACACTTACAAATATGATAAATTTGAAGAGTAATATCTATGAAATAATATTGTTAAATAAAACATTTTATATAATCAGAATAAATAAATTCAAGAAATTGAATGTATATGGGGATGTATGTAGTCATCATTAATGAAGATTATTACCAAGCATAACATATGTATCAAAGAAGGAAAGTTGTGACAAAAATAACTTAAAACCTTGCAAACATTCAAACTATTAACCCAATGAGAGTGAGATAATTAAATAGGAATTTAAATCCACATATTTTTAATTTTATGTATCATAGAATAAATTGATTATAATTATATAAATCACATAAAAAATCATGTTATGAATATGACATATCTCTCACATAAATAGAAGTTAAAGGGTAATCCATTACATCTTTAGTAATCCATTTGGCCATAAGCCCTAATAATGAATAAAATAAAATGAATATTTAAATATCATGAGAATATTTATATAATTGATATGATATGTAAAATTTTAATTATATATAACACATAAAATAAATGAATCGGGAATTTTCTTATGTCTCTAAGAAATAAAAGAGACAATATAAATCAATTACCTTAAGTATCATCTTCCTTAATATATGTTCAAACCAATGGTATAATAAATATATGTATATTATAAATATATATAGTGCCATAATATTGTTTATCATACCAAATAAGATTTACTTATGAACTCTTATTAACCATTTATCAATATTTCCATGTTAAAATTATATTTTGAGTAATAAATGCTTTTTCATGTATGTTTTCATTTGTTTTTTTCCCTCATAAAATGATCATGGATCCTTAAAATTCTAAATTTTGAAAGTTATATAAATATAATATATATTAATTACTTGTTTAATTATGTTATTTCATAAATGTTATTGATATGAAATGAAATACACCGATCATTATAGTGATAGGCTACATACATGTGAATACAGATTATTTTCTAATTGAATTGAAATAAGTAAAGGTAAATGATATATTATTATTAAATAAGTATTTATATTAAATATATATAACATATTTTCATTAAACCAATCCTTATTACCTTCCAATTAAATGTGGGGTGGTAGTCAGCTGTATAAAAGAGCGACATTATCGTATTCCCATGGAATACTAATTAAGAAGTTATAACTAATTTAATAATTCATGATATCTAATAATATATTTTAAATAATTTATGAACCTTCAAACCTTCACTATATTCATCCACGAGTGGTTGTAATATAAAAATGAATAACATCAGCCCCCGGTGTGGTAGTCCACTGCACACATGAATATTGATTACATGCACAATTTGAAAGTAGAGGTGAATAATTATGGTTATTCAAATAAAATATTGAAAATATAAATTTAAAACACATACTAACAGTATTATATAATCATGGTTTAATAAAAATTTAATGAGGTGGATGTGGAAATAAAATAAAACCCTCAGATATGGAGCTTACTTAATATTTAGATAAATTCTTTTATTTTTCACTAAAAGGAATCATCGGTAGGCTTTTTTACCAAAATAAGAGTAATAGGCTGAGAGGACAGATGTAGTGAAGTTATTTGGGTAGGTATTGTTTGAAAAAAACGTTTTTTAAGTGTGCATATGACAGGATACGGTTGGGCCTTTTAAAAGTGAAGTGAGTGATAAAATTATGAATTTTGAAAAGAAAAATGTGTACCCACATTTTTTACATCCCAAAAGACTAAAAAATAGACCATTTTCAATATTAGAAAATATAAGATACAAAGATATATAGGTCAAGAAATTTTTACTTAAAAACAATAATAATATTTTTATATTTTTTAATTCATTAAAAGAAATGAAAATTCATTATAAAACAACTATTTTTAAATATTCAAAAAAAAATTCTTCTCAAATAGATTTTAATAATTCAATCCAAATAATTTTGACATATTAATGTAAATAATAATTTTAATTAGGTCAAATAATGTTTCTAAAATTAAAAAAAAATTAATATGTGTTTCCAAAAGGAGAAAAAACTACTTTTTAGAAAAATTCATCTTTTTTATAAAAATTGTAGGCTTTTTTCTAATATCATTTCTAAGAAACAGAAAAGATAAATGTAAACAAATAGGTTGATTATATAATATAAAAATATAAATAAATTGTTTTAACAAAAGATATTTATTTCCAAAAAATCTTCTTTAGTGAGATATATATATATATACCATTTTTCACTAAATAATTAATTTTATATACATAAGTAGACCATATTTTATTAATATAATTTATTGTAATCATTCCTTCCAATTAAAACACTAGGTGAGAACAAGAATATTTAAAAAATAATATTCTAATAGTATGTCATGTTTCTTTTAAACTCATTTTTCATATTATTCTAAATACACTCACTTTTGCGTCTAAACCAATATGTAGAAAAGATTTAATTTTTTTGAAATAATTATTTCATTAAACCTAGAGTTGTTATATTCAACCAATTTAAAATTAATTTTCCATCAAAACTCATCATGTAGGTACACAAAAATGAGGAAAATGTTTCCATATTATATCCTCAGGTTCCCCGTAACCTTCTTTTAGCTACTGGTTTCTCCAAAAAAACAAAGAATAGATGTATGGTCTTTTTTCGTAGAACATTCTACATTAAATCAGGAATATATAACAGTTGTTTCTCATAAAAAATATCATGTTACAATGGTAAAAACAATAATTTTAGTAAATATTATTGATCAGTTCTGTAAATACCTAGGAGAGATACATGGAAAACAACTTAAAGATGATATTTATTTGTTGGAAGCCCTAATATATAGGCTATCATCCCAATAAAATCATGAATTTAACAGGGATTGATATACAAAGTGATTATCATTCTTCAATATAATTAGTACGATTTTATCATTTGGTTGTGTCTCAATCAATTTCAACTTAATATCTTACTCCCTAAAAAGTTTATGATTTTTTCAAATACAGCATGATTGGGTTAGAAAATCCAAAACAGAATCATAATTCATTGCTTCTTTCTTAGTTATTTTTTTTTTTTGGCACTAGTTATCCAACATGTATAATTCTTCATATCGTGAACAAATTTGTTAATCTATAAAACCTCATCCAATGTTAAACTTAAAGAATATCCTAAATGATAAACCTTATGAACCTTCGAAAATATTAAATTCTAAAACATTATAAAAATGAGGAATAAAATTCAAAAGTGAAGATATCATTAATCCTCCACCCCAAAAACTAGAAGTATCTATTAATTAAAAAGAACCTAACATGTTGATTACTTCATCATGTGTCATCTAAAAACATCATAATAACATAAATTATAATAAAAATGTATTGAAAACATACATATTTCAGATTACTTACATAAAAGACATATTATTGGATATATAACATATATAAACAAATCATATAAACTCTATAAATGAGGGAATAAACCACTTTTTTAACAAAACACTAATCTATTTGAAGGTAATAAGTAATATCCGACTTAAAGATTCCATTTCAATAATTTATTTATCCAAAATGGGAACAATTTCTCCAAATTTTGTACAATATTAAGCATTATCATTCATTAATTAGGCGTTTTCCAAAAAAATATCTCATTGTTGTCACGTAAATTTAACAGGTTATGAGAAATAAAAAAAATTAATATCAATAATTCAAAACAAAAAATTATTAAAAAACATATTTATATATATTATGATTCATAAAAAATAATTTTTGAATTCCAATACATAGATACTTTATTTATTATACCTCATCCATAGGCCATTAAAAAGGATTTATCATATTATTCAATAGTTGATCTTATCATTCATAATTATTTCAGAGCATCTTCATCATCAAACTATATAAAATTTCTCATACATACATTTGTATTTTATTCTTGATATTTTACTTTAAGACATATAATTTAATTACACACATACTATTCATATTTTAAACATTAATCCATCAATGATATCATAGGGAGATGATTATTCTGATAAATTTTTTAAACAAAACATTTCATTTTCCAAAAAAATTACTATCAATGTTTTTTCACTTCCACTCACAAAACATATTTTTATTACCATTGAATAATCACAAGTGATCATATTCATATATTCTTGTAATAAGAGAAATATAATAGTCATTTCCCCTTGGTTTTCATCACTCAAAATAAAAAAAAGTATCCATTACTTTTTCGGTGAATCTGAGAGTTAGATAAGATGCATTCTTTTAATCCCATTTTTTTTTGATAACGGACTATGAATAATCACAATATCTTTCTCTCTAGTATTATATGAATTTGGTTTATCATTAAAACATTTCATATCATATTCAGTGTTAATTTTTTTCATTCTGGTTCCCACTATTGAAAAAAACAAAAAAATAATAGCATGAATAAAAATATTTATAATGGAAAATCACATAGTGAGAAAAAATAACATGTATGAAGTATTAATATTGAATACTTGTTTTAAATATATATCTCCTTAGTCGTAATATAGTTTATATATTCTAATCCATTATGATTGTTTGTAAAAAGTTTTTGAATTTCAAAAAAGTATCCCCTTGGATTATAAAACTAGGTGTGTTGTAAGGCCTATTTTCATAAAATATGTAATGATCTAGTCTAGCTCAATGTACCCTTTTTGGGTTTATTACCCCTAAATACCTATATTCTAGATCCACATCCACTTATAGTATCCATACAAGGAATTAATATCTTGGAAATCGCTCACTCTATCCTTTACTAACATTCAAATAATTTTTCTATAATTGGACTCACCTTTAGAATTATCCGTAGACATATACCTAGAAATATCATTAGAAATATAACTAGAGATCTCACAAATATTTTCTATTCATAGTTTCCAATGTTTATATAAACCTATCCTCTATTACCAACTACAGTGACCCACGATTCTCATACCTAGATAATATTTTTCATTGCATATTATATACATTAAATAACTGACACCGTCGAGACATAACAATTTAATTTCATTACTATCCAAATAATCATTTTATTTAATGAATGATATTAAACATATCCAATTTAGATAATCCCACATAGTACTCTTTTTAGATATACCCTACATAAACCATTTCATCAAAACCTGGGAAAGGAGTCATAAGAAAGGGTAAGTTCGAATGCCTAGTAAGGGTAAATAATTGAGATATATAAGAATATAATTTAGTACAAGGGTATGACAATATGAAAATAACATTTGAAAACAATATAATTCTTATCAAGGATATTAATTTGATGTCATTTAATAAATATTATAATACTAGAAAACATAAATCATAAGTAAAACAAAGACCATGATCTATAAGAGAAAAACATTGACATAAAACTTGGAATTTTTAATTACACATCAATGTAGAAAATTATTTATATTATAGTTGAGCCACTCTACAAAAGATACAACAGCTGAATAGGTTCACTACCAATCCCATCATAATATTGATTATTCACTCCCAAGGCATTCGTAGTAGTCAAAAATCTCTTATTGAACTGAGTTTACTCAAAATTAACATCATATCTCTCTCGTGTGATATAAATCCTTACCAAATGAATTATAGAAAGATATAGGTCCCAACTATAACATAATGAAAATCATACATATGGGTACCAAAATATCATAACAAATGTTTCATATAATAACCCATGAATGAAATTTGTTTCATAAAAATTTCACCATATCATAATGTTGGGAAAAAATATTAGTTTAATAGTCATTTCATTATTTCATCATAGCATAACTTTTGTAAATAATCAGTTTTTATAAAAATCAATCCATCATATAGAAAAACTATTTATATAATTAATTATAATAGTTTCCTTGGATCATATAACTACTAAGTTATATATATATATATATGAAAAGGATGTAATTTTAAATATAAATGTTTTATAAAAATAATCCTAGTAAATTTATTGGGGGAAATTAAATTTCATTGAGAATAATGTTTTAGAACTATAAATTAAAAACACTTTTTGGAAATAAGTTTTTTTTCGAAAAATAAAATAAAACATATAACCGTTTCTCTAAAAAATAATTCTCAACATATCGTGATTAAACAATCCAATACTCGATGAAAATAATATTAAAAAATAAATCATTAAAAAATTATTCTCATTAATAAAAGGAAATTGTATAAAGGATTCATCAATGAAAATAATTGTCATGATATATGGAAATTTTTTTCATTCCCTTCACGTTAAAATAAATGCTACTTTCACATTTTTAGAAAGAACAAGAGTTCATTATTTTGAAAATGGGATAAGGATTTCATTTCAAAAAATTTAATAAATTAAAAATTGGAAAAAAATTATACAATAAATAATTTTAATATTTTTTAAAAAAATTATCTAAAATATTTTTAGAAAACATTTTTTTATGAAAAATTGGTTTTCAACCAAAAATATAAATAATGATTATTTTTAATCAAAACATGTGTTTGAACTCTTGAGTACAAACAGATAAAAAATTAAGGAATTTTTTTTTCTAATGAGATAGCAAAAGGATAATAAAATTCATGAGTTTCGTGAGAGATTCATATTGTTATTTTATCAAGTACAGCCTAATCCGGAGCAATCATTCAGAATAATGAGATTGTAACCTAAAAATATTTCCACTTTGGTAACACTGAATATTAATCCCCAAAAAAGAATAAATTTAAATGAAACTTATAATATCATGATAATAAAAAATTTACTAATCTAAAATTTCAAGGGGTCATTATATACACCTCATAAAGGTACATAGGTTCATAAAAAACATATGAATTAAAGAACAAATTTAGACAAAAAAAACTTATAGATTTGGAAACATTTGAAACATTAACCTCACGAATATGATATACTAAAAATGATATGTAAATACCAATAATTTTAAGGATAATATTCATAAAATACATTCAAAACAATTAAATACATCACATAAAATAAACATGTGTTGAATATATCATCTGTGTCAATACAAATAAAAATGAGAAAAAAATACGTTCACTGTATTAATATTTTTAATCATATTCTCTAATTGATAATATCCTAAAAAGAAAATTTAAAAATCATGAAAATTATATGAATAAATATTTAAAATTTTAAAGGGTTAGTATATACACTACACAAATGAATCTAGTGGTGAATTTTCATGTCTCAAAAAAGAGAGACGAAGAATCCTTTAACTTAAGTCCCAAATTCATTATTAAGCACTATATCTTATTTTAAAATAAATAAATATTTATTATAAATCAATTATTGAACCATAATCATATTTATGATACCCTATATTATTTACTTATTTCCTTTCATTACCCATTTATCAACAATTCCATAACAAAATAATGATTTTGGTTGATAACTTCTGGAATTTTCTTTTATGTTTTAATATTAATTTTATTAGTACAATTATATTAATAATTTTTCCATCGTCTAAAAAAATTAAAATATGATATAAATATCATATATAGTCTTTAAATATTTCTTTACAGTATTCTATAAAATATAGATAATGAAAATAAAAAACACCATTCAAGGAGACTGCATGACATACATACGCATGACTGATGTTTAAATTATCTATGCGGATTGAATGAGGAAATGTAAAAAAATGCTACTATTAAAGAATATATTTTATATAATATATATAACAAATTTTTATTTATAATATCTTTATTACCTTTTATGTAAACCGTGAATGAATAATATCAATTCAGGTGGTGGTTGTCCTCCGCACACACGACCGACATTTTTTTGTTCCCAAAGGATAGAATAAAAAACTTTATATGTGATATAATAATTATAGAAGTATTATAATACCATATATTTATTATATAAACATTTAAACCATTGTTATATTCATCCATGATATGTGTTAATGAAAAATAATAATAATATCAGTTTGTGAGGTCATAGTTCACTCTACACACGAATGATGAGTTCATAAACTATTAAATTGAAGGGGAGAATGATATTGGTTTTTAAATTAACATAATAAATTCTTAAAATATGTATGATAATGGGGTAATTATATTGGGATGGTTTAATAATAACTGAATAAAGTAGAGTAATAATAATATAAAATTCTCAGTTTGGGACATCACCACTTCTTCACAAAAGTTCTTTTGGATTTCACTAAAAAGATTCATTGGATGGTTTTATAATCAAAATATGTATTATATGATGTGTACATTGATGCGTGAAAGTTATTTTTCTTTTCTTGAAATAATATCCGGGTTTTTTAAATTTTAATTGGATAGGATAGTTGGTGGAATATTATATGTGAGGCGAATGAGACACCTGTAATTTTTTCAATTAACAAATTTTACCCATGATTTTTAATTGAATAAAGTCTAAAAATGGAATATTATTGCGAATAAAAGACATAAGGTATATATAATTCTATTAAATTATTTATAGGCATGTGTTGGGTAATTTATAACCCTTATGTTTTTTAGTTTATTCCACTACTGTACCCATTTTACCTTAACAATAGTAAATAATTTATACTATTATAACTATTCATTATTGTACAATAAAATATTGAATTTATTGGTTCATATAATTTAATATAATTTTAAATAATAAATCAATTTTTAAAATTCTATTTATATAAGTGTAAAATTTTAATATAAAATTAATATAACAGTCACGATGAGATATTGGTTTTCCAAAAAGAAAATCATCAAATGGTTAAAAGGTTTTTATTTGGAAATTCCATATGAAATTGATTCTAGTGATATAAATTAGAATAATAGATATATAATTACAGTAATTATCCCATTAAAACCATCATAAGATAATTTCTATATATTTAAATTATTTAAAAGCAATGAAAATTATTAATAAAAACTATTGTTTTCGCTATTTATAAAAACATTAAACTTCTCGAAAAGTTATCAAAAAATGAACAATGAGATAATTTTGACCTTATTATCTCATAATTTAATTTTATGTCTTTAAAATAAAATTTATAAAAGTCTAAATAATTAATTTTAATTGAGTTCTCAAATGTGGAAAAAATTATTTTATAAAAAAATATATTTTTTTGGGAATAATGGGATTTATTCTTACCACTTTACTAAAAAACCCATAAGATATATGTGAAATATTTTTTGTTTATATAATGTATAAATTTAATTTAAATCATTCAAAAAAGGTTATTTGATTTATAGAAATATTTTCTTTTATTTTAAAATAATTTTTATATTCAATTCAAATTAATTGGTCATAAAGAATTAATTTTATTTAAATTTGTAGATAATATATTTTCATAAAAAAATTGATAATATTAATAACCACCAATAAAATTTGTAGGATATAAATATCATATTAAATAATATTATTTTAATAATATGCCATGTTTTTATAAAATAAGTATTTCGAGAAACACATGATATTGAACATATTATATTTTTTTGAAAAAATATTTCACCAAAATTCATGGTACTATAACTAATATGTGCAATCATTATATATTTTTTAGAAATTTACTATATATTAGTATCATAAGATCCATATGTATATTTTGTCTTTGAGTGAAAGGAACATACAATTTATATTCTTGTTTTAATATTAGCATAAATTATATATATATATTTCATATACACAAAGAAAATGGAATGTAGTGGTTGATGCATTGAGAAGGATGTTACCAATTCAAACCATGAAGTAATTAATAGAGGATTTATCTTATATGATTCTATTTTCTATAATATTTTAGTCAATTTTTAAGTCTTATTTTTTGGTTTTCATAGCATATGTGAACTCAGATTAGTTATTTTATGATCAGATTCAGCATGATAATGAAATAGACATTAATTAAAATCATTTTAGTAAAATAATTTATAATGGGGAGACTTGTTGAATAAAGTATTTTTCTTCATGTAGAATATTTTCTTTCTGATGATGATTGTTATTTCTAATATATAATTGGATATTGTTATTAAATGACATATATTAGTAATATTATTCTATAAATCATGTTTATACAGAGATTTACCATTATATGAGATTTCATTATTAGTGGGTGAGGATGAATTTTTTGAAATAAAACATCACATACTTTTGTATTATATTATAATATATTTTTTAATCAACTATAAGCCTACTGGATATTTGTAAATATTACACATTCATTGGATGAATTAAGATAAGATATATATATATATATATGGATGTTGGTTAACAAAGCACTCCATGTTGGTTATATTGAATATGACTTATAATTGATAGAATTAAATAATAGGATCATTACAATACAATTAATAAGATAACAAATCATGTAACAACCAGACCACCTATTTATTTGAAAGATCATGAATCTTTTTTGATAACCAGATCTAGTCAACTCTGATAGGGATTTAATATTTACATAATGTTTTTGGATGGGTTTCCAAGAGCATATTTATGACTAATTATAATCATGAATCACATATTACATTATGTTTAATGGGATAAATGAGTGATCCATTCAGTATGAGATGAATAATCATTTGGGAATATATTTTTTATTTCAAAATTTCATGGGGAAATCATCCTCCTTTGTTCTTTTTCACTATAATGATTGTTCTCATGCATAAATTACATCAATACACTTTAAATAATTACATAGGGATCAATGTAAATATCATTTATAAATGATTAAATGTTGAGAGTGGTATTTGGTTGGATTAATCCCTGTTTAATAGAAGACTGATATGTTGATATAGATTCGAATGAGTTTAGTGATTTATCAAAAACCTCATATATCCTGTATAGAAGAAATTACATACTCAATGGAGACTAGAATTTTTGATTAGGTATTTATCTAAATTTAACCTCCTTTAGGACAAGTTGGATTGAAAAAAAGGTATATTTCTATAGTGGTTTGTTGGCCCTATCAAAAATGTTGAACAGAATGCGAAGGGGGTTATTAGTTGGAATTTCAATATTAGTGGATAATAATTAATGATGTTCTTCATGTTTTAAAATTGGGGAGGAATAAATTGGTTTATTACCATTTCATTATATGGTAGGTTGGGTTTTTTGATGTTCACACAACATTAGCTGATCAATGAGTTCAGATATTGTTCTCTAGAATAAGGTGTACTATGGTAAAGCAATTACTTTTTTCTTTGTACAATGACTGTTTGGATTGGATAACAATGATAATTGTAAGAGATAATTACCCGTGATGCAGGAATGGACATAACTATTTATGGTATGGGTAACCTATGTTCTTACTAGGGATTTAATGTGGAATGTTGGTGACATTTTTATTCCCTTGAGGGTACATGTTTTTTTATGAATTTCGGGTATTGTTGATATTTTTTAGTTGTAATGGTTTTTAGGCCATGGGGGAAAAATTATAAATTTTTGGAAAATATTCAAGGATTGTAGTTTTTTAACAGATAATAGTAAACATTTGATAAAAATGAGTATGGATCTATTTGTTACTTTTTGGGTTTTTCGGGATTCTGCATGCTTTGTGTAACTATGTTACTTGTGAGGAAACCATGTGGTTGAATGGGATGGGGATTTGAGTTTCACATAGGGATGATGCATGGTTTTATTATAGTATGGATATTCTTAGGTTACCATGAACTTCATATTTCAAGGGATAATAAATACAAAATGGCTACAACACAATTTTTCTATCCATGTGGACTAACTATTACATGCAAACAATATTTTTAAAAATAGAAAATTAATCCGATACCAAGGATGTTTTTTAACCCTAATTTACACTAAATAAATAATTATCTTTAATAAACCTATTGAATATTCTATATAGGGTTCTACCTGTGGTTCTTTATTTACTGTCCTTTGTTATTGGTGGGCCTCTTCATGGTAGGTTGCAATTTCAACCTAATTTTTTACCTTCTTTTAAGATATCTCTTTGAAACATATTCCCATTTTTCTAATAGAAACCTTTTTTGTGATTAGCAGACATATTAGGTTATATTCTGAAGGTATTATTTTTTAGGGTTATTTTGAGATGAGGATTAGACATATTTTATTATAATTTATGTTTTTCAAGGTGACTAGGTTAACTATGTTGATGTGGTAGGTGTCAGTATAAAAAGATATTATGTAATGATTTATATGATGTTCTTGTAAATTAATTTTATTTCATTTAAAAAGTTGATTTATTTTATATATGATGGGGTTTTTTTATGAAATATCATCTTCTATGGCCTAAGTAATGGGTTCAAATTGGTTATCATGAACAATTTCTCACATTTCATGGGTTTGATGAAATTCACTATAGATAGTTTTGAAAATAAAAAGGATTAAGATGAATATTAGAGTTGGTTATTTTCTTTAAATAATGTTTTATATTTTTTTACCATGGATTTAATAAATTTCAATTGAAATCATGGAAATTTGTTAACCATGGGTATATCGGGTAACAGGGATATGAAACCCATGTTTTTTCTGGGGATAATAGGGATTATTACTCTTATATCGATAGACTATGGAATGATATGATATCAATGGAAAACGTGGTGGTCATGGAATAGTTTTAAATTTTTTATTTTTTATATAGTCGCGTATGCAATATCCAATCAAGTTATTGGTTTGTAAAATGATGTTATTATTTCATATTTTATTTTTAACATGTTTACCTTTTTAGATATAGATGTTCTGACTACTCCCGTATATATTTTCATGAATATTTGTTTTCATATTCTTATTTCATCATATATAGATTTTTTTAAATGGAATATATTACGATTCAACACTTTTTCACATATTATTACCTGATTTTTATCATAATAATTTTTTAATTAATATCAAAACATCATGAGTCCTAGTTTTCATGGAATAATTGGTTTAGAATAAAATATTGAGATGGTAAAATAAATTATATATATTTTATTATACATAATTATCCATTTCACCCATTTTAGCTCCCAAAACTGCATGGGAAAACTAGGGGATTACACATACAAAAGTGGCGACCTCATAATCCCAGCAAGGGAATAAACATTAAAAGGATACATAATGTTTGAATTAAGGATATAGCATGATATCATAAAAATTGTCTCAAGGGTTATCACATAGAAACAAAACACAATTACAATGGTATAATATGATCACAAAATTATATGAAATGAGGAAGAAATGTATAACACGATATAAAAATGAGTCAAGTATGAACTCATAGACAAAATCACATGGTGGATAAAGTCCCATAATAATTTATCGTTTACTCCCAAATCTTAAACATGAATTTTCATGATATTAAAAACATTAGAATATATATTAGATCATTTTTGTGTGCACCCACATTATAATCTATATCATGATAACCATATTCTCTCTAGGTACACCCATCATAAAAATTTCATGATAATTCTTTTCTAAAAAAATTAATTCAAAATTAATGTAAATAGTAAATATAAACCATTCAACAAAAATGGGTTTCAAAATCCAAATAAAATTTATAATGAATTAATTTTATAGACAAAAATAAGGAACCTGTTACCCCATCAAATTAATCTAGAATAAAATTCATATATAACTGTGTTATATATATTCATAAATTTTAATTAATCAATAACATCAATGTTTTTATCCTTTATATAAATATTATTAAAATATTATAAGTATTACTTCTTAAAAATATTACACTATTAACTTTGAAATAATTTTGTCAAAATCTCTACATATCTAGAATATTATAGAAAACATTTTAATAAAAAAAGAACCATGTATCAATTTCATTATTATTAATATATTTGAAATTTCATGAAGGGGGTAATTTCATAGAATCCTTGTAATGTAAAAAAACTCATTCACTCTATTTTATAAAGGATAAAAATTTACTCCTTTGGAATAAGAAATCATGATTCCAATAAAAAATTATTAAAAACATGATGTGGGAAAAAATTTCATTAATAATTTTTTTAGAATGTTAAAAATTTTAATTGAAATTATTTTTACAAAAATGGATCTGGTAGAAAAAAATGTATTTTTGAGTAACGAAATAAATTTAGCCAAATTTTCTATAATACATTTTCACAATAATTTTATGTACTAATGAATGGAAAATTATATGATTACTTGAATATATCATGAATAACCATAGTAAAATAAAATAAATAAATTTTTTTATAAAATCATAATATAATTTTGTACTGTGGAAATTTAAGAATAAATAATACTAATTGAAATGATATTGGAACATAAAACCTTAACAATTTGGTTACATATAAATCATAAATTCCAAGAATCAATTAGGTGATTTTTTACATAATATTTCATTATGTTACACCATTTAAATGAAATTAGGTGAATAAAGGAACATGTCTCTCATAGAAGGATGTTTTGAGACGAAACCCTTACCTTGAGTAAGGAAATTATTATATATGTATTTTATCTATTGTGTGATAAAAATAGATAAATAATATTTTTATTAAATACATTTTCTAGGTGAAATACCTTGAACATAAACCATTTACATCATTTATTTTATTTATTTTTTTAATTACATAATCTATTATGTGCACATTTGGTGTTTTTGAGGATCCGAGTTTATTATTTCAAAATGGAATTATTGTATTGACTGACCAAATGGGATATTAGTCCTTGATGTCCAGAATAATAATTAATATATAATTATCATTTTTATAAAAAAATATTAATTTTTGAATAAAATAATGGTTATGATAAATGAATTACATTATAATCCTGGTGAAGGTTGACCATAGATATGTTTGTGTAACATTTAAAATTTTCAATGATCTTGGTTGGTAGAAGCAAAAAAATAATTTTACAATTAAATAATAATCATAATATCATTCATAAAATATTTATTCATTAGATAAACTTAATATAAAATCCATGTGATGTGGTAATAAAGAATACTCGAATCGCTTCATAATGTGGTAGTCCACTATAGACACGAATGCCATTACTATTTTTTCATGCATGTAATGGTAGAAAGGTATGTGAAATATAGAATTTATATACTAACTAAAATTTCATGAATTTAATATGTAGATATTAATTCCAACATCAATAAAAACCATTTGAGTCTATGATGGAAAATGAATTACATCGGTTTATGCAGAGTTAGACCTCTATACACACGTATACTTGTTTTGTATCCCATTTGATGGTAGAGTATATGGATGAATATAATCAATTAAAAACATAATATAAGTATATTAGATATATTTTTTGTTATATTTTAATTTTTAATATAAATTTTAATATGGAAAAAAATTAGGAAAAAGAAGGATCTCGGTGGAGACGATTAACTTATCATAGAAGAACCACTTTTAGATCTCTTATTAAGGTTCATATGTTATGTATTATAGGAATAAAGAAGTAGTTATATTTTTTATAAGCATTATAGGGGATATTTTTGGAGGCTTTAGGCCTGAAAATTTTCTATGATAGGTGTGTAAATGTAAGGGGAGGAGGTACACTTGTATAATTGAGGAGGTGTTGCATTTTTTTTAAATAACAAATAAAATTCAATAATACGAGTTCACTCTAAATCCATATTTCACCATAATTTAAAAATAATGGATTTTATTTTTGATATGGTCAAACCACACCACTATTATTCAATATAAACATGTTATGAACATATCACCACCTATACATCTTTAATTTGACCCCAAATAATATGATTTTAACATTAACCATTGTAACATAGTTTTCCTATTTTTATAATTCATTATGTCCAAAAAAATAATTTTACCATATAATATAATATTAATAAAGATTATTCAAAATATATATTATATTTTAAAATTTTCAATATATATAAGTGTTAATATTTGATATAAAATAAAACATGCATGAGCGATAAAAAGTGGGTTTCCAAAAATTTCATTTTTCAAGGGAGATCTAATATTATATTATCATTATATATAATAGAAATCATTATATGAATTAAAATTCTAAAATATAGATATATTACATATATATTTAATTTAAATCATTCCTAAATAGGGGTTATAAAAAATAATTAAAATTTGATAACGTTATACAATTTTAAATAGTTTTTAGAAAATGATCATTTTAAAGGATAAAAATAAAATTATGATAAAATATAATATAATGATGATTTATGTGTAAAATGCTAGATTATATCAATCTGATAAATTAAAGGCTTTATTTAAAATTAAATTAGAATAATAATAGCACTTTTAAATAACTTATTTTATTAAAATAAATTACTATTTAAAAAATCAGTGTTATATTGTATTCAGTCAAAAAAATATATATAATCAAAAAGAAGACCAAAATCATACCCTATGTAAATACAGATATTATAAATATGAATAAAATTTATTTTTGAAAAATGTATTTTCTAAAAAATCCAGAAATAAATAATAATATTTTCTAACAAAAAACAATAACATTATATTATTTGTTAAATATATTTAAAAAAGTGAAGTGGTTTTTTTTAATGAATTTATAAATACATTTATATATATGTGAACTATTAAATATATATCAAAATCTAGTTAATACAATTTATACAATTGATTTTGAAATATAACTTGTAACATTCATATTTAAATAATAATATTTTAATAATATGTTGTGGTTCATTTAATCTCTGTGTTTTGTAATGTATATTCTAGGAAACATAGTGTTCTTTTGAAATGTTTGTGTATTATATTCTACTCCCATAAATAAATATTTTATCTATATTTTGATAATATTATCCATATTAATGTTTTTTACAATATATGATCTCTTTATTTAAAAATCTGCATTGTATAAAGATTTAATTAAACATCCTATTAAAATAGGGAAAGAGAAAAACTAAGGTCATCTCGAAAAAAAATTAGTAGGTATCTGAGTAGAAGAACATCGGTAGGATGTGAAATTATTAACATGGATGAAAAGGGTAAAAAATTATATAGGGGGATATATATCAGTTATCATATTAATTTGAATGATCTAATGAATTTTAACAATCGCTAAAAAAAATTAATGATATATTAGGATACTATTTATTGATCATATATGAATATAAAATGATTACATTATTGATTCAAGGTCCTTTTCCTTGAGTTATGCAGTTCATTTACTGTCAATGTAGAGAAAAATAAACAACAAACTTACCTGATATATTTTTATTTCATAATCAACATCTGATTATTTTATTGTGCTTCGATAAGTTTCCACCTCACCTCTTACATTAATGAATTAGTATATAATGAAATATTTTTCCTCGAATTATTAATATTCTCTTCCAATGGATCAAAATATCCATAAAAATGATACAAGATATTCCTCTTAACCATATTAAAACAAAAAAACACAGAGTAAGATACTTGATGAAATGAATATAAATATATTAATCTCTAAATTAAATAAAAAAACCAAATACTTAACATAGATCATTCTTTAATTATGTAAACTAATAACTCAAATAACCTCAATAAACCAACCCTAAATGAATTTTAAAACCTCAAAGGTTATCTCAATACAATAAAATTATATCCACAAAACATATATTCAATCATCCCATGTAATTATTTTTTTCTACACTAATAGTAATATATTTTAACCCCATAATAAATTTCTACAAATATCATTATCCACCTTGAAATCAGTAAAATAAATAAATGTTTTAAAATATAATGTTTTTCTCAATATAATCGATATTTTTTATAAAAAAATGATTCTATTAGTAAAATATCACAGTAACGAGTATATTGTGTTGTCTAGTGGTAGGAATTGTAACCTCATCACCCATTAGTTTTAGGTTTAATCCTTACATCCTTACTAGATATGATGAGTTATCACCTAAAATGAATGTTTTCCTTTTTATAAAATTAAATTAATATAATTTCAATAATTATTCCAAAATAAGATTAATATCCTAATATAATATTAGTAATTAAGTCAATTTTAACAACTTATTTCTCCTACAAAACAAATTTTTCCCATATTATAAAGTAATTTTAAGGGACTTGAATTACCTCCACATAAATAATATTTAAATGATTAACCCTCCCCCAATCATGTGTTTTTTTCATGTAATATCACATTATCATTAAATAACCTTTGTAGATATTTTTTTCTATTCAACGTATTCCTTCAAAAATTTACTGCAAAACAACTATAGAATAATCGTTATAATTTTTATGATTATTATAACTAGCATACCATTGATAAAGATTAATCATTAATTGCATTATTTATTTCCAACACCAAATCACTTCAATAATTCCACATTAATGATTTTTATGTCAAATCACTATAAGAGGTAATCCTTGTATTAGAGAATTGACTTAGATAATGACAATGTTCCCCAAATCTATGGAAATTAATTTTTAGTTTTCATTTATGTGGATGAATATTTGCCAACATGTTGTTAACTAGACTAATTATTTATAATCATAACATTGATATTATGTGGACTCTTTCGCAACACATGATGTTCCTTTCACTTCCATTAATTCATTTCTATGGTTTCTATCCCATCATTTTTACATAATGGAAATTGAATCATCTTATATTTATAATCTTTGTCAATTGATCTTCCACGAGAGAGGATTTTTAACTTCTTTTATGTTATAAGTGATTAAACTATGTTCTAGTTGTTAAATATAATTTGAGATACCTTATTCTCTTTGATCACAATATTTATAACATATATTCCCATTTCCTTAGGAATCACATTATAGAAATCATTAAATCTCCTATAACATTGGTTATTGTAATGATTTCAACAATTTCCCATCATTATGTAAAAATATTAAAAGAAAAATTCTTAAAATTCATTTCCATAGAAACTTTTAATATTTTATTCCTTCTTAGAATATCATATAATTGATAAGTATATCCTAAATTATGAGTCTCTTGGTCTCAACATATTATAACCATGGTAATGTTTCTTATTATTTTTTCAAACTTATTAATTTGTTCTAATCTATCATAATAGTTTAAAAACATTTTTGTGGGTTTTCAAATCTCATCCCCCAAAATTTTTATAGTAGGTTTCCAAAAAAATGACAATTTTATGCTCCATGTGATGATAAAGTTTATCTCAATGTGAACGTTTCCGAGTTAATACCCCTATGTACAATTGTTCTAGAGTCATATCCCCTGATAGTATCTACACATGTTTATAATCTATTATATCCCACACTCTCTATACTTCAAAAAAAAATTCATGATTTTTTTCCTTATAATTATACATATTATAATACATAGGTTTGTTAAAAAATTATTCTTGCACTAATTCATGAAATAGAGAGAACATTCACAAATACCAACTATAGAGACCAAATCCTTTTACACAATTCAACTCAAATGGCCCGAAGGCCTTCATTTTTTTTTGATTTTTGATAATCCACCTTTCAAAGGGTGATGTGGAACACTTTTAAGGCCCGTAGGCGTATGTATTAAATGTCTCATAGGCCTTAGAGGAATTTAATGCTCGTAGGCTTCAAATATTACATACAACCCAGACTAACAACTTGGAACTGCCTCTCCTCAGCATCTTCAACATGAAATCAGCTCTCCACCTTCGAATGGCTATTCAGCTAGGCCTTCCCATGTATGCACAGGCTTGTCCGAATGACAGGTTCCATGCCATCTCATTCAGGCAATCTGTTTATCATCTACTATAGTGAAAAGATCATTTCTCATCCTCCTTCCGCATCTTGTTCCTTGTAGGTTGTCTGGTTTGCATCTGCACTTAAGGTGGACCAAAGGTCTTGAAGTGGCTCGAAGGCCTTACTGACCCGAAGTAATGGGTGGCCCAAAGCCTTAAAGGAATCAGGGACTAAATCGGTGGCCCAAATGCCCAAACAGTCGAATATTCTCAGCTTCTATAGTGTCAAATATATCCTGGTATATTTCCGGCTACAGTATCTTCTACAGTACTTCTACAGTAACCCCGAAATTAGCCTCTGCATGGATTTTATCACGGGTCTCCTTGATGCACATAAGGAGTCCTCACCAATGGGGCTGAGGCTCATGTGAATCGTTTTACACAATTTATTACATGATTTTTAATATAAGAATCCATTAATTGTAATAAAAATATCATGATTTATATATTATTTTAAATACACTATTAATATTACATCAATGTGTTTCCAAAATAAAACCTATTTATTTTATAATCCAAAATGTGATCTTAAATATTTTCGAGCCACAAAAACACAATAGGAAACCACGGGGAATTCAAAGAAAACTTTATTGATTTTAAATTTCATGTAAGGTATTAAAAATGATAAGGAAAAATAACATGTGATTCAATGTTGTTAGATGATAAAATAAAAGATAATGAAAAGTAAAATCACAAGGGAATAAAACATAAAAAACAATGTATCATAGAATCAAGACATAAAATAAAATGTTGTAGTGATACATTACAAGACATAGACATGAGCCAATGATAACTTCCTTAATAATATAACATGATAGACAAAGTACCATAATGATTTAGGTTTACTCCAAAATCTCATTCCTGATGTATCATGAGACTAAAAAAATTACATAATGTAGTGAATCACTATCTAAGCACACCAATCACATAATCTATATGATCTTAAGAAATCTCCTCAAGCATGGTATGAAATAATAACTAGGTTTTTAACTCAAAATTATTTTTTAATAGAATATTTGATCTAAAATTATTCATAAAAATATTTTCAAAGTATATATTGATTATATAGATTTATGTTTAATATATCATCTTTCTCTATAAAAATGACAAAATATGTAATGAGTATAAAGCAATAATGAAACAAGAATTAGATAAGATCCTAATTGGGGTATTTAATTTTTTTCTTCGTTTAAAAAGGTATCAAATAAAAAAGGTTATTTTCTTAAATCCTAAAATTTTTGTCAACAGAATGAATAAAAAGATTGGACAAAAGTCATGTAGAAAATTGAGAACCCCTATAAGAATAAACATTAAACTAGTTATAGAAAAATATGGAATTTTATTTGTGATATGTTATATAGAGCCATGATAGGAATCCTTATTTAACTTAATTTTATTTTCCACATATTATATTTGATGTTTTTTGGGTGGTAGATACTAGTCATACCACAAATAATGTCATCCCAAGGCTGTTAAAATAATAATTATTTATATAAAAGGAACTATTAGTACTAGACTATTTTATTCCAATTATAATTTCATAGTTTACTATCTGAAACTCATTTTAACATTATAGGTTATAGACTCGACAATAAATGTTCTACATGCATGTATCAATTTTTTAGAAAATATATAATTTAATGGGGATCTTGGAAGATACTGTTAGTAGAACAATCAATAGATGAGTCAAAGTATACTGGTGCTGCTAGTTTTTGTTTACAATATACATGGATAATGATATCTTTCAATTATTTCAATATTAATTTTGATAAAAATAATTTTTACTATGGTAAAACATGAGCTATTTAAATTTATGCTCAGTAGTCAAGAACTAAACAGAATTTTTTTATTTAATTTTTTTAGCGATCATTTAAATAATGGTGATATATGATTTGAATTTTTTCTAAATCGGAATCAATAAACTGATATTTTCAAAAAATCCTTGGATTTTTGTATTTTTTAAATAATAATGTTTGAATTGGGTTTTCTTTAAGTTCCAAATTTTTGTTGTATAATTTCTATTTTGGTAAATCTATTAAATATTTCTTCATTACATTCAGGTAAATATTCACAAATTAACACTATATTTCATAAAAATGCAACTATCTACTATTATTTCAAAAGTTTTGTATGTCATTTCTATTTTTCACTATGATTAAATGATAATTAGATCATAGTGGTTAAATTTTTATAGACCAACTATATCAATGTATTATTATATTTAATATTGTACGTAAATGTAACATTTTACTTTGTTTCTTTTATTATCATTGATTTTATAATTTTTGTTAATGTACATTTTTTCCAATTTGAAAAAGGGGATAATGGTTTTGAAGATTTAATAACAATATATTATGTTGTTTAAAAAATTAATAAACAATACACTTTATAATTACAAAAATGGTGATATTTTTTATAATCTAGAATTAAAAATTTTACCACTCTTTCTTTTGATAAATTACCTTGGCATAAAATTAAATTAAATATATTTTTTAATATATTATTTATTTTAATGATATTTGAAATATTTATTAATATAATTGGTTATTAATTTATTTAAATATATATTTTATTTTATTTTTAATTCTAAAAATACTAATCTCTATGAAATCCATCAATGCTATCATACTACAACTTTTAAATAGACCTGGAGGTATACCCTCATCTGAGGTCCAGCCATTGAGGATTGCACAGAGAGAGGCTCAAGCATTAAAAATCATGATTATGCATGGTAACTCATGTAAAAGTCCCAAGGAGTGTGGAAACATATATTGGGAATTACTCTCCTTCAACCACACAATTCATGTGTGTGCTGTGTTGGTTTTCTGATTGATATTCAATGTGTCTTATATTTTGTACTTCTCGGTCTCATTGTGTCCAATTTGATGTGGGACATAAAAATAAAACTGTGATTAAATCTCAAATGATTTATCTCCTCTATTCTTTTTCTCTATAGTCTATCACATCTCATCGAATCTTATAAGCCCTCCTCCTTTTCTGGATGTTCTCATTTTGGAATTCTTGAATTTGATTTCCACTCCCATGGTCCTATTTATTCATTCTTTTTATCTCCCATAATCTTTCGCATGTTCTCATTTACACCTACATAGCAGAGTATATAAAATATACTTTATTATGATCCATCAAACTTTTTCTCTATCTATTTCATTTTGGGTTGGAATATTTTTTATAAGATTCTCAATATTAAGTATCCAATTTAACTTTATCAGGCATCTCCCCATTCCTTTTCTCCACTTTTTTTGGTTAATATGTGTATCAAAGACTTTTTTTTCTAGTGGGTTAACATTTTTTAGTATGCATTGAAATTTACCAATGTTGGTTCAATCATTTAACCATTGAATATTTATAACAGTTAGTGTTTTTACCCACCATTTGGACCCAATAGTGGGTCTCTGAACAACCATGAGGAAATCAACAGTGAGTAAATTTTCATAATGCTAGACTTAAATGGTCGCTAAATTTTCCAAATATTTATTATCAATAATGTTTTTTATTTTTACCCTAATTTTATTTTTATTTTCTAAATTAATTCTTTGGTAGTATCCTTCCAAAATATACTGTATGATCTTCAAACTCTTCTTCTGTGCTACTACTATTTTTTTTTTGTTTTTTTGGTTTTTATCTTGTTCTTAAATTTTTAATCCTACTTTTGTTTAGTTTTTTAGTGGTATTTTATTTAAATATAAGCATGTAGTTAGTTTTCGTATAATATGTTTTCTTTTGTTCTTAATATTTTATGATTATTTATGAAATAATGTTCTTGTTTTATTCATATGAAATTTCAATGTGGTGTTTGAATTTTTTTAATAATCTACAACTAAAACACAATAGTATGTAATTTATCCACCATTAGATATCCAACAGTAGGTCATTTTTTGTTGTTCTCATAAATCCATTTGGTGTTGATATGAAAGTAATTGTTTTTAGTTTTTCTTAAATCATTTTATTTTTTCATAAAATGGAAATATTTGGTAATTCTCTATTTTCCATAGTTTGATGTTTTTAATGGTAGGTAATGATTCACTGTTCTCGATTTTTAAAATTAGTTCATTACCTACCATTATTTAAAATTTGTTTCCAAAAATTTATTATATTAATTTTAGTTAATTGTTTTCAATTAAATTATATTATCAAATGTATTAATATTTTACATGGAAATATACATGAAATAGTTTTAAAAAATTATTAATTCATTTTTTAGTAACAGTTTCACATGTGGATTTTTTTTACACGATGGTCTATTTTTCAAAATTTTCAACTATATATATAATATGAATATTATAATTTTAATTTCAATTGATTTTATATTGTTATTTTCTTAAGTATAAGTAATACAAATATATTAACTATTTTATTTTATATTTCATGAATAAATAATCCCAATTCTATTTAGTTTTTAATACGGATTCTAAAAAAAAGGTAATAACAGTATTTTTAAATTATTAAACCCTCGCATGTATCGTGATGACATTGTAAATGAAAATTATCATTTAGATTTTTTTAATGTTTCGGGAGATATCTTCAAGGATAAAACCCATGTACCAATGAAGACAACTCATCTGACAAGAATACTATAATAAATTTCCTCATTCCCTCAAAATTGATCAAGAAACATCATCGAATTTTTTATTTCTATTATTCTCATTTATAATGATAATCACTTTCATATTCCTCCCCTAATGTGATTAAATAACATGAGTTGAAATTAATTTCTACATCATTATCTAAATAGTTATTTCATTTATTTTCTATTATTTATTCATTGTAATACTTACAATTATATATTTTTAATCTAGATTTTTGGTTAATACTTTTCACATCGATGCACTAATTAGAGTTTTCCCACTATTTAATAGGATGTTCAGGATGTTTCTCCTAGAAAAAAGGATGTTTTGTGATGACTCCTTCAAAATTCAGGGGTTATACAACCAGGTGTGAAAAATGTATGTTTGTATTAGTATGTAATTTTGTTATCACCCTCATTCAAAAATGAGTATTTGGTTTATTCCAATATCCTCTATAAGTAGAGGATATTGAAGAGGGGACATGGATCTGTGTGATCCCAAATGCTTTAAATACATCATGTGTTATTTGTTTTATTTCTCCTATAACTTTTAACTCTATTATAACATTGATATCTTTTTATTTTTAATAATAAATAAAAAATTTCTATGAACCCCCTATAATAACCACATCAATTCAAATGGGAATAACTATAATTATATGGATGTATCCTTTGGGAATTTCTTCTTTAGAATGAATAGTGAACTCTATGAATCAATCTGGATTTTCTTCCACTATTTCAGAATTTATTATCAATTATTTAATAAGAACTTATTTTGTTGAACATATGATATTGGAAACATCTATCTTCTCTTGTACATTATAAGCCTCAACAACTTCCAAATTGTTTACCTCCAAGAGAATAATGTGATTCTCATATGACTAATCCTGCCTAGTGACATTACATTTAGGACCCTTATTTTCCTTGTCTTTTTATCAAACCTTTTCTCCATGGGATTTGGAAAGTAATAATAGTCCCTATTCTCTTCTTATTTTCTCCCCTTAACCATCATGTTAATCTAGGAGTACTAGGATCCTCTCTCCCCCTTCTTACCCTATGGTCTATAAGGACCTCCACCATGCATAATATCGATATTGTCCACTAAAATATGGTTTGAAATTTAATCGCTTGTCTTCTAACTATCCTTCTAACCATATGAGATTGATAAATAATATGTTTTGTGGAATCATTCCTCTTGATCAACCTAGTTCATAGAACCAATAATCTATCTTTTCCACTTAGGGCTTAGCATCTTCCGTCCTTTTTTATTAGAATCACCAACCATTAGTTTAGTTGTAACGACCCACAATTTTATCAATAGTATTTTTTACATTATTATAATTATGTTTTATATTATAAAATAGATACATAACATATATATAAAAATAAAAAAAATAATTGTCATAAATGAAGATTGAAATAAGTTATATTCATAGAAATTATGGAACTTATTCTAATGGAATAGAAACATATCCATTGGAATTATACCATGACCAATAAGAATTGTTATCCATATAAGATAATAGGAATCAGACATGTGAATTTATATCTAAAATTTAGGCTACTAACAATATAATATATGATATATTTATAATGTAGTATAAGTAAAAAATTTATTTTAAAATAACAATTTAAGTGTTAGAACTGTTAAAAAACATAATTTTTTTTAAATATTATAATTAATAAAATGATGTAAAAAAATTTATTTTAATAAAATATATTCCCAAAATAATATTTTGTTTTCTTATGATTATAAGATAATTTTTTGAGTCCTTGATTATTAAAATTGTTGAAAATTTTATTATAGTAATAAAATTTGTATTTTTTTGAATAAATAAGGATTTTAATTAAAAATAAATAAATTTTCTATATTTAGAAATTGTTTTCATAAAAAATAGTTCATTTTCTAAATTCTATACATCAAAAAATTGTTAGGATGATTTTTTTTTGGATTTGGCTAAAATAGTTGATATTTTTCATGAATAGTGAAATATGGAAATTTATAGTGTTTAACAAATAAAAGATTTATTGGTTCATAGAGGATGTATGGAGGACGTATATGTAGAACATTGAACAATCCTTCTTCATTTAATTTATTTATTCATGAAAATTAAAACGATTTATAGTCATGAGAAAAACTAATAAACTAATGGGAAAAAAGCTGAAAACAACCTTATTCTCCCCTATAAATACCTCCCTTCACCTACTCTTAAACACGCACCTTCCAAACCATGATTCCTGTAAAAATATTACAATACTCTACCCAATACTACCCCTAGTCTAGGATCTTTTGGTCTCAAAAAATACCACTACAATTTTCACAAAGGAGGTCCTCAGTGTGAAAAATTCAAGAGGTAAAATCCTCATTAATTTTGTTTTAATTTCATTTCAATATCATTTATTTCTTTATTATCTCAAAAAGACCCATTATACTAGTGGAATGATGACTAAATAATCTTATATATAATGTAATATTATTATGTTACTAGAATAATTCACAATCAAACTTATTCTCTATCCATTTTATTTTAAAAAATTAAATCATCATTCATGATGCGTCGATTTACCATAATTATGGATGATGTGTTTTTATCTTCCTTTACCCCTAAAAATGATGGATATAAAAAATTATAATAGTTGAAATAGATTTTAAAATTTTTATTATAAAATTTTTATGTTCAGTAACTAGCTTATATACATAATATTAAATAATAAAACAAAATGAATTTTTTGTGATTGAAAACAACCTAAATTAATCTAAACGATTATCATTAAAAATTTATTTAATGAATCATCCCCATATCTGAAAATAATTAATATATATTTCCAAATAAACTTGTATAGTTTCAATAATACCATATAATTTTAATTCTGGATAATTATCCCCATTTTCATGAACTTGTGTACTTGCATACAAGCAAACCGATCATGAGAACCACGAATATGAAATCTATTAGAATGATGAAATTGAACACTATAACATATAATTGTGGCCAAAAAATAACATAATAAAGTTATAATAAATATAATACATGTACATGATGTTTTTTATTTATTAATTAATGTATCTAATTTTATTATCTAAGATATTAAAGTGAATAAATCATTCAGACATATGGTTAGGGGACTCTAAAACCCAATTCATTTAATTGGGTTTTTATTTATTCCATAGAATTAATTCTCATATTATTTTATTCATAAGTCATTTCCCTTTTATTATGAAGTATATTCATTTTTCCACTATGATTTTATGAAAAATCCCATGTCTTTCCTAATAAACTATTCTTTCTAAAAAAACACACCATTTTTACTTCTCTTAAGAATTTTTCTTCTTCACTCATGATTGATAATTCGTATAACCAGTATGTTATTCCTTTTTCCTTTTTTAAAGACCAATATTTGTTCCTTAATAAATTCTTTTTGAAATTATAAGGAGACCTATTTCCATTCTGTGGGTTATTTTATGTCTATGAAATATATACATTCTAATTGTAATGCATTATTATGTAAATGGTTTGATTTGATAGGTGCAACTAGAATTATATAGATATTTAAATAATTGGGTGATTTGGTGTATCTCAAGAGATAAAGAAAAATATGTGTGAACATGATTCTAAATTTGTTCATAATGCTGATGATGCAATGATTGTGAACATATTTTTTTTCTGTGAACATGATCCCAGATTTGTTCAAAACTATGTGTGGTGTTTTACAACTACAACATGATTTTTATTTTTTACAGATTTACACATTCCATACCAGTATCTAGTGCTTCCTCTCAAGGTTATGTTGATTATCCAATGATTATTTTATGACTATAATGATTATTCTCAAACGTGTTATATTGATTCTTGTACTTATATTTCATCTTACTAGGATTTTATCTCAACCATTTCTTTGATGTATATCTTCTGATAACATCATATACAATGAAGTACATGAGGGATGATAAGAATATACAGAAGAAGTAATTAGATAATTTCTATTTTTTATTATTTATATGTTATGTATGGTCCTAACATTCACAATACATTAATCTTTTGGATCATGGTTTTGTAACTATATTATGTTTTTTATCTTTTAAATGATGTTTCACTAATGTTAGAAAATGTAGGGTTTATATATTTGGTATTTGAGCATAGTTTAGTAAATTTGGGAATTAGTATTAGAGAACATTAGTAATAACCCAGAGTATGAGACAAAGTATATGTAAGCACCCAATAAGTTATGTTTTAGAAAAATTCTATACATCGGTATCTGACAAGATATGTATTTAAATTTAATTGAAAAAAATAATTAATTATGTATTCATAGCTGGTTGATTTATGTTTTTTCTCAAAAAAATTCATTTTTTAAAAAATTCAAGAACCCGGATAAACATGGACTACATAACATTTGAGGTAAAATACATTGAATTCCCAAATGCAATCCCTAATTACATGAGAGGTTGAGATAATAATTTCATGGTGATTCTTACACATTTGTCTTTGGATATGACAAATAATATGAATAATGTGGAATGTCCTATATCCCCGAAGTGGGAAAAACAAGCTATTGATTCTATTATGTTGAAACCACCATTGATGTTTAGTTTATCTTCAATTCAAATACTTGTGGAAAAGTTATCCAACACAATGGATATGATCTTTTTTGTGCCTGACAGTTCAGAAATGGAGAAGGTGACTCTAGTTATTTATCATTTAGATGCGAAGGTCGGTCAATTATTTTAGTTTATTAAGAACACCATACCAAAGGATTAAACTGAAGATATGAAGTGGTATGGTTTTAATAAAATATTTTATAACAATAATTTCACATGAAATATTAATAAAAATATGGACTGATAATTCATATGTTGATGAAAAAGGGAGGCTAATCTATCACGAATAAAAAAGAAAAATACATATGTCATTCATGGTATGCAAAAGGGTTTGATGTCAATAATGATATAATAATTGATATATTCTTTAGTGGTTTAATCCCCCACCTTCTGAAGGCTATATAAATTGAATACTTGGGGAGATATGAAAAATTTATTTGATGTACTCTCAAAGTAGAGATGTTGTTTGGAGAATGTTCCCATTTCTATGTAGAGATGAAATGAAATATTAATTTTCAAGATGGAGGCTCTAATGATAAAGATGGAATGAAAATTCGACCACTCAAATATCAAAAATGACGGAGGATTCATCATGTAATTTTTTTTCAAAAGGATGGGAAATTGATTCAAGTGTGGGATAGATGGCCCCTAAGATCATGATTCATAAAGGGAGATAAAGATACAATAAAATGTGTTGTAGGATAGGATAGAACCAAATATGGTTCAATGCATCTATTTTAGGGAGTGGGTAAACTATGAAAGCCAGTTCACTAAATATTTAAGTCATTACAGAAATCAGTATCTGCAACCACCAAATCCAATGGAGAATGGGAAAGCTTATGCAATCATTACTGGAGATGAGGGGCATTAAAATGATGTAGTATTATGTATGATGTTCATTCATTCAAGATTAGAAAAAATACTATTTGATTATGGTTCTATTCATTCTTTCATAACTTTTTTTTTGTTAGAACTATTCAAACACCACCTCAGAATATGGAGGCTGAGATATCTATGAGAATAGAAAATGTTTAAATTTTTTTTAAAAAGTATATAAACCATCTATAGTCATTTTTTGTATATAGAGACTCCCATAAATTTGTTCTTACTTCTTGTGGTTGAGTTTGATTCAATTTTGGGTGTTGATTGACTATCTTTATACAAATCCAACATCATTTTTGGGAAAATGGATATCACCCTTCACATATTGAGGCATCATCAAGTTCAATAAATTTAAAGGAAGGAGGATTAATCTTACTCAAAAGGATCATCTCAAGAGTGGATAATATTACATTATGAGAAATAATATTTAGTTAAAATGATTTAAATAAATGATATAACCATTTTCAAGAACATTCCCATTGTGAGGGACGACACCGATGTGTTCCTTAAAGAATTTAATATTCTTCCTCCTAACCAAGAAGTTGGGTTATCAATTAAAATTATTTTATAATTTCTTCATATATCTCGTACACCTAATATATTTTCCACCATTGTGTTGGAATAACTAAAGAAGTAGTTACAGGAGAATCTACACAAGGGATTTATATGATCGAGTGCTCCACTATGGGGTTCACTAGTCCTATTCTTAATGAAAAAGGATAGATCAATGTGAGTCTTCATTGATTGTTGTGAGATCTAAAAAATCATGATAAAGAGTATATATCCCGAGACATATATATATATTTATATAAACGTTTGGATCAATAATGTCAAAATAATATTTCTCTATAGTGGACCTTCTGTTGGGATTTCCCCAATTAAATGTGAGGAAGGTAGATATTTTAAAGACAAACTTTCAAAGGAGGTATAGACACTATGAGTTCATTTTTATTATATTATAACTCAGTAATGTTCCGAGAATATTCAAGGAATTGATGAATATTATCTTTATAGATTACCCTGACAAGGTTTATGTAGTATTTACTGATGTTGCTATAATTTATTCCATGAGACTGGGGAAACAATAGGGGAATTTAAATAATATTCTAATTAAATTGGGATGGGAGAAAAATTATCAAAAGTAAAATAAGTTTGGGTTATGCCTTCAGGAGATATCATTATTGGGGATTTCTATGAAAGAAATAAATAAATATGGACCCTTCCACAAATATGGAAATTGAAAAGGGGATCTGGAAAACATCTGTCACAAAGATCCATATTTTACTTGGTCTAGCTGGCTATTACTAGATATTTTTTATTAAAATTTCAAGATTGGAAATTATAGTAACCAATCTGAATTGGAATTGAGGAATGTTTGTTTGGACCATTGAATCTAAATGCTCCTTCAATGACTAAAAAATATGGTTATCACTGTGATAGTACTCACAAATCCAAAAATTAAGGGAACTCATTGTGGTATACAATGACACTTAAAATAATGGATTAGGTTTTTTTGTACTAATAAATCATAACATGATAACATAGATCTCATATTATTTGAAAATCAATTAGCATAACTATCCCACACATGATCTGCAGGTGGTGTTTGTGAATTTCACATTAAAAATTTGGAAATATTATATCTTTGTGGAGAGTTGTGAGATATATACTAATAATAAGATCCTTAAATATATATTTTAATTAATGTATTTTATATGAAGTAGTGAATATGGTTTTAGATCATCAAGCATTATCAATTTTCAATCCACTACCATTTAATAATGTAAATAATATAGAAAGTTCTCTAAGTGGAAAGTATCCGACAACATTATCAATGATGTGTATTGAGAAGTATTCAATAATCATATATTTTCAATTAATAGACATAAAAATTATTAAGGATGATAAATCGTCAATCATTTTCCATATTTTTTTATCCTTCCCTTAGGAGAAAATAAGGGATTCTCAATGAAATGATGTATAAATTTAGAATAAGGTGGAAACTCTCTGATGTATGAAACCCTTAGAGTTAAAAATTGACAATGAGGGAGTCAAAGTATTTGGGTCAAAACTATTTGTACTATCCAATCTTGTGATAAAGAATGATCTTATGTATGACCCACATAAAAAACCTTTTTTAATTAACTCATGGAGCATAAATATTTATTATGATATACAAGAGAAGTATTTGGGGGACAATAAAAAAAATTTGATCCATGAATATAAATCAATGTTCCTGGTATATCAGTAAGTGAAAGTTGAACAGATAAACTTTAAGGGGGTGATGTAACCATTACCCATACCAACATGGAAATGGGTTAATATGACCATAGACATTGTTACTAGACTACTAAGGAAACCAAGATTAAAAAATTCTTTATGGGTTGTTGTGGATCATCTTATAAGGGAAACTCGCATTATCACAATTTTATGGGAAATTTATCTGGATCAAATTACATGGATGTTAATCAAATAACTGTTAAGGCTTCACGGAGTACCACTATTTATTGTATCGGATCCAAATTTGAGATTCACCTCCACGTTCTTTTAAAAATTCTCTAAACACCGAGTTAATCTTAAAAAAACATATCTTCCTAAAAATGATGTCTAATTTGAGAATTCAATCCGGCCATAGGAAGACATATTAACACCAAGATAAGAAAAATTCTATATGGGTTGTTATGGATCATCATAAATGGAAAACTCACATTATCACAATTTTAGGGGACGTTTAACAGGATCAAATTACATGGATATACATCAAATAAGTGTTAAGGATGCATGAAGTAGCACTATCAATTGTATCTTATCAAAATATGGGATTCACCCCCATGTTTTTCTCAAAATTCTCTAAAAACTTAGTTAATCATCATTAAAAATTATCATTCTAAAACTGTGGGCCAATTTGAGAATACAATCCAGCCATGGGAAGACATGTTGAGGGTATGTGTTATAGACTTAAAAGGAGCATATGAAAAACATATTACCCTATTATAGTTCTATTTCAACAAAAATTTCGACTCATGCATTCATGTGGCTCCATATGAACACCTTTATGGGAAAATATGTATAACAATAGCATGCTAGGATAATGTTGGTGTGATGAAGCTGCTCGAACCCGACATGGTTGATGAAATGGTATAAATGGTGAAAATCATTCAGAAGAACATCAATGTAGCATATTTTTACTAAAATAGTTTTGAAAATAATCATCGATGACACCTAGAGTTAGAGGTTTGTGACAAGATATTCTAATGAATATCTCCATGGAAGTGGATCATGATATTTGGGAAGAAGGGAAAGCTATGTGCCAAGTAAATTATCTACTTAAATATTATAGATCATGTTTGTGTTATGGCCTATATAATATAACATCTATCAAATATATCTCTATAAAAAATGGATCCCGTATATCCCTCTTGAGTAATTACATACCCGACCCCTCATATGTACTAAATACAGTGGTAATATAGTAGGAAAATGATATATCTTATGAGGAGCATCTAGTGAAGGTCCTGGACCGTATAGATAAACTTATAAAAAAAGACTAATCACCTGGTCAAAGTAATATGGTGGGAGTATATGTATTAGTAGGAAACCTGGGAACTTGATGAGGAGATGATGGAGAAATACCATCACTTGCTTATGTAAAATGAAATTTCAAGGGATAAATTTTAAAAGGGGGAAGAATGTTACCACCCAAACATTTATCAATGGAATTATTTCCCTTATTATATTTATGTTTTATATTATTAAACGCATACATAGAATATATATCACAATAAAAAACATTCTTGAAAATGAAGAATTAAATAAGTTATATTCATAGAAATTAAGGAAACAATATTGATAGAATTGTAACTAGACTCTTGGTATTGTAACATGAACATTAAGAATAGTAATTCATCTAATAGAATAGTAACATAACTTATGAAAATATTAATAAAATTTATGAAAAATATAAAAGAAATTATGTGATAATTATATCACATTAAAAGTAAATAATGGTTTAACAATGATGAATTATGTTTAAATATTTTTATAACACCCAAATTCTTATTTACTATTTTATTATTAATGAAATTAATTAATTGAAAATTAATTTTCATAAAATTTATTCCTAAATTAATAATTTTTTCCCTATTATTATAATATAATTTTAGGTGACCTGAATTAATTTTTCGATGTTTTTTAAAATCGATTATAATATTAAAATCGATATATTTTGAATAACATATGATTTAAATTAAAAATTAAACATATTATATTTAAAAAATTATTTTCACAAAATTGACTTCTTTTTTTAATTATAAATGTCAAAAAAGTGTTATTGCTAATTTTTGGAATTTTTTGTAAAATAGTTTAATTTGTTATGAATAGTAAAATACAGTATTTTACTATTTTTAACTAATAAATTATTTATTAAGTCATTGATGATGTATGGATGATTAAATCCCATAATATTATAACAATAATGAATAAAATAATCAAAAACACCATAATCATTCTATACAAATACTAACCCTCATGACCTCTTCTCCTCACACATTAAAATAAATGATGCTTTTCCAATTTCTTAAAATAATATTTTCCTACTTATAACCCATTCCCCAAAGCCATTGGTCACAAAAAATGGCCAAAACCAATTTTTCTATGGAGATCCTTAGGGAAAAGAATTCAAGAGGTATAATCCATTTTCATTTTCTTTTATTTCATTTCAATTTCTTTTCTTCTATTATTCTCTCATCGCCTTACTATATCCAACATGCATGATAACTATAGTATAATATATATACTATAATATTATTATACTAATTTTATAATTAATCATGAAACCTCTTATCATGTTCATTTTATTTTAAATAAAATTTAATCATCATTCGTGATTTGTCGATTTACCGCCATCGTGGAAAATGCATTTTCATTTAACTTTATGACCATAAAAGATGGTAATAAAACAATTATAATGGATGGTATAGATTTTAAAATCTATTTTATGACATTTTTTATGTTCTGTAACTATCTTATAAACATAATATTAAATAATAAAATAAAATGAGTTCATTGAGATCGAAAAACCAAAAAATTAATCTAAACGATTATAATTAAAATTTTATCTAATGAATCGTCCATATATCTGGAAAATAATAATATATATTAAAAATTAGAAAATTTTAATTTCATTAATAATATATAATTTCAATTATGGATAATTGTCCCCATTGTACTCGAACTTCGATACATGTATACAAGAGAATGGATCATGAAAACCATGAAAATGAACACTCTTAGAACAACGAATGTGAAATCTATAGCACGACATAATGTCCACAAATGAACATAATAAAATTATAATATATAAAATAAAAGTAAAAGAGGGTATTTTTTCATAACTAATGAATCTAATTTTATTACCATGATATTAATTTAAAGAATGAATTCGTACATAATGTAAGGGGACTCCCAAACCCAATTCCTTTTATTGGGTTATTTTGTCTTCATGTTATGAATTATCATATTGTTTTCTTAAAAATTCACATCAATTTTTTTATTATATTTATGTTTCCAATAATATATTATGAAAAATCCAAATATTATTCCAAAATAAACATTCTTTCTAACAAAAAAATCAGTTTCACTTTATTTCATAATGTTTCTTCTTCACTCAAGACTGATGAATCATATAACATGTATGTTAATCCATTTTTATCTTGGTAACCCCAGAGTTTATTAATTAATGTATTATTTATGAAATTAAAATGAATCCCATTTACATTAAGTAGGTTCTGTTAATTCTTTGAATCATATACATTCTATGTGGAATGCATAATTATATAAATTTTATGATGTGACGGTTGCACACAAAATTATATAGAGGCCCAATGCATTGGGTAATGTGATGTATATCATGAGATAATGTGAAACTTGTCTGAACATTATTCTATATTTTTTCATAATGATGATTATGTTATTATTATATGCCTATGTTATGCGTGAACATGATGTTGGATTTTTTCATAACTCTATGTTGTGTTTGACTACTAATATATTTTGCCTCATTTTTATGAATTACCACCTTCCATTCAACTATTTAACGATTTTTTTCATGATAATGATGATGATATCATGTTATTGTTATGTTGATTATTATTTTTCTCACCAATAGTATATTTATTATTGATCTTATCTATCATATTACTAGGCTTTTACCTCACACATTTCTTTGATGTATATTCTCACGTGGAAAATTATACTAAGGAGTACTCAAGGGGCACTATGAAGCTAGATAATTGGTAATTAAATAATTTTTTTGTTTTATTATGTAAATTTTATGAATGGTAGTATTTTTACCAAGACACTAAACCATTGTTTCCCAGTTTTTTACCAATTTTATAGGCGTTATCATTAAAATGATGTAATAGTACGGTATGAAAAAAAAGAGTCGATATATTATCCAAGGCCTAAATATGGTTATGTAGGTAGGCTAAGCTAGGAGAATTTCACGGGTCACGATGCTCCCATAGTGGAGGAACTCCTTCATCCGTCAGATACACTACTACACACTACATAGCTGACCCCTAAGTGTTGGGGACTAGATCATCCTCACATACCTTGAGAAGCATTTCCTCTTGAGGAATTTAACATAATGGTCCCACAACATCTTCACAAGAGGAATGATTCACTATTCTTCTATTAGGTACTACAAACCCCTTCAAAACCCACAAAACCAGGTTAGGAATGCATTGAATAATTTTTGAAACCTAATGGATGCCTCAAATTATAATAGATTTAAACAATTTTGGCTCAATATCTTTTTTTCTTAACCCTTTATGGGTGACCGAAGTGTGGCACATCTCTCCAGTACCCATATCTTTCACTATGAGGTCATTTCATTCTTTATCAGCATCTAGGAACCAACCTTCCCAATATCAGGATGATATGATCCACACCCATGGGATCTTACTTATAATTATCAAATGATGCTTACTAATATCAGTAAGGTTCGTGAACTAGCTTTCTATAGATTGAACAAAAAGGAACCCATTATTCATAGCATACCTTCTTATTTTATTATTTCACTCCATAATCCACAAGGTATATAAAATCCATATGGACAGTTGATTCATTGAATTATAATATAATTATCATTAGGTGGTATTTTTGTTAATTGAAATGGTATAACATTATTCAATTTATAACATTTTTTATAAAAAATAATATATAGCATTATAAAACAACTGTGAAAACATCTAGTATAAATGAATTTTAAAAAAATTAATTGGATAATATATAACTGAATTATACTTATATTACATTTAAATAGATATTAAATTTTAATGGTAATTTCAAATTCATCAATTCATTAAATGAAATGATGGTTTTAAAAAAATTAGTATATTTCAATATTCATTAAAAATCAATATTTTTTGAAAAAACAAAAAAAAATTAAGCTATTTGAATATTTATATTATGATTTCAAAAAACATATAATAAAAAATCTATATTTTTCGAAAAAATAATTATAATATTGTCTCCCAAAAAGGAAAAATTTATAAAAATTTTTTTAATACAAAATAAAGTGAATATTTTCTAGGAATTTATAAATAGATTTATAAAGATTTTATCCTTTATATCTATTTCAAAATGTTAATTATCCTATTCATGTGAGAAAATTTTACAGCTGGGTTATAATGGTAATATTCATATAATAATATATTAATAATATGTCATGATTAATTTAATATTAGTGTTTCATGTTGTAAAAATTATGTAAAATGGTGTTCTATTAAAATATTTTGGTTTTACAGAAAACCAATTTATATGTTATGTAAAAAATTATTAGTAATTACCTTCAATAAAAAAATATCGTTTAATGACCCAGTTAACAGTTTGATAATCAATGACATTGTATAAATTCATGTTAGTATCTAATGATGCATTTTCATTACCACATGAATATTGAATTGGCCTTATTCATGTTTGGTGTTGTGGGATATAGTTGTATTTAATGGTTTGGTAATAATATCATGATATTTTGAAAAAACATTATGTTCAATGGAGTATACAACACACAACACTAAGCTTAAATGAACCATGGTATATTATTATATTATTGTAATAAGTAAATCCTAGAAATTATATTTGTGGTTATGAATAGGATTAAATATATTATTATATATATAGTGTTCCTTTATAATAATAATTTTTTGATTAAATCTTATTGAATAATGACTAATTTTTTTTGTAATTTTTATTTTATGCTTCAATAATATATTTTCCTAAAAATGTATTTATTTTATTTTTAAAGTGGATATTAAAATTGGAAAATATAGATTTATGAAATTTAATTTGATAAAAAATATATATAATAATAAATAAACATATAAACATTTTCAAAGGTTGAAATATTTTGTATTATTAGAAAATATTGATTTTTTTTGGAAAATAATGAAAAACAATTTTAAAATATATCAGTTTCCTTCAAAAAGTTTCATTATTAATTTAATTTGATCCAAAAGTAACCTAATTATTATTTCATGAAATACATTAAAATTTATTACATTTTAATTTTAATTATAAACGATTTTTGAAATAGATAATTTTTGGTCAAAAAAATTTATTTTTATAATAATTTTCTTTGTTTTTCTATTAAATCATTAATTAAATTCACTGAGATCAAAAAATTAAAATTTGGAACATGTATTCCATATAAGTTTTGTTAAATTAATTTTATTGAGTTCTGTTTATTTTTTTTCAATATGATTAGTAACCATAGAAATATTTTATTACCATCGTAATGGTAAAAGGCAAAACAATTGAGTTAAAAACAAATTTTGCAGGGAATTAAATTCATAGAAACAAATTACATTATATGACACCCCATATATTTAACAGAACAAAATTCATAATATATTATGTAATGGTATTCCAAATATATTCCCAAAATATCATGATTCTAAGTGGTTTTTAGAAAATCATCACATAACATAATAACATGAAACCAGAATAAAATACTAGTACAATTTTTTTAACATGAACCTAAAATTGCATATTTCTTCTATAATAGTACAAGACAACCCGGGGATATAAAAAGAAATGAATGATCCCTAAAACCCATTTATTGAATAAATAACTCATTAAAATGGTAAATCATTAAATGTGACCGAAGATGCATGTCATGGAAACCTATGAGTTGTCAACAATCATTATCATCATTAATAAGGCATGATATAACATTATAATATAAAGGAAACATAGGAATGTAAAAACTATATAAAAATGATATCATAAAAATATGATGAAACTAATATACAAGAAATCATTCTATAGGGTACATAGTATAATTTCCCTTTCACAATACTCATCATCTCATTGGATAAAAATATTACAAAAATAGATTGGTGGGATTTATAATTTCGGCCCACCCATCACTTTCATATCATGTACATTCATAAGTGTTCATCATATAACATGAAACCTAAGAATTTAAATCATAAATTTTAACCTAATATTAATGATTCTGAGTCACATACATATATATACCCAAGTAATTAAGGATAGTTACCACTTGATAAATACCACTGAGTGGATATGGAGATGGGTATTCACTACAATAATGATTTCCATGAAAAATCACAGTATAATTTTGACCACACAACGGGTGTATATAAAATCTTATATAATGGTGAATAGGAGATAAATTGCTCTCCCATTTTATAGGAATCATATAGAAATTATGAGGGATGTCAAAAAATCTATCCCAACTTGATTAATATGATATAAAATTACATGACATATATAAGGTTTTTGAATAATGTGCAGAATGAGAGGATCCATTAACTTGGGTGAGAGCCTCTATAATATTTATATAAGCATCTTAAGTTTTTATTTATATGTTTTTAGCCTTAAACGTTATATAATCTTGAGTTAAGTCACGAATTTGACATTGAATATATTTTCAGGTTTAATGTTTTAGAGAATTTGGCTATAGCTATTACATTACATGTCAAATATTACAAAGAAGAATCTTTTACTCTAATCATTATTTTCTCAAAAATAAAACATCATAAATAATTTTATATTTGACTTCTTGATAAAAATCTTCTTGAATTCTTCCATTATCTTAAATATCCTTTTTACCCTGTGAAAAAACATTTCAAAAACATGGGATGAGAAAAAAAAGACTAGTAAGGGTTACAAAAAAGGAAAGAAAACATACAAATCAATGAAATCATAATTTTCAATCATTAAACTTAATCTCTTTAACATATCTCAAAAAATCGTAATATTTATGAAGAAAACATAAAAAATCATTAATCAGAAAGGTAACATGTGGCATCCATAACATTCCTTCATTTTAGCTTTCCCATCTACATATGGAGTTACGTTTGTAATACCCATCATAGAATATTCCCCAAATATATTAGGAGAAACATTAACATTTACATACATCACGTTACCCAATGAATTATAGAGATATCTCGAGCTCACCATCCCTAGGATTATCACAGAACCACCCGTATACGTAAAAAGTTCCTAAGAACCCTAACATAATCATAACACATAACACAAGCCTAAAAGAAATATAACATTTTCAAATTGGAATAAAAATATATCATTTCAATATTTTGACATAATCAATCCATTCTCAAAACCATTTTCAATACCAAAATAATTAAAAATATTATGCGTTATATATTAACCTTTTAAAAAATTACGACTTGTTATGGAAGCCCAATATAAAATAATGCCCACAGTGGTGGAAAGGACATTTTCACCGCATAAGTTAAAAATAAATATTGTTTTATCATTTAGTAAAACACATTATAAAACCAAATATTCCTTTTGAAAAATGCTGAACGAAATTAAAACAAGAATTGTACAATTATGCATCGTATAAAATATGTTAGTGTATAGAACAAAATATGCCTCAATGAAAGGAGCTCGAGATGAAGTCCCTTACTAAGATAATATTATAAATAAAATAGATAAATTATGTTTAGTCACTATAAGTATACATAAGGTAAGTATATATACAAGATAATATATCAAAATTAATTGCTCACATAATCATAACACATCATATACAAGAAGTGTAATATTAGCCCAATGAATGTAAATTGGGTTAAGAAGTTCCCTTACCTTGTGTCCGACTTGTCCTGTTCATTCTTTATATATTTGAATAATAATATTAGGTTAATTTTTATTTGATTCAGAACCATTTTAATGTTTATTACACCTCTTATATCACTTATTACCTTGCTATAATAATCATATAACTATGCATGTTCATATTTCTCGTTTTGTTGATTTTTGGTACGTGAGTAAAAAATGAACTTTTTATAATTACAAATTTTCCTTATGGTAAAAAGAAAATTATCTCAAGAAAATTATTCATGATTTAAATATCCCATATATCCAGTATATATGTATTTATAATATTCCCTAACATAAGGATATAATAAATGAGATGCATCATTCATGGAGATGGTAAGTCGTACGTACGCCTGATCGCTACTTCCATTTATTCATCATATTTAATGAAATGAAAACTAAATGATAATATATGTATATTACAATTAAATTTCAATATATATCTTATATAGATTACATATTTTTATTAATTCCATCCTTTATAGTTTCTATGTGTAGCAAGACCATTTCATATCACTTTTAAGTGTTGGTAGTCTGCACTTCCTCAAATGAAATTATTTTATTTATGCATTATGGAGAGCCCAAAGGTAAATTTTAAATGAAAATTAAATAACAATATATAAAATATAAATATCATATATATCATATAAAAATAAATTCCAATCATAATTGCCTCCATGAGAGGAGGTAGAAGATAATTGAACAATCATCCTTTAGTGAAGCAGTAGCTCACCGTCCACAGAAAAAGTATGTTCTAAATCCCCTAGATGGATGTGTGTGTGAGTGTAGATAAAATAATTCTAATAAAAACATCATTTTATTCATTTTATACTGGGTTGGTTACAAAATAATTTAATAAATAGAGTTTCTGGGGTTGAATAAGGTAAAATAAATGAAAGAAGCTCGAAAGAAGGCATAACCTCAAATCGGGTAACACCTTTTGATTTAAGTTAAAATGAATTCTTGAACTGATTCATTACCACGGTAATTCCTATAGGATTTAGAGAGGTATTTTGGAAGATTATTTGGGTAGATTTTGGCTGAAGCAAAAAGTATTAGTGGTGTGATTAAGGGATAGAGGTGGTGGCGTTTTATAAGAGGGAGGAGGGGTACTTTCGGAATGTTTGAAAGTATTATTTTATGATAAAATTATTTTTGGTTTAAAAAGGTCCCAAAGCAATTTTTTTGAAATAAAATATTATTTTGGGTTGCAAACCCTCAACCAATAGGTTTTACAAACTTATAGGTGTCAAATAGAAATTTATCATATAGCTTTAACCCATAGAGAATTAATTTAACTTTTACCATGTCTTCTTGTATAATCATAATATATGGTTAATATAGATACTATAAAATGAAAATGAAACCTCAAGTGGTTAATTAATGAAATTTAAAACATTATCTATTTCATTTTGTCGAGGCTTAGATTTTTAGGACTATTATATCATTTAATAAAATATTATTTGTTTTTGAAAACTCATTTATGCCAATTTTTATAATATTCATATCATAATTTTAAAAATTCATATGGACTTGATTAATTCAAAAAAAACTTCGTTTATTCAATGATAACAAGTCATTTTCATCTATAAAATTCTATTATGCGATGAAATGTTTCAAAATAAATTTATTTCCATATTTATAACCTCATTTGTTTAAATAAATTCAATAATATGGTAATCAACACATCATCATTCTGTCATAATTATAGTAATTTTTTATGTCTAAAAAATGTAAATAAAATACCATGATGTATGAAATATATGTCCTTTATTTTTTTTTTGAACTATCAATTATATAATCCCATATAAAAATTGTTTTTGTAAAAGATACATGTTTAGGTTATATTTTCCTTAACTTTAACTTAAATGTAATTAAATGTCATTTTCACACACAAGTGGCTCCATGGGTTCCTAAAATCAACCAATGTTTAACCATGGTCATACATATCTCATCCAATATTATTAGGAAACGTTTTAGGATAATTTACTATTATTTTAATATATATTTTACCCTTACTTACTAGATTTCTCAATTAACTATAGTAAATAATTTTTTTATTAAAGTTACTAATCATAATGTATAAAACTATAAAGTAGCTATTTAGACAATTTAAAACTCCTAATTCCAATTATGAAATCCATTTTTGAAAATTGAAAACACAAAATTGGCAGAAATTAATTTCAAATTAATTCACATTGTCAAACCAAAAAACATGTTTTTAAGAAGTAAAAACTACCAATAGATTGACATTTGTTTATATCCAATTTATATATGAAATTACTTATAATGACAATCATTGGATTAAATGGTAACAATATAATCTGATTACACTTTAAAACCAATTTGAAGTATAATCTAACTATATAAATTAATTATATTAAAAGGATGTTTTGAATTAAAATGTAGTATTTTTCACTATCCATTGAAAATGAACTTTATCATAAAAATACCCAAATTTCAACGAAAGTAAATTTTGATGTTACGATTCTAAATAAGAATTTCATTTTTATCAAATAAAACATATAAAAGTTAGAAAAACTATATGTAAAAAGGTTTCTACATCAAAAGGAGGTAAAACAACCTTTTAACGAATATTACAGTAATTCATGATTAAAAACGGGTTCATTATTATTTGAAGCCTCTAAAATTTGTTAGATAAATTTAAATAAATTTAAAAAACATTTATAATAAAATTTTATCTAGTTTGGTTCATTATTATTAATACATTGACTTTGTGTTCAATACCATTTCAAATAATATTATTGTTATATTATTTTTCGGTTTAACTCAACATTGTGTGCAATGTAAGATTTCAGAAAAATATGTTGTTGCGTGTCGAGTACGCTATCAAACATAGCATCCAATTTAAATATAATTAATTTTTAATTCCAAAATATTATTAAATATGAAAATTTAATATTCTTTATTTACTTAGGAAGATACATCCTTCCCCCACTTTTGGGAATTGTTTCCCCACAATTCTATTCACTTATCAATTAAGTTGAGGGGTTTATCCCTCATAGCATTTTCAGATTCCCATGTTGCCTCTTCAACCATATAGTTTTTCCAGAAAAACATTTTCTAATGAATTACCTATTTCTGCAACAGTTTTTCTCTTTGGTCAAGAATCTGGACTGGTTGTTTCTCATAAGAACGATTCTCCTTCAACTGAACTACCTATATACTCAAAAAAAGAGATGGAGCTGGAATATACTTTCTCAATAATAAAACATGAAAAAAATTGTACCTGGGATAAAGTTGGCGGTAAATCCACTCTATAGGAAAATGATTCGCCTTTCTCCATGATTTCACTAGGTCCAATGAACCCCGAACTCAACTTTCCAATCTTACCAAAATGCATCACACTTCTACATGGATAATCTTTGAGAAAGAGGTGATCACCGACCTCATAATAAATGTCCTTCCTCTGGTTATCCGCATAACTTTTCTACCTACTTTGAACTGTTCTCATATGCCTCTGAATCAACAGAACTTTTTCTGCCATATCTTCTACCATTTTTGGTCCCATAAAATTCCCTTCACCAAATTCATCTCAAACAAATGGAGATCAACACCATTATTAATATAATTAATCAAATGGTTCCATATGTATACATGAATGAAAACATTTATAATAAAAAACTCATTAAAAGAAAGATGATGGTCCCAATTTCCCTCTCAATACACTTAACATGCATGGAACATATCTTCTATGGTATGAATTGTTCATTCTAACTCTCCATCTGATTGAGGATGAAAAGATTTGCTAAAATTTAATTTAAATTTTAATGACTTATAAAGGCCCTTCCAAAAGATATAAGTGAAACTAGGATTATGATCAGATACAATGGATATGAGAAATCCATGAAACCTCACTATATCATTAAAATACAATCAAGAAACTGGATCTAGATATAATGTATCCTTATAGGAAGAAAATGACTACATTTAGTCAATCGATAAACAATAACCCAAATTTCATTGTTACCTCGAGAAGTCTTTGGTCATTCCACTATGAAATCAATGGACACATTTTCTCATTTCCACTCTATAGTTGGTAAAGGATGAAGTATCCCATTCAGCAACGACTGTTCTGCTTTAACCTATTGAAAAGTTAAACATGTAACCGTAAATTCATCAATATATCTTTTCATTGCACCCAACCGTTATTACTCTCTAAGATATATCTACATCATAGTACTTCTTGGATGAACTGAAAATAGAGTACTATAAGATTCAAATAATAAATTTATCTTAAACTGTCAATCACAAGGCACCCATAATCTTTTTAAAAACCTCAAAACACGATCTCTACCAATGTTCAACTCATGAATCATGCCCTTCTTAACCAATTATTGTTTTATGCAACACAATGTCATCTTTTTATGCTTTTTTATTCTGCATGGTAGAGAAAATTGTACAGTAACTTGAAACAAAACCGAGAAATTTCCTGCACCAAAAACATCCACAACAATGTTCATCAAATCAAAAACCAAATGATCTTATTCCAATCATATCATGTTAAATGTAGCATTACATTTTTCAATTCCCAGAATCAGAAACTTTTTTTCCTTTCCTGGATGGTAATGGATCGTGTCATCATAATCCATAATTAATTCTATATATCTCATATATCTCATGTTTAATTATTTTTGAGTGAATGTATACTTCAATATTTAGGGATCAATATATATTTTAAAATTAACTCAAATCAAATGATGCCTCCAAATTATTAAAGTAAAACCAACCGTAGCTAATTCCAAATCATGTGAATGGTAATTTAACTCATGATGTTTAAAATAAATTGAAGAATAAGATATTACAATATCATTATTCATTAGGACACATACAAGTCATTTCAATGAAGTATCACTATATATAAAAATTCACCATTTTTGGATGGAAGTGCCAAAACTGGATCATTCACCAATCTTATTTTCAATTCATGAAAACATTCATCACATTCTTTTGTGAAGATGAACTTAACACCATTTCGAGTTATCTTAGTCAATGGTCTAGATAACCGTGAAACATTTTCAACAAACCTCCCATAATAACAAGTTAATCCTAGAAAACTATGAATCTTAGTTATATTTGTGGGTCTTGGCCATTCATCTTCAACTTTTATTTTAGAAAGATCAATAGTTATGCCATCATAACAACCAATGTAACCATGGAATGAATTTTTTTTTACCAAAACACTATCTTGATGAATTTACCATATAGTTTATTTTCGTTTAATGTATTAAATACAACCGTTAAATGAATTTAATGCTCCTCTTTTATTTTTGAATAATCCAAAATATCGTCAATAAAAAGCCCAAAAACTTATCTAAGAACTCACAAAAAATTATACTCATATGTTCCCGGATTACAGCAGGTGTATTGGTTAACCCAAAAGTCATAACTACAAATTCATAATGTCCATATATAGTATGAAATGCGGTCTTGATAAAGACTTATTCCTTTAATTTTAACTGAAGGTACCCCAAACCCATGTCAATGTTTGAAAAATACCGAGCTCCCTGGTGTTGATCAAACAAATCATCGATATGAGTCAAAGGATACATGTTCTTAACAATGATATTATTCAAGGCTCTATCATCAATGTAAACTCTCATGGAACCATCTTTCTTTTTAACAAACAAGACAGGAGAACCCCACGGTGATGTGCTTGGTCGAATGAAACCATTATCTAACAACTCTTGTAATTTCTTATTTAACTCTAAAAGTTTAATTTGAGCCATTTGATAAGGGGGATTTGAAAATAGATTAGCATTAGGAACTAAGTCAACATTAAATTCAACTTCTCGATTAGGTATTATACTAGAAAACTCATGAATAATAACATCAAGATACCCATTTACCACTAGAACATCATTAATCTGAACAGTTCCATTGTTTTCAATAATATATGAAAAGTAACATTCGTTTCCATCATTTCCACATTTCTCAGATTCCTGATATGTTATCAAAAGTAATCGTTCATTCATGTACCCAAATTGAAATACATTCTGAAAATAAAAATCTTTAGATCTACAACCAATCATAGAATGATAAATGTAAATCCAATACATAGTCAAAATAACATCAAACGCAACTATAGGAAAAAAATACGGTTTGCAGTTAAATTCTTTCTACACACACAGACTATAAGGTTCTTATAATTTCTTTTTGTCTCAAAATTTCCACTCAGTTTTGTTACCATAAGTTCACAATTAATATCCTGAGATAGAATTCTTAGTTTACTAGAAAATTTCTCAGAAATGAAAGACTGTGTAGACCATTAATCAAATAAAACATTGGTATAATCTGAATAAACAAACATTGTACCTAAAACTACTTCATTTGATGGACCAACATCTGCTGAAGTAGTTGCAGAGGACTTCACCACCCATTTCATCTTGTAATCCGAATTCTTTCCTTCATTTTAGTTCTTTGATGGACACACATTTTCATAATGACCCATTTCATTGCACATAAAATATTTTACTAACTGTAAATTTGATTTTTTTTCTTACCACTTCCCTAAACTTTTTAGTGTAATTGTGAGCCTTATTTTCCATTTCACAACATCATAAGAACATAGTATAATTCAAAAGGCATTCCCTAGTATGTTGTTTTCAAAAAATTTCCCAAACTGTAAATTTAAGATTCTTACCATCAGACTTTTTTGAAGAGTTATTCACATTTTTCTTCCACCTCGACCTATTATTATGTCGTTTATAAAAGAACACACGGTCATTGGAAAAATCCATTTTTGCCTTATCCACACATCAAAAAAAATTAATAACTTTTTAACTCACGAAACAATAAATCCTTTCTATACATTGGCTTTAATATTGAGTAGAAATGATTGATTTTACTTTCAAGATTCCGTATGAAATTTGGGCATACCTTGTTAGTCGAGTGATTTTTTCTTCATAATAAGATACATAGTCAACCTCATTCCCAATTTAAAATAATTTTTGTCCATAATAAGTTAAACTGACATAGGAAAATATTTCACAAGAGATAGGAGGATTTATCGGAGAAATGTTGAGCTGAATATCACGCTATCATGGCGATTAGGGTTTTAGCAAAAGCGACGCAATATGGCGGTCAGCTTTATACTATCTGGGGGATTCAACTCCCACACACATGCATCAAGAATGGATGGAGCTAACCCATGAAAGCTAGGAATACCTGAGGTCAGTGAAGCTAGTAGGTCCTTTTCCCAGTTCAAAAGATTGTTTGCAGGCATTTTCAAAAGGGGATATGTGGCTCATGTCAAGACACCACTGCAGTTACGGAGCGTATGCATTTTGGAGAGCACTCTATAATTGTTAGATTGATTCTTCCAATGGAAATTATTCCCTGGAAAATAGACTATCTTCAGCAAAGACTTGCCGATGCCTGGGGTTTTGACTCTTGGCAGTGCGTTTCTCTTGGCAAAAGATATAACCACATAATTTTCCCTTCTGCAGATCTCAAACTCAATGCCTGGAGCTTTTGCTCAATCTCATTTAGGAAAGGTGCTTTCCACATCCGAGAATGGGACAAGAGTTTCAACCCTTCTGAATTAGGTAACACCTTAGCTTAGATATGGATCAATTTTTTTTGTCTTAATTGGATTTTATGGCATCATAGAATTCTTTATGATATTTCACTTGACATTGGAGTTTCTATTAGAATGGATAGAGAAACAGAAATGGCTAGATTCAGTCACTATGCTAGATGCCTCATTGAGATTGATATTTTCTCAACACTTGTTGATAGGGTTTATTTATCCATGGATGATGAAGAATTAGAGCTGAAAATTGAGTTTGAAAGGGTACCTATATTCTTCCAAATCTTTAAGGGTTTAGGTCATGATGCTACAACGTGTGGGAAGGCTTAGTGTGCAGCATATGCTCCCTTAGAGGACATGACTCCAATTCATGTGGAAAGGTTGAGAGGGTGAGACCTATCTATGTTAATCTGGATCAACAGAGCACCGATTTTTTGCCTAATGTTTCTAACAGTAAGGATGTCCAGAGATCTGAAGTTACAAACTCTTTGAATTTTTATAGGACCTGTAATCAAACTAAGAAATCCTGGGTTGAGATTGTGGAGGGAGATCCCTCTTCATCCTTGTAATCTAGGGTGGAGTATGTGATATCGAATAGGACAGCTATGGATTTGAAATCTTCTGCTCACACTTATGTTTGTTCTGAAAATTTGGTTATAGTGCAGACTACCTCTGATATGGTTGACACTCCTATGGGATCAGAATTGAACTTGCACAATGATTTTCAACCTGGGTCTGATTCATAACAAAAACAGAATGTAGCACTGGCTATATATCAGATTCTGATTCCTTCATCTGATCCATCTAAAGTGACTAACAAAGATACTTATAACAAACAGAAATCAAAGATTGAATGTGTTCTTGATGTTGAGAGGCTTCAGAATGCAGGATGCTCAGAACCCCAAGCTGAGGAAGGTCTAGCCAACCAGAACTCTACTTTGGTTACTTCGGTGAAAAAACTAAATAGTGTGCAGCGCATTGATGTTGATCACACTGTAACTCCTTCAAAATCTATTAATGTATCTTCTAATGTTGATCGTGTTTCTCCTGTTCTAGGGGATTTGGATCCATCAGGAGGTGCTGGAACCATGCCTCCTTCGGGGGGAGTTTATTATGATTCTTATATTTCTAATATGTAGGTGCCTGATACAGTAGGGATTGAGGATTACAAAAAAGAAACAGAGGATTGCAATTGGAAACAAGAAAGAACAAGAAGCCAATGAAAAAAAGGAATGAATGGAAGAAATGAATAAGAAGGAAGATGATCAAACTGCTAGATTTGATGAAGATATTGAAACATTATTGCAGCATGCTCAGGAGATTTCAGACCGCAGCTCCAGAGGAAGAGGTCAGGGGAATATCAGCGCCAAACTGTGGAATGAACTGAGAGACCAAGAACGCAAAATTCCAGATAAGGTGAGGAAAAGGATCGGTTCCCAAGGAAGGGGATGTTAATTTATTTGTTTGCATTGTTTTCATGTGTTTCTCCCCATGACTCTCTTTTAAAAATAAATTTGCAGGGCTTGGACCCCTCAACATTAAAAAAATAAAATTTCACAAGAAATATAAATATAAATTCATCCCAACCAAGAGCATCGATCTCTTCACTATCCCTAATATTTTTAACCATCGACCACCACTGATCGGATTCACCTTCAAAATAGTAAATAGTAGTATTAACCGTTTGATATTCTGAACACCCCATTATATAATTTTTTTCCAATTCATTAATCAACATTTCAGCTAGCATAGGGTCTGATGATTCTCTATATAATGGGGGATGGTTCCCCATGAAATTCTTCACTGTTGAAATATTTCTTTGTTGTTGATATGGAAGATCTCGATCATGTATACCACCACTATTTATTGCCTGAGTAAACATTTCCATCACTGCAAAAAACTGTTCAATTCTGATTCTGGTCATCTGATGTTGCTGATTTGGAAGGTTATTTTCATATTGATTTTGTCCCATCATAGCTACCATGTTCCCTCAGCAAAAAACAATTCCAAACATAGAAATATTTTTGGTGAAGCAACATATTAATACTCAAATGCTATATCATTTAAATCTTACCATAAATGAATTTAAGGATATTAATTTTACATTATCCTAACTCTTAAGGTTGTCTATACCGACCTCTCATACCAAATATAAGGCCCCATCCATACAAATTACATAATCGTGAGTTATTTCACGAATTGGACATTGAGGATCTTTTCGGGTTTAGAGTTTTACATAATTAAGAAAGTACTATTAAATTATATCACAAATATTACAAAGTAGACAATTATACTCTAACCATTTATTTTCACAACAATACATCTTCTTAAATTAAATAATACTTCTTTTACTGATAAAAATCTTCTTGAATTCTTTCATTCTCTTACCCTTCCTTATACCTTATAAAAAAATTTCAAAATATTTAGATGAACATAAAAAAGCTCAATAAGGGTTATAAAACAAGGAATAAAAACGTTATTCCATCAATACATACAAATCAATGAAATAAAACTTTTCAATCATAAAACATATGCTCTTTAACATACCTCACAAAACCAAAATATTTATGAATAACACATAGAAATCATAAATCATAAATGTATCTTGTGTCATCCCTAACATACTTACATTGTAACATTCATTACATATGGAGTTACGTTTAGAATACCCATAACAGAATATTCCATAAATCTCTTAGATTAAACATTAATGTTTACCTCTATCATGTTACCCAATGCATTTTGAGATATATATCAGGCTCACCCACCCTAAATTTATTACAGAACTATTGTAATATGTAAACAATGCCCAATAACCATAACATAATCATAATGCATAACATAAGCATAAAGGAAAGATAAAATTTCCACATTCCAATCACAATATATCATTTCAATATATTGACATAATAAATAATTTCTAAAAACCAGTTTCAATACCAAAATATGTTAAAAGAGTATATGGTATTTATTTTTCCTTTAAAAACATTACATATTTTTAAGGAAGCCAAATATCAAATTGTTATTGTGGTAGCGAAAATGTTGTTGTCACCAAGTAAGTTAAAAACAAACATTATTTTTTGTTGTCTAGTAAAACTAGTTTTAAAAAAATTACATTTAGAAACCATTGAATGAAATTAAAAGAAAATGGGAATAATTACACACCGTATAAAACAAGGTCGTGTATAAACAAAAATATGCCTCAATGAAAGTAGATTGAGACAAAGTACCTTACAAATTTCACTTTGAAAATAAAATAGATCTATTATGTATTTTAACAGTATGTATACACAAATCAAGTAAAAATACAAATAATATAACAGAATTTATTTCTCACATAATCATAGCACTACATAAATATGAATTATAAGATTAACCCAAAGAATGGAGATTGGGTTAAAAAGTTCTCATACCTTGTGGCTGACTTGTCTTGTTTGTTATTTATCTCCTATATTAATAAACATATATTAATTAATACATGTTTCAAAAACTTTTTCATGTTTATTATACCTTTTATATCACTTATTAAATTTCTACTATAATATTACAATTATTTAAGTTTATATCGATCGTCTTGTCGATGTACGGTACTTGAGTCAAAATGAAATTATTATAATTACAAATTGTGCATGTGGTAAAAAGTACATTTTATCCAAAATTGATTTCATTATTTAAATATAATATATATGAAGTATATATTTATTTATGATATTCCATAACATTTGGACATAATAAATGAAATAAATTGTTCATGGAAACCAGACGTCGTACGTATGCATGAACACTACTTTCATTTCTTTTTCATACTTAATGGAATGAAAAATAAATGATACATAGGTATGTTATAATTCCATTATAATAACTATTTTATATGTGTTACATAATTTCTATGATTCCATATTTTATATGTTCCATGTATCGCATGAAGGAGTCATATTACTTTGATGGGGCGGTAGTCTACACTTCCTTAAATGAAATTATCGTATTTACACATTATGGAAATAACAAAGGTATGTCGTAAATGCAAACTAAACAAGAATAGAGACAATATTAATATAATATATCTAATATATAAATATATTTCCATCATAATTTCCACCATGAGATGAGGTTGTAAATAATTGAACTCTCATTGTTTCGTGAGGCAGTTGCTCGCCATAAAAAACAGCATGTTCTAAATCGATTAGATGTAGGTGTGTGTGAGTGTAGGTCCAATAAATGGAATAAAAACATCCTAGTATTCTTAAAATAGTGGTTTTTTTAAAAAACAATTTAATAAATAGAATTTAGGAAGTTAGAGAAGGGAAACTAAATGAATTAATACTGAGAGAATCCATTACCTCAAATCAGATAACTCATTTCGATTTAATATAAAAGGCCTTCTTGAATTTAATTCATCACTAGGTATGGATTCTAGTAGATACAATTGAATTTTGAAATCTTAAATGGGTATATTTTGGATGAGACAAGAGGTTTTAGAGGTGTGAGAAAGGGTTAGAGATGGTGGCCTATTATAGGACGGAGGAGGGGTACTTTTGGAATGTTTTGAAAGTATTATTTTATTATAAAAATATTTTCGGTTTCAAAAGGCCCCAAAGTATTTTATTTCAGATATTGATTATGGAGGGTCCCAAAAATTTCTACCAATTTTTTTATACATGTTTGGGTCAAAAATTTAACCTTATCTTTCAGCTTTAATCATTAGATATGTAACTTATCTTTTACCATGTCTTCTTGTATATTCATACTATATGGTTAATATTGTTACTATTAAATTCCAATATAACCTCAAGTGTTTAATTAATGACATGTTCAAAATTATATAAGTCATTTTTTCAAATCATTGATTTTTTGGACTAATATATCATTTAATAAAATATTTTTTATTAAGAAAAGTCATTTATGTCAATTTTTATACTATTATTATCATGTCTTTTTAAAAATACATAACAACATGATTAATTTTAAAAAACCTAATTAATTCAAATATAATAAGTAATAATCTTCCATAAAATTAATGTATGGAATATAATGTTTCAAAATAAATTTATTTAATTTTTATAATCCCATTTATTTAAATCATTCATTAATAAGGTAATCCCCACATCATCATTATGTCATAAATATATTTATTTATTTGATGTCTAAAAATAATTAATAAAATACCATTATGTAGGAAATATTTTTTTATTTCACATGACAGTATTTAGTCTAAAATATCACTTATATAACCCCATATAAAAATGTATTTCTTAAAATATTGATGTTTAGGTTATATTTTCCTTATCATTAAATTAAAAGTAATTAAATGTCGTTTTCACTCACAAGTGGCTCCATGGGGTCCTACAATCGACCCAAGGATGTACATAGTCAGAAATATCTCATAAAATAGGATTAAGTCACATGTTAGGGTAATTAAATATTATTATAATATTTTTTTTATCCTTATTTACCATATTTACCCTTTAACCATGGAAAATAATATATTTACCTAAGTTGCTAGATATAATGTCTAAAACCAAAAGGAACATATTTATAGAATTTGGATATCCTGATTCCAAATATGGAATCCAATTTTACAAATTCAAAACATATAATTGGAATAAATTAATCTAAAAATTATTCGTGTTGTCCAAACCAAAAGGCGTGTTTTTAAGAGATAAAAATTACAAAAATGATTAACATGTGTTTTTGTCCAATTTAAAAGTAAAAATACTTCTAATGACCAAGATTTGATTAAATTAAAAAAATATAATACAATTACACTTTAAAAAAATGTAAAATTACAATCTAACTTTATTAATAATTTTTTTTAAAAGGCAATTTTGAAATAACATGCATTATTTTTCACTATTCATTAAAAAAAGAACTTTATCAGAAAAATACCAAAATTTTATAGAAATTAAATTTTTAGGTTCCACTTATTGTGAAGATTTTTTTAAAAGAAAATAGAACATATTAAAGTTACAAAATCTATATTTAAGAAGGGTTCACTATCAAAAGGACACAGAACAACCTTTTAAAGAATATTAGAGTATTTCATGCATAAAATTAGATTCATTATTATTTTAAGCCTCTAAAATTTATAGGATTAATGTAAAGAAATTTAGCAATAATGTATAATAATATACAAGTTATTTAGGTTCATTCCCACTAATATAATTACTATGCATTAAGAACCAATTAAAATAAGAATACTATTATATTATTTTTCTGTATAACTCATCATTGTGTGCAACGTAAGATTTCGGAGAAATATGTTGTTGTGTGTTTAGTAAACTATCATAAATATTATCCCATTAATGGTAAAATTATTATTTAATTCACAAATATTAATAAATATTTAAATTTCATCTTCATTATTTACCTAGGATGTTACATTATGGGATCCTTGGGATATTTCCATAGAGGTAAATTTAGAGTAATTACATGATTGAAGTGTTTTAATTAAAGTAGAATGGATGTTTGGATGGATTAAATTAGAAAAAGAGAGGATAATAATTTATTAATTTTTGAACATTGGTTATGGACATTATAATATATAGAAATCCAAACCACAAAACAACCCATGGTTTCATGCAAGGGAATATTGAAAAAATGAATAGATTTAATTATTTTATGAGCATAACAATAGAATTCAGTACTATAATTCCATTGATGCCTTTGAGGATATCCATGGATATAACTAACTGATTTTATAACCTTATGATATAATAGAGAATTTGGTGGATCAATTATAGACTTATATAATTAATAAAATATCATCAAAAACCATTTATTTTAAGGGAGAAAATATATATTTTGTTATTTGTAACATTAATGTATTATATTACCTAACTTTTGGGATTTTATAAAATCAAATTACATACCTTATTTTTATAACATATTTAATTTTTACCAGAGAATTATATTATCTCAAAAAAATAAGAATAATTCAACTTTGGTAAATAATTACCTGATTATTTCAAAAATAAAATTTATTTTCTAAAAATATCAATAAATGTTATATTTGAAAATTTGAAATTAAAAATCCCATTTTATTGAAAAATAATGGGTTCTTTACGATAATAGTTTTCTAACACATATAAAAATACATTTTTAATTATAATATTATATTGTCGTATATATTATATAAAAATCATATTGTAAAAATATTTTAATATAATATAGCTTATTTATATTATTCCACAATTCATAAAAAAAATCTTCTTATAAACTATATATTCATCAAATAATCAATTACTATTTCATTATATCAAAATCTAATTTTTATCAAAATAATTATTTATTCATATATTCACTAATATTAAAAAGCGACAAATATAATCGATGTGTTATATAGAAGAAGATATTGAAATTTTATAGTGTTAGGTTCTAAATACATATAAATATAATGTACCAATGATTTCATTATGTGTAAGGTATAGAGTTGTGATATTTTCATGGGGTGGTTCAGTGAACACGGTAAGAGTCATGATTTATCGGAGCATGAGCTTATCAGAAAAATGGCTTCACTGATACTTTAGTTGTTGAATCATGGATATAGTTTGGTCATGGTAAAATCCTAGTTATTATGACTCATGCATAATATTTCCTAAATGGTCTTCATAGTGTACGATCTTACAGTTAAAGGATATAACTTCTTCCAAATGTGTCACTTTCACATTATCATAACCCTTAATATACTAATCTAAATGATCACATTATAATGAATATATTATTAAATTTTCTGATTAGCTATTTATTTATAAATAAAAAAAGACTATATTTATCTAAATTAAGAAAATTAGTTCATATATTTAATCAAATTCTATTTTAAAATTAGTCATTTACCCATTTAAAAATGGAATTTCATTTATAAAATTCCCAATCATGAAAATACACCCCCTTTAAGAATTTCACCTTATAAATTTTAATTTCCTATAATAAAACAAATGGATTGAACATATATTTCATTGAAACTTATCATTCTGATTTCAAATTATCAATCTTCGGTTTCATCCAGAACTATTGTACTAGGTGAGTTGTCTTATTTCGTAGAACATTTTATCTGTCTTCTAAGATCATCGTTGGTTTATACTCATATGATATACCATTCTATAATGTTACCTACTTTAAATTTAGTACTTTTTAGGGTTTTGGTATGTAATTCCTCAATAGTGATGCATGAAACAGATCATATACTTATGATTGGATTGCTTGGAGTGCTGGTCTATAGGACTCTGCTCAGATGTGATCAAGGAAAATAAAGTAGTTTATGATTCTAGGAAAAATATCCCCCTTCTTCTTATACCTCGTGAAATATTTCCATAGTGTTATATAAATGAAAAAAATATATTTGAAATAAATATCAAGGAATTTTTTCAATTATATACATTGATTTTATATCAAATATGTTTGAATCCCATATGATAATGAATTTTTTAATAATTTTATTTAATTTGACTAAAATAATCAGGTCCCATAAACTTATTTTATCCAACATTATTCCTGCAAGTTGGAGTCCGAAAACTCTTCAAATGTAGAACCACATAAGGTTCCATTTTATTTATATAACAGAAATTTTTGTCATTTTATAATTACACTATAGGGAGGAGATGATCATTATACCCTTGGAGATACATTGAACATGATCTCAACATATCTTCCATTGTTTTAAGGGTTCTTTCAAACTGACTATCAATATGAGTAAGATATGTTATTATGAATACCTAATCCATATCTAACGCCTTCCAAAATATCCTCTAGAACACTGAGGTAAACCATAAATATCAATCATATATAATTGAGAGTGGAAGTACTTGTAGTATTACCACTTATTCTATGTATATCATGGAGATTTTGTCAAGAGATAATTCTTCTATGATAACAACGAAATGTTATGAATTTTTAAGGTGGTTTGATACCACATATTTTTTTACTATTGGTTGTCCCTGGTTGTTCTATAATGAAATAAATTGTTATGTTTTCCCCTTTCTATACAATTTTATAGAAATGGTTATGTCAAACCATTAAACAGTTTCCCTTATACCTTGACTTTGGTGTAATACCAAGCATTAAGATATAAAATCTAATATATAACATTACATGTTATTATATTATATTGAAATTTATTAAATCTATATATAACCTATTTTTTCACATATGAATATATATAGAAGGTTTATGTGAACTATACAAATTTTCTCTCACCAGTTCTAGTTTTAATGGTGTGCATATCCAATTCCCAAAAAATATAAATCTATCTTAAGTGATGATTAACCCTGGAATATAAACTGCCTTATTCAATATAAAATGGTATTATTTATGGGCCTTTATGATCCAATATATTATATATGGTTGAGACTTTATTTTATAATTGATGGATAAATATCCATTAGTATTTCCTATTTTCATCACATGTCCTTTCAATAATATCAGATCTCCTTTCATCTTTATCATGGGTTGGGTTGTGGGATATTTTCTACACGAAGAATTTACCACATTGTTTACTTTCCTAGGTTGGTAAGGTATTGAATTATCCTAATAATTCATCGTAAATAATCACCATATTTAGGACATATTAAGATCCTTTTCTTGTAAATATATAATTGGGGCATTTAGGATTCATATATAAATCACACTTTTCAGTTTAGAAGTATTGTAGTAAAATCATCATTATGATGATCACATGAAAAGATTATAGATCATGAGTTCTATATTTATACTAATTGATCATTAATTTTAGGTCTAATAGTCTATAAATTTTTCATATCACATGATCATACAACCTAAAAGTCGTTTGGATGTACCACTATAGATAATAAATCATTCCCACATGTAGGTAATATGATCATAGCTATAACCTGTTCCTCCACTGTATACTGATTTCTTCAAATTAATCACTCAAGATAAACATTACTAAATCTTATCTAATCTTGTTTTGTGGGATTGAAAATTGTGAGATGTTTCTCACAAATCGATTATAATACCCTTATAATCGATTGACATTATGAATTTTTGCCACGTATTTTTTATGGATAATCCTTTGATTTCCATTATTTTTTATGAACACATAGATATCCATTTATTATAACATTCAACAATAAAAGTTTAATTATATAGACTAAACTCACATTTATTAAACATTACATATAACATTTCCCACTAGAATATATACAGTTCAAAATTTAAATACTCCTCTATTTATCCTTTATTTTTGAGTAGATAATCCTAACATTAATAATATATTCTACAAATATTTTAAAATAATTCCTAAAAATCCATTCATTAATTCCACTATGACTGTTAGATAATTGTTTTGTCCAAAGGGATTTACTTTGAAATAATAATCTCCATACCTAATATGAAAATACTTTTTTGGAATAACCTACCTCTTTAGATTTTCAAGGTAATATCCCAACTTAAGATCACCCTTTATATGTATTGAGATATATATAGATGATAAAACAATTAATAAGTCCATTTTATATATAGGAGGAAGACCAAAAAAATCGTTGGGAAACACATCTATGAATTCCCAAACAATGGGAATGTCATAATGGATGATGTTTTATATAGTGTAAATATTTTGATATAGATATATTTTCTCACAAGGTAATAATATCGAATATTGAGATGTTTATACCACAAGAGATTCATCAACATATTTGCTCTTGTATAGAATCCTAGGAACATTCACAATACGAAGAGTGATTTACTTCTCTACAGAATTCATATTTTCTCTATATAAGTAAATCCAATCCATAACCAAAATATCATAAAATACTACGTAGGGGAGTATCATAAGGGGTTTTGGTAAATTTATTATATAACATGGATATGTGATTAGTTAAAAGATAGAAAATTAATATTTTACCACCTTTTCATCTTTATAGACATATATAATTCTATGTTTAAGGAGGTTCTTGAATAGTTATAGTAAGAAAAAATGTAATTAATGGATGGGTAAAATATAAAGAGAAAATTAACCATTCTTGAATGAATATCCAACATGATTTTATCCACAACATTATCAGGATCCACCTCGATCATTATGAAGGAATATGATTTCACATTCTATCCAGGCCATGGAGGTTATTATCATCGATTATCATCAGTAGCCATTGGATTATGGTATTGATTCACATAGTGTCAATGTTACATGAATTTGAAAAATTAAATGAAATACCGAGGGTTAAATGTAGTAATTCATTATTAAATCATATTTTTGGTTTCCTCTGTTATTCTATCACTATCTAGGTTATTTTCCCTACTTCTCCTAAAGAATTTCCTTATCCCTGTTAGGATATTTATGGAATCACTATTGCTACAATTTTTTGATGTTTTATGATAAAATTTCATGCACTCGTAATATTTTTCAATTATGATTCTACATTTAAAATTCACAATCTTTTTTATGTCTCCAGTCCCTTGAGATTCATTGATCTCCATTTTGACTTTGATGTAAAATTAGAAAAGTTCCTCAATTATTTCAAAGACGTGAATGGAAAAAAAATCATAAATTATTATTTATGCTAGAAAGGAAGTATCTGATATTACATTAGGTATAAATAATAATGTCCTAGGTTTATCATGTAATCCCTTTGATTTTTCCTCATATTCCATGATAAATTCATCATCCATTTTCTAGAGGATATAGAATCACTAAAAATATTCTAATGGGGAATATAAATAAAATATTTATCAAATTTTTCAATAATTCCTTCAAATACATAATATTTCCCCCCCACATGAATAATTTTTTTAAGAAATCTAAATCATTAATTAGATTCTCCATCAATAGGGAAAATATGCAACATGAACTTCTATTTCTTAGGGCATTAAAGGATGGAGGAGATCTTTTATATGGAGTTGATCAATTTATCTATGATTAATGGAAATCAATATCCACTTAATGTTGGAAATAATTTACTTATAAAGACATATATTAAAAAATGATATTTATTTGGGGGATTCATTCATTCCTCCTAATTCAATTTTCAGGTAAAAAATGAGTCAATCACTATATGAAAGAGAAGATATACCAGCAAGCTAGTACACACATTTTTTAAAACTATTGGTATATTTTAAATATACCGATTTCTATAGAAAAAACATTGGTATATGTATCTTATACACAATCCATACCAATAGTTATATAATATTATAAGTATATGAGAATCAAATATACCATATACCAATTATTTTGATGAAACTGTTGGTACAAGTGATGGATATACCAAGGGTTTCCTTTAACCATTAGTATATAACTCCACACAATAAGACTATACCAATGGTCTTTTGAATCCATTGGTATTGATTCTATTATACCAATATTTTCTATAACCTTTGTTATATCCCTCAACTGAAAAAGCTAGTTCAAGACCTCCTCCTCTCATCTAACTCTTGTACAAAACCCATGACCGACGTGCCATTTTCTTCTTCATATGAGGCCTCTTATCCTCATCTTTTCTTTTCATTCTGTTGTTCTCCGACATCAAATTGGTGTGTTAAAAATCAATAATATATTAGGATAAGATTCAATTTGAAGTTTTATTTATGGCTTATTTAGAAAATAATGGAGCTTGAAATTGATTCATATTAGTACTAATGAATTGTGGTGCTTTCCATGGTACTTATTTTCATAGACTGTCGAAAATGCGTCTCTAGGAATTCATGTATGAATTTTTTATGTCTATATTATATGAAATAAATTCATAAAACATTAACTCAAACATAAAAATTAATTTTTATGATATGTATTTCTAATTTAGGTACATAATATGATAACTCACTGTCAATGTGAGACAGTAGATAAAGAATGTTTTATTTGAACTGATCGACCCAATGGGAGATGTAGCTCTATTGGGTTGGTTTGAAAATTTTGTTATCCTATACTATAATTTCATGGGGTATTGTTTGATGTATGCTATAAATTCATCAATATATGATCATACTTTGAATGAGATGCACAACAGATTTATATATATAATTTACACAGTGTGTATTAATTTTTTTATGTATAAACTTTTTCATCAATAATTAATATATGTAAATATAATTAATTGAGTCTATGTATGAGATATATATATTAAAATGGTGACAAAAATTTAATAAAACCATCCAATATAATGTTATGTGTAAGATAAAATTTTTCTAGTCCTCACATCCTGAGCTCAATCATACAAATGGGAGGGTTAGTACAATAATCAACATTACTGCTCTTTCCTGTATAAGGTATGTAGGTTAAAAATAATTCATAGCGATAATTAGGTCAATAATAAACATTATAAACATATCTTAAATTGTAGAATATATAGCATTATTCCACCATACTAGTTAAAGGGTTGGTGTTCATGTTATAAATTAGTTAGAAACAAATAATATTTTCAAATTCTTTATAAAAAACAATATTTTGTTATGTTTTACTTTTGTTTAGTTAAAAAATTATAAATGATTATAAATTTCATGTTTAGAATGAGTTAGTAATGAAATATATAAATCTTATTTAACTACATTCTAAATAAAAGTTTGAAATTCATTCTTGAAAAATCTGTTTGGGTTGATGAGACCATGTTGAGCTAATATATAACCTTTTATGTGTACATAAACTTTTAATAAACACAAAAATTATACACTTAATTTGTTTCATTAATAAATAATGACATGAAAGATGGTTCTGCAAAATTTTCCTAACTAAACTCAAGAAAGTACATATATATTTCACTATTTTCATCTATTGATGGCTCAATGATCTAAACCTTAAATATTTCATAATTAAAATCTGTTATATCTATCGAAATAGTCTCCTTGAAATGTGAATAAATAATACTTTTAATTTACCTTCGAAAAGACTCATCTAATTATTATAAATGGAACTCTTATTCCTCAAAATAATCCAAATACATTTTAAAATCTATGGAAAATAGTAAGAAAAAGCTAGCTACATCATAACAAATCAATACACTAGTGAAAAAACACCTTCAAATTTATATTATAGAAGGTACGACTAATGATTCATTGGATATAAGAAAAAAATAAATTCATCAATGGTAAAAACATATACACTAAAACTAAGAAAAATTATTGTTAGTTACATTATTTTAGTGAGTGATATCTGATTGAATATTTTTTTGATTTAGGAATTATTTTTTAAAAAATTATATAAATGTGTTTCCACAGCCCTGGTTATGGTTAAATGTTATGATAGATATTTTTCAAAAATTTCAAATCAAAATATTTTTTATTCCCCAAGGATGAACTATAACTATACATGGTGACCTGCTGTTGATCTAAAAACAAGACCACTAATAAATGATGAGTTTTTATTACAAATATTATTTATTTCTATAAAATAATTTTATGTGAAAAGGATATGTTGGGGATGTAATTAAAAACATATAATATATGTATTAATATTTATAAACACACTATGAAATGTAACATAATGAAAAATTATGAACAATATAGTTTTATTAAATATAGTTCTAGAAAATGTACGTCATTTTAGTGATAGTGATAATTTTTATGAGAATTTTAATCAAAAACATTATACATTTTCAATATAATGTTAAATAAAAATATAAAAAACAAATATTATCTAAAAAATGTTAACTAACATTGGATAGATAAAAATAAATATGGAAATATTCCTATTTTTGGATCCACAACCATTACACCACATTTAATAGATTAAAAAATAATTTCTACCAAATGTTGGATTGAATAGAAGATGTGATGTTGAATGTGTGATGAAGGATAAATGAATGATAGTAGAAAAGAAATTATATCCACTACTCAACAATACCAAAATAACATTTAACTAGATTATTACTGAAACCTTAATAACAGTTAAAAAATAATTATATCTACAAACATATACTATTACCATCCATGGAACATGTGGAAGAATTAATTATGCATGACCTCTTATATATGGGAATCTAGGAAACAACCTCCTCATGGTAGATAATGTATTTTATTCCCTAATCCAATAGCAGAATCCCCCTTTTGATCGCTCCTGTGGCACCTTCCCCTGTGCCAGCGCTTGTGCCCGCTTCCTACACCGATCTTCCACACCCCAAGACCTCCTATAAAACCATAGTTCCCAAGTATCCTTCCTTTTTCTAGCATTCCATCACCACTACTAGTGGTATATTTCCAGTTATTTATGTCATCTTGGTCATGTAATTTATCTAGTGCGTTTGGAGTTCGATTGTTTTAGGTGTTTCATAGATCACTTTTTTGCAATCATGTGAGTTCACAAAATCTAACAAATCTATTTTACTGAGCAATATTTATGATGGAACACTATAATTGTGTTACAATATCAGTATTAAATAACCTCATTTTTGAAAACACACATCCCTCTATAATCCTGATGCCTGATACTATAATGCAAAAAAATAGAGTCTCATGGATCCTTGATAATATCACATTTCATCATTAATGAATCATCAACAACATATAGTAATAGTTTTCATATCATAGTTTCTTTTAGTATCCCCAATCATCTCCATATGATACCATGTTGTTGTCAAAACCTTTATATCAAAACCCCACAATATGCCATGGGTACGACTCACTGGACTCATTTTGAAGTATCCATTCCCTTGAATCTAATGAACCAAGCATCAATGAATTGCTACATATCACTATTTCATAGACACATTTCTACTTGTGATGTTTCTTAAAACAACATCACAAAATGAACAACCAATCACAACACATTTTAGAGTTTTTGGAAATATATTTTTATTTATGGTTGGGGAAAAAATTCCTGTAAAATTCCCCATAAGGTAATATTGGTTTCTTCCATGGTTGTAGTGCACCAGTTCAACCGTAGAGGATCAATTTACATTACAATAATTATTATATTATAACAACTCATAGGTAGATAAGATTTTATAGTGATGATTTATTGGGACCTATGGTGGTGGTGGTGGTGGATGCATCTCCTCCATTCATATAAGATCTCATTTCCTTCCAATGATCTCATGAACATGGATCTTTTCCAGGTAAGTAAAATGTTTTTTTTATTTTTGACGCTACACTTATATTTCTACTAACGAAAATCCTCTAATTTTGAAAAACAAAATTATCCATGGTTGTGAAGAGATCACATATATAAATGAAGAACATGAAATTTGATTATATAAAGAGATAATTTTTTGAGAGAGAGAACAATGAAAATCAAAAAATCATTACACAAGTTGTAATGTCCATGAAATATAGTAAACCACTTTTTTAAATAAAATTAATGATCATTTAAAATATAAATTAACTAGTATGTTTTTCCACATGGTAGTAACTCCCACCAATCATTAATTTTATTGAATTATAATTCATTTAGAGTCTTGTACCTCTTAACTAAAAATTATCAACCACTGTGATTTCATGTCATCTCAAATTCATGTGAATTTTGATTTACTTATTGTCCTTATTATCTTCACATAAACACCTTTGTTTCAATACATTCCATATTGAATATTTGTAATGATACAATTATAATATATATAAAGTCTACATTTATAAGAAATTTTCTAAGAATTATATCTTTAGAAGACAAGATCATGCAATATGGTCATCTTTACTATGTTAAAGGCAATCAAACATCCATTTATCCTAAACTACCATTGTTATGCAATTTATTAAAAACTTAATATTCATAAAAATAAAGTAATGTGGCCAGAAGATGAAAAAAAATCAATATATATATACTTTAATTCACCTATAATATTTTAATCATATGTTCCCCATTTCCAATTAAACATATTCATACCCATAAAAAATATTATGGAATTAGTATATTGTAGATTGGTTAATTTAAATTTTATTTTTATGTAAAAATATATATATCCAATGTACTTGAATACAGATAAGTATAAAATATTACAAAGCTCTTGAAATCATCTGTTTATTCTTACAAACCATTAAAAATTTATATATCAATCTTATAGAAAAGGATTATCTATTCAGACATTAAGTCATTTCAATGAAAAAAATTATATCAGGGAGTAACCATAAAATATTATATATTAAGAAATTCATTATGAGACATAAAAATAATTTTGATTTAATCTCCCACTACCAAATTTAATTTTCATCATCTTAATATGTGAAATCCATCCCCATTATATCCAAGATAACATCTTGATCTTGATCTCTAAGAAATATATGTGTATGTCATTAAATATGTTTCTAGACTAACCCAGCCCAAAAATCCATATATTAAACAATATCAATAATGAAATCATAAAATCATAAGATCATGAATTTTATTTATATTATTCATAATTTTTTCCATTTCAATCTTATTTTACTCGTTTAGGTGAAAATCATGTTTCATCAATAGTAATTGTTAGTAGTAAAATATCCATTTCCACATAATGTTCATTGAACTCTATAGTGGCTACATATAGAAGATATCCATAGTAACAGTTAGTATAAACTACCCTATTAAATACATAAATGTTTCTATTCCTAAATCCATTTTATCGCTCATATAAAAGATGTTCATGAACTAAAATTCTGGTATTTAAACTCCATATGTCTGCCTCCATATAACTAGGGGATAAAACACATCATTGAGGCTTGTACATAATTTTTGGAGGCATCACCACTAAAAAACACTAATAAAGAACTATTAAAAATCAAAATCCATTAAACCATGCGTAAATCCAGATCATAAGGAGAAATTAAAAAAAAAAAATTGAATACCCTATAATATTAATTGAAATGACATAAATGAATCATGAAATAAAATAACACATCCTAAACACATTTCATCTAACTAATGACATGTGGGTGTGTAATATTAAGAGATCTGTAATATTACAACTATCCAAATCATTTTTCAATATCCATGATAAGTAATAATTAATTATCTATATTTATCTATTTTAATCAACAAAATTTTTACAATTAAAAAGTTCATATATTATTGATAAATATAAAATTCAATATAGTCACCCCATGTAATGAGCCATGCCAATAAACATCTACTTCATATGTGTGTAAATACAGACTAACAATTATTCTTGATTATATAAATTTAGTGTATATATGTGAAGTGTGTTATAACTAGTTCAATGCATTAAATCCTTTATGAAATTTTCTATATTAGGTTTTATTTTATTGGGGTGTGGGTGTGTGATGGTTTTTAGAAAACATTGACGGTTATATTGGCTGGCTTGAGTGATGATGCTTGCAGGTATGGGTAATTATGGCAATACAAATAGTATACAATACTATATAAATATGACTATAACAAATAAAGGTATTATACCAATGTTTTAATAAATCCACTAGAATACGATACATCCACTCATCATATTATACCAATGGTCTCAAAATACTATTGGTATAGGTTAATCCAATGGTAATAGAGAAAATGATGGTAAATAGTAAATCATGATGAACATTCCTAATGGTTATATAAAAACCAATAGTATTGGTATATAATGAAAACATATAACCCAAAGGACTATGAAACTATTGTAATAGCCAATACCAATGGTTATAGGGGCTATATAAATGTTTTAAATATGTTGGTATAGGGTGAATTTATGGTAGTTAATTGATAATTTATTTTCAAGAACATCATTATTACTACTCCCATTGAGATGAGAATTAAAATTTAAAAGTTAGTAAATTTTTATTCAAGTTGGTTCTTGAATTGGATCCTCTTATTCCCATCCATTTAATAGAGTAAATTTGAAATTTCAAATAAGAATTTTTGAACTATTAAATGTTTAAATTGAAATCCATTAACAATAAAGATATGACTCATAAATGACATATAAAATTTATCCTCCTATTTTATAGATTTCAATCCATATTACCTCTGATCTAATTCAAAACATTAAATTTGATAGGAATTTATGTTCCCATAATAACTAATAATATGAATCTTATAAATGCACTCAAGCAAATTTGATGGGAGTGTCAATCCAGGTGTGCATCTGGATCCATTGTCATGCACTATGTGATGATTGAGTACACCTGAATGCAAATTTTTATAGGTCACTACATCGATGTTCATCTATAGAAAATCCAAAACTAATTATTGTATCCAAATAGGTATTTGTTTTTTTGGGAACAATAAAATCAATACATTACAAATATTCATCTATTTTTTCAAATTTTTAATCTTTTGCTTAATTATTTCACTATATTATTATAATCCAAACCAAAAAATATCTATATTTTTAATTAAAACCCAATATTAAAACCCATATCATTATTAAAACATAATTATTAATTTATTCGATAAATTTACACATAATACAGTCCCAATGGATCGTGACATCGGACATATTTTAGAAATTAGGTACACAACATAACAACATTCAATATAAACACAATGAAATTATTTGAAAATTCCCTAACATGCACCTAAAATTCCATTGGTTTTTTAATAATTTCACAAGATAACCTTCTGATGTACATAAGAAAGGGGAGATCTATATAGCCCAGTTAAGGAATAACCACAGAAAATTAAAATTTATATCCATACATGTGATCCAAGAGTCATATCTTGGATGTGTAAGAGGGTTGAGAAACATAATATTGAATAATTATTGATGATATTACATGATAACATAAAAGAAACATTTGAATGTGGAGATAACAAAAAATATGTCATCTTAATCACTAATATTGGCTAACAACACATACATAATAACATTTTATAAATATTATAATCTCACATTATCCATAAATGGAATCTTATGAGATAAAAACATAACCAAATTCATTGGAGGGATATATAATATGATCCCATCCCTAAATTTGATATCATATACATGCATAAGTATGTAATATTGGACAAAAAACATAAGGATTTCATTCATTTATTTTTCAGAAGAATAATGATTTAGGGTTACATACATGTAAATAAATAATTAATTAATGATAGGTACAAATAATTTAATTCGCATTGGTGGATATAGAGATGGGTATTTACTATATAAATTTTTGGCAAGCAAAATAATTGGTTAAATTTGGCTACACAAATAGTGTTATAATGGTTTATAGAAGGGGAAAATGAGGGAGAATAGGGTATGTCATTGATTGTAAATCATAATTAAATTAATATAGATTTGTATAAAGATGTCCCAACATGTATAATTGCAAATAAAAACGAATAACATAAACAGGGTTCTTGAATAATGAGGGGAAGGAGAGGATCCCAAAACTTGAGAGATCTCTTCAAATAGATTGGAACGAACTTATTATGAGCATTCAGGGACATCGTAAGGAATATATAAGGGTAAAGATAGATTAATTTAATTGATCATTATTTTTTAGTGAAGATGATTGGGATGTTGGGTTGGTTTAAATAATAAAACAGAGGAGAATTAAGTATTAATTGCCAAATATAGGTTTGGGATTTTATAAGTTATTTTAATCAAAAAAACCCAATTATTTTTCTAATGGTTTCTTCTAGATATGATATAATTTAGTTATTTTTTATTTTTAATAATACAATTCAGTAGAATTATTCCCTCGGTGATGTGGGAGGAATAAATTTGTATAACGAATTGAATTTTGAACAATTATACATAAAATTGTTTTTTGGATAATTCAACATGGATATATGAAATAATTCTAATAAAATAAAATCACATTATTTTAAAGTGTAAATATATATTTCTTCTTTGATACCTTTTATGGAACATGTTAAATCTATTTTCTTTCATTATTATGTAATAATTCATATTATATATTTATACCATATTTAACTTTTACCTAAAAATTTCTATATCACATAAAAGTATGATCAAATAACTATTGTTTAATTTAAGTGTTTTTATTTAAAAATTAATATTTATCTTAAATAAGTAATTTTCAAAATATTATAATTTAAACATTTTAGTTGAAAATGTACATTAATGGAAAAATAGATAATTTTGACATTAATTATTTAATGACACCTAATGAATTTACATTTGACTACGTAAAATTTTATAATCATTTATATTAAATAATTATACTGTTATAATAATATTTTATTGTAATATATTTTATTGTAACTATTATTACATTCATTAAAAATATTGTTTTGATTTAATCTATATATTTCAAAAAATTACAATGTGTGTGTCATTGTATTCAAATAAAATTATTACAAAACTTATTATTTACTCATTTAAAAATTTACATTAAAATTATATAAATATAATCAATGTTTTATAAAAAATAAGATATAAAAATTAAAAAATTTAGGTTCAAGATATATATATATATTTATTACAAAAAAAATTCCGAGTGGGTAAGGTGTACTATGGGGATATTTTGATGGTGTGGTTCGACGAACACGTTGAAGGTCGTTATCTTGATTAGCATGAACTTCTCAGAAAAAGATTTTGATCATGATTAAATTAATTAATATCATAATAGTATTGGTTAAGGTAAAATCCAAATGATATTATCCTCATCATAAGCTTAGTTAAATTGTCTTTATAGGGTATGATCGTATTGGATAATGTCATCGATTCTTTTTTTGATGTGAATTTGAAATTTCCACAACCCTTATTATACAAATATTATCTACCACTAAAAAATAATTTCTTTTAATGATTATTATGATTGAAATAATTATGAATAAAATAGGCTTTAACATTAAAAAATAATGTAATTAGTGTATGTGGTCCCATAATTACTTTTCTTAATATGTAATTCACTCATTTAAAACTTGAATTTCATTGATAAAAAATTATTTCATCACAAATTATATATTTTATTCAATATATTTCATCCATAATCATCTTAAAATCATTATTATGACCCATTTTGTAATTTATCTTTGATTTTGACCTCTAAAAAATTTACGTAATGGATAATGTCAAAAATGTCACTCTCTTACTTTAAATATCTTTTATATTTTATAATTAGAATAAAAACATATTCGGTTAGGATAAAAATTGAAACCTAAAAAATAAATGAATTTCTTTTTTCATTATATTTTTCAAAATAATTAGTGATGAATGAATTATCTTAAATTATTACACAATGAAGACTCAATATTTATGAAAGCAATAGAAAAATAAATTAAATGAATTTGAGAAGACTAAAAGTAATATGTTCTAGGAGATTTAAATATTATATTGAAAATTTTAGACAAATACAACATATTTGAGTATTTTAAAATGTTTACATTCAAATTCCATGTATTTGATTTTGTTTTTAATGTCAAATTATAGGAATAGTAATTAAATTTACATTAGTATAATTTAATCTTAAATATATATTATTAAATTTAATAGAGGATTAAAAAACAATAAAGTGGAAAATTTGAATAAAAAATTATTTAAAATTTCAAACCATTTACATTTATCACTACATTGTAACATTATATGTGAAATTATATCCCATTAATATTGAAACACTAATTAGAAAAATTATGGTTAATGGTTTTTTACCATGGTGTTAAACAAATGATAAGGTTTAATATGATATCTTAGCAGGCCTATATTGATTTATTACATTACTAAGATAACGTCCTACTTATAATTAAATCGTTTTTGTTTTGGAAATAGTTTACATGATATAAAAAATGTTATATTATAATATTTCATTTATTCACAAAAAAACATTAATGATATTTTATTTGAAACAATATTTTATTTAACGATTTGAAAATCATAAAATTACTATATTTGGAATGATTAGTGGTATATGGTTGAAAATATCAATCATGGAAAATTATTGGATCAAATTTCTTTTTATAATAAATTTTATTTATCATTTAGATTTATAAATGATGATACCATAAAAATCCTCAAAATGGTTAACTAGGGTTAAAAAAGAAAAATGGGTTAAAACCATATAATAAAAAATACACATATTATTTTATGAGAGGATTTTCACATAATTTAATAAATTATTTGAAATATTTTTATTTTAATTGATTGAAAAAAGAAAATTAATCTATATTAATTTAATAATTTTAAAATTCCTAGAATACCCATACTCTCACTTATGAATGGGGACCCCTCTCTTCTCCTCTCAGTACCCCCTGAGCCATTTTTCATCCTAGAAAATCCCCAAGCCCTTCCTAACATCCCTATAGATGTTTTATAGGAAATGTTTTGGGAGTAATACAATATTCTACGGAATATAGGGTAATGAAATGTATTATTTCCAATAAATTGGTGTAAAAGGATGTAAATGGAATGTATGGACTCAAGTTAATGGATTTTTTAAAAATTTCTATTAATTAATGCACATATTGATGATATACACATGATTCCTTTAATAGGGTTTATATAATTCCATTTTTAATGTTATATCAAGATTTCATCATACCTCATTGTATTTTATGTCACAATTCAAATAATTTTATCCAAGGGTTTTTGACATGTCATGAACACACCCATGCAGACCGTGAACCAATCACCGGAACTGATCTGAGATGAGGCCCGAAGGGCATTCCCAACTCCAAGGGCTGGAAAATAATGTCGAGAATTAAATGATTAATCCAAAGGGAAGTATTTCTCCAAATATAAAAAAATAATTTGAACAATTGAATTAAAATTATTTTCCCAAATGAATAAATATACAATGTAATTATCTTTTAAATAAACTGAAAATACAAAAAACAATACAACCAAAACCCAACTAAAACTGACGACCACAACATCCCCATGTGACCCTAAGGGTTAGTCACCCACACCAAGATCAACCATCACACATAACGACCATGGAGGGTCCTGCTGTACAATAAAATAATAATAAGAAACTATAGTTGTGATTATTAAGAGTTGGTAGGAGTGCAATAAAAATATATTCTCAGTGAAATTCTTTTAAAATAAAAGAAACCTCAACTAGATGTTTGAAATAAAATATATAAAAGTAATGTCTTCCATAAATTTACCATTTTTAATACCAATCACAGTCCGTTTACCTTTTTCATTCCAAATCTAGATTATTTTCAATTAAAGCAACATTATAATTTTCAGGGGGAATGTTATGATTTATTTTCAAATAGTTACAAGAGATTATAAAATATTTATACATTAAAACAACATTCATAAAACATTGAAAGAAAACCCACTACATTGTAAATAAATACCCAACACATGGAATATCTCAATAATAACACAATAAGTGATATAGTAATAGAACACCAATGTATATGACCATCAATGCCAGATAATCATTATCTATAGACATATTTGTGACAATAGACATGGGTGAACCTAGGATCATGATAATAATCAAGAACATACAATTTTTTTTACTCAACTTGGAAATCATTCTTCCCTAAATGGCATAAATAACTCCCTCACATGCTCATCCATCCCCCACATGTTACAGACTGTGGGGATCTATCCCAAAGAAATAAAACTCAATATATCCTATTGATATGGGCCACTAGTTATGGAATAATCCTAACTAGTGCATCATTTTATCTCAATATATTAACTCATTATGATATGTTCTCATGTCATGATGTATAAAGAGGGTGAGTTACCTAATGAAAACCTATAATCCAATCACAATCACAAATATAATAAAAATTACTATAAGAAGGATCGCCAAATTCACACCCAAAAAAATCTATTTTCATAAAACAAATAGATCACAAGGGAATCCACACCGAGGACCTCCCATTCCACATGATTTAAATGGGTCATGAAAATTACCAAATGTGGGAATGCCACCCATTTTATAATTATATATATATATGGAATGAGAATTATCCAAGGATAGTTTCCATGATAAACACTTTCACCATTTTCATAAATGTTCTGAACATTCCTCAAGCATTTGTTCCCAAAACCACTTTTTCTGAACAACCAAAAATATATTTCCAAAAGGGCTGCATTAAATAATTTTTCATTCCAAAAATATTTCATAAAATTCCACAAAAAATAGTCACACCACATTCCGAATCCATACCCACATTCGTCAAAATTTCGAACAGTCTATTTAACCCCATCACATGCCAAACCATTTTCGAAAGCTAATTACACACTTCTATAAAATCCCAAACCACATTAAAAATTAATTTAGTGAACCCAAATAATTAATTAACACATAAAAAATATATTTAAAATATAAACCATGATTTTCAAATCAAAATTCACTAACAAAGGCCAATTAATCTTTTCATCGAACACTTGTTGTGCAACATTTAACAAAACAATTACATTTGTAAAATAACAAGGTTGGAATCACCACTTTTCACAACAAAAAAGAGATTCAATTATCACACAACATTATATTATATTCTTGGAAGGTTTCAAAAGATTTAATATAACTAATACTAAATTAAAAAGGCATGTATAAAGGGAAACTTATAAAATAATGCAGAGTGCTTCAACAACACACCCATGAATTCACATCGTGAAGGTTCCATGATATATGATCGAAGATGAGGAGCCTCAAACACACATAAAACAAAACAAAAATCAAATAAATAAAATACCCTATATCCACATGACTATAGGGGAAGAAGATCTCATGAGAAGATTAAATAAAGAGGAATTGGGGTGATAGATGATGAGATTACCTTGATAAATCTTCCCAAATCATGAATAAAACCATAGATACATGCCCATAGAGAAAGGGGAAGCTTCAAAAACAAGTGTGAAGCAACCAAAGGATTTAAAAAACCATAGTTTGGTGAAAGTGCCATTTGGGTTAATATTATAAATAGGGGTTTTTAGGAATTTCAAAAAATATATGATCTGGGCAGCTTTCATGATTTATCCACACGATTAGGAAAACTTTGTGAAAACCATAATAGATGGATTAACCTCAAGAAAGATCCTCCCCAAACACTTAACAAAAATGTTTTAATAACTATTATTATGAATTTTTACCTCATATGGAAGCATCCCATAGTCCACATGGTTTCCTAGAGTAAGTCGCATAGTTTCCTCTAACCATGTGAAAACTATACACCACTTGCTTTTTGACCCAAAAACATACCTTTATCAATATAAAATCTTTAATGAAGATATAGAATGAACATTTTAAAAAAACATAAACAAGGTACCAACTCAAAATTTAGAACCGTGGACACTCAGAACTCAAGAGAAATGTAGAAATTTAAAAATAAACTAGAAAATGGGTTAGACCAAAAACCTGGGTGTGCCAATTCTCCCAAACATAATTCTCTCTGCCCCTAGAAAGAGACAACATTTTAAAATTGATAAATCAAAGAAAAAATTAAGCAAATTCATGATCCAATCTTTCAAACCAATAACACATCAACTGCCAAACGAAAGACATGCCTCTTACTCAAAACGACGCAACGATCCAACACCACATCCGGAAACATAATGTCACGATTGAACCAAAATGAATTATCAACATGGACGGCCTCAAAAGACTCCCCACTATAATAAAAAAAATATATTCGATAAAAAATATAAGAGACCTTGACAATAACTGTTGTGTGTCTCTCCAAAATTTATATACCAACCAATTTGAGAATAACAACCGGAGAAAACGGGGAATCTTTCCCCCACACCGATCAACAAATACCCCAACCATAAGGGGAAAAATAAGAGTTATAATAAGGAACCTTAAACTATATCCACTTCGACACTGAATAAGAAAATTTATAACAAGGTCCCTCACACCCCTGAGATTCCTTACCATGCACCATCATAACTCTATAGCCTATGCATAGAGTCCAAATTTTTGAAGCATCTACTGCCTCATAATCAGGAGTTGGATATTAGTTATTGGAACTCATTTCCACTGGAATATGGGTTTGAGAAGATGAACATTTATCCTTTTTCACAATATATGAAAAATGATAGAAATGAGACATAGATAAGAACACAAATCAACTTATAAGGTAAGGAATTTAGAACATTCAAAAGTGAATCTCACTTTCATTAAAATAGAAGCTCAAAGAAATCCACAACATCGACATTCTCAATTTAAAGATAATAGAACACCAATTATCATAACCAATTCAATAGACTGAAACACTATAACATAAATGGAAAATAAACCAAACCCAAACCGAAATCTACTCCTATGAATGAGAGGCTTTCCCATTTCTGGAAACACCTCAAATGAACCATTGAATGTGGCCTAGGGGAACACAAACATGAAAGGTATTTTGTGCACTCATACACTAGGAATTATTAGGTTCTATCTTTCCACACCGATGACACACAAAGATCTTACACATATAATAAGAAAATGAAATATCCAAATTTCATTTAATTCCATGGATAACACCAATAGCTTTAGGAAAATCCTCCATTCTTATAATGGAATTCCCCTCACTACATCTATGGACTAAAAAAGGGATGACCACATTATGAACTTCCTCTAGCATAGATTCAACAAGAATATCTTTCCTCAACGCATCAAAAAAAGAGATCAGATTGATCTTTAACATCATCAACTAAAAATAAAGGGGAATCTCATACACAAAGTTTCGAGATTTTGGATATCATTTTTAGCTAAATCCTAATGATAAGGAACTGGACTCACAAAGAATATGGGGATCTCTATCCCCATTCAATCACCTAACTACAAAATTAAAATATCCATAATCATCCTCACCTTCAATATCTCATAAAAATACCACTGAATGGTTATATCCTTGAATAACTCCATGTATGACATCCACACAGTTTTTTCTAAAAGAATAAATTCCCCAACTGCCAAGTCAATCCTTCAAGAATAATGGTATAAAACATTACCTATAATGAATCAGGAAACTCAATGAGGTTGAATTTCCTTTGGAGTTTCTGCATATACACTTCCTCTATGAGATGATCATCTTGACCTTAAACGAGAGGTGGATGTAACATATAAAATTCAAAAAACCATCCATAGGTTGATCAACTAAAAACCCCGCTAAAAGGTGAGCACCCATCACTACAAGAAGAATATCCATAGAATATTTATAGGGGAGAATTATATGGAAAAATAAAACCAAGGGTTCATCAAAAATGAATTCCTCAAAAATATTTATCGAACACAAAACACTAAACAAAAAAACTTCCTAGATCTTGAGAAAAAACCACACTATATTCAATTTAAAAAATCACAACATTCCTATTTTAAAAATAATGTTTTATAGGACACTGACTTGGTGGGATTCAAACTCACTAATGGTATTCCTTAGATTCACACTCATATTCACATTATTGTTCCACCCTAGGAAACCATCAATTCATGGAAATCTGAGCATTCATTCACTTTTTACAATCCAACAGCTTATCCAAATTTCCACACATAACCATGCATGTGAGAACCCATGAGAATACAAAAGAAAAAAACATTCCCATTTCAAAATTCTTAAATCCATTCAAAATTCCACCATTCTCAATGTCAAATCCATTTTATAACTTCATATATAAAACAACATTATCTTGATCGAAATAAAATATCCATGGATATCTATCCAAAAACCCAATTTAATCTTATTCAAATCATTTTTCAACAATAGAAAAAATTCAATTACCTCAAAATAATCTTTTTATCCAAGAAAAATTTCCAAACTCTCTTTAAGAATAAATTAATTATTTTCAAAAAAAATTAACAACTCATGGTTTTGAGTATAAGATTTCAATCCTCTTAATCCCTTTTCATTTCACCCCAAAGGATCATTTTCCAAAAAATCCATTTTTTCAAAATCCCTCTTCAAACTTTATTCATTATTATTTTTTACACTTTCCAAAAATCATACCATTACCACTAAAATATAGATTTAAAATCTACAAAACAATAGTTTCTAGAAAAAATTTATAATAATGTAAAACCCATAACCAGTCATAATAGAGAACTAGATTTTATTAGTGACTTGATGATATGATTAGCAGTCGTCTACCAAAGATAACATCATCATGAGGTCTCTTCTAGGAATATATACCCAACTAAATATTTATTTAAAAATCCTGAGAGCTCACTCAGACTTCTATCCCAACTCCAATTTGGTATCCCATTCACAATATAAATGATCCTAAGAAACTAAAATAAAATCCAAATTCCTAAGGAAACTCATTGTTTTGTCAAAAAAAGTGTTTTCCAAACTCTACCTGAGACATAAAACCTATGCTTCTCTAGTCCAAAAAAATATTCCATTACACCAATAAAAACCTAGGCCACTCTAAAAGCTGGATCCTATATAGAATCAGAATGGATCTGATACTATTTTTTTAAGAAAAAACAAGACCCGACCCAGAACCAGTCACTCAAGCTGATCCGATTCAAGGCCCAAATGTTGTTCCCAGTCCCCGTGGGTTGGAAACTAATATTGGGAATTAATTGAGTAATCCATAGGGAAAAACGTTCCCCAATATAATAAATAAAATGAAAAATTGAAAAAAAAATTACCCCAAATGAATATATATAATAACTAAACATCTTTTACATTAACTAAAAATAAAAAATTATATAAAACGACCAACCATCATAGATTATGTTTGAGACCAAGATGATACCATTTCCCCAAGCTAAATATAAGAAGAAAATATATGCATGATTATTAAAACTCATTGGGCATTCCCAAACATTATATTCTCAAATGAAAATACATTAAGATAATATTAAAAACAAATTAACTTTTGAAATCTAATATATTAATTTAATCTTTTCCAAAAAAAAATCATTATTATAACAAAACACAGTTCATTTCCATTTGTCAATCCGAATTTATATTATTTTCAATTAAATAAACATTAACGTTTTCATGGGGAAAGTGATGGTTTCAAATCAAAACCGATAAAAGAGTAGAAATCATTTATAATTTAATTGTATTTCATAAACCATTGAAATTAAACCCATCACATTATAAAAATATAACCCACACATGGAAGATCTCAATAATATCACAATAAGGGATACAGAATTAGTCACATTAGAGTATCAAACCAACAATTCATCACATCAATTCATCACAGAAAACTATGTGTCGATATCCATTGGTGAACCAAGAGCTCATGAATGATATTGAAAATACGAATAAATTTTATATCATCACAAAAATCATGGTACACTCAAGGAAATTAATAAAACCCTCACATGATCATCCATCCCCCGTATGGTACAAACCTATGGAAGATATCCCATATAAATAAAACACAATATATCTATATGTTATGGGCCACTGGTGAGAGAATAATCATAACTAGTATAGTAATGGTTTCATTGAAAAATAGATAACTATGCCAGGATCCTAGTTAAAGATTTATAAGGAGGGTGAGCCAACTAATTCCAAACAACAATCCAATCACAATCACATATATAATAATAATTCAATTACATGCATCACCGAGATACCCCATGGACCAATATCTTTCCTTTAAAAATAATTGATCAGAATGGAGTCCACATGGAGGACCACCTATTCTATACAAAGTAACTGTGTCATGAGGATTACACAATGAAGAAACAAAAATAGTAATTATATGTAGGAAATTATAATTATCCATTATGTTATTTTATGATAAACACTTGAACCATTTTTCACAGATGTATCAAATGATCCTCAACAATCCTTTCATAAAAAACCACTTTAATAGAAAAAAATACTCCTTTACAAAATCGTTGCATCATGTCATTTTAAATTTCACAAACATTATAAAAACTTACTCTCAAACGAGTCACACCACATTCAATATCCAAATCCACTTTTATCAAAATTCCATATAGGCCTTTATCCAACATCACATGCCAAACCATTTTCAAAATCCTTACACACACTTCTTTTAAATCAAAAATCACATGAATAACTCTTTCAAAGAACCAAAATCATTTTTTCACATGTCAAAAATATATTTTAAAATCCAAATAATGGCATATATATCACATTTCATTCACAAAATCCAACAAGGCATTTCGTCATACACATTGTAAGAACCATTTAACAATACAATTCCATTTATCGCCTAAAAAAGCCGAAATCACCAAATTGCACAAAAATAATCATTTATTATATCACATAACATTATTTTATATTCAAGTATGGTGAAAAATAATTAAACTAAATAATTATAAATTATAAATGAATGTATATTGAGAAACCTACCTAAAATCAATGTCACTTCAATAATTCCCACATGAAACCACCACATTATGGTTCGAATATCCCTAATATACCACGAGGGACATTAACCACAAAAATCCAAAAAATAAATCCACATAATAAAAAACCATAGGTCCACATTTCCATGGTGTAAGATGATCAAAAGAAAAGAAGAAAGAAATAGGAAGTGGGGGAGAGAAGATATGATTCCCTTGAGTAATCATTTCCAAAAAAGAATAGAATCCTAGATCCAAACCCTATGAGGGATGAAGATTATTGGATAATAAGGGAAAGATCCCCTATGGTCACACAGACTAGTGGAAGGAGGAATGGTTCATTTTTGGTTAAAAATATAAAGGGTGTAGTTTGGAAATTTCAAAATTCTCATGATCTGGGATGCTCACAGGTTTGGTCACATTGTTTGGTAATCTATTCACCAACCATGTGAGAGGTTTCTGCCTTGAGAAAGAACCTCCCACACACACTTACCACATTATTTTTCTAACTATGCGTAGGCATTGTGCCCTCAACCAGAAGATTCACAAGGCCCACATAGTTCCTAGGAGTGTGTTTCACAATTTACTCTATCCATGTGAAAACTATGTTCTACCTCTTATCAAGCTCAAAAGTGTCTTTTTTTGTAGAAACTCCCATATAAGGTTGAGAAATAACCTCGAGACCAAAAAATCATGGGGTGATGTAAACATTTAGAACCCCACACACCCAGAACTCAAGAGAAAAGATGATATTAAATAATAAACTGGTGAAAAGGGTTTAAAACCAGGGTGTTTCATTATTGGAATGTTACCTAAGATATAAGATGTTTCATAACTCAGTTTATACTAATTAGGTTATATCACTTCATAATTGATTAAATTTTTCCAGGATTACATGTAAAATATAATAATATTGATTTATATTATACTTTAACTTGTTTTTTTAGATTTATATTTGATTTGATTAATCACACAATTGAATAAATATGAATTTAATGATATGTCATTTATTAGTTTTTTCATCACAAATTCTACTTCATTGGGACACATGTTTATGTTATTCACCTATCACCATTTATCAAGTGAAAATACATCACATTGGAAATGTTATATCATGAATAACCTTATTTTGAGTATATTAATAGATTAATTTGATGTTATTCTTTCATTGGTAGTAGGAATCAAAAGATACCACAGTAGTTAAGGGTATTTATTTCAATCCTGATTTTTAATTTTGATTAACTATTTTAGAATTACTATTGGAATTTTATATGATATTTTATACTGATAAACAGATTTGATTTTATTATAAAATTTTAATTTTAGGATATTATATGGTTTTATTTCAATTTTCATAGTGATGTTATCCCATTTCCTTTATTTTATGGGTAATGGATGAAATATCCCTTTATACTTTGGTCTTTCAACGTTAATTTTATGGCATTCCAAAGATCGAGATACAAACCCCATGACATCTATCCTCATTCCATCCCACCAGATGTATTATTTAATTTCACCATACATCTTTGTACACCATTGATGGATAGAGAATGAATAAATATGAGATTCTTCTATCATCTCCTTCTTCAAATCATGAATGGAAGGAACATGTAAATGATTCCTAATCCATATAATTCTATTTTTATCATATTTAATCTTAGTAAAACTTCTAAACTTGTTTTTCAGTTCTTCATCATCCATATATGCCTCCTTAATCATCACTTAGATATAGGGTTGAGAATTCCTTTAAGAAAGTTAATATTTTTCCCCTCCCTTTAGGATATCCAGATCATACCATTTCCAATCCAAAAATATTCAATACTTGGTGATCCTCATCATAGATAATCTATCATGATCATTTTGACTCAAATAATTATCCACCTTGTTCTTTTTCCCCGAGTGGTAATCTGTTGACCAATAATAATCCTTTATCAACTATAACCATCTTCTCTGGCACATGTTTAACTCTTTCTATGTGAATATAAATTTCATTCTTTTATGATTGGTATACATATCACACTTTTCCCCATAAAGATAATTCCTCTATATCTTTAATGAAAAAATTTTCACTGCTAACTCCAAATCATATGTTTCGTAACTTTTCTCAAGAATCTTCAACTATCATAAAGAATATGATATAATCATGAGAAATTCTCCCCAAACCAATGATAATATCCATATAAACCATGAATTCATTAGATCTTATTTATAGTGGCTGGTCAAGGATATATTTTAATTGCCTCAATATTTGAATGATCTATTGTAATACCATCCCTTCAGATTATGTTAAACAAAAATGAAACCTTTGGAACTAAAATTCAATTATTGTAAATTTTTCCTTAGGTTCTTTAGAAAAATTCTCAAGTGTTCTTAATTTTCATCATTTCTCTTTGAATAGATAATAATATAATCTACAAATACTATAATAAATTGGTCAAGGTAATCTCAAAAGACTCTATTCATTAAATCCATGAAGATAGAATGGGAATTAGTAAGCGAAAAAAAACCACTATATATTCACAGTGAACACACCCTATATGGAATGACCTCTTGGGTATATCCTCTTTATTGACAATAAATTTATAATATCCAAATAAATTGAAAATCAAGGAAATGTATTGAGATCCACACAATTGATCAAACAAGTCATCGATATGGGGAATAGGATAGTTGTTCTTGATTGTGATCATGTTCGACTCCTGATAATCAATAAAGAGTCGCATGTATCCATCATTATTTTCTACAAAAGTACTAGTTCTCCCCAAGGTGAAAGACTAGGATGAATGAATCCATTATTATGGGTTTATTGATGTTTCTTCTTCAATTCCTTCAACTCAATTAGGGATATTCTATGAGGAGTATTTGAAATTGTTGTGGAACTAGGTATAAGTCCTATCGGGAACTCAACTTCATGTTCATGTGGATTCCTGGGAAACACTATTTGAAATACATCTAAAAAATAAAAAAAAACATTTCATTGATGTTGATCTTCTACCACACCATTTGAGATAAATAACTCTATCGACTATGAAATAATACACATACACTGGATGAAATATCCATCGGAAGTTCACACATATCGTCACATAGATATATGATCATATGAGGAATTGAAATATCGAACATAAATTCCCTTACCTTAAAATGGGTGTGAGATTTATGTAGAGAAATCCAATCCATTCCGAGGATGACATGAAATTTAAAAAAAGGAAGAATGAAATGATTTTCTGGAAGCACATTCCCACAAACATTAATTGGAGAGGAATCATAAATGTGAGATTAAATAATAGTACCATTAGGGGGTTTCACTAATAATCTCCCCTATAATTGTTTTTGAGGAATTTTAACACCCTTAAAATTTTATTTAGATATAAAAGAGTGGGTAGATCCAGAATCAAAAATGAAATTATTAGTTCTAGAGTGGATGATGATTGCACATTTCATCACGTTGTTAATGAACCCTTAATAATATATAATTATTTCATGAGATTTACCATTTTCCACAAGCATTAAAGGTTTCTAACATTGATCATCATCAATAACTCATAGGTTTTGTAAGTAGTTAGTATAATTATCATTCTCCTTACACTTGTATAAATAAATCATTAGAGGTGCATTCTATGCGAATCGTTATCCATTTGTGTTTTGAGCCAACTTCTTCCTATCAACTAGGTAGTAAATTGCCAAATGGAATTACTTTCCACACATAAAAAATTTATTATACCCCTTTAGTAAATTTCCTCTCTTCTTTATCCAACACTTATACCCTAAATGAAAATTCATCTTCTTTTCTACATGGTTTTTATAGTTTCCATTAAACTGCATCTTCCTCTTTTTTTCAAAGCCAAGATATTGATATGTGACTCCTACCTGCATTTCGACCATGATTTCAAAATTCAAAGTCTCTTCATATCTACTAGGGTATCTTATATTCATTTCCCATCTGAGACTTGTCATTAATCCACAAAAGAACAAATCAAATTTACTTTTAGGATGGATGATACATCCTGTATTTTACCTCTAAAGTCGTGTGAAATTAAGCTCGTTGGCGCCAAAAAACTCATCATCCCTATTCATAAACACAAAGAAATATTTTATTATCTTATTATGAAAAATTATAGGAAGTTAACTATTGAAAACTAAGTTCTTTAACTCTTCCCAAACATTGTATTAAATCTCATCATGCTTCCTCATATTCTTGATTAGATTCCACCAATGATTAGCTTCCCCTTCTAACTGATAAATAGCCAAAATGATTTTCTCATGATCTGAAAACTGATGAATGGAGAATATATCTTCATTGGTACTAATCCATTGTAACTCAATAAGTGGATCAGTACACCATAAGAAATAAGGAGGGTGTTGCCTCATGAATGACTAAACAAAATGTGGTTCCTTCCATTTCTCATTTAGAAGTCTGTTATGATTCATAGCTTGAGAAATAAATGTGAGCACAGAAATCATATTTTGTATTCCATCACCCTTAGAATTAAGATGTTCTAGTTTCCAATTGTTTCATTTTTAATCATAATCTCTATTAACCTAGTTTCCATGGGTTCAATCCATTGACTAAAACCAATATATTAGAGTACAAAATAGTTATCATAATGAGGAACCACATAATCATGAAAAATAACTTATTGGAATTTTAACTTATTACAACTTACATAATATATGACACTGTAGGTTTATTCTTGGTTATGCATAGCCATGTCATTTTTAAATCCTTCATAATTCTTTGTTATGATTTTGTGAATTCTAAAAGTATATCCCCTATTACATTCAAACTAGGCATGTAGCTAGGATCGTTGTCATGTACAAGATTTCCATGAGTCAAGACAAAAACTTCTTTTCAAAGTTTTTACCCATAGGTACATATATTCCAATGTCCCATCTGAATGTAGTATCAAGAAAAGAATGTATTTCTAGAAATCACTCACTCTATCAATCACCAATATTCCCGGACATTTTCCAATACTTTTTGGTTTCCATAGACATATCTTTTAGAAATTTTCTTAGGGTTCCCACAATGGTATTATCATCCTTGTAACACCCCAATCATCTATGGTACACTTCTTTTTGAATAATATAGTAGCGTGTGTTGTACGCAACTTCGAGATTCTAACACACCGCGACCAATCAAAGTACCCGTTATGAATAGTAATACCCACATTTTGAAATTTTATACATTTTATCTTTCAAAATGGACTTCTTTTTTGGATTAAGAATATCGAAATTATCCTAGGATGAATTTTTTGTACTTTTCGGATAACTTTTATATTTTGATGAATAATGCAAATTACTAAATATTTATTAAAAACAACATTTCTTAATCGAAATAATTAATAGTGATAAATTATGATTTTTAATGGTTTTAAAATATATTTATATTATAGTTTTACCATTTAATAAATTTTTGGTCATTGGCCAAAATTTCACATTTAAACCAGATATAAACAAGTGTCAATCTTTTGATAGTTATTATCTCTTAAAAAACACTTTTTTGTTTTGACAGTGGGAATTAATTTTAAATTAATTTCTACCACTTCTCTGTTTTGAATTTGGAGAAATGGAATCCATATTAAGAATCACAATTTCCAAATTGTGTAAATAGGTAACTTTTATTTTTAGACATTTTGAATAATTAAATCGGTAAATATTTTATTTACCATGGTTTAAGGGTAAATCCGATAAATAAGGGTAAAAAAATAATATTATTATAATAATAAATTACTCTAAAACGTGTCTTAACCCTATAGGTTGATACATGTCCGACCATGGGAATATTTTTGTCGATATTGGGACCCCATGGATCCACTTGTAAGTGATAATGACACTTTATATTAATTAAGTTAAAGTAAGTAAAAAAATGACATAAGCCTATATCTTTTAGCAAACCAATTTTTACATAGGGTTAAATATTTTATATTTTAGACTATAAATATTATCTAGAAATATAAAACGATTTCATACAAAATGGTATTTTATTTATTATTTTTAGACATTAAATAAGTCTATTTATTTGTGACACAACGATGATGCAGTAATTATCTTATTAGTGAAATATTAAAATAATTGATATTATAAATACCCAAATAAATATAATTCGAGACATTTAATTAATTCCACGAAAATTATTGGTTAATATTAGATGTTAGTATTGATTTAATTAAATTTTTTCGAAGTAACCATGCTATTATGATTTTCAAAAAAAATCAAATACCAAATAGTGTCAAAAATGACATAAAAGAGTTTTTAAAACAAATATTATATTATTAATTGATATTAAATACCTAAAAATCTATGGCTCGCCCGAAGGACTTTTATCATGATAGGTGTATAATTAATGTACCTGTTGGGGGTCTCTTGGAGGTATATAGTATGTTTATTTACTATATGATATAAAATTACAAAGTGACATGGTAAGTGTCAACTAATTAACCCAATGTTAAAACTAAATTATAAGGTTAATATAATGACCCAAACCTATCTAAAATATATTGCTTGAAAGTATTCCGACCACTCCCCACCTTAGGCATTGAATAATCCACTTTGGATCCATTATAAACTGAATATAAATTTATTATAAAATAATACTTTACGTTTTTCCTAAAGCGACCCTCCTCCCCCTTATAAAAGGACACCACTTCTATCAAATTCTTTACACTCTCAAATCCTTTTGGATCAGAAAAAATTGGCACAAATATCCTCCCAACATCCCACCAAGTGGCCTTAGTTTTATCTTAAAGCCAAACTAAGGAGCCCTTTTGATCAAATCAAAATGAAAAACCTGAAGAAGAGTTAATGTTTTCACCACCCTCTTTCTAGTTACTTTCTTCTTCAACATCTTCATTCTTTGTTATTTCTATTCTAAATTAATAACTCTAGTGACTTCTAAATATTGTGATGTAATTATAAATATGTAACAAAAAAATCATTATTTTATCCATCCCTTGAATGACATGTCACCATACGTGCATACGTACGACCTACCGTCTCCACGTTGTGGTGTAATTGTTATTCAATATATTATAATTTAGATGGGAATAATAATGATGTATAATTCATTTAAATAATAAATATAACATTATATTTATTATTTCTATATTATATACCATCCAATTATGTATTATTTTAATATCAAAAGAATGATATTTTTGCTCGTGCGTACGTACAGACTACCGTCTCCACGAACGTGATTAGATTCATTCCCCATCATATCCATTTGAGTCTAATTCTCATTTAAGGATTAAAAAAAATGTTTAAGGAATTCATATCACTCTGTATATGAATAAGATACAAACTTTCCATAACAAACATGACTTACATAACAAAGAATATAATGGAAAACGAGTAAGTTAACACCTGAAATGATGATAATACTAACATATTATTAACAAAGAAATATTAAAAGATCATATATGATATCAAGTTAATGTATATGATTCTTGTATAATTAAATAACAATTATTTCACCATTATTCAAGAATTTAACCAACCCTCAACCAAGGAAATGTACAAGGTAAGGGGTTTTCATCTCACTCATTATTCCCATGAGATTCATGTCATATTGCCACTATTACCTTTTTTATGGTGTATGTACTGCCCATAATTGTATTCTTTGTGTAATACACTTTACATTATGTGTATATAAATATTAATTGTATGATTCGTCTTTCATGGGGTGTATTTTTCGCACGTTACCAAATTTTTAAGGGTTTATATCACAATCTCTTCATTATCCGAGGTTGTTTAAACGTAATTATCAACTTGGAACTCTTTATCATACACATCCATGTTTCTTAAAAATTTATTTCAAAACATTATTTATATTTTATAGAATATGGGGTAAAGTCATTTATACCCTTGTTTTACTTTTAATAAGAGGTTTATAAAAGAATATTTTTGTCATTTTCCAAAAAAGGCCATTTTTAACCTTTTCGACAGAATTAAGGTAAGAATGCCTTTTTTTAACTTATACAGTGGGTGCGACTATTTTACATCGTTATAAAATTTTAGAATCTTCCCTTACAAGCTTATAATGATATTTACAATGTAAATTTTTTATTTTATAATTAAGTGAATTTTAAATGATTTCGAAAAAATAGATATTTCTCTCAAATAGTTTTGATTTCATCTATGTCAACACCCATTGATGGATTTTAAGATTATTAAAAGTTGATTTATTATGATAAAAAAAGTCCATACTGTTTTGAAGGTTTTTTAATATGTTTTACTGTGGATGTGTTATTTTATACCATTCATGTTTTATGAAGAAATTACTGACATTTCGTATGATAGTTTTAATACGAATGCTTATGTTATGTTTAAACCTGTTCGTTTGAGGAATTCATTGGACTTAATATGTGATGGGTGGAGCTAGCTATATCTCCTTGATGAATTAGTAGGTCTCATGATACAAACTAGTGTCTTGGCACGAGGCCTTGACAAAATCTTATTTGTAGTCTTGCCACGAGGCCTTGACTATGTGGTTATGATAGTTAGTCATTATGCATTCCAACATTATGAAAGTGGTTATTGATATTGCATGTGATTATTCTATTAGTGGAATATCAATGTCATTAAGTAAATGGAATTATTTCATTTTATCTTTTCCATATTATGATGAAGTTCATGTTTAAAAGGATTTTGTTTTAGATATACATTGTCTTAAATGTTTATCGTTATTTTTGAATGTTTCTGATATATTGTTAACCTTGTTGGGCATATGAGCTCACATATTTCTATTTTTTATTTTTCACAGGATGTGAATAAGCTTTTTATGAATTACCTGCAGGGATAGTATGTGGGGATATGAGTGTGGACTTTGGAGACTATGTTGTTTTAGTTTTCATTTATATGATGTAATGTAAGACTTGTGATTATATCTAGTGTTTCCAAGGCTACTAAACTAATTGGTCTTTCGATATTTGATCTTTCTTGTGATCATGTCAATGTTATGTAATAATGCACCTACTCTGGGTAACTGGGGTCAGGGAGTTATTGTTTGTATTAGAAGAAGTTTAGTACAAACCTTGGAATCCGGATTTAGATAAACTCTGATTAGAGCATATAGACCTAAGATGGACTTTGAGGATTAGTATAGAAGAACTTCCTAGAATTTTGCTATTGTAGAGATTTCGTGAGTTTTCTGAGCATTAAATCCCTATCTGGTTACGAGAAGGTAGAGGTGGCTCTGTCACAGATGTATCTATGGGTAAAACCCGAAAAAACCACTTTGAGCTAGACTCGAACGGGAACTAGTGCACGACAACGGGCCTTCCTGCACTCTTGGTTACGACACTCTTGGGGGATATGCTTAGGATAATTCTCACTTTCATTACAAACCATTATGAAGGGTTTATGAGTATATAATTCCCCAAAGATTTTTTTTTATGATTATGGATTATATCCATAAACAGTTCAATTTATGATAAGTGTTTAACAAGTATGGAATTATGTATTTTGATTCATAAAATGATCTAGTTTATGCCATTGTTTATAAATGATGCCTAGTGGAAGAAATGAAAACCGTATCAATGCACACACTCCATGTAGGGATTTCCCTCCTACTCAAGATAGTTATAGTGGAGATGGTGATGCAACTAGTGAAGATCAGCTAATCGCCATACTGGGACACCACACTCAGGTTATGAATAATAACCATACCCATATTGAGTAACCTGATCCGCAGCGTGGAGGATCAATGTCAGATTGCAACAGGAGGAAACAACCACAAACATTCAATGTGAGTACAAATCCATTAGTAGCTGTGTAATGGATTAGTTTCCTAGAGAAAATATTCCATGCCTTGGGGAGTAGCGAAAGGGAAAAAGTTATCATGGCAGTTTACCGCCTCACTGGAGATGCTGATCAATGGTGGTCATTGATTAAAAACATGAAGGAAGATGATGAAGTGTAAAATATGGAATAGAGGGAGTTCAAAGTGATTTTCTATGAAAAATACTTTCCTCGTGACCATCAAGAAAATATGGAAAGGTAATTTATGAGTCTGAGGAAATAGGAGGGTGAGAATGTCGCAAAGTATGAGGCTAACTTTACAAGGTTAGCAAGGTATGCTGGAAATTATATATGTAACCCAATAATTAAGATGGGTCTATTCTTTGATGGGTTAAAACCATTTCTTCATCGAGCATTAGTCTCACAATCATTCTCCTTATACAAAGACATTGTCTCATGTGCTATCAAGACAGAAAATGAATTCTCTATGTATTATGACTTTAAATCAAAGCAAGAGAAGAAGAGATTTTCTCATCAATTAGGAAATGGAAATAAGGGGAATAAGGGAATAGTTAAAAATCCATCCTACAGTAAATGTGGGAAGAAACACCCCGGTACTTTCATAAAAGGAATGGGAGTATGTTACATGTGTGGTGAAAGAGGCCACCAAGCTCATGATTACAAGGGAAAGAGAGTTACATTCAATGTGGAATGCTATAATTGTTGACATATGAGACATTATGCAAATGAATGTCCTATGCTTCAGGGTAACTTTCCTCAGAAAAGTCCGAAGGATCAAGGAAAAGCTTATGATATCACTACTGCTGAGGTAGAAGCTCCGAAAGACATGGTGGCAGGTAATTTAATGGTTTCCTCATGTTTAGAAAATGATTTATTTGATTATGGATCATCACATTGTTTCATATCTTCCCAGTTTTCTATGAAAATCAGGTATTTCCAATTTGATTTAACAAAGGATTTGTCAGTTAAAACTCCAAAGGGAAGTATCATTGCAACAATGTTTTGTGAATCAGTCCCCATTAGAGAACATAAATGTTCTTTTCTTCTGATCCCATTATCATACCTATGATTTAGTTTTATATACTCCTCGGTATGGATTGGCTTTCAGACCATGATGAGAAGATTTATTGTAAGAAGGAGGTTACGATTTTTGATGATGATGCTAATGAACACCTTATTTTTAGAGAAGAATCGTCACCACCAAATTCTTATCTAGATCCACCATTAGTAGCTCAACTAAATTCAATTATTGGAGAGTAATAGAATGAAATGACTATGGGTGAGGAAAGGAATGTTCAAATAGTGGATTTACCTATTTTGAATGAATATGTAGATGTGTTTCTATAAGATTTTCCTGGACATCCTCCAGAATGAGAAATTGTGTTTTCCATTGATTTAATTCCTGGTTCATGGCCTATATCGGTGACCCCATATAGAATGGCCACTGTGGAATTAGTTGAAATAAATAAACAACTATATTAATTGAGTAATAAGGGATTTATTCTCCCTTGTGTTTCTCTATGGGGATCCCATGTTCTTTTTCTTAAAAACAAATATGGATCCATGAGGTTATGTATCAACTATAGGGAGATCAATGCGATAATAATAATGAACAAGTATCCTCTACCTCGTATTGAGGAATTATTTGACCAACTGCATGGAGCTCAATAATTTTCAAAGATTGACCTTTGATCTGGATATCATCAGTTGTGTGTGATGAAGGAAGACATTCTGAAGATAGAATTTCGAACAAGGTACGAGCATTACGAGTTTACTGTAATGCCTTTTGGATTGACTAATTAACCCTCTGTATTCATGGATCTAATGAATAGAGTTTTCAAAGAATATCTTGATGATTTTGTGGTGGTATTTATTGATGATATCTTGCTATAATCCAAAATCTATGAATATCATGAAAATCACTTGCACATTATCCAAAAGACTCTTAGAATACATGAATTATATGGGAAGTTTTGAAAATCTGAATTATGGATTTAGGGGATTTATTTTCATGGCCATATTGTCTCTAAGGATGGAATCATTGTTGATCCTTCTAAGACCATGGCAATCCAAGAATGGCCAGCACCGACGAGTATAACTGAGGTACGCCGTTTTATTGGTTTGGTAAGTTATTATCGATGTTTCGTCCAGAATTTAGCACGATTAGCTAAACCCTTAACGAAGCTCACACGTAAAGGGGTTAAATTTTTCTGGACAAAAGAGTGTGGATAATGTTTTGAAGAACTGAAGAGAATATTAGTTAATGCTCTTATATTGACTCTACCACCAGGGAATGCTGGGTTCATTATTTATAGTGATGCATAAATGAAAGGACTTGGTTGTAATCATTGCTTTGAAGATATGAAGTAATTATCTCTATGGTGGGAAATGTGAGATTTATTCTGATCACAAGAGTTTGAAGTATATTTTCACAGAGAAAGAACTCAACAAGAGGAAAAGGTGATGGCTTGAACTGCTCAAGGATTATGATTGCATGATACACTACCGCACCGGGAAGGCAAATAAGGTGGAAGATGCTTTGAGTAGAAAGGATCATGGAGTTTTGAACAAGATGAGAGTTGAAAAGGATCCTATATTCATGGATCTAGTAAAGATAGATATGGGAATCACCATGGAAGGTGAAACATCAATGCTTTTTCAAATGGTTTCCAAATCATCTTTACTAGAAATGATACAGAGTTCCCAGACCGTTGATGAAGACTTAAAAATGAATATTAAAGCTGTTAATGAGGGGAAATTGAGTGACATTCTGTGTGAAGATGGAATTTTGAAGTTTGGGAAGAGACATTGTGTTCCCGATATACTTGATCTGAAAAGAGAATTGTTGGATGATGCTCACAGTTCCAATTTCTCTATACACCCTAGGAGCACCAAAATGTACAGAGATTTGAAGGAACATTTTCCGTGGGACAACATGAAGAGGGATATTTCCGATTTTGTGTCAAGATGTATGGTTTGTCAACAAGTGAAAATTGGAAGGCAACAGCATGGAGGAGTATTTCAACCACTTCCCATACCTGAGTGGAAATGGTAAAATATCACGATGTACTTTGTTATGGGACTACCAAAGAATCCTAGAAGGAACGATTCCATATGGGTAATTGTTGATCGTCTTACCAAGTCAGCACATTTCCTTGCTATAAGGGAGGATTTACCACTTGAACGTCTTGCGAGAATATATATTAATGATGTTTTGAGACTTCATGGAGTACCCATATCGATTGTCTTGGATCGTGATCTCCATTTTACATCAAGATTTTGGAAAAGTCTTCAGAAGGCCTTGGATACTGAATATCATTTGACCACTACTTACCACCCTAAAATAGATGGGCAATCCGAATGAACTGTTCAATCCTTAGAAGACATGTTGAGATCATGCTCACTTGACTTTCAGGGTTTGTGGGATTAATATTTACCTCTGGTAGAATTTTCCAATAACAATAGCTTCCATTCGTGTATTCGAATGGCTCCATATGAAGTGCTATACGGAAAGAGATGTCGCACAACAACCTGTTGGGATGATGTTGGTGAATGAAAACTTTTAGGCCCAGAACTGGTGGACGAAACGATGGAAAGGTTGAAGGTAATCCAAAACCACATCAAAGCAGCACAAAGTAGGCAGGAGATCTATGCTAATAACCAAAGACAGGATTTGGAATTTCAGGTAGGAGATCATGTTTTCTTGAAGGTATCTCCATGTAAGGGAGTTATACATTTCGGTAAGAAGGGTAAATTGTGTCATAGGTACATCGGACCTTTCGAAATTCAGGAACGATTTTGGGCTGTATCTTACCGTTTGGAAATGCCGCCAAATCTATCCAAAGTTTACGATGTGTTCCACGTATCACTGTTGAGAAAATACATGCCTGACCCAACACATGTACTCACTTACGAGAAATTAGAACTGGAACCCTATCTATCTTATTGCGAAGATCCTGTCAGGATTCTTGATACGAGAGAACAAGTGTGGAGAAACCGGACGACTCATCTGGTAAAAGTTCTATGGAGAAACCTTAAAATTGAAGAGAAACATGGGAAATCGAGAAACTTAAAATTAAGAACCACCCGAGTATTTTTATGCAGTAATATTTTAGAAATTTTTAAGATGAAATTATTTGAAGGAGGGTATAATATAACACCCCAAGCTTCCACAGTACGCTTCTCTTTGAATAATACAGTAGCGTGTGTTGTACGCAACTTCGAGATTCTAACACACCGTGACAAAATCAAAGTAACCGTTATGAATAGTAACAACCACTCTTTGATATTTAATAAATTTTATCTTTCAAAATTGACCTCATTTTTGGATTCAGAATATCTAAATTACCCTAGTATGATATTTTGGTACTTTTCAGATAACTTTTATATTTTTCTGAATAATGAGAATTACTAAATTTTTATTAAAAACAATGTTTTTTAATCAAAATAATTGATAGTGATAAATTATGAATTTGAGTGGTTTTAAAGTATATTTAGAATATATATTTACCATTTAATACAATTTTGTCATTGGACATAATTTCACATTTAAAACAGACATAAACAAGTGTCAATTTTTTGATAGTTATTATCTCTTAAAAACACACATTTTGTTTTGACAGCGGGAATAAATTTTAAATTAATTTCATCCACTTCTGTGTTTTGAATTTAGAAAAATAGTCTCCATATTTAGAATCAGGATGTACAAATTTTGTAAATATGTATCTTTTATTTTTAGACATTTTGAATAATTACTTCGGTAAATATTTTATTTACCATGGTTAAAAGGTAAATACGGTAAATAAGGGTAAAAAATAATATTATAATAATAATAAATTACCCTAAAACATGTTTTAACCCTCTTGGTTGATACATGTCCGACCATTGGCATCTTTGGGTCGATTTGGGGACCCCATGGATCCACTTGTAAGTGGTAATGACACTTTCTATTAATTAAGTTATAGTAAAAACAAAAATGACATAAGCCTATATCTTTTAGAAAAACAATTTTTTCATAGGGTTATGTATGATATATTTTAGACTATAAATATTAATTATAATTATAAAATGATTTCATACATAATGGTATTTTATTTATAATTTTCAGACTTTATATAATTTAATTTATTTATGACACAATGATGATGCAGAAATTAACTTATTAGTGAAATATTAAAATAATTGATATTATAAATAACCAAATAAATATAATTTAAGACTTTTAATGAATTCCAATAGTTGGATAGGTTAACATGACATGTTATTATTGATTTAATTAACTTCTTTCGAAGTAATCATGCTGTTATAATTTTCAAAAAAATTAAATACCAAATAGTGTCAAAATTGACATAAAAGGGTTCTTAAAACAGATATTATATTATTAATTTATATTAAATTTCTCAAAATCTAAGGTTCTGTCAAAGGACTTGTACCATGATATGTGGTTCTTTAATGGACCACTTTGGGGTCTCTTGTAGGTGTTTAGTATGTTTATTAACTATATAATATAAAAATACAAAGTGACATGGTAAGTGCCACACTAATTAACTAAGAGTTAAAACTAAACGGTAAGGTTAATATAATGACACCAACCTATTTAAAATATATTGGTTTAAAGGATTTACACCCATCCCCACCTTAGTCTTTGAATAATCCACTTTTGAGCCATTAGAAACTGAATATGAATTTATTATAAAATAATACTTTATGTTTTTTTAAGTGCCACTCCTCCCCCTTATAAAAGGACACCACTTCTGACCAATTATTCACACCTTAAAAGCATTTTGGCTCGGCCAACCTCTACCCAAATATCTTCCCAACTTCCCTCAATTCAACCTAGAGTCATTATTTTGATCATAAAGCAAACCTACGGAGCTTTTTTGATCAAATCAAATGGAAGAACCCTAAGAAGAGGTATTGTCTTCACCACACTCTTTCAAGTTCCTTTCTTCTTCAAATTCTTCTTTATTAGTTATTTCAATTCTAGATTAATAAATCCAGTATATTCTATATACTGTGATGTTATTATAAATATGGAAAAAGAATCAATATTCTATCCATCCCTTTAATGACATGTCACCATACGTGCGTACGTACGACATGTTGTCTCCAAGTTGTGGTGTAATTGTTATTCAATATATTATTATTTAGATGGGTATAATAATGACTTATAATTCATGTAAATAATAAATGTAAAATGATAATGATTATATCTATATGATATACCATCTAATTATATATTATTTTAGTATTAAAATAATGATATTGTCGCTCGTGCGTACGTACGGACTACCGTCTCCATGAACGCGATGCAATCCACTCCCCATCATATCCATTTGAGTATAATTCTCATTTAATGATTAAAAATAATGATTAAGGACTTTATATCATTCTGTATATGAATAAGATACAACCTATCCATAACAAACATGGCTTACATAATAATTAATATAAAGGAAAACGAGTAAGTTAACACCCGAAATGATGATAATACTAAAATATTATTAACAAAGCAATGTTAAAAGATGATATATGATATCATATTAATGTATATGATTCATGTATAATTTAATAACAATTATTTCACCATTATAAAGTATGTTATCCAACCCTCGACCAAGGAAATGTACAAGGCAAGGGGTTTAATATCTCACCTTATTCCCGTGAGATTCATGCCATATTGCCACTATTACCTTTTGTGTGGTGTATGTACTGCACATAATTGTATTATTGGTGTAATACACATTAATTTATTTGTATTTACATATTCATTGTATGATTACTCTTTCATTGGGTGTATGTTTCATAGGTTACCAAATTGGTAAGGGTTTATTTCACAATCTCATCATTATCTGAGATTGTTTATACGTAATTATCTACTGGGACCTCTTTATCATCCACGTCTATATTTCTTAAAAAAAGTATTTCAAAACATTATTTCTGTATTACAGAATATGGTTTGAATTCATTTATACCCTTTTTTGACTTTTTATAATAGGTTTATAATGGAATCATTCCGACGTTTTCCAAACAAGGTCCTTTTTATCCTTTTCGACAGAATGAAGGTAAGAATGTCTTTTTGAAAATTATACGATGGGTGAGGCTATTTTCCACCGTTATAAAATCATAGAAGCTTCCCTTACAAGCTTATAAGGATATTTTCAAAGTAGATGTTTTATTTTATAATTATGTGACTTTTAAATAATTTCAAAAAAATGGATATTTCTTTCATATAGTTTTGATTTCATCTATGTCAGCATCCTTTAATGGATTTTAAGATTATTTGAAGTTGGTTTATTATGATACAAAACTAACATATTGTATTGAAGTTTTTGTGATATGTTTGACTGTGTATGTGTTATTTTTATACCATTCATGGTTTATGGAGAAGTTATTGATATTTTCTATGCTAGTTTTAATAAGAATGTTTTTGTTAGGTTTAAACCTGTTCATATGAGGAATGCATTGGACTTAATAAGTGACGGGTGGAGCCCGCTATAACTCCTCGATGCATCGGTAGGTCTAATGAGACAAACTAGTTTCTTGGAAAAAGGCCTTGACAAAATATTATTTGTAGTCTTGGTACGAAGCCTTGACTATTTGGTTATGATATTATGGCATTATGAATTCCAACATTAATAAAGTTGTTATTGATATTTCATGTGATTATTTGATTAGTGGAATATCCATGTGAATAAGTAAATGGAATTATTTCATTTTATCTTATCCATATTATGCTTAAGTTCATGTTAAAAATGATTTTGTTTTAGTTATACATTCCCTTAAATGTTTATGATTATTTATGAATGTTTCCTCTATATTGTTATCGTTGCCGGTAATCTAAGCTCACCCCTTTCTATGTTTTATTTTTCCCAGGATGTGAAGATGTATTTTCTGAATGACCTGAAGGGATAGTATGTGGGGATATGACTGTGTACTATGGAGACTATTTTGTTGTATTTTTCATTTTTATGTTCTAATGTACGAATTTTGAATATATCTGGTGTTTCTATGGCTACTAAACTAATAAGTATCTTTAGATTTGATTTTTCTTGTGATCATGCCAATGTTATGTAATAATGCACCGACTCTGGGTAACTGGGGATGGGGAGTTACATCCTTGCTTCCAAAGGTTAATTATACTTTCCCTCTTATACCAACAATATTCACCCTATCTTTTCAGACATTAATATTAAATAATAGTTGCATATTACTTAAACATTATTCAATCAGACACCCAAAGCCCGTACTTGTTATAGTGCCTTTGGAAAACATGGAAACATAAAAACTGATACATATGTGAAATAAATTATCTCACATTAGGTTCTTCTTGACTATAACCCTTCAAATTAACATATAAAACAATAAATATCTTCAAAATATATGGATGGAAACATAAAAAGATGTGAGCTCAAATGTTTATAAAAGGAAAACAACGTAGACATGTGATCATAAACATTAGAATACGGGTATGATAATGTGATCATAAAAATAGAAAATCATACTATACATATGAAAATTTCATATACAAGAATCAAGGAATAAATCATTGTAGTTCATATTACATCAATAAAAATGATGTAAAGGACATAATCGCTAAATGAATAAAATAGGAGTAAGATATGGAATTGTGGAAAACAGATAATCATGTAATGATTTCCATAGTAGCCAAGTAATTGCAACCAAGACTAGATTAGTAGTATGGTTTCACTACACATTCCATTATAGTAGTCATCGTTCACTCACATACCCATCATAGTAGATTGAGTTCACTCCTTATACCATCATAGTAATCAGTGTTCACTCATACGACCATCATAGCGGTCAAGGATCAATCCCTTGACCATCATAGTTTATATCATCAGATAGAAAACATTACCTTATGTATTTGATGGAGATATTGGTACCAACCATAAAATAATGAAATCATATATATATGTGCATAAGATCATAAATAAACATTTCAAAACACAGGAACTGAAAAGGGTATCACAAACTTGTAAACACGTCATAACATTTGGTACGATATAGGTTTCATAATCATTTAATAATAAACATAACTCATGAAAAGACGTGTGTCTCAAAAGGATATAACCCTTGAAAAATATATGGGCTTTATAATCATCATTCCATTGAAAAATAATCCATTCCAAGAAATAATATTAGTGAAAAAATTGAATAATTTCCGCCTAAATGCATGATTAACACAAATGGATGTTATCATTTATGGGAAATAATTTTGAATGATCTTTTAAAAAAATTTCTTTAGGATAACATCTTTTATTCATTAAAAAATTATTTATATAACATACAAAATTTTGAAATGATTTTACATTGCAAAATGATTTGAAACTTGTAAAGGAAGCATTGAAAACAATAAAAAACATTAAAAATCACATTTCATTGAAAATTATCTTCAAGGAATTTTTTAAATAATTTTTTAAACATTTTCAAAAACAAATTTTTTGAATACCATAGATTTCCATCCAATTAGAGATAATGCCAAATTTTAATTAAAATAACATTATCTTAAGTATCAAAAAGTAAAATAATGGCACTAAAAATACGGGATATCATGAAGATATATAGGATAATGAAACTCAGGAATATTCTAGAGATATGGATCATAATATTTCATCATGGGAAGTATAAGCATTATCAATCTTGTAAATCGATGAGATTTTCTCAATAAACACTTATAACTCGGTAACATGGGATCATAATCTCCATGTAAGAATATTAAATTACATAAAGCATAAGGTATCAGGAAAAGATGTATATTCATGATATAGCATGTAAAATGAAAGTATATACACCTCTTAAAAGTGTTTAGGTGGACAAAAAGACATGAATATCAAAGACGAAAAATTGATATGAAACATTTTTACGGATTTGAAAACTTGTGAAAGCTAATCCCCGTGAAATAAGGATATTAAAATAGGATTGTGAATACCAATAAATTTATGTAAAGGTTACAAATAATAAAATCATGTTCAGTAAAAACACCACACAAAAGTAAAGAATGGTGAACATAGCTTGTCTCACGGAAAGTAAAATTGAGATGATAGCCCCATACCTTGTGTCTTTACACTCTACAAAATCATACAAGATTCATGTATAATAAATATAAGTTTATTATACATCTTCAACGGATAAATATTAGTATACATAATGACATATATGGTTTTATTATGATCTTATATTACCATCTTGTTAATGATCCTATGTTAAAATTTCACTTCAGGTAAAATTCCCTTTGTTCTTCGCATGTGTATTAATTTGTTATATATTTGGATTTTATACTTTTATAATGATTTCATAATGTAGACCAAGATATAAATAGTAGGTCTATATAGTATATTATTATTATAATAATATATATAATATAAGATTATGAAATGAAATACACCATTCATGGAGATGGTAAGACATATATCATCATAAATATTATTTCCGTCATTATTGTCATATTGAATGAATGTATGTAAATGAAATAAGTATATATATCTATGTATGTATATGAATGTTTTTTCCTATAGAATGACTATATTATATATATAAAATAATTTCCCTGTACCCATCCTTAATACATTCCATGTGGTGTGTGAGAAAATCACATCGCTTTGAGGGTGCAATTTTCCATACTACCTCAAACGAGATTATTATATTAACAATAAATGGAAAGTTATTAGATTCATGTTTTAAACGGAATATAGAGTCTTAATGAAATAATAATACAATATATGACGTATATTTATAGATTTTTATTCATAATTTCCACCATGATTGGTGGTAAAATAAAAATGAACAATCAACATTTTGTGTGGGAGTAATTCACCATACACATGAATAAAAAGTATAGTCGATGTCTATTATATTGAGTTCTGTGTAAGTCTAGGATGAACCCATAGAATAAAATGATCTTATTATATTTAGGATTCATGGTTTTTAACACATGAATGGTATAAATATAGTGTAGTGTGTGAAGAAAGAAAATGAATGAAATGAGCTTGAGAGAAGACGTTACCTCTTAATCAGGTAACTCCTTTGGGTTTAGGATAAAAGGATTCATTGAGAATATTTATAATGAAATGGAGTACTCATGGTATATGGTAGGATTATGTGGAGGATCATTGAGAATATATATTTTTACATTAAATATTTGAGAGGTTTAAGGAATGGTTATATGTGGTGGCGTTTATTATAGGGAAGGAAAAGGACTCACAAGGAATTTTTAGATACAAGTTAGGTGTGAACATGTTCTTACCAACAAATGTCATAAAAAATAACCAAAATCAATAATTTAATGTTTATGGATGACCTATAGAAATACAATGGGTGTTTCACACGTGGATTGGTCATTTTCACCCTTGATATTAGGGTTTAGTACCTAATTATGCTTAAATAGGCCTTAATCATTGTGATTTATTTTAATCACATTTACAAATCATTTTGGTCAAAAATTTACAAGGTATTATTTTAATATAAATATTAAATTGAATAAAATCGATTATGTTGGTCTTTTGAAATTAAATTCACAGAATAAGAAAAACTAATATTACTAATAATCTAACAGACGTGACAAAATAATGGGGTTTTAACATGTGAATATGTTCAAATGTTTTTCAAGATTTTATATTCTGTTTCAATGTGAAATTGATTCTAATGAATTTAATTTCATTAGTAGATGTAATATTTATCTAATTTTTCTATAATCATATTTATACTATCTTTTATCATTAATAATTAATTATAAAAATTGATATTTTTAACAAAAAAGTGGTATGTTTCACTATTCATAAAAAATGACATTTCTCAAATAAATCCCTAAAAATAATCCTAGGAAAATTTCAACATTATGAATTCCAAATTTATTTTATTTACCAAATAAAATTTATATGTGTTTCTAATATTCCCTCCACTATTATAAGTGGTTTATTTGGGAAAATTATATTTTTAAACATAGAAGAACTTTACCAAAAATCATATATATATTTATCAATATAATTTATTAATATAAAACAAATTTAGAAAATATTAATATTCATATAGAAATGTTTAATGGCTAGGTTATATTTATATTTATAAAATTATATCAATAACAAGAAATGTTACATAGAATTTATGTGTTATGTGTATCATACACCAAGTCAGTGTTGCATGTAACTACTCCAATTCAGTGTTTCATGTAACATTCACTAATTAGGTGTTCCATGTAACCAATGACATGTGGATGTTTTATTTATCATATACTATGTCAGTTTTGTGTGTAACATAGAAAAAGTTAGTTTTACTTCTAAAAAGAATATTTTACTTAGTTTTTTTCAAGATATACATGAAAATTTCAATTTATTAAAAAAAATATATCCATAAAAAATGTGGTGTTAAAAAACCTATCTTGGTTACAAATATAGGATAAGAACACAAAGATATAGAGTTATAAACAAGTATTTTGGTGAATAAATGTTTCACCTTGTTGACATGATTCAAAAAAATTACTTGTTTAACCCCATATCATTACATGGTTATACACACACATAGCATAGAAGACCATATGATCTAAGATCTAATTAGAATTTGAGCAATGAAAGATCAATCATGGAGGTGGAACATATGGTTAGGGCACTATATTGTTATAAAGTTATCCAAAATATATTTTAAATTCAATATTTGGAGATCTACATAGTATTATGATAAATTATTCTAGAGATTGCGATGCTTATTAATTTTGAGTGAAAAATAAGTTGAGTTTTTAATCTATTACTAATGATTCATCATATGATGCTTTTAAATTAGTTAACATGGATTTATTTGGCCCTACAAAATCATTATTTATTGTTCGAATATACTATGTATATAAATTTTATGGTGAGTAAATTATTAATAGATCATTATATATTCTATAAAAAATCTAGAATCCATTTTAATATTTAAAATGACTATCTCATGTATTATAACTAATAAATATATACCGTCAGTTATTATTCTTTATTATCTTGGTGGACAGTTTTAAAAGTAGTAATTTAAAACTTTTTGGGTTAAAAAAATTATAATAAAAATCTTCTGAGCACCTAGAAATACATAGAAATATGGTGTAGTCGAATGAAGAAATATAATTCTTCAAGAAATTATTGGAATCAAGTTATGTGAATACACGATTGTTAAACGATTTTCAGGTTGAATTGGTTAGTACATAAAACAATACTATAAATCAAGTTTTATTATGATATTTTGTTAATATAAATACTTATGTGTTGTGGTTAGGGAAAAAATATGTCCTAAAATAATGCTGTTAGATGAAAAGTATTCAACATGAATTCTGAAGATAATTTACATATATTTTCATGTAAATATTTTAATGGAATATTTATATGTCATTTAAATACATGTAAGTCTTATAGAGTTTTCTACAAAAATTCAATTACTATTGAGGAATCATTACACATTAAATATGATGAAACATATCCTTTTGTGCTCATATAACCTAATCCCATATCTTTAAATGTTATTTTTAAAATCTATTTTTTACCAATAATGTAAATTTATTATCACGAGAAAATAATTGAATAAAATATTTCAAACTTTTGACCACATGAAAATTTAATCATGCTATTGAATAATATATTTTATGAACACAAGGAAATAGTTAATCAATAGTAATCATGGTAGTAATAATATTATTAATGGTGAACATAACGAAGTTATTACTAGAACTTACAAAATGAAATGAAATTAAAAAATTTGAATTTTTATTACAATTTTAACCTAAGAATAATTATTCGTATTTAATTGATGAATATTTTATAATATAAATACATGATCTAATTAATTAATTCAAAAGGAATAAAGTTTTTTCATTAGTTAAATGAACTATTTATTTTTTTATTATTTAGGTGAAATGTTTTTTTAAAATAAATCATAAGGAAAAGTGTTTATAGTTGGAAATAAATATTTAATTGTTTAAAATGATTACAGTGATCAAGAAAAGTTATACAATGAAGAAAATTATTCTCCAGTATCTAGACATAATGTTATTCATATTCTTCTCGTATATGAATCATTTTTAAATTTTGAAAATTTTCCAATTGTTGGGGAACCATGAATTTCATTACTTTTCTATATTGGTGGTCATTTACGGAGAACAACCCCCAGTTTTGAAATTAAAAATTCCTAGATAATTTTTTTTGTCTTTAAATTTATTTATATGGACATAAATAACCACCAAGAGTCTAGTATGACATGTTAACCAGATTCTTATTATATACAATTTTCCTATGGGTTCTATGGATCCAATTGTTTCTATTAAATATGATTTTATTAACACCGTCGTTATTAAAATTTCTCTCGATGAAATTATATTTTTATCACCTCAAAAAAATCTTACATATTCTGTTGAAGATCATATGAAATCTGAGGATGGGAGGAGGATGATGGGTGAACGTAGTTATTTACATTATTTTCAAATTTCATTGAAACCAGAAGATATATTTATATCTCAAAAAAGTATATATGTATATATAAGACCTTATTATGAAATTTGTATATGATAATAGTAAAGTTATAAGTTATACTATAATAAGATAAATTACATTAGAACTTTATGAATCATGGATACATGTAGATTAACAAATTTTAATATAAATGATAGTTAGTAAACATTATCTTATATAATTTCATATAGATTTGGTGTTTTTAGTATGATATTATGCAAGGTATCAAGCTATTCTTAGAGTGTCACTTGTTAAGTATTTAAAATTAATTTTTTGTTACCGTTTGTGGACTGTAGATATTTTCATATATTACCCATATATACATGATTTTGAACGTAAATTATATTCATTTTATAACATTGGTGGATGTAAAATTGATAGAAATTTTACATGTGGAATGATCAATTACATAGTCAAATATTTATTTTCATGGTCCTATAAGAGGCAACATTTCCAAACACCCTCCACCGTTGAAGTGGAATACGTGGAAATTGGAAATTATTGTTCTCATGTGTTATGGAAAAAATGTTTACTCATTGCCTTTGGATTGAGTTTTGATAAAAATATTTTATTTTGATAACACATGTGAAATAAATATTTACAAAAACACATCACATCCCTCATTATCCAATTATATAGATACCAGAGATTATTTATTTTTAGATCACACACAAAAAGAAAATATAATTTTATTATTAATTATAAAAAAAGATTTAATTTCTGAAATAATTCGAGACATCTAAATTTAGATAGATATAAAAATACATAAAATATATTAGGAATGTTAAAAAAACAATCATTCTTATTTATCTCATATTTACCATTATCATTAGATTAATATATTATTTTCAAAATGTGGGTTATAATTTTTTTATCATTCCAAAATTTGTGGGGTTTTCCAAATTTATTATTTTTTCATGGAACATAAATTTTAAAATTAAAAAACATTTATTCTAAATAATTTTTTCATTAGGAAAATTTGCTAAATTAATTTTATGTGAAAAAATTAGAAGAACAATTACCTTAAAACATTCTGAAAAAATGTATCAATTTTAATTAGAGAGTAATATTTTAATATCTATACATTAATATCATTTATTTATTAAATATTACACTATTTTATATTTTCAATGTTTGCTAACATTAATATATCTATTAAAACATTTGATGTTTCGATTTTTTAATAAAAATATTACCTGGTACCAATTTTCTTAAAAACAATTAAGTGTTCATAAAAAAAATTTAATCATTCAAAGAATAATTTTAGTCATTAGATTAAAATTATTTTTAATAGTATCCACTTGATATATGGAAAGTAAAGGGTTAACCGTACGATCTAATTATTTTTTCAATGGGTCACCATGTCTCATATCTCTCATCTGATTTTATTGACTCTTAACTCTCAAATTTCTGTAAATAATTTTTCATAGAAATATCGTATCATAAACCATATCCTATTAATGAAATTGAAACCTAAAAATATTTTAAATAAAATATAAATAGTATAAGAAATATTTATTGAATGTAATGGTTTGAAATTATAGATTTATTTCCAAATAATGGGATTCATTTTCATGGTTGCGGTTATGATTTCACAAAAAAAGGAACTTGATCATCACTATCTGATGATAGTAAGATAATATTATTCTTCCATATTTATTTATTATGAAGACAATTTTATTATTATTACATAAAATCTTTTTTAATAATGCCTCTGGGGAAAAAATTCAAGAAGTAGAATACCATATTAAATTCCCTCTTGAGTGAGAATCAAATTTCTCCACTAGAAAACTTCCATACAAGATATATATTTGTGAGAAATAAATTATTGAGACCCATTTTTTTCTTATTTTGGGAAATATTAAAAGGAAAAGTTATTTATATTTTTATGTAGGGGTTGATTCTATATATATGAAACATTATCTAATCCCAAAAATATGGAATAGATATACTCTATTTTTTTAATCTATATTTTAGAATTCCTACACAACATGAGAATGATTAACATGGTAATGTTTATTTTTCTCTATATCAAAGCTTTGATGAAAGGTTTTATAATGATGAAGATTATTTTATTTAACTTTTTGAAAAATAATATATTATTAAATTTTATATATTTAATAAAAAAATAAAAAATTATATTTCAATAAGACATAATTTTTCATGAATTTATAAAGAACCCATTTCTATAATGTTGTTTCGATATGTTACCTAATTAATGATTTTTTTTGAGAAATAATAAAATTTAGCATCTAATACAAAAGGATTATAATATAAATAAAAAATCATGGAAAATGGATTGTTTTTCTCCTCATATTAAGAATAAAACATAAAGTCTATGTCTAATGGAGGATATAATTTATTGATGAATCGTAATGTGTAAAAGAAGCAATAGGAACCATATTTTTGTATGGAAAGGGAATCATTTTTCCATTAAAAGATTAATCTCAGGAAAATATTAATAAGTATGAAATGAAAATGTGGATGAAGAAAATATTTTATGATGGGAAGGTTTGGTAAGGCCTTATGAAAGGTGTGTTGTGAGATAAAAGAAACTTTATTGTTTCAGAATATAATTGAGCTCTTCTCAATCATCAAATATTTATATCTCAATTGATATCTCATTAATCAGATTTTTGGATAGTGCCACTATTAGTTCCAAAAATGTATGATGTTGTAAAACGGTTCAATTATAATAATAAAAAATTATAAGTTCTCTGCTTTCTTCATCCATTAGGAGATGTAAATGAATGATTTTTTAAAAATAAAAAAATTATCAAAATATGTAGATGATCAAAAGTTTGAGTTCAAGAAGATGTAATGAAATCATGAAAAGGTGATTAAGGGAGTAACATAAAATCCATAATTAGTTTAGGAATAGAGTTAGAATATAAAGAATAGAAATTATAATAATAAGAATAACAAAAATAATAATAATGTTAATCTGATACCTCATCTTTCTAATATCATTAAAAAATATATTGATTTAGATGTTTTAGAGGAAGAAGATATTTTTGAAAGACTAGAAAATGGTAAACATTTAAATACTATGATATTAAACAAGAAGGAAATAAATAGTATTGGTGATGTTGTTAATGTATCAAATAATGAAGATTAAAGAATGAACAAAAGAGTTGAATCATCAAAAAACATGAATTTAGATGTGTCATTGGACTAAACACATCTTCCAGTAAGTGATTATGATGAAATATTATATATTATAATTAAAACTATTAATAAAGTGTTCTGGAAGACTGATTATGTGGTTACTTATTTTATGAGCATTTAATCACATTATAAGTACATTCAATAAAGGTTATATGTCTTATAAAATTATTATTATTTTAAAAAGATAGCTGAGACTGTTATCAAAACTGAATAAGATTTCCAATTATTGAATTATGATTAGAAGGTAGAAAAAAAAAGGATAAAAATGTTTTAGACACATGAAAAAACATATATTAATTTAAAATTTCAGTATGAAAAAATTTAACGATGATGTAATTTATCTTTTATTATATAAAGATCATTAATAGAATTTTTTGTTGATGGTTCTGTATAAATTGAATATATAATGGATATAAATATTCATTAAAACTTTTTAAATGATTATTTTTTTGATATAAAACAATATTTTTATATTGTTGAATATTTTTTCAAGGTGGATTTTGAAAAAAAAATATATAGCTACACAATGAAGAATTTCTTAGGGTGAATCTTGAATGTATAATGATTCATTCATTGGAGTAAATAATTGATAAATTGGTTTCATCATCTCTAAAGTTAGAGAAATTTAATGATGAATTTATGAAAAGGAAATAAACTATGAAAAAGTTGTAGATGAAATAATGAATTCTCTATTTATATAACCACTTATTGATTTTGAAATATTATAATAATTCTTTAATGGATATGGAATGAATATTTATTTAAAAATTTACTATTTATTTCAAATATAACATTGATATAAAACATTATACATTTTTTATGACTATTATTTTGAAAAAAATTATTCCTAGGTATTTTTAATCTATCTTTTTAGGTGCACAATATATCACATATACATCATTGAACTCTCAATGGTGGAGAAATTATTAAAAATAAGGTAGAATTACATTATTAGTATCTATCTTAAAAATATGACAATAAATTATTCGAAAATAGTTTATGAAAAAATATATATACATAGATAGTGGAGAAAATAATATTTCTAACACTTTTATGTAAAATTAATTTTACTGTTTTCAATTTTATTATTTTTTCTCATTAGGTTTTGTGTTTTTTTATTTTGAAAATGGGTTAGATTATTTCTAACAAGTTTATGAATATGAACATTATTATTCTTCAGAATAACTCGTTTTAGTTAATTAGTGGATTTGAATTTTTCCCATCAGATAAATAGGGTATATTCTATCAAACAAAAAGATATCAGTCCATCAGATGAACAATGATTAGTATATTAGATAGACATATTTTATTCCATCAGGACAATTAAGTTCAATCCATAAAAAATTCTTATTCCACGAGAAAAAATGAATCTACTTCCAATGGAAGAACACAGTTCATCCAATTGTATAAAAATTGATCAGTCTGTTAGGTAAATATATTTTGAGTCTATATGATATGTATTATTTGTAATCGAATGAAGAAAGTCATATCTAATGGATTTTTTAACATTATTTTAATAAATCTACCAATGTTACCATAAAAATAAGTTTTTACCTACTGCGTTGAGAATTAAGGATGAAACTAATCCAAGGTCCTTACAACCAATTCTATGAATCATGTAAAATAGTTATTGGAGGTATGCTTATAAATAGATATTCATTGGATGATTTGGGAGTTGATTCCATTTTCAAATTAACCAAAGTGATGTTTATTCAGTTGTAATATGTTGTTTATTGAACTTTGATAATTATTAAATATTATTCTTATTATGAACCATACTGACGATTTAAAATTTTATAAAACATTTTTATTTTGTAATCATTGATTACAATTTAGCCTAATTGAGGACTTATAAGGAAAGTTAGACTCCTGAATATGATCATTAATATTGATGGCTTCTATGGATAAGAAGGGTGATGATTTTCTGATAATTTTTATTGAGGGATTTCATCTTTAATAATGATAGACCATATAGTTTGGTTTAAACTATTGAAACCTTATTTTGGGTTTATTTAAATACTTTACACTAATGATTATTATGTTTTTATTTGTTTTAAAATGTTTATTTATTTTTTTCTATATAACTTTTTGATGTTTTATTTTTCATGTCTTTAGAAGTCATTATATCCACTGTTAATTTCTATAAGGGATTTTTTGTATTCAAAATGACTTTTCTTATAAAAATTGATTAAATATAATGTATCATTTTTAATTAAATCCAATTAAAACTCTTGAATTTCGTACCAATGGGTTTGATTGATATATCAAAATAGGTAAATATTTTTTCAATTCTGTTTTTTAAAAATAAAATTCAACCCCTATTTGATACATTAATTTAATATTCCTTCAAATCATCTTTTTTAGTCATCATATAAGTCTTTTGACGCTATTTATGAGGGTCCCACACTATCACATTGACAGAAGCCCACATCTGACTCAGACCCCTATGATATATTTTTCAGATTTCATTAAAGTATAAATGTTTTTATTTCAAATTTATTATTTATTTATTACAATTGATTCAATTCATTTGAAAACAACATATAATAAATCCCACAATTTTTCAATGTTAAAAAAATATGCCCCTACATCTCCCACATATTGTGTGAGGGGCCACTTATATGCTCTAGGTATCAAAAATCACTTAGGAATACATCAACTTCCTTCCCTTTTTATGATCATATGTATCAAAAGTAGTCCACTGAAGGTTGAATGAAAACATACAACAATTTATTCCTATAAAATCTAGTAAATCACAAAGGTCATGTGAATAATATTTTTATATTATGTCTATTCGAACCTAATAGAATTCCAAATCAATTGAAGTTAAAGGGTGGTATCAAATATCCTAGAATTTAGTTCTTTTTTCCCACCAATAGTGGATATAATACAAAAAAATATTATTTAACATGTTGAGTATGTAGATAGTACTAACATTCCCTTATAACCCTCCATGTAAAAATTATAATGGTCCATCATTAATAAAAAATAACTCTTTGATGAAAAGGTATTTTACGGTTATCTAATTCAATCCTTTACATCTAAATAGCAATTTCTTGAAACCCCAAAACTCATAGTAGGTCCTTCAAACATGAAGGCATAAAAATTTTCTTAGTGGTCTTATGGAGTCTCCACTAGATCAACGATTCACCCAATGGAATCAATCTAGGCCTCAACATCATAATTCCCTATTTCCTTTGTAGGATGAATATGACAGGAGATGATAATCATTAGTAAAATCAACCATAGTCTTGGAAATTATTATTCTCTAAAAAATAAATACACCATAGACTCTAGGACAATGTGGCCATCCATAAGGAACAACTAGAGTTGGTATGGATGTATTATCATGCACCAATGAGTTTATAATAATAATAACCTCCCCTACTATGTAATTTTATATATTTCCACAATGTTATCTAGTTAGGAGTCTCTGTGGATGGATTTTATAAAATTCCAAATAATCTTTCAAAATTTATTTTTAATGTTTCATATGTAAGAAAATTTCCTACATGTTGGATTCCTATAAAGCATATACGAAGAGGCTACCAATAATAAGAAGAAAAAACCACCAAGTACTGCTCAATGCTGTCGGTACATTTACATTAGTCACAATTATATATTGACAAAACACAACTCAATACTCTATCTTTTTTAACTAATTATTTTACTTATATCATAACAACAAGTGAAGATATATATAAATCAATATTTAACATAACTGAATAATTTGATAATCCATAAATTTTAAACAATTTATTTCATGATTCACTACATGAATTATGTATTAAGGAAATTATTAATTTATTATTGGCCTAGTGTCTTTGAGAAATTATGTTCCTATCATAATAGGATGATACTATAACACTAAAATGTTATATTAGACTCTATAATATTCCCATAAAATACATTGTTCATTTAATAATAGGAGTGATAACCTAGGTATGTATATAATATAGAGGTGTGGTATAAATCCAAGTAAATGAATAATAAATATTTAACATGATGAATATAATATATGTGAGTCAATAGTAATATTAATGTCACATTAAAGGGGTATGAATAATATGCATGACCATCGAATTTGGATATAATATGAAAACATCATTGAATCATAGGAATGATCCGACAACCTAAAACCATATATCATAAGAATATTTGAATTCAGACCACTGATAAATCAAATCATAATGTCTATAGGATGACCTCTTTCAAACAAAAAATGGATTCTCATGAGATAAATACTTTACCCAATCCATTACATGGTTATATTGTTCTTGTCACTCCCATCTGAATTATTTTATGTACATTCATTTGTGTTCCTTATAATTAATAAAATATAAGAACATACTAAATTAATATTAATCCATTGATTAATGAGTTCGGGTATATAAAGGGATGTTAATAATCAATGATTGATGGGTAGATACACATGAATAACATTGATTGTAAATAATGATTTTATTGACCACACAATATCGTAGAATAGAAAATCTACATAAAAGTTCAATATAAAAACAAAAATTTCATATAAATTTATAATATGAGTGAATTTTTTCATTAATTACATGATAATAATAAAATAATTAATTAATTTGTAAAAAAAATTTGCAACATGAAAAACATGGGATAAAATATTAATATATAAAAATTAAATAAATAAAAATGAAGAGTTCAAAATACCTTAATCAAACATGGTAATTTATAATATAAAGGATACAAAACTAATTATAAATAATCAAACACTATTATAAAATCATTCGGATAGAAATTGATTATTTTTAGACACATTTAAATGTAATATATAATTATTGACAAGGAAAATTACAATGAACGTCCTTAAATGGAAATTAAGAGAGAGGGCCCTTACTATGAGAGGGGACATCTAAAGTCAGGGTAGGGGCATATTTAGTGACTTATAAATCCTAATAAGGTATTTAGAGAGTTATATAGGAAGATAATATTCTTGATCAACAGGTGGGATATCCCTTAGGGGGATATGGCCTGTGTTTTCGGCCAATGTCTATAGTGTCTATATGTGATTGAGTGTAACTGTACCCCCAATAACCTAATATAAATCTATAATATATTTTTTAGAGGAATCATTAATGGTATATTAAATTAATAAAATAAAATAAAAAATCATTATTTAAAGGTGTAAATATTTGTTATGTTTGGGATTGTTTTTATATTATTTTTAAAAGATCATGTCGGCAATTATGGAGTCATAATAGAAACTGTTTATTTATCTTATATATGATTGTTACCAAAAATAGGAAATATCAGAATATTATGAAAATAATATTGTTTAAGATATAAGACATTATTTTTTCAAACATAATATATAAAATACCAATTTTTTTTCTAAATATGATATTCTTCATTATAAAATAAAAAATCTTATTTACATAATAAATACTAGTATTTTTGAAAATGACAACTATCTAACCCTTCTAAAAATTAAATTATACTTCATTAATTTATATATTCATTTATATTTAAAATAATTGTCGTTAATGATAATATTTTATTAAAATAACACTTATCTAAAAATAATATTTTATCAAAGTGGTAGTCTAAATGGAAAATAATCAATTTCCAATAAATATAACATTGATTTCCATCTACCATAATCTATATTTTCATAAAAATCATTGTATAAAAATTTATAATGTAATAATACAAATGAATATTCATAAAAATTACTTTATTTAAGATGAAAATATTGACATTCATACTACTATGATCCTGATAAATAACAATTTATTAAAAAAATTGACATCCTAAGGGTGAGGTTTGTGATAGTTTTACTTACAAGGGATGGTTTAAGGAACATGGTTTTTATTATGACCTCGATAATATTAAACATATCATGTAAAAAATTTCACTCAATTTTTTGTTTTCCAATACCATGTTTTAATTTTCCATGGGAAAATTTGACTGCTTACAACCCCCTTAAAAGCTCCAGAAATGGACATTGTAGGGTTTTAACTTACTGGTTGAGGTCACATCATCATTTTCTTATATTTTTTGGACTTTATCAGAACCCATAATATACTAAAAATGGATTTCATTGTAAACAAATTATATTATCAAGGGTTAAAATCCCTAAACACCGCTAAAATATAAAATGATATATTTTATAACCATTCAAAATGAACAATTTATCATATATATATTTCTATAATAACATCACTTAATATGGAATTTATTGATTTCAAATAGAATTTTATTTATAAATGTTTGGTTAATTACATTCATCCCCACTAAAAAAATTTCTCCAAATTTTTTTTCATCATATACTGAATTAGATAAGGGTACATTGCTTCATCACTTCATCATATTCACTAGTTTATTCCTAAATCTTATGGTTCTATGATATTACATTAGCCAAGAGAGTTTTCATATTTTTATAACATTGTCTAAAATATCTGTGTTCATTACAAGATACTCCGCATATGAAATATCATTCTCCAAGGGTACCAAATTTGAATTTATTACATATGAGGGTTTTTCTATGTACATATTCAAGAGGGATGCAAGGAATATGCCATATATTTGAGATAACATAAGAGGATGTTATATAGGATAAGATAAAAATAATATATGATTAGTGTTCTCATAGGTTCTAATGTATATAGGAATTATCATCCCATTATTCCCAAACCACATGATTTTATTCCATTATGGTGCATATAAAAACACCATATCTTCAACTGGTAACTCCATTTCTCATAAAATATGGCTTTGATATATTTTTTTACAAGATAATGCCTTAAATAAATCCATTCATATTCTTTATCACATGATGTTGGATTATAAAACTAAATACATTATAGATCATTATATTTTTCCATTTTTATTCTAGAATAGAAAATGTAATTATTTGAAAAATGCACTCATATAAGGTGTTGATACTAGAAACCTATGAAAACTATTAAATATTATCATAACATATACACTATAACTTGAATGATTCTTCATAAATGAGAATTTTAATGATAGTGATAAGAAGTACTATAACATATCATTATTTTTGTATATTTTTAAAGGATACTCATTAACCATGAGGTAAGAATTGGATCTTGATCACATAAAATGGAGAGTGGTACGTCATCAAATCTTAACACTTAACTTTGATATATCATGGTGAGTTATTCGGGATAGAAATATTCTGTAATTTCATTGAAATTCCTTGAAATTATAAATATATAAACTACCAATTATATGTTATTACATCCTTTATAAGTCATAGGATGTCTTACGATAAATTACATAGTCACATTTACCAATTTTTATACGAGTATTGAAAATGGTTTCATCATTCCCTTATACTTATGTCCTTCCACATTAAATTGATGTAATACATGAAAATTATATGTAAATTTTGTAACACCACTCTTTAAGTTATCTAAAAAGTATTTTACCTTCATATATTTATACAACATACTCCTACATTGATGTTTAAAGAATAATGACCTATGAATATCACACATAAGTACCCTCTACAAATTTTGTTTTTACAGTACATATATATAATATCTAAAACATATAACACAATATTTAGAAAATATTATCTTTATGATATTCTATAACATGTTCATACCTCCTCAACATCATTTTAGTCCTATGTGATCCTCTAAATAAATTATGGTTAAGACGTTATTTGATAATGGTAAGGTGAATTTTCATTTATGATTCCCGTGTCCATATTTTTCAATTATAGTAATATTATATCTTATTCAATCCCTATCATGGATAAAGTTGGAATATCCTTTCAACTCATATCTTATGTGACTTTTTTAGACTTCTCATTTTGGTAATAGGTTGAACATGAATAATCCTTATCATCATTATCAACAATCATTGGTGTATATTGATATAATTTTTTGGGAATATATAATTGTGGCTTTTATGATCCACATACATGTCAAAAATTTAACCATATTGATAATATCACTAAATCATAAGTGTATTGATCACTAAATTCGATGTAATCTATAAAGTCACAATTATATGATGTCTATGAGGTGTTTTTTTATCATTTGTGATCCTAAATGGGAAAACTATAAACTCTTGTTACATTACACTATATAAAAATCATCCTTGGGGATATTTATATCATGATTTTATTTAACTCAATATAATAAATATATATCTTCATTAAACCATAATACTTTTTGAAGAAGACTAACTATGAAACAAATTCGGAAGTTCCTGGGTGTATAATCCACTTAGCAAAATTATCATGTGGTTTATTAATTACCACATTTTGTTTAATAGTGTCTATTCAATACAGAGCTTGGGATTTTGGATATTATCTAATTATAATACCATGGGGTAACTCAACATCATATCCTAGTTGATGATAATGAAATATCTCAGGGAAAACATTAGTGTCTTCCCTTACAATGGGAATGTCAGTAAGGATGATCTTTTCTAGAATCTGAAACACTTGAGGAGGATATTACTCCTAAATAAGAAATAATATATACACATGAAATGATAATTCATAAAGTGTTTCATCATCATCTATGATGTTTTATTTAATTATATGTTGATTCATTATTTTAATGGTTATTCTAGTCAAATAAAAATTTATATTGTATCTCTATAATGAAAACCAATCAATTCCTACAATTTCAAAAAAACACTATGGGGTGTTTTACATGGTTCTTTAGGATGTATAGCCTAAATCTACAGATATAGGATAACTTATATACATGTGATACAATAATTTAATCTCATTAAATTTTCTCATATATCACTACTTCCAGGTTTTGTAGTGGTACATGAAAATTTCTAGTAAATGTGAATGATATGAATGAATGAATATAAATTATTATTATAAGCCTTCTAATGATAATTTTATTCTTGTTATAATGATTTACTTCTTCTATAAAAGACATATGGATTATATTTTGTTAAAAATTAAACACATAAATTGGAAAATATAAACATTAATGGGATAACTCATTAATGGAATATATTCAACTTTATATGAATTTAATGTTTTTTATATTAGTTATCCATTGTTTATTTTCTAACCTAAAAGTTCATAGTCATTTTTCTTCCCATAAATTTTTTTAACTATTATGAATGTTAATATACCACTGCATATCCATCGTGATTATCAAATTGGGTGTTTAGCAAGGAAAACTTTTCACAGACTAGGTGATGGTTGATTTCATACCATGTACACCTTATTGGGGTAGTAATCCTAATGTTTAACCGATACATATCAGTATCCACCTACAGAATCATGATATGGATTTTTGGGGTTTGTAAACCACTCACTCTATATATTATTGAATTTCATGTCTGTTTTCCTATGATTATTATTATACCAAGGTATATCACTATGGTTTTCTAGTCCCAATACCCAAATATAAGTATACATTAACTATACTGAAAACTATGAAAATAGTTATCTACACTATTTTTTATTATTGAATACATATAGAGACACTTAATACATTCCCATACGAACAAAATTTATTTTTTATTTTAGTAATTCGGTACACGAAACAATAATATGAAACATTGATACAACTACTATATTTAAATCATCATGAAATTATTTTAAAATACATTGATCTTCTAGTGATGAAAATTATATTCCTGGGATGTAAGAGAGAAAATATTAATATATATATCGGAAAATAATGGAATAATAAAAGAATAACTTGATGAATGTAATACATATTTTCCGATAAGCCTATCATGGTGACATAAAATTGGTGAAATCAAATACATGAACATTAAATTGTGATATAGTTTGATAATAACAACATAATATTATAATGTGGAAGAAATATAAAAAATTTAATCATAAGAATATGTCATGGATAACAGATAAGATATCAAAAAAATTATTAGGATTTCATCCCATACACTGTAATAGGTATTTCATGAGATAAAAACATTACCAAATTCATTGGAGAGTTATATAATTCCAGGATCTCTTGTGGTATTCATATTTACTATATTTATTTGTGTTCCATATTGATTATAATGAATAATAAAGTATTTAACACCATTTTATGAAATAGTTAATGAATTTGGTTCAAATTCGTATATATAAAAAATAAATTAATGAAATATAAATTGATGTGAATAAACTTGAGTTGAAATTGGTATGTTTCTTCAAAAAAATGGCATCAAAAATCATTGGCTAATTTTAGAAGAATAATATTTGTATATAAATGTTAAATTAAAGGATTAATAGGAGTTAAATTTTCTCTATCATTATATATAAATAATAATAAGGGTAATGGTATTCTTCAGAAACATTATATTTTTGAAAAATTGGAAATGAAATGTCTAAGTATAACTAATTTATTGAATAATAATGAAAAGGAATTAATTTGTTACTTCATCGTACTAACATATTAGATAATGTTAATAGTGATGGGGTATAAATAATAACTCTTTCATTTAACATCAACATGATACTAAATGGAAAATTATAAACACAAGATTACATAATCAATTGAGATTATAATGGATAAATAAAATGAATGTGTTAGAATTGAAATAAAGAGAGAGAGATCGAATACCTCAATAGGTAACTCATAATATCATTGTAATAGCTTTATAAGTTGTTTTGAACACCATTTAAGGGATTTCGTGAGGGATATGGGAGTAAGATCATTCTCAATAGCTTTTTTGTATATGGTAGTGGGAGGTTGGGTGGATATATATTTTGAAAGAGAAGGAAATTATTATTAATTTATAAACATAGATTTGGGAAATATATAATAAATTAATAAAAAATAAATACCTTTATGTGGTTATTTTACATGGTTATTTCACATGGTTCTATCATGCTGGACTTGTTTCAAATATTTTATAAGGAAATGATCCTTAAATTTTAATATATTATCATTGTCTCTATTCAAGCGAGTCATGTTCACAAAAAATTGACTCTAAAACGTTAAAATATTATTAGGTTTTTGAGGATTAATTTACATATTAATGAATCAATCATATAACATCAAAAATTATTTTAAATGGTTAATAAAAATTCTATTATAGATTCGTTTTGTAACAATGAATATAAAAATCATGGGAAATTATTATCTCAAAATAAAAACTATATATTTATACAGTATTTTATATTGAATGAAAAAAATTATTATCTCTAAAAATTATGAAAAAAATTACCATTATATAATTTATACCTGATTATTTATAAAATATTAATTATTCTAAGAGAATAAATTTATAAATAATATATTTTTTACATTAAAATAAAATTTCTTATTTATATAAAAATACACATTTTTTACACTAACAAAATTCTAATAAATTTAAAAATTATGTTGTAATTTATCAAAATTTATTATCAATTATATTTAAGTAAAAAATATTTTCTAGGAATATTTTATAAATGAATATTATACTTCATAAATTTTAGAATCTATCAAATAATGTGTATTAATTAATACAACATAATTTCAAAAAAAGGGATTTTTCTATTTATATATATTTCTAATAAAAATAATAATTAAATAATTTTTTATTTAACTATAAAAAATGATAATTATAAAAAAATCAATATAAAAATAATAATTCATATTACTTGGTTTTAAATACAAAACCCCATATTACAATTTTGTACACTCTATTATTAAGGTTTAAAGTGGTTGTACTTTTTTAAGGTGGTCTATAAATCATGGCTTGGGTCAATATCACTATATGACATAACTTTTCACATAATGTATTTCCCAAAATATTTTATTATTGAATCTCATCTTGGTATTATCCATGGGAAAAGTATTTTGATCCCATATCCCTTGTATGTTCTAATAAATTTTTTTATATGGGTTGATTCTATTATTGTAATTCATTAGATCATTCAACTATGTAAATTAGTCATTATAACAGTACCTAATATAATAATTATAACACCCAATATAAAAAATATATATTATAATTGGTAAATATTCCTAAAAACATTCACATATGATAGTATATATTTTCTAATTGTATAAATGAACAATTTTGGTACATTTTTTTTCTATAAAAAATCTATGTAATAAATAATTACTTCATTAAATGTGTAATATAATTAATTAATGATCAAATCGTTACATATACCAAGTGATATCATAGTTAAGGCACTACATTAAAGAACTATTACTGATCACAAAACTGGTATATATAGTTAAATTGGATCCTATGTTCTTAAGAATGAAGTATCAAATAAACCAAATCCAAAAGTATGTTACAACATTATATACACAGGACAAACAAGAAACTATGAAACCATAATTGTAACATCAGTTCCAAAAATGTTAACTCAAAGGACCATTACACATTTACATGTTAAGAACACATGAATCTCCCATGATTGACTCTGACAGTGGCATACACATTTCAACCACTCACCAAATCACTGTGAGGAATAATATATAGGGAAAACATCACTCGATTTAACTTTATAAATATACATACAAAATGTGTACATTCGAGCTAGAGTACCACATTTTAATTGATGTGACTCCCCATATGCAAGAGGTTGAATACTCTGAGTGATTGTTTGAAAACCGATAGGGTGAGACACTGCCCTCAATAAAAATAAATAGATGAGTAATAATTATATAGTATAACATCGAGGAATGAATAATATATTCTTTAAAAAATAACATGGAATGTATCTCAATTCATAGAGAATAATAAAACATGGACCACCAATGTCGACGAAGAAACTAGAATATTATTAATATATGTATGTAAATAATGCATGATAACATCACTATAGAATATGTCTTGGTACCTTCATAGATCCCCATTATTCATATCATATCTCCTTGTAACATGGTTTTTTCCTTTAATGTATCCAAACCATGAACATCACTTTGTCATGACAATTCCAGTATGGTGTTTGATTAAAAACATAGCATAATAAACCTATTTCATATTTAAAAATATATAAAACACATAATTGATTATGTCATGATAATAAATAAACATAAAACCAAAATCTGCATTGTTGCACTTAGTGGTCAAGTGTTAACTGTGCTAACAAAATCCCTTATCGATAACATCTTCATATCTATATTGGAAACACAGTCATTACAGATGTCATGACCAAGAGTTGACCAAAAGTTAACCACATTTATTTCACATCCACCATAAGGATAACATGTATTGGCTAATTACATAAATTTATCTAGACCTATATCTCTCAAAGTCATGACATTAGGCTAACATAGTCTTACCCAACCTTGGTTGAGAGAACAATGTAATCATATCCTGAAACCATGTCATAGATTAGTCTCCAAAGACCATAATTCCCAACTATAATCTCATGGGTTAGGTAAAATAAGGCCACTATTCCCCCATGTCTTTCACCAAGTCAATTATTCCCTATTACCCATCCCATTCAAGTGATCATGTCACATGTCATGTGTGAACATGCTCTGCCTCTAGGGATACCAAGCCTTCAGTGTTCCACATCTTACTTAAATTCCATGAATAAACTATACATATATAACATATAACAAAAACATTACATAGAAATATTATTAGAAATATAGAGAATCAATATATCATTACAATTTGGATAAATATTATCCAAACACACACATGTGTGATCAATATCAAACATGGGTATCATAGTATGTTCATGCACACACATTTCATCAAACATCAAACATAGTCTCTATTTTTATCCTCATAAAAAAATTAAATCAAACTAATCCCTGATAAAAGAGAATAAAAAAAATAAAAAAATATAATTATAACTATAATATACTACGATTCTATATGGTAAGGATCATACTAACTCAATTTTATTATGTTAATAACATTATTAATCAAGAGGGTCTTTTCGAAGACAAAAATTTCACTATAACAGAAACAAGATAATGTGATACAAGTACCTATATGAAATTTAGTCATTAAAATGGCCCTTGAGAAATATTTAAAATGAAAATCAACTATTGTCGTTGAAATATCATATTCCAAATAAAAATTTTCATTAATGATAGATTTTACAATATGTTTTTGGATATGTATATTTATCACTAATGAATATAAAAAATATAAGATAAGAAATGGGCCTCCATGAATATAGAAAACATGAAAGTTTCATAAATCCCAAGGTTTCATCTTCTATCATGGGTATGAATGTTTAATCAAGATGAACGAATAAACTATGAAGGTAGCATCAACATGGAAATTCATTTGACGAATTTCACCAAAACATCTGGAATACTTTGGGAAAATCGACATATTAAATATATCTATAAGGAAGATAGGTAAAAATTGAATAAAATATGTATGAATTTATTAATAATCACATTAAATACCCAATATGAAAAAATAATATGTTACTCTTTGGAATATTAAACATTTGGGGGAGAATTAGGCAATTTAATTTTTATCTTGACCATCTCCTCACACTCTATGATATCCTAACCCACAACTAAGTTGTAAATGAGAATACCCATTGTACAACCTTCCAAATTTCATTGATCCCTATCTTTTTATTTATTCCCAAATCACACCCTCCAACATTGGATAGGTGTGGTCTCTCAAGTATTTTTCCACTAAATCATTCCTCAATCCCCACTCCATGGTTATACATATTTCCCCTATACTTATTTTATATCAATGACTCCCATGTTATAAAACATATCATGGAGTTTCCCTTTTTGAACTAGGAATTATAAAATAACACTTATAGTCTTTTAAAATTTAAACATAATTCTCCCATGAATGATACCAACATGAAAACTCAATTTAGATTATAGAATCCATGACTAAGATATTAGAAAAAAAAATTAACAAATTTAAACTTAACATCAAACTAGTGCAAAAATTGTGTTATGTTTTCCCCTTACATAGTTTCTGACTTCGTAATTTCTTATTTTTTTCCCATTCCTAATGTAATTAATTATAATATACCATTTTTATGTCTATAATGTTTTCTAGGATGTTTGGGTTTTTTAGAGATGTAAAAAATTAGATGAAATTATATTTTCATGTATCTAATACCAAAACACACTAAATGATTTGGTTTCATATTTTTATTCACAATATATTAGACACATAAATAAATTATTTTACATCATTGTGTCCATTGAACTATATTACTATCAAATTAAACCTCATTATATACATATCAAATAACATATGATAATCTAGAAACCCATAAATGTTAGTAATATTAATATTTGTTTTTCAAATTATAAGAGTATAAGGAGGATCAAACAATTTATTAATCCAAGAATACCAAATGCATTAAGAAATTTCATTTGAAATAATGAGATTGAATATGAACATATTTCAATAAAATGAATATCTCTTTCATCATATCCATTAATATTACACATAATACTCTTCTAGGATTACATGGGACGAAAAAAATTAAGTTTTGTCTTAAATAATTAGTCAGGGGTAATATAATGTGAATGATTAAACTTCTAAAATTTCTCCTATGTTATAAGGAAATGAAAAATAAATAACATGAAGATATAATAAACATAAAATTTATGCGTCTAATATCCATGAAAATTAAAGAAACCATGGACAAAAAAATAGTTTACCTCATAATGATGGATTTCATAATCTCATAAATCAAAACACACTATCTTGTACTTGTTCTATAAATGATCAATTTAATTGGTATAGGGTTTGGTTTTTCATCTCATTCATATTTGGTTTTTCATTGGTCGATATATAACATTACTATTTTCTAAAAAATCATATATGTAGTACACTATGTTTATTTAGTTTTTAAACCATATGGATGTTGGTCTCTATAACCAAATTCATCATTATCTTCCATTTTTTTAAAAAAATATCATTTATCCGAGAATAAAAAAGGACATGATAGTCATCAACATATTTTTTTCAATCAATAAAAGGTTCAATTTAATCAATTTTCAAATGAATTAATTATTAAACTATTCTTAAAACATTATTGAGTACTCAATATTGCATGAAATAAGTAAAATGACTATAAATGCTTCATTAATTATAAATTAGATAATATTTAAAATTACCATCATTCATAAATATGATATAAATGTCAATTATACAAAATTTAATCCATAAAATATTTTCTATACTTATACTAAAAAACTTCTGTGGATAATTCATGAAAAATTCTCTTATGATAAACCACATTTTTAAAGGGAATGTTGTGTAAATATCATTGAAAATAATTCTGTCTAATATAATATTAAAATAATATTATAATAGAAATAAAATGTTGTGATATAATTTATCTAAATCACCCTAGACCAATGCATCAAAATATGGTTACAAGAATATTTAATTTTTAAACATAACAATATTTTTGTAAAACACTGAAGCTCAGATATTCAATATTATTGAGGACTGAGTAATTTATACATAATAAACCATGAGAATTTTTTTATAATACCCTTATTATGTTCTAAAAAACAATAAAATCAATTAAAATTACGTAGTGAAATGGGGAATCGTGATTTTAATGTGATCAAAAATTCAATATATGGGCTATCAAATTAATAATTAAGAATTCTTTCATTAAAATTTAGTATAAAATATCATTATGAAATTTAATAACATAAAAGATTACAACTAAAAAAAATAAAAAATTCTCATGAGATATCATGGAATAATACTATATCATGGAATGTTATATAAAAAATAATGATATTGGAATTATAACACATAAACATCAATGAAATCCATGTACAGCTACACCTACATTGAATGACTCTTTACATGACGCCATTTAAAATTATATTCCTCAAGAAATTATAATATTTCATATAAATATGTTTATAAATTTATATACATTGTTCAATCTTATTTCAATGGAATATAAAAAATATTTTACCGCTCATAGATATGATATCCTGACAATAGGTTAAGGATGTCTATTATAACTTCATAAGAGTGGGTAAGGCCTTAATTATTTGGCTATATAATAAGTAGTCTTGGATCATCAAAAAAAAATTAAAAACATTAAAGAAATTGATAACCATTCCCCAACCATAGAAAATGATCTTCTCAGATAATAAATATTTTAAAAAAAATATTAGAGGCCCTAAAAATTCACAGAAACTCATTTCTGTAACAATTTATAAATAAATATCTATAACACAATATTTTTTTAAAAAAATTATAAATTCATAAAAATATTTACATCATTATCCGATGAAAAAAATATATTTATCTAAATATTTATGTTATTAATCTTGTTAAATGACCTTCAATATGGATAATTATCTATAGGGTATTCATGAAAATTAAAATAATGAGTATGTATACCAGTCAATAACATCGTCATTCAATTTAATGCGTGGTTATCTAGATAAAAATCCACAAATAAGATGATGTATGTAAAAGTTTTTCCCAATGGAATGGAAACACACAAAATATATAAAATAAAATGGATAATAAATCACATGACTACATTCATAATGCATCCATTAATGAAAATAATACCATTGAAGGAAATACTAAATTGAATAATTCAAAACTGGAAAATTTTGTATTATTATTTACATATATGAATATTCTTTAGGGGAAGATATCAAATTGAATATAAATGAATAAAAAAATAATAGTTTTGTTCAATAATTGAAATTTAAAAAAATGGTCATTTTAATTTAATTTAGTTAATAATATAATATGTTTTTAAAAAAAAATAAAAAATAATCAATATATAACTAGTTACAATAAAAAATATCTTGAAATTATTACAGTGAAAAATGGAAGATATCTATTTGAAAGGGATTTCACAAAAATTGTATATGTTTCTATAAAAAAATAGAATGAAACACTTATAAAATAGTCTAAAACCAGGATAAAATAAATTTAAAAATATAATTATTATCTTATAACATCTAAATAAGTTATTTAATGAAATAAATGATGTTAATTTAGTATAATATTTTAGTGGATGATATATATTAATGAAATGTATTATTATAATTATATGTTTTTTCATTAAATATTTAAAATATAATGAATTAAATAATACAAAAATTGAAATTTAATGAATAATATATTAAGAAATAAAATCATACGATGAATATTGAATTGGGTGCAGATAGAGATAGATAAGGATTGGATCACATCACCAAAAATAATAATGTGAAGTACAAGATACCTTATTTTTAAGAATATGTTATAATTTCAAATACATATTTGGGAAAAAATATATTTTTATATGAAATTAATGAAAAATATAATGTGATGAGTTCAATAACATGGATACCAGTTATAGAATATAATGAAAACAATACTTGAAAAATACCTGAAAGAAGGGAATATTTGGAATGAAATAATTACCTCTCATCATGATAATCATCATTGTTATTTAAAACTCTTAAATAATATAGTATACTTGTTAATTAAATATTTTTTAACATCCGTAAAATTTATAATAATATTTTTTATTAAATGAATATTATTTATTTTCTTATGTAGATCATTTATTATATTAAATATTTATTTGTTTATCAGTTTATTGACCTTTAAGGTGTTAATGAAAAGCTACATCAATACAGTTGTAATGGTTGATTATCACTTTATAATGGTTCAATATTCTCTATAACAATCAATATTAATTGTTAATGTTATTATAGAATTAAATAGTTCAATAGTATAGTTTTTTTAAATAAATAGGATCTGAATGAAAATTTTATCTCTCAAAAGGAAGTTTTAAATAGATAATATGACATTATTTATTTATTTTTATTTAAATTTATATTGTTAAAAAATAATAGTTATGAAATGATGAAGAATGAGTTTTTTTTATTAGTATCATAAGCAATAAAAAAATAATTATTAATATCAGTTATAAGAGGAATAACTGATCAATGAATAATCTTAATTAGCTAAAATTTTATAAATTCATTACTAAAAATAATATTTTTTAAGAGTACATATAAATATATTAATGAAATAAATAAATGAATTTAGAAAAAGTATATTAGAAATGAAATAAAATTTTATCTAGTTTTTTAATCTTCCATTTTAAATTTTAAGTGGTTATAGGACAATTAAGAATATAAAATATAGAATTTTAAATACATATTATGACCTAGATACCACATATTAAAATAGTTTTAGATTATGAAGGTTATAAATTTTCTTGATAATTAATTAATGCAAAGTTAATGACATGTGAGAAAATTCATTGTATAAAATAAAGTGGAGGGTTTTATGATTTTTCTGAAATGTAATTATGAAAATCCATATCATTAGTACATGTTAATTCATGATTTATTACATAAAAGTGAACATAATAAAACCCAATATGATTTTGAATCCTAATATCTCTCAAAAATTATGTATATATTATAATTACATGAAACATGGGTATAAAAACATTATTTAAAACTACACAACACACTATTAAAATTCCTTTTGTCTTCTAAAACTATTTGGGATGCGTCAGATACTTACAAAAGAAATGTGTGAGCTATAAATCCAATGAATAGATTATATAATGAATGACATAAGGTAACGTTGTATATTCCAGTTAGGATACATATCTTGATAATGTAAAAGGGGATAGAATCAGAATCTTTTACATCAAAACATGATATAAGAGGATAATATAAGGGCATCAAGGGAATGTGGAAATAATATAAAACATGAATTCTGAAACAAAAACCAATGATAAATTTGTAAACATCATAACATAGTGTTATTAGGATAACCTCTCTTGAAAAATAAATGGTTTCTCATGAGATATAATAATTTCCAAATGCATATATGGTTATATAATTTTGGTCCCACCCATCACATTATTTTAATGTGTATGCCTATTTGTTTCACATAGATCATAGAACATAATGATTTATTTCATTAATTTTAATACAAATATTAATGAGTGTGTATTATATACATATATGTCCCCAAATAATGATGTATATTTACATCTTATTGAATAAATGTTACTGTAAATGGGGATGTGTATTCAGTACCGACCATGATTATAGTAGAAAATCATTAGATAATTTTGGAAGCAAAACATGGAAACAATAAGAAACTATGAAGTGAATAATGTTACTGAAATTCTCCTATTGACTCATGGAAATCAAATAGAAACTTATTGGGAAGAGAAAAAAATATTCTAACTTGCATTAAACGAAATAAAATGGAAAAATCATGAAGGATTATTGAATATAGAGGAGGGGGGTGGGAATTCTTACCATTATAGTAAACTTTTCTAATCATGTGAGGAGCTTCTTAATATCTTAAGGAAAACCAGGGAGTTACTTATGGAAGGAAGTTAAGAGTATCATCATTCTATAAAGGGATCTTATTGAAGGTAAATGGATGGAGGGGTGGGTTTTTATATCATAAGAGTTGAAAATTATTTATTGTAATATAATCACAAGATTTATAATATCTATTCCTAATTAATTCACTCCCTAATTAATACCATGGATTTCCAAATGTATTATCCCAAAATACATTTTTATTTCATTATATTCTACGGCTATGACCCACTCCCCTTAAAATTGTAACCCTAGTGATGTGTATCTGAGTAATAATTATAAAAAAAATAATTTTAAATACCATAAGTATATTAATGGTTTTGTAGGATTATTTTAGGGTTTATAAAATTAAACTAATTAAACAATAAAAACATAATTATTTGTTAAACCTAATATTTCTGGTGGATACTCATTATATTATTCATTTCAACACTTCTGGTCATTTATAGTGTCATAATTCATACCACATAGTTATAAAGTATGTCATTCTTACCTAGAAAATCAATTATCTGATAAAAACATGTAAAATTAAGCATTTAAAAAAATTTATATGTAAATTTCAGAAATTATGTTTTATTTTTCCAAATATGTCTTTAAATATCAGAATTCACACTTTAAATTTTTTTTGAGAAAAAAATGGTTTTTTGACAACAAAATTTTTCTCACACTTAAAAAATTAACATTTCAATTCATAACATTATATTATAATGTATAATTAATAAAAATTATTCAATAGTAAAATTATAATAAAATATCATTTATTTCCAAAATTGTGGAATTTAGCATAAATGGTTTCTTGTTTGAATATATATATTTTATAAAAAAATAACTTCTATTTTATTATAAAAAATATACTTTTCATTAAAACATTTATTTATTATTTCCAAATTAATTATAAAATATAAATTTTCCATTAATTTATATATGAAATATAAAAATTCTTATTTTTAGAATCATTATACCTTTACCATTATTACACTGATGAACTCCTTAATGGTATGGTATGAAATTGTGATATTTTCTTATTATAGTTTTTTGAACATGGTCAGTTACGTGATCTAGATGAGCTTGAACATCTACCATAAATGATTTTAGTAATTAATTAGTTATTTAATCTCATATTGGTATTTTTCAAGTTTAATACCCATAGATTCTACCTCCCTCATAAGCTCCTCTTAATGAGCTCCATAGGGTATAATCCTATTAGGAGTGGATATCACTTCCTTTTTCTATTTAAATTAGAAATTATAGTTGATCTAAATGAACTAATCATAATGGTCTATTTAAATCAACTATATTATCAATTATTGTGATTTTTAATGGTATTTTAAAACCAATAGACAATAGCAATAAAAAATATCCAAAGTGGTGATTTTTTTTCTATAACTAAATTACATGATTAAGAATTTATTCATTAAAAATGCAATTTAATTTTTAAATGTTTATTCACTAAATTACTCCCCCTTTATAAATTTAAATTTTTAAATTTTTATTTAAATAATCATAATACCTTAATGTAATTCTATTTCACATCCTCTTCCATTACCAATTTTCATCACAAATTTATATCTTCTACAACAATTTGTTTAACACCCTGAGATTTTGTGAAATATTTTCTAAATTTTATTTTAATGAATATGATTTCATTTCTATTATTTATTTAACAATTCCAAATATTTCCTTCACATGGAATCAACATGTCTTGTTCTATACACAACACCTACTTGGACTATGTTATATCCAACACTGTGTTTCTGAAAAACATAAATTTATTGTTATAATTATTTAAATGAGATAATTATAGCCTAGATGTTAAACATGGAAATATGAATAGTAATAACTAATATTAATATATTATTTATAATTTATTCTCATAAATAAAACAAATTGATAATGAAATATATAATTTTCTTGAAAGTCTTTATATGTTTTAAATTAATATTTTCTTAAAGAAATTGCCTTTTATGTCCTTCTTTGAATAATAGTAAAATAAATTTTAGAAACAAATAGAAATACAATTTTATAAAATAAAATTATTTTTTAATTAATAATTCTTAATTTATCTTAGGGTGATTTTTTTGTATTTTTCCAAGAAGCGTCATTTTTGGGCGAATAATAAAAATTAGTACAATGTAGTTACAAATACTCTTTTCGTATAAATTATTATTAGTGTCACATTTTATTTTAAATTGTTTTTTAATGTAACAATAGGTAAATTATTACTATATTAATCCAATTTATGTCAAGGGGTCCATTTATTATATTGGAATTAGATATGAAAACATATTGAACTTTTGAATTTTTTTACATTAAAAACTCATTTTCTCACTGTCTGTGAGAATATAGTTAATCATCATTTACCAATTGTATCATTTGAATTTTTAAAATTAATATAATATTTTTTAATAAGTATTATAATTTTAGACTAATAATATCAAATTAATTTTTCACGAATTATATTAGTGAAAATGATAATAAATAATGAGTGCAATTAAGGTAAAAGTAAGAATATTTATGGACAAAACCTTAATCTCAAGGACCAAAATGACATGTAAACTTGTCCAAAAGACCGTTTAAGCATATAAATTGACCATATAAATCATTGGATCAAATATTTTGGGTAATTAGTATACTATTAAATGGAATTTCCCTATATAAAAGGCTTTGTAAGGAAAAATGGGGAAATGGAACTTTCCTTTCATTTAATATTTATAATTCATTACGATATGTGAAAAACATCATATTTTAGTTCATACATATCCATTTAAAATATAAATGCATTATTTTTATCATAATAATTTATAAATTACTTTCATATATTATTTAGTTACTTAAAATTATTTAGAAATGGCAACGTAGTGATTATTTTGTTAATAATTTACAAAAATAAATGATACTAAAAATGTTAAAAGTGAAATGAATTGACTGAAATATAGTATTTAATAATGTTGAGAATATTAATATATAATTTTAAAAATATTTATACATAATTTATTTTAATTACAATATTTAATATATATTTCAAAATAAGAATTAAATAAATAATGTCAAAAGTGACATTATTGTTATTTTACAATGAATGATCTTCTACTAAATGATTTAAAGTTAATAAAATTATATAGTATGAAAATTAATTTCTAAGTGTTAAAACATTAAATACATTCTATTAATGGGAAAATTTATCTTTTATAATTATCAGTTTTTCCCAAACATTATAAAAACAGTGCTAGCAGGGTTAGGGTTTAAGTAGTGTTTTGTGCGTCATATGCACTTGTTTTAAAAATTAATTTCTAAATCACATGAGATTTTCATTTTTTTTAAAATTAGTTATAATATTTTTAATTAGTTGGATATATATTATATAATAAATATCATTTTTAGCCCAAATTTGTAATTTATGTAAGTTAGGAAACTAGATTCCTTAATAAAACTTAAAATTAAAAAATTATATAATCTTAAAAGTTAAGGAATCAAATTATTGAATTGAAATGTATTATTTTTGTGGTGTAGATTTTGGTAGACCAAAATTTCCCAGTACTCCATCATTGTTCCATTTTGTAGGTACATGAGTTAATGGTGACATCCCATTATTGATTACATTTTTCTATTTACAAGAGTGCCACTCCCCTCCACTATAAAAAGGAATGATCTATATTTCTTCCTCACACCACTCAAGACACATTTGATCATCCAACCGTTGAAAAAATAATTCCTATAATCCCTCTATTATTCCTTTATGCCTCCCTTTGTGCAGTAAGTAATCCGAGTAAGCCTTTTTGCACAAACAGAAAGGAGTTACCCAATTTAGAGGCAACATCTTCTCTCATGCTCCTTTATTTTATTTTCATACCCATCCCATCCACTCTCATTATTTAAATATTTTACAGAAACCCAGTATCCTAAATAATATAGGATGTAATTATAATGATAATTCAACATATAATTACACACACCTCCATCTAATGGGTAACAAACACACTATTTATGTGTTTGTTGTACTACAACTTCACTAATTCATGATTGTTCGTTCTTTATTTACCGCCTCTCATGATGGAAATTAGGATGGAAAATATTTTTAAATATTTAATTTATAATATTAATTATTTATTCAAAATTTTGTATTACTTTTTACCACTCATGGATTTTTGACATTCCTTTTTATGTTAATACTATAATTTCATTTGAGAAAGTGTGGGTTGTCGCCCCCTCAATGTGATGTGATTTATTATTACACTACATGGAATGTATTAAGGATGTTTTTAGTTAATATATATGATATATAATATTTTATAAAGTTACATTAATAATATATATAAAAATATATATATAAATGTGTCTTTTACTATCAATTATTTAACACCACAATTAAACATAAACAGTGTTCTTTCATATGTACGACTTGTGGTCTCCATGAATAGTGTATTCTATTTCATACTTATGTATTTTATGGGTTTTTATAATATAAATATACAAAATAAAAATTATATTTAAATCATGGTTTATATTTTAAAAATCATGATATAATTATAATGACCAAAGATAAAACAAATTAATACACATGTGAAAAACAAAGCTGGGATTACCTGAAGTGAAACCTTACCATATAATTGATAACAAGAGGGTAATATAAATCCATAATAAAACAATAAATGGTATTATATGTAACAATATGGTTATGTGATATATTTAGAGTACAATTTTAATTATTACACATGATTTTTTTATGAGTATGAAGAGATTTGAGACAGAATGTTATGGAATTTCATCTCACTTTTTATTTTTATGAGATAAATCCATTAGTCACCACCAATTTATTTCGTGTGGTATATGTACTGACCAATAATTTATTATATTTATATTATAATTTTATTTATGTTTATTTAAATATTCAATCCATTATATGTATTTCATGGGGGTTTGTGTTTCAAATGTTCCCAAATAAGTAAAGTACTTTTGTATCAAATTTCCTTCTTTACGACACATGGTTTTTTATGAACCTATGTTCTTGAAAAATATTTATATGCTTAAAATTGACATGAACTATCATGAATATAATTCCATTCATGATATTTTATGATTCATGGAATTTATTTTTCTTAAATGAAGAGTATGATCCCATGTATCCAAGGGGTATCATTTTATTGAAAAAATATCAACACATTTTGAGATTGTAAATGATTATTCTTTATTAGATGAAATTTAATGATTCATCTCTAAAGAACAATCATGAGCATAATTATCCTATATTTATTAAATATATATCCACATATTAGTACCATTTTATCATTCATTGGTACTCTATTATAATTAAGAAAATGTTTTTAAGAAAAATCAGATGGTATCTCTCTCTCCAGTCGAAAGTCATATTTACTTCAATATAATTTCTTCAAAAATATTTTCAAATTTTATATGAAAATAATTTTCATTTAAAAAGGATTATAAAAATACTTTATGGTTTTAAAATATGTCTTTATTATCTATCAATGTTATTTTTAATGATATATTTTCAATATATTCTCTTGATTTGGTTAAATGTTTTGAAATTATTTTGAAATATATTGTTCTTAAAATATTTTCAATATTACTCCATAGGTTTTAAAGTAAAAAGGTTTTTAAATTATTTTTGACCATTCAATTTATGTATTCAAAGTGTTTTGAAAGAAATTTTTTTTAAAATATTTTCAATCTTATTTTATATGTTTTCATAGTAAAAGGTTTTCAAAATGATTTCAGGCCTTATTTATATGTTTCCAAAAAAATTTCTAGGAAAATGATTTAAAATGTTATTATGTATAAAAAATCCCTTTTCAAAGAAGAAAGGTTATTTTTGTCATGACATATTTTAATGATATTTCCTAATTAAATACATTCTAAGATGACATCTGATGATTTCACTCATTACATTCTTGAAAACTATCTTAAGGTTTCATTGAATTAAATTATATGAAGGGGTAATACTTAATTTCATGCTCTTTATGAATCTTGTTTCTCTTTCTAAGGTTATATGTTTATGAAATCTGTTTCTATTTTATAGGTTCTATGTTTATAAAATCTATTTCTATTTGATGGGGTAAATGTTTATGAAATCAATTTCTCTTTTACAAGTTATGTTATTGATGAAATAGTTATAAAACATTTATCTCTTTCCACTTATTATGATATGTTTACTTTTTTGTGATACCCATTTCATTTCTTAAGTAATGACATGGCTGTTTATGGTTTTTTGGAACATGTATGTATGATTTCATTATTAGATGGGTGCCACCTATATTTCCCTCCAATTCATTGGGTAAATATTTATATCTCATGAGATGGACTAAGATGGTCTTGGTACAAAAGCATGACTACTAAGATGGCCATTGGCATGAGACATGACTACCATGATGGTATTATGGGCCAACTAATGCTACAAGTATTTCTATGGGAGTAAACCATGACTATAAATATAGTATGGGGAGTGAAACCTTAATACTAAGATGGTCTTGTATGTAATGCCTTGTCATCTATGGAATTCATATTATATGCTTCTGTGTCTGCACAATTCCATGTTACACTCCTTTGTTATTATTTCATGGATTATGATAATTACTTCCTTGTGATTAATTTATTATGAACTACCAATATTTATTGTATTCTTTGATGTAAATGTTATGATTTTAAAATGGTATGCTCATGTTTCATACCATTTTGTTCATGTAATGCTTACACATTTCCATTATTTTCCCTTATTGAGCATCTGAGCGCACACCTTTTGTATTTTTTCTTTCCCCAGGTTATGGATAATGGTTTTAGGTAGATTTAATTAAGGTAAGTATATCTATGGAATATTCTTAAGATATATCTCCTTGATAGATGAATTTGTTTACATGTTCCCAAATACAAAAAGGTATTATGAACCTCGACCATGTATTTTTGTAAAGTACCAAATATTCATCTAAAATGATGTAATATCCATGTATGTTAATATTGGGTCGTTATAGATGGAATCAAAGGAAAGTATTAGTCATAATTTCAAAACAATGATGTTAAAATATTAATGGTATCTCTAGGAATATTTATAAGTCTAATTTTAGGGTTGTCTCTAAGGAAAATTATATGGATGAGTTAATGTATAAGAGAATCTACTGTATGTTTCAAAAATGATAGTGTGAGTGGTTTTCTATAAATACATACCTGTTTCAAAAAGGATGTGTATGTGTATTTATAATAGATTTACCAAGGGGTAACAACTCCGACAAGATATTTCAGGTCTAAAACGAGGAAATTTATTACACGAAAACAGGCCTTGCTGCACACCTGGTTTGACACTCCCAGGGGATATTCATTGGGAATTCACAAGACTACTCAAAAACCTCTAAGAATTATTTAAATAGTGGATGGATAGAAATAACCGTGAATAATAATAAGGTTTCATATATTAATGAAGTATTAGCCATGATTTAGTCACCCTATATATAATTTTTCATGATTATATGGTATCCCGATATGATAAATGTTTCTCACACTATACATTCTAGTTTTACTCAATTGAGAGAAATATAAGGAACAAGTTTAGCCTTTAACTTTATATATTTGGAAGGAATGGTAATTATGTAAATCTATTTCCCAAGTGGAAATATCATAAAGAGATTCAGTAAGTTGGTATGATTATTGGATATACTTTTAATTATAACGAGACATCAAACGACCTGTGAATGGTATTTTATGTTCTTATATAATTTTTTACATTAATCATAATAAGTGTTATTATATTGAGTTTTAGAAAACAAAAAAAATGATCCATATTCATTACATAGTTATTATGGTAGAATTTGAAGAATACTATGTAATGGTTTATGAAAAAGGTTGAATTATTGGAGTATTTTTGTTTTGGAATTCAAATATAATGTAATTGGAATCCTGAAATATATAATTATTTTTATTATGAATTTATATTTTAGATTGAAAATAATATTTTTAATGATTATTTCTTGGAATGATTATATTTTTTTAATGCATGGTAACCCTAAATTAATGCATGATTTTGAGATAATGATATTTGGATAAAGATATGTTGGACATGAATAAGTAAATTGGATGATATAGATTACCTTATAAATGATTAGTGACAAACTGTTCTATGAAATCAAGGATTAATAATACAAGATCATATATTTAAATAATGTTACTAGTAATCATTTAAATAAGGAAGAAATCATGTTTTCTGAAAGGATATATGGTAATCCAGGTTATTACCATGTTTCAAGAAAATAAATAATGACAGTTGTCACGACCCGTCCCCTGGGGCATGTGTCGTAACTACCCAAAGCCCGCCTTCTATAGGCTAGGGGATAACACCTAGCACCAAAGGCGTAAATCCCTATAACTGTGAAGGAATTGCATTTATAAAACATAAACACACCCACAACCAGAGTACAAGAGGAAGAAAACACTAAGTAAAGTAGTAACAAGCGTGTTGAAAGTACAAAGGGGCTGGAAATACAAGCCCAATAGAAAGGTACAACTACAAATGAAAGAAAGTACAACTGAAAAGACAAATAGCTGAATGGTGAAGCAGCTCCTGGATCTTCCTCTAGGTTCCTACCTGAAGGGTACGTACAGATGTCCTCTTCAGCACTCCACGTCCTTCTGTCTCCTCCATGTACCGACTCTTCGTGTGATCCACCTCTGGGTACCATCCATCTCTATAAGCCTCAACCACGATCAGTGATATCCATCGTCTCCAACAAATACAACGAGGTGCGGGCATAGCCCATTTAGGGGTGAGTATGACGATACTCAGCAGGGACCCCGGGACCCTCAAGGTATCACTAAATCCATAAAATATAAACCAAGAAGAAATATCTCAATAGATAACCTTTACATAGGTATATGACCATACATATACATATGTTATCAAGTTACTAATCTCAATCATGAGGAAAACAGAAAGGTCAATGACTCAGCTCAAATCGGAATTTTAATTCACGATGCTGAAAACACAGCTACTGGAGAACTCCTCCTCTGTCGAGCCAGTATTCCTATCGTGACTCCTAGGTTCCAATAACTAACATTAGACTACTGAGGTAGTCCTCCTGTCAAGTATCGCAGGTCGGCCACCTCACAAAGTAGTGCTCCCCCGCCATGGGTTTGCCACCACACACAGTAATTATCCCCCCTCATAGCCTACAGTGGTACTCCTCCTTTCAAGTACTGCGGGTCTGCCACCACACAAAGTAGTTCTCTTCCACAATGGGTCTGCCACCTCACAAATTAGTGCTCCCCACTGGTCTATTCAAGTCACTCTGAATCCAATCGGACAAGTAGTCATCAGGTCTCAGCCAGCTACAAGGTCACCATACACCGTATGCTTGACTCCAGGAGGATCTACTTCACGAGCCACTGTTAGATACTTCCATGTGTTACGTAATCTCATATGGGAGTATCTCAAGGGACCTACTCGTCGTAGGGGTCTCAACGCAACAGATGGCGCGTCAATCAGACGTCCGGTCTGTGAGTTATTAGCATTTTCGTTCCAAGGGCCCAGTTGGATTTCAGGTACAATCCAATGCGGCCATACTCTAATTGTGTCAAATACTCATGTGAAGTATTCCAAAATAACCGTATCATCAATAAGAATCCAACATAGTCGATGGAACTTCAATCGGACATCTGGTCCTTAAGTTATAAGCATTACTGCTCCGAGGGCCCGGTTGAAATTTCGTTCGTACCAAACCCAGCCATTTTACAAATTAATAAAAAACTCACATAGAGTATCGCAAAAGGACCACCTAATCGTGAGGGTCCCAGTTCCACAGACAGCACATCGATCGGACGTGTGGTCATCATGTTATTCATGTTTTAGTGAAAACGGGCTCGGTCCGTTAGACCCGAGGGGATGACGGGTCGGGTCGACTCGGTTTTGGCAGGTGTGACCCGGAAAGGGGTAGGACCGGCCCAGTGAGTCACGCATCCTGGCCCGAAGAGCACGGCCCGGCCATGCCTGGCGCGGCCGGACCCAGCCCGGCGTAACACAGCCCAGCGCGACTCGGCTGGGCGCGCGGCAGGGCTGGCTCGGCCTGCCGGCCAGCTGGTCAGAGGGGCCCGACACCTTGGCTTTCCGAACCGGCGGTTCCCAGCATCACCTCCCTTCCCGAACCGGCCTACATTATGGCGCATGTGGCCCGTACGGCGGGCCATGGCTCTTTCGGCGGAGCGACCTCCTAGCACAGCCGATCTGCTCCACCCGGCTGGCCGACGGGCCCGTTGGTCCTTCCACCAATGCGGCCCGCAAAGCGGGCCGCAGTTCCCGCTTCATAGCCGGTGCGATGGCGTCATCTTCCTCCGTCACATCCTACGTTGTCTACGGTTCCACATCCCTGGCACGACGCGATGACACCGTGATTCCTCCGCTGCGGCCCGCTTGACTGCATCTTTTCCTAACTTATACGACAGCGGCCCTTGTGTCGCCGGTCTCTTCTGTGTTCCTCCTCGGATCGTCTATTCCAAAAAGATCAAGTTCTAGAGGAGGTTCGTCAAACCATTTTCGTTCGGCCCTCTCCCTCCGCATTAAGCGATAACAATAGGCCAAGACAATAAAAGATATACAATGACGAATCGAGGCAAAATTTCAATCCATTAAATTTGAATATAACCCCAACCTCGAATATGGTTCATTCGTCATAGGCACGTAAAGAGTTGTCGCTACATCGACATCAGGAAATAACGGTCATCATTGGTGAGTTCCCCGCGATTATATTTCCTCCCTTGATGCGGAGGAAGAAAAGGAAGCGTGTCGTCGATCTTTGTGGAACTGGAGTTCTTCGTTGAAGAGGCGTCGTTCTTCAATGAAAGTGGAATTCTCTTCTTCTTCTCCTTCATAAGAGCTCTCTCAAAATCCCTCTACACAACAAGTTCCAAGGTTAGATAATAGACCAATACTATTATTTTATTTACACTAGAAATTTAAATTTGAAAATGTAAATTACTTAATTAATTATTTGAATATGTTCAAATTATTAATTAATGTGTGTTGGAAAGAGTTAAAGAGGGAGAGAGAGGAAAGGAAGAGTTACAAAATTAAAGAGGAGTTAACAAATTAATGAAGGGGGTTTAAGGGAGTTTGGGGAAATGAAAGGTTGGGGCTCATTTGGGCTCCACATCTCATATAACCACACATGGGAAGTTGGGTGGTTGTGGGTTCCACCAACAACTTCCCATGTGAGGGTTTAACTTCCAAGGTTACAAAATAGAATTGTTCAACCATTTTATTTATTTTAAACTAATTCCCCAAATAATAATTCTCATCCCGCTTAAAACGCAACTGCGGTAAAGGTCCCCATAAGCAATTTCAGGCGCTGAGAGTTCATAGGTGCCCTCATATTTCATTTCTGAGCACCGGTTCAAAAGATAGAAAAACCAGCTAATTTGTTTACTGAACGTACCTGAGCTAAACTTCGGAAATTGATTCTGGGCATAGTAGGCCTCGGAATCAAGTGCCTTTAGTAGACATAGACTATTAAAATTAAAAAGTAATTAAGAAAAACATTTCCTTGAAATTTTTGGGTCTATACATTACTCCCACCTTAGGGATTTACATCCCCTTAAAGCTATAACACAAAATAGTGAAACAAAAGAAGGTACCGAGCACGCATCTGAGCCTCCCACTCCCATGTTCTCTCCTAGAGGATTCCAATGCTGCTAGTGAAAGCGCACAAGAGGAATCGACCATCCACATATGACCCTCTCTTGTCGATCCTGATCCTCTAGTGGAACCCTATGAAAGTAACTTCGTTGTCGATGTCTGGCTCATAGTGGTCGATGATGACGGATAGGTCGTGCACCCATCTCCTCAGCTGAGATATGTTGATGACGTCGTGCACATGGTGCAACTGAGGTGGAAAGGCCAGGCGGTAAGCCACATTGCCTACTCTGCTGGGGACCTCGAAAGGACCGATGAATCGTGGAGATAACTCATAGCCCCAGCCAAATATCTATAGACATCGTCGAGGTGAGACCCGTAGGAAGTAGCGGTCGCCACCCTTGAACTCCAGTGGTCTTGTATCCAATCAGCATGGGACTTCTGTCTGCTATATGCAGTCTTCATCCACTCCTGGATGATCTGCACCTTCTCCGTCGTAGCCTGAACCATCTCTAGTTCTACACGTTCTGACTCCATCAGTATCCACAAAGGATATCGGAAATGCAGCCAACAGTTGTCTCACCACTCCTAACAGTTGAATGCCTGATCTCCTATTAAGAGAATCTGCTACAACGTCCTCCTCCCCAGGAGTATAAACTATCTCGAAGTCATAGTCCGGGAGGAATTCAAGCCATCACCACTGTCTCAGGTTCATTTCCTTCTGATATAAGATAAACCTGAGACCATTGAGTTTGAGAGAACCGTAAACCGGTCACTCAACAAACAATGGGTGAAACTATCCAATTGTAAGAACTCATCTCCACCCTTTTTTTTCTACGTTCTACAAGAGCTACTGAGATTTATCCTCTTCCGAAAAGAGAAATATGGCCTCATCCCCTAGGTGAACCACTATATTTTCCTAATACCTTCAATACTAACATGAAAGGTACTATTTAATTCCATAGACGACTTCGTAAGGCCTCAACGCTAATACCAAGAGATCCAACCATTAATCTCACCTCCAAGGGTTGAGTCACATTGTCGGCATCAGTGTGTGGTTACTAGGTCTTCTTCAGAAGGAATCTCAGAAGTGAGGGTCATGTCAATAGTTTTAACCAGAACCTCTTATTATCAACTATACAAAAAGGATAGGAAAGTAAACGTCACAAGAACAAGTGTCTTTTATTACTACAGCTCAAGTACAAAGACACACAACAACAACAAAAAACAAAAACATGGAACTAGAACCACCAAGAACAAAGGAATCCATGCCTAGAACTAGTCCTGCTCCTGTCCACCTGCTTCCGGAGCTCCATAGTCATATGCTTTAGCTGCCTGATGTTGTGCTCTCCCATATCCACATGTTCCCTGTAATCGGGGTGGACCTCCTGGTGGTGGTGGTGGCAACACCTCGAAGTGTCGTCCACCTCCAACTGCAAGGCTAGATCCCCTGCCTCAGTCTCCAGCTCCTTGTGGTCCGCCTCGATCGAAACTCTGCCTATACCTGGGAGGTCCATCATCTATCTGCTAATCATATGAGTGGTGGTTTGGACAGTGACAAGACATGTGACCCTATCCGCCGCATGTGTAACACAGTATGGTATGTATGTCTCTATCACTACACTTGGTGCCTCGCACTACCTATCACGAGTTTTGAGGTCGACCACCTGTATTTTTGGCCCTCTTGGACCTCTGCTACATCTGTCTACTGCCAGGTGTAGAAAACTCTACTACATGTCGGCTAGTAGTGTGTCCCACTACTGGAGACTGCTCACCAAGGAAACACTCCACTAAGAAGGCTCGGTCCAACACCTCTGTCTCTGTCAGGATGTTGTGGGAGACAAATGAAGCTCTAATCTCTCACCTCAGCCGTTGCTCGAAGGTCCAGGCCCTGATGAATGGGTATCGTACCATGTCTATGGAGTAGCGCGAGAGGTATTTGAAGCTTTCTGAGTAATGTTCTATTGTCATGTTGCCTTAATGCTGATGCAATAGCTTCTGTATCCACCCCGCTTGAAGGGTGACTGGTACAATCTACACCCGGAACAGGCTCTCGAAGTCTGGCCATAGGAGTGTTGCCTCATCATGCATCTGTAGCATCAGGCTCCACCATCTGCCTGCTGCTTCCTGTAGGAGGCTGGCAGCAAGGATCACCATAATGTCAGCTGGTGTCCCTGCAAGTCTAAAGACTCTAGCCACAGCCTCCAGCCAATCCCCTACCACCTATAAGTCTATCTTTCCCTAGAACCTGAGTGGCCTCAGGAGCTGAAACTTGTGTTGCGCGCTCAAGAGGCCTGCATCACCTGCTGCTGAGGCTAGTGGAATCGGTGGCCCAACGGTTGGTAGTACTGCTGGTGCCTCAACTGAATGAGGGCACTGTACTGAGGCCTCGTCGCTTGGTGGCATGTCAGTACGTACAACTCTCAGGGTTCTAGTTGGTCGTCCATGGGGAGGCATCCTGAATGAACAGATGTGACACGGTCAAAATACTGCACCTGATGAGCTAAACTGGTCTGAGCTAATTTAAAATAAACTTTTCAAAACACACACAGAATCAGTGTTTTCATTCACTGAGTCGGAAATCTGATGTCAGGGTCCTGGTGTATGGATACGTCGGCCGTCCGCACCGACACTGTACCCCATGAACTGGAAACCACACATAGTACCCTTAACACTATTGCTTCACATATAGAAAATATTAGAGTCCTATGATCTATGTTAGAACCTCTCTTTGATGCCAATTTGTCACGACCCGTCCCCCGGGGGTTGTGTTGTAACTACCCCAAGCCCACCCTCCATAGGCCAGGGGCTAGCGACTATCACCAAGGCGTAAATCCCTATAACTGGGAAGGCATTCCTTTTATAAAATTTAAGCACACACACAACCAGAGTACACGCGGAAGCGAACACTAAGTAAATTATTAACAGGTGTGCTGAAAGTATAATGGGGCCAGAAATACAAGCCCAACAGAAAGGTACAACTACAACTGAATGATAGTACAACTGAAAAGATAAATAGCTGAATGGTGAAGCAGCTCTTGGATCATCCTCCGGGTTCCTATGTGAAGGGTTGGTGCATAGTCCTCTTCAACACTACACATCTGTCCATCTCCTACGAGTACCGACAAGTTGTGAGATCCACCTCCGGGTACCGTCCAGCTCTACAAGCATTAACCACGATCAGAGTTGTCCATCATCTGCTACCAACACAACGACGTACAGGAATATCCCTTGCAGGTGTGAGTATAATGATACTCATTAGGGACACTACGACCCTCAAGGTCTCACTAAATCCAACATGGATAAACTACGAAGAAATCTCTCAACAGATAACCTTTACTTAGGTATATTCCCATACATATACCTAAGTTATCAAGTAACCCATCTCAATCATGAGTAAAACACAAAGGTCAATGACTCAGCTCAAACCAGGATTTTTCTTCACGATTGCAAAAACACAGCTACTGGAGAACTCCTCCTATGTCGAGTGCAGTAGTACTGTCATGACTACGAGGTTCCATTAACTAACCTTAGACTACTGAGGTACTCCTCCTGTCGAGTACAGCGGGTTGGCCACCCCATAATGTAGTGCTCCCCCCACCATGGGTCTGCACCTCACACAGTAGTGCTCCCCCCTCATAGCCTAGAGTGGTACTCCTCCTGTCGAGTACCGTGGGTCTGCCACCTCACAATGTAGTGCTCCTACACAATGCGTCTGCCACCCCACAATGTATTTCTCCCCACTAGGCCATTCAAGTCACTCTGAATCGATTCAGACAAGCTGTCATCAGGTCTCATCCAGCTACAAGGTCACCGACCTCCGTATGCTCGTCTCTGGGAGGATCCGCTCCATGAGGCACTGTTCAATACTTCCAAGTGTTACTTAATCTCACATGGGAGTATCTCAAAGGGCCTCCTCGTCATAGGGTTATCAACGCAACAGACGGCGCGTCAATCAGACGCCCGGTCTGTGAGTTATTAGCATTTCCGTTCCAGGGGCCCGGTTGGATTTCGTGTACAATCCAACCCGGCCATACTCCAAATATGTCCAATCCTCTATTGAATCATGCCAAAATAACCATCTCATCAAGAGTAATCCAACATAGTCGATGGCACGTCAATCGGACAATTGGTCCTTATGTTATAAGCGTTACTACTCTGAAGGCCCGGTTGAAATTAAGTTCGTTCTAAACACGGCAGTTTTCCATAGTCATCCAAAACTCATTTAGAGTATCGCAAAAGGACTACCTCATCGCAAGGGTCCCAATTCCATAGACGGCATGTCGATCAGATGTGAGGTCTTCATGTTATTCATGTTTAAGTAAAAATTGGCCCGGTCTGTTAGACCTGATGGGCTGACGGGTCAGGTCGACTCGGTTTTGGAGGATCCAACCCGAAAAAGGGGTTGGACCGGCCCGATGAGTCATGTGGGCTGGACCGAGGGGATCGTCCTGACCCTAAGTGGCACGAACCGACCTGAAAGGGCATGGCTCGGCCTCGCGTAGCTAGGATGGATCGGCCAGCCGGGCAAGCGGCTCAGCCCCGTGGCTGTCCGAACCGGCGGTGCCCAATGGCGCCACCCTTCCCAAACCGGCCGGCTCGGCCAGACGACCTTCTGGCGCAAGCGGCCCGCACGGCGGGCCGCGGCTCTTCCATCAGGGTGGCCTTTTGGCACCGTAGATGTGCTCTTCCAGGACGGCCGATGGGCCGGCTGGTTTTCCAGTGTGGCGCCCTCCTAGTGCAGCAGCCCCCCTTCGCCCGGCCGACCGACATGACGGATAGACTTTTTGTCGAAGCGGGCCGCAAAGCAGGCTGTGGTTCCCACTGCACAGCCGGCATGTCTGCGCCGGCTTACTCAACTGGATCCTACACTGGCCATGGTTCCCCATCCCTGGCACGGCTCGACGACGCCGTGCTTCCTCCCCATCGGACCTCTTGGCCGCAGCTTTTCCTAGCTTATGCGAAGGGGGCCCTTGCGATGCCAGTCTCTTTAGGGTTCCACCTCCCATCGTCCGTTCCAAAAATATGAAGTTCTAGAGGTGGGTCGTCAGACCATATTGGATTGTCCCGCGCCCTCCGCGTTAAGCGATATCAATAGGCCAAGACAATCAAAGACATACAATGACGAATCGAGGAACAATTTTAATCCATTAAAATTGAACATAACCCCTACCTTGAATATGGTTCTTCATTGTAGATGCGGAAAGCATTGTCGCTCCGTTGACGTCGGGAAAGAACCGCCATCGTTTGTGAGTTCCCCATGATTATATATTCTCCCTTGATGTAGAGGAAGAAAATGAAGTGTGTCGTCGATCTTCGTGGATCCAGCGTTCTTCGTTGAAGAGGCTTCGTTCTTCAACAAAAGTGGAATTCTCTTCTTCTTCTTCTTCACAAGAGCTCTCTCAAAATCCACATACCCAACAAGTTCCAATGTAAGATAATAGTCAAATCCAATTATTTTAATAACACTAGAAATGTAAATTTCAAAATTTAAATCACTTAATTAATTATTTGAATAGGTTCAAATTATTAATTAAGGTGTGTTGGCAAGAGTTAAAGAGGGAGAGAGAGGAAAGGAAGAGTTGGAGAACTATAGAGTTTTTAAAAAGTTTATGAAGGGGGTTTAAGAGAGTTTGGGAAAAATGAAAGGTTGGGGATCGTGTGGGACCCACCTATCATATAACCACAAATGGGAAGTTGGGTGGTTGTGGGCTCCACCAACGACATCCCATGGGAGGGTTTAACTTCCAAGGCTACAAGGTAAACTTTTTCAACAATTTTATTTATAATAAACTAATTACCCAAATAATAATTCTCAACCCACTTAAAACTCAACTGCGGTAAAGGTCCCCTTAAGAAATTACTGGCGATGCGAGTATATCGGTGCCCTCAGATTTCAATTCTTTGCATCGGTTCAAATGATAGAAAAACTCGCTCGTTCGTTTATTAAACGTACCTGAGATAAACATTAGAAATTGATTCTGGTCACACTGGGCCTCAGAATTAAGTGCCGTAAGAAGCCACAGACTCATAAAATTCCAATGTAATTAAGAAAAAAAATTCAGTGAAATTTCCTGGTCTTTACAATAGTATTCCAAAGTTTTTTAATGTGACAACCAAGAGAAACATTGTGATATACTGGGGATCAATGTAAATATGATTTCATGTCATTTATTCAAATTATTTTGATTTTAATCATTCTAAATGGGTATAAGGTTAACCATTTATGGAATTTTCTTGTTAAACAATAGATGATGTCAGTATGTTTAATCTGTTATCTCTCTATATGGGGATATGTTCATTTTCGATAGCATTTTCATACTATTTTGTGTTTATGATAATGGATGGGATATCATTTCATAGGTATCATGATTTGTTATTAATTTAGGAATGAAAAATTCAGATACATTTTTACAGACATTCATGAAGTGGATCAATGAACAATAAAGGGTGACCTTATCCTGAAATCATGCATGTATATGTTTTCACGAATATTTTTCATATATAGGAAAATATTGTATAAATATAATTTTATCCATGTAACTTTGTTTGTGATGGATACGATGTTCCTTTAGTTCATTATAGATTTCTTTCTTTCTGATCATTAACTTTCTCATGACCTTGTTCTCAATATATCTCATTTAAAACGTGATGGGGAAATTTCTCTTCCATGAAAAATTTTTCCCTTCCCACCAATTTTTACCAATATGGGATCTCATTATGACTTAAATTAGGTAAAAATTATACTTACAACCTTCCATTTTGAAGGGTGATTTTAGTATCATTTTTAACATTTTTTTCTTAAAATATGACTTTCATGTGATGAACCTTTGATAACCGAGATGAATTTATAAAGAAAAATTCATTCTAAGGTGGGTAGAAATTAACACCCCAATATTATTTTAAAATTATTTTATTTATTTTCACATAATGAATTACTTTCCATTAATGTATTTTATTAAACTATGTTAAATATTAATTTCTCATTGAGTCAAATTTCCATTTCCTACATGTGACACCAACTTAGCATGTGTTATACGCAATAATAATTTTCTACAAAACATCATTTTATAGTTATAATTATTTAAATTAGATAATTATAGCCTTTACATTAAACATAGTAATATGAATAGTAATTAATAATCTTAATATATTATTTATAAATTTCTCACATAAATAAAACATTTTGATAATGAAATATATTAATTTTGGTCAAATCATTATATGTTTTAAAATAATATTTTCTTTAAGAAACTACCTTTTATGACCTTCTATGAAAAATACTACAATTAGTTTCAATCACTAATAGAAATATAATTTGATAAAATAAAAAAAATTCATAATGATGAAATTAGCTTAACGTGAATTTTTTGTTTTTTCTGAGAAACATCATTTTTTGGTGGATAGTAAATATTACTGTAATTTAGTTAAAAACAAAAATTCCTTTTAAATATTTATTTGCATTAAATTATATTTTAAATTGGGTTTTAAAGTCTAATTAGATAAATTTTGAATATATTAATCCAATTTTGGTCATTAGATTCATTTTTTATATTGAAATTAGATATAAAAACTTATTAAATTTTGTTGATTTTTACTTTAAACCCCCTCTTTCTCTCCACGTCTACATGATTAGTGTTAATTTTAAATTTCCTACTTCTATAAATTTAATTTTGGATAAATGAAATACATGGTTATAATCAGTATGATATTTTTATTATAATAAATTCATTTTTCAACAAAAATACAAGAGAAAGTGATTAAAATTAATCACGCTGAATAAGGTAGGGCTAAAATTAATTACGGACTAAACCATAATATTAAGGACCAGAATGACCTAGAATATTTTCCAAAATCCATTGGCTACCAATAATTCAACCATATCTCATACTGGAAAAATTTTTATGGGTTATTGGAATATTATTAAATTTAGTTTACCAATATAAATGGTTTAGTACAGAAAAAAATACTAAAAGGAAACTTTTATTGCCTCTAATATTAATAAAACTATGAGATGCATAAAAATAACATCTTAGGATAAATATATAATTTTGAAATATAAGTTAATTTAATTTCAAAATAATATATCATTAATTGGAAATCATAATTAAAATAATATAGATTTGTATAATGATGTCCCAACATGTATAATTGGAAATAAAAACGAATAACATAAACAAGGTTCTTGAATAATGAGGGGAAGGAGAGGATCCCTAAACTTGAGAGATCTCTACAAATAGATTGGGAGGAACTTATTATGAGTATTGGGGGACATCGTGAGGAATATATAAGGGTAAAGTTAGATTATTTTCATTGATCATTATTTTTTAGTGAAGATGATTGGGATGTTGGGTTGGTTTAAATAATAAAATAGAGGAGAATTAAGTATTAATTTCCAAATATAGGTTTAAGACTTTGTAAGTTTTTTTAATCAAAAACACCCAATTATTTTTCTAACGATTTCTCATAGATATGATATAATTTTGTTAATTTTTTTAATAGTACAATTCAGTAGAATTATTCCCTTGGTGATGTGGGAGGAATAAATTTGTATAACGAATTGAATTTTGAACAATTATACATAAAATTGTTTTTTGGATAATTCAACATGGATATATGAAATAATTCTAATAAAATAAAAACACATTGTTTTAAAGTTTAAATATATATTTCTTCTTTGATACCTTTTATGGAACATATTAAATCTATTTTGTTTCATTATAATGTAATAATTCATTCTATATATTTATACCATATTCAACCTTTACCTAAAAATTTCTATATCACATAAAAGTATGATCAAATAACTATTGTTTAATTTCATTGTTTTTATTTAAAAATTAATATTTATCTTAACTAAGTAATTTTCAAAATATTATTATTTAAACATTTTAGTTGAAAATATACATTAATGGAAAAATAGAGATTTTTGACATTAATTATTTATTGACACCTAATGAATTTACATTTGACTATGTAAAATTTTATAATCATTTATATTAAATAATTATACTGTCATAATAATATTTTCTTGTAATATATTTTACTGTAACTATTATTATATTCATTAAAAATATTTTTTTGATTTAATCTATATATTTCAAAACATTATAATGTGTGTGTCATTGTATTCAAATAAAATTACTACAAAACTTATTATTTACTCATTTAAAAATTCACATTAAAAGTATATAAATATAATCAATGTTTTATAAATAATAAGATATAAAATTTAAAAAAATTAGGTTCACCATATATATATATTTATTAAAAAAAAATTTCGAGTGAGTAAGGTGTACTATGGGGATATTTTGATGGTGTGGTTCGACGAACACGTTGAAGGTCGTTATCTTGATTAGCCTGAACTTCTCGGAAAAAGATTTTAATCATGATTAAATTAATTAATATCATAATAGTATTGGTTAAGGTAAAATCCAAATGATACTATCCTCATCATATGCTTAGTTAAATGGTCTTTATATGGTATGATCATATTGGATAATGTCATCGCTTCTTTTTTTGATGTGAATTTGAAATTTTCACAACCCTTAATATAAAAATATTATCTACCACTAAAAATGAATATCTTTTAATGATTATTATGACTGAAATAATTATAAATAAAATAGTCTATAACATTAAAAAATGTAATTTGTGTATGTGGTCCCATAAATACTTTTTTTAATATAGAATTCACTCATTTAAAACTTGAATTTCATTGATAAAAAATTATGTCATCACAGATTATATATTTTATTCAATATATTTCATCCATAATCATCTTAACATCATTATTATGACCCATTTTGTAATTTATCTTCGATTTTGACCTCTATAAAATTTATGTAATGTATAATGTCAAAAATTTCACTCTCTTACTTTAAATATCTTACATATTTTATAATTACAATAAAAACATATTCGGATATGATAAAAATTGAAGCCTAAAAAATAAATGAATTTATTTTTTCATTATATTTTTTATAATAATTAGTGATGAATGAATTATCTTAAATTATTACACAATGAAGACTCGATATTTATGAATGAAGTAGAAAAATAAATTAAATGAATTTAAGAAGACTAAAAGCAATATGTTCTAGGAGATTTAAATATTATATTGAAAATTTCAGACAAATACAACATATTTGAGTATTTTAACATGTTTACATTCAAATTCCATGTATTTGATTTTATTTTTAATGTCGAATTATATGAATAGTAATTAAATTTACATAAGTATAATTTAATCTTAAATATATATCATTAAATTTAATAAAGGATTAAAAACAATAAAGGGGAAAATTTGAATAAAAAATTACTTAAAATTTCAAACCATTTACATTTATCACCACATTGTAACATTATATGTGAAATTATATCCCATTAATATTGAAACAGTAATTAGAAAAATAATGGATAATGGTTTTTAACCATGGTGTTAAACAAATGATAAGGTTTAATATTATATCTTACCAGGCCTATATTTATTTATTACTTTACTAAGATAACATCCTACTTATAATTAAATCATTTTTGTTTTGGAAATAGATTACATGATATAAAAATGTTATATTATAATATTTCATTTATTCACAAAAAAACATTCATGATATTTTATTTGAAACAATATTTTATTTAACGATTTGAAAATCATAAAAGTACTATATTTGAAATGATTAGTGGTATATGGTTGAAAATATCAATCATGGAAAATTATTGGATCAAATTTCTTGTTATAATAAATTTTATTTGTCATTTAGATTTATAAATGTTGATACCACAAAAAACCTCAAAATGGTTAACTAGGGTTAAAAAACAAAAATGGGTTAAAACCTTATAATAAAAAATACACATATTATTTTATAAGAGGATTTTCACTTAATTTAATAAAATATTTGAAATATTTTTTTTAATTGCTTGAAAAATGAAAATTAATCTATATTAATTTAATAATTTTAAAATTCCTAGAATAACCATACTCTCACTTATGAATGGTGACCCCTCTCTTCTCCTCTCAGTACCCCCTGAGCCATTTTTCATCCTTGAAAATCCTCAATCCCTTCCTAACATCCCTATAGATGTTTTATAGGAAATGTTTTGGGAGTAATACAATATTCTACGGAATATAGGGTAATGAAATTTATTATTTCAAATAAATTGGTGTAAAAGGATGTAAATGGAATGTATGGACTCAAGTTAAGGGATTTTGTAAAAATTTCTATTAATTAATGCACATATTGATTATATACACATGATACCTTTAATAGGGTGTATATAATTCCATTTTTAATGTTATATCAATATTTCATCATACCTCATTGTATTTTATGTTACAATTCAAATAATTTTATCCAAGGGTTTTTGACATGTCACGAAAAAACCCAAGTTGACCCTGAACCAATCACCGGAACTGATCTGAGATGAGGCCTGAAGGGCATTCCCAACCACAAGGGCTGGAAAATAATTTCGAGAATTAAATGATTAATCCAAAGGGAAGTATTTCTCCAAATATAAAAAAAATAATTTGAACAATTGAATTAAAATTATTTTCCGAAATGAATAAATATACAAACTAATTATCTTTTAATTAAACTAAAAATACAAAAAAATATACAACCAAAACCCAACTAAAACTGACGACCAAAACATCCCCATGTGACCCTAAGGGTTAGTCACCCACACCAAGATCAATCATCACACATAAAAATAACGACCATGGAGGGTCCTCCACCATAAGAAAAAAATAATAAGAAACTATAGTTGTGATTATTAAGAGTCGGTAGGAGTGTAAGAATAATATATTCTCAGTTAAATTCCATTAAAATAAAAGAAACATCAACTAGAAGATTGAAATAAAATATATAAAAGTAATGCCTTCCATAAATTTACCATTTTTAATACCAATCACAGTCCGCTTACCTTTTTCATCCCAAATCCAGATTCTTTTCAATTAAAGCAACATTATCATTTTCAGGGGGAATGTTATGATTTCTTTTCAAACAGTTACAAGAGATTATAAAATATTTATACCTTAAAACAAAATTCATAAAACATTCAAAGAAAACCCACTACATTGTAAATAAATACCCAAAACATGGAAGATCGAAACAGCAACACAATAAGCAATATAGTAATAGAACACCAAAGTATCTGACCATCAATGCCGGATAATCATTATCTATAGACATCTTTGTGTCAATAGACATGGGTGAACCTAGGATCATGATAATAATCAAGAACATACTAATTTTTTTTACTCAACATAGAAATAATTCTTCCCTAAATGACATATATAACTCCCTCACATGCTCATCCATCCCCCACATGGTACAGACTGTCGGGATCTATCCCATAGAAATAAAACTCAATATATCCTCATGATATGGGCCACTAGTTATGGAATAATCCTAACTAGTGCATCATTTTATCTCATAATATTCACTAATTAGGATATGTTCTCATGTCATGATGTATAAAGAGGGTGAGTTACCTAATGAAAAACTAGAATCCAATCACAATCACATATATAATAATAATTACAATAAGAAGCATCGCCAAATTCACACCAATAAAAAATATATTTCCATAAAAAAAATAGATCACAAAGGAATCCACACTGAGGACCTCCCATTCCACATGATTTAAATGGGTCATGAAAATTTCGAAATGTGGGAATTCCACCCATTCTATAATTATATGTATATGGAATGAGAATTATCCAAGGATAGTTTCCATGATAAACACTTTCACCATTTTCATAAATGTTCTGAACATTCCTCAAGCATTTGTTCCTAAAAATACTTTTTCTGAACAACCAAATATATATTTCCAAATGGGATGCATTAAATAATTTTTCATTCCAAAAATATTTCATAAAATTCCACAGAAAATAGTCACACCACATTCAGAATCCATACCCACATTCGTCAAAATTTCAAACAGCCTATTTAGCCCCATCACATGCCAAACCATTTTTGAAAGCTAATTACACACTTCTATAAAATCCAAAACCACATTAAAAACTAATTTAGGGAACCCAAATCATTAATTCACACATATAAAATATATTTAAAATCTAAACCATGATTTTGACATCAAAAGTCACTAACAAAGTCCAATTAATCATTTCATCAAACACTTGTTGTGCAACATTTAACAAAACAATTACATTTGTCGCATAACAAGGTAGGAATCTCCACTTTTCACAAAAAAAAGAGATTCAATTATCACACAACATTATATTAAATTCTTGGAAGGTTTAAAAAGATTGAATATTACTAATACTAAATTAAAAAGGCATGTATAAAGGGAAACTTATAAAATAATGCAGAGTGCTTCAACAACGCACCCATGAAACCACATCGTGAAGGTTCCAAGATATATGATCGAAGATGAGGAGCCCCAAACACACATAAAACAAAACAAAAATCAAATAAATAAAATACCTTATATCCACATGACTATAGGGGAATAAGATCTCATGAGAAGATTAAATAAAGAGGAATTGGGGTGATAGATGATGAGATTACATTGATAAATATTCCCAAAACATGAATAAAACCATAGATACATGCCCATAGAGAAAGGGGGAAGTTTCAAAAACAAGTGTGAAGAAACCCAAGGATTTCAAAAACCATAGTGGGGTGGAAGGGCCATTTTGGGTTAATATTATAAATAGCGTTTTTTAGGAATTTCAAAAAATATATGATCTGGGCAGCTTTCATGATTTATCTGCATGATTAGGTAAACCATGTGAAAACCATAATAGATGGATTATCCTCAAGAAAGATCCTCCCCAAACACTTAAAAAAATGTTTTAATAACTATTATTAGGAATTTTTACCTCATATGGAAGCATCCCATAGTCCACATGGTTTCCTAGAGTAAGTCGCATAGATACCTCTAACCATGTGAAAACTATACAGCACTTGATTTTTGACCCAAAAACATACCTTTATAAATATAAACTCTTTAATTAAGATATGGAATGAACATTTTAAAAAACATAAACATGGTACCAACTCAAAATTTAGAACCATGGACACTCAAAACTCAAGAGAAATGTAGAAATTTAAAAATATACTAGAAAATGGGTTAGACCAAAAACCTGGGTGTGCCAATTCTCCCAAACATAATTCTCTCCTCCACTAGAAAGAGACAACATTTTAAAATTGATAAATCAAAGAAAAAAAATAAGCAAATTCATGATCCAATCTCTCAAACCAAGAACACATCAACTGCCAAATGAAATACATGCCTCTTACTCAAAACAACGCAACGATCCAACACCACATCCGGAAACATAATGTCACGATTGAACCAAAATGAATTATCAACATTGACGGCCTCAAAAGACTCCCCACTATAATAAAAAATATATATTCAATAAAAAATATAAGATACCATGACAAGAATTGTTGTGTGTCTCTCCAAAATTTATATCCCAACCAATTTGGGAATAATAACCTGAGAAAACGAGGAATCTTTCCCCCACACCGATCAACAAATACCCCAACCATAAGGGGGAAAATAAGATTTATAATAAGGAATATTAAACTATATCCACTTCGACACTGAATAATAAAATTTATAACAAAGTCCCTCACACCCATGAGATTCCTTACCATGCACCATCATCACTCTATAGCCTATGTATAGAGTCCAAATGTTTGAAGCATCTACTGCCTCATAATCAAGAGCTGGATATTAGTTATTGGAACTCATTTCCACTGGAATATGGGTTTGAGAAGATGAACATTTATCCTTTTTCACAATATATGAAAAATGATAGAAATGAGACATAGATAAGAACACAAAATCCACTTATAAGGAAAGTAATTTAGAACATTCAAAAGTGTATCTCACTTTCATTAAAATAGAAGCTATAAGGAAATCCACAACATCTACATTCTCAATTTAATGATAATAGAACAAAAATTATCATAACCAATTCAATAGACCAAAAAACTATAACATAAATGGAATATAAACCAAACCCAAACCGAACTCTACTCCTATGAACGAGATGCTTTCCCCTTTCTGGAAACACCTTAAAAGAACCATTGAATGTGGCCTAGGGGAACACAAACATGAAAGGTATTTGGTGCACTCATACACTATGAATTCTTAGGTTCTATCTTTCCACACTGATGACACACAATAATCCTACACATATAATAAGAAAAAAAATTATCCAAATTTCTTTTAATTCCATAGATAACACCAATAGCTTTAGGAAAATCCTCTTTTCTTATAATGGAATTCCCCTCACTACATCTATGGACTAAAAAAGGGATGACCACATTATGAACTTCTTCCAGCATAGATTCAACAAGAATATCTTTCCTCAATGCATCAAAAAAAGAGATCGGATTGATCTTAAACATCATCAACTAAAAATAAAGGGGAATCTCATACACAAAGTTCTGAGATTTTGGATATCATTTTTAGCTAACTCCTAATGATAAGGAACTGGACTCACAAAGAATATGGGGATCTACATCCCCATTCAATCACCTAACTACAAAATGAAAATCTCCATAATCATTATCACCTTCAATATCTCATAAAAATACCACTGAATGGTTATATCATTGAATAACTCCATGTATGATATCCACACGGTTTTTTCTAAAAGAATGAATTCCCCAACTGCCAAGTCAATCCTTCAAGAATAAAGGTATAAAACATTACCTATAATGAATCAGGAAACTCAATGAAGTTGAATTTCCTTTGGAGTTTCTGCATATACACTTCCTCTATGAGATGATCATCTTGACCTTAAACGAAGGTGGATTTAACATATAAAATTCAAAAAACCATCCATAGGTTGATCAACAATAAATCTCACTAATAGGTGAGCACCCATCACTACAAGAAAAATATCCATAGAATATTTATAGGGGAGTATTATATGGAAAAATAAAACCAAGGGTTCATCCAAAATGAATTCTTCAAAAATAGTTATCAAACACAAAACACTAAACAAAAAAACATCCTAGATATTGGGAAAAAACCACACTGCATTCAATTTAAAAAATCACAACATTCCTATTTTAACAAAATGTTTTATAGAACACTGACTTGGTGGGATTCAAACTCACTAATGGTATTCCTTAGATTCACACTCCCATTCACATTATTGTTCCACCCTAGGAAACCATCAAGTCATGGAAATCTGAGCATTCATTCACTTGTTACAATCCAACAACTCATCCACATTTCCACACATAACCATGCATGCGAGAACCCATGATAATACCAAAGAAAAAAACATTCCCATTTCAAAATTCTTAAATCAATTAAAAAATCCACCCTTCTCCAAGTCAAATCCATTTTATAACTTCACATACAAAACAAAATTATCTTGATCGAAATATAATATCCATGGATATCCATCCAAAAACCCAATTTCATCTTATTCAAATCATTTTTCAACAATAGAAAAAATTCTATTACCTCAAAATAATATTTTTATCCGATTAAAATTTCCAAACTCTCTTTAAGAATAAATTAATTATTTTCAAAAAAAATTAACAACTCATGGTTTTGAGTATAAAATTTCAATCCTCTTAATCCCTTTTCATTTCACCCCAAAGGATCATTTTCCAAAAAATCCATTTTTTCAAAATCCTTCTTCAAAATTTATTCATTATTATTTTTACACTTTCCAAAAATGATACCATTACCACTAAAATATAGATTTAAAATCTGCTAAACAATAGATTCTAGAAAAATTTTATAAATAATGTAAAACCCATAACCAGTCATAATAGAGAACTAGATTTTATTAGTGACTTGACGATATGTTTAGCAGTCATCTACCAAAGATAGCATCATCATGAGGTCTCTTCTAAGAATATGTCCCCAACTAAATATTGATTTTAAAATCCTGAGCGCTCACTCAGACCTCTATCCCAACTCCAATTTGGTATCCCATTCACAATATAAATGATCCTAAGAAACTAAAATAATATCCAAATTCCTAAGGAAACTCATTGTTTTGTCAAAAAAGTGTTTTCCAAACTCTACCCGAGACATAAAACCTATGCTTCTCTAGTCCAAAAAAAATATTCCATTAAACCAATAAAAACCTAGGCAACTCTAATAGCTGGATCCTATATAGAATCAGAATGGATCTGATACTATTTTTTTAGGAACAAACAAGACCCGACCCAGAACCAGTCACTCAAGCTGATCCGATTCAAGGCCCAAATGTTGTTCCCAGTCCCCGTGGGTTGGAAACTGCTATTGGGAATTAATTGGGTAATCCATAGGGAAAAATGTTCCCCAATATAATAAATAAAATGAAAAATGGAAATAAACTTTTTACCCCAAATGAATAAATATAATAACTAAACATCTTTTACATTAACTAAAAATAAAAATAAAATAAAACTAAACCCTAATTAAAATCACATGACCCCAAGGTTTACTCCCCCACACCTAGATCAACCATCATAGATTATGTTTGAGACCAAGATGATACCATTTCCCCAAGATAAATATAAGAAGAAACTATATGCATGATTATTAAAACTCATTGGGCATTCCCAAACATTCTATTCTCAAATGAAAATACATTAATATAAAATTTAAAACAAATTAACATTTTAAGTATAATATATTAATTTAATCCTTTCCAAGAAATCATTTTTATAACCAAACATAGTTCATATCCATTTGTCAATCCGAATTTATATTATTTTCAATTAAATAAACATTAACATTTTCATGGGGAAAGTGATGGTTTCATATCAAAACCGATAAAAGAGAGTAGAAATAATTTATAATTTAATTGTATTTCATAAACCATTGAAATTAAACCCATCACATTATAAAAATATACCCCACACATAGAAGATCTCAATAATATCACAATAAGGGATATAGAAGTAGTCACATTAGAGTATCCAACCAACAATTCTTCACAGCAATTCATCACAAAAAACTATGTGTCGATGTCCATTGGTGAACCAAGAGCTCATGAATGATATTGAAAATATGAATAAATTTTATATCATCACAAAAATCATGGTACACTCAAGGAAATTAATAAAACCCTCACATGCTCAGCCATCCCCCATATGGTACAAACCTATGGAAGATATCCCATATAAATAAAACACAATATATCTATATGTTATGGGCCACTGGTGAGAGAATAATCATAACTAGTATAGTAATGGTTTCATTGAAAACTAGCTAACTATGCTTGGATCCAAGTTAAAGATTTATAAGGAGGGTGATCCAACTAATTCCAAACAAGAATCCAATCACAATCACCTATATAATAATAATTCAATTACATGCATCACCGAGATACCCCATGGACCAATATCTTTCCTTCAAAAAAAATTGATCAGAATGGAGTCCACACGGAGGACCACCTATTCTATACAAAGTAACTATGTCACGAGGATTACACAATGAAGAAACAAAAATAGTAATTATATGTAGGAAAGTATAATTATCCATTATGTGATTTTATGGTAAACACTTGAACCATTTTTCACAGAAGTATCAAATTATCCTCAACAATCCTTTCATAAAAAACAAATTTTATAGAATAAATTACTCCTTTACAAAATCGTTGCATCATGTCATTTTAAATTTCACAAACATTATAAAAAATTACTCTCAAACAACTCAAACCACATTCAATACCCAAATCCACTTTTATCAAAATTCAAAATAGGCTTTTATCCAACATCACATGCCAAACCATTTTCAAAATCCTTACACACACTTCTTTTAAATCAAAAATCACATGAATAACTCTTTCAAAGAACCAAAATAATTTTTTCACATGTCAAAAATATATTTTAAAATCCAAATAATGGCATATATATCACATTTCATTCACAAAATCCAACAAGGCATTTCATCATACACATTGTAAGAACCATTTAATAATACAATTCCATTTATCGCATAAAAAAGCAGAAATCACCAAATTGCACAAATATAATCATTTAAAATATCACATAACATTATTTTACATTCATGTACGGTGAAAAAGAATTATACTAAATAATTATAAATTATAAATGAATGTATATTGGGTAACCTACCTAAAATCAATGTCACTTCAATAATTCCCACATGAAACCACCTCATGATGGTTCCAATATCCCTAATATACCAAGAGGGACATTAAACAAAAAAATCCAACAAAAAAATCCACATAATAAAAAACCATAGATCCACATTACCATGGTTTAAGATGATCTAAAGAAAAGAAGAAAGAAATAGGAAGTGGGGGAGAGAAGAGATGATTCCCTTGAGTAATCCTTTCCAAAAAAAGAATAGAATCCTAGATCAAGACCCTATGAGGGATACAGATTCTTGGATAACAAGGGAACGATCCCTTATGGTCACACAGACTAGTTGTAGGAGGAAAGGTTCATTTTTGGTTAAAAATATAAAGGGTGTAGTTTGGAAATTTCAAAATTTTCATGATCTGGGATGCTCACAGGTTTGGTCACATAGTTTGGTAATATATTCACCAACCATGTGAGAGGTTTCTGCCTCGAGAAAGAACCTCCCACACACACTTACCATGTTATTTTTCTAACTATGCGTAGGCAGTGTGCCCTCAACCAGAAGATTCACAAGGCCCACATAGTTCCTAGGAGCGTGTTTCACAATTTACTCTATCCATGTGAAAACTATGTTCTACCTCCTATCAAGCTCAAAAGTGTCCATTTTTCTGTAGAAACTCCCATATAAGGTTGAGAAATAACTTCGAGACCAAAAAATAAAGGGGTGATGTAAACATTTAGAACCCCACACACACAGAACTCAAGAGAAAATATGATATTCAATAATAAACTGGTGAAAAGGGTTAAAAACCAAGGTGTCTCATTATTGGAATTTTACCTAAGATATAAGATGTTTCATAACTCAATTTATACTAATTAGGTTATATCACTTCATCATTGATTAAATTTTTTCAGGATTACATGTAAAATATAATAATATTGATTTATATTATACTTTAACTTGTTTTTTGGATTTATATTTGATTTTTTTAATCACCCAATTGAATAAATATGAATTTAATGATATGTCCTTTATAAGTTTGTCATCAAAAATTATACTTCATTGGGACACATGTTTATGTTATTCACCTATCACCATTTATCAAGTGAAAATACTTCCCATTTGAAATGTTATATCATGACTCACCTTATTTTGAGTATATTAATAGATTAATTTGATGTTATTCTTTCATTGGTAGTAGGAATAAAAAGAATCCACAGTAGTTAAGGGTATTTATTTCAATCCTGAATTTTAATTTGGATTCACTATTCTAGAATTACTATTGGAATTTTATATGATATTTTATATAGATAAACAGATTTGATTTTATTATAAAATTTTAATTTCAGGATATTATATGGTTTTATTTCAATTTTCGTAGTTATTTTATCCCATTTCCATTATTTTATGGGTAATGGATGCAATATCCCTTTATACTTTGGTCTTCAACCTTACTTTTATGGAATTCCAAAGATCGAGATACAAACCCCATGATATCTGTCCTCATTCCATCCCACCAGATGTATTATTTTATTTCCCCATACATCTTTGTACACCATTAATGGATAGAGAATGAATAAATATGAGATTCTTCTATCATATACTTCTTCAAATCATGAATGGACGGAACACGTAAATGATTCCTAATCCATATCATTCCATTTTTATCATGTTTAAACTTAGTAAAACTTCTAAACTTGTTTTTCATTTCTTCATCAACATTACATGCCTCCTTAATCGTCACTTAGATATAGGGTTGAGCATTCATTTAAGAAAGTTAATATTTTCCCCTCCCTTTAGGATATCCAGATCATACCATTTCCAATCAAAAAATATTCGATATTTGGTGATCCTCATCATAGATAATCTATCCTGATCATTTTGACTCAAATAATTATCCACCTTGTTCTTTTTCTCCGAGTGGTAATCTGTTGACCAATAATAATCCTTTATCAACTGTAACCATCTTCTCTGGCATATGTTTTACTCTTTATATGTGAATATATATTTCATACTTTTATGATTGGTATACATATCACACTTTTCCCCCATAAAGATTATTCCTCTATATATTTAATGAAAACATTTCCACTGCTGACTCCAAATCATATGTTTCGTAACTTTTCTCAAGAATCTTCAACTATCATAAAGAATATGATATAATCAAGAGAAATTCTCCCCAAACAAATGATAATATCCATATAAACCAAGAATTTATTAGATCTTATTTATAGTGGCTGGTCAAGGATATCTTTCAATAGCCTCTGTCATTGAATGATCTATTGTAATACCATCCCTTTAGATTATGTTAAATAAAAATGAAACCTTTGGAACTAAAATTCAATAATTGTAAATTTTTCCTTAGGTTCTTTAGAACAATTCTCAAGTGATCTTAATTTTCATCATTTCTCTTTGAGTAGATAAGAATATCATCTACAAAGACTACAATAAATTGGTCAAGGTAATCTCAAAAGACTCTATTCATTAAATCCATTAAGATAGAACGAGAATTAGTAAGAGAAAAACAAACCACTATATATTCACGGTGACCACACCCTATATGGAATGCCCTCTTGGGTATATCCTCTTTATTGACAATCAATTTATAATATCCAAATAAATGGATTATCAAGTAAATGTATTGAGATCCGCACAATTGATCAAACAAGTAATCGATATGGGGAATAGGATACTTGTTCTTGATTTTGATCATGTTCGACTCCTGATAATGAATAAAGAGTCGCATTTATCCATCATTATTTTCTACAAAAAGTACTAGTTCTCCCCAAGGTGACACACTAGGATGATTGAATCCGTTATTATGGTTTTATTGATGTATCTTCTTCAATTCTTTCAACTCAATCAGGGATATTCTATGAGGAGTATTTTAAATTGTTGTGGAACTAAGTATAAGTCCTATCGGGAACTCAAATTCATGTTCTTGTAGATTCCTGGGAAACACTATTTGAAATACATCGAAAAAATACAAAAAAACAAACATTTCATTTATGTTGATCTTCTACCACACCATTTGAGATAAATAACTCTATAGAATGTGAATTAAGACCCATACACTGGATGAAATATCCATCGGAAGTTCACAGATATCGTCACATTGATATATGATCATATGAGGAATTGAAATATCAAACATAAATTCCCCTACTTGAAAATGGATGTGAGATTTATGTAGAGAAAGCCAATCCATGCCTAGGATGACATGAAATTTAAAAAAAGGAAGAATGAAATGATTTTTTGGAAGCACATACCCACAATCATTAACTGGAGAGGAATCATAAACGTGAGATTAAATAATAGTACCATTAGGGGGTTTCACTAATAATCTCACCTATAATTGTTTTTGAGGAATCTTAACACCCTTAAAATTTTATTTAGATATAAAACAGTGGGTGGATCCAGAATCAAAAATGAAATTATTAGTTCTAGAGTGGATGATGATTGCACATTTCATCACTTTGTTAATGAACCCTTTATTATATATAATTATTTCATGAGATTTACAATTTTCCCCAAGCATTAAAGGTTTCTGACATTGATCATCATCAATAACTCATGGGTTTTGGAATTAGTTAGTATAATTATCATTCTCTTTACACTTGTATCACTAAATCATTAGAGGTGCATTCTATGCGAATCATTATCCATTTGTGTTTTGAGCCAACTTCTTCCTATCAACATGGTAGTAAATTGCCAAATGGAATTCCTTTCCACACATAAAACATTTATTATACCCCTTCAGTAAATTTACTCTCTTCCTTATCCCACACTTATATCGTAAATGAAAAGTCATCTTCTTTTCTACATGTTTTTTATAGTTTCCATTAAACCGCATCTTCCGCTTTTTTTCAAAGCCAAGATATTGATATGTGACTCCTACCTGGATTTGAACCATGATTTCAAAATTCAAAATCTCTTCATATCTACTAGGGTATCTTATATTCATTTACCTTCCGAGACTTCCCTTTAATCCACCAAAGAAAAAATCAAATTTACTTTTAGGATTGATGATACTTCATGTATTGTACCTCTAAAGTCGTGTGAAATTTTGCTCGTTGGCGCCAAAAAACTCATCATCCCTATTCATAAACACAAATTAATGTTTTACTAACTTATTATGAAGAATTATAGGAAGGTAAATATTGAAAAATAAGTTCTCTAACTCTTTCCAAACCTTTTATTCAATCTCATCATGCTTCCTCATATTCTTGATTAGATTCCACCAATGATTAGCTTCTCCTTCTAACTGATAAATAGCCAAAATGATTTTCTCATGATCCAAAAATTGATGAATGGAGAATATATCTTCATTGGTACTAATCTGTTGTAACTCAATAATTGGATCAGTAGACCATAAGAAATAAGGAGGGTGTTGCCTCATGAATGACTCAACAAAATGTGGTTCCTTCCATTTCTCATTTAGAAGTCTGTTATGATTCATAGCTTGAGAAATAAATGTGAGCATAGAAATGATATTTTGTATTCCATCACCCATAGCATTAAGATGTTCTAGTTTCCAATTGTTTCATTTTTAATCATAATCTCTATTAACATAGTTCCCATGGGTTCAATCCATTGACTAAAAGAAATATATTATAGTACAAAATAGTTATCATAATGAGGAACCACATAATCATGAAAAATAACTTATTGGAATTTTAGCTTATTTCAACTTACATAATATTTGACCCCTTAGGTTTATCCTTGGTTATGCATAGCTAAGTCATTTTTAAATCCTTCATAATTCATTGTTATGATTTTGTGAATTCTAAAAGCATATCACCTATTACTTTCAAACTAGGCGTGTAGCTAGGATCGTTGTCATGTACAAGATTACCATGAGTCAAGACTAAAACTTCTTTTCAATGTTTTTACCCATAGGTACATATATTCCAATGTCCCATCTGGATTTAGTATCAAGAAAAGAATGTATTTCTATGAAATCACTCACTCTATTAGTCACCAATATTCCCAAACATTTTCCAATACTTTTTTGATTCCTTAGACATATATTTTAGACATTTCCTTAGGGTTCCCACTATGGTTTTATCATCCTTGTAACACCCCAATCATCCATGGTACACTTCTTTTTGAATAATATAGTAGTGTGTTTTGTACGCAACTTCGAGATTCTAACACACCGCGACCAATCAAAGTAGCCGTTATGAATATTAATACCTAATTTTTGAAATTTTATATATTTTATCTATCAAAATGGACTTAATTTTTGGATTCAGAATATCGAAATTATCCTAGGATGAAATTTTGGTACTTTTCGGATAACTTTTATATTTTGATAAATAGTGAAAATTACTAAATATTTATTAAAAACAACATTTCTTAATCGAAATAATTAATAGTGATAAATTATGAATTTTCATGGTTTTAATGTATATTTATATTATATTTTTACAATTTAATAAATTGTTGGTCATTGGACATAATTTCACATTTAAACCAGACATAAACAAGTGTCAATCTGTTGATAGTTATTATCTCTTAAAAACAAGCTTTTTGTTTTGACAGCAGGAATTAATTTTTAATTAATTTCTACCACTTATGTGTTTTGAATTTGGTGAAATTGAATCCATATTAAGAATCACAATTTCCAAATTGTGTAAATAGGTAACATTTTTTTAGACATTTTGAATAATTACATCGGTAAATATTTTATTTACCAAGGATTAAGGGTAAATCCGGTAAATAAGGTTTAAAAAATAATATTATAATAATAATAAATTACTCTAAAACGTGTCTTAACCCTATAGGTTGATACATGTCAGACCATGGTCATCTTTGGGACGATAATGGGACCCCATGGATCCACTTGTAAGTGATAATGACACTTTATATTAATTAGTTTAAAGTAAATACAAAAATGACATAAGCCTATATCTTTTAGAAAAACAATTTTTACATAGGGTTAAATATTTTATATTTTATACTATAAATATTAATTATAAATATAAAACGATTTCATATATAATGGTATTTTATTTATAATTTTTAGACATTATATAAGTCTATTTATTTGTGACACAACGATGATGCAGTAATTATCTTATTAGTGAAATATTAAAAAAATTGATATCATAAATACCCAAATAAATATAATTCGAGACATTTAATTAATACCACGAATTTTATTGGTTAATATGAGATGTTAGTATTGATTTAATTAAATTTTTTCTAATTACCCATGCTATTATGATTTTCAAAAAAATAAAATACCAAATTGTCTCAAAAATGACATAAAAGAGTTTTTAAAACAAATATTATATTTTTAATTGATATTAAATTCCTAAAAATCTATGGCTCGCCCGAAGGACTTTTATCATGATATGTGTATAATTAAAGGACCTCTTGGGGGTCTCTTGGAGGTATATAATATGTTTATTGACTATATAATATAAAATTACAAAGTGACATGGTAAGTGTCAAACTAATTAACCCAAAGTTAAATCTAAAAGATAAGGTTAATATAATAACCCAAACCTGTCTAAAATCTATTGTTTGATATTATTCCGACCACTCCCAACCTTAGGCTTTGAATAATCCACTTTGGATCCATTATAAACTGAATATGAATTTATTATCAAATAATACTTTAGGTTTTTTCTAAAGAGACCCTCCTCCCCCTTATAAAAGGACACCACATCTAACAAATTATTTACACTTTCAAATCCTTTTGGATCAGAAAAAATAGGGAAAAATATCCTCCCAAAATCCCACCAAGAGGCCTTAGTTTGATCATAAAGCCAATCTAAGGAGCCCTTTTGATCAAATCAAAAGGAAAAAACTTGAAGAAGAGGTAATGTTTTCACCACCCTCTTTCTAGTTCCTTTCTTCTTCAACATCTTCATTATTTGTTATTTCTATTCTAAATTAATAACTGCAGTGAATTATATATATTGTGATGTTATTATAAATATGGAACAAAAAAATTCATTATTTTATCCATCCCTTGAATGACATGTCACCATACGTGCGTACGTACGACCTACCGTCACCACGTTGTGGTGTAATTGTTATTCAATATATTATAATTTAGATGGGTATAATAATGATGTATAATTCATTTAAATAATAAATATCACATTATATTGATTATTTCTATATGATATACCAACCAATTCTGTATTATTTTAATATCAAAAGAATGATATTTTCGCTCGTGCGTACGTACAGACTACCGTCTCCACGAACGGGATTAGATTCATTCCCCATCATATCCATTTGAGTCTAATTCTAATTTAAGGATTAAATTTTTTTTTAAGGAATTCATATCACTCTGTATATGAATAAATACAAACTATCCATAACAAACACGACTTACGTAACAAAGAATACAAAGGAAAACGAGTAAGTTGACACCCGAAATGATGATAATACTAACATATTATTAACAAAGAAATATTAAAAGATCATATATGATATCAAGTTAATGTATATAATTCTTGTATAATTAAATAACAATTATATCACCATTATACAATAAGTTAACCAACCCTCAACCAAGGAAATGTACAAGGTAAGGGGTTTTCATCTCACTCCTTATTCCCATGAGATTCATGCCATATTGCCACTATTACATTTTTGTGGTGTATGTACTGCCCATAATTTTATTATTTGTGTAATACACTTTAATTAATGTGTATTTAAATATTCATTGTATGATTCCTCTTTCATGGGGTGTATGTTTCGCAAGTTACCAATTTTTTAAGGGTTTATTTCACAATCTCTTCATTATCCGAGGTTGTTTACACGTAATTATCTACGTGGACCTCTTTATCATACACATCCATGTTTCTTAAAAATTTATTTCAAAAAATTCTTAATATTTTACAGAAGATGGGGTAAAGCCATTTATACCCTTGTTTTACTTTTAATAAGAGGTTTATAAAGGAATATTTCTGTCATTTTCCAAAAAAGGCCCTTTTTAACCTTTTCGACAGAATTAAGGTAAGAATATCTTTTTTTAACTTATACAGTGGGTGCGACTATTTTCCGTCGTTATAAAATCTTAGAAGATTCCATTACAAGCTTATAAGGATATTTACAATGTAAATGTTTTATTTTATAATTATGTGACTTTTAAATGATTTAAAAAAATTAGATATTTCTCTCAAATAGTTTTGATTTCATCTATGTCAACACCCTTTGATGGATTTTAAGATTATTTGTAGTTGATTTATTATGATAAAAAACATCCATATTGTATTGAAGGTTTTTTAATATGTTTTACTATGGATGTGTTGCTTTTATACCATTCATGTTTTATGAAGAAATTATTGACATTTCGTATGATAGTTTTAATACAAATGTTTATGTTCTGTTTAATCATGTTCGTTTGAGGAATTCATTAGACTTAATATGCGACGGGTGGAGCTCGATATAGCTCCTCGATGCATCAGTAGGTCTCATGATTCAAACTAGTGTATTGGCATGAGGCCTTCACAAAATCATACTTGTAGTCTTGGCACGACGCCTTGACTATGTGGTTATGATAGTCTGTCATTATGCATTCCAACATTATGAAAGTGGTTATTGATATTGAATGTGATTATTCTATTAGTGTAATTTCCATGTCATTAAGTAAATAGAATTAATTCATTTTATCTTTTCCATATTATGATGAAGTTCATGTTTAAAAGGATTTTGTTTTAGTTATACATTGCCTTAAATTTTTATCCTTATTTTTGAAAGTTTCCGAGATATTGTTATCCTTGTTGGGAATCTGAGCTCACATCTTTCTATTTTTTATTTTTCACATGATGTGAAGAAGTATTTTATGAATGACCTATAGGGATAGTATGTGGGGATATGAGTGTGGACTATGGAGACTATGTTGTTTTAGTTTTCATTTATATGATGTAATGTAAAACTTATGAATATATCTAGTGTTTCCACGGCTACTAAACTAATTGGTCTTTCGATATTTGATCTTTTTTGTGATCATGTCAATGTTATGTAATAATGAACCTACTTTGGGTAACTGGGGTCAGGGCATTATAGTTGGTATTAGAAGAAGTTTAGTACAATCCTTGTAATCTAGATTTAGATAAACTTTGATTAGAGCACATAGACCTAAGATGGACTTTGAGGATTAGTATAGAAGAACTTCCTAGAAATTTGGTATTATAGAGATTTTGTGAGTTTTCTGAGTATTAAATCCCTATCTAGATACGAGCATGTAGAGGCGGCTCTGTCACAGATGTATCTAGGGGTAAAACCCGAAAACACCGCTTTGAGCTAGACTCGAATGAGAACTAGTACACGATAATGGGACTTCCTGCACTCTTGGTTATGACACTCTCGGGGGATATGCTTAGGATAATTATCATTTACTTTACAAACCATTATGAAGGGTTTATGAGTATATAATTCCCCAAAGAAAACATTTTTATAATTATGTATTATATCCATAAACTGTTCAATTTATGTTAAGTGATTTACAAGTATGGAATTATGTATTTTGATTCATAAATTGATCTAGATTATGCCATTGTTTATAAAGGATGCATAGTGGAAGAAATTGAAACTGTATCAATGCACACACTCAATGTAGGGATTTCCCTCCTACTCAAGAAAATTATAGTGGAGATGGTGATGCAACTGGTGCAGATCAGCTAATCTCCATACTGGGACACCTCACTCAGGTTATGAATAATAACCATACCCGTATGGAGTACCCTGATCCGCAGCGTGGATGATCAATGTCATATTTCATCATGAGGAAACAACCACAAACATTCAATGGGAGTACAAATCCATTAGTAGTTGTGTAATGGATAAGTTTCCTAGAGAAAATATTACATGCCTTGGGGAGTAGCGAAAGGGAAAAAGTTATCATTTTAGTTTACCGCCTCACTAGAGATGCTGATCAATGGTGGTCATTGATTAAAAACAATAAGGAAGACGATGAAGTTTAAAATATGGAATAGAGGGAGTTCAAAGAGATTTTCTATGAAAAATAATTTCCTCGTGACCATCAAGCAAATATGGAAAGGTAATTTATGAGTCTGAGGAAATAGAATGGTGATAATGTCACAAAGTATGAGGCTAACTTTACAAGGTTAGCAAGGTATGCTGGAGATTATATATGTAACCCAAGAATTAAGATTGATCTTTTCATTGATGGGTTAAAACCATTTCTTCGTCGAGCATTAGTCTCACAATCATTCTCCTTATACAGAGACATTGTCTCATGTGCTATCATGATAGAAAATGAATTATCTAAGTATTATAACTTTAAATCAAAGCAAGAGAAGAAGAGATCTGCTCATCAATTAGGAAATGGAAATAAGGGGAATAAGGGAAAAGATAAAAATCCATCCTACAGTAAATGTGGGAAGAAACACCCTGGTACATTCATAAAAGGAATGGGACTCTGTTACATGTGTGGTGAAAGAGGCCACCAAGATCATGATTGCAAGGGAAAGAGAGTAACTTTCAATGTGGAATGCTATAATTGTTGACATATGAGACATTATGAAAATGAATGTCCTAAGCGTAAGGGGAACATTCCTCAGAAAAGTCAGAAGGATCAAGGAAAAGCTTATGATATCACTACTGCTGAGGTAGAAACTCCGAAAGACATGGTGGCTGGTAATTTAATGGTTTCCTCAAGTTTAGAAAATGATTTATTTTATTTTGGATCATCACATTGTTTCATATCTTCCCAGTTTTCTAAGAAAATTAGGTATTTCGAATTTTATTTAACAAAGGATTTGTCAATTAAAACTCCAAAGGGAAGTATCATTGCAACAATGTTTTGTGAATTAGTCCCCATTAGAGCACATAAATGTTCTTTTCTTATGATCTCATTGTCATAACTATGATTGAGTTTGATATACTCCTCGGTATGGATTGACTTTCAGACAATGATGCGAAGATTTATCGTAAGAAGAAGGAGGTTACGATTTTTGATGATGATGCTAATGAAAACCTTATTTTTAGAGCAGAATCATCACCACCAAATTTTTATCTAGATCCACCACTAGTAGCTCAACTAAATTCAATTATTGGAGAGGAATAGAATGAAATGACAATGGGCGAGGAAATGAATGTTCAAATAGAGGATGTACCTATTTTTAATGAATATATAGATGTGTTTCTAGAAGATTTTCCTGGACATCCACCAGAACGAGAAATTGAGTTTTCCATTGATTTAATTCTTGGTTCATGGCCTATATCGGTGAACCCATATAGATTGGCCACTGTGGAATTAGTTGAAATAAATAAACAACTATATTAATTGAGTAATAAGGGATTTATTCCCCCTTGTGTTTCTCCATGGGGATCCCATGTTCTTTTTCTTAAAAAGAAATATGGATCCATGAGGTTATGTATCGACTATAGTGAGATCAATGCTATAACAATAATGAACAAGTATCCTCTACCACGTATTGATGAATTATTTGACCAACTGCATGGAGCTCAATACTTTTCAAAGATTGACCTTTGATCTGGATATCATCAGTTGTGTGTGAAGAAGGAAGATATTCCGAAGATAGAATTTCGAACAAGGTACGAGCATTACGAGTTTACTGTAATGCCTTTTGGATTGTCTAATTCACCCTCTGTATTCATGGATCTAATGAATAGAGTTTTCAAGGAATATTTAGATGATTTTGTGGTGGTAATTATTGATGATATCTTTCTATACTCCAAAAGTTATGAAGATCATGAAAACCACTTGAACATTATCCAGAAGACTCTTAGAAGACATGAATTATATGAGAAGTTTTGAAAATGTGAATTCTGGATTTAGGAGATTTCTTTTCATGGCCATATTGTCTCTAAGGATGGAATGATTGTTGATACTTCTAAGACCATGGAAATCCAAGAATGGCTATCACCAACGAGTATAACTGAGGTACGCGGTTTTATTGGTTTGGTAGGTTATTATCGACGTTTCGTCCAGAATTTAGCCCGATTAGCTAAACCATTAACAAAGCTCACACGTAAAGGGGTTAAATTTTTCTGGACAAAAGAGTGTGGATAATTCTTTGAAGAACTGAAGAGAATATTAGTCAATGCTCTTATATTGACTCTACCATCAAGGAATGCTGGGTTCGTTATTTATAGTGATGCATCAATGAATGGACTTGGTTGTAATCTTTTCTTTGAAGATATGAAGAAATTATCTCTATGGTGGGAAATGTGAGATGTATTCTGATCACAAGTGTTTGAAGTATATTTTCACAGAGAAAGTACTCAACATAAGGCAATATTGATGGATTAAACTGCTCAAGGATTATGATTTCATGATACACTACCATACCGGGAAGGCAAATAAGGTGGAAGATGCTTTGAGTAGAAAGGGTCATAGAATTTTGAAGAAGATGAGAGTTGAAAAGGATCCTATATTCATGGATCTAGTAAATATGGATATGGGAATCACCATGGAAGGTGAAACATCAATGATTTTTCAAATGGTTTCCAAACCATCTTTAATAGAAATGATACAGAGTTCCCAGACTATTGATGAAGAGTTAAAAAGGAATATAAATGCTGTGAATGAGGGGAAATTGAGTGACTTTCTATGTGACGATGGAATTTTGATGTTTGGGAAGAGACATTGTGTTCCCGATATACTTGATCTAAAAAGAGAATTGTTGAATGATGCTCATAGTTCCAATTTCTCTATACACCCTGGGAGCACCAAATTGTACAGATATTTGAAGGAACATTTTTGGTGGGACAACATGAAGAGGGATATTGCTGATTTTGTGTCAAGATGTATGGTTTGTCAACAAGTGAAAATTGGAAGGCAACAGCCTGGAGGAGTATTTCAACCACTTACCATACCTGAGTGGAAATGTGAAAATATCATGATGGACTTTGTCATGGGACTACCAAAGACTCCTAGAAGGAACGATTCAATATGGGTCATTATTCATCGTCTTACCAAGTCAGCACATTTCCTTGCTATAAGGGAGGATTTACCACTTGAACGTCTTGCGAGAATATATATTAATGATGTTTTGAGACTTCATGGAGTACCCCTATCGATTTTCCCGGATCATGATCACCGTTTTACATCATGATTTTGGAAAAGTCTTCAGAAGGCCTTGGATACTGAATATCATTTGACCACTGCTTACCACCCTCAAATAGATGGGCAATTAGAATGAACTGTTCAATCCTTAGAAGACATGTTGAGATCATGCTCACTTGACTTTCAGGGTATGTGGGATCAATATTTACCTCTGGTAGAATTTTCCTATAATAATAGCTTCCATTCGTGTATTTGGATGGCTCCATATGAAGTGTTATATGGATAGAGATGTCGCACACCAACTTGTTGGGATGATGTTGGTGAATGAAAACATGTAGGCCCCGAACTGGTGGAGGAAGCGATGGAAAGGTTGAAGGTAATCCAAAACCACATCAAAGCAGCACAAAGTAAGAAGAAGAGCTATGTTGATAACCAAGGAAAGGATTTGGAATTTCATGTAGGAGATAATGTTTTCTTGAAGGTATCTCCATGTAAGGGAGTTATACATTTCGGTAAGAAGGGTAAATTGTGTCCCAAGTACATCGGACCTTTCGAAATTCTAGAACGATTTTGGGCTGTAGCTTACCATTTGGAAATGCCGCCAAATCTCTCCAAAGTTCACGATGTGTTCCATGCATCACTGTTGAGAAAATACATGCCTGACCCAACTCATGTACTCACTTACTAGAAATTAGAACTGGAACCCTATCTATCTTATTGCGAAGATCCCACCAGGATTCTTGATACGAGAGAACAAGTGTGGAGAAACCGGACGACTCGTCTGGTAAAAGTTGTATGGAGAAACCATAAAATTGAAGAGAAACATGGGAACTCGAGAAACTTAAGATTAAGAACCACCCGAATATTTTTATGCAGTAATAGTATAGATATTTTTAGGATGAAATTATTTGAAGGAGGGTATAATGTAACACCCCAAGATTCCACAATACGCTTCTCTTTGAATAATACAGTAGCGTGTGTTGTACGCAACTTCGAGATTCTAACACGCCGTGACCAATCAAAGTAACTGTTATGAATAGTAACAACCATTCTATGATATTTAATAAATTTTATCATTCAAAATTGACTTCATTTTTGGATTCAGAATATCTAAATTATCCTAGGATGATATTTTGGTACATTTCAGATAACTTTTATATTTTTCTGAATAATGTAAATTACTATATTTTTATTAAAAACAACTTTTTTTAATCGAAATAATTGATAGTGATAAATTATTAATTTTAGTGGTTTTAAATTATATTTAGAATATATATTTACCATTTAATGCAATTTTTTCATTGGACATAATTTCACATTTATACCGGACATAAACAAGTGTCAACCTTTTGATAGTTATTGTCTCTTAAAAACACGCATTTTGTTTTGACAGCGGGAATTAATTTTAAATTAATTTCGGCCACTTCTGTGATTTGAATTCAGAAAAATAGACTCCATATTTGGAATCAGGATGTACAAATTGTGTAAATATGTAACCTTTATTTTTAGACATTTTGAATAATTACTTCGGTAAATATTTTATTTACTATGGTTAAAAGGTAAATACGGTAAATAAGGGTAAAAAATAATATTATAATAATAATAAATTACCCTAAAACATGTCTTAACCCTCTTGGTTGATACATTTCCGACCATGGTCATCTTTGGGTCGATTTTGGGACCCCATGGATCCACTTGTAAGTGATAATGACACTTTATATTAATTAAGTTATAGTAAATACAAAAAAGACAGAAGCCTATATCTTTTAGAAAAACAATTTTTTCATAGGGTTATGTATGATATATTTTAGACTATAAATATTCATTAGAAAGATAAAATGATTTAATACATAATTTTATTTTATTTATAATTTTCAGACATTAAAAAAGTTAATTTATTTATGACACAATGATGATGCAGAAATTAACTAATTAGTGAAATATTTAAATAATTGATATTATAAATAACCAAATAAATATAATTTGAGACTTTTAATGAATTACACTAATTTTATAGGTTAATATGAAATGTTATTATTGATTTAAGTAACTTTTTTCGAAGTAATCATGATGCTATAAATTTTAAAAAAAATCAAATACCAAATAGTGTCAAAATTGACATAAAAGGGTTTTTAAAACAAATATTATATTATTAATTGACATTAAATTCCTAAAAATCTAAGGATCTGTAAAAGGACCGGTATCATGATATGTGGTTCCTTAATGGAACACTTGGGGGTCTCTTGTAGGTGTTTAGTATGTTTATTAACTATATAATATAAAAATACAAAGTGACATGGTAAGTGCCACACTAATTAACTAAGAGTCAAAACTAAACGATAACGTTAATATAATGACACCAACCTATCTAAAATATATTGGCTGATAGAATTTACACCCATACACACCTTAGTATTTGAATAATCCACTTTTGAGCCATTATAAACCGAATATGAATTTTTTATAAAATAATACTTTATTTTTTTTAAGTGCCCCTCCTCCCCCTTATAAAAGGACACCACTTCTGACCAATTATTCACACCTTAAAAGCATTTTGGATCGGCTAACCTCTTCCCAAATAGACTACCAACTTCCCTCAATTCAACCTAGAGTCCTTATTTTGATCATAAACCCAACCTACAGAGCCTTTTTGATCAAATCTAAAGGAAGAACCCTAAGAAGAGGTATTGTCTTCACCACACTCTTTCAAGTTCCATTCTTCTTCAACTTCTTCTTTATTAGTTATTTCTATTCTAGGTTAATAACTCCAGTATATTATATATACTGTGATGTTATTATATATATGGAAAAAAATTCAATATTCTATCCATCCCTTGAATGACATGTCACCATACGTGCGTATGTACGACCTACTGTCTCCACGTTGTGGTGTAATTGTTATTCAATATATTATTATTTAGATGGTTATAATAATGACTTATAATTCATGTAAATAATAAATTTAAAATGATAATGATTATATCTTTATGATATAAAATCTAATTATATATTATTTTAGTATTAAAATAATGATATTGTCGCTCGTGCGTACGTACGGACTACCGTCTCCATGAACGTGATGCAATTCACTCCCCATCATATCCATTTGAGTATAATTCTCATTTAATGATTAAAAATAATGATTATGGACTTTATATCATTCTGTATATGAATAAGATACAACCTATCCATAACAAACATGGCTTGTGTAATAATTAATATAAAGGAAAACGAGTAAGTTAACACCCGAAATGATGGTAATACTAAAATATTGTTAACAAAGCTATGTTAAAAGATGATATATGATATCATATTAATGTATATCATTCATGTATAATTTAATAACAATTATTTCACCATTATAAAGGATGTTATCCAACCCTCAACCAAGGAAATGTACAAGGTAAGGGGTTTAATCTCTCACCTTATTCCCGTGAGATTCATGCCATACTGCCACTATTACCTTTTGTGTGGTGTATGTACTGCACATAATTGTATTCTTTGTGTAATACACTTTAATTTATGTGTATTTACATATTAATTGTATGATTACTCTTTAATTGGGTGTATGTTTCATATGTTACCAAATTGGTAAGGGTTTATTTCACAATCTCTTCATTATCTGAGATTGTTTATACGTAATTATCTACTGGGACCTCTTTATCATCCACATCTATATTTCTTAAAAAAAGTATTTCAAAAAATTCTTTCTATATTACAGAATATGGTTTAAAGTCATTTATACCCTTTTTTGAATTTTTATAAGAGGTTTATAATGGAATCATTCCGTCGTTTTCCAAACAAGGTCCTTTTATCCTTTTTGACAAAATGAAGGTAAGAATGTATTTTTGAAACTTATACGATGGGTGAGGCTATTTTCCACCGTTATAAAATCATAGAAGCTTCCCTTACAAGCTTATAAGTATATTTTCAAAGTAAATGTTATATTTTATAATTATGTGACTTTTAAATGATTTCAAAAAAATAGATATTTCTTTCATATAGTTTTGATTTCATCTATGTCAGCATCCTTTGATGGATTTTAAGATTATTTAAAGTTGATTTATTATGATACAAAACTTCCATATTGTAATGAAGTTTTTATGATATGTTTGACTGTGTATGTGTTATTTTTATACCATTCATGGTTTATGGAGAAGTTATTTACATTTCGTATGCTAGTTTTAAAAAGAATGTTTATGTTAGGCTTAAACCTGTTCATATGATGAATGAATTGGAATTAATAAGTGACGGGTGGAGCCCGCTATAACTCCTCGATGCATCGGTATGTCTCATGAGAAATAAAAGTGTCTTGGAAAAAGGCCTTGACAAAATATTATTTGTAGTCTTGGTACGAAGCCTTGACTATTTGGTTATGATATTCTGGCATTATCAATTCCATCATTAAGAAAGTGGTTATTGATATTGCATGTGATTATTTTATTAGTGGAATATCCATGTGAATAATTAAATGGAATTATTTCATTTTATCTTTTCCATATTATGCTTATGTTGAAGTGAAAAAGTCTTTTGTTTTAGTTATACATTCCCTTAAATGTTTATGCTTATTTATGAATGTTTCCGCTATATTGTTATCGTTGCCGGTAATCTAAGCTCGTCCCTTTCTATGTTTTATTTTTCCCAGTATGTGAAGAAGTATTTACTGAATGACCTGAAGGGACAGTATGTGGGGATATGATTGTGTACTATGGAGACTATTTTGTTGTATTTTTCATTTTTATTATGTAATGTACGAATTATGAATATATCTAGTGTTTCCATGGCTACAAAACTAATCGGTCTTTTTAGATTTGATTTTTCTTGTGATCATGCCAATGTTATGTAATAATGCACCGACTCTGGGTAAATGGGGATGGTTTGTTACATCCTTGCTTCCAAAGGTTAATTATACGTTCCCTCTTATACCAATTATATTGAACCTATCTTTTCAGACGTTAATATTAAATAATAGTTTCATATTACTTAAACATTATTCAATCAGACACCCAAAGCCCGTACTTGTTATAGTGCTTTTGGAAACATGGAAACATAAAAACTGATACATATGTGAAATACATTATCTCACATTAGGTTCTTCTTGACTAGAACCCTTCAAAGAAACCTAGAAAATAATAAATATCTACAAAATATATAGATGGAAACATAAAAAGATATGAGCTCAAATGTTTATAAAAGGAAAACAACGTAGACATGTGATCATAAACATTAGAATAAGGGTATGATAATGTGATCATGAAAATAGAAAATCATACCATACATATGAAAATTTCATATGTAAGAATCAAGGAATAAATCATTGTAGTTTATATTACATCAATAAAAATGATTTCAAGGACATAATCGCTAAATGAATAAAATAAGTGTAAGATATGGAATTGTGGAAAACAGATAATCATGTAATGATTTCCATAGTAGCCAAGTAATTGCAACCAAGACTAGATTAGTAGTATGGTTTCACTACCCATTACATTATAGTAGTCATGTTTCACTCACATACCCATCATAGTAGACTGAGTTCACTCCTTATACCATCATAGTAATCAGTGTTCACTCATACGGTCATCATAGTGGTCAAGGATCAATCCCTTGACCATCATAGTTTATATCATCAGATATAAAACATTACCTTATGTATTTGATGGATATATTGGTACCAACGATGAAATAATGAAATCATATATATATGTGCATAAGATCATAAATAAACATATCAAAACACATGAACTGAAAACGGTATCACAAACTTGTAAACATGTCATAACATTTAGAACGATATAGGCTTCATAATCATTTAATAATAAACATAACTCATGAAAAGATGTGTGTCTCAAAAGTATATTACCCTTGAAAAAGATATGGGCTTCATAATCATCATTCCATTGAAAAATAATACATTCCAAGAAATAATATGAGTGAAAACATTGAATAATTTCCGCCTAAATGCATGATTAACACAAATGGATGTTATCATATATGGGTAATAATTTTGAATGATCTTTTAAAAACATTTCTTTAGGATAATATCTTTTATTCATTAAAAATTCATTTATATAACATACAAAATTTTGAAATGATTTTACATTGCAAAAAGATTTGAAACTTGTAAAGGAAGCATTGAAAAAAATAAAACACTTTAAAAATCCTATTTCATTGAAAATTATCTTCACGGAATTTTTTAAATAATTTTTGAAACATTTTCAAAAACAATGTTTTTCAATACCATAGATTTCCATCCAATTAGAGATAATGCCAAATTTTAACAAAAATAACATTATCTTAAGTAACAAAAAGTGCAATAATGGTACTAAAAATAAGGGATATCATGAATATATAGAGGATAATGAAACTCAGTAATATTCTAGAGATATGGATCATAATATTTCATCATGGGAAGTATAAACATAATCAATCTTGTAAATCAATGAGATTTTTTCAATAAACACTTATAACTCGGTAAGATGGGATCATAATCTCCATGTAAGAATATTAAATTACATAAAGCATAAGGTATCAGGAAAATATGTATATTCAAGATATAGCATGTAAAATGGAAGTATATACACCTCTTAAAAGTGTTTAGGTGGACAACAAAACATGAATATCAAAGACAGAAAATTTATATGAAACATTTTTACGGATTTGAAAACTTGTGAAAGCTAAACCCCGTGAAATAGGGATATTAAAATAGGATTGTGAATACCAATAAATTTATGTAAAGGATACAAATAATAAAATCATGTTCAGTAAAAACACCACAGAAAAGTAAAGAATGGTGAACATAGCGTGTCTCTCACAGAAGGTAAAATTGAGATGATAGCCCCATACCGTGTGTCTTTACACTCTCCAAAATCATACAAGATTCATGTATAATAAATATAAGTTTATTATACATCTTTAAAGTATGAATATTCTTATACATAACTACATATATGGTTTTATTATGATCTTATAATACCATCTTGTTAACGATCCTATGTTAAAATTTCACTTCAGGTAAAATTCGCTTTGTTCTTCGCATGTGTCTTAATTTGTTATATATTTGGATTTTATACTTTTATAATGATTCCCGAATGTAGACCAAGATATAAATAGTAGGTCTATATAGTATATTATTATTATTATAATATATAGAATATAATATTATGAAATGAAATACAGCATTCCTGGAGATGGTAAGACATATATCATCATAAATATTATTTCCGTCATTATTGTCATATTGAATGAATGTATGTAAATGAAATAAGTATATATATATATATATATGTATGTATATGAATATTTTTTCCTGTAACATGACTATATTATATATATCAAATAATTTCCCTGTACCCATCCTTAATACATTCCATGTGGTGTGTGAGCAAATCACATCGCTTTGAGGGTGCAATTTTCCATACTACGTCAAACGAGATTATTATATTAACACCAAATGGAATGTTAATAGATTCATGTTTTAAAAGGAATATAGAGTCTTAATGAAATAATAATACAATATATGACGTATATTTATAGATTGTTCTTCATAATGGCCACCATGATTTGTGGTAAAATAAAAATGAACAATCATCATTTTGTGTGGGAGTAATTCACCAAACACATGAATAAAAAGTATAGTCGATGTCTATTATATTGAGTTATGTTTAAGTCTAGGATGAACCCATAGCATAAAATGATCTTATTATATTTAGGATTCAAGGTTTTTAACACATGAATGGTATAAATATAGTGTAGGGTGTGATGAGAGAAAATAAATGAAATGAGTTTGAGAGAAGACGTTACCTCTTAATCAGGTAACTCATTTGGGTTTAGGATAAAAGGATTCATTGAGAATATTTATAATTAAATGGAGTCCTCATGGTATATTGGAGGATTATTTGGAGGACCATTGAGAATATATTTTTTTACATAAAATAATTGAGAGGTTTAAGGAATGGTGATATGTGGTGGCGTTTATTATAGGGAAGGAAAAGGACTAACAAGGAATTTTTAGATACAAGTTAGGTGTGAACATGTTCTTACCAAAAAACGTCATAAAAATTAACCAAAATCAATAATTTAATGTTTATGGATGAACTAATGAAATAAAATGGGTGTTTCACATGGGGATTGGTCATTTTGACCCTTAATATTAGGGTTCAGTCCCTAATTATGCTTAAATAGGCCTTAATCATTGTGATTAATTTTAATCACTTTTAAAAATCATTTTGGTCAAAAATTTACAAGGTATTATTTGGATATAAATATTAAATTGAATAAAATGGATTATGTTGGACATTTTAAATTAAATTCATAGAATACGAAAAACTAATATTACTGATAATCCAACAGACGTGAAAAAATAATGGGGTTTTAACATGTCAATATGTTCAAATGTTTTTCAAGATTTTATATTCTGTTTCAAAGTGAAATTGATTCTAATGAATTTAATTTCATTAGTAGATGTAATATTTATCTAATATTTCTATAAACATATTTATATGATCTTTTATCATTAATAATTAATTATAAAAATAGATATTTTTAACAAAAAAGTTGTATTTTTCACTATTCATAAAAAATGACGTTTCTCAAATAAATCCCTAAAAATCATCCTAGGATAATTTCAACATTATGAATTACAAAATTAATTTTATTTACCAATTAAAATTTATATGTGTTTCTAATATTCCCTTCACTATTATAAGTGGTTTATTTGGGAAAATTTTATTTTTAAACATAGAAGGACTTTACAAAAATCATATATATATTTATCAATATATTTTATTAATATAAAACAAATTTATAAAATATTAATTTTCATATAAAAATGTTTAATGGATAGGTTATACTTATATTTATAAAATTATATCAATAACAAGATATGTTACATTGAATTTTTGTGTTATGTGTATCATACGCCAAGTCAGTGTTGCATGTAACTACTCTAATTCAGTGTTGCATGTAACATTCACTAATTAGGTGTTCCATGTAACTAATGACATGTGGATGTTTTATTTATCATAAAATATGTCAATTTTGTGTGTAACATACAAAAAGTTAGTTTTACTTCTAAAAGGAATATTTGACTTAGTTTTTTGTAAGATATACATGAAAATTTCAATTTATTAAAAAAATATGTCTATAAAAAATGAGGTGTTAAAAAACCAATCTTGGATACAAATATAGGATAAGAACACAAAGATATGGAGTTATAAAAAAGTATTTTGGTGAAGAAATGTTTCACCTTGTTGACAAGATTCATAAAATTTACTTGTTTAACCCCATATCATTACATGGGGATACACACACATAGCGTAGAAGACCATATGATCTAAGATCTAATTAGAATTTGAGCAATGAAAGATCAATCATGGAGGTGGAACATATGGTTAGGGCACTATATTGTTTTAATGTTATCCAAAATATATTTTAAATTCAATATTTGGAGATCTACATAGTATTATGATAAATTATTCTAGAGATTGCAATCCTTATTAATTTTGAGTGAAAATGAAGTTTACTTTTTAATCTATTACTAATGTTTCAACGTGTGATTATTTTAAATTAGTCAACATGGATTTATTTAGCCCTACAAAAACATTATTTATTGTTTGAATATACTATGTATATAAATTTTATGGTGAGTAAATTATTAAAACATCTTTATATATTCTATAAAAAATCTAGAATCCATTTTATTATTTAAAATGACTATATCATGTGTTATAACTAATAAATATATACCGTCAATTACTATTCTTTATTATCTTGGTGGAGAGTTTGGAAAGTAGTAATTTAAAACTTTTTGGCTTAAAAAATTTATAATAAAAATCTTCTAAGCACCTAGAAATACATAGAAATATGGTGTAGCCGAATGAAGAAATAGAATTCTTCAAGAAATTACTGGAATCAAGTTAAGTGAATACACGATTGTTAAATGTTTTTCAGGTTGAATTGGTTAGTACATAAAACAATATTATAAATCAAGTTTTATTATGATATTTTATTAATAATAATACTTATGTGTTGTGGTTAGGGAAAAAAATATGTCCTAAAATAATGCTTCAAGATGAAAAGTATTCTACCTGAATTCTAAAGATAATTTACATATATTTTCATGTAAATATTATAATGGAATATTTTTATGTTATTTAAATACATTTAAGGCTTATAGAGTTTTCTACAAAAATGAAATTACTATTGAGGAATCGTTAAACATTAAATATGATGAAACATGTCCTTTTGTTCTCATATAACCTAATCCCATATCTTTAAATGTTATTTTTAATATTTATTTTTTACAAATAATGTAAATTTATTATCACGAGAAAATAATTGAATAAAATATTTCAGAAGTTTGACCACATGAAAATTTAATCATGCTATTGAATAATATATTTTATGAACACAAGGAAATAGTTAATCCATAGGAATCATGGTAGTGATAATATTATTGATGGTGAAGATAACGAAGTTATTACTAGAACTTACAAAATGAAATGAAATTAAAAAATTAGTATTTTCATTACAATTTTAACCTAAGAATAATTATTTGTATTTAATTGATGAATATTTTATAATATAAATACATGATCTAATTAATGAATTCAAAAGGAATCAAGTTTTTTCATTAGTTAAATGAACTGTTTATTTTTTAGTATTTAGGTAAAATGTTTTTTTTTAAAAAATATGAAGGAAAAGTGTTTATAGATGGAAATAAATATTTAATTGTTTAAAATGATTACAATGATCCGGAAAAGTTATACAATGAAGAAAATTATGCTCTAGTAGCTAGACATAATGTTATTCATATTCTTCTCGTATATGAATAATTTTTAAATTTTGAAAATATTCCAATTGTTGGGGAACCATGAATTTCATTACAATTATATATTGGTGGTCATTTATAGAGAACAACCCCCAGTTTTGATATTAATAATTCCTAGATAATTTTTTTTGTCTTTCAATATATTTATATGGACATAAATAACCACCAAGAGTCTCGTATGACATGTTAACCAGATTCTTATTATATACAATTTTCGTATGGGTTCTATGGATCCAATTGTTTCTATTAAATATGATTTTATTAACACCATCATTATTAACATTTCTCTCGATGAAATTATATTTGTATCACCTCAAAAAAACCTTACATATTCTGTTGAAGATCATATGAAATCTGAGGATGGGAGGAGGATGATGGGTGAAAGTAGTTATTTACATTATTTTCAAATTTCATTGAAACCAGAAGAAATATTTATATCTCAAAAAAGTATATATATATATATAAGACCTTATTATGAAATTTGGATATGATAATAGTAAAGTTATAAGTTATACTATAATAAGATAAAATACATTAGAACTTTATGAATCATGGATACATGTAGATTAAAAATTTTTAATATAAATGATAGTTAGTAAACATTATCTTATATCATTTGATCTAGATTTGGTGTTTTGAGTATGCTATTATGCAAGGTATCAAGCAATTCTTAGAGAGTCACTAGTTAAGTATTTAAAATTAATTTTTTGTTATCGTTTGTGGACTGTAGATATTTTCATATGTTACCCATATATACATGATTTTGAACAGAAATTATATTCATTTTATAACATTGGTGGATGTAAAATTTATAGAAATTTTATATCTAGAATGATCAATTACTTAGTCAAATATTTAGTTTCATGGTCCTATAAGAGACAACATTTTCAAACACCTTCCACCGCTGAAGTGGAATACGTGGAAATTGGAAATTATTGTTCTCATGTGTTATGGAAAAAATGTTTACTCATTGCATTTGGAATGAGTTTTGACAAAACTATTTTATTTTGATAACACATGTGAAATAAATATTTACAAAAACCCATCAAATCCCTCATTATCCAATTATATAGATACCATAGATTATTTGTTTTTAGATCACACATAAAAAGAAAATATAATTTTATTAATAATTAAAAATAAAGAATAAATTTTTGAAATAATTCGAATCATCTAAATTTAGATAGATATAAAAATACTAAAAATATATTAGGAAAGTTAAAAAAACAATCATTCATATTTATCTCATATTTACCATTATCATTAGATTAATATATTCTTTTCAAAATGTAGGGTATTATTTTTTAACATTCCAAAATTTGTGGGGTTTTCCAAATTTATTATTTTTTTAGGGAACATAAAATTTAAAATTAAAATATTTAATCTAAATTATTTTTTCATTAGTAAAATTTTCTAAGTTAATTTTATGTGAAAAAATTAGAAGAAAAATTACCTTAAAACATTCTGAAAAAATGTATCAATTTTAATTATAGAGTAATCTTTTAATCTCTATACATTAGTATAATTTCTTCTTTAAATATTACACTATTTTATATTTTCAATGATTGTTAACATTAATATATCTATTAAAACCTATGATGTAACGATTTTTTAACAAAAATATTACCTGGTGCTAATTTTCTTAAAAACAATTAAGTGTTCATAAAAATAATTTAATCATTCAAAGAATAATTTGAGTCATTAGATTAGAATTATTTTTAATATTATCCACTTGATATATGGAAAATAAAGGGTTAACCGTACGATCTAATTATTTTTTCTTGTGGGTCACCATGTCTCATATCTCTCATGTGATTTTATTGACTCTTAACTCTCAAATTTCTGTAAATAATGTTTCATAGAAATATCGTATCATAAACCATATCCTATTAAAGAAATTGAAACCTAATAATATTTTAAATAAAATAAAAGTAGTATAAGAAATATTTATTGAATGTAATGGTTTGAAATCATAGATTCATTTCCAAATAATGGGATTCATTTTCATGGTTGCGGTTATGATTTCACAGAAAAGGAACTTGATCATCACTATCTGATGATAGTAAAATAATATTATTCTTCCATATTTATTTATTATGAAGACAGTTTTATTATTATTACATATAATCTTTTTTAATAATGCCTCAGGGAAAAAATTCATGAAGTATAATACCTTATTAAATTCCCTCTTGAGGGAGAATCAAATTTAGCCACTAGAAAACTTCAAAAAAAGATATATATTTGTGAGAAATAAATTATTGAGAACCCTTTTTTTCTTATTTGGGGAAATTTTGAAAGGAAAATTTATTTATATTTGTATGTAGGGGTTGATTCTATATGTATGAAATATTATCTAATCCCAAAAATATGGAATAGATATACTCTATTTTTTTAATCTATGTTTTATAATTCCTACACAACATAAGAATCATTAACAGGGTAATGTTTATTTTTCTCTATATCAAAGCTTTGATGAAAGGTTCTATAATGATGAGGATTATTTTATTTAAATGTTTGAAAAATAATATATTATTAAATTTTATATAGTTAATAAAAAAATAAAAAATTATATTTCAATAAGACATAATTTTTCTTGAATTTATAAAGAACCCATTTCTAGAATGTTGTTTTGATATGTTACCTAATTAACGAATTTTTTTGAGAAATCCTAAAATTTAGCATCTAATACAAAAGGATTATAATATAAATAAAACATCATGGAAAATGGAATGTTTTTCTCCTCACATTAAGAATAAAACATAAAGTTTATGTCTAATGGAGGATATAATTAATTGACGAATCGTAATGTGTAAAAGATGATATAGGAACCATAATTTGGTTTGGAAAGGGAATCAGTTTTCCATTAAAAGATTAATTTCAGGAAAATATTAATAAGGATGAAATGAAAAAGTGGATGACGAAAATATTTTATGATGGGAATGTTTGGTAAGGCCTTATGAAAGGTGTGTTGTGAGATAAAAGACACTTTATTGTTTCAGAATATAATTGAGCTCTTCTCATTCATCAAATATTTATATTTCAACTGATATCTCATTAATCAGATTTTTGGATAGTGCCCTATTAGTTCCAAAAAAGTATGATGTTGTAAAATGGTTCAATTATAATAGTAAAAAATTATAACTTCTCTGCTTTCTTCATCCATTAGGAGATGTAAATGAATGAATTTTTAAAAATAAAAAATTTATCAAAATATGTAGAAGATCAAAATTTTGAGTTCAAGAAGATGTAATGAAATCATGAAAAGGTGATTAAGGGAGTGACATAAAATCCGTAATTATTTTAGGAATAGAGTTAGAATATGAAGAATAGAAATTATAATAATATTAATAACAAAAAGAAGAATAATGTTAATCTGATACATCATCTATCTAATATCATTAAAAAATATATTGATTTAGATGTTTTAAAGGAAGAAGATATTTTTGAAATACTAGAAGATGGTCAACAATTAAATACTACGATATTAAAAAAGAATGAAACAAATAGTATTGATGATGTTGTTAATGTATCAAATAAAGAAGATTAAAGAACGAACAAAAGAGTTGAATCGTCAAAAAACATGAATTTAGATGTGTCATTGGACTAAACACTTCTTCTAGTAAGTTATTATGATGAAATATTATAAATTATAATTAAAACTATTAATAAAGTTTTCTGGAAGACTGATTATGTGGTTACTTATTTTATGATCATTTAATCACATTATAAGTACATTCAATAAAGGTTATATGTCTTATAAAATTAGTATTATTTTAAAAAGATAGCTGAGACTATTATCAAAACTGAATAAGATTTCCAATTTTTGAATTATGATTAGAAGGCAGAAAAAAAAGTATATAAATGTTGTAGACACATGAAAAAAACATATATTAATTTAAAAATTCAGTATGAAAAATTTTAATGATGTTGTAATTTATCTTTTATTATATACAGATAATTAATAGAAATTTTTGTTGATGGTTCTGTATAAATTGAATATATAATGGATATAAATATTCATTAAAAAAAATTAAATGATTATTTTGTGGATATAAAACAATTTTTTTATATTGTAGAATATTTTTTCAAGGTGGATTTGTAAAACAAATATAGCTACACAATGAAGATTTTCTTAGGGTGAATCATGAAGGTACAATGATTCATTCATTGGAGTAAATAATTGATAAATTGGTTTCATCATCTATCAAGTGAGAGAAATGTAATGATGAATTTATGAAAAGGAAATAAACTATGAAAAATTTGTAGATGAAATAATGAATTCTCTATTTATATAACCACTTATTGATTTTGAAATATTATAATAATTAATTAATAGATATGGAATGAATATTTATTTATAAATTTAATATTGATTTCAAATATAACATTGATATAAAACATTATACATTTTTTATGAATATTATTTTGAAAAAAATTATTCATAGGTATTTTTAATCTATCTTTTTAGGTGCACAATATATCACATATACATCATTGAAATCTCAATGGTGGAGAAATTATTAAAAATAAGGTAGGATTACATTATTAGTACCTATCTTAAAAATATTAAAATAAATTATTCGAATATAGTTTATGAAAAAAAATACATACTTAGATAGTGGAGAAAATAATATTTCTAACAATTTTATGTAAAATTAATATTAATGCTTTCAATTTTATTATTTTTTCTCAATAGGTTTTGTGTTTTTTTTCAAATGGGTTAGATTATTTCTAACAAGTTTATGAATATGGACATTATTATTCTTGAGAATAACTCATTTTAGTTAATTAGTGGAATTGAAATTTTCCCATCAGATAAACAGAGTATAGTCTATCAAACAAAAAGATATCAGTCCATCAGATGAACAATGATTAGTATATTAGATAGACATATTTTATTCCATTAGGAAAATTAAGTTCAATCCATAAAAAATGTATATTCCATGAGAAAAATGAATCTACTTCCAATGGAGGAACACAGTTCATCCAAATGTATAAAAAAGAATTAGTCTGTTAGGTAAAAATATTTTGAGTCTATATGATATGTATTATTTTTAATCGAATGAAGAAAGTCATATCTAATGGACTTTTTTAACATTATTTTAATAAATCTACCAATGTTACCATAAAAATAATTTTTTACATACTATGTTTAGAATTAAGGATGAAACTAATCCAAGGTCCTTACAACCAATTCTAAGAATCATGGAAAATAGTTATTGGAGGTATTCTTATAAATAGATATTCATTGGATGATTTGGGAGTTGATTCCATTTTCAAATTATCCAAAGTTATGTTTACTCATTTGTAATATCTTGTTTGTTGAAATTTGATAATTATTAAATATTTTTCTTATTAAGAACCATACTGACGATTTAAAATTTTATAAAAGATTTTTTTTTGTAATCGTTGATTACAATTTAGCCTAATTGAGGACTTACAAGGATAGTTAGACTCCTAAATATGATCATTAATATTGATGGCTTCCGTGGATAAGAAGGGAGATGATTTTATGATAATTCTTATTGAGGGATTTCATCATTAATAATTATAGACCTTATAGTTTGGTTTAAACTATTTAAACCTTATTTTGGGTTTATTTAAATCCATTAAACTAATGATTATTATGTTTTTATTTGTTTTAAAATGTTTATTTATTTTTTTACTATATAACTTTTTGATGTTTTATTTTTAATGTGTTTAGAAGTCATTATATCCACTATTAATTTCAATAAGGGATTTTTTGTATTCATAATGACTTTTCTTATAAACATTGATTAAATATAATGTATCATTTTTTATTAGATCCAATTAAAACTCTTGAATTTCGTACCAATGGGTTTGATTGATATATCAAAATAGGAAAATATTTTTTAAATTCTGTTTTTTAAAAATAAAATTAAACCCATATTTGATACATTAATTTAATATTCCATCAAATCATCTTTTTTAGTCATCATATAAGTCTTTTGACCCTATTTATGAGGGTCCCACACTATCACATTGACAGAATCCAACATCTGACTCAGACCCCTATGATATATTTTTCAGTTTTTATTAAAGTATAAATGTTTTTATTTCAAATTTATTTTATATTTATTACAATTGATTCAATTCATTGGAAAACAACATATAATAATTCCCACATTTTTTCAATGTTAAAAAAATATGTTACTCCATCTCCCACATATTGTGTGAGGGGCCAATTATATGCTCTAGGTATCAAACATCACTTAGGAATACATCAACTTCCTTCCCCTTTTATGATCATAAGTATCAAAAGTAGTCTACTGAAGGTTGAATGAAAACTTACAACAATTTATTCCTATAAAATCTAGTAATCACAAAGGTCATGTGAAGAATATTTTTATATTATGTCTATTTGAACCTAATAGAATTCCAAATCAATTGAAGTTAAAGGGTGGTCTCAAATATCCTAGAATTTAGTTCTTTTCTTCCCACCAATAGTTGATATAATACAATAAATATTATTTAACATGTTGAGTATGTAGATAGTACTACCATTCTCTTATAACCCTCCATGTAAAAATTATAATGGTCCATCATTAATAAAAAATTAACTCTTTGATGAAATGGTATTTTACGGTTATCTAATTCAATCCATTACATCTAAATATCTATTTCTTGAAACCCCAAAACTCATAGTAGGTCCTTCAAACATGAATGCATAAAAATATTCTTAGTGGACTTATGGAGTCTCCTCTAGATCAACGATTCACCCAATGGCATCAATAAAGGCCTCAACATCCTAATTCCCTAGTTCCTTTATATGATGAATGTGACAGGAGATGATAATCATTAGTAAAAACTACCACAGTCTTGGGAATTATTATTTTCTAAAAAATAAATACTCCTTAGAGTCTAGGAAAAAGTGGCCATCTATAAGGAACAACTAGATTTGTATGTCTGTATTATCATGCACCGATGGTTTTATAATAATAACAATCTCCCCTACTATGTAATTTTATATATTTCTACCATGTTATCTAGTTAGGAGTATCTGTGGATGGATTTTATAAAATTCCAAATAATCTTTCAAAATTTCTTTGTAATGTTTCATATGTAAGAAAATTTCCTACATGGTGGCTTCATATTAAAGTATATACGAAGAGGCTACAAATAATAAGAAGAAAAAAACCACCAAGTACTTCTCAATGCTGTCAGTACATTTACATTAGTCACAATTATATATTGAAAAAACATAACTCAATACTCTATCTTTGTTAACTAATTATTTTACTTATATAATAACAACAAGTGAAGATATATATAAATCAATATAGAACATAACTCAATAATATGATAATCCATAAATTTTAAACAATTTATTTCATGATTCACTACATGAATTAAGTATTAAGGAAATTATTGATAAATTATTGGCCTAGTGTCTTTTAGAAATAATGTTCCTATCATAATAGGATGATACTATAACACTAAAATGTTATATTAGACTCTATAATATTCCCATAAAATACATTGTTAATTTAATAATAGGAGTGATAACCTAGGTATGTATATAATAAAGAGGTGTGGTATAAATCCAAGTAAATGAATACTAAATATTTAACATGATTAATATAATATATGTGAGTCAATAGGAATATTAATGTCACATAAATGTGGTATGAATAATATGCATGACCATCAAATTTGGATATAATATGAAAACCTCATTGAATCATAGGAATGATACCACAACCTAAAACCATATATCATAAGAATATTTCAAATCAAACCACTGATAAATCAAATCATAATGTCCATAGGATGACCTCTTTCAAAAAAAAATGGATTCTCATGAGATAAATACTTTACCCAATCCATTACATGGTTATATTATTCTTGTCACTCCCATCTGAATTATTTTATGTGCATTTATTTGTTATCCTTATAGTTAATAAAATATAAGAACATACTAAATTAATATTAATCCATTGATTAATGAGTATGGGGTCTATAAAGGGATGTTCGTAATCAATGACTGATGGGTAGATACACATGAATCACATTGATTGCAAATAATGATTTTATTGACCACACAATATCGTAGAATAGAAAATCTACATAAAATTTCAGTATAAAAACAAAAAGTTCATATAAATTTATAATATGAGTGAATTTTTTCATTAATTACATGATAATCATAACAAAAATTAATTAATTTGTAAAAAAATATTGCAACATGAAAATGTTGGGATAAAATATTAATATATAAAAATTAAATAAATAAAAATGAAGAGTTCAAAATCCCTTAATAAAACATGGTAATTTCTAATGTAAATGATACAAAACTAAAGATAAATAATCAAACACTATTATATAATCATTTGGATAGAAACTGATTACTTTTAGACACATTTAAATGTAATATATAATTATTGACAAGGAAAATTACAATGAACGTCCCAAAATGGAAATTAAGAGAGAGGGACCTTACTATGAGAGGGGACATATACAGTCATGGTAGGGGCATATTTAGTGAATTATAAATCCTAATTAGGTATTTAGAGAGTTATATAGGAAGATAATATTCTTGATCAACAGGTGGGCTATCCCTTGGGGGTATATGGCCTATGTTTTCAGCCAATGTCTATAGTGTCTGTATGTGATTGAGTGTAACTGTACCCACAATAACCTAATATAAATCTATAATATATTTTTTAGAGGAATCATTAATGGTATATTAAATTATTAAAATAAAATAAAAAATAATTATTTAAAGGTGGAAATATTTGTTTTGTTTGGGATTGTTTTTATATTATTTTTTAAAGATCATGTCGGAAATTATGGAGTCATAATACAAACTGTTTATTTATCTTATATATGATTTTTACCCAAAATAGGAAATATTATAATATTATTAAAAGAATATTGTTTAATACATAAGACATTATTTTTTCAAACATAATATATAAAATACCAATTTTTTTCTAAATATGATATTCTTCATTATAAAATAAAAAATCCTATTTACACAATAAATACTAGTATTTTTGAAAATGACAACTATCAAACCGTTCTAAAAATTAAATTATACTTCATTAATTTATATATTCATTTATATTTAAAATAATTTTCGTTAATGATAATATTTTACTAAAATAACACTTATCTAAAAATAATATTTTATCAAAGTGATAGTCTAAATGGAAACTAATCATTTTCCAATAAATATAAAATTGATTTCAATCTACCATAATCTATATTTTCATAAAACTCGTTGTATAAAAATTTATTAAGTAATAATACGAAAGAATATTCATAAAAATTACTTTATTTAAGATGAAAATATTGACATGCATACTACTATGATCCTGATAAATAACAATTTATTAAAAAATTTGACATCCTAAGGGTGAGGTTTGTGATAGTTTTACTTAAAAGGGATGGTTTAAGGAACATGGTTTGGAATAAGACCTCGATAATATTAAACTTATCATGCAAAAAATTTCTCTCAATTTTTTGTTTTTCAATACCATGTTTTAATTTTCCATGGGAAAATTCCACTACTTACAACCCCATTAAAAGCTCCAGAAATGGTCTTTGTAGGGTTTTAACTTACTGGTTGAGGTCACATCATCATTTTCTTATATTTTTTGAACTTTATTAGAACCCATAATATACTAATCATGACTTTCATTGTAAAAAATTTATATTATCAAGGGTTAAAATCCCAAAAAACCACTAAAATATAAAATGATATATTTTATAACTATTCAAATTGAACAATTTATCGTATATTTTTTTCTATAATAACATCACTTAATATGGAATTTATTAAATTGAAATAGAATTTTATTTATAAATGTTTGGTTAATTACATTATTCCCCACTAAAAAAATTTATCCAAATAATTTTTCATCATATACTAAATTAGAAAAGGGTACATTGCTTCATCACTTCATCAGATTCACTAGTTTCTTCCTAAATCTTATGGTTCTATGATATTACATTAGCACGGAGAGTTTTTATGTTTTTAGAACATTGTCTAAAATATCTATGTTCATTACAAGATACTCCTCATACGAAATATCAATCTCCAAGGGTACCAAATTCGAATTTATTACATATGAGGTATTTTCTATGTATATATTCAAGAGGGATGCAAGGAATATGCCATATATTTGAGATAACAGAGGAGGATGTTATAGAGGATAAGATAAAAATTAGATATGATTAGTGTTCTCGTAGGTTCTAATTTATATAGGAATTATCATCCCATTATTCCCAAACCACATGATTTTATTCCATTATTGTGCATATAGGAACACCATATCTTCAACATGTAACTCCATTTCTCATAAAAGATTGCTTTGATATATTTTTATACAATATAACGCCTTAAATGAATCCATTCATATTATTTATCAAATCATGGTGGATTCTAAAACTAAATAAATTACAGATCATTATATTTTTCCATTTTTATTCAAGAATGGAAAATGTAATTATTTGAAAAATGCACTCATAGAAGGTGTTGATACTAGAAACCTATGAAAACTATTAAATATTATCATAACATATACACTATAACTTGAATGAATCTTCATAAATGAGAATTTTAATGAGAGTGATTAGAAGTACTATAACATATCATTATTTTTGTATATTTTTATAGGATACTCATTAACCATGAGGTAAGCATTGGATCTTGATTACATAAAATGGAGAGTGGTACGTCATAAAATCTTAACACTTATCTTTGATATATCATGGTGAGTTATTCGGGATAGAAATATTCTATAATGTCATTGAAATTCCTTGAAATTATAAAGATATAAACTACCAATTATATGTTATTACATCCTTTATAAGTCATAGGGTGTCTTACGATAAATTACATAGTCACATTTACCAATTTTTATATGACTATTGGAAATGGTTTCATCATCCCCGTATACTTATGTCCTTCCACATTAAATTGATGGAATACATAAAAATTATATGTAAATTTTGTAATGACACTCTTTATGTTATCCAAAAAGTATTTTACCTTCATATATTTATACAACATACTACCACATTGATGTTTAAAGAATAATGACCTATGAATATCACACATAAGTACCCTCTACAAATTTTGTATTGACGGTACATATATATAATATCTAAAACATATAACTCAATATTTAGAAAATATTATCTTTATGATATTCTCTAACATGTTCATAGCTCCTCAACATCATTTTAGTCCTCTGTGATCCTCTAAATAATTGATAGTTAAGACATTGTTTGATAATGGTAAGGTGAATTTTCATTTATGATTCCCATGTCCATATTTTTCCATTATAGTAATATTATATCTTATTCAATCCTTATCGTGGATAAAGTTGGAATATCCTTTCAACTCATATCTTATGTGACTTTTTTAGCCTTCTCATTTTGGTAATATATTGAACATGAATAATATTTATCATCATTATCAACAATCATTGGTGTATATTGAGATAATTTTTTGGGAATATATAATTGTGGCTTTTATGATCCACACACATGTCAAAAATATTACCATATTGATAATATCACTAAATCATAAGTGTAATTATCACTAAATTCGATGTAATCTATAAAGTCACAATTATATGATGTCTATGAGGAGTTTTTTATCATTTGTGATCCTAAATGGGAAAACTATAAACTCTAGTTACATTACACTATATAAAAATAATCCTTGGGGATATTTTTATCATGATTTTTTTTAACTCAATATAATAAATATGTATTTTCATTAAACCATAATCCTTTTTGAAGAAGACTAACTATGTATCAAATTCTGAAGTGCTTGGGTGTATAATCCACTTAGCAAAATTATCATGTGGTTTATTAATTACCACATTTTGTTTAGTAGTGTCTATTATATACAGAGCTTGGGATTTTGGATATTATCTAATTATAATACCATGGGGTATCTCAATATCATATCCTAGTTGATGATAACGAAATATCTCAGGGAAAACATTAGTGTCTTCCCTTAAAATGGGAATTTCAGTAAGGATGATCTTTTCTAGAGTCTCGAACACTTGAGGAGGATATTACTCCAAAATAAGAAATAATATATACACATGAAATGATAATTCATAAAGTGGCTCATCATCATCAATGAAATTTTATTTAATTATATGTTGATTCATTATTTAAATTGTTATTCAAGTCAAATAAAAATTTATATTGTATCTCTATAATGAAAACCAATCAATTCCTACAATTTCAAAAAAACACTATGGGGTGTTTTACATGGTTATTTAGGATGTATAGCCTGAATCTACAGATATAGGATAACTTATATACATGTGATACAGTAATTTAAGCTCATTAAATTTTCTCATATATCACTACGTCCAGGTTTTGTAGTGGTACATGAACATTTCTAGTAAATGTGAATGATATGAATGAATGAATATAAATTATTATTATAAGCCTTATAATGATAATTTTATTCTTGTTATAATGATTTACATATTCCATAAAAGACATATGGAATATATTTTGTAAAACATTAAACACATAAATTGGAAAATAGATACATTAATGGGATAACTCATTAATGGAATATATTCAACTTTATATGAATTTAATGTTTTTTATATTAGTTATCCATTGTTTATTTTCTAACCTAAAAGTTCATAGTCATTTTTCTTCCCAAGAAAATGTTAAATATTATGAATGTTAATATACCACTGAATAACCATCATGAGTATCAAATTGGGTGTTTAGCAAGGAAAACTTTTCACAGACTAGGTGATGGTTGATTTCATACCAAATACACCTTATTGGGGTTGTTATCCTAATGTATAACAGATACATATCCACATCCAACTACAGAATCATGATATGGATTTTTGGGGTTTGTAAACCACTCACTCTATATATTATTGAATTTCATGTCTTTTTCCTATGATTATTATTATACCAAGGCATATCACTAAGGTTTTCTAGTCCCAATACCCAAATATAATTATACATTAACTATACTGAAAACTATGAAAATAGGTATCTACACTATTTTTTATTATTGAATACATATAGAGACACTTAATACATTCCCATATGAACAAAATTTATTTTTTATTTTCGTAATTCTGTACACGGAACAATAATATGAAACATTGATACAACTACTATATTTAAAACATCATGAAATTCCATTAAAATTCATTGAGCTTCTAGTGATGAACATTATAATCCTAGGATGTAAGAGATAAAATATAAATATATATATAGGATAATAATGGAATAATAAAAGAATAACTTGATGAATGTAATACATATTTTCCGATAAGCCTGTCATGGTGACATAAAATTGGTGAAATCAAATACATGAACATTAAATTGTGATATAGTTTGATAATAACAACATAATATTTAATGTGGAAAAAATATAAAAAAATTAATCATAAGAATATGTCATGGATAAAATATGAGATATCAAAAAAATTATTAGGAATTCATCCCATACACTGTAATAGGTATGTCATGAGATAAAAACATTACCAAATTCATTGGAGAGTTATATAATTCAAGGATCTCTTCTGGTATTCATATTTACTATATTTATTTGTCTTCCACATTGATTATAATGAATAATAAAGTATTTAACACCATTTTATGAAATAGTTAATGAATGTGGTTCAAATTCATATACATAAAAAATAAATTAATGAAATATAAATTGATGTGAATAAACGTGAGTTGAAATTCGTATGTTTCTTAAAAAAATGGCATGAAAAATCATTGGCTAATTTTAGAAGAATAATATGTGTATATAAATGTTAAATGAAAGGATTAATAGGAGTTAAATTTTCTCTATCATTATATAAAAATCATAATAATGGTAATGGTATTATTTAAAAACATTATATTTTTGAAAAATTGGAAATGAAATGTCTAAGTATAACTAATTTATTGAATAAAAATGAAAAGGAATTAATTTGTTACTTCATCATAGTAACATCTAAGATAATGTTAATAGTGATTGGGTATAAATAATAACTCTTTCATTTAACATCAACATGATATTAAATGGAAAATTATAAACACAAGATTACATAATCAGTTGAGATTATAATGAATAAATAAAATGAATGTGTTAGAATTGAAATAAAGAGAGAGAGATCGAATACCTCAATAGGTAACTCATAATATCATTGCAATAGCTTTATAAGTTGTTTTGAACATCATTTAAGGGATTTCGTGAGGGATATGGGAGTAACATCATTCTCAATAGGTTTTTTGTATATGGTAGTGGGAGGTTGGGTGGATATATAATTTGAAAGAGCATGAAATTATTATTAATTTATAAAGATTGTTTTGGGAAATATATAATAAATTAATAAAAAATAAATACCTTTATGTGGTTATTTTACATGGTTATTTCACATGGCTCTATCATTCTGGACTTGTTTCAAATATTTTATAAGGAAATGATCCTTAAATTTTAATATATTATCACTCTCTCTATTCGAGTGAGTCATCTTCACAAACAAATTGACTCTAAAACGTTAAAATATTATTATGTTTTTGAGGATTAATTTACATATTAATGGATCAATCATCTAACATCGAAAAATTATTTTAAATGGTTAATACAAATTCTATTATAGATTCTTTTTGTAACAATGAATATAAAAATCATGGGAAATTATTATCTCAAAATAAAAACTATATATTTATACAGTATTTTATATTGAATGAAAAAAATTATTATCTCTAAAAATTATGAAAAAAATTACCATTATATAAATTATATCTGATTATTTATAAAATAATAATTATTCTAAGATAATAAATTTACAAATAATATATTTTTCTCTTTTAAATAAAATTCCTTATTTATATAAAAATACACATTATTTTACACTAACAAAATTCTAATAAAGTTAAAATTATGTTGTAATTTATCAAAATTTATTATCAATTATATTTAAGTAAAAAATATTTTCTAGGAATATTTTATCAATGAATATTATACTTCATAAATTTTCCAATCTATCAAATATTGTGTATTAATTAATACAACATAACTTCCAAAAATAGGATTTTTCTATTTATATATATTTCTAATAAAAATAATAATTAAATAATTTATTATTTATAAATAAAAAATGATAAATATAAAAAAATCAATATAAAAATAATAATTCATATTACATGGTTTTAAATACAAATCCCCATATTACAATTTTGTACACTATATTATTAAGGGTTAATGTGGTTGTACTTTATTGAGGTGGTCTATAAATCATGGCTTGGGTGAATATCACTATATGACATAACGTGTCACATAATGTATTTCCCAAATTATTTTATTATTGAATCTCATCTTGGTATTAGCCATGGGAAAAGTATTGTGATCCCATAACCCTTGTATGTTCTAATAAATTTTTTTTATATGGGTTGTTTCTATTATTCTAATTAATTACATCATTCAACTACGTAAATTAGTCAGTATAATAGTACCTAATATAATAATTATAACACCCAATATAAAAAATATATATTATAATTGGTAAATATTCCTAAAAACATTCACATATGATAGTATATATTTTCTAATTGTGTAAATGAACAATTTTGGTACATTTGTTTTCTATAAAAAATCTATGTAATAAATAATTACTTTATTAAATGTGTAATATAATTAATTAATGATCAAATCGTTACATATACCAAGTGTTATCATAGTGAAGGCACTACATTAAAGAACTATTAATGATCACACAACTGGTATATATAGTGAAATTGGATCCTATGTTCTTAAGCATGAAGTATCAAATAAACCAAATCCAAAAGTATGTTACAACATTATATACACAGGATAAACAAGAAACTATGAAACCATAATTGTAACATCAGTTCCAAAATTGTTAACTCAAAGGACCATTACACATTTACATGTTAATAACACATGAATCTCCCATGATTGACTCTGACAATGGGATACACATTTCAACCACTCACCAAATCATAGTGAGGAATAATATATAGGGAAACATCACTCGATTTAACTTTATAAATATCCATACAAAATGTGTACATTCGAGCTAGAGTACCACATTTTCATTGATGTGACTCCCCATATACAAGATATTCAATACTCTGAGTGATGGTTTGAAAAACTATAGGGTGAGACAATACCCTCAATAGAAATAAATATATGAGTAATATTTATATAGTATAACATCGTGGAATGAATAATATATTCTCTAAAAAATAACATGGAATGTATCTCAATTCATAGAGAATAATAAAACATGGACCACCAATGTTGATGAAAAAACTAGAATATTATTAATATATGTATGTAAATAATTCCTAATAACATCACTATAGAATATGTGTTGGTACCTTCATAAATCCCCATTATTCATATCATATCTCCTTGTAACATGGTTTTTTTCCTTTCATGTATCCAAACCATGAACATCACTTTCTCATGACAATTCCAGTATGGTGTTTGATTAAAAACAAATCATAATAAACCTATTTCATATTAGAAAATATATAAAATACATAATTGATTATGTCATGATAATAAATAAACATAAAACCAAAATCTACATTGTTGCACTTAGTGGTCAAGTGTTAACTGTGCTAACAAAATCCCTTATCGATAACATCTTCATCTCTATATTGGAAACACAGTCATTACAGATGTCATGACCAAGAGTTGACCAAAAGTTAACCACATTTATTTCACATCCACCATAAGGGTAGCATGTATTGGCTAATTACATAAGTTTATCTAGACCTATCTCTCTCAAAGTCATGACATTAGGCTAACATAGTCTTACCCAACCTTGGCTGAGAGAACAATGTAATCATATCCTGAAACCATGTCATAGATTAGTCTCCAAAGACCATAATTCACAACTATAATCTCATGGGTTAGGTAATATAAGGCCACTATTCCCCCATGTCTTTAACCAAGTCAATTATTCCCTATTACCCATCCCATTCAAGTGATCATGTCACGTGTCGTGTGTGAACATGCTCTGCCTCCTGGGCTACCAAGCCTTGAGTGTTCCACGTCTCACTTAAATTCCATGAATAAACTATATATATATAACATATAACAAAAACATTACATGGAAATATTATTAGAAATATAGAGAATCAATATATCATTACAATTTTGATAAATATTATCCAAACACACACATGTGTGATCAATATCAAACATGGGCATCATAGTATGTTCATGCACAAACATTTCATCAAACATCAGACATAGTCTCTCTTTTTATCCTCATAAAAAATTTAAATCAAACTAATCCCTGATAAAAGAGAAGAAAAAAATAAAAAAAATATAATTATAACTATAATATACTATGATTCTACATGGTAAGGATCATACTAACTCAATTTTCATATGTTAACAACATTATTAATCAAGAGGGTATTTTCGAAGACAAAAATTACACTATAACGGAAACAAGATAATGTGATACAAGTACCTATATGAAATTTAGTCATTAAAATGGTCCTTGAGAAATATTTAAAATGAAAATAAACTATTTTGGTTGAAATAACATATTCCAAATAAAAATTTTCATTGATGACATATTTTACAATTACTTTTTGGATATGTAAATTTATCACTAATGAATATAAAAAATATAAGATAAGAAATGGGCCTCCATGAATATAGAAAACATGAAAGTTTCATAAATCCCAAGGTTTCATCTTCTACCATGGGTATGAATGTTTAATCAAGATGAATGAATAAACTATGAAGGTAGCATCAACATGGAAATTCATATGAATAATTTCACCAAAACATATGGAATAATTTGGGAAAATAGACATATTAAATATATATATAAGGAAGATGGGTAAAAATTGAATAAAATAGGTATGAATTTATTAATAATCAAATTAAATACCCAATATAAAAAAATAATATGATACTCTTTGGAATATTAAAAATTTGGGGGAAAATTAGGCAATTTAATTTTTATCTTGACCATCTCCTCACACTCTATGATATCCTAACCCACAACTAAGATGTAAATGCGAATTCCCATTGTACAACCTTCAAAATTTCATTTATCCCTATATTTTTATTTATTCCCAAATCACAACCTCCAACATTGGATAGGTGTGGTCTCTCAAGTATTTTTTCACTAAATCATTCCTCAATCCCCACTCCATGGTCATACATATTTCCCCTATACCTATTTTATATCAATGACTCCCATGTTATAAAAAATATCATGGAGTTTCCCTTTTTCAACTAGGAATTATAAAATAACACTTATAGTCTATTAAAATATAAAGATTATTCTCCCATGAATGATATCAACATAAAAACTCAATTTAGATTATATAATCCATGACTAACATATTAGAAAAAAATTAACAAATTTAAACTTAACATCAAACTAGTGCAAAAATTGTGTTATGTTTTCCCCTTACATAGTTTTTGACTTCATAATTTCGTATATTTTCCCATTCCTAATGTAATTAATTATAATATACCATTTTTATGTCTATAAAGTTTTCTAGGATGTTTGGGTTATTGAGAAATGTAAAATATTAGGTGAAATTATATTTTCATGTATCTAATACCAAAACACACTAAATGATTTGGTTTTATATTTTTATTCACAATATATTAGACACATAAATAAATTATTTTACATCGTTGTGTACATTGAACTGTAGTACTATCAAATTAATCCTCATTAAATACATATAAAATAACATATGATAATCTAGAAACCCATAAATGTTAGTAATATTAACATTTGTTTTTCAAATTATAAGAGTATAAGGAGGATCAAACAATTTATTACTCCAAGAATACCAAATGCATTATGAAATTACATTTGAAATAATGAGATTGAATATGAACATATTTCAATAAAATTAATATCTCTTTCATCATATCCATTAATATTACACATAATACTCTTCTAGGATTACATGGGACGAAAAAAAATTATGTTTTATCTTAGATAATTAGTCAGGGGTAATATAATGTGAATGATTAAACTTATAAAATTTCTCCTATGTTATAAGGAAATGAAAAATAAATAACATGAAGATATAATAAACATAAAATTTATGCATCTAATATCCATGAAAATTAAAGAAAACATGGACAAAAAATAATTTACCTCATAATGATGGATTTCATATTCTCATAAATCAAAACACACTATCTTGTACCTGTACTATGAATGATCAATTTAATTGGTATTGGGTTTTGTTTTTCATCTCATTCATATTTGGTTTTTCACTGTTCGATATATAACATTACTATTTTCTAAAAAATCATTTATGTAGTACACTATGTTTATTTTGTTTTTAAACCATATGGATATTGTTCTCTATAAACAAATTCATCATTATCTTCCAATTTTTTAATAAAATATAATTTATCCGAGTATAAAAAGGACATGATAGTCATCAACATATTTTTTCAATCAATAAAAGGTTCAATTTAATCAATGTTCAAATGAATTAATTATTAAACTATTCTTCAAACATTATTGAATACTCAATATTGCATGAAATAAGTAAAATAACTATAAATGATTCATTAATTTTACATTAGATAATATTTAAAATTACCATCATTCATAAATATGATATAAATGTAAAATATAGATAATTTAATCCATAAAATATTTTCTATACTTATACTAAAAAACTTCTATGGATAATTCATGAAAAATTCTCTTATGATAAACCGCATTTTTAAAGGGAATGTTGTGTAAATATCATTGAAAATAATTATGTCTAATATAATATTCAAATAATATTATAATATAAATAACATGTTGTGATATAATTTATCTAAATCACCCTAGACCAATGCATCATAATATGGTTACAAGAATATTTAATTTTTAAACATAACAATATTTTCGTAAAACACTGAAGATCAGATATTCAATATTATTGAGAACTGAGTAATTTACACATAATAAACCATGAGAATTTTTTTATAATACTCTTATTATGTTCTAAAAAACAATAAAATCAATTAAAATTACGTAGTGAAATGGGGAATCATGATTTTAATGTGATCAAAAATTCAATATATGGGATATCAAATTAATAATTAAGAAATCTTTCATTAAAATTTAGTTTAAAATATCATTATAAAATTTAATAACATTAAAGATTACAACTAAAAAAACATAAAAACTGCTAATGAGATATCATGGAATAATAATATATCATTGAATGTTATATAAAATATAATGATATTGGAATTATAACACATAAACATCAATGAAATCTATATGCAGCTACACCTACTTTGAATGACTCTTTACATGACGCCATTTAAAATAATTTTCCTCAAGAAATTATAATATTTCATATAAATATGTTTATAAATTTATATACATTGTTCAATCCTATTTCAATGGAATATAACAAATATCTTACCTCTCATAGATATGATATCCTGACAATAGGTTAAAGATGTCTACTATAACCTCATAAGAATGGGTAGGCCTTAATTATATGGCTATATAAGAAGTAGTCTTGGATCATCAAAATAAAAAATAAAAAACATTAAAGAAATTGATAACCATTCCCCAACCATAGAAAATGATCTTCTCAGATAACAAATATTTTTTAAAAAAATATTAGAGGCGCAAAAAATTCACAGAAACTCATTTTTGTAATAATTTAAAAATAAATAACTATAACACAATATTTTTTTAAAAAAAATTATAAATTCATTAAAATAATTACATCACTATCAAATGAAAATAATATATTTATCTAAATATGTATGTTATTAATCTTGTTAAATGACCTTCAATATGTATAATTATCTATAGGGTATTCATGAAAATTAAAATAATGAGTATGTATACCTGTCAATAACATCCTAATTCAATTTAATGTGTGGTTATCTAGATAAAAATCCACAAATAAGATGATGTATGTAAAAGGTTTTCCTAATGGAATGGAAAAACACAAAATATATATAAGAAAATGGAAAATAAATCACACGACTACATTCATAATGCATCCATTAATGAAAATAATACCATTGAAGGAAATACTAAATTGAAAAATTGGAAACTGGAAAATTTTGGATTATTATTTACATATATGAATATTCTTTAGGGGAAGATATCAAATTGAATATAAATGAATAAAAAAATAATAGTTTTTTTCAAGCACTGATATATCAAAAAATGTTCATTTTAATTTAATTTTGTTAATATTATAATATGTTTTTAAAAAAAATTAAAAAATAATCAATATATAACTAGTTACAATAAAAAATATCTTGAAATTATTACAGTGAAAAATGGATGAGAACTATTTGAAAGGGATTTCACAAAAATTGTAGATGTTTCTATAAAAAATATAATAAAACACTTATACAATAGTCTAAAAATAGGGTAAAATAAATTTTAAAATATAATTATTATATTATAACATCTAAATATGTTATTTAATGAAATAAATGATGTTAATTTAGTAGAATATTTTAGTAGATGATATATATTAATGAAATGTATTATTATAATTATATGTTTTTTCATTAAATATTTAAAATATAATGAATTAAATAACCCAAAAATTGAAATGTAATGAATAATATATTAAGAAATAAAATCATACGATGAATATTGAATTGGGTGCAGATAGAGATAGATAGAGATTGGATCACATCAACAAAAATAATAATGGGAACTAAAAAATACCTTATTTTGAAGAATATGTTATAATTTAAATTACATATTTGGGAAAAAAATATATTTTTATCTAAAATTAATGAAAAATATAATGTGGTGAGTTCAATAACATGGATATCATTTATAGAATATAATGAAAACAATACATGAAAAATACCGAAAAGAAGGGAATATTTGGAATGAAACAATTACCTCTCATCATGATAATCATCATTGTTATTTAAAACTCTTAAATATTATAGTATACTTGTTAATTAAATATTTTTGAACATCCGTAAAATTTATAATAATATTTTTTATTAAATTAATATTATTTATTTTCTTATGTAGATCATTTATTATATTAAATTTTTATTTGTTTATCTGTTTATTGTCCTTTTAGGTGTTAATGAAAAGCTACATCAATACAATTGTAATTGTTGATTATCACTTTATAAGGGTTCAATATTCTCTATAACTATCAATATTTATTGTTAATGTCATTATAGAAGTAAATAGTTCAATCGTATAGTTTTTTTGAAATAAATAGGATCTAAATGAAATTGTTATTTCTCAAAAGGTAGTTTTTAATAGATAATATGACATTAGTTATTTATTTTTATATCAATTTCTATTTTTAAAAAATAATAGTTATGAAATCATGAAGAATGAATTTTTTTATTAGTATCATAATCAATAAAGATAATAATTATTAATATCACTTATAAAAGGAATAACTGATCAATGAATAATCTTAATTAGCTAAAATTTTATAAATTCATTACTAAAAATAATATTTTTGAAGAGTACATATAAATATATTAATGGACTAAATAAATGAATTTAAAAAAAAGTATATTAGAAATGAAATAAAATTTTATCGAGTTTTTTTAATCTACCATTTTAAATTTAAAGTGGTTATAGGACAATTAAGAATATAAAATATAGAATTTTAAACCCATATTATGATCTAGATACCACATATTAAAATATTTTTAGATTATGAAGGTTATATATTTTCTTGATAATTCATTAATGCAGAGTTAATGACATGTGAGAAAATTCATTGTATAAAATAAAGTGGAGGGTTTTATGATTTTTCTGAAATGTAATTATGAAAACCCATATCATTGGTACATGTTAATTCATGATTTATTTCATAAAAGTGCACATAATAAATCCCTATATGATTTTGAATCCTAATATCTCTAAAAAATTATGTATATATTATAATTACATGAAACATGGGTATAAAAACATTATTTAAAACTACACAACACACTATTAAAATTCATTTTGTCTTCTAAAACTATTTGGGATGCGTCAGATACTTACAAAAGAAATGTGTGAGCTATAAATCCAATGGATAGATTATATAATGAATAACATAAGGTAACGTTGTATATGCCAGTTAGGATACATATCATGATAATGTAAAAGTGGATAGAATCATAATCTTTTACATCAAAACATGTTATAAGATGATAATATAAGGGCATCAAGGGAATGTGGAAACAATATAAAACATGAATTCTGAAACAAAAACCAATGATAAATTTTTAGACATCATAACATAGTGTGATTAAGATAACCTCTCATGAAAAATAAATGGTTTCTCATGAGATATAATAATTTCTAAATGCATATATGGTTATATAATTTTGGTCCCACCCATCACATTATTTTAATGTGTATGCCTATTTGTTTCACCCAGATCATAGAACATAATGATTTATTTCATTAATTTTAATACAAATATTAATGAGTGTGTATTATATACTTATATGTCCCTAAATAATGATGTATATTTAAATCTTAGTGAATAAATGTTACTGTAAATGGGGATGTGTATTCGGTACCGACCATGATTATAGTAGAAAATCATCAGATAATTTTGGAAGCAAAACATGGAAACAATAAGAAATTATGAAGTGAATAATGATACTGAAATTCTCCTATTAACACATGTAAATCAAATATAAACTAATTGGGAAGAGTAAAAAAATATTCTAAATTGCATTATACGAAATAAAATGGAAAAATCATGGAGGATTATTGAATATAGAGGAGCGGGATGGGATTTCTTACCATTATAGTAAACTTTTCTAATCATGTGAGGAGCTTCTTAATATCTTAAGTTAAACCAGGGAGGTATTTATGGAAGGAAGGTAAGAGTATCATCATTTTATAATGGGATCTTATTGAAGGTAAATGGGTGGAGGGGTGGGTTTTTATATCATAAGAGTTGAAAATTATTTATTGTAATATAATCACAAGATTTATAATATCTATACCTAATTAATTCACTCCCTAAGTAATACCATGGATTTCCAAATGTATTCTCCCAAAAGACATTTTTATTTCATTATATTCTACGGCTATGACCCACTCCCCTTAAAATTGTAACCCTAGTTATGTGTATCTGAGTAATGATTATAAATAAATATTTTTAAATACCTTAAGTATATTAATGGTTTTGGAGGATTATATAAGGGTTTATAAAATTAAACTAATTAAACAATAAAAACATAATTATTCGTTAAACCTAATATTTCAGGTGGATACTCATTATATTATTCATTTAAACACTTCTGGTCATTTATAGTCTCATAATTCATACCACATAGTTATAAAGTATATCAATCTTTCCTTGAAAATAAACTATCTCATAAAAACATGTCAAATTATGCATTTAAAAAAATTTATATGTAAATTTAAGAAATTATGTTTTATTATTCAAAATATATCTTTATATATCATAATTTACACATTAAATTTTTTTGAGAAAAAAATGGTTTTTTGACAAAAATTTTTTTCTCACACTTAAAAAATTAACATTTAAATTCATAACATTATATTATAATGTATAATTAATAAAAATTATTCAATAGTAAAATTATAAAATAATATCTATTATTTCCAAAATTGTGGAATTTAGCATAAATGTTTTCTTGTTTGAATATATATATTTCATACAAAAACAACTTCTATTTTATTATAAAAAATATACTATTCATTAAAAATTCTATTTATTATTTCAAAAGTAATTATAAAATAAAAAAATTCCATTAATTTATATAAGAAATATAAAAATTATTATTGTTAGAATCTTTATACCTTTACCATTATTACACTAATGAACTCCTTAATGGTATAGTGTGAAATTGTGATATTTTCTTATTATAGTTTTTTGAACATGGTTAGTTACGTGATCTCGATGAGCTTGAACATCTACCATAAATGAGTTTAGTAATTAATTAGTTATTGAATCTCATCTTGGTATTTTTCAAGTTTAATACCCATAGATTCTACCTCCCTCCTAAGCTCCTCTTAATGAGCTCCATAGGGTATAATCCTTTTAGGAGTGGATATCACTTCCTTTTTCTATTTAAATTAGAAATTATAGTTGAGCTAAATGTACTTATCATAATGGTCTATTTACATCAACTATATTATCAATTATTGTGATTTTTAATGGTATTTTAAAACAAATAGACAATAGCAACAAAAAATATCCAAAGTGGTGAATGTTTTTTCTATAACAAAATTACATGATTAAGAATTTATTCATTAAAAATGTAATTTAATTTTTAAATTTTTATTCACTAAATTACTCCACCTTTATAAATTTCAATTTTTAAATTTTCATTTAAATAATCATAATACCTTAATGTAATTCTATTTCACATCCTCTTCCATTTCCAATTTTCATCAAAAATTTATTTCTTCTACAACAATTTGTGTAACACCCTGAGATTTTGTGAAATATTTTCTAAATTATATTTTAATGAATTAGATTTCATTTCTATATTTTATTTAACAATTCCAAATATTTCTTTCACATGGAATCAACATGTCTTGTTCTATACACAACACCTACTTGGACTGTGTTATATCCAACACTGAGTTTCTGAAAAACATAAATTTATTGTTATAATTATTTAAATGAGATAATTATAGCCTAGATGTTAAACATGGAAATATGAATAGTAATAAATAATATTAATATATTATTTATAATTTATTCACATAAATAAAACAAATTGATAATGAAATATATAATTTTCTGGAAAGTCTTTATATGTTTTAAATTAATATTTTCTTAAAGAAACTACTTTTTATGTCCTTCTATGAATAATAGTAAAATAAATTTTAGAAACAAATAGAAATACAATTTTATAAAATAAACTTATTTTTTTAATTAATAATTCTTAATTTATCTTAGGGTGATTTGTTTATATTTTTCCAAGAAACTTCATTTTTGGGCGAATAATAAAAATTAGTTCAATGTAGTTAAAAATAGTCTTTTCGTATAAATTATTATTAGTGTTACATTTTATTTTAAATTTTTTTTAATGTAATAATAGGTAAATTATTAATATATTAATCCAATTTAGGTCATGGGTTCCATTTATTATATTGGAATTAGATATGAAAACATATTGAACTTTTGAATTTTTTTACATTAAAAACTATTTTTCTCGCTATGTCTGTGGGAATAGAGTTAATCATCATTTTCCGATTGTATGATTTGAATTTTTAAAATTAATATAAAAATTTTTAATAAGTATTATACTTTTTTTCTATTAATATAAAATTAATTTTTCACGACTTATATTACTGAAAATGATAATAAATAATGAGAGCAATTAAGGTAAAAGTAAGCATATTTATGGACAAAACCTTAATCTCAAGGACCAAAATGACATGTAAACTTGTCCAAAAGATATTTTGAGAATATAAATAGACCATATACATCATTGGATCAAATATTTTGGGTAATTAGTATACTATTAAAGGGAATTTCCCTATATGAAAGGCTTTGTAAGGAAAAAGGGGGAAATGGAACTTTCTTTTCATTTAATATTTATAATTCATTAAGATATGTGAAAAACATCATATTTTAGTTCATACATATCCGTTTAAAATATAAATGAATTATTGTTATCATAATAATTTATAAATAACTTTTATAAATGATTTAGTTACTTAAAATTATTTTGAAATGGCAACATAGTGATTATTTTGTTAATAATTTACTAAAATAAATGATACTAAAAATGTTAAAAGTGAACTGAATTGACTGAAATATAGTATTTAATTATTTTGAGAATATTAATATATCACCTTAAATATATTTATACATAATTTATTTTAATTCCAATATTTAATATATATTTCAAAATAAGAATTAAATAAATAATGTCAAAAGTGACATTATTTTTATTTGACGATGAATGTTCTTCTATTAAATGATTTAAAGTTAATAAAATGATATAGTATGAAAAGTTATCTCTATGTGTTAAAATATTAAATACATTATATTAATGGGAAATTTTATCTTTTATAATTATCATTTTTCCTATACATTATAAAAACAGTGCTAGCAGGGTTAGGGTTTAAGTAGTGTTTTGTGCATCATATGAACTTGTTTTAAAATTTAATTCCTAAATCACATGAGCTTTTCATTTTTTATAAAATTTGGTATACTATTTTTAATTAATTGGATATATATTATATAATAAATATCATTTTTTAGCCTTAATTTTTAATTTATGTAAGTCAGGAAACTAGATTCTTTAATAAAACCAAAAATAAAAAAAATTATATTATCTTAAAAGTTAAGGAATCAAATTATTAAATTGAAATGTATTTTTCTTGTGCTGTAGATTTTGGTAGACCAATATTTCCCAGTACTCCATTATTGTTCCATTTTGTAGGTACATGAGTTAATGGTGACATCCCATTATTGATTACATTTTTCTATTTACAAGAGTGCCACTCCCCTCCACTATAAAAAAGAATGATCTATATTTCTTCATCACACCACTCAAGACACATTTGATCATCCAACCGTTGAAAAAATAGTTCCTATATTCCCTCTATTATTCCTTTATGCCTCCCTTTGTGTAGTAAGTATTCCAAGGAAGCCTTTTTGCACAAACAGAAAGGAGTTACCCAATTTATAGGCATCATCTTCTCTCATGCTCCTTTATTTTATTTTCATACCCATCCCATCCACTCTCATTATTAAAATATTTTACAGAAAACCAGTATCCTAAATATTATACGATGTTATTATGATGATAGTTCATCATATAATTACACACACCTCCATCTAATGGGTAACAAACACACTATTTATGTGTTTGTTGTACTACACCTTCACTAAATCAGGATTGTTTGTTTTTTATTTACTGCCTCTCATGATGGAAATTATGATGGACAATATTTTTAAATATTTAATTTATAATATTAATTAATTATATAAAATTTTGTATTTCTTTTTACCACTCATGGATTTTTGACATTCCTTTTTATGTTAATACTATAATTTCATTTGAGGAAGTGTGGGTTGTCACCCCCTCAAAGTGATGCAATTTATTCTTACACTACATGGAATGTATTATGGATGTTTTTAGTTAATATATATGATATATAATATTTTATAAAGTTACATTAATATTATATATAAAAATATATATATATATATATAAATGTGTCTTTTACTATCAATTATTTAACACCACAAGTAAACATAAACAGTGTTCTTGCATATGTACGACTTGTGGTCTCCATGATCAGTGTATTCCATTTCATGCTTATGTATTATATGGATAGTTATAAGATAAATATAAAAAATAAAAATTATATTTAAATCATAGTTTATATTTTCAAAATCATGATATAATTATAATGAACAAAGATAAAACAAATTAAGACACATGCGAAAAACAAAGCAGGGATTACCTGAAGTGAAACCTTACCATATAATTGATAACAAGAGGTTAATATAAATCCATAATAAAACAATAAATGGTATTATATGTAACAATATGGTTATTTTATAGATTTAGTGTAAAAATTTAATTATTACACAAGATTGTTTTATGAGTATGAAGAGATTTGAGACATAATGTAATGGAATTTCATCTCACTTTTTATTTTTATGAGACAAATACTTTAGTCACCACCCATTTATTTTGTGTGGTATATGTACTGACCATTAATTTATTATATTTATATTATAATTTTATTTATGGTTATTTAAATATTCAATCCATTATATGTATTTCATGGGGGTTTGTGTTTCAAATGTTCCCAAAAAAGTAAAGTACTTTTGTATCAAATTGCCTTCTTTATGACACATGGTTTTTTAGGAACCTGTGTTCTTTAAAAATATTTATATGCTTAAAATTGACATGAACTATCATGAATATAATTCCATTCATGATATTTTATGGTTCATGGAATTTATTTTTCTTGAATGAAGAGTATGATCCCATGTATCCAAGGGGTATGATTTTATTGACAAAATATCATCACATTTTGAGATTGTAAATGATTATTCTTTATTAGATGAAATTTATTGATTCATCTCTTAAGAACAATCATGAGAATACTTATCCTATATTTATTAAATATATATCCACATTTTAGTACCATTTAACCATTCTGTGGTACATTATTATAATTAAGAAAATGTTTTTAAGAAAAATCAGATGGTATCTCTCTCTCCAGTCGAAAGTCATATTTACTTCAATATAATTTCTTCAAAAATATTTTCAAATTATATTTGAATATAATTTTCATTTAAAAAGGATTATAAAAATACTTTATGGTATTAAAATATGTCATTATTATTTATCAATGTTATTTTTAATGAGATATTTTCAATATATTCTCTTGATTTATTTAAATGTTTTGAAATTATTTTGAAATATATTGTTCTTAAAATATTTTAAATATTACTCCATATGTTTTCAAGTAAAAAGGTTTTTAATTTTTTTTTGATAATTCAATTTATCTATTCAAAGTGTTTTGAAAGAAAATTTTTTTGAAAATTTTTTGAATCTTATTTTATATGTTTTGATAGTAAAAGGTTTTCAAAATGATTTCAGGCCTTATTTATTTGTTTCCAAATAATTTTCTAGGAAACATATTTAAAATGTTATTATGTATACAAATCCATTTTCAAAGAAGAATGGTTATTTTTGTCAAGACATATTTGAATGATATTTCCTAATTAAATACCTTCTAAAATGACATCTCATGATTTAACTCATTCCATTCTAGAAAATTATCTTAAGGTTTCGTTCAATTAAATTATATGAAGGGGTTATAATTAATGTCATGGTCTTTATGAAACCTGTTTCTCTTTCTAAGGTTATATGTTTACGAAATATGTTTCTATTTTATAGGTTCTATGTTTATAAAATCTATTTCTATTTGATGGGTTAAATGTTTATGAAATCAATTTCTCTTTTACGAGTTATGTTATTGATGAAATAGTTATAAAACATTTATTTTTTTCCACTTATCACGATATGCTTACTTTTTTGTGATACCCATTTCATTGCTTAAGTAATGACATGGATGTTTATGGTTTTTTGGAACATGTATGTATGATTTCATTATTAGATGGCTGCGACCTATATTTCCCTCCAATTCATTGGGTAAATATTTATATCTCATGAGATAAACTAAGATGGTCTTGGTACAAAATCTTGACAACTAAGATGGCCATTGGCATGAGACATGACTACCAAGATGGTATTATGGGTGAACTAATGCTACAAGTATTTCCATGGGAGTAAACCATGACTATAAATATAGTTTGGGGAGTGAAACCTTAATACTAATATTTTCTTGTATGTAATGCCTTGTCTTCTATGGAATTCATATTATATGCTTATGTGTCTGCACAATTCCATGTTACACTCCTTTGTTATGATTTCATGGATTATGATAATTACTTCCTTGTGATTAATTTCTTATGAACTACCAATATTTACTATCTTCTTTGATTCTAATGATAAGATTTTAAAATGGTATGCTCATGTTTCATACCATTTTGTTAATGTAATGCTTACACATTTCCATTATTTTCCCTTATTGAGCATCTGAGCGCACACTTTTGTATTTTTTCTTTCCCCATGTTATGGATAATGGTTTTAGGTAGATTTAATTAAGGTAAATATATCTATGGAATATTCTAAAGATATATCTCCTTGATAGATTACTTTGTTTACATGTTCCCAAAGACAACAAGGTATTATGAACCTCGGCCATGTATTTTTGAAAAGTACCAAATATTCATCTAAAATGATGTAATATCCACGTATGTTAATCTTGGGTCGTTATAGATGGAATCAAAGGAAAGTATTAGTCATAATTTCAAAAATGTGATTTCAAAACTTTAATGGTATCTCTAGGAATATTTATAAGTCTAATTCTAGGGTTGTCTCTAAGGAAAAGTATATGGATGAGTTAATGTATAAGAGAATCTACTGTATGTTTCAAAAATGATAGTGCGAGTGGTTTTCTATAAATACATACCTGTTTCAAAAAGGAAGTGTATGTGTCTTTATAATAGATTTACCAAGGGGTAACACCTCCGACAAGACATTTCAGGTCTAAAACGAGGAAATGTATTGCATGAAAACAGGCATTGCTGCACACCTGGTTTGACACTCCCAGGGGATATTCATTGGGAATTCACAAAACTATTCAAAAACCTATAAGAATTATTTAAATAGTGGATGGATATAAATAAACAAGAATAATAATAAGGTGTCATATATTAAAGAATTAGTAGCCATGATTTAGTCACCCTATATATAATTTTTCATGATTATATGGTATCCCAATATGATAAATGTTTCTCACACTATACATTCTAGTTTTACTCAATTGAGAGAAATATAAGGAACACGTTTAGCATTTAACTTTATAGATTTGGAAGGAATGGTAATTATGTAAATCTATTTCCCAAGTGGAAATATCATAAATAGAATCAGTAAGTTGATATGATTATTGGATATACTTTTAATTATAATGAGATATAAAATGACGTGTGAATGGTATTTTATGTTCTTATATAATTGTTTACATTAATAATAATAAGTGTGATTATATTGAGTTTTGGAAAACAAAAAAATGATCTATATTCAATACATAGTTATTATGGTAGAATTTTAAGAATACTATGTAATGGTTTAAGAAAATGGTTGGATTATTGGATTATTTTTGTTTTGGAATTCAAATATATTGAAATTGGAATCCTGAAATATCTAATTATTTTTATTATGAATTTATATTTTAGATTGAAAATAATATTTTTAATGATTATTTCTTGGAATGGTTATATTTTTTTTAATGCATGGTAACCCTAAATTAATGCATGATTTTGAGATAATGATATTTGGATAAAGATATGTTGGACATGAATAAGTAAATTGGATGATATGGATTACTTTATAAATGATTAGTGACAAACTGTTCTATGAAATCAAGGATTAATAATACAAGATCATAGATTTAAATAATGTTACTAGTAATCATTTAAATAAGGAAGAATACATGTTTTCTGAAAGGATATATGGTAATCCAGTTTATTACCATGTTTCAAGAAAATAAATAATGACAGTTGTCACGACCCGTCCCCTGGGGCCTGTGTCGTAACTACACAAATCCTGCCTTCTATAGGCTAGGGGCTAGCGCCTAGCACCAAAGGCGTAAATCCCTATAACTGTGAATGAATTGAATTTATAAAACCTAAACACACCCTCAAACAGAGTACAAGAGGAAGAAAACACTAAGTAAAGAAGTAACTGGTGTGCTGAAAGTACAAAGGGGCTATAAATACAAGCCCAACAGAAATGTACAACTACAAATGAATGAAAGTACAACTGAAAAGACAAATAGATGAATGGTGTAGCAGTTCATGGATCTTCCTCTGGGTTCCTACATGAAGTTTACATACAGATGTCCTATTCAGCACTCCATGTCCATCCGTCTCCCCCAAGTACCGACTCGTCGTGTGATCCACCTCCGGGTACCATCCATCTCTACAAGCCACAACCACGATCAGTGTTGTCCATCGTCTGTAACCAACACAACGAGGTGCGGGCATAGCCTGTGTAGGGGTGAGTATGAAGATACTCAGTAGGGAATCTGAGACCCTCAAGGTATCACTAAATCCATAAAAGTTAAACCAAGAAGAAATGCCTCAATAGATATCCTTTACATAGGTATATGACCATACATATATGTATGTTATCATGTTACTAATCTCAATCATAAGGAAAACAGAAAGGTTAATGACTCAGCTCAAATCGGGATTTTTATTCACGATGATGAAAACACAGCTGCTGGAGAAGTCCTCCTCTGTCGAGCCAGTATTCCTGTCATGACTCCGAGGTGCCACTCACTAACATTAGACTACTGAGGTATTCCTCTTGTCGAGTATTGCGGGTCGTCCACCTCACAAAGTAGTGCTCCCCCGCCATGGGTTTGCCACCACACACACTAGTGCTCCCACCTCATAGCCTACAGTGGTACTCCTCCTTTCGAGTACTGCAGGTCTGCCACCACACAAAGTAGTGCTCCTCCGCAATGGGTCTGCCACCTCACAATGTAGTCCTTCCCAAACCGGCCAACATTATGGCGCAAGCGGCCCGTACGGCGGGTCGTGGCTCTTACGGCGGAGCGCCCTCCTAGCACAGCGGATCTGCTCCACCCGGCTGGCCGACGGGCCTACTGGTCCTTCCACCAATGCGGCCCGCAAAGCGGGCCGTGGTTCCCGCTGCACAGCCGGTGCGATGGATCCAGCTTCCTCCGTCACAGCCTACACTGGCTACGGTTCCACATCTCTGGCACGGTGCAATGACACCATGATTCCTCCGCCGCGACCCTCTTGACTACAGCTTTTCCTAGCTTATGTGACAACGACCCTTGCGTCACCGGTCTCTTCTGTGTTCCTCCTCTGACCGTCTGTTCCAAAAAGATCATGTTCAATAGGAGAGTCGTCGAACCTTTTTCATTTGGCCCGCTCCCTCCGTGTTAAGCGATAACAATAGTCCAACACAATCAAAGATATACAATGACGAATCGAGGAAAAATTTCAATACATTAAATTTGAACATAACCCCTACCTCGAATATGGTTCGTTCGTCATAGACGCAGAAAGAGTTGTCACTCCGTCGATGTCGTGAAAGAACTATCTCGTTGGAAAGTTCCCCATGATTATATTTCCTCCCGTGATGCGGAGGAAGAAAAGGAAGCGTGTCATAGATCTTCGTGGAACTGGAGTTCCTCGTTGAAGAGGCGTCGTTCTTCAACGAAAGTGGAATTCTCTTATTCTTCTTCTTCACAAGAGCTCTCTCAAAATCCCTCTACCCAACAAGTTCCAAAGTAATATAGTAGACCAATACTATTATTTTATTAACAGTAGCAATTTAAATTTCAAAATATACATTACTTAAGTAATTATTTGAATATGTCCAAATTATTAATTAATGTGTGTTGGAAAGAGTTAAAGAGGGAGAGAGTGGAAAGGAAGAGTTTTGCAATTAAAGAGGAGTTAACAAATTAATGAAGGGGGTTTAAGGGAGTTTGGGGAAATGAAAGGTTGGGGCTCATGTGGGATCCACATCTCATAAAACCACACATGGGAAGTTGGGTGGTTGTGGGTTCCACCAACAACTTCCCATGTGAGGGTTTAACTTCCAAGGTTACAAAATAAAATTGTTCAACAATTTTATTTATTTTAAACTAATTCCCCAAATAATAATTCTCAACCTGCTTAAAACGCAACTGCGGTAAAGGTCCCCTTAAGCAATTACAGGAACTGAGAGTTCATAGGTGCCCTCAGATTTCAATTCTGAGTACCGGTTCAAAAGATAGAAAAACCAGCTCATTTGTTTACTGAACGTACCTGAGATAAACATCATAAATTGATTTTGGGCACAGTAGGCCTCGGAATCATGTGCCTTTAGTTGCCATAGACTCTTAAAATTACATAGTAATTAAGAAAAAAATTCCCTTGAAATTTTTGGGTCTATACATTACTCCCACCATAGGGATTTACATCCCCGTAAAGCTATAAAACAAACTAGGGAAACAAAAGAAGGTACCGAGCATGCATCTGAGCCTCCCACTCCCATGTTCTCTCCTAGAGGATTCCCATGCAGCCAGTGAAAGCGCACAAGAGGAATCGACCATCCACGTAGGACCCTCTCCTGTCGATCCTCATCCTCTAGTAGAACCCTGTGAAAGTTGCTCCGTCATCAATGTCTAGCTCATTGTGGTCGATGATGACAGATAGGTCGTGCACCCATCTCCTCAGCTGAGATATGTTGATGACGTCGTGCACCGGATGCAACTGAGGTGGAAAGGCCAGGCAGTAAGCCACATTGCCTACTCTACTGGGGACCTCGAAAGGACTGATGAATCGTGGAGATAACTCATAGCCCCAGCCAAATCTCTAAAGACCTCGTCGAGTTGAGACCCGTAGGAAGACGTCGTCCCCACCCTTGAACTCCAGTGGTCTTGTATCCTATCAGCATGGGACTTCTGTCTACTATATGCAGTCTTCGTCCACTCCTGGATGATCTGCAGCTTCTCCGTCATAGCCTGAACCATCTCTGGTTCTACACGTGATAACTCCATCAATATCCACAAAGGATATCGGAAACGCGGCCAACAGCTGTCTCACCACTCCTAACAGATGAATGCCCGATCTCCTACTAAGATAATCTGCTACAACGTTCCCCTCCCCATGAGTATAAACTATCTCAAAGTCATAGTCCGGGAGGAATTCAATCCATCACCACTGCCTCAGGTTCATTTCCTTCTGATAGAAGATAAACCTGAGACCATTGAGTTGGAGAGAACCGTAAACCGTTCACTCAACGAACAATGGGTGAAACTATCCAATTTTAAGAACTCATCTCCACCATTTTTTCTCTACGTTCTACAAGAGCTACTGATATTTATCCTCTTCCAAAAAGAGAAATATGGTCTCATCCCCTAGGTGAACCACTATCTTTTCCTAATACATTAAATACTGACATGAATGGTACTATTTAATTCCATAGATGACTTCGTAATGCCTCAACGCTACTACCAAGAGATCCAACCATTAATCTCAACTCCAAGGGTTGAGTCACGCTGTCGGCATCAGTGTGTGGTTACTAGGTCTCCTTCAGAAGGAATATCGGAAGTGAGGGTCATGTCAATAGTTTTAACCAGAATATCTTAGTATCAACTATACATAAAGGATAGAAAAGTAAACGTCAGAAGAACAAGTGTCTTTTATTATTGCAGCTCAAGTACAAATACACACAACAACAACAAACAAACAAAAACATGGAACTAGAACCACCAAGAACAAAGGAATCCATGCCTAGAACTAGTCCTGCTCCTATCCACCTACTTCCGGAGCTCCATAGTCATATGCTTCAGCTGCCTGATGTTGTGCTCTCCCATATCCACATGTTCCCTCCAATCGGGGTGGACCTCCTGGTGGTGGTGGTGGCAACACCTCGAAGCGTCGTCCACCTCCAACTGCAAGGCCAACTCCCTTGCCTCGGTCTCCAGCTCCTTGTGGTCCACCTTGATCGATACTCTGCCGATACCTGGGAGGTCCTTCATCTATCTACTAATCATTTTAGTGGTTGTTTGGATAGTCACAAGCCATGTGACCATGTCCGGCGCATGTGTAACACAACATGGTATGTCTGACTCTATCACTACACTTGGTGCCTCGCAATACCTATCACGAGTTTTGAGGTCGACCACCTGTATTTTTGGCCCTCTTGGACCTCTGCTACATCTGTCTACTGCCAGGTGTAGAAGACTCTGCTGCATTCCGGCTAGTAGTGGGTCCCACTACTGGAGACTGCTCACAAAGGAAACTCTCCAATAAGAAGGCTCAGTCCAACACCCTTGTCTCTGTCAGGATGCTGTGGGAGACAAATGAAGGTCTAATCTCTCACCTGAGCCCTTTCTCGAAGGTCTGGGCCCTGATGAATGGGTATCGTACCATGTCTATGGAGTAGTGCGAGAGGTCTTTGACCCTTTCTGAGTAATGTTCTATTTTCATGTTGCCTTAATGTTGATGTCGTAGCTTCTGTATCTACCCCGCTCGAAGGGTGGCTGGTACAATCTCCGCCCGGAACAGGCTCTCGATGTCTGCCCATAGGAGTGTCGCCTCGTCGTGCATCTGTAGCATCAGGCTCCACCATCTACCTGTTGATGCCTATATGAGGCTGGCATCAAGGATCACCATGAAGTCAGCTGGTGTCCCTACAAGTCTAAAGACTCTAGCCACAGCCTCCATCCAATACTCTACCACCTCTAGGTCTGTCCCGCCCGAGAACCTGAGTGGCCTCTAGAGCTAAAACTTCTGTTGCACGCTCAATCGGCCTGTATCGCCTGCTGATGGGGCTGGTGGCATCGGTGGCCCAACAGTTGGTAGTACCGCTGGTGCCTCAACTGGTTGAGGGCCCTATACTGAGGCCTCGTCGCTTGGCGGCATGTCATTACGTACAAATCTCAGGGCTCTAGTTGGTCGTTCGTGGGGAGGCATCCTGAGAGAACAGATGTGACACGGTCAAAAGACTACACCTGATGAGTTAAACTGGTTTGAGCTAATTTAAAATAAACTTTTTAAAACACACACACAATCAGTGTTTTCATTCACTGAGTCGGAAATCAGATGTCAGGGTCCTAGTGTATGGATACGTCGGCTGCCCGCACCGACACTATACCCCCTGAACTGGAAACCACACATTGTACCCTTAACACTATTGCTTCACATATAGAAAATATCAGAGTCCTATGATCTCTGGTAGAACCTATCTCTAATGCCATTTTTTTACGACCCGTCCCACGGGGGCCGTGTCGTAACTACCCCAAGCCCGCCTTCAATAGGCCAGGGGCTAGCGACTAGAACCAAAGGCGTAAATCCCTATAACTAGGAAGGCATTACTTTTATAAAATTTAAGCACACACACAACCAGAGTACAAGAAGAAGCGAACACTAAGTAAAGTATTAATAGGTGTGCTGAAAGTATAATGGGGCCAGAAATACAAGCCCAATAGAAAGGTACAACTACAACTGAAAGATATTACAACTGAAAACACAAATAGCTGAATGGTGAAGCAACTCCTGGATCATCCTCCAGGTTCCAATGTCAAGGGTTGGTGCATATGTCCTCTTCATCACTCCACGTCTGTCCATCTCCTCCGAGTACCGACAAGTTGTGAGATCCACCTCCGGGTACCGTCCAGCTCTACAAGCATCAACCACGATCAGTGTTGTCCATCGTCTGCTACCAACACAATGAGGTGCAGGCATATCCCTTGCAGGGGTGAGTATAATGATACTCATTAGGGACACTAAGACCCTCAAGGTCTCACTAAATCCTACAAGGATAATCTACGAAGAAAGATCTCAACATATAACCTTTAATTAGGTATATGCCCATACATATACCTAAGTTATCAAGTAACCCATCTCAATCTAGAGGAAAACACAAAGGTCAATGACTCAGCTCAAACTAGGATTTTTATTCACGATTACAAAAACACAGCTGCTAGAGAACTCCTCCTCTGTCGAGTGCAGTAGTACTGTCATGACTAAGAGGTTCCACTAACTAACCTTAGACTACTGAGGTACTCCTCCTGTCGAGTACCGCGGGTTGGCCACCCCATAATGTAGTGCTCCCCCACCATGGGTCTGCACCTCACACAGTAGTGCTCCCCCCTCATAGCCTACAGAGGTACTCCTTATGTCGAGTACCGTGGGTCTGCCACCTCACAATGTAGTGCTCCTACAAAATGCGTCCACCACCCCAAAATGTAATTCTCCCCACTAGGCTATTCAAGTCACTCTGAATCGATTCGGACAAGCAGTCATCAGGTCTCAGCCAGCTACAAGTTCACTGAGCTCCGTATGCTCGTCTCCAGGAGGATCCGCTCCATGAGCCATTGGTCAATACTTCCAAGTGTTACTTAATCTCACATGGGAGTATCTCAAAGGGCCTCCTCATCATAGGGTTATCAACGCAAAAGACAACGCGTCAATCGGACGCCCGTTATGTCAGTTATTATCATTTCCGTTCCAGGAGCCCGGTTGGATTTCGGGTACAATCCAACCCGGCCATACTACAACTATGTCCAAAACTCAAGTGAATTATGCCAAAATAACCATCTCATCAGGAGTAATCCAACATAGTCTATGGAACATCAATCAGACAATTTGTCCTTATGTTATAAGTGTTACTACTCTGAGGGCCCGGTTGAAATTAAGTTTGTTCCAAACACGGCCGTTTTCCATAGTCATCCAAAACTCATTTAGAGTATCTCAAAAGGACTACCTCATCACAAGGGTCCCAATTTCTTAGACGGCGTGTCGATCGGACGCGCGGTCTTCATGTTATTCACATTTAAGTGAAAATGGGCCCGGTCCGTTAGACCCGATGGGCTGACGGGTCGGGTCGACACGATATTGGCGGATCCAACCCGAAAAATGGGTTGGACCGGCCCGGTGAGTCATGTGGGCTGGCCCGAGGGGATCGTCCCGACCCTAAGTGGCACGGCCCGGCCTGAAAGGGCATGGCTCGGCCCCGCGTAGTGAGGATGGCTCGGCCAGCCGGGCGAGCGGCTCAGTCCCGCGGCTGTCCGAACCGGCGGTGCCCTGTGGCGCCGCCCTTCCCAAACCGGTCGGCTTGGCCATACGGCCTTCTGGCGCAAGCGGCCTGCACGGCGGGCCGCAGATCTTCCATCATGGTTGAATTTTGGCAGCGTAGATGTGCTTCGCCCTGCCGGCCGATGGGCTGGATGGTTTTCCAGTGTGGCGCCCTCCTAGAGTAGCGGCCCCCCTCACCCGGCCGGCCGATAGGCCGGATAGACTTTTTGTCGAAGCGGCCCGCAAAGCGGGCCGCGGTTCCCCCTGCACAGCCGGCACGTCGGCACCGGCTTCCTCAGCTGGATCCTACACTGGCCATGGTTCCGCATCCACGGCACAGCTCGATGGCGCCGTGCTTCCTCCCCATCGGACCGCTTGACCGCATCTTTTCCTAGCATATGCGAAGGGGGCCCTTGCGATGCCAGTCTCTTCCGTGTTCCACCTCCCATCGTCCGTTCCAAAAATATCAAGTTCTAGCAGAGGGTCATCGGACCAAGATGGTTTGTCTCGCGCCCTCCGCATTAAGAAATATCAATAGGACAAGACAATCAAAGACATACAACGACGAATCGAGGAACAATTTTAATACATTAAAATTGAACATAACCCCTACCTCGAATATGGTTCTTTGTTGTAGATGCAGAAAGCGTTGTCGCTCCATCAACGACGGGAAAGAACCACCGTCTTTGGTGAGTTCCCCATGATTATATAATCCCCCTTGATGTAGAGGAAGAAAATTAAGTGTGTCATCGATCTTCGTGGATCCGGCGTTCTTCATTGTAGAGGCTTCGTTCTTCAACGAAATTGGAATTCTCTTCTTTTTCTTCTTCACAAGAGCTCTCTCAAAATCCCCATACCCGACAAGTTCCAATTTAATATAATAGGCAAATCCAATTATTTTAATAACACTAGAAATTTTAATTTCAAAATTTAAATCACTTAATTAATTATTTGAATAGGTTCAAATTATTAATTACGGTGTGTTGGCAAGAGTTAAAGAGGGAGAGAGAGGAAAGGAAGAGTTGCAGAATTATAGAGGATTTAAAAAGTTAATAAAGGGGGTTTAAGAGAGTTTTGGGAAAATGAATGGTTGGGGATCATGTGGGCCCCACCTGTCATATAACCACAAATGGGAAGTTGGGTGGTTGTGGGCTCCACCAACGACATCTCATGGGAGGGTTTAACTTCCAAGGCTACAAAGTAATATTTTTCAACAATTTTATTTATAATAAACTAATTCCCCAAATAATAATTCTCAACCCGCTTAAAACTCAACTGCGGTAAAGGTCCCCTTAAAAAATTACCTGCAATGCGAGTATATCGGTGCCCTCAGATTTCAATTTTGAGCATCAGTTCAAATGATAGAAAAACTCTCTCGTTCGTCTACTAAACGTACCCAAGATAAACGTCAGAAATTGATTCCGGGCACACCGGGCCTCAGAATTAAGGGTCATAAGAAGCCACAGACTCATAAAATTCCAAAGTAATTAAGAAAAAAAATTCAGTGAAATTTCCTGGTCTTTACAATAGTATTCCAAAGTTTTTTAATGTGACAACCAAGAGAAAAATTGTGATATACTAGGGATCAATGTAAATTTGATTTCATGTCATTTATTCAAGTTATTTTGATTTTAATCATTCTAAATGGGTATAGGGTTAACCATTTATGGAATTTTCTTGTTAAACATTAAATGATGTCAGTATGTTTAATCTGTTATCTCTCTATATGGGGATATGTTCATTTTCAATATCATTTTCATACTATTTTGTGTTTATGATAATGGATGGGATATCATTTCATAGGTATCATGATTTGTTATTACATTAGGAATGAAAAATTCAGATACATTTTTACAGACATTCATGAAGTGGATCAATGAACAATAAAGGGTGACCTTATCCTGAAATCTTGCATGTAAATGTTTTCACGAATATTTTCCGGATATAGGAAAATATTGTATAAATATAATTTTATCCATGTAACTTTGTTTGTGATGGATACGATGTTCCTTTAGTTCATCATAGATTTATTTCTTTCTGATTGTTAACTTTCTCATGACCTTGTTCTCAATATATCTCATTTAAAACGTGATGGGGAGATTTCTCTTCCATGACAAAATTTTCCTTTCCCACCAATGTTTCCCAATATGGGAATCTCATTATTACTTACATTAGGTTAAAATTATACTTACAACCTTCCATTTTGAAGGGTGATTTTAGTTTTCATTTTTAACATTTTTTTTCTTAAAATATGACTTTTAAGTGACGACCCTTTGATAACCGAGATGAATTTATAAAGAAAAATTAATTTTAAGGTGGGTAGAATTTAACACCCCAATATTTTTTTAAAATTATTTTATTTATTTTCTCATAATGAATTACTTTCCATTAATGTATTTTATTAAACTAAGTTAAATATTAATTTCTCATTGAGTTAAATTTCCATTTCCTACATGTGACACCAACTTAGCATGTGTTATACACAACAATAAGTTTCTACAAAACATCATTTTATAGTTATAATTATTTAAATTAGATAATTATAGCCTTTATGTTAATCATAGTAATATGAATAGTAATTAATACTCTTAATATATTATTTATAAATTTCTCACACAAATAAAACATTTTGATAATGAAATATATTAATTTTGGTCGAATCATTATATGTTTTAAATTAATATTTTCTTTAAGAAACTAACTTTTATGACCTTCTATGAAAAATACTAAAATTAGTTTCAATCCCTAATAGAAATATAATTTGATAAAATAAAAAAAATCATAATGTTGAAATTAGCTTAACGTGAATTTTTTGTTTTTTCTGAGAAACATCATTTTTTTGGTGGATAGTAAATATTACTGTAATTTAGTTAAAAACAAAAATTTCTTTTAAATATTTATTAGAATTAAATTATATTTTAATTTTCGTTTTAAAGTCTAATTAGATGAATTATGAATATATTAATCCAATTTTGGTCATTAGATTCATTTTTTATATTGAAATTAGATATACAAACTTATTAAATTTTGAAGGTTTTTTACTTTAAACCCCCTCTTTCTCTCCACGTCTACATGATTAGTGTTAATTTTAATTTTCCTACTTCTATAAATTTAATTTTGGATAAATGAAATACATGGTTATAATCAGTATGATATTTTTATTATAATAAGATCACATTCATTTTTCAACTAAAATACCAGAGAAAGTGATTAAAATTAATCATGTTGAATAAGGTAGGGCTAAAATTAATTACGGACTAAACCATAATATTAAGGACCAGAATGAACTAGAATATATTCCAAAATCCATTGGCTACCAATAATTCAACCATATCTCATACTGGTTAAAATTTTATGGGTTATTCTAATATTATTAAATTGAGTTTACCAATATAAATGGTTTAGTACAGAAAAAATACTAAAATGCAACTTTTCTTGATTCTAATATTAATAAAACTAAGAGATGCATAAAGAATAACATCTTAGGATAAATATATATCATTGAAATATAAATTAATTTAATTTAAAAATAATATATCATTAATTGTAAATCATAATTAAAATAATATAGATTTGTATAAAGATTTCCTAACATGTATAATTGGAAATAAAAACGAATAACATAAACAGGGTTCTTGAATAATGAGGGGAAGGAGAGGATCCCTAAACTTGAGAGATCTCTTCAAATAGATTGGGAGGAACTTTTTATGAGAATTGGGGGACATTGTGAGGAATATATAAGGGTAAAGATAGATTAATTTCATTGATCATTATTTTTTAGTGAAGATGATTGGGATGTTGGGTTGGTTTAAATAATAAAACAGAGGAGAATGAAGTTTTAATTTCCAAATATAGGTTTGAGACTTTATAAGTTTTTTTAATCAAAAAAACCCATTTATTTTTCTAATGGTTTCTTCTAGATATGATATAATTTAGTTATTTTTTATTTTTAATAATACAATTCACTAGAATTATTCCCTTGGTGATGTTGGAGGAATAAATTTTTATAACGAATTGAATTTTGAACAACTATACATAAAATTGTTTTTTGGATAATTCAACATGGATATATGAAATAATTATAATAAAATAAAAACACATTATTTTAAAGTGTAAATATATATTTCTTCTTTGATACATTTTATGGAACATATTAAATCTATTTTGTTTCATTATTATGTAATAATTCATACTATATATTTCTACCATATTTAACTTTTACCTAAAACTTTCTATATCACATACAAGTATGATCAAATAACTATTGTTTAATTTCAGTGTTTTTATTTAAAAATTAATATTTATTTTAACTAAGTAATTTTCAAAATATTATAATTTAAACATTTTAGTTGAAAATATACATTAATGGAAAAATAGAGATTTTTGACATTAATTTTTTAATGAGACCTAATGAATTTACATTTGACTACATAAAATTTTATAATCATTTATATTAAATAATTATACTGTTATAATAATATTTTATTGTAATATATTTTATTGCAACTATTATTATATTCATTAAAATTATTGTTTTGATTTAATCTATATATTTCAAAAAATTACAATGTGTGTGTCATTGTATTCAAATAAAATTATTACAAAACATATTATTTACTCATTTAAAAATTTACATTAAAATTATATAAATATAATCAATGTTTTATAAAAAATAAGATATAAAAATTAAAAAATTTAGGTTCAAGATATATATATATTTATTACAAAAAAAATTCCGAGTGGGTAAGGTGTACTATGGGGATATTTTGATGGTGTGGTTCGATGAACACGCTGAAGGTCATTATCTTGATTAGCATGAACTTCTTAGAAAAATATTTTGATCATGATTAAATTAATTAATATCATAATAGTATTGGTTAAGGTAAAATCCTAATTATACTATCCTCATCATAAGCTTAGTTAAATGGTATTTATAGGGTATTATCATATTAGATAATATCATCGCTTCTTTTTTTTATGTGAATTTGAAATTATCACTACCCTTAATATACAAATATTATCTACCACTAAAAATGAATTTCTTTTAATGATTATTATGACTGAAATAATTATAAATAAAATAGTCTATAACATTAAAAATAATGTAATTAGTGTATGTGGTCCCATAAGTACTTTTCTTAATATGGAATTCACTCATTTAAAACTTGAATTTCATTGATAAAAAATTATTTCATCACATATTATATATTTTATTCAATATATTTCATCCATAATCATCATAACATCATTATTATGACCCATTTTGTAATTTATCTTCCTTTTGACCTCTATAAAATTTATGTAATGGATAATGTCAAAAATGTCACTCTCTTACTTTAAATATCTTTTATATTTTATAATTAGAATAAAAACATATTCGGTTAGGATAAAAATTGATTCCTAAAAAATAAATGAATTTCTATTTTCATTATATTTTTTTTAATGATTAGTGACGACTGAATTATCTTAAATTATTACACAACGAAGGCTCAATATTAATGAAAGCAGTAGAAAAATAAATTAAATGAATTTAAGAAGACTAAAAGTAATATGTTCTAGGAGATTTAAATATTATATTGAAAATTTTAGACAAATACAACATATTTGAGTATTTTAAAATGTTTACATTCAAATTCCATGTATTTGATTTTATTTTTAATGTCAAATTATATGAATAGTAAATACATTTACATTAGTATAATTTAATCTTAAATATATATTATTAAATTTAATAAAGGATTAAAAAACACTAAAGAGGAAAATTTGAATAAAAAATTATTTAAAATTTCAAACCATTTACATTTATCACCATATTGTAACATTATATGTGAAATTATATCCCATTAATATTGAAACAGTAATTAGAAAAATTATGGTTAATGGTTTTTTACCATGGTGTTAAACAAATGATAAGGTTTAATATCATATATTAGCAGGCCTATATTTATTTATTACTTTACTAAGATAACGTCCTACTTATAATTAAATCATTTTTGTTTTGGAAATAGTTTACATGATATAAAAAATGTTATATTATAATATTTAATTTATTCACAAAAAAGCATTAATGATATTTTATTTGAAACAATATTTTATTTAACGATTTGAAAATCATAACAGTACTATATTTGCAATGATTAGTGGTATATTGTTGAAAATATCAATCATGGAAAATTATTGGATCAAATTTCTTTTTATAATAAATTTTATTTATCATTTAGATTTATAAATTTTGATACCACAAAAATCCTCAAAATGTTTAACTAGGGTTAAAAAAGAAAAATGGGTTAAAACTTTATAATAAAAAATACAAATATTATTTTATGAGAGGATTTTCACTTAATTTAATAAAATATTTGAAATATTATTATTTCTATTGATTGAAAAATGAAAATTAATCTATAGTAATTTAATAATTTTAAAATTCATAGAATACCCATACTCTCACTTGTGAATGGTGACCCCTCTCTTCTCCTCTCAGTACCCCCTGAGCCATTTTTCGTCCTAGAAAATCCCCAAGCCCTTCCTAACATCCCTATAGATGTATTATAGGAAATGTTTTGGGAGTAATACAATATTCTACGGAATATAGGGTAATGAAATGTATTATTTCCAATAAATTGGTGTAAAATGATGTAAATAGAATGTATGGACTCAAGTTAAGGGATTTTGTAAAAACATCTATTAATTAATGCACATATTGATGATATACACATGATTCCTTTAATAGGGTGTATATAATTCCATTTTTAATGTTATATCAAGATTTCATCATACCTCATTGTATTTTATGTTACAATTCAAATAATTTTATCCAAGGGTTTTTGACATGTCATGAACAAACCCAAGATGACCCTGAACCAATCACCGAAACTGATCTAATATGAGGCCCGAAGGGCATTCCCAACCCCAAGGGCTGGAAAATAATGTCTAGAATTAAATGATTAATTCAAAGGGAAGTATTTCTCCAAATATAAGAAAATAATTTGAACAATTGAATTAAAATTATTTTCCCAAATGAATAAATATACAAACTAATTATCTTTTAAATAAACTGAAAATACAAAAAACTATACAACCAAAACCCAACTAAAACTGACGACCACAACATCCCCATATGACCCTAAGGGTTAGTCACCCACACCAAGATCAACCATCACACATAAAAATAACGACCATGGTGGGTCCTGCACCACAAGAAAATAATAATAAGAAACTATAGTTATGATTATTAAGAGTCGGTAGGAGTGCAAGAATAATATATTCTCAGTGAAATTCCTTTAAAATAAAAGAAACATCAACTAAAAGTTTTAAATAAAATATATAAAAGTAATGCCTTCCATAAATTTACCATTTTTAATACCAATCATAGTTCGTTTACCTTTTTCATTCCAAATCCAGATTCTTTTCAATTAAAGAAACATTATCATTTTCAGGGGGAATGTTATGATTTCTTTTCAAATAGTTACAAGAGATTATAAAATTTTTATACCTTAAAACAATATTCATAAAAAATTTAAAGAAAATCCACTACATTGTAATTAAATACCCAACACATGGAATATCGCAATAATAACACAATAAGCAATACAGTAATAGAACACCAAAGTATCTGACCATCAATGCCGGATAATCATTATCTATAGACATCTTTGTGAAAATAGACATGGGTAATCCTAGGATCATGATAATAATCAAGAACATACTAATTTTTTTACTCAACATAGAAATCATTCTTCCCTAAATGTTATAAATAACTCCCTCACTTGCTCATCCATCCCCCACATGGTACAGACTGTGGGGATCTATCCCAAAGAAATAAAAATCAATATATCCTAATGATATGGGCCACTAGTTATGGAATAATCCTAACTAGTGCATCATTTTATCTCAAAATATTCACTCATTATGATATGTTCTCATGTCATGATGTATAAAGAGGGTGAGTTACCTAATGGAAACCTAGAATCCAATCACAATCACAAATATAATAAAAATTACAAGAAGAAGCATCGCCAAATTCACACCAATGAAAGATCTATTTCCATAAAACAAATAGATCACAAAGGAATCCACACCGAGGACCTCCCATTCCACATGATTTAAATGGGTCATGAAAATTACCAAATGTGGGAATGCCACCCATTTTATAATTATATATATATGCAATGAGAATTATCCAAGGATAGTTTCCATGATAAACACTTTCACCATTTTCATAAATGTTCTGAACATTCCTCAAGAATTTGTTCCCAAAACCACTTTTTCTGAACAACCAAATATATATTTCCAAAAGTGCTGCATTAAATAATTTTTCATTCAAAAAATATTTCATAAAATTCCACACAAAATAGCCACACCACATTCAGAATCCATACCCACATTCGTCAAAATTTCGAACAGGCTATTTAACCCCATCACATGCCAAACCATTTTCGAAAGCTAATTACACACTTCTATAAAAACCCAAACCACATTAAAAACTAATTTAGGGAACCCAAATCATTAATTCACACATAAAAAATATATTTTAAATCTAAGCCATCATTTTGACATCAAAAGTCACTAACAAAGGCCAATTAATCTTTTCATCGAACACTTGTTGTGCAACATATAACAAAACAATTACAGTTGTCACATAACAAGGTAGGAATCGCCACATTTCACAAAAAAAGTGATTCAATTATCACACAACATTATATTAGATTCTTGGAAGGATTAAAAATATTGAATATAACTAATCCTAAATTAAAAAGGCATCTATAAAGGGAAACATATAAAATAATGCAGAGTGCTTCAACAACGCACCCATGAAACCACATCGTGAAGGTTCCAAGACATATGATCGAAGATGACGAGCCTCACAGACACATAAAACAAAACAAAAATCAAATAAATAAAATACCCTATATCCACATGACTATAGGGGAAGAAGATCTCATGAGAAGATTAAATAAAGAAGAATTGTGGTGATAGATGATGAGATTACCTTGATAAATCTTCCCAAAACATGAATAAAACCATAGATACACGCCCATAGAGAAAGGGGGAATCTTCAAAAACAAGTGTGAAGCAACCAAAGGATTTCAAAAACCATAGTGGGGTGAAAGGGCCATTTTGGGTTAATATTATAAATAGGTTTTTTTAGGAATTTCAAAAAATATATGATCTAGGCAGCTTTCATGATTTATCTGCACGATTAGTTAAACCATGTGAAAACCATAATAGATGGATTCACCTCAAGAAAGATCCTCCCCAAACACTTAACAAAAATGTTTTAATAACTATTATTATGAATTTTTACCTCATATGGAAGCATCCCATAGTCCACACAGTTTCCTAGAGTAAGTCTCATAGTTTCCTCTAACCATGTGAATACTATACACCACTTGCTTTTGGACCCAAAAACATACCTTTTTCAATATAAACTCCTTAATGAAGATATGGAATGAACATTTTAAAAAACATGAACAAGGTACCAACTCAAAATTTAGAACTATGGACACTCAGAACTCAAGAGAAATGTAGAAATTTAAAAATAAACTAGAAAATGGGTTAGACCAAAAACATGGGTGTGCCAATTCTCCCAAACATAATTCTCTCCACCCCTATAAAGAGAAAACATTTTAAAATTGATAAAACAAAGAAAAAAATAAGCAAATTCATGATCCAATCTCTCAAACCAAGAACACATCAACTTCCAAATGAAATACATGCCTTTTACTCAAAACGACGCAACGATCCAACACCACATCCGTTAACATAATTTCACGATTGAACCAAAAGGAATTATCAACATGGACTGCCTCAAAAGACTCCCCACTATACTAAAAAATATATATTCGATAAAAAATATAAGAGACCATGACAAGAACTGTTGTGTGTCTCTCCAAAATTTATATACCAACCAATTTGGGAATAACAACCTGAGAAAACGAGGAATCTTTCCCCCACACCGATCAACAAATACCCCAACCATAAAGGGGAAAATAAGACATATAATAAGGAACCTTAAACTATATCCACTTCGACACTGAAAAAGAAAATTTATAACAAGGTCCCTCACACCCATGAGATTCCTTACCATGCACCATCGTCACACTATAGCCTATGTATAGAGTCCAAATGTTTGAATAATCTACTGCCTCATAATCAGGAGCTGGATATTAGTTATTAGAACTCATTTCCACTGGAATATGGGTTTGAGAAGATCAACATTTATACTTTTTCACAATATATGAAAAATGATAGAAATGAGACATAGATAAGAACACAAATCCACTTATAAGGTAAGGAATTTAGAACATTCAAAAGTGAATCTCACTTTCATTAAAATAGAAGCTCTAAGGAAATCCACAACATCGACATTCTCAATTTAAAGATAATAGAACACCAATAATCATAACGAATTCAATAGACTGAAACACTATAACATAAATGGAAAATAAACCAAACCCAAACCGAACTCTACTCCTATGAACAAGATACTTGACCCTTTCTGGAAACACCTCAAAAGAACCATTGAAAGTGTCCTAGGGGAACACAAACATGAAAGGTATTTGGTGCACTCATACACTATGAATTCTTAGGTTCTATCTTTCCACACCGATGACACACAAAGATCATACACATATAATAAGAAAACGAAATATCCAAATTTCTTTTAATTCCATGGATAACAACAATAGCTTTAGGAAAATCCTCCATTTTTATAATGGAATTCCCCTCACTACATCTATGGACTAAAAAAGGGATGACCACATTATGAACTTCTTCCAGAATAGATTCAACAAGAATATCATTCCTCAACGCATCAAAAAAATAGATTGGATTGATCTTCAACATCATCAAATAAAAATAAAGGGGAATCTCATACACAAAGTTCTGAGATTTAGGATATCATTTTTAGCTAACTCCTAATGATAAGGAACTGGACTCACAAAGAATATGGGGATCTCCATCCCCATTCAATCACCTAAATACAAAATGAAAATCTCCATAATCATTCTCACCTTCAATATCTCATAAGAATACCACTGAATGGTTATATCCTTGAATAACTCCATGTATGATATCCACACGGTTTTTTCTAAAAGACAGAATTCCCCAACTGCCAAGTCAATCCTTCAAGAATAAAGGTAGAAAACATTACCTATAATGAATCAGGAAACTCAATGAGGTTGAATTTCCTTTGGAGTTTCTGCATATACACTTCCTCTATGAGAATATCATCTTGACCTTAAACGAGAGGTGGATTTAACAAATAAAATTCAAAAAACCATCCATAGGTTGATCAACTATAAATCCCGCTAATAGGTGACCACCCATAACTACAAGAAGAATATCCGTAGAATATTTATAGGGGATAATTAAATGGAAAAATAAAACCAAGGGTTCATCCAAAATGAATTCCTCAAAAATAGTTATCAAACACAAAACACTAAATAAAAAAACATCGTAGATCTTGAGAAAAAACCACACTAAATTCAATTTAAAAAATCACAACATTCCTATTTTAAAAAAAAATTTTATAGAACACTAACTTGGTGGTATTCAAACTCACTAATGGTATTCCTTAGATTCACCCTCACATTCAAATTATTATTCCACCCTAGGAAACCATCAAGTCATGGAAATCTGAGCATTCATTCACTTGTTACAATCCAACAACTCATCCACATTTCCACACATAACCATGCATGCGAGAACCCATGAGAATACAAAAGAAAAAAATATTCCCATTTCAAAATTCTTAAATCCATTCAAAATTCCACCATTCTCCAAGTCAAATCCATTTTATAACTTCACATATAAAACAATTTTATTTTGATCGAAATAAAATATCCATGGATATCCATCCAAAAACCCAATTTAATCTTATTCAAATTATTTTTCAACAATAGAAAAAATTATATTACCTCAAAATAATATTTTTTATCCAAGAAAAATTTCCAAACTCTCTTTAAGAATAAATTAATTATTTTCAAAAAAAATTAACAACTCATGGTTTTGAGTATAAAATTTCAATCCTCTTAATCCCTTTTCATTTCACCCCAAAGGATCATTTTCCAAAAAATCCATTTTTTCAATATCCTTCATCAAACTTTATCCATTATTATTTTTTACACTTTCCAAAAATGATACCATTACCACTAAAATATAGATTTAAAATCTGCAAAACAAGATTTTCTAGAACAATTTTATAAATAATGTAAAACCCATAACCAATCATAATAGAGAACTAGATTTTATTTGTGACTTGACGATATGTTTAGCGGTCGTCTACCAATGATAACATCATCATGAGGTATCTTCTAGAAATATGTCCCCAACTATATATTGATTTAAAAATCTTGAGAGCTCACTCAGACCTCTATCCCAACTCCAATTTGGGATCCCATTCACAATATAAATGATCCTAAGAAACTAAAATAAAATCCAAATTCCTAAGGAAACTCATTGTCTTGTCAAAAAAAGTGTTTTCCAAACTCTACTCGAGACATAAAACCTATGCATCTCTAGTCCAAAAAAATATTCCATTACACCAATAGAACCCTAGGACACTCTAAAAGCTTGATCCTATATAGAATCAGAATGGATCTGATACTATTTTTTTAGGAACAAACAAGACCTGACTAAGAACCAGTCACTCAAGCTGATCCGATTCAAGGCCCAAATGTTGTTCCCAGTCCCCGTGGGTTGGAAACTACTATTGGGAATTAATTGAGTAATCCATAGGGAAAAATGTTCCCCAATATAATAAATAAAATGAAAAATGGAAATAAAATGTGTACCCCAAATGAATAAATATAATAACTAAACATCTTTTACATTAACTAAAAATAAAACAATATATAAAACTAAACCTTAATTAAAATCACATGACCCCAAGGTTTACTCTCCCACACCTAGACCAACCATCATAGATTATGTTTGAGACCAAGATGATACCATTTCCCCAAGCTAAATATAAGAAGAAACTATATGCATGATTATTAAAACTCATTGGGCATTCCCAAACATTCTATTCTCAAATGAAAATACATTAAAATAAAATTAAAAACAAATTAACATTTGAAATATAATATGTTAATTAAATACTTTCAAAAAAATTCATTTTTATAACCAACCACAGTCCATTTCCATTTGTCAATCCGAATTTATAATATTTTAAATTAAATTAAAATTAACATTTTCATGGGGAAAGTGATGGTTTCATATCAAAACCGATAAAAGTGAGTAGAAATCATTTATAATTTAATTGTATTTCATAAACCATTGAAATTAAACCCATCACATTATAAAAATATACCCCACACTTGGAAGATCTCAATAATATATCAATAAGGGATATAGAAGTAGTCACATTAGAGTATCCAACCAACAATTCATCACATCAATTCATCACAGAAAACTATGTGTCGATATCCATTGGTGAACCAAGAGCTCATGAATGATATTGAAAATACGAATAAATTTTATATTATCACAAAAATCATGGTAAACTCAAGGAAATTAATAAAACCCTCACCTGCTCATCCATCCCCCGTATGGTACAAACCTATGGAAGATATCCCATATAAATAATACACAATATATCTATATGTTATGGGCCACTGGTGAGAGAATAATCATAACTATTATAGTAATGGTTTCATTGAAATCTAGCTAACTATGCTAGGTTCCTAGTCAAAAATTTATAAGGAGGGTGAGCCAACTAATTCCAAACAATAATCCAATCACAATCACCTATATAATAATAATTCAGTTACATGCATCACCGAGATACCCCATGGACCAATATTATTCCTTCAAAAAAAATTGATCAGAATGGAGTCCACATGGAGGACCACCTATTCTATACAAAGTAATTGTGTCACAAGGATTACACAATGAAGAAACAAAAATAATAATTATATGTAGGAAAGTATAATTATCCATTATGTGATTTTATGATAAACACTTGAACCATTTTTCACAGAAGTATCAAATGATCCTCAACAATCCGTTCATAAAAAACCAATTTTATAGAAAAAATACTCCTTTACAAAATCGTTGCATCATGTCATATTAAATTTCACAAAGATTATAAAAAATTACTCTCAAACCACTCACACCACATTCAATATCCAAATCCACTTTTATCAAAATTCCAAATAGGCCTTTATCCAACATCACATGCCAATCCATTTTCGAAATCCTTACACACACTTCTTTTAAATCAAAAATCACATGAATAACTCTTTCAAAGAACCAAAATCATTTTTTCACATGTCAAAAATATATTTTAAAATCCAAATAATGGAATATATATCACATTTCATTCACAAAATCCAACAAGGCATTTTGTCATACACATTGTAAGAACCATTTAACAATACAATTCCATTTATCGCATAAAAAAGTAGAAATCACCAAATTGCACAAAAATAATCATTTAAAATATCACATAACATTATTTTATATTCAATTACGGTGAAAAAGAATTAAAATAAATAATTATAAATTATAAAAGAATGTATATTGGGTAACCTACCTAAAATCAATGTCACTTCAATAATTCCCACATGAAACCACCTCATGATGGTTCCAATATCCCTAAAATACCAAGAGGGACATTAAAAACAAAAATCCAAAAAATAAATCCACATAATAAAAATCCATAGATCCACATTACCATGGTATAAGATGATCTAAAGGAATTAAGAAAGAAATAGGAAGTGGGGGAGAGAAGAGATGATTCCATTGAGTAATCCTTTCAAAAAAAAAGAATAGAATCCTAGATCCAGACCCTAGGAGTGATGAAAATTCTTGGATAACAAGGGAAAGATATCCTATGGTCCCACAGACTAGTTGTAGGAGGAAAGGTTCATTTTTGGTTAAAAATATAAAGGGTTTAGTTTGGAAATTTCAAAATTTTCATGATCTGGGATGCTCACAGGTTTGGTCACATAGTTTGGTAATCTATTCACTAACCATGTGAGAGGTTTTTGCCTCGAGAAAGAACCTCCCACACACACTTACCACATTATTTTTCTAACAATGTGTAGGCAGTGTTCCCTCAACCAGAAGATTCACAAGGCCCATATAGTTCCTAGGTTTGTGTTTCATAATTTACTCTATCCATGTGAATACTATGTTCTACCTCCTATCAAGTTCAAAAGTGTCCATTTTTTTGTAGAAAATCCCATATAAGGTTGAGAAATAACCTCAAGAACAAAAAATCAAGTGGTGATGTAAACATTTAGAACCCCACACACCCAGAACTCAAGAGAAAATATTATATTCAATAATATACTGGTGAAAAGGCTTAAAAACCAAGGTGTTTTATTATTGGAATGTTACCTAAGATATAAGATGTTTCATAACTCAATTTATACTAATTAGGTTATATCACTTCATCATTGATTAAATTTTTTAAGGATTACGTGTAAAATATAATAATTTTGATTTATATTATACTTTAACTTGTTTTTTTAATTTATATTTGATTTGAGTAATCACCCAATTGAATAACTATGAATTTAATGATATGTCCTTTATAAGTGTTTTCATCATAAATTCTACTTCATTGGGACACATGTTTATGTTATTCACCTATCACCATTTATCAAGTGAAAATACATCCCATATGAAATTTTATATCATGAATCACCTTATTTTGAGTATATTAATAGATTAATTTGATGTTATTATTTCATTGGTAGTAAGAATCAAAAGATACCATGGTAGTTAAGGGTATTTATTTCAATCCTGATTTTTAATTTGGATTAACTATTCTATAATTACTATTAGAATTTTATATGATATTTTATATAGATAAACAGATTTGATTTTATTATAAAATTTTAATTTTAGGATATTATATGGTTTTATTTCAATTTTCATAGTGTTGTTATCCCATTTGCATTATTTTATGGGTAATGTATGCAATATCCCTTTATAGTTTGGTCTTTCAACCTTACTTTTATGGCATTCCAATGATTGAGATACAGACCCCAACATATCTCTCCTCATTCCATCCCACCAGATGTATTATTTTATTTCCCCATACATCTTTTTACACCATTGATGATTAGAGAATGAATAAATATGAGCTTATTCTATCATATCCTTCTTCAAATCATGAATGGACAGAACATGTAAATTATTCGTAATCCATATCATTCTATTTTTATCATGTTTAAACTTAGTAAAACTTCTAAACTTGTTTTTCAGTTCTTCATCATCCTTATATGTCTCCTTAATCATCACTTAGATATAGGGTTGATCATTCATTTAAGAAAGTTAATATTTTCCCCTCCCTTTAGGATATCTAAATCTTACCATTTCCAATCCAAAAATATTCAATATTTGGTGATCGTCATCATAGATAATCTATCATGATCATTTTGACTCAAATAATTATCCACCTTGTTCTTTTTCCCCGAGTGGTAATCTGTTGACTAATAATAATCCTTTATCAACTGTAACCATCTTCTCTGGAACATGTTTAACTCTTTCTATGTGAATATATATTTCATACTTTTATGATTGGTATACATATCACACTTTTCCCCATAAAGATAATTCCTCTATATCTTTAATGAAAAAATTTCAAATGCTAACTCCAAATCATATGTTTCATAACTTTTCTCAAGAATCTTCAACTATAATAAAGAATATGATATAATCATGAGAAATTCACCCCAAACCAATGATAATATCCATATAAACAAAGAATTCATTAGATTTTATTTATAGTGACTGGACAAGGATATCTTTCAATAGCCTCTGTCTTTGACTGATCTTTTGTAATACCATCCATTCAGATTATGTTAAAAAAAATGAAACCGTTGGAACTAAAATTCGATAATTGCAAATTTTTCCTTACGTTCTATAGAACAATTCTCAAGTGATCTTCATTTTCATCATTTCCCTTTGAATAGATAAGAATATCATCTACAAAGACTACAATAAATTGCTCACGGTAATCTCAAAAGACTCTATTCATTAAATCTATGAAGATAGAACGGGAATTAGTAAGCGAAAAACAAACCACTATATATTCACAGTGACCACACCCTCTATGGAATGCCCTCTTGTGTATATCCTCTTTATTGACAATCAATTTCTAATATCCAAATAAATGGAAAATAAAGGAAATGTATTGAGATCCACACAATTGATCGAACAATTCATCGATATGGGGAATAGGACACTAGTTCTTGATTGTGATCATGTTCGACTCCTGATAATCAATAAAGAGTCGCATTTATCCATCATTATATTCTACAAAAAGTACTAGTTCTCCACAAGGTGACACACTAGGATGAATGAATCCATTATTATGGTTTTATTGATGTTTCTTCTTCAATTCTTTCAACTCAATCAGGGATATTCTATGAGGAGTATTTGAAATTGTTGTGGAACTAGGTATAAGTCCTATCGGGAACTCAACTTCATGTTCTTGTGGATTCCTGGGAAACACTATTATAAATACATCGAAAAAATACAAAAAAACAAACATTTCATTGATGTTGATCCTCTACCACACCATTTGAGATAAATAACTCTATCGACTGTGAATTAAGACCCATACACTTGATGAAATATCCATTGGAAGTTCGCACATATCGTCACATTGATATATGATCATATGAAGAATTGAAATATCAAACATAAATTCCCTTACTTGAAAATGTATGTGAGATTTATGTATAGAAATCCAATCCATGCCTAGGATGACATGAAATTTAAAAAAAGGCAGAATGAAATGATTTTCTGGAAGCACATTCCCACACACCTTAATTGGAGAGGTATCATAAACGTGAGATTAAATAATAGTACCATTTGGGGGTTTCACTAATAATATCACCTATAATTGTTTTTGAGGAATCATAACACCCTTAAAATTTTTTTTAGATATAAAAGAGTTGGTAGATCCAGAATCAAAAATGAAATTATTAGTTCTAGAGTGGATGATGATTGCACATTTCATCACGTTGTTAATGAACCCTTTATTATATATAATTATTTCATGAGATTTACCATTTTCCCCAAGCATTAAAGGTTTCTGACATTGATCATCATCAATAACTCATGGGTTTTGGAATTAGTTATTATAATTATCATTCTCCTTACACTTGTATCACTAAATCATTAGAGGTACATTCTATGCGAATCGTTATCCATTTGTGTTTTGAGCCAACTTCTTCCTATCAACTAGGTAGTAAATTGAAAAATGGAATTCCTTTCCACACATAAAACATTTATTATACCGCTTTAGTAAATTTCCTCTCTTCCTTATCCCACACTTATATCATAAATGAAAAGTCATCTTCTTTTCTACATGGTTTTTAGAGTTTCCATTAAACTGCATCTTCCTCTTTTTTTCAAAGCCAAGATATTGATATGTGACTCATACCTACATTTCAACCATGATTTCAAAATTCAAAATCTCTTCATATCTACTGGGGTATCTTATATTCATTTCCCTTCAGAGACTTGTCTTTAATCTACCAAAGAACAAATCAAATTTACTTTTAGGATGGATGATACTTCCGGTATTGTACCTCTAAAGTCGTGTGAAATTAAGCTCATTGGCGCCAAAAAACTCATTATCCCTATTAATAAACACAAAGAAATATTTTATTATCTTATTATGAAGAATTATAGGAAGGTAACTATTGAAAAATATGTTCTCTAACTATTCCCAAACCTTGTATTCAATCTCATCATGCTTCCTCATATTCTTCATTAGATTCCAGCAATGATTAGCTTCCCCTTCTAACTGATAAATAGCCAAAATGATTTTCTCATGCTCCGAAAACTGATGAATAGAGAATATATCTTCATTGGTACTAATCCATTGTAACTCAATAAGTGGATCAGTAGACCATATGAAATAAGGAGGGTGTTGCCTCATGAATGACTCAACAAAATGTGGTTCCTTCCATTTCTCATTTAGAAGTCTGTTATGATTCATAGCTTGAGAAATAAATGTGATCATCTAAATGATATTTTGTATTCCATCACCCTTAGAATTAAGATGTTATAGTTTCCAATTGTTTCATTTTTAATCGTAATCTCTATTAACCTAGTTCCCATGGGTTCAATCCATTGACTAAAACCAGTATATTAGAGTACAAAATAGTTATCATAATGAGGAACCACATAATCATGAAAAATAACTTATTAGAATTTTAACATATTACAACTTACATAATATCTGACACCTTAGGTTTATCCTTGGTTATGCACAACCATGTCATTTTTAAATCCTTCATAATTCATTGTTATGATTTTTTGAATTCTAAAAGCATATCCCCTATTACTTTCAAACTAGGCGTGTAGCTAGGATCATTGTCATGTTAAATATTACCATGAGTCAAGACTAAAACTTCTTTTCAAAGTTTTTACCCATAGGTAGATATATTCCAATGTCCCATCTGAATGTAGTATCAAGAAAAGAATGTATTTCTAGGAAATCACTCACTCTATCAATCACCAATATTCCCGGACATTTTCCAATACTTTTTTGTTTCCTTAGACATATCTTTTAGAAATTTCCTTAGGGTTCCCACTATGGTTTTATCATCCTTGTAACACCCCAATCTTCCATGGTACGCTTCTTTTTGAATAATATAGTAGCATGTGTTGTACGCAACTTCGAGATTCTATCACACCACGACCAATCAATGTAGCCGTTATGAATAGTAATACCCACTTTTTGAAATTTTATACATTTTATCTTTCAAAATGGACATCATTTTTGGATTCATAATATCAAAATTATCCTAGGATGAAATTTTGGTACTTTTCGGATAACTTTTATATTTTGATGAATAGTGAAAATTACTAAATATTTATTAAAAACAACTTTTCTTAATCAAAATAATTAATATTGATAAATTATGAATTTTCATGGTTTTAAAGTATATTTATATTATATTTTTACCATTTAATAAATTGTTGGTCATTGGACATAATTTCACATTTAAACCGGACATAAACAAGTGTCAATCTTTTGATAGTTATTATCTCTTAAAAAATGCTTTTTGTTTTGACAGCTGGAATTAATTTTAAATTAATTTCTACCACTTATGTGTTTTGAATTTGGAGAAATGGAATCCATATTAAGAATCAAAATTTCCTAATTGTGTAAATAGGTAACATTTATTTTTAGACATTTTGAATAATTATATCGGTAAATATTTTATTTACCATGGTTTAATGGTGAATCCGGTAAATAAGGGTAAAAAATAATATTATAATAATAATAAATTATTCTAAAACCTGTCTTAACTGGATAGGTTGATACATGTCCAACCATGGGCATCTTTGGGTCGATATTGGGACCCCATGGATCCACTTGTAAGTGATAATGACACTTTATATTAATTAAGTTAAAGTAAATACAAAAATGACATAAGCCTATATATTTTAGCAAAACAATTTTTACATAGGGCTAAATATATTATATTTTAGACTATAAATATTAATTAGAAATATAAAACGATTTCATACATAATGGTATTTTATTTATAATTTTTATACATTAAATAAGTCTATTTATTTGTGACACAACGATGATGGAGTAATTATCTTATTAGAGAAATATTAAAATAATTGATATTATAAATACCCAAATAAATATAATTCGAGACATTTAATTAATTCCTCGAATTTTATTGGTTAATATGTGATGTTAATATTGATTTAATTAACTTTTTTCGAATTACCCATGCTGTTATGATTTTCAAAAAAATCAAATACCAAATCATGTCAAAAATGACATAAAAGAGTTTTTAAATCAAATATTATATTATTAATTGATATTAAATTCCTAAAAATCTATGGCTCACCCAAAGGACTTTTATCATGATAGTTGTATAATTAATGGACCTCTTGGGGGTCTCTTGGAGTTATATAGTAAGTTTATTGACTATATAATATAAAATTACAAAGTGACATGGTAAGAGTCAAACTAATTAACCCAATGTTAAAACTAAAAGATAAGGTTAATATAATGACCCAAACCTATCTAAAATATATTGTTTGATAGTATTCCGACCACTACCCACCGTAGGCTTTGAATAATCCACTTTGGATCCATTATAAACTGAATATGAATTTATTATATAATAATACATTACGTTTTCCATAAAGAGTCCATCCTCCCCCTTATAAAAGGACACCACTTCTAACAAAATCATTACACTTACAAATCCTCTTGGATCGGAAAAAATCGGCACAAATATCCCCCAAAAATCCCACCAATAGGCCTTAGTTTGATCATAAACCCAAACTAAGGAGCCCTTTTGATCAAATCAAAAGTAAAAACCAGAAAAAGAGGTAATGTTTTCACCACCCTATTTCTAGTTCCTTTCTTTTTCAATAACTTCATTATTTATTATTTCTATTCTAAATTAATAACTCCAGTGAATTCTATATATTGTGATGTTATTATAAATATGGATCAAAAAAATTCATTATTTTATCCATCCCTTCAATGACATGTCACCATACGTGCGTACTTACGACCTACCGTCTCCACGTTGTGGTGTAATTGTTATTCAATATATTATAATTTAGATGGGTATAATAATGATGTATAATTCATTTAAATAATAAATATAACATTATATTGATTATTTATATACGATATACCAACCAATTATGTATTATTTTAATATCAAAAGAATGATATTTTCGCTCGTGCGTACGTACAGACTACCGTCTCCACGAACGTGATTAGATTCATTCACCATCATATCCATTTGAGTATAATTCTCATTTAAGGATTAAAAAAATGTTTAAGGAATTCATATCACTCTGTATATGAATAATATAAAAACTATCCATAACAAACACGGCTTACATAACAAAAAATATAAAGGAAAACGTGTAAGTTAACACCTAAAATGATGATAATACTAACATATTATTAACAAAAAAATATTAAAAGATTATATATGATATCAAGTTAATGTATATGATTCTTGTATAATTAAATAACAATTATTTAACCATTATAAAAGATGTTAACCAACCCTAAACCAAGGAAATGTACAAGGTAAGGGGTTTTCATCTCACTCCTTATTCCCATGAGATTCTTGCCATATTGCCAGTATTACCTTTTTTGTGGTGTATGTACTACCCATAATTGTATTCTTTGTGTAATACACTTTAATTTATGTGTATTTAAATATTCATTGTATGATTCCTCTTTCATGGGGTGTATGTTTTTCATGTTACCAAATTTTTAAGGGTTCATTTCCCAATCTCTTCATTATCCGAGGTTGTTTACACGTAACTATCTACTTGGACCTCTTTATCATACACATACATGTTTCTTAAAAATTTATTTCAAAAAATTCTTTATATTTTACAGAATATGGGGTAAAGTCATTTATACCCTTGTTTGACTTTTAATAAGAGGTTTATAATGGAATATTTTTGTCGTTTTCCAAAAAAGGCCTTTTTTATCCATTTCGACATAATTAATGTAAGAATGTCATTATTTAACTTATACAGCGGGTGCGGCTATTTTCCGTCATTATAAAATCTTAGAAGCTTCACATACAATCTTATAAGGATATTTACAATGTAAATGTTTTATTATATAATTATGTGACTTTTAAATGATTTCAAAAAAATAGATATTTCTCTCAAATTGTTTTGATTTCATCTATGTCAACACCCTTTGATGGATTTTTAGATTATTTGAAGTTGATTTATTATGATAAAAAACATCCATATTGTATTGAAGTTTTTTTAAAATGATTTACTGTGGATGTGTTACTTTTATACCATTCATGTTTTATAAAGAAATTATTGACATTTCGTATGATAATTTTAATATGAATGTTTATGTTATGTTTAAACTTGTTCGTTTGAGGAATTCATTGGACTTAATATGTGATGGGTGGATCTCGCTATAGCTCCTCGATACATCAGTAGGTCTCATGATACAAACTAGTGTCTTGGTACGAGGCCTTGAAAAAATCTTATTTTTAGTCTTGGCACGATGCCTTGACTATGTGGTTATGATAGTCTGTCATTATGCATTCCAACATTATGAAAGTGGTTATTGATATTGCATTTGATTATTCTATTAGTGGAATATCCATGTCATTAAGTAAATGGAATTATTTCATTTTATCTTTTCCATATTATGATGAAGTTCATGTTAAAAAGGATTTTTTTTAGTTATACATTGCCTTAAATGTTTATCCTTATTTTTGAAAGTTTCCGATATATTGTTATCCTTGTTGGGAATCTGAGCTCAGATCTTTCTATTTTTAAATTTTCACAGGATGTGAAGAAGTATTTTATGAATGACCTGAAGGGATAGTATGTGGGGATATGAGTGTAGACTATAGAGACTATGTTGTTTTAGATTTCATTTATATGATGGAATGTAAGACTTATTAATATATCTATTATTTCCAAGGCTACTAAACTAATTGGTCTTTTGATATTTGATATTTCTTGTGATCTTGTCAATGTTATGTAATAATGCTCTTAATCTGGGTAACTGGGGTCAGGGCATTATAGTTGGTATTAGAAGATGTTTAGTACAAACCATGGAATCTAGATTTAGATAAACTCTGATTAGAGCACATAGACCTAAGATTGACTTTGAGGATTAGTATAGAAGAACTTCCTAGAATTTTGGTATTGTAGAGATTTTGTGAGTTTTCTGATTATTAACTCCCTATCTGGATACGAGCAGGTAGAGGCGGCTCTATCACAGATGTATCTAGGGGTAAAACCCGAAAACACCGCTTTGAGCTAGACTCGAACGTGAACTAGTGCACGACAACGGGCCTTCCTGCACTCTTGGTTACGACACTCTCGGGGGATGTGCTTAGGATAATTCTCATTTTCTTTAAAACACATTAATAAGGGTTTATGAGTATATAATTCCCCAAAGAAAACATTTTTATGATTATGGATTATATCCATAAACTGTTCAATTTATGTTAAGTGTTTTACAAGTATGGAATTATGTATTTTGAATCATAAACTGATCTAGTTTATGCCATTGTTTATAAATGATGCCTAGTGGAAGAAATAGAAACCGTATCAATGCACGCACTCCATGTAGGGATTTCCCTCCTACTAAAGATAGTTATAGTGGAGATGGTGATGCAATTGGTGCAGATCATCTAATCGCCATACTGGGACACCTCACTCAGGTTATGAATAATAACCATACCTGTAGGGAGTACCATGATCCGCAGCGTGGATGATCAATGTCAGATTGTATCATGAGGAAACAACAACAAACATTCAAGGGGAGTACAAATCCATTTGTAGTTGTGCAATGGATAAGTTTCCTAGAGAAAATATTCCTTGCCTTGGGGAGTAGCGAAAGGGAAGAAGTTATCATGGCAGTTTACCGCCTCACTGGAGATGCTGACCAATGGTGGTCATTGATTAAAAACATGAAGGAAGATGATGAAGTGTAAAATATGGAATAAAGGGAGTTCAAAGATATTTTCTATGAAAAATACTTTCCTCGTGACCATCGAGCAAATATGGAAAGGTAATTTATGAGTCTGAGGAAATAGGAGGGTGAGAATGTCGCAAAGTATGAGGCTAACTTTACAAGTTTAGCAAGGTATGCTAGAGATTATATATGTAACCCAAGAATTAAGATAGATCATTTCTTTGATGGGTTAAAACCATTTCTTCATCGAGCATTAGTCTCACAATCATTCTACTTATACAAAGACATTTTCTCATATGCTATCAAGACAGAAAATGAATTCTCTAAGTATTATGTCTTTAGATCAATGCAAGAGAAGAAGAGATCTGCTCATCAATTAGGAAATGGAAATAAGGGGAATAAGGGAAAAGTTAAAAATACATCTTACAGTAAATGTGGGAAGAAACACCCCGGTACTTTCATAAAAGGAATGGGAGTCTGTTACATGTGTGGTGAAAGAGGCCACCAAGATCATGATTGCAATGGAAAGAGAGTTACTTTCAATGTGGAATGCTATAATTGTTGAAATATGAGACATTATGCAAATGAATGTCCTATGAGTCAGGGGAACTTTCCTCAGAAAATTCCAAAGGATCATTGAAAAGCTTATGATATCACTACTGCAGAGGTAGAAGCTCTGAAAGACATGGTGGCAGGTAATTTAATGGTTTCCTCAAGTTTAGAAAATGATTTATTTGATTTTGGATCATCACATTGTTTCATATCTTCCCAGTTTGCTAAGAAAATTAAGTATTTCCAATTTGATTTAACAAAGGATTTGTCAGTTAAAACTACAAAGGGAAGTATCATTGCAACAATGTTTTGTGAATTAGTCCCCATTAGAGCACATAAATGTTCTTTTCTTATGATCTCATTGTCATACCTATGATTGAGTATGATATACTCCTCGGTATGGATTGGCTTTCGGACCATGATGCGAAGATTTATTTTAAGAAGAAGGAGGTTACAATTTTTGATGATGATGCTAATGAACACATTATTTTTAGAGAAGAATCGTCACCACAAAATTCTTATCTAGATCCACCACTAGTAGCTCAACAAAATTCAATTATTGGAGAGGAATAGAATGAAATGTCTATGGGTGAGGAAAGGAATGTTCAAATAGAGGTTGTACCTATTTTGAATGAATATGTAGATGTGTTTCTAGAAGATTTACCTGGACATCCTCCAGAACGAGAAATTGAGTTTTCCATTGATTTAATTCCTGGTTCAGGGCCTATATCGGTGACCCCATATAGAATGGACACTGTGGAATTAGTTTAAATAAATAAACAACTATATTAATTGAGTAATAGGGGATTTATTCTCCCTTGTGTTTCTCCATGGGGATCCCATGTTCTTTTTCTTAAAAAGAAAGATGGATCCATGAGGTTATGTATCGACTATAGGGAGATCATTGCTATAACAATAATGAACAAGTATCCTCTACCTCGTATTGATAAATTATTTGACCAACTGCATGGAGCTCAATACTTTTCAAAGATTGACCTTTGATCTGGATATCATCAGTTGTGTGTGAAGAAGGAAGACATTCCGAAGATATAATTTCGAACAAGGTACGAGCATTACGAGTTTACTATAATGCCTTTTGGATTGACTAATTCACCCTCTGTATTCATGGATCTAATTAATAGAATTTTCAAGGAATATCTAGATGATTTTTTGGTGGTATTTATTGATGATATCTTGATATACTCCAAATGCTATGAAGATCATGAAAATCACTTTCACATTATCTAGAAGACTCTTAGAAGACATGAATTATATGGGACGGTTTGAAAATGTGAATTCTGGATTTAGGAGATTTCTTTTCATGGCCATATTGTCTCTATGTATGGAATCATTGTTGATCCTTCTAAGACCATGGTAATCGAAGAATGGTCATCACCGACGAGTATAACTGAGGTACGCAGTTTTATTGGTTTGGTAGGTTATTATCGACATTTCGTCCAGAATTTAGCCTGATTAGCTAAACCATTAACGAAGCTCACATGTAAAGGGGTTAAATTTTTTTGGACAAAAGAGTGTGGATAATTTTTTGAAGAACTGAATAGAATATTAGTCAATGCTCTTATATTGACTCTACCATCGGGGAATGCTGGGTTCGTTATTTATAGTGATGCATCAATGAAAGGACTTGGTTGTAATCTTTTCTTTGAAGATATGAAGAAATTATCTCTATGGTGGGAAATGTGAGATTTATTCTGATCACAAGAGTTTGAAGAATATTTTCACAAAGAAAGAACTCAACATGAGGAAAAGGTGATGGCTTGAACTGCTCAAGGATTATGATTGCATGATACACTACCACATCGGGAAGGAAAATAAGGTGGAAGATGCTTTGAGTAGAAAGGATCATGGAGATTTGAAAAAGATGAGAGTTGAAAAGGATCCTATATGCATGGATCTAGTAAATATGGATATGGGAATCACCATAGAAGGTTAAACATCAATTCTTTTTCAAATGGTTTCCAAACCATCTTTACTATAAAGGATACATAGTTCCCAGACCGTTGATGAAGAGTTAAAATGGAATTTTAATGTTGTGAAAGAGGGTAAATTGAGTGACTTTCTGTGTGAAGATGGAATTTTGAAGTTTGGGAAGATAAATTGTGTTCCCGATATACTTGATCTAAAAAGAGAATTGTTGGATGATGCTCATAGTTCCAATTTCTCTATACACCCTGGGAGCACCCAAATGATCAGAGATTTGAAGGAACATTTTTGGCGGGACTACATGAAGAGGGAGATTGCCGATTTTGTGTCAAGTTGTATGGTTTGTAAACAAGTGAAAATTGGAAGGCAACAACTTGGAGGAGTATTTTATCAACTTCCCATACCTGAGTGGAAATGGGAAAAAATCACGATGGAATTTGTCATGGGACTACCAAAGACTCCTAGAAGGAACTATGCAATATGGATCATTGTTGATCGTCTTACCAAGTCAGCACATTTCCTTCCTATAAGGGAGGATTTACCACTTGAAAGTCTTCCGAGAATATATATTAATGATGTTATGATACTTCATGGAGTACCCCTATCGATTGTCTCGGATTGTGATTTCGTTTTACATCAAGATTTTGGAAAAGTCTTCAGAAGGCCTTGGATGCTGAATATCATTTGACCACTGCTTACCACCCTCAAATAGATGGGCAATCAGAATTAACTGTTCAATCCTTAGAAGTCATGTTGAGATCATGCTCACTTGACTTTCAGGGTATGTGGGATCAATATTTACCTCTGGTAGAATTTTCCTTTAACAATAGCTTCCATTCGTGTATTCGGATGGCTCCATATGAAGTGTTATACGGAAAGAGATTTCACACACCAACCTATTGGGATGATGTTGGTGAATGAAAACATGTATGCCCAGAACTGGTGGAGGAAGTGATGGAAAGGTTGAAGGTAATCCAAACCCACATCAAAGCAGCACAAAGTAGGCAGAAGAGCTATGCTAATAACCAAAGAAAGTATTTGGAATTTCAGGTAGGAGATCATTTTTTCTTGAAGGTATCTCCATGTAAGGGAGTTATACGTTTCGGTAAAAGGGTAAATTGTGTCCTAGGTACATCAGAACTTTAAAAATTCTAGAACGATTTTGGCCTGTAGCTTACCGTTTGGATATGCCACCAAATCTCTCCAAAGTTCACAATGTGTTCTACACATCACTGTTGAGAAAATACATGCCTGACCCAACGCATGTACTCACTTATGAGGAATTATAACTGGAACCCTATCTATATTTTTGTGAATATCCCATCAGGATTCTTGATACGAGAGAACAAGTGTGGAGAAAATGGATGGCTCGTCTAGTAAAAGTTCTATGGAGAAACCATAAAATTGAAGAGAAACATGGGAACTCGAGAAACATAAGATTAAAAACCACCCGAGTATTTTTATGCAGTAATATTCTAGAAATTTTTAGGATGAAATTATATGAAGGAGGGTATAATGTAACACCCCAAGCATCGACAGTACGCTTCTCTTTGAATAATACAGTAGCGTGTGTTGTACGCAACTTCGAGATTCTAACATGTCGCGACCAATCAAAGTAACCGTTATGAATAGTAACAAACAATCTTTGATATTTAATAAATTTTAATTTTCAAAATTTACTTCATTTTTGGATTCGGAATATATAATTATCCTAGGATGATATTTTGGTACTTTTCAGATAACTTTTATATTTTGTTGAATAATTAAAATTACTAAATTTTTATTAAAAACAACTTTTTTTAATCGAAATAATTGATAGTGATAAATTATGAATTTGAGTGGTTTTAAAGAATATTTAGAATATATATTTACCATTTAATACAATTTTTTCATTGGACATAATTTCACATTTAAACCGGACATAAACAAGTGTCAATCTTTTGATAGTTATTATCTCTTAAAAACACACATTTTGTATTGATAGCGGGAATTAATTTTAAATTAATATCGGCCACTTATGTGTTTTGAATTTAGAAAAATAGACTCCATATTTGGAATCTGGATGTACAAATTGTGTAAATATGTAACTTTTATTTTTAAACATTTTGAATAATTACTTCGGTAAATATTTTATTTACCATGGTTAAAAGGTAAATACGGTAAATAAGGGTAAATAAATCATATTATAATAATAATAAATTACCCTAAACCATGTCTTAACCCTCTTGGTTGATACATTTCTGACCATGGGCATCTTTGGGTCGATTTTGGTACCCCATGGATCCACTTGTAAGTGATAATGACACTTTATATTAATTAAGTTATAGTAAATACAAAAATGACATAGGCTTATATCTTTTAGAAAAACAATTTTTTCATAGGGTTATGTATGATATATTTTAGACTATAAATATTCATTAGAAAGATAAAATGATTTCATACATAATGGTATTTTATTTATAATTTTCAGACATTAAATAATTTAATTTATTTATAACACAATGATGATGCAGAAATTAACTTATTAGTGAAATATTAAAATAATTGATCTTATAAATAACCAAATAAATATAATTTGAGACTATTAATGAATTAAATTAATTTTTTAGGTTAATATGACATGTTATTATTTATTTAATTGACTTTTTTAGATGTAATCATGCCGTTATAATTTTCAAAAAAATCAAATACCAAATAGTGTCAAAATTGACATAAAATGGTTTTTAAAACAAATATTATATTATTAATTGATATTAAATTCCTAAAAATCTAAGGATCGGTCAAAGGACTTGTATCATGATATGTGGTTCCTTAATGGACCACTTGGGGGTCTCTTGTAGGTGTTTAGTATGTTTATTAACTATATAATATAAAAATACAAGGTGACATGGTAAGTGCCACACTAATTAACTAAGAGTTAAAACTAAACGATAAGGTTAATATAATGGCACCAACCTGTCTAAAATCTATTGGTTGAAAGGATTTACACCCATCCCCAACTTAGTCTTTGAATAATCCACTTTTTATCCAATAGAAACCGAATATGAATTTTTTATAAAATAATACTTTATGTTTTTTTTAAAGTGCCCCTCCTCCCCCTTATAAAAGGACACAACTTCTGGCCAATTCTTCACACCTTAAAAGCCTTTTGGCTCGGCCAACCTCTACCCAAATATCCTCCCAACTACCCTCAATTCAACCTAGAGTCATTATTTTGATCATAAAGCCAACCTACAGTGCCTTTTTGATCAAATCAAAAGGATGAACTCTAAGAAGAGGTACTGTCTTCACCACACTCTTTCAAGTTCCTTTCTTCTTCCACTTATTCATTATTAGTTATTTATATTCTAGATTAATAACTCCAGTATATTTTGTATACTGTGATGTTATTATAAATATGGAAAAAAAATTCAATATTCTATCCATCCCTTGAATGACATGTCACCATACGTGCGTACGTACGACCTACTGTCTCCACGTTGTGGTGTAATTGTTATTCAATATATTATTATTTAGATGGGTATAATAATGACTTATAATTCATGTAAATAATAAATTTAAAATGATAATGATTATATCTATATGATATACCATCTAAATATATATTATTTTAGTATTAAAATAATTATATTGTCGCTCGTGCATACGTACGGACTACCGTCTCGATGAACGCGATGCAATTCACTCCCCATCATATCCATTTGAGTATAATTGTCATTTAATTATTTAAAATAATGATTAAAGACTTCATACCATTCTGTATGTGAATAAGATACAACCTATCCATAACAAACATGGCTTACATAATAATTAATATAAAGGAAAACATGTAAGTTAACACCTGAAATGATGATAATACTAAAATATTATTAACAAAGAAATGTTAAAAGATGATATATGATATCATATTAATGTATATGATTCATGTAAAATTTAATAAAAATTATTTCACCATTATAAAGGATGTTATCCAGCCCTCGACCAAGGAAATATACAAGGTAAGGGGTTTAATCTCTCACCTTATTCCCGTGAGATTCATGCCATATTGCCACTATTACCTTTTGTGTGGTGTATGTACTGCACATAATTGTATTCTTTGTGTAATACACATTAATTTATGTGTATTTACATATTCATTGTATTATTAATCTTTCATTGGGTGTATGTTTCATATGTTACCAAATTAGTAAGGGTTTATTTCACAATCTCTTCATTATCAGAGATTGTTTATACGTAATTTTCTACTGGGACCTCTTTATCATCCACATCTATATTTCTTAAAAACGTATTTCAAAACATTCTTTCTATATTACAGAATATTTTTTAAAGTCATTTATACCCTTTTTGAATTTTTAGAAGAGGTTTATAATTGAATCATTCCGTCGTTTTCCAAACAACGTCCTTTTTATCCTTTTCGACAGAATGAAGGTAAGAATGTCTTTTTGAAACTTATACGATGGGTGAGGGTATTTTCCACCGTTATAAAATCATAGAAGCTTCCCTTACAAGATTATAAGGATATTTTCAAAGTAAATTTTTTATATTATAATTATGTGACTTTTAAATGATTTCAAAAAAATCGATATTTCTTTCATATAGTTTTGATTTCATCTATGTCAGCATCCGTTGATGGATTTTAAGATTATTTGAAGTTGATTTATTATGATACAAAACTTCCATATTGTATTTAAGTTTTTGTGATATGTTTGACTGTGTATGTGTTATTTTTATACCATTCATGGTTTATAGAGATGTTATTGACATTTTGTATTCTAGTTTTAATAAGAATGTTTATGTTAGGTTTAAACCTGTTCATATGAGAAATGCATTGGACTTAATAAGTGACAGGTGGAGCCCGCTCTAACTCCTCGATGCATCAGTCGGTCTCATGAGACAAACTAGTGTCTTGGAAAAGGCCTTGAAAACATATTTTTTGTAGTCTTGGTAGGAAGCCTTGACTATTTGGTTATGATATTCTGGAATTATGAATTCCATCATTAAGAAAGTGGTTATTGATATTGCATGTGATTATTTGATTAGTGGAATATCCATGTGAATAAGTAAATGAAATTATTTCATTTTATCTTTTCAATATTATTCTTAAGTTCGTTTTAAAAAGGTTTTTGTTTTATTTATACATTCCCTTAAATGTTTATGCTTATTTATGAATGTTTCCGCTATATTGTTATCGTTGCCGGTAATCTAAGCTCACCCCTTTCTATGTTTTATTTTTTCTAGGATGTGAAGAAGTATTTACTGAATGACTTGAAGGGATAGAATGTGGGGATATGACTGTGTACTATGGAGACTATTTTGTTGTATTTTTCATTTTTATGATGTAATTTACGAATTATGAATATATCTAGTGTTTCCATGGCTACTACACTAATCGGTCTTTTTAGATTTTATTTTTCGTATGATCATGCCAATGTTATGTAATAATGCCCTGACTCTAGGTAACTAGGGGCGGGGAGTTACATCCTTGCTTCCAAAGGTTAATTATACCTTCCCTCTTATACCAACTATATTGACCCTATCTTTTCTGACATTAATATTAAATAATAGTTGCATATTACTTAAACATTATTCAATCTGACGCCCAAAGCCCATACCTGTTATAGTGCCTTTGGAATCATGGAAACATAAAAACTGATACATATGTGAAATAAATTATCTCACATTAGGTTCTTCTTTACTAGCACCCTTCAAATAAACATAGTAAATAATAAATATCTTCAAAATATATGGATGGAAACATAAAAAGATGTGAGCTCAAATGTTTATAAAAGGAAAAAAACGTAGACATGTGATCATAAACATTAGAATAAGGGTATGATAATGTGATCATGAACATAGAAAATCATACCATACATATGAAAATTTCATATACAAGAATCAAGGAATAAATCATTGTAGTTCATATTACATCAATAAAAATGATGTAAAGGACATAATCGCTAAATGAATAAAATAGGAGTAAGATATGGAATTGTGGAAAATAGATAATCATGTAATGATTTCCATAGTAGCCAAGTAATTGCAACCAATATTAGATTAGTAGTATGGTTTCACTACCCATTCCATTATAGTAGTCATGGTTCACTCACATACCCATCATAGTAGATTGAGTTCACTCCTTATACCATCATAGTAATCAGTGTTCACTCATTCGACCATCATAGTGGTTAAGGATCAATCCCTTGACCATCATAGTTTATATCGTCAGATATAAAACATTACCTTATGTATTTGATGGAGATATTGGTACCAACCATAAAATAATGAAATCATATATATATATGTTCATAAGATCATAAATAAACATATCAAAACACATGAACTGAAAAGGGTATCACAAACTTGTAAACATGTCATAAGATTTGGAACGATATAGGTTTCATAATCATTTAATAATAAACATAACTCATGAAAAGATGTGTGTCTCAAAATTACATAACCATTGAAAAATATATGGGCTTTATAATCATCATTCCATTGAAAAATAATCCATTCCAAGAAATAATATGAGTGAAAACATTGAATATTTTCTGCCTAATTGCATGATTAACACAAATGGATGTTATCGTATATGGGAAATAATTTTGAATGATCTTTTAAAAACATTTCTTTAGGATAATAACTTTTATTCATTAAAATTTTATTTATATAACATACAAAATTTTGAAATGATTTTACATTGCCAAAAAATTTGTAACTTGTAAAGGAAACATTGAAAACAATAAAACACATTAAAAATACTATTTCATTGAAAATTATCTTCAAGAAATTTTTTAAATAATTTTTGAAACATTTTCAAAAACAATGTTTTTGAATACAATAGATTTCCATCCAATTAGAGATAATGCCAAATTTTAATTAAAATAACATTATCTTAAGTAACAAAAAGTGCAATAATGGTACTAAAAATAAGGGATATCATGAATATATAGAGGATAATGAAACTCAGGAATATTCTAGAGATATGGATCATAATATTTCATCATGGGAAGTATAAACATAATCAATCTTGTAAATCAATGAGATTTTATCAATAAACACTTACAACTCGGTAACATGGGATCATAATCTCCATGTAAGAATATTAAATTACATAAAGCATAAGGTATCAGGAAATGATGTATATTCCTGACATAGTAGGTAAAATTGATGTATATACACCTCTTAAAAGTGTTTAGGTGGACAACAAAACATGAATATCAAATACGGAAAATTGATATGAAACATTTTTACGGATTTCAAAACTTGTGAAAGATAAACCCCATGAAATAGGGATATTAAAATAGGATTTTGAATACCAATAAATTAATGTAAAGGATACAAATAATAAAATCATGTTCAGTAAAAACACCACACAAAAGTAAAGAATGGTGAACATAGCGTTTCTCTCCTGGAAAGTAAAATTGAGATGATAGCCCCATACATTGTGTCTTTACACTCTACAAAATCATACAAGATTCATGTATAATAAATATAAGTTTATTATAAATCTTTAACGGATGAATATTCTTATACATAATGACATATATGGTTTTATTATGATCTTATATTACCATCTTGTTAACGATCCTATGTTAACATTTCACTTCAGGTAAAATTAGCTTTGTTCTTAACATGTGTCTTAATTTGTTATATATTTGGATTTTATACTTTTATAATGATTCCAGAATGTAGACCAAGATATAAATAGTAGGAATATATAGTATATTATTATTATAATAATATATAGAATATAAGATTATGAAATGAAATACACCATTCATGGAGATGGTAAGACATATATCATCATAAATATTATTTCCGTCATTATTGTCATATTGAATGAATGTATGTAAATGAAATAAGTATATATATATCTATGTATGTATATGAATATTTTTTCCTGTAGCATGACTATATTATATATATCAAATAATTTCCCTATACCCATCCTTAATACATTCCATGTGGTGTGTGAGCAAATCACATCGCTTTGAGGGTGCAATTTTCCATACTACCTCAAATGAGATTATTATATTAACACCAAATGGACAGTTAATAGATTCATGTTTTAAAAGGAATATAGAGTCTTAATGAAATAATAATACAATATATGACGTTTTTTATTGATTGTTCTTCATAATGGCCACCATGATTGGTGGTAAAATAAAAATGAACAATCATCATTTTGTGTGGGAGTAATTCACCATACACATGAATAAAAAGTATAGTCGATGTCTATTATATTGAGTTGTTTGTAAGTCTAGGATGAACCCATAGCATAAAATGATCTTATCATATTTAGGATTCATGGTTATTAACACATGAATGGTATAAATATTGTGTAGGGTGTGAAGAGAGAAAATAAATGAAATGAGCTTGAGAGAAGACGTTACCTCTTAATCAGGTAACTCCTTTGGGTTTAGGATAAAAGGATTCATTGAGAATATTGATAATGAAAGGGAGTCCTCATGGTATATTGGAGGATATTTGGAGGATCATTGAGAATATATTTTTTTACATAAAATATTTGAGAGGTTTAAGGAATGGTTATATGTGGTGGCATTTATTATAGGGAAGGAAAAGGACTCACAAGGAATTTTTTGATACAAGTTAGGTGTGAACATGTTCTTACCAACAAACGTCATAACAATTAACCAAAATCAATAATTTAATGTTTATGGATGAACTATGGAAAAAATGGTTGTTTCACATGTGGATTGGTCATTCTGACCCTTAATATTAGGGTTTAGTCCCTAATTATGCTTAAATAGGCCTTAATCATTGTGATTAATTTTAATCACATTTAGAAATCATTTTGGTCCAAAATTTACAAGGTATTATTTGAATATAAATATTAAATTGAATAAAATAAATTATTTTGGACTTTTGAAATTAAATTCATAGAATAAGAAAAACTAATATTACTGATAATCCAACAGACGTGAAAAAATAATGGTGTTTTAACATGTGAATAAGTACAAATGTTTTTCAAGATTTTATATTCTGTTTCAAAGTGAAATTGATTCTAATGAATTTAATTTCATTAGTAGATGTAATATTTATCTAATTTCTCTAAAAACATATTTATACGATCATTTATCATTAAGAATTTATTATAGAAATAGATATTTTTAACAAAAAAGCTGTATTTTTCACTATTCATAAAAAATGATGTTTCTCAAATAAATCCGTAAAAATCATCCTAGGATAATTTCAACATTATAAATTCCAAAATTAATTTTATTTACCAAATAAAATTTATATGTGTTTCTAATATTCCCATCAATATTATAAGTGGTTTATTTGGGAAAATTATATTTTTAAACATAGAAGGACTTTACCAAAAATCATATATATATTTTTCAATATATTTTATTAATATAAAACAAATTTAGAAAATATTAATATTCATATAACAATGTTTAATGGCTAGGTTATACTTATATTTATAAAATTATATCAATAACAAGATATGTTACATAGAATTTCTATGTTATGTTTATCATACGCCAAGTCAGTGTTGCATGTAACTACTCCAATTCAGTGTTGCATGTAACATTCACTAATTATGTGTTCCTTGTAACGAATGACATGTGGATGTTTTATTTATCATAAACAATGTTAGTTTTGCGTGTAACATACAAAAAGTTAGTTTTACTTATAAAAGGAATATTTGACTTAGTTTTTTGCAAGATATACATGAAAATTTCAATTTATTAAAAAAATATGTCCATAAAAAATTAGGTGTTAAAAAACCAATATTGGTTACAAATATAGGATAAGAACACAAAGATATGGATTTATAAACAAGTATTTTGGTGAATAAATGTTTCACCTTGTTGACATGATTTATAAAATTTACATGTTTAACCCCATATCATTACATGGTGATACACACACATAGCATAGAAGACCATATGATCTAAAATCTAATTAGAATTTGAGAAATGAAAGATCAATCATGGAGGTGGAACATATGGTTAGGGCACTATATTGTTTTAATGTTATCCAACATATATTTTAAATTGAATATTTGGAGATCTACATAGTATTATGATAAATTATTCTAGAGATTGTGATCCTTATTAATTTTGAGTGAAAAATAAGTTGAGTTTTTAATCTGTTACTAATGTTTCAACATATGATGCTTTAGAATTATTTAATATGGATTTATTTGGCCCTACAAAAATATTATTTATTGTTCGAATATACTATGTATATAAATTTTATGGTGATTAAATTATTAATACATCATTATATATTCTATAAAAAATCTAGAATCAATTTTATTATTTAAAATGACTATATCATGTGTTATAACTAATAAATATATACCGTCAATTACTATTCTTTATTATCTTGGTGGAGAGTTTGGAAAGTAGTAATTTAAAACTTTTTGGATTAAAGAAATTATAATACAAATCATCCGAGAACCTAGAAATACATAGAAATATGGTGTAGTCGAATGAGGAAATAGAATTCTTCAAGAAATTACTGGAATCAAGTTAAGTTAATACACAATTGTTAAATGTTTTTCAGGTTGAATTGTTTAGTACATAAAAAAATACTATAAATCAAGTTTTGTTATGATATTTTATTAATAATAATACTTATGTGTTGTGGTTAGGGAAAAAAATATGTCCTAAAATAATGCTTCTAGATGAATAGTATTCTACCTGAATTCTAAAGATAACTGACATATATTTTCATGTAAATATTATAACAGAATATTTTTATGTTATTTAAATACATGTAAGGCTTATAGAGTTTTCTACAAAAATTCAATTACTATTGAGGAATCATTACACATTAAATATGATGAAACATATCCTTTTGTTCTCATATAACCTAATCCCATATCTTTAAATGTTATTTATAAAATTTATTTTTTACCAATAATGTAAATTTATTATCACGAGAAAATAATTGAATAAAATATTTCAAAAGTTTGACCACATGAAAATTTAATCATGCTATTGAATAATATATTTTATGAACACAAGGAAATAGTTAATCTATAGGAATCATGGTAGTGATAATATTATTGATGGTGAAGATAACGAAGTTATTACTAGAACTTACAAAATGAAATGAAATTAAAAAATTTGTATTTTTATTACAATTTTAACCTAAGAAAAATTATTCGTATTTAATTGATGAATATTTTATAATATAAATACATGATCTAATTAATGAATTCAAAAGGAATCAAGTTTTTTCATTAGTTATATGATCTATTTATTTTTTTATTATTTAGGTAAAATGTTTTTTTAAAATAAATCTTAAGGAAAAGTGTTTATATTTGGAAACAAATATTTAATTGTTTAAATTGATTACAGTGATCAAGAAAAGTTATACAATGAAAAAAATTATGCTCCATTAGCTAGAAATAATGTTATTTATATTCTTCTCGTATATGAATTATTTTTAAATTTTTAAAATTTTCTAATTGTTGGGGAACCATGAATTTCATTACTATTATATATTGGTGGTCATTTATGGAGAACAACCCCCAGTTTTGAAATTAAAAATTCTTTGATAATGTTTTTTGTCTTTCAATGTATATATATGGACATAAATAACCACCAAGAGTCTCACATGACATGTTAACCGGATTCTTATTATATACAATTTTCCTATGGGTTATATGGATCCAATTGTTTCTATTAAATATGATTTTATGAACACTGTCATTATTATAATTTCTCTCGATGAAATTATATTTGTATCACCTCAAAAAAATCTTACATATTCTGTTGAAGATCATATGAAATCTGAGGATGAGAGGAGGATGATGGGTGGAAGTAGTTATTTACATTATTTTCAAATTTCATTGAAACCAGAAGAAATATTTATATCTCAAAAAAGTATATATATATATATAAGACCTTATTATGAAATTTGGATATGATAATAGTAATGTTATAAGTTATACTATAATAAGATAAAATACATTAGAACTTTATGAATCATGGATACATGTATATTAACAAATTTTAATATAAATGATAGTTAGTAAACATTATCGTATATCATTTCATCTATATTTGGTGTTTTGAGTATGCTATTATGCAAGGTATCAAGCTATTCTTAGAGAGTCACTTGTTAAGTATTTAAAATTAATTTTTTGTTATCATTTGTGGACTGTAGATATTTTCATATGTTACCCATATATACATGATTTTGAACATAAATTATATTCATTTTATAACATTGGTGGATGTAAAATTGATAGAAATTTTATATCTAGAATGATCAATTACGTAGTCAAATATTTTGTTTCATGGTCCTATAAGAGACAACATTTTCAAACACCTTCCACCGCTGAAGTGGAATACATGGAAATTGGAAATTATTATTCTCATGTGTTATGGAAAAAATGTTTACTCATTGCCTTTGGATTGAGTTTTGATAAAATTATTTTATTTTGATAACACATGTGAAATAAATATTTACAAAAACCCATCACATCCCTCATTATCAAATTATATAGATACCAGAGATTATTTATTTTTAAATCACACACAAAAAGAAAATATAATTTTATTATTATTTATAAAAATGATTAAATTTCTGAAATAATTCGAAACATCTAAATTTAGATAGATATAAAAATACTAAAAATATATTAGGAAAGTTAAAAAAACAATCATTCATATTTATCTCATATTTACCATTATCATTAGATTAATATATTCTTTTCAAAATGTGGGGTATAATTTTTTTATCATTCCAAAATTTGTGGAGTTTTCCAAATTTATTATTTTTTCAAGGAACATAAATTTTAAAATTAAAAAACATTTATTCTAAATAATTTTTTCATTAAGAAAATTTGCTAAATTAATTTTATGTGAAAAAATTAGAAGAACAATTACCTTAAAACATTCTGAAAAAATGTATCAATTTTAATTAGAGATTAATCTTTTAATCTCTATACATTAGTATCATTTCTTCATTTAATATTACACTATTTTTTATTTTCAATGTTTGTTAACATTAATATATCTATTAAAACCTATGATGTTTCTATTTTTTAACAAAAATATTACCTGGTGCAAGTTTTCTTAAAAACAATTAATTGTTTATAAAAATAATTTAATCATTCAATGAATATTTTGAGTCATTAGATTAAAATTATTTTTAATATTATCCACTTGATATATGGAAAATAAAGGGTTAACCGTACGATCTAATTATTTTTTATGTGGGTCACCATGTCTCATATCTCTCATCTGATTTTATTGACTCTTAACTCTCAAATTTCTGCAAATAATTTTTCATAGAAATATCTTATCATCAACCATATCCTATTAAAGAAATTGAAACCTAATAATATTTTAAATAAAATAGAATTAGTATAAGAAATATTTATTGAATGTAATGGTTTAAAATCATAGATTCATTTCCAAATAATGGGATTCATTTTCATGGTTGCAGTTATGATTTCACAAAAAAGGAACTTGATCATCACTATCCGATGATAGTAAAATAATATTATTCTTACATAATTATTTATTATGAAGACAATTTTATTATTATTACATATAATCTTTTTTAATAATGCGTAAGGGAAAAAATTCATGAATTAGAATACCATATTAAATTCCCTCTTGAGGGAGAATCAAATTTAGCCACTAGAAAACCTCCATACAAGATATATATTTGTGAGAAATAAACTATTGAGACCCCTTTTTTTCTTATTTGGGGAAATATTGGAAGGAAAAGTTATTTATATTTTTATGTAGGGGTTGATTATATATGTATGAAACATTATCTAATCCCAAAAATATGGAATAGATATACTCTATTTTTTTAATCTATGTTTTATAATTCCTACACAACATAAGAATGATTAACATGGTAATGTTTATTTTTCTCTATATCAAATCATTGATGAAAGGTTCTATAATGATGAAGATTATTTTATTTAAATGTTTGAAAAATAATATATTATTAAATTTTATATAATTAATAAAAAAATAAAAAATTATATTTCAATAAGAAATAATTTTCTTGATTTTATAAAGAACCCATTTCTAGAATGTTGTTTTGATATGTTACCTAATTAACGATTTTTTTTGAGAAATCATAAAATTTTGAATCTAATATAAAAGGATTATAATATAAATAAAACATCATGGAAAATGGATTTTTTTTCTCCTCACATTAAAAATAAAACATAAAGTCTATGTATAATGGAGGATATAAATAATTGATGAATCGTAATGTGTAAAAGAATCTATAGGAACCATATTTTTGTTTGGAAAGGGAATCAGTTTTCCATTAAAAGATTAATCTCAGGAAAATATTAATAAGGATGAAATGAAAAAGTGGATGACGAAAATATTTTATGATGGGAATGTTTAGTAAGGCCTTATGAAATGTGTGTTTGGAGATAAAAGACACTTTATTTTTTTAGAATATAATTGAGCTCCTCTCATTCATCAAATATTTATATTTCAACTGATATCTCATTAATCATGTTTTTAGATAGTGCCACTATTAGTTCCAAAAAAGAATGATGTTGTAAAATGCTTCAATTATAATAATAATAAATTATAACTTCTCTGCTTTCTTCATCCATTAGGAGATGTAAATTAATGATTTTTTAAAAATAAAAAATTTATCAAAATATTTAGAAGATCAATAGATTGAGTTCAAGAAGATGTAATGAAATCATGAATAGGTGATTAAGGGAGTGACATAAATTCCATAATTAGTTTAGGAATAGAGTTAGAGTATGAAGAATAGATATTATAATAATATGAATAAAAAAAAGAAGAATAATGTTAATCTGATACCTCATATTTCGAATATCATTAAAAAATATATTTATTTAGATGTTTTAGAGGAAGAAGATATTTTTGAAAGACTAGAAGATGGTCAGAAATTAAACACTACGATATTAAACAAGAAGGAAACAAATAGTATTTATGATGTTGTTAATGTATCAAATAAAGAAGATTAAAGAATGAACAAAAGAGTTTAATCATCAAAAAACGTGAATTTAGATGTTTCATTGGACTAAACACATCTTCCAGTAAGTGATTATGATGAAATATTATAAATTATAATTAAAACTATTAATAAAGTGTTCTAGAAGACTCATTATGTGGTTACTTATTTTATGAGCATTTAATCACATTATAAGTACATTCAATAAAGGTTATATGTCTTATAAAATTAGTATTATTTTAAAAAGATAGCTGAGACTATTATCAAAACTGAATAAAATTTCCAATTATTGAATTATGATTAGAAGGCAGAAAAATAAAGGATAAAAATGTTTTAGACACATGAAAAAAACAAATATTAATTTAAAATTTCAGTATGAAAAAATTTATTGATGTTGTAATTTATCTTTTATTATATAAAGATAATTAATAGAATTTTTTTTGATGGTTCTGTATAAATTGAATATATAATGGATATAAATATTCATTAAAATTTTTTAAATGATTGTTTTTTGGATATAAAACAATTTTTTTATATTGTAGTATATTTTTTCAAGGTGGATTTGGAAAAAGAATATAGATATACAATGAAGAAGTTCTTATGGTGAATCATGAATGTATAATTATTCAATCATTGGAGTAAATAATTGATAAATTGGTTTCATCATTTCTAAAGTTAGAGAAATTTAATGATGAATTTATGAAAATGAAATAAACTATGAAAAAGTTGTAGATGAAATAATGAATTCTCTATTTATATAACCACTTATTGATTTTGAAATATTATAATAATTCTTTAATGGATATTGAATGAATATTTATTTATAAATTTACGATTGATTTCAAATATAACATTGATATAAAACATTATACATTTTTTATGAATATTATTTTGAAAAAAATTATTCTTAGGTATTTTTAATCTATCTTTTTAGGTGCACAATATATCACATATACATCATTGAAATCTCAATGGTGGAGAAATTATTATAAATAAGGTAGGATTACATTATTAGTACCTATCTTAAAAATATGACAATAAATTATTAGAAAATTGTTTATGCAAAAAAATACATACATAGATAGTGGAGAAAATAATATTTCTAACAATTTTATGGAAAATTAATTTTAATGTTTTCAATTTTATTAATTTTACTCATTAGGTTTTGTGTTTTCTTATTTTGAAAATGGGTTAGATTATTTCTAACAAGTTTATGAATATGAACATTATTATTCTTGAGAATAACTCGTTTTAGTTAATTAGTGGAATTGAATTTTTCCCATTAGATAAACAGAGTATAGTCTATAAAACAAAAAGATATCAGTCCATCAGATGAACAATGATTAGTATATTAGATATACATATTTTATTCCATCTGGAAAATTAATTTCAATCCATAAAAAAATGTTTATTCCATGAGAAAAATGAATCTACTTCCAATGGAAGAACACAGTTCATCCAATTGTATAAAAATTGTTCAGTATGTTAGGTAAAAATATTTTGAGTCTATATGATATGTATTATTTGTAATCGAATGAAGAAAGTCATATCTAATGGATTTTTTTAACATTATTTTAATAATTCTACCAATATTACCATAAAAATTATTTTTTACATAATGTGATGAGAATTAAGGATGAAACTAATCCAAGGTCCTTACAACCAATTCTAAGAATCATGGAAAATATTTATTGGAGGTATGCTTATAAATAGATATTCATTGGATGATTTGGGAGTTGATTCCATTTTCAAATTAACCAAAGTGATGTTTACTCAGTTGTAATATCTTGTTTGTTGAACTTTGATAATTATTAAATATTTTTCTTATTAAGAACCATACTGACTATTTAAAATTTTATAAAACATTTTTCTTTTGTAATTGTTGATTACAATTTAGCCTAATTGAGGAATTACAAGGATAGTTAGACTCCTGAATATGATCATTAATATTGATGGCTTCCATGGATAATAAGGGAGATGATTTTCTGATAATTTTTATTGAGGGATTTCATCATTAATAATGATAGACCTTATAGTTTGGTTTAAACTATTGAAACCTTATTTTGGGTTTATTTAAATCCTTTACACTAATGATTATTATGTTTTTATTTGTTTTAAAATGTTTATTTACTTTTTACTATATAACTTTTTGATGTTTTATTTTTCATGTGTTTAGAAGTCATTATATCCACTGTTAATTTCTATAAGGGATATTTCGTATTCATAATGACTTTTCTTATAGAAATTGATTAAATATAATGTATCATTTTTAATTAAATCCAATTAAAACTCTTGAATTTTGTACCAATGGGTTTGATTAATGTATCAAAATAGGTAAATATTTTTTAAATTCTGTTTTTTAAAAATAAAATTCAACCCCTATTTGATACAGTAATTTAATATTCCTTCAACTCATCATTTTTAGTCATCATATAAGTCTTTTGACCCTATTTATGTGGGTCCCACACTATCACATTGACAGAAGCCCACATCTGACTCAGACCCCTATGATATATTTTTCAGATTTTATTAAAGTATAAATGTTTTTATTTCAAATTTATTATATATTTATTACAATTGATTAAATTCATTGGAAAACAACATATAATAATTCCCACATTTTTTCAATGTTAAAAAAATATGTCCCTCCATCTCCCACATATTGTGTGACGGGCCACTTATATGCTCTAGGTATCAAACATCACTTAGGAATACATCAACTTCCTTCCCCTTTTATGATCATAAGTATCAAAAGTAGTCCACTGAAGGTTGAATGAAGACATACAACAATTTATTCCTATAAAATCTAGTAAATCACAAAGTTCATGTGAAGAATATTTTTATATTATGTCTATTCGATCCTAATAGAATTCCAAATCAATTGAAGTTAAAGGGTGGTCTCAAATATCCTAGTATTTAGTTCTTTTTTCCCACCAATAGTGGATATAATACAAAAAATATTATTAAACATGTTGAGTATGTAGATAGTACTAACATTCCCTTATAACCCTCCATGTAAAAATTATAATGGTCCATCATTAATAAAAAAATAACTCTTTGATGAAAAGGTATTTTACGGTTATCTAATTCAATCCTTTAAATCTAAATATCTATTTCTTGAAACCCCAAAACTCATTGTAGGTCCTTCAAACATGAATGCATAAAAATTTTCTTAGTTGTCTTATGGAGTCTCCACTAGATCAACGATTCACCCAATGGAATCAATCTAGGCCTCAACATCCTAATTCCCTAGTTCCTTTGTAGGATGAATGTTCTAGGAGATGATAATCATTAGTAAAATCTACCATAGTCTTGGGAATTATTATTCTCTAAAAAATAAATACTCCATAGACTCTAGGACAATGTGGCCATCTATAAGGAACAACTAGAGTTGGTATGGCTGTATTATCATGCACCAATGGTTTTATAATAATAACAACCTCCCCTACTATGCAATCTTATATATTTCCACCATGTTATCTAGTTAGGAGTCTCTGTGGATAGATTTTATAAAATTCCAAATAATCTTTGAAAATTTCTTTGTAATGTTTCATATGTAAGAAAATTTCCTACATGGTGGCTTCCTATTAAAGCATATACGAAGAGGCTACCAATAATAAGAAGAAAAAAACCATCAAGTACTGCTCAATGCTGTCAGTACATTCACATTAGTCACAATTATATATTGAAAAAACATAACTCAATACTCTATCTTTGTTAACTAATTATTTTACTTATATCATAACAACAAGTGAAGATATATATAAATCAATATTGAACATAACTCAATAATATGATAATCCATAAATTTTAAACAATTTATTTCATGATTAACTACATGAATTAATTATTAAGGAAATTATTGATAAATTATTGGCCTAGTGTCTTTGAAAAATTATGTTCCTATCATTATAGGATGATACTATAACACTAAAATGTTATATTAGACTCTATAATATTCCCATAAAATACAATGTTCATTTAATACTAGGAGTGATAACATAGGTATGTATATAATATAGAGGTGTGGTATAAATCCATGTAAATGAATAATAAATATTTAACATGATGAATATAATATATGTGAGTCAACAGGAATATTAATGTCACATAAAAGTGGTATGAATAATATGCATGACCATCGAATTTGGATATAATATGAAAACCTCATTGAATCATAGGAATGATCCCACAACCTAAAACCGTATATCATAAGAATATTTCAATTCAGACAACTGATAAATCAAATCATAATGTCCATAGGATGACCTCTTTCAAACAAAAAATGGATTCTCATGAGATAAATACTTTACCCAATCCATTACATGGTTATATTGTTCTTGTCACTGCCATCTGAATTATTTTATGTACATTCATTTGTGATCCTTATAGTTAATAAAATATAATAACATACTAAATTAATATTATTCCATTGATTAATGAGTATGGGGTATATAAAGGGATGTTCGTAATCAATGATTGATGGGTAGATACACATGAATAACATTGATTGTAAATAATGATTTTATTGACCACACAATATCGTAGAATAGAAAATCTACATAAAATTTTAGTATAAAAAAAGTTCATATAAATTTATAATATGAGTGAATTTTTACACTAATTACATGATAATCATATCAAAAATTAATTAATTTGTAAAAAAATATTGCAACATGAAAAAGTTGGGATAAAATATTAATATATAAAAATTAAATAAATAAAAATGAAGAGTTCAAAATACCTTAATCAAACATGGTAATTTCTGATGTAATGGATACAACACTAAAGATAAATAATTAAACACTATTATAAAATCATTTGGATAGAAATTGATTACTTTTAGACACATTTAAATGTAATATATAATTATTGCCAAGGAAAATTACAATGAATGTCCCGAAATGGAAATTAAGAGAGAGGGCCCTTACTATGAGAGGGGACATATAAAGTCATGGTAGGGGCATATTTAGGGAATTTAAATCCTAATAAGGTATTTAGGGAATTATATAGGAAGATAATATTCTTGATCAACAGGTGGGATATCCCTTGGGGGGATATGGCCTATGTTTTCGGCCAATGTCTATAATGTCTGTATGTGATTGAGTGTAACTATACCCACAATAACCTAATATAAATCTATAATATATTTTTTAAAGGAATCATTAACGTTATATTAAATTAATGAAATAAAATAAAAAATCATTATTTAAAGGTAGAAATATTTGTTTTGTTTAGGATTGTTTTTATATTATTTTTAAAAGATCATGTCGGCAATTATGAAGTCATAATACAAACTATTTATTTATCTTATATATGATTTTTACCAAAAATAGGAAATATCAGAATATTATGAAAAGAATATTGTTTAAGACATAAGACATTATTTTGTCAAACATAATATATAAAATGCCAATTTTTTGTCTAAATATGATATTCTTCATTATAAAATAAAAAATCCTATTTACATAATAAATACTAGTATTTTGGAAAATGACAACAATCTAACCCTTCTAAAAATTAAATTATAATTCATTAATTTATATATTCATTTATATTTAAAATAATTTTCGTTAATGATAATATTTTATTAAAATAACACTTATCTAAAAATAATATTTTATCATAGTGATAGTCTAAATGGAAACTAATCATTTTACAATAAATATAACATTGATTTCCATCTACCATAATCTATATTTTCATAGAAATCATTGTATAAAAATTTATAAAGTAATAATACAAAAGAATATTCAAAAAAATTACTTTATTTAAGATGAAAATATTGACATGCATACTACTGTGATCCTGATAAATAACAATTTATTAAAAAATTTGACATCATAAGGGTGAGGTTTGTGATAGTTTTACTTACAAGGGATGGTTTAAGGAACATGGTTTGGATTGTGACCTCAACAATATTAAACATATCATATAAAACATATCACTCAATTTTTTGTTTTTCAATACCATGTTTTTGTTTTCCATGGGAAAATTCCACTGCTTACAACCCCCTTAAAAGCTCCAGAAATGGTCTTTGTAGGGTTTTAACTTACTAGTTGAGGTCACATCATAATTTTCTTATATTTTTTGGACTTTATCAGAACCCATAATATACTAATCATGACTTTCATTGTAAAAAATTTATATTATCAAGGGTTAAAATCCCTAAAAACCACTAAAATATAAAATGATATATTTTATAACCATTCAAATTGAAAAATTTATCGTATATTTTTTTCTATAATAACATCACATAATATGGAATTTATTGATTTGAAATAGAATTTTATTTATAAATGATTGGTTAATTACATTCTTCCCCACTAAATAATTTCTCCAAATAATTTTCATCATATACTGAATTAAAAAAGGGTACATTGCTTCATCACTTCATTAAGTTCACTAGTTTCTTCCTAAATCTTATGGTTCTATGATATTACATTTTCCAGGAGAGTTTTCATGTTTTGAGAACATTGTCTAAAATATCTTTGTTCATTACAAGATACTCCTCATATGAAATATCATTCTCCAAGGGTACCAAATTTGAATTTATTACATATGAGGGGTTTTCTATGTACATATTCAAGAGGGATGCAAGGAATATGCCATATATTTGAGATAACATAAGAGGATGTTATAGAGGATAAGATAAAAGTCATATATGATTAGTGTTCTCATAGGTTCTAATGTATATTGGAATTATCATCCCATTATTCCCAAACCACATGATTTTATTCCATTATGGTGCATGTAGGAACACCATATATTCAACTGGTAACTCCATTTCTCATAAAAGATTGCTTTGATATATTTTTTTACAAGATAACACCTTAAATGAATCCATTCATATTCTTTATCACATCATGTTGGATTCTAAAACTAAATACATTACAGATCATTATATTTTTTCATTTTTATTCAAGAATGTAAAATGTAATTATTTGAAAAATGCACTCATAGAAGGTGTTGATACTATAAACCAATGAAAACTATTAAATATTATCATAACATATACACTATAACTTGAATTATTCTTTATAAATGATAATTTTAATGGGAGTGATAAGAAGTACAATAACATATCATTATTTTTTTTATATTTTTAAAGGATACTCATTAACCATGAGGTAAGCATTGGATCTTGATCACATAAAATTAAGCGTGGTACGTCATCAAATCTTAACACTTATATGTGATATATCATGGTGAGTTATTCGGTATATAAATATTCTATAATTTCTTTGAAATTCCTTGAAATTATAAAGATATAAACTACCAATTATATGTTATTAAATACTTTATAACTCATAGGGTGTCTTACGATAAATTACATAGTCACATTTATCAATTTTTATACGAGTAGTGTAAATGGTTTCATCATTCCCTTATACTTATATCCTTCCACATTAAATTGATGGAATACATAAAAATTATATGTAAATTTTGTAACACCACTCTTTATGTTATCCAAAATGTATTTTACCTTCATATATTTATACAACATACTGCTACATTGATGTTTAAAGAATAATGACCTATGAATATCACACATAAGTACCCTCTACAAATTTTGTTTTTACGATACATATATATAATATCTAAAACATATAACTCAATATTTAGAAAATATTATCTTTATGATATTCTCTAACATGTTAATAGCTCCTCAACATCATTTTAGTCCTTTGTGATCCTCTAAATAGTTGATGGTTAAGACGTTGTTTGATAATGGTAAGGTGAATTTTCATTTATGATTCCCATGTCCATATTTTTCAATTATTGTAATATTATATCTTATTCAATCCTTATCATGGATAAATTTGGAATATCCTTTCAACTCATATCTTATGTTACTTTTTAGCCTTCTCATTTTGGTAATAGATTGAACATGAATAATCCTTATCATCATTATCAACAATCATTGGTGTATATTGAGATAATTTTTTGGGAATATATAATTGTGGCTTTTAAGATCCACATACATGTCAAAAATTTAACCATATTGATAATATCACTAAATCATAAGTGTAATGATCACTAAATTCAATGTGATATATAAAGTCACAATTATATGATGTCTATGAAGAGTTTTTTATCATTTGTGATCCTAAATGGGAAAATTATAAACTCTAGTTACATTACACTATATAAAAATCATCCGTGGGGATATTTTTATCATGATTTTATTTAACTAAATATAATAAATATATATTTACATTAAACCATAATCTTTTTTGAAGAAGACTAACTATGAAACAAATTCTGAAGTGCTTAGGTGTATAATCCACTTAGGAAAATTATCATGTGGTTTATTAATTACCACATTTTGTTTAATAGTGTGTATTCTATACAGAGCTTGGTATTTTGGATATTATCTAATTATAATACCATGGGGTAACTCAACATAATATCCTAGTTGATGATAATGAAATATTTCAGGGAAAACATTAGTCTGTTCCCTTACAATGGGAATGTCAGTAAGGATGATCTTTTCTAGAGTCTCAAACACTGGAGGAGGATATTACTCCTAAATAAGAAATAATATATACACATGAAATGATAATTCATAAAGTGGTTCATCATCATCTATGAAATTTTATTTAATTATATGTTTTTTCATTATTTAAATGGTTATTCTAGTCAAATAAAATTTTATATTGTATCTCTATAATAAAAACCAATCAATTCCTACAATTTCAAAAAAACACTTAGGGGTGTTTTACATGGTTCTTTAGGATGTATAGCCTGAATCTACAGATATAGGATAACTTATATACATGTGATACAGTAATTTAATCTCATTAAATTTTCTCATATATCAATACTTCCAGGTTTTGTAGTGGTACATGAACATTTATAGTAAATGTGAATGATATGAATGAATGAATATAAATTATTATTATAAGCCTCCTAATGATAATTTTATTCTTGTTATAATGTTTTACTTCATCCATAAAATACATATGGATTATATTTTGTAAAAAATTAAACACATAAATTGGAAAATATAAACATTAATGGGATAATTCATTAATGGAATATATTCAACTTTATAGGAATTTAATGTTTTTTATATTAGTTATCCATTGTTTATTTTCTAACATAAAATTTCATAGTCATTTTTCTTCCCATAAAAATGTTAAATATTATGAATGTTAATATACCACTGTATATCCATCATGAGTATCAAATTGGGTGTTTAGCAAGGAAAAATATTCACAGACTAGGTAATGGTTGATTTCATACCAAATACACCATATTGGGGTTGTTATCCTAATGTATAACTGATACATATCCATATCCAGCTACAGAATCATGATATGGATTTTTGGGGTTTTTAAACCACTCACTCTATATATTATTGAATTTCATGTATGTTTTCCTATGATTATTATTATATTGAGGTATATCACTAAGGTTTTCTAGTCCCAATACCCAAATATAAGTATACATTAACTATACTGAAAACTATGAAAATAGGTATCTACACTATTTTTTATTATTGAATACATATAGAGACACTTAATACATTCCCATACGATCAAAATTCATTTTTTATTTTAGTAATTCGGTACATGGAACAATAATATGAAACATTGATACAACTACTCTATTTAAAACATCATGAAATTCCATTAAAATTCATTGAGCTTCTAGTGATGAACATTATAAATCTGGGATGTAAGAGAAAAAATATTAATATATATATAGGAAAATAATGGAATAATAAAAGAATAACTTGATGAATGTAATACATATTTTCCGATAAACCTATCATGGTGACATAAAATTGTTGAAATCAAATACATGAACATTAAATTGTGATATAGTTTGATAATAACAACATAATATTATAATGTGGAAAAAATATAAAAAAATTAATCATAAGAATATGTCATGGATAACAGATTAGATATCAAAAAAATTATTAGGATTTCATCCCATACACTGTAATAGGTATGTCATGAGATAAAAACATTACCAAATTCATTGGAGAGTTTTATAATTCAAGGATCTCTTGTGGTATTCATATTTACTATATTTATTTGTGTTCCACATTTATTATAATGAATAATAAAGTATTTAACACCATTTTATGAAATAGTTAATGAATGTGGTTCAAATTCATATATATAAAAAATAAATTAATTAAATATAAATTGATGTGAATAAACTTGAGTTGAAATTGGTATGTTTCTTCAAAAAAATGGCATGAAAAATCTTTGGCTAATTTTAGAAGAATAATATGTGTATATAATTGTTAAATGAAAGGATTAATAGGAGTTAAATTTTCTCTATCATTATATATAAATCATAATAATGGTAATGGTATTCTTCAAGAACATTATATTTATGAAAAATTGGAAATGAAATGTCTATGTATAACTAATTTATTGAATAAAAATGAAAAGTAATTAATTTGTTACTTCATCGTAGTAACATCTTAGATAATGTTAACAGTGATTGGCTATAAATAATAACTCTTTCATTTAACATCAACATGATAGTAAATGGAAAATTATAAACACAATATCGCATAATCAATTGAGATTATAATGGATAAATAAAATGAATGTGTTAGAATTGAAATAAAGAGAGAGAGATCGAATACCTCAATAGGTAACTCATAATATCATTCCAATAGCTTTATAAGTTGTTTTGAACATCATTTAAGGGATTTCGTGAGGGATATGGGAGTAACATCATTCTCAATAGCATTTTTGTATATGATAGTGGGAGGTTGGGTGGATATATAATTTGAAAGAGCAAGAAATTATTATTAATTTATAAACATAGGTTTGGGAAATATATAATAAATTAATAAAAAATAAATACCTTTATGTGGTTATTTTACATGGTTATTTCACATGGATCTATCATGCTAGACTTGTTTAAAATATTTTATAAGGAAATGATCCTTAAATTTTAATATAGTATCATTGTCTCTATTCAAGTGAGTAATGTTCACAAACAAATTGACTCTATAACGTTAAAATATTATTAGGTTTTTGAGGATTAATTTACATATTAATGAATCAATCATGTAACATCAAAAAATTATTTTAAATGGTTAATAAAAATTATATTATAGATTCATTTTTTATAATGAATATAAAAATCATGGGAAATTATTATCTCAAAATAAAAACTATATATTTATACAGTATTTTATATTGAATGAAAAAAATTATTATCTCTAAAAATTATGAAAAAAATTACCATTATATAATTTATACCTGATTATTTATAAAATAATTATTATTCTAAGAGAATAAATTTACAAATAATATATTTTTCACATTTAAATAAAATTCCTTATTTATATAAAATACACATTTTTTGACACTAACAATTTTCTAATAAATATAAAAATTATGTTGTAATTTATCAAAATTTATTATCAATTATATTTAAGTAAAAAATATTTTCCAGGAATATTTTATCAATGAATATTATACTTCATAAATTTTCCAATCTATCAAATAATGTGTATTAATTAATACAACATAATTTCAAAAAAAAAGGATTTTTCTATTTATATATATTTCTAATAAAAATAATAATTAAATAATTTATTATTTAACAATACAAAATGATAAATATAAAAAAAATCAATATAAAAATAATAATTCATATTACTTGGTTTTAAATACAAAACCCCATATTATAATTTTGTACACAAAATTATGCAGGGTTAAAGTGGTTGTACTTTATTAAGGTGGTCTATAAATCATGGCTTGGGTCAATATCACTATATGACATAACTTGTCACATAATGTATTTCCCAAAATATTTTATTGTTGAATCTCATCTTGGTATTAGCCATGGGAAAAGTATTGTGATCCCATATCCCTTGTATGTTCTAATAAATTTTTTATATGGGTTGATTCTATTATTCTAATTCATTACATCATTCAACTACGTAAATTAGTCATTATAATAGTACCTAATATAATAATTATAACACCCAATATAAAAAATATATATTATAATTGGTAAATATTCCTAAAAACATTCACATATGATAGTATATATTTTCTAATTGTATAAATGAACAATTTTGGTACATCTGTTTTCTATAAAAAATCTACGTAATAAATAATTACATCATTAAATGTGTAATATAATTAATTAATTATCAAATCGTTACATATACCAAGTGATATAATAGTGAAGGTACTACATTAAAGAACTATTACTGATCACACAACTGGTATATATGGTGAAATTGGATCCTATGTTCTTAAGCATGAAGTATCAAATAAACCTAATCCAAAAGTATGTAACAACATTATATACACAGGATAAACAAGAAACTATGAAACCATAATTGTAACATCAGTTCCAAAAATGTTAAATCAAAGGACCATTACACATTTACATGTTAAGAACACATGAATCTCCCATGATTGACTCTAACAATGGCATACACATTTCAACCACTCACCAAATCATAGTGAGGAATAATATATAGGGAAAACATCACTCGATTTAACTTTATAAATATCCATACAAAATGTGTACATTCGAGCTAGAGTACCACATTTTCATTGATGTGACTCCCCATATGCAATAGGTTGAATACTCTGAGTGATGGTTTGAAAACCGATAGGGTGAGACACTACCCTCAATAGAAATAAATAGATCAGTAATAGTTATATAGTATAACATCGCGGAATGAATAATATATTCTTTAAAAAATAACATGGAATGTATCTCAATTCATAGAGAATAATAAAACATGGACCACCAATGTTGATGAAAAAACTAGAATATTATTAATATATGTATGTAAATAATGCCTGATAACATCACTATAGAATATGTCTTGGTACCTTCATAGATCACCATTATTCATATCATATCTCCTTGTAACATGGTTTTTTCCTTTCATGTATCCAAACCATGAACATCACTTTGTCATGACAATTCCAGTATGGTGGTTGATTAAAAACATAGCATAATAAACCTATTTCATATTTAAAAATATATAAAATACAAAATATATTATGTCATGATAATAAATAAACATAAAACCAAAATCTGTATTATTGCACTTAGTGGTCATGTGTTAACTGTGCTAACAAAATCCCTTATCGATAACATCTTCATCTCTATATTGGAAACACAATCATTACAGATGTCATGACCAAGAGTTGACCAAAATTTTACCACATTTATTTCACATCCACCATAAGGTTGACATGTATTGGATAATTACATAAGTTTATCTAGACCTCTCTCTCTCAAAGTCATGACATTAGGCTAACATAGTCATACCCAACCTTGGCTGAGAGCACAATGTAATCATATCCTGACACCATGTCATAGATTAGTCTCCAAAGACCATAATTCCCAACTATAATCTCATGAGTTAGGTAATATAAGGCCACTATTCCCCCATGTCTTTCGCCAAGTCAATTATTCCCTATTACCCATCCCATTCAAGTGATCATGTCACGTGTCGTGTGTGAACATGCTCTGCCTCCAGGGCTACCAAGCCTTGACTGTTCCACATCTCACTTAAATTCCATGAATAAACTAAATATATATAACATATAACAAAAACATTACATTGAAATATTATTAGAAATATAGATAATCAATATATCATTACAATTTTGATAAATATTATCCAAACACACACATGTGTGATCAATATCAAACATGGGTATCATAGTATGTTCATGCACACACATTTCATCAAACATCAAACATAGTCTCTCTTTTTATCCTCATAAAAAAATTAAATCAAACTAATCCCTGATAAAAGAGAATAAAAAATTAAAAAAGTATAAATATAACTATAATATACTATGAATCTACATGGTAAAGATCATACTATCTCAATTTTCTTATGTTAACAACATTATTACTCAACAGGGTCTTTTTGAAGACAAAAATTTCACTATAACGGAAACAAGATAATGTGATACAAGTACTCATTTGAAATTTAGTAATTAAAATGGTCTTTGAGAAATATTTAAAATGAAAATCAACTATTGTGGTTGAAATATCATATTCCAAATAAAAATTTTCATTGATGATAGATTTTACAATTAGTTCTTGGATATGTAAATTTATCACTAATGAATATAAAAAATATAAGATACGAAATGGGCCTCCAAGAACATAGAAAACATGAAAGTTTCATAAATCCTAAGGTTTCATCTTCTATTATGGGTATGACTGTTTAATCAAGATGAACGAATAAACTATGAAGGTATCGTCAACATGGAAATTCATTTGAAGAATTTCACCAAAAAATCTGGAATACTTTGGGATAATCAACATATTAAATATATTTATAAGGAAGATGGGTAAAAATTGAATAAAATATGTATGAATTTATTAATAATCACATTAAATACCCAATATACAAAAATAATATGTTACTCTTTGGAATATTAAAAATTTGGGGGAGAATTAGGAAATTTAATTTTTATCTCGACCATCTCCTCACACTCCATGATATCCTAACCCACAATTAAGTTGTAAATGAGAATTCCCATTGTACCACCATCCAAATTTCATTGATCCCTATATTTTTATTTATTCCAAAATCACACCCTCCAACATTAGATAGGTGTGGTCTCTCAAGTATTTTTCCACTAAATCATTCCTCAATCCCCAATCCATGGTCATACATATTTCCCCTATACTTATTTTATATCAATGACTCCCATGTTATAAAACATATCATGGAGTTTCCCTTTTTGAACTAGGAATTATAAAATAACACTTATAGTCTATTAAAATATAAACATAATTCTCCCATGAAAGATATCAACATGAAAACTCAATTTATATTATAGAATCCATGACTATCATATTAGAAACAAAATTAACAAATTCAAACTTAGCATCAAACTAGTGCAAAAATTGTGTTATGTTTTCCCCATACATAGTTTTTGACTTCCTAATTTCGTATTTTTTTCCATTCCTAACGTAATTAATTATAATATACCATTTTTATGTCTATAAAGTTTTCTAGGATGTTTGGGTTATTAAGAAATATAAAAAATTAGATGAAATTATATTTTCATGTATCTAATACCAAAACAGACAAAATGATTTGGTTTTATATTTTTATTCACAATATATTAGACATATAAATAAATTATTTTACATCATTGTGTCCATTGAACTATAGTACTATCAAATTAAACCTCATTATATACATATCAAATAACATATGATAATCTAGAAACCCATAAATGTTAGTAATATTAACATTTGTTTTTCAAATTATAAGAGTATAAGGAGGATCAAACAATTTATTACTCCAAGAATACCAAATGCATTAAGAAATTACATTTGAAATAATGAGATTGAATATGAACATATTTCAATAAAATGAATATCTATTTCATCATATCCATTAATATTACACATAATACTCTTCTAGGATTACATGGGACGAAAAAAATTATGTTTTATCTTAGATAATTAGTCAGGGGTAATATAATGTGAATGATTAAACTTCTAAAATTTCTCATATGTTATAAGGAAATGAAAAATAAATATCATGAAGATATAATAAACATAAAATTTATGCATCTAATATCCATGAAAATTAAAGAAAACATGGCCAAAAAATAATTTACCTCATAATGATGGATTTCATAATCTCATAAATCAAAACACACTATCTTGTACATGTTCTATGAATGATCAATTTAATTGGTATAGGGTTTGGTTTTTCGTCTCATTCATATTTGGGTTTTCACTGTTCGATATATAACATTACTATTTTCTAAAAAATCATTTATGTAGTACACTATATTTAGTTTTTAAACCATATGGTTGTTGTTATCTATAACCAAATTCATCATTATCTTCCATTTTTTTAATAAAATATCATTTATCCGAGAATAAAAAAGGACATGATAGTCATCAACATATTTTTTTCAATCAATAAAAGGTTCAATTTAATCAATGTTCAAATGAATTAATTATTAAACTATTCTTCAAACATTATTGAATACTCAATATTGCATGAAATATGTAAAATAACTATAAATGATTCATTAATTGTACATTAGATAATATTTAAAATTACCATCATTCATAAATATTATATAAATGTCAAATATAGAAAATTTAATCCATAAAATATTTTCTATACTTATACTAAAAAACTTATATGGATAATTCATGAAAAATTCTCTTATGATAAACCACATTTTTAAAGGGAATGTTGTGTAAATATCATTGAAAATAATTATGTCTAATATAATATTCAAATAATATTATAATAGAAATAACATGTTGTGATATAATTTATCTAAATCACCCTAGACCAATGCATCAAAATATGGTTATATGAATATTTAATTTTTAAACATAACAATATTTTTGTAAAACACCGAAGACTAGTTATTCAATATTATTGAGAACTGAGTAATATACATATAATAAACCATGAGAATTTTTTTATAATACCCTTATTATGTTCTAAAAAACAATAAAATCAATTAAAATTACGTAGTGAAATGGGGAATCACGATTTTAATGTGATAAAAAAATCAATATATGGGCTATAAAATTAATAATTAAGAAATCATTCATTAAAATTTAGTATAAAATATCATTATAAAATTTAATAACATAAATGATTACAACAAAAAAACATAAAAACTGCTCATGAGATATCATGGAATAATACTATATCATGGAATGTTATATAAAATATAATGATATTGGAATTATAACACATAAACATTAATGAAATCCATGTGCAGCTACACCAACTTTGAATGGCTCTTTACATGACGCCATTTAAAATTATATTCCTCAAGAAATTATAATATTTCAAATAAATATGATTATAAATTTATATACATTGTTCAATAATATTTCAATGGAATATTAAAAATATCTTACCGCTCATAGATATGGTATCCTGACAATAGGTTAAGGATGTCTACTATAACCTCATAAGAATGGGTAAGGCCTTAATTATATGGCTATATAAGAAGTAGTCTTGGATCATCAAAAAAACATTAAAGAAATTGATAACCATTCCCCAACCATATAAAATGATCTTCTAAGATAATAAATATTTTTTAAAAAATATTAGAGGCCCAAAAAATTCACAGAAACTCATTTTTGTAATAATTTATAAATAAATATTTATGACACAATATTTTTTTAAAAAATTATAAATTCATAAAAATAATTACATCATTATCAAATGAAAATAATATATTTATCTAAATATGTATGTTATTAATATTGTTAAATGACCTTCAATATGAATAATTATCTATAGGGTATTCATGAAAATTAAAATAATGAGTATGTATACCAGTCAATAACATCCTCATTCAATTTAATGTGTGGTTTACTAGAAAAAAATACACAAATAAGATGATGTATGTAAAAGGTTTTCCCAATGGAATGGAAACACACAAAATATATATAATAAAATGGATAATAAATCACACGACTGCATTCATAATGCATCCATTAATGAAAATAATACCATTGAAGGAAATACTAAATTGACAAATTGGAAACTGGAAAATTTTGGATTATTATTTATATATATGAATATTCTTTAGGGGTAGATATCAAATTGAATATAAATGAATAAAAAAATAATAGTTTTTTTCAATCATTGACATATCAAAAAATGGTCATTTTAATTTAATTAAGTTAATATTATAATATGTTTTTAAAAAAAATTAAAAAATAATCAATATATAACTAGTTACAATAAAAAATATCTTGAAATTATTACAGTGAAAAATGGAAGAGATCTATTTGAAACGTATTTCACAAAAATTGTAGATGTTTCTATAAAAAATAGAATAAAACACTTATAAAATAGTCTAAAACTAGGATAAAATAAATTTAAAAATATAATTATTATATTATAACATCTAAATAAGTTATTTAATGAAATAAATGATGTTAATTTAGTAGAATATTTTAGTGGATTATATATATTAATGAAATGTATTATTATAATTATATGTTTTTTCATTAAATATTTAAAATATAATGAATTAAATAACCCAAAAATTGAAATGTAATGAAAAATATATTAAGAAATGAAATCATACGATAAATATTGAATTGGGTGCAGATAGAGATAGATAGGGATTGGATCACATCACCAAAAATAATAATGGGAAGTAAAAGATACCTAATTTTTAAGAATATGTTATAATTTAAAATACATATTTGGGAAAAAAATATATTTTTATCTAAAATTAATGAAACATATAATGTGATGAGTTCAATATCATGGATATCAGTTATAGAATATAATGAAAACAATAGTTGAAAAATACCTGAATGAAGGGAATATTTGGAATGAAACAATTACCTCTCATCATGATAATCATCATTGTTATTTAAAACTCTTAAATATTTTAGTATACTTGTTAATTAAATATTTTTGAACATCCATAAAATTTATAATAATATTATTTATTAAATTAATATTATTTATTTTCTTATGTAGATCATTTATTATATTAAATTTTTATTTGTTTATGTGTTTATTGTCCTTTAAGGAGTTAATGAAAAGCTACATCAATACAATTGTAATGGTTGATTATCACTTTATAATGGTTCAATATTCTCTACAACTATCAATATTTATTGTTAATGTCATGATAGAATTAAATAGTTCAATAGTATTGTTTTTTAAATAAATAGGATCTGAATGAAAATGTTATTTCCTAAAAGTAAGTTTTAAATAGATAATATGACATTAGTTATTTATTTTTATTTCAATTTCTATTGTTAAAAAATAATAGTTATGAAATCATGAAGAATGCATTTTTTTTATTAGTATCATAATCAATAAAGAAAATAATTATTAATATCACTTATAAAAGGAATAACTGATCAATGAATAATCTTAATTAGCTAAAATTTTATAAATCCATTACTAAAAATAATATTTTTGAAGAGTACATATAAATATATTAATGGAATAAATAAATGAATTAAAAAAAAGTATATTAGAAATGAAATAAAGTTTTATCGAGCTTTTTTAATCTACCATTTTAAATTTAAAGTGGTTATAGGGCAATTAAGAATATAAAATATAGAATTTTAAACCCATATTATGACCTAGATACCACATATTAAAATAGTTTTAGATTATGAAGGTTACATATTTTCTTGATAATTCATTAATACATAGTTAATGACATGTGAGAAAATTCATTGTATAAAATAAAGTGGAGGGTTTTATGATTTTTCTGAAATGTAATTATGAAAACCCATATCATTAGTACATGTTAATTAATGATTTATTACATAAAAGTTCACATAATAAAACCCTATATGATTTTGAATCCTAATATCTCTCAAAAATTATGTATATATTATAATTACATGTAACATGGTTATAAAAACATTATTTAAAACTACACAACACACTATTAAAATTCCTTTTGTCTTCTAAAACTATTTGGGATGCGTCAGATACTTACAAAAGAAATTTGTGAGATATAAATCCAATGAATAGATTATATAATGAATAACATAAGGTAACGTTGTATATGCCAGTTAGGATACATATCATGATAATGTAAAAGGGGATAGAATCAGAATCTTTTACATCAAAACCTGATATAAGATCATAATATAAGGGCATCAAGGGAATGTGGAAACAATATAAAACATGAATTCTGAAACAAAAACCAATGATAAATTTATAGACATCATAACATAGTGTGATTAGGATAACCTCTCATGAAAAATAAATGGTTTCTCATGAGATATAATAATTTCCAAATGCATATATGGTTATATAATTTTGATCCCACCCATCACATTATTTTAATGTGTAAGCCTATTTTGTTCACATAGATCATAGAAAATAATGATTTATTTCATTAATTTTAATAAAAATATTAATGAGTGTGTATTGTATACATATATGTCCCCAAATAATGATGTATATTTACATCTTAGTGAATAAATGTTACGGTAAATGGGGATGTGTATTCGGTACCGACCATGATTATAGTAGAAAATCATCGGATAATTTTGGAAGCAAAACATGGAAACAATAAAAAATGATGAAGTGAATAATGATACTTAAATTCTCCTATTAACACATGGAAATGAAATTGAAACTAATTGGGAAGATTAAAAAAATATTCTAACTTGCATTATACGAAATAAAATTGAAAAATCATGGAGGATTCTTGAATAAAGAGGAGCGGGATGGGATTTCATACCATTATAGTAAACTTTTATAATCATGTGAGGAGCTTCTTAATATCTTAAGGAAAACCAGGGAGGTATTTATGGAAGGAAGGTAAGAGTATCATCATTCTATAAAGGGATCTTATTGAAGGTAAATGGGTAGAGGGGTGGGTTTTTATATCATAAGAGTTGAAAATTATTTATTGTAATATAATCACAAGATTTATAATATATATACCTAATTAATTCACTCCCTAATTAATACCATGTATTTCCAAATGTATTCTCCCAAAAGACGTTTTTATTTCATTATATTCTACGGCTATGACCCACTACCCTTAAAATTGTATCCCTAGTGATGTGTATCTGAGTAATGATTATAAATAAATAATTTTTAATACCTTATGTATATTAATGGTTTTGGAGGATTATTTAAGGGTTTATAAAATTAAACTAATTAAACAATAAAAACATAATTATTCGCTAAACCTAATATTTCAGGTGGATACTCATTATATTATTCATTTCAACACTTATGGTCATTTATAGTGTCATAATTCATACCACAAATTTATAAAGTATATCATTCTTACCTAGAAAATCAACTATCTCATAAAAACATGTAAAATAAAGCATTTAAAAGAAATTATATGTAAATTTCAGAAATTATGTTTTATTTTTCAAAATATATCTTTAAATATCAGAATTCACACTTTAATTTTTTTTGAGAAAAAAATAGTTTTTTGACAACAAAATTTTTCTCACACTTAAAAAATTAACCTTTGAATTCATAACATTATATTATAATGTATAATTAATAAAAATTATTCAATAGTAAAATTATAATAAAATATCATTTATTTCCAAAATTGTGGAATTTAGCATAAATGGTTTCTTGTTTGAATATATATATTTCATACATAAACAACTTCTATTTTATTATAAAAAATATACTGTTCATTAAAATTTTATTTATCATTTCAAAATTAATTATAAAATATAAATTTTCCATTAATTTATATAAGAAATATAAAAATACTTGTTGTTAGAATCTTTATACCATTACCATTATTACATCGATGAACTCCTTAATGGTATGGTGTGAAATTGTGATATTTTCTTATTATAGTTTTTTGAACATGGTTAGTTACGTGATCTCGATGAGCTTGAACATCTACCATAAATGAGTATAGTAATTAATTACTTATTGAATCTCAACTTGGTATTTTTCATGTTTAATACCCATAGATTCTACCTCCCTCATAATCTCCTCTTAATGAGCTCCATAGGGTATAATCCTATTAGGAGTGGATATCACTTCCTTTTTCTATTTAAATTAGAAATTATAGTTGAGCTAAGTGTACTTATCATAATGGTCTATTTACATCAACTATATTATCAATTATTGTGATTCTTAGTGGTATTTTAAAACAAATAGACAGTAGCAATAAAAAATATCCAAAGTGGTGAATGTTTTTTCTATAACTAAATTACATGATTAAGAATTTATTCATTAAAAATGTAATTTAATTTTTAAATGTTTATTCACTAAATTACTCCCCCTTTATAAATTTCAATTTTTAAGTTTTCATTTAAATAATCATAATACCTTAATGTAATTATATTTCACATCCTCTTCCATATCCAATTTTCATCAAAAATTTATTTCTTCTACAACAATTTGTGTAACACCCTGAGATTTTGTGAAATATTTTCAAAATTTTATTTTAATGAATTAGATTTATTTTCTATATTTTATTTAAAAATTAGAAATATTTCATTCACATGGAATCAACATGTCTTGTTCTATACACAACACGTACATGGACTGTGTTATATCCAACACCGAGTTTCTGAAAAACATAAATTTATTATTATAATTATTTAAATGAGATAATTACAGCCTAGATGTTAAACATGGAAATATGAATAGTAATAACTAATATTAATATATTATTTATAATTTATTCACAAAAATAAAACAAATTGATAATGGAATATATATTTTCTGGAAAGTCTTTATACGTTTTAAATTAATACTTTCTTAAAGAAACTGATTTTTATGTCCTTCTATGAATAATAGTAAAATAAATTTTAGAAACAAATACAAATACAATTTTATAAAATAAACTTATTTTTTTAATTAATAATTCTTAATTTATCTTAGGGTGATTTTTTTTGTATTTTTTCAAGAAACCTCATTTTTGGGGGAATAATAAAAATTAGTACAATGTAGTTAAAAATAGTCTTTTCATATAAATTATTATTAGTGTTAAATTTTATTTTAAATTGTTTTTAATGTAATAATATGTAAATTATTAATATATTAATCCAATTTAGGTCATGAGTTCCATTTATTATATTGGAATTAGATTTGAAAACATATTGAACTTTTGAATTTTTTTACATTAAAAACTTATTTTCTCGCTATGTCTGTGGGAATAGAGTTAATAATCATTTACAAATTTTATGATTTGAATTTTTAAAATTAATATAAATTTTTTTACTAATTATTATAATTTTAATCTAACATTATCAAATTAATTATTCATGCCTTATATTACTGAAAATGATAATAAATAATGAGAGCAATTAAGGTAAAAGTAAGCATATTTATGGACAAAACAATAATCTCAAGGACCAAAATGACATGTAAACTTGTCTAAAATACCTTTTAAGCATATAAATCGACCATATACATCATTGGATCAAATATTTTGGGTAATTAGTATACTATTAAATGGAATTTCCCTATATAAAAGGCTTTGTAAGGAAAAAGGGGGAAATGTAACTTTACTTTCATTTAATATTTATAATTCATTAAGATATGTGAAAAACATCATATTTTAGTTCATACATATCAGTTTAAAATATAAATTCATTATTGTTATCATAATAAATTATAAATAACTTTTATAAATGATTTAGTTACATAAAATTATTTTGAAATGGCAACATAGTGATTATTTTGTTAATAATTTACTAAAATAAATGATACTAAAAATGTTAAAAGTGAACTAAATTGATTGAAATATAGTACTTAATTATGTTGAGAATATTAATATATCAGTTAAAAAATATTTATACATATTTTATTTTAATTCCAATATTTAATATATATTTCAAAATAAGAATTAAATAAATAATGTCCAAAGTGTCATTATTGTTATTTTAAAATGAATGATCTTCTATTAAATGATTTAAAGTTAATAAAATGATATAGTATGACAAGTTATTTCTAAGTGTAAAAATATTAAATACATTCTATTAATGGGAAACTTTATCTTTTATAATTATCATTTTTTCCCACACATTATAAAAACAGTGTTAGCAGGGTTAGGGTTTAAGTAGTGTTTTGTGCGTCATATGCACTTTTTTTAAAAATTAATTTTTAAATCACATGAGCTTTTAATTTTTTTTAAAATTAGGTATAATATTTTTAATTAATTGGATATATATTATATAATAAATATCATTTTTAGCCTTAATTTTTAATTTATGTAAGTTAGGAAACTAGATTCTTTTATAAAACCAAAAATTAAAAAATTATATAATCTTAAAAGTTAAGGAATAAAATTATTAAATTGAAATGTATTTTTTTGTGATGTAGATTTTGGTAGACCAAAATTTCCTAGTACTACATTATTGTTCCATTTTGTAGGTACATGAGTTAATGGTGACATCCCATTATTGATTACATTTTTCTATTTACAAGAGTGCCACTCCCCTCCACTATAAAAAGGAATGATCTATATTTCTTCCTCACACCACTCAAGACACATTTGATCATCCGACCGTTGAAAAAATAGTTCCTAAAATCCCTCTATTTTTCCTTTATGCCTCCCTTTGTGCAGTAAGTAATTCGAGCAATCCTTTTTGCACAAACAGAAAGGAGTTACCCAATTTAGAGGCAACATCTTCTCTCATGCTCCTTTATTTTATTTTCATACCCATCCCATCCACTCTCATTATTTAAATATTTTATAGAAAACCAGTATCCTAAATATTATAGGATGTTATTATGATGATAATTCAACATATAATTACACACACCTCCATCTAATAGGTAACATACAGACTATTTATGTGTTTGTTGTACTGCAACTTCACTAAATCATGATTGTTCGTTTTTTATTTACTGCCTCTCATGATGGAAATTATGATGGACAATATTTTTAAATATATAATTTATAATATTAATTATTTATTTAAAATTTTGTTTTACTTTTTAACACTCAGGGATTTTTGACATTCCTTTTTATGTTAATACTATAATTTCATTTGAGGAAGTGTGGGTTGTCGCCCCCTCAAGTGATGCAATTTATTCTCACACTACATGGAATGTATTACGGATGTTTTTAGTTAATATGTATGATATATAATATTTTATAAAGTTACATTAAAAATATATATAAAACATATATATATAAATGTGGCTTTTACTATCCATTATTTAACACCACAATTAAACATAAAAAATGTTCATGCATATGTACGACTTGTGGTCTCCATGAACAATGTATTCCATTTCATACTTATGTATTATATATATTGTTATAATATAAATTTACAAATTAAAAATTATATTTAAATCATGGTTTAGATTTTAAAAATCATGATATAATTATAATGACCAAAGATAAAAAAAATTAAGACACATGCGAAAAACAAAGCAGGGATTACCTGAAGTGAAACCTTAACATATATTTGATAAAAAGAGGGTAATATAAATCCATAATAAAACAATAAATGGTATTATATGTAACAATATGGTTATGTGATAGATTTAGAGTAAAATTTTAATTATTACAAATGATTTTTTTATGAGTATGAAGTGATTTGAGACAGAATGTAATGGAATTTCATCTCACTTTTTATTTTTATGAGATAAATCCTTTAGTCCCCACCCATTTATTTTTTGTGGTATATGTACTGACCATTAATTTATTATATTTATATTATAATTTTATTTATGGTTATTTAAATATTCAATACATTATATGTATTTCATGGGGGTTTGTGTTTCAAATGTTCCCAAATAATTAAAGTACTTTTGTATCAAATTGCCTTCTTTATGACACATGGTTTTTTATGAACCTATGTTGTTGAAAAATATTTATATGCTTAAAATTGACATGAACTATCATGAATATAATTACATTCATGATATTTTATGATACATGGAATTTATTTTTCTTAAATGAAGTGTATGATCCCATGTATCCACGAGGTATGATTTTATTGAATAAATATCATCACATTTTGAGATTGTAAATGATTATTCTTTATTAGATGAAATTTAATGATTCATCTCTAAAGAATAATCATGATAATACTTATCCTATATTTATTAAATATATATCCACATATTAGTACCATTTTACCATTCTTTGGTACTTTATTATAATTAAGAAATTTTTTTTAAGAAAAATCAGATGGTATCTCTCTCTCAAGTCGAAAGTCATATTTACTTCAATATAATTTCTTCAAAAATAATTTCAAATTATATTTGAAAATAATTTTCATTTTAAAAGGATTATAAAAATACTTTATGGTTTTAAAATATTTTGTTATTATTTATCAATGTTATTTTTAATGAGATATTTTCAATATATTATCTTGATATATTTAAAAGTCTTGAAATTATATTGAAATATATTATTCTTAAAATATTTTCAATATTACTCCATATGTTTTCAAGTAAAAAAGGCTTTTAAATTTTATTTGAGCATTCAATTTATGTATTCAAAGTGTTTTGAAAGAAACTTTTTTTGAAAATATTTTGAATCTTATTTTATATGTTTTGATAGTAAAAGGTTTGCAAAATGATTTCAGGCCTTATTTATATGTTTCCAAATAATTTTCTAGGAAAATGATTTAAAATGTTATTATGTATAAAAAATTCTCTTTTCAAAGAAGAAAGGTTATTTTTGTCAAGACATATTTGAATGATATTTCCTAATTAAATACCTTCTAAGATGACATCTGATGATTTCACTCATTCCATTCTAGAAAATTATCTTAAGGTTTCATTCAATTAAAATATATGAAGGGGTTATACTTAATGTCATGGTCTTTATGAAACATGTTTCTCTTTCTAAGGTTATATGTTTACGAAATCTGTTTCTATTTTATAGGTTCTATGTTTATAAAATCTATTTCTATTTGATGGGTTAAATGTTTATGAAATCAATTTCTCTTTTATGAGTTATGTTATTGATGAAATAGTTATAATACATTTATCTTTTTCCACTTATTATGATATGATTACTTTTTTTCATACCCATTTCATTGCTTACGTAATGACATGGATGTTTATGGTTTTTTGGAACATGTATGTATGATTTCATTATTAGATGGGTGCGACCTATATTTCCCTCCAATTCATTGGGTAAATATTTATATCTCATGAGATAGACTAAGATGGTCTTGGTACAAAAGCTTGACTACTAAGATGGCCATTGGCATGAGACATGACTACCAAGATGGTATTATGGGTGAACTAATGCTACAAGTATTTACATGGGAGTAAACCATGACTATAAATATAGTATGGGGACTGAATCCTTAATACTAAGATAGTATTTTATGTAATGCCTTGTCTTCTATGGAAATCATATTATATGCTTTTGTGTCTGCACAATTCCATGTTACACTCCTTTGTTATGATTTCATGGATTATGATAATTACTTCCTTGTGATTAATTTCTTATGAACTACCAATATTTATTATCTTCTTTGATGTCAATTTTATGATTTTAAAACGGTATGCTCATGTTTCATACCATTTTGTTCATGTAATGCTTACACATTTCCATTATTTCCCCTTATTGAGCATCTGAGCGCACACCTTTTGTATTTTTTCTTTCCCCATGTTATGTATAATGGTTTAGGTATATTTAATTAAGGTAAATATATCTATGGAATATTCTTAAGATATATCTCCTTGATAGATGACTTTGTTTACATGTTCCCAAAGACAACAAGGTATTACGAACCTCGACCATGAATTTTTGTAAAGTACCAAATATTCATCTAAAATGATGTAATATCCATGTATGTTAATCTTGGGTCGTTATAGATGGAATCAAAGGAAAGTATTAGTCATAAATTCAAAAATATGATGTTAAAACATTTATGGTATCTCTAGGAATATTTATAACTCTAATTCTAGAGTTGTCTCTAAGGAAAAGTATATGGATGAGTTAATGTATAAGAGAATCTACTGTATGTTTCGAAAATGATAGTGTCAGTGGTTTTCTATAAATATATACTTGTTTCAAAAAAGAAGTGTATGTGTATTTATAATAAATTTTCCAAGGGGTAACAACTCCGATAAGACATTTCAGTTCTAAAACGAGGAAATGTATAACACGAAAACATGCCTTGCTGCACACCTGGTTTGACACTCCTAGGGGATATTCATTGGGAATTCACAAAACAATTCAAAAACCTCTACGAATTATTTAAATAGTGGATGGATATAAATAACCAAGAATAATAATAAGGTTTAATATATTAAAGAAGTAGTATCCATGATTTAGTCACCCTATATATAATTTTTCATGATTATATGGTATCCTGATTTGATAAATGTTTCTCACACTATACATTCTAGTTTTACTCAATTGAGAGAAATATAAGGAAAAAGTTTAGCATTTAACATTATAGATTTGGAAGGAATGGTAATTATGTAAATCTATTTCCCAAGTGGAAATATCATAAAGAGAATCAGTAAGTTGGTAAGATTATTGGAAATACTTTTAATTATAATGAGATATCAAGCGACATGTGAATGGTATTTTATGTTCTTATATAATTGTTTACATTAATCATAATAAGTGTGATTATATTGAGTTTTTGAAAACAAAAAAAAATGATCCATATTCATTACATAGTTATTATGGTAGAATTTAAAGAATACTATGTAATGGTTTAAGAAAAATGTTGGATTATTGGAGTATTTTTGTTTTGGAATTCAAATATAATGTAATTGGAATCCAGAAATATATAATTATTTTTATTATGAATTTATATTTTAGATGGAAAATAATATTTTTAATTATTATTTCTTGGAATGGTAATATTTTTTTAATGCATGGTAACCCTAAATTAATGCATGATTTTGATATAATGATATTTCGATAAAGATATGTTGGACATGAATAAGTAAATTGGATGATATGGATTACCTTATAAATGATTAGTGACAAACTGTTCTATTAAATCAAGGATTAATAATACAAGATCATAGATTTAAATAATGTTTCTAGTAATCATTTAAATAAGGAAGAATACATGTTTTCTGAAAGGATATATGGTAATCCGGGATATTACCATGTTTCAAGAAAATAAATAATGATAGTTGTCATGACCCGTCCCCTGGGGCCTGTGTCGTAACTACCCAAAGCCTGCCTTCTATAGGCTAGGGGCTGGCGACTAGCACCAAAGGCGTAAATCCCTATAACTATGAAGGAATTGCATTTATAAAACGTAAACACACCCACAACCAGAGTACAAGAGGAATAAAACACTAATTAAAGTAGTAATAGGTGTGCTGAAAGTACAAAGGGGCTAGAAATACAAGCCCAACAGAAAGGTACAACTACAACTGAAAGAAAGTTCAACTGAAAAGATAAACAACTAAATGGTGAAGCAGCTCCGGGATCTTCCTCTGGGTTCCAACCTGAAGGGTATGTACAGATGTCCTCTTCAGCACTCCACGTCCATCCGTCTCCTCCAAGTACTGACTCGTCGTGTGATCCCCCTCCGGGTACCATCCATATCTACAAGCCTCAACCACGATTAGTGTTGTCCATCGTCTGCAACCAACACAACGAGGTGCGGGCATAGCCAGTGTAGGGGTGAGTATGACGATACTCAGTAGGGACCCCGAGACCCTCAAGGTATCACTAAATCCATAAAAGATAAAACAAGAAGAAATATCTCAATAGATAACCTTTACATAGGTATATGACCATACATATACGTAAGTTACCAAGTTACTAATCTCAATCATGAGGAAAACAGAAAGGTCAATGACTCAGCTCAAATCGGGATTTTTATTCACGATGATGAAAAAATGGCTGCTGGAGAACTCATCCTCTGTCTAGCCAGTATTCCTGTCATGACTCCTAGGTTCCACTCACTAACATTAGACTACTGAGGTAGTCCTCCTGTTGAGTATTGCTGGTCGGCCACCTCACAAAGTAGTGCCCCCCACCATGGGTTTGCCACCACACACAGTAGTGCTCCCCCCTCATAGCCTACAGTGGTACTCCTCCTTTCGAGTACTGTGGGTCTGCCACCATAAAAACTAGTGCTCCTCCACAATGGGTCTTCCACCTCACAAAGTAGTTCTCCCCATTGGGCTATTCAAGTCACTCCGAATCGAATCAGACAAGTAGTCATCAGGTCTCAGCCAGCTACAAGGTCATCGTACACCATATGCTAATCTCCGAGAGGATCTACTTCATGAGACACTGGTAGATACTTCCATGAGTTACACAATATCACATGGGAGTATCTCAAAGGTCCTCCTCGTCATAGGGGTCTCAATGCAACAGATGGCGCATCAATCAGACGTCCGGTCTGTGAGTTATTAGCATTTTCGTTCCAGGGGCCCAGTTGGATTTCAGGTACAGTCCAATGCGTCCATACTCCAATTGTGTCCAATCCTCATGTGAAGTATTCCAAAAGAACTGTCTCGTCAATAGGAATCCAACATAGTCGACGACACTTCAATCTGACATCTGGCCCTTAAGTTATAAGCGTTACTGCTCCGAGGGCCCGGTTGAAATTTCGTTCGTACCAAACCCAGCCATTTTACAAAGTCATAAAAAACTCACATAGTGTATCGCAAAAGGACCACCTAATCGTGAGGGTCCTAGTGCCACATACGGCACGTCGATCGGACGTGCGGTCATCATGTTATTCACGTTTTAGTGAAAATGGGCCCGGTCCGTTAGACCCGATGGGATGACGGGTCGGGTCGACTCGGATTTGGCAGGTGCGACCCGGAAAGGGGTCGGGCCGGCCCAGTGAGTCACGTATCCTGGCCCGAAGGGCGTGGCCCGGCCATGCCCGGCGCGGCCAGACCCGGCCCGGCGCAACCCAGCCCAGCGCAACATGGCTGGGCGCACGACAGGGCTGGCTCGGCCTGCCGGCCGGCTGGTCCAAGGGGCCCAACACCTTGGTTGTCCGAACAGGCAGCACCCAGCAGCGCCTCCCTTCTCAAACCGGCCGACATTATGGCGCAAGAGGCCCATACGGTGGGCCTTGGCTCTTTCGGCGGAGCGACCTCCTAGCACAGCGGATCTGCTCGACCCGGCTGGCCGATGGGCCCGCTGGTCCTTCCTCAAATGCGGCCCGCAAAGCGGGCCTCAGTTCCCACTGCACAACCGGTGCGATGTCGCCAGATTCCTCCCTCACAGCCTACGCTGGCTACGGTTCCACAACCCTGGCATGGCGTGACGACACCGTGATTCCTCTGTCGCGGCCCGCTTGACTGCAGCTTTTCTTAGCTTATGCGACAGCGGCCGTTGTGTCACCAGTCTCTTCTGTGTTCCGCCTCTGATCGTATGTTCCAAAACGATCAAGTTCTAGAGGAGGGTCATCGAACCTTTTTCGTTCAGCCCGCTCCCTCTGCGTTAAGCGATAACAATAGGCCAAGACAATCAAAGAAATACAATGAAGAATCGAGGAAAAATTTCAATCCATTAAATTTGAACATAACCCCTACCTCGAATATGGTTCGTTCATCATAGACGCAGAAATAGTTGTGGCTCCGTCAATGTCAGGAAAGAACTGTCGTCGTTGGCGAGTTCCCCGTGATTATATTTCCTCCCTTGATGCGGAGGAAGAAGAGGAAGCGTGTCGTCGATCTTCGTGGAACATGAGTTCTTCGTTGAAGAGGGGTCATTCTTCAACGAAAGTGGAATTCTCTTCTTCTTCTTCTTCACAAGAGCTCTCTCAAAATCCATCTACCCAACAAGTTCCATTGTAAGATACTAGACCAATACTATTATTTTATTAACACTAGCAATTTATATTTCAAAATATAAATTAGTTAATTATTTATTGGAATATGTTGAAAATATTAATTAATGTGTGTTGGAAAGAGTTAAAGATGGAGAGAGAGGAAAGGAAGGGTTACACAATTAAAGAGGAGTTAAAAAATTAATGAAGGGGGTTTAAGGGAGTTTGTGGAAATTAAAGTTCGGGGCTCATGTGGGCTCCACATCTCATACAACCACACATGGGAAGTTGGGTGGTTGTGGGTTCCACCAATAACTTCCCATGTGAGGGTTTAACTTCCAAGGTTACAAAATAAAATTGTTCAAAAATTTTATTAATTTTAAACTAATTCCCCAAATAATAATTCTCAACCCTCTTAAAATGAAACTGCGGTAAAGGTCCCCATAAGCAATTACAGGCGCTGAGAGTTCATAGGTGCCCTCAGATTTCAATTCTGAGCACCAGTTCAAAAGATAGAAAAACCAGCTCAATTGTTTACTGAACGTACCTGAGATAATCTTCGGAAATTGATTCTGGGCACAACAGGCCTCAGAATCATGTGCCTTTAGTAGCAATAGACTCTTAAAATTACAAAGTAATTAACAAAAAAAAATTCCTTGAAATTTTTGGGTCAATACATTACTCCCACCTTAGGGATTTACATCCCCGTAAAGCAATAACACAAACTATGGAAACAAAAGAAGGTACCGAGCAGGCATCTGAGCCTCCCACTCCCATGTTCTCTCCTAGAGGTTTCCCATGCTGCCAGTGAAAGCACACAAGAGGAATCGACCATCCACGTAGGACCCTCTCCTGTCGATCCTCATCCTCTAGTGGAACCCTGTGAATGTCGCTCTGTCATCGATGTCTATCTCATAGTGGTCGATGATGATGGATAGGTCGTGCAACCATCTCCTCAGGTGAGATATGTTGATGACTTCGTGCACCTGTTTCAAGTGAGGTGGAATGGATAGGCGGTAAGCCACATTGCCTACTCTGCTGGGGACCACGAAATGACCGATGAATCATGGAGATAACTCATAGCCCCATCCAAATCTCTACAGACCTCGTCGAGGTGAGACCCGTAGGAAGACGCGGTCGCCACCCTTGAACTCCAGTGGTCTTGTATCCTATCAGCATGGGACTTCTGTTTGCTATATATAGTCTTCATCCGCACCTGGATGATCTGCACCTTCTCCGTTGTAGCCTGAACCATCTTTGGTTCTACACATGATGACTCCATCAGTATCCAAAAAGGATATCAGAAACGTGGCCAACAGCTGTCTCACCACTCCTAACAGTTGAATGCCCGATCTCCTACTAAGAAAATCTACTACAACGTTCCCCTCCCCAGGAGTATAAACTATCTCGAAGTCATAGTCTGGGAGGAATTCAAGCCATCACCACTGTCTCAGGTTCATTTCCTTCTGATAGAAGACAAACCTGAGACCATTGAGTTGGAGAGAACCGTAAACCGTTCACTCAACGAACAATGGGTGAAACTATCCAATTTTAAGAACTCATCTCCACCCCTTTTTCCCTATGTCCTACAAGAGCTACTGAGATTTCTTCTCTTCCGAAAAGAGACATATGGTCTCATCCCCTAGGTGAACCACTATCTTTTCCTAATACATTCAATACTGACATGAACGGTACTATTTAATTCCATAGATGACTTCGTAAGGCCTCAATGCTACTACCAAGAGATACAACCATTAATCTCACCTCCAAGGGTTGAGTCACACTATCGGCATCAGTGTGTGGTTACTAGGTCTCCTTTAGAAGGAATCTCGAAAGTGAGGGTCATGTCAATAGTTTTAACCAGATCCTCTTAGTATCAACTACACAAAAAGGACAGGAAAGTAAACGTCACAAGAACAAGTGTCTTTTATTAATACAGCTCAAGTACAAAGACACACAACAACAACAAAAAACAAGGACATGGAACTAGAACCACCAAGAACAAAGGAATCCATGCCTAGAACTAGTCCTGCTCCTGTCCACCTGCTTCTGGAGCTCCATAGTGATATTCTTCAGCTGCCTGATGTTGTGCTCTCCCATATCCACATGTTCCCTACAATCGGGGTGGACCTCCTGGTGGTGGTGGTGGAAACACCTCGAAGCGTCGTCCACCTCCAACTGCAAGGCCAGCTCCCCTGCCTCGGTCTCTAGCTCCTTGTGGTCCATCTCGATCGAAACTCTGCCTATACCGTGGAGGTCCTTCATCTATCTACTAATCTTCTGAGTGGTGGTTTGGACAGTCACAAGCCATGTGACCATGTCCGCCGCATGTGTAACACATCATGGTATGTCTGTCTCTATCACTACAGTTGGTGCCTCGCACTACCTATCACGAGTTTTGAGGTCGACCACCTGTAATTCTGACCCTCTTGGACCTCTGCTACATATTTCTACTGCCAGGTGCAGAACAATCTACTGCATTCCAGCTAGTAGTGGGTCCCACTACTAGATACTGCTCACCAAGGAAACTCTCCACTAAGAAGGCTCGGTCCAACACCCCCGTCTCCGTCAGTATGTTGTGGGAGACAAATAAGGCTCTAATCTCTCACCTGAGCCCTTTCTCGAAGGTCCAGGCCCTGATGAATGGGTATCGTACCATGTCTATGGAGTAGCGGGAGATGTATTTGAACCGTTCTGAGTAATTTTCTATTGTCATGTTGCCTTAATGATGATGCAGTAGCTTCTTTATCCACCCCGCTCGAAGGGTGGCTGGTACAATCTCCGCCCAGAACAGGCTCTCGAAGTCTGCCCATAGAAGTGTCGCCTCGTCGTGCATCTGTAGCATCAGGCTCCACCATCTTCCTACTGCTGCCTGTACGAGGCTGGCAGCAATGATCACCATGAAGTCAGCTGGTGTCCCTACAAGTCTAAAGACTCTAGCCATAGCCTCCAGCCAATCCCCTACCGCCTCTAGGTCTGTCTCTCCCTAGAACCTGAGTTGCCTCTAGAGCTGAAACTTGTGTTGCACGCCCAAGCAGCCTGCATCGCCTGCTGCTGGGGCTAGTTTCATCGGTGGCCCAACGGTTTGTAGTACCGCTGGTGCCTCAACTGGATGAGGGCCCTGTACTGAGGCCTCGTCGCTTGGCGTCATGTCAGTACGTACAACTCTCAGGGCTCTAGTTGGTCGTCCGTGGGGAGGCATCCTGAAAGAACAGATGTGACACGGTCAAAAGACTACACATGATGAGCGGACCTGGTTTGAGATAATTTAAAATATACTTTTCAAAACACACACACAATCAGTGTTTTCATGCACTGAGTCGGAAATCAGATGTCAGGGTCCTGGTGTATGGATACGTCGGCCGCCCCCACAGACACTAAACCCCCTGAACTGGAAACCACACATAGTACCCTTAACACTATTGCTTCACATATAAAAAATATCAGAGTCCTATGATCTATGTTAGAACCTCTCTCTGATGCCAATTTGTCACGACCCGTCCCTCGGGGGCCATGTCGTAACTACCCCAAGCCCGCCTTCAATAGGCAAGGGGCTAGCGACTAGCACCAAAGGCGTAAATCCCTATAACTGGGAAGGCATTCCTTTTATAAAATTTAAGCACACACACAACCAGAGTACAAGAGGAAGCGAACACTAAGTAACGTATTAACAGGTGTGCTGAAAGTAAAATGGGGCCAGAAATACAAGCCCAACAGAAAGGTACAACTACAACTGAAAGATAGTACAACTGAAAAGACAAATAGCTGAATGGTGAAGCAGCTCTTGGATCATCCTTCGGGTTCCTATGTGAAGGGTTGGTGCATATGTCCTCTTCAACACTCCACGTCTGTCCATCTCCTCCGAGTACCGACAAGTTTTGAGATCCACCTCTGGGTACCATCCATCTCTACAAGCGTCAACCACGATCAGTGTTGTCCATCGTCTGCTACCAACACAACGAGGTGCAGGCATATCCCTTGCAAGGGTGAATATAATGATCCTCATTAGGGACACTAAGACCCTCAAGGTCTCACTAAATCCAACAAGGATAAACTACGAAGAAAGATCTCAACAGATAAACTTTACTTAGTTATATTCCCGTACATATACCTAAGTTATCAAGTAACCCATCTCAATCAGGAGGAAAAGACAAAGGTCAATGACTCAGCTCAAACCAGGATTTTTATTCATGATTACAAAAACACAGCTGCTGGAGAACTCCTCCTCTGTCGAGTGCAGTAGTACTGTCATGACTACGAGGTTCCACTAACTAACCTTAGACTACTAAGGTACTCCTTCTGTCGAGTACCGCGGGTTGGCCACCCCATAATGTAGTGCTCCCCCCACCATGGGTCTGTACCTCACGCAGTAGTGCTCCCCCCTTATAGCCTACAGGGGTACACCTCCTGTCGAGTACCGTGGGTCTGCCACCTCACAATGTAGTGCTCCTACACAATGCGTCTTCCACCCCACAATGTACTTCTCCCACTAGGCTATTCAAGTCACTCCGAATCGATTCGGACAAGCAGTCATCAGGTCTCAGCCAGCTACAAGTTCACCGAGCTCCGTATGCTTGACTCCGAGAGGATCCGCTCCATGAGCCACTGGTCAATACTTCCCAGTGCTACTCAATATCACATGGGAGTATCTCAAAGGGCCTCCTCGTCATAGGGTTATCAACGCAATAGACGGCGCGTCAATCGGACGCCCGGTCTGTGAGTTATTAGCATTTCTGTTCCAGGGGCCCGGTTGGATTTCGGGTACAATCCAACCCAGCCATACTCCAACTATGTCCAAACCTCTAGTGAAGTATGCCAAAATAACCATCTCATCAAGAGTAATCCAACATAGTCGATAGAACGTCAATCAGACAATTGGTCCTTATGTTATAAGAGATACTGCTCTGAGGGCCCGATTGAAATTAAGTTCGTTCCAAACACGGCTGTTTTCCATAGTCATCCAAAACTCATTTAGAGTATCGCAAAAGGACTACCTCATCGCAAGGGTCCCAATGCCATAGACAGTGTATCGATTGGACGAGCGGTATTCATGTTATTCACGTTTATGTGAAAATGGGCCCGGTCTGTTTGACCTGATGGGCTGAAGGGTCGGGTCGACTCGGTTTTGGCGGATCCATCCCGAAAAAGGGGTTGGACCGGCTCGGTGAGTCATGTGGGCTGGCCTGAGGGGATCATAACGGCCCTAAGTGGCACGACCCGGCCTGAAAGGGCATGGCTCGGCCCCGTATAGCTAGGATGGCTCGGCCAGCCAGGCGAGCGGCTCAGCCCCGCGGCTGTCCGAACCGGTGGTGCGTGGTGGCGCCGCCCTTTCCAAACCAGCAGGCTTGGCCAGACGGCCTTCTGGCACAAGCGGCCCGCACGGCGGGCCACGGCTCTTCCATCACGGTGACCTTTTGGCACCGTAGATGTGCTCCGCCTGGCTGGCCGATGGGCCGCCTAGTTTTCCAGCGTGGCACCCTCCTAGAGCAGCGGCCCCCCTTCGCCCGACCGGCCGACATGCCAGATAGACTTTTTGTCGAAGTGGCCCTCAAAGCGGCCGGCGGTTCCCACTACACATCCGACATGTCGGCGCTGGCTTCCTCATCTAGATCCTACACTGGCCATGGTTCCGCATCCCAGGCACGGCTCGACGAGGTCGTGCTTCCTCCCCATCGGACCGCTTGGCCGCAGCTTTTCCTAGCTTATGCGAAGGGGGAACTTGCGATTCCAGTCTCTTCCATGTTCCACCTCCCATCGTCCGTTCCAAAAATATCAAGTTCTAGAGGAGTGTCGTCGGACCATGTTGGTTTGTCCCGTGCCCTCCGTGTTAAGCGATATCAATAGGCCAAGACAATCAAATACATACAACGACGAATCGAGGAACAATTTTAATCCATTAAAATTGAACATAACCCCTACCTCGAATAAGGTTCTTCGTTGTAGATGCGGAAAGCATTGTCGCTCCGTCGACGTCGGGAAAGAACCGCTGTCGTTGGTGAGTTCCCCATGATTATATATTCTCCCTTGATGTAGAGGATGAAACTGAAGTGTGTCGTCGATCTTCGTGGATCTGGCATTCTTCGTTGAAGAGGCTTTGTTCTTCAACGAAAGTGGAATTATCTTCTTCTTCTTCTTCACAAGTGCTCTCTCAAAATCCCAATACCCAACAAGTTCCAATGTAAGATAATAGGCAAACCCAATTATTTTAATAACACAAGAAATTTAAATTTCAAAATTTAAATCACTTAATTAATTATTTGAATAGGTTCAAATTATTAATTAAGTTGTGTTGGCAAGAGTTAAAGAGGGAGACAGAGGAAAGGAAGAGTTGAAGAATTATAGAGGATTTAAAAAGTTAATGAAGGGGGTTTAAGAGAGTTTGGGGAAAATGAAAGGTTGGGGATCGTGTGGGCCCCACCTATCATATAACCACAAATGGGAAGTTCGGTGGTTGTGGGCTCCACAAACGACATCCCATGGGAGAGTTTAACTTCCAAGGCTAAAAAGTAAACTTTTTCAACAATTTTATTTATAATAAACTAATTCCCCAAATAATAATTCTCAACCCGCTTAAAACTCAACTAGGGTAAATGTCCCCTTAAGGAATTACCGACGATGCGAGTATATCGGTGCCCTCAGATTTCAATTCTCAGCATCGGTTCAAATGATAGAAAAACTCGCCCGTTCGTTTACTAAACGTACCCAAGATAAACATCAGAAATTGATTCCGGGCACACCGGGCCTTAGAATTAAGTGCCGTAAGAAGCCACAGACTCATAAAATTCCAAAGTAATTAAGAAAAAAAATTCAGTGAAATTTCATGGTCTTTACATTAGTATTCTCAAGTTTTTTAATGTGACAACCAAGAGTAACATTGTGATATACTGGGGATCAATGTAAATATGATTTCATGTCATTTATTCAAATTATTTTGATTTTAATCATTCTAAATGGGTATAAGGTTAACCATTTATGGAATTTTCTTGTTAAGCATTAGATGATGTCAGTATGTTTAATCTGTTATCTCTCTATATGGGGATATGTTCATTTTCGATAGCATTTTCATACTATTTTGTTTTTATGATAATGGATGGGATATCATTTCATGTGTATCATGATTTGTTATTACTTTAGAAATGATAAATTCAGATACATTTTTACAGACATTCATGAAGTGGATCAATGAACAATAAAGGGTGGCCTTATCCTGAAATCATGCATGTATATGTTTTCGCGAATATTTTCCGGATATAGGAAAATATTGTATAAATATAATTTTATCCATGTAACTTTGTTTGTGATGGATACGATGTTCCTTTAGTCCATCATAGATTTCTTTCTTTCTGATCTTTAACTTTCTAATGACCTTGTTCTCAATATATCTTATTTAAAACTTGATGGGGAGATTTCTCTTCCATGACAAAATTTTCCCTTCCCACCAATGTTTACCAATATGGGAATCTCATTGTGAATTACATTATGAAAAAATTATACTTACAACCTTCCATTTTGAAGGGTGATTTTAGTATTCAATTTTAACATTTTTTTCTTAAAATATGACTTTCAAGTGATGAACCCTTGATAACCGAGATGAATTTATAAATAAAAATTCATTTTAAGGTGGGTAGAATTTAACACCCCAATAATTTTTTAAAATTATTTTATTTATTTTCTCATAATGAATTACTTTCCATTAATGTATTATATTAAACTATGTTAAATATTAATTTCTCATTGAGTCAAATTTCCATTTCCTACATGTGACACCAACTTAGCATGTGTTATACGCAACAATAAGTTTCTACAAAACATCATTTTATTGTTATAATTATTTAAATGAGATAATTATATCCTTTACGTTAAACATAGTAATACGAATAGTAATTAATATTCTTAATATATTATTTATAAATTTCTCACATAAATAAAACATTTTGATAATGAAATATATTAATTTTGGTCAAATCATTATATGTTTTAAAATAATATATTCATTAAGAAACTACCTTTTTTGACCTTCTATGAAAAATACTAAAATTAGTTTCAATCACTAATAGAAATATAATTTGATAAAATAAAATAAAAATTTATAATGTTGAAATTAGCTTAACGTGAATTTTTTGTTTTTACTGAGAAACATCATTTTTTTGGTGGATAGTAAATATTACTGTAATTTAGTTAAAAACAATATTTTCTTTTAAATATTTATTAGCATTAAATTATATTTTAAATTGGTTTTTAAAGTCTGATTAGATAAATTATGAATATATTAATCCAATTTTGGTCATTAGATTCATTTTTATATTGAAATTAGATATAAAAACTTATTAAAATTTTAAGGTTTTTACTTTAAACCCCCTCTTTCTCTCCACGTCTACATGATTAGTGTTAATATTAATTTTCGAACTACTATAAATTTAATTTTGGATAAATGAAATAAATGGTTATAGTCATTATGATATTTTTATTATAATAAGTTCACATTCATTTTTCAACTAAAATACCATATAATGTGATTAAAATTAATCACGGTGAATAAGGTAGGGCTAAAATTAATTACGGACTAAACCATAATATTAAGGACCAGAATGACCTAGAATATTTTCCAAAATCCATTGGCTACCAACAATTCAACCATATCTCATACTGGTTAAAATTTTATGGGTTATTGGATTATTATTAAATTGAGTTTACCAATATAAATGGTTTAGTATGGAAAAAATACTAAAAGGCATCTTTTCTTGCCTCTACTATTAATAAAACTATGAGATGCATAAAAAATAACATCTTAGGATAAATATATAATTTTGAAATATAAATTCATTTAATTTCAAAATAATATATCATTAAGTTTTAGAAATTATTTAGTTACTTAAAATGCTTACTGACTGCCAACCTAGTAAATATTTAGATAATAATTAACAAAAAATGATACTATGAATCTTAAAAGTGAAGTGAATTGATTGAAATATTTTTGATATTTATTTTTGTAAGATTAATATTTACTAAAGAAATTTGTAATATTAATTTATTTTAATTAAAACATTTTGTTGATATTTTGAAATAAAAATTTAACAAATAATGTCAAAAATGGCATTATTGTTATTTTATAAAAAATGATATTTTATTAAATGATTTAAAATTTATAAAATAATATATTATTCCATGTATTTTTTAAGGGTTAAAAAATATTTAATATGGTTAATTAATGTTCAAAATGATATTTTTAATAAAAATATTAACCCATCGATTATAAAACATTGTTAGCAATGTACGGGATTAAGAAATGTTTTGCACGTTACATGCACATGTTTTAAAAATTAATTTACAAAACCAATGAAATTATGATTTTTAAAAAATAATATATAATATTTAAAATTCAGTGGATATATACTATATAATTTATCTAACTTAATTTTATCCTTAATAGTTAAATTAATTTTGATAGAAAACTAGATTCTTCAGTAAAATAAAAAATAATAAAATTGGAGATTCTTAAATGTTACGGAACAAATCATCAAAATTAAATTATTTGTTTTTAGTGTAGAATAATTACTTATTACTCCATTATTTTTCAATTTTGGAGGGACATTAGCTAATGGATACCTCCCATTACTCAATACCTTTTTGCATTTAAAATAGTTCCACTCCCCCTCCACTATTATAAGGATATCACTCTACCCCTTCCTCACTCATACCTAGAAAACATTGGATCATAAAACCTATGGAAAAATATTATCCAAACCTCCCTACCTTAAATAATTGTTCATCCCATTGGATAGGAATCAATCAACGGAAGCCTTTTGGAAGAAACCAAAAGGAGTTATCTGATGAAGATGTAATGTCTTCTCTGAAGCTCCTTTATTTTATTTTGTTTATCCAACACCTACAACGTCGTTATTCCATTATTGTATAAGACAACAAGAATCATAAATATAACATTTTTTTTTCTATGTATTCTAACTATACTTATAAACACCTCCATATAATGGGTAACGAACATATAGTTTTTATGTACGACGAACTATCACCTCACTAAATGAGGATTGTTCATTTCTCATTTAATGCCAGTTAAGGTGGAAATTATAATGGAAGATATGATTAAATATGTCATATATTATATTTATTATTTCTTGATCATTATATATAACTTCATAAAAAACATATATTTTTTACTTTCTATTTTTATTAATATGATAATTTCATTTGAGGAATTGTGGACTACCTCCACCTAAAGTGATGTGATTCCTTCAAAAACTACATATAATATATTAAGTATGGGTTAAGTGAATATATATTATATATAAGAAATCATAAATCTAATTTAATAAAATATATACATATATATATAAATTTTGTTTACATTATTTATTTCATCATGATGAATAAACAGAAATAGCATTCATGCGTACGTACAACTTACCATCTCTATGAACATTGTATTATATTTCATACTTATATATTATATGGATTATTATAACAAACATTTATTGAATATAGATTATGTTTAAATCATGGTTTACATTATGTATATCCTGATATAAATTTAAGGACCAATGATATAACAAATTAAGACATATTCAAAAAACAAACAGAATATTACCCAATGTGAAACCTTAGCATAGTATCGAAAACAAAAGGGTAATATAAATCCATAATAATTAAATATATGGAATTATAAGCAGTAATATTTTTATTTGAAATATTTATAATAAATTTATAATTATTAAACAAGAGACTTGTATGAGTATGAAGTTATTCAAGACACAAGGTAAGGGATTTTCTGCCAATTTTTTTTTCTTTGAGATACAAGCTTTATTAACAACCCATTATTTTGTGTGGTATATGTACTGACCATTAATTTTTTATATGTCTCATATAAATAAATTTATGGGTATTTAAATTACCATTTTATGATATTTATTTCAATAGGGATAATGTTTCAAAATTATCTAAACTAGTAAAGTAGTTTTGTCTCAAATTACCTTTTTTGAGACACATGTTTTGTTATTCATCTATGTAATTTAACACGGTGTATATGATTCCAATTGATATATTATATCCTATATCATCTTAATTTAATGATATTTAATTTTTTATGTAATTTTATTTTCTTAAATTAACCATATTATTCCAATTAACCAAGTGGTAAGAGTTTATTGAAACAATCTCATCGCTTTTCAATATTGTTAATGATTATGCTTATTTTGATTGAATATTATGATCCATCACTCAAGAACACTCATGATCATACTTATAAATTATTTATTCAGGATACATACATGTATTATTACCATTTTCCCACTCATTGGTACTTAATATAAATAATAATAAAAATTTAAGAAAAATATTATCGTATATCTCTCTTCAGTCGAAAATATATTTTATTTTAAAACTTTATTTTCAAAAATGATTTAAAAAATGTTTTCAAATGATCTTTGAACATAATTTTAATGTAAAAAGTATTTTAAATTTTTTTATGGTTTTAAATGAGTTTTTTATATGTTTTAAATTCTACTTTCAATGAAATGGTTTTGAGAACATTTTAATTCTTTCATTATAAGTTTTCAATGTATTTTCAATTAAATGTGTCTCAAAACAAATTCAACATTATTTCATATTTTTTCAAGTAAAAAGGTGTTCAAATATTTTTGAAGATTTCTTTATCAGGTTACGATTTTTTTTTCTAATAATTGTTTTTAAAAATATTTAGAATCTTATTTTAGAAGTTTTAAAGGAAGAAGGTTTCCAAAATGATTTCAAGACTTATTTATATGTTTTTAGTTTATTTCCAAAGAAAATGATTTTAAAATTGTTTTATGTATTAAATTTACTTTTTCAAAGATGAAGGTATATTTTCCCTAGGGAATGTATATGGATGATATTTCAAAATTATTTTCATATACTATGATATTCATTGAGTTTTCTAATTCCCTTATAGGAGATGATCTAAAGGTTCCATTAATATTTTTTCTATTAATGGGTTATACATAATCTTATGGTCTTTTTGAACCCCGTTTCTTGTTCATGGGTAATTTGTTTATGAAATTAATTTTTATTTCACAGGTTATATTTTTATGAAATCTATTTATAATTAATGAGTTATATGATTAAGTAATATGTTTCTCTTTAATGGTTTATTAAATTAATGGAATGGTTACGAAACATGTATCTTTATCTACAACTTTTGATATGTTTACTTGTTTATGATACTCATTTCATTTCATGGGTTATAATATGATAGTTTATGATATTATGGAACGTCTGTGTATGATTTAATTATGATATTGGTGGGACCTATATCTCCCACCAATGCACTGGATAAATATTTATATATCATGAGATAGACTAAGATGTTTTTGGGACTAAACCATGGATATTAAAATAGGAATGGGAGTGATCCCTGATTTCCAATATGGTATGAGGAGTGAACTCATTCGACTAGGTTGGTCATGGGAGTGAACCATGACCACCATTATAGTATAGGGAGTGTACCCAAACTACTAAGATGGTCATGGTAGTGATTCCTTGGAAACTATGGAAATCATATTATATGCTTATCTGTATGCCACAATTCCATGTTCTATGCCTATGTTATGATTTCATGACTTATTTTCATTATTTCAATATGATAAATGTCTTATGAACTACTAATATTTATTATGATCTTTTATGTGTAGGTCATGATCCTTAAATGTTATGCTCATGTTCCATACCATTTTTTTAGTTTATGGTTAGACATTTCCTTTATTTACCCTTATTAACCATAGCTCACCCCTTTCTTATGTTTCTTTTTCCCAGGTTATGAAAAATTGTTTTAGGTAGAAGTAAATAAGATGGATATATTTATGGGGAATATTGTTGGTCACCCACCTATATAGAATTTTTTTTTCTATGTTTCCAAAGACACAAAACTATTACGGTCCTAAATAATGTATTTTTTAAAGTATTAATTATTCATAAAAAATGTTGTAATATCCTTGTATGTTAAGCCTACTTAACTATAAATTTACCATGTCAACTTTTTTGTTTTATAGAATATTTTTTCTATGATTTAATATCTTCCCATACTTATCCTCATGGGAGTGATCATTCTCTAATGATACCACCTCTTGATTTAGTGCATGTGATATTTATATCATGTACATTATGAGGAGGGATACATGGAACTCGTCATATAATTGATATTGGATTGGTGGTATTTTTATTACATTGGCCTCAAATCTTATGTGACCATGGGTATAAAATTGGTCAATTTATCATATAATAATCATTCCCATCTTCTCAAACCACATAACATTGATCTATTGAAATAAAAGAAGGAGCACATTATCTATAATTTCAATGTCTAAGTCAGATAAATATTTTATACGTAGTTTTAAAATATATTATATGTGGATTTCATATAGAACATAATAGATTAAAAATTCTATATCTACTCTGGGATAAGGTTTCACACGACCATATTTTTCTCTCCAGCATCATCCTGGTATGTTGGATTCTTACACCACTTATGATATATAGATATTAATGTTTCATTTAATGACTATAATAAAGTATTTTGATGTATGAGATCTTATCTGGGGGAATGTGTTGATCTAACAATCCATGGAAATTAATTGATCATGATATCAACATATCATTCAGTGTATGAATGGTCCTTTAATTCTATCAAGTTGTCTAAGACTAATATGATATTCTAAAACTCTGCTCTATATCAAATGTTGGATAAAGTATTATCTAGAACCCTGAGGTAAACCTCATATCTCAAACTGTTTTAGTGGATATTATAACCCCATATACTAATAGCACAGACCATATGTATATCGTCATGAGTTGGTCAATATTGAAATATTCCTCCATAAAAATCAAATACACTAACATTTTAATTTGATCAACTAATGCCAAGTTGGCGATATTACCCTCTCCATTCCTAGGGAGTCCAATGATGAAATCCATTACTATTTTTTCCATTTTTTTGAATTTTTATTATTAAGGATTAATTTTCACCCTTATTCTATTATCGTCATATCATGACATGATGGCATACCCAAAATCTAACTAAAAATTCCACAATATCACTCCTAATGTAATCCAACCGAAATATTTTATTCAGATATTATATATCATAGTTATTTATATAGGAATAAATAAGAATGATCTAGGCTCATCATCTACATATTCCCCCTTTATATATAATTTAATGGGATCTTTATCCATTTTCCATCACTTATAACTCTATCATCAACAATGTTGAATGTCAAGATATTCATTACATTCTTTTATAAAAACTAATCATCATTATAGACATCCATAATGAAATGATGAATTAATAGTTGAGCATTTTTTTGAGAAATATAGATTAATTTACTTTTATTATTCCCATGTCAATATTTTTCTTGACAATGAAGATTGTATCCCTTGAAAACAACATCAGAAATCGGCTTCTGGGTTTTGTTATACTCAGATCATCTGCCACATTGTCCGACTTCCCATAATGGAAATGGATTAAGCAATCCAAATAGTTATCATCTCTTTCCTCCATCATTGTTTCATATTTAACTCATTTTTTCAATATATACATATGAATTTTATGATATGTATATATTTCAAAATTCCCATTATAGAGGTAATATTTCCAAATCAATAACATGAGGATCATTACATCAAATTATATACCATTTTTTGGGTATATGTTCTCACGGATAATAAATTTATTGGAGGAATGGAATCTCACTTATTCATCATGCATTAGTGAAAAACCCAATATTTTTTAGATAAATCATTGTAGAACACAGATACATCCCCTTCAGTGGATAACATGATCACATGTGAAGTGAATAGCCTATACATTAGTTCTTTAAATCAACCTTTTCATAATTAATTCTAATATAACATCACCCCTTATGAGATATATTGTTTAGTGGACTTTAAAATTGAAATGACTATTAAAAACATAGATGATTTTACCCAGTTATTAAATTGAAACTATCTATTTACATCATTTTGGGGTTTTATGGTCATGCTTTAGTTTCCATTATTTTTTAAGGATCCCTATATAAGTCTTTATTTGTGACTATATTCCCTGGATTGGAAAAATTCTCCATAAAATCATCTAATTAATAGTTTATTTCACACATCATTTCATTCCTCATGGTCTTCTGGTAACTATCTAAATAATCCCCATTATTTTCCTTTCTTCTGTATTAGGTAATAACATAAACTATAAATTATACCTGAAATTCATTGAGATAATAAATAAATACTATATCCATTAAACAAAAGATGATTTATGGGGAATTATTGAATCCAAATGGAATCTCTGTGAACTCATTGTTCCAATACCTTATACGAAATGCTCCATGGGGGATATCCTCTTTCTTCACCTTTACGTGATAATATCCCATTTTAGATATACCATAGAGATATATTGGGATCAAATTTGTTGAATGAAAAAGTAATAAATCCATATAAGATGACACATTTTATTAGTTCCTATCTTTTTTATCTTGTGATAATCCATACAAACACACATTGTCTATTACTTATTCTTGATATTATGTAATGGGTTACCCCATGGTGAATCCTATGTGTTTATTAAATACATTACACATATTTTTCAGCAGTTAGGTATTAAACCCCTAATTTCCATCAATTGAAATTCTAAAATTATTATTGTACACTGTAAAATATATAGATATAAGCTCAATTTAGAACTAAACATCATATATTAGTGGAAGACCAAACAATTCTTCTTTGTACATATTAGCATATTCCCCTGGAATGTCCATATTATTGAGGATGAATTTTTTCATTGTCTAAATCATTCAAACTAGATGCACATTCTTTGAAAAAAAATAATATCCATGATTCATAAGATGATACCAAATGGTATTCATCCACCTCCAAGAAAATTTATTGAACCAAAGAGAGATTTTTTATACAATGTGTTGTATTTTTCTCTGTGAAATTAATGGTTTTTCTATGTATAGAAATATAGTTTATAATCCAAATAGCATGAAATTAATCTGTAGATCATATCACAATTATTGATGGGAAATTCAACCCAAAAATATGGATAGGTGTTATATATATGGGATGAAATAATTTCCACATTTTCCATTTCACCAATATCTTTACATCAATGTTTTATGGTGGTTTTTGAAGAGTTCTTTTAAACTTACATAATATGATGGAATATATAGAACCAACGTCAAATATTTTGTTCACTATCCATGAATGAATAAATGGATTATTTGTGACCACATAAAATTGATGATCCACAAAAGAAGTTTTGATTACAAAATCCCACACTTGATATCTAGGCCTAGGGAGTCTATTCATTGGCTTTCGTCAACAAACTTTATCACATTAAATTTGTTTTTACATTTTCATTCTTCCTTATAGTTGAGACAATGGACATCAGGAAGAGTGTTATTAAGAGGAATAAAATATTCAATCACAATAATTGTATTCTCATTTTGACATTACCTATATAGGCTTCATTCATTCCTACACCTAAATGCTTTCACAGTCAACTTCAATAAATTTATGAGATGATTCATCCTATAATATTGACAAGTGGGATATTGAACATTATTTCCATGATGATTTTTATCCATCATAATTTCAGGATAAAAATCCATTATCAGTTTGTCATCAAAAAATCCTATAACACGTGAGATTTACAATCACCATTTTTTACTTTAAGGGAACATCATAAAAATTCCTCATAGTTTTCATAGTCTCAATTCAGTAATGATTTTTTTAGACCTGAATTTATTGCAAATAATAACTGGTCAACAGTATTTTTAGGGGAAATAAAACATTCATATGTATATTCTCAATGTCATGTGATGTTCTCCTCATACAATTTGATGTATTTGGTTTCATTTTTCATAAGGCTACATAAATCCCTCTTCATATTTAGTTGGGGAGTGTGAAACAACAATTAGCCAGATTTTTTACCAAATTCCTTCCACCCAGTTTCTTTCATCACCTCATCAGGATTCATATGATTTATAAATTTCCATCTTTGATTGGATTCTCTGTATATATTAAAAATTCCTACCATTTATTTCTTTGGTCATTTAAGGATATATATTTATTTTAAATTTATTTAATAAATTATTTTGTGATTAAGGTTCAGAATACCCAAAAAATGTCATAGGACTTTGTCCCACATTGTTCGAATTTTTTCCTTCTCCATATTAGGAGGATGTTGTATTTCTCTAGATTTATGTTTCTATTAAAAAAATGAGATAAAATTGAATTTTTTTATTTATTTTTATAATTATTCTCCCATTATATTTTTAATATCATTTTAGTATAATTACATTTCTCATATTATTATTTGATGACTTGATTTTTCTAATTCAAATACAATAGTAAAATAAAGAGAAAATCCATGGTGAGAATTTTAAAACAACACAAAATATAAAAAGTAAACTATGAATATTTATGGGATAAATCATAAATAACATATATGTAAAGACCCGTAAAATTCAAGGGAAATTTTTTCTTAATTTTCATTGGATTTTGACAAGAACGTAGTTTCTAACGGCACCTGATTCTGAGGCCCGGTGTGCCCGAAATCATTTTCCGATATTTAGCTCGTGTACGTTCAGTAAACGAATGAGCGGGTTTTCCTAACTTTTGAACTGGTGCTCGAAATCGAAATCTGAGGGCATCGATGGAATCGCAGTGCCGATAATTTCTTAGAAACACCTTTTCAGGAGATGTGTTTGCCCGGGTGTGGTTTTTAAATTTTTGGGTTAAGTAAAAGAATAAAATAAAAGTGGTGCAACAAATTTTATTTTATTTTAAGAAGTGTTAACCTAAGATAAGTGGTTGAGTGTGACCCACATCCTAACTAATCCACTGGGTAGGATATTAATGGGGTGGGGCTCGCACGCTCCCCACTCGTTCAACTTCCTCAACCCCTCCTTTATTTCTTTAACGCACACGCACCCCCCCCAATTAATTAAAGTCAACTCATGCGTTTATTTAAATATTAAACGCCTCTATTAATTGGGCAGTTTAAACGTTGCAATTAAATTCAATTAATTAGTTGATTCCATTTTTATTTTCAAGGACGTTGGCTTGTGTGTTAATAAAATAAGACATGTCTTATTTTATTATGTTGTTATCTTGTTGAGAGGATTTTGGAAAAACCTCTAAGGCTTGAAGATCTTCATCTTCTTCGTTGAAGAACGTGAAGAACGCCGGTCTCCAACGAAAAAAAGCCGAAACCTCAGAGATCGACTACGCAATGCCATGTACCGCGACACCGTTAATTATCCTCTTTGCGACGGTGAGATATGCCTTCCTTGGAGATCAAAAAACGCCAACAATACTATTCTTCAATGATGATCAAATCCGCAACGTCCCTTTCCACGACAAATCTCATCCGACGACAACACTTGAGGTAGGGGATTTATTGTTATTGTTATATGTGAATTCTTCCGTCGTCGTTCCTCATTTAAAATTGGACCGCTTGCTATCGATTAACGGGAGGGGGCGAGACCGCACAAACACGGCCGACCCTCCCCCCTTGTCTTTGTGTTGTTGCGATTTGAAGGAAAGTGACGCGGTGTCGTCGCACCGTGCGAGATCGTGCGGCAAGGAAGTACGGCACCGTCGCGTCGTGCCATTGATGTTGAAGAAGGTCGCGGCGACTTCACACTGTGCCGGAGAATCACAGGGACACCACAGCCGGAGCGGGGCCGTGGCAGAGGGGCGCGGTGTCGTCGTGCTGCGCCGGACGGACCAAGGCCGCGGCGGAGTAGGGACAGGCGGCCAACTTTCGGCCGCCGGCGCCGGAGCAGGGGGACCGGCCCGCGCCGGTCCCGTGGTAGAGCAGTGGGGTGGCTGGAGTGGGCCGTCCGGTCAGAGGAAGAGCCGGGGGTTCGTAACCCTCGGCTGGCCGAACAACAGTGGCCACCCACATGGGGCCTCATTTTTTTAACAAGGGGGCAGCTGCCCCCCCCCCTTGACAGCCAGCTCGGTTACACCGAGCTGGCCAGCGGACCACCAATGCGCCAGTGCGCTGGGCCGGGCCGCGCCCAAGCGGGCCGGACCCGAACCTGGGTCGGGTCTTCCGGTTTGGCCCGACACAGGGGGTATCAGGCCGGGTCGGACCGGGCCCGAACCCCCTATTCGCAGACCTCTTACGGTCTGTTGCCCATATCATGGGCTGCAGACCTCCGACCGATGCACCGTCAGCTGCGATGAGATCTTTGGATCGAGGTGGTCATTTCGGTATATTACAGTCAATGTTTTGGAGAACTTTGAGTATGGCCAGGTAGGTTCGGATACGAAACCAACCGGGCCTTCAGATCGGAAACCCTTATATCATGAGCTCCGGACATCCGATTGACGTGCCATCGACTTTGTTGGATTCCACTTGATGAGACGGAACTGTTTGAATACTTCCCCTGATTTTTGTTGCAGTTGGATAGTGTCCAGGTTGGATTGTACCCGAAATCCAACCGGGCCCCTCGAACGGAAAAGCTGATAACTTTCAGACCGGACGTCCGTTTGATGAACCGTCAGCAGCCTTGGTGTTCACATTGAGAAATGGTCCCTATGAAATTACCCTATGAGATTTCGGGGGTACAGCTGAGATACAGACGGGTTGGTTCCCACACGAAACCAACCGGCCCCCAGGGACGAAAAGGCTAGTAACTCCCAGACTGGGCGTCTGATTGACGCGTCGTCTGTTGCATTAAGACCCCTAAGACGAGGCGGTCCTTTTAGATACTTCTTCATGGGACATTGAGATACATGGAGTATCGACCAGTACCTCGTGGAGCTAACCCTCGCAGAGACGATCGTACGGAGTACGGATACCATGTAGCTGACTGAGACCTGACGACTGCTTGACCGACTTGACTTGGAGTGAGTCAACTATCCCAGTGGACGGAGCACTACTTTGTTTGGGTGCAGACCGAAGGCGGACGGAGCACTACTTTTTTGGTTGAAGACCCGCGGTACTCATCCGGAGAGTACCTCTGCAGGCTATGTGGGGGTGTCCACTACTGTTTTTGGGTAGCATACCCCGGTGGGAAGCACTACTGTGTTTTGGTGGCTGGCCCATGATACTCGACAGGAGGAGTACTTCAGCAGTCTTAGGATACTGATCAGTACCTCAGAGTCATGACAGGATCCCTGTACACTCCAGAGACGGGGCTCTTCAGCAGTTACAGTTTCGATAATGAAAATCATGGTTTGAGCTGAGTCTATGAACTTTGTGTTTACCTCATGATTGAGATGGGTCACTTGATAACATAGGTATATGTATGGGAATATACCTGGGTGGTGGTTATCTGTTGATTTCATAATCATTGTGTTTCCTCATGATTGAGATGGGTTACTTAATAACTTAGGTATTTTTATGGGCATATACCTAACTAGAGGTTATCTATTGAGAACTTCTTTGTGGTTGTCCTTGATGGATCTAGAGAGACCTTGAGGGTCTCGGGGTCCCTACTGCATATCGTTATACTCACCCCTGCATGGGCTATGCTCGCATCTCGTTGTGTTGGTTGCAGACGACGGGAAGTGCTAATAGAGGCTGAGTGTTCGAAGACTGGATGATACCCGGAGGTGGACCCCATGACGAGTTAGTATCCGGAGGTGGACTTCATGACGAGACGACACTTGGAGGAGATTGACGGGCGAGAGCATTGTGGAGGCTATCTGTACCTACCCTTCAGGTAGGATCAGTGGTGGAAGATACAGGAGTTGGGCTATCTCTACCTACCCATCAGGTAGGATCCGAGGAGGACGACCCAGGAGCTGCTTCCTTTCTTCCAGCTGTTTATCTTTTTTTGTTGTACGTTTGTTCAGTTGTAGCTGTACTTTCGATTGGGTTTGTATTTTGGCCCATTAACTTTTCATCACTACCTTTTGTACATAGTGTATTAATTCCGCTTGTACACTGTGTGTTTTTTTACTTTTATAAAGGCAATGACTTCCTAGTTATCGGTATTTACGCATTTGGTGCTAGTCGCCAGCCCCTGGCCTATGGAAGGCGGGTTTGGGGTAGTCACGGAACGGGCCCCGAGGACGGGTCGTGACAAATTGGTATCAGAGGAGTTCGGTTCTACCGCATAACTAAGGACTTTGATCTTTTTCTATGTGAATAAATAGTGTTAAGGGTACCGAGTGTGGCCTTCAGTTCAGGGAGTCCAGTGTTTGTGCGGCGACCGACGTATCCGTACACCATGACCCTGACTTCTGATTTCCGACTTTGTGCACGAAAACACTGATTTCATGTGTGTTTCCAAAGTTTTAATGTCAGATCAAACCAGGTCATCTCACCAGGTATAAATCGTTGACCGTGTCGCATCTGTTCAGGATTTCTCCACGTAGACAGTCAGTTGGAGTTCTGAGATAGTACAGGATGACGGCCAACTGAGAGACGAGGCTCCGGTGCGGGGCCCTTTTTACTATGTTGGAAACCTCGGGTGGTGTACCAGCAACACCACCACCTATTGGGAAGAAGATTCCACCAGTCGTACTAGTGGACGGTGCATGCTGGCAGAGCGCGATGCACGACTTCCAATTCTAGAGGCCTCCGAGGTTACGAGGTGAGGCATATTTCCATACAGCAGAGGACTGGCTGGAGGCAATTTCTAGAGTTTTCCACCTAACTGAGACACCAGTGGAGTGGATGGTAGACATGGCTACAAGTGTTTTCTAGTGAGTGACCATGAGGATGGTACGCATAGTAATGAGGCTTCAGTTTGTGGACCGATGCCTGAGATAGTGCCTTCGGGTAGTTTTTCAGCTATATATCACTACCTGTTGGTCAGCAGTTACAACCAGCGGTATGGGTAGGTGACACATGTAGGCTTACTACTTGACACATGTTCTAGTTTTGTGATGGGATGACCTTCACATGGGGAGATTTCGAGACCTTATTCAGGGTAGAGTTTGTATCAGTAGGTCGGCACCTCGAGCATGTTCAGGAGCTGCTGCCTTTGTCACATGTTTTCCCATCAATAGCCGAGTCATCTGCAGGCAGTAGACAGATGATGCATAGGTCCAAGGGGACCAGACCAGCAGGTGGGAGACCTCGGGTTATAGGATTAGTAGTGTGGGGCACCCGAGGTGGAGTTAGAGCCAGGCGTGCTAGAAACGGACAGTGTTTCTCCTGTGGCAGGATGGGACACATGGCACTTGACTGTCCGACTCTTCACACAGTTGATTCGCAGGCATTGGAGGAGCCACCGAGACAGAAGAAGCGGTGGGTGCTTGAGCAACAGCCGAGTAGTGGATAAGGCAATAGAGCTCTGGAAGCAGGTGGACAAGAGCAGAACTAGTAGATACCTTTTGTTCATGTTACTTCTAGTTCCATGTTGTTGTTGTTGTTGTTGTGTCTTTGTACTATGAGCTTCTATAATAAAATACACTTATCTTTGTGGTGTTTGCTTTCCTGTCCTTTTTTTCGGTTGATACTGAGAGGTTCCGGTTAAATACTATTGACTTGACCCTCACATTCGATATTTCTACTGGAGGAGACCCAGTGAACTCACACTGATGCCGACAGTGTGACTCGACCATTGGAGGCGAGAGTGACAGTTGGATCTCTTGGTAGTTACGTCATGGACTTATGATATCATCCATGGAATGAATACATCATTCATGTTAGGATTGACTATATTAGGCAATGGGAGTGGTTCATCTGGGGGACAAGACCGAGTTACTCTTTTCGGCAAGGGAGAAATCTTAGCAGCTCTTTCAGATCGTAGGCAAAGAAGGTGCAGATCATCCAGGAGCGGATGAAGACTACACAATGCAGTAAGAAACAGGAAACTGGCACCAGTATTAGTGACTCGGGCGTGTTAAATGTTTCAAGAAGAGGAATCTTTAAGTATGGATGAGTCTACGAAGCAACAAACGTGGAGGCAGATCTAGGAGAGCAGCATGAGGTGGTGTACTTTTAACATGCTACAACAACCCGCCTTAGTTTTCCCCGCCAGGCTCAGGGAGCTGGAGGGTGGAGGAAGAGTGCGGCTGCATGCGCTCACGGAGTGTCACCCAATGTCTCTAAAAATGATTCAAGGGATAGTCTGTGTCCACTACTAGCTGTCGTCGTAACAGACGTTGATACGAATCATTCCTTCCTTACATGAATCTTTTCCCAGACCTAGGGTTTCCAGTAAGCCGTAGACTTGACCCTCACGTCTGGAAATACCTTGGGAGGAGACTCGATAATCACACGTACACCCACAGTGTGGTCTGACCCTCGAGGTGAGAGTTTCGGTTGTATTATCTTGGTGGCAGCATCGAGGACTTATGACATTAGTTTGAGTATGTATTTTTCAATCACTGCTCATACTCAAATTGACGGTATTAGGCAAACGTCGGGATGAGTTTTCTTTGGTCGGTAAAAAGGAAACCCCAGGCAGCACATGATAAACTCGTGCATGGGAGGGTGTAGGCGATCATTCTTTGGTCGCCCAGCCTTACCCTCGTGGAAGCATGAGTTTTAGTTTCAGTTATAATCAGGAAAGGGAGAGCTCTAGTGTTCGAGGATGGCGACCATGTTCTTATACGAGTCTCACCTCGACGAGTTTTACGGAGATGTAGCCATGGTGGAGAGATATCTTCGAGGTTCAACGGATCTTTCTAGGTCCCCAGCAAGATAGGAGAGGTGGTTTACTACTTCACCTATCCACCTCATTTGCACCGGGTGCTTGAAATCTTCCACGAACCTCGGCTGAGGAGATACGTGCATGATCCTTCACACATCATCGACCTCAGGGAGATGGACGTCGATGACAGGGTGACATGCACGAAGGTTCCATTGGAGATATAGGATCGACAGGAGAAGATCCTATAAGGACGGTCGATTCCTCGGGTGTGATTTCTCTAGCAGTACAGGAACCACTAGGTAAGCACTTGGGAGTGGAAGACTCAGATGCGTGCTCAGTACCACTTTTGTTGCCCTAGTTTCTGTTATAGCTTTATAGGGACTTAAATCCCTGAGGAGGGAGTAATGTAAAGACCCGTAAAAGTCAAGGAAATTTTTTTCTTAATTTTCTTTGTATTTTTTCAAGAACGTAGTTTCTGACGGCACCTGATTCTGAGGCCCGGTGTGACTGGAATCATTTTACGAAGTTTAGCTCGGGTACATTCAGTGAACGAATGAGCGGGTTTTCCTAACTTTTGAACTGCTGCTCGGAATCGAAATTTGAGGGCACCAATGGAATTGCAGCGCCAGTAATTGATTAGAAACACCTTTTCCGGAGTTGCGTTTGCTCGGGTGTGGTTTTAATATTTTTGGGTTAAGTAAAGGAATAAAATAAAAGTGGAGCAACCAATTTTATTTTATTTAATGATGTGTTAACCTAAGCTAAGTGGTTGAGTGGGACCCACATCCTAACTAATCCACTATGTAGGATATTAGTGGGTTGGGACCCACACGAGCCCCACCCTTTCAACTTCATCAACCCCTTCTTTATTTTAGTAATGCACCCGCACCCCCCAATTAATGAAAGTAAACTCATGCGTTTATTTAAATATTAAACGCCTCAATTAATTGGGCAGTTTAAACATTGCAATTAAATTCAATTAATTGGTTGGTTCAGTTTTGATTTTCAAAGACATTGTCTTGTGTGTTAATAAAATAAGAAAAGTCTTATTTTATTATGTTGTTAGCTTTTTTATAGGATTTTTGGAAAAGCTCTAAGGCATGAAGATCTTCATCTTTTTGTTAAAGAACACGAAGAACGCTGGTCTCTGACGAAGAACACTGAAACCTCGGAGATCGACTACGTGACGTCGTATACCGTGACGCCGTCAATCCTCCTATTCGCGACGGCGAGAGGCGCCTTTAATAGAGATCATCAAACGCCAACAATCCTCTTCTTCCACGACGATCAAATCCGCGACATCCCTTTCCACGACAAATCTCGTTCGACCACAACGCTTGAGGTAGGGGATTTATTGTTATTGTTATACGTGAATTTTTACGTCGTCATTCCTCATTTCAAATTGGATAGCTTGCTATCTATTAACGGGAAGGGGCGGACCGCACAAGCATGACCGACCCTCCTCCCTTGTCTTTGTGTTGTTGCGGTTTGAAGGAAAGTGACGCGGTGTCGTCGCACCACGCGGGATCATGTGGCAAGGATGTGCGGCGCCGTCGCGCCGTGCCATTGAAGTTGAAGAATGTCGCAGCGTCGTCGCGCTGCGCCGGAGAACCACAAAGGCACCACGACCGGAGTGGGGCTGCGGCGGAGGGGCGTGGCACCGTCGCGCCGCGCCGGACGGACCAAGGCCGCGGCGGAGTAGGGACCGGCGGCCAACTTCCAGCCACCGGTGTCGGAGTAGGGGGACCGGCCCACGCCGGTCCCGTGGTGCAGCAGCCGACCGCCCGGAGCGGGCCGTGTAGAGACCTGAAGCCTGACGTACATAGACTTTACATTACTTTTGTAGAATACTTAGTACAAAAAAACACACACACAAGGATCATAATAGTTTAGTGTCTTTGGAAACACGGAACATAATCTTCTAATCGTGGTGAAAGATCTTCAACATCTCCCATAAAGATTTTCTTTTTTTTATACCTAAAACCTTTCTTTATATCCTGGGGAAAAGAAAACATAAAAGGGTGAGCTCAAATGCTCAGTAAGGGTAAACAAAATAAATATCAATCACATCATATACTTAAGCACATAACTTTTGGAAATCTTATCGTGCAAAAGAGATCATAATTTCATAACATGGGATAAATCATGGCAGTGAAATGTAATCACAATAATCATAACTTAAAACATGAAACTTTGTGGCATACACACATAATCATAGATAATCATTTCTTGTTAGTCAAGACTCGTTTCCAAGACTATCTTAGTGGACAAAGTCCCTTTCTAAATTGAGTAACCCTCATTTCAGTCCTGTTTCACTGAACTGGTATAACCTACCATTCCAGCCATGTCTATCTCATGAGATATAAAATCTTTACCCAATGCATTGGAGGGAGATATAGGTCCCACCCATCTTATAATTAATCCTTTCTTATGTGTGCCACATAATCATAAACCATACATCATAGCGTAACCCACGTAATAAAAATGGGATTCGTAAACAACATGACATCATAAAACAATTTATATAAGATAAAGGAATTCATAAAAATATTTCCATCACAGCATAATCAAATCCATGTAATTATAGGGATAAAAACAGAACCCCTTTATTATCTTAGATGGAAAATAATTTTGATAAAATACTTGAACTCTATTCTTGAGGAAAATATCCTTTCTTCTTCAAAAACATTTTTCCTTTCATAAAATGTCATACAACTTTAAAATAAAATAAGTTGATTAAAAATAAACTTGAAAACTTGTAAAGGAAGATTCTTGGAATTTTTTTTTTAAATCCATTCATGCTGTATAAGTTAAAAAAACATTCTTTGTACTTTTGTCGGAAAAGTCAAAAATTACCTCGTAAGAAAAAAGACAAAAGATTCCTTTCATATCTTTTACTAAAAACTCACCGAAGGGTAAAATTGGATTTAAAAAATTGTAGGTGGATGTAAATTATATTAAATATTGAGGGAACATGGATGTGGATGATAAAATACACCCCAGTAAATGCCAAAGTAAAAACAATCTCGGATAAAAATGAGATTGTGATATTTTCCCTTACCTTAGGTCCGATTTGTTTCGTAAGTGTCCGAACCTCCTATATAATGATTTAAATAATGTCATTTACTTATTACAGAATCATATTCATTGTTATGATATCATATATGGTTCACTTATGACATTATATTACCCATTCTTTTGTAAATTCCATGTTAAAAAGCGTTTTGGGTCAAATTGTTTCATTTGTCGTCCGTGTTTTGACTTGTTGTTCTTGACATTATTATTACTTATATCATGATTTACTTACTTCCAGAATATAATATATGATTTATATATCATATATATTCAGTATATATATATATATATAATAGATAGATAAATGAAATGAAAAACACCGTTCATGGAGACAGTAGTCCGTACGTACGCATGAACGCTGTTTTCCTTTCCTTATTGTCTTGAATGGAAGTAAGTAGATGACATACATATATATATATATATATATCCAGTATCTTTGTAATGTCATATATTTCATTATTATTTCTTATATATACTTTATAATCATTCATAAATGGTTAACATGGAGAATGAATCTCATCGCGTCGTGGAGACGGTAGTCCGTACGTACGCACAAGCGATGATATCATTTCCATAAATATTGAATTGAATTGGAGTGGATTATACAATATATCAGAATCAATATGATTTTTTAATAACTATGTATAGTTATTATTTACACCATTATACCCATCCAATTAAGGTGGTGGCAGAAAATAGATTACACCACGACGTGGAGACGGTATTCCGTACGTACGCACGCGCGGTGATTTCCTTTTTCCGTAGGATGGATAGAAGGTTAATTATAGTTGTTTCATATTTATAATAACATATCAGTATATGAAAAATACTGATGTTATTACTTTATCATGAAACAACTAAAGAAGAAGAAGTTGAAGAAGAAAGAAATTGAAAAGATCGGTAATGGATATTACCTCTTCTTTGAAACGCCTCTTTGAATCCTTCACTTAGGGAACTAATATTTGTCTTTGAAGAAGAAAAAGACCCCTAGGATTATTCTAGGAAAGTGGAGAAGGGATTTTGGCATGGTTTGGCCGAGCTTGAGTGCTCAATTTGGTGTGAGGAGGAGGGGGAGGAGGTGCCCTTTTATAAGGGAGGAGAGGGGCACTTTAGGAATATCTCAAAATATTATTTTATATTAAAGTCAAAATCGGTTTATAATGGTTCCAAAGGGTCTTATTTCGAATATAAAGTGGGGATGGGTCGAAATCCTATCAACCAATAGGATTTAGACAAGTTTAGGTTATTATTTTAACCTTATCAATTAGATTTAACTCTAAGTTAAATAATTTAACTTTTACCGTGTCTTTTTGTTTTCTTACACTATATGGTTAATACACTTACTATAACATGACAAACGAACCCCAAATTGTTTATTATTAATATATATATCCTTAGATAAGTCTTTTGGCCGAACCTTAGATTTTTAGGAATAAAATAACAATTAATAATATAATATTAGATTTAAAAACTATTTTGTGTCAATTTTGACACTATTTGATATATGATTTTTGTGAATGTCATAACAGAATTATATGTTCGAACCAAGTTGATTAAATCAACACTAATATATCATTGTAACCTAGAAAATTAGTGGGATTCATTAAAAGTCTTAAATTAAATTTATTTTGGTATTTATAATATCAATTATGTCAATATTTCATTAATAAGATAATTACTGCATCATCTTTGTGTCATATATAAATTAAATTATTTGATGTCTAAAAATTACAAATAAAATACTATTATGTAGGAAATATTTTTAGCTTTCTAATTAATATTTACAATCGAATTTATCTTATGTATAACCCTATATTAAAAATGTTTTAGTAAATATACTTTTATTTTAACTCTTTTAACTCTTCTTTGAATTAAATAATAATAAATGTCCTAATCTAATCCAAGTGGTCCTAAATGATAATATATTACACTTAAGGTTGTTTTTGGTCGAGATAAACTTGTCCAATAGAATTAGGACATGTGTTAGGGTAATAATAATATCATTTTTTCCCTTAATTACCCTATTTACTTTTAACCGTGGTAAATAAAAGTAAAAAGTTACTATTCACCAAAAATTATTTTCATCTCATTGAACCACATTTTACTTACTGACATCAACCGTGTCTCTCGGATTTTTGAAATTCCATTCACAGAAGCGGTAAAATTATGTTTTATGAAAAATTCAGTTTTTTTTAACTACCACTTAGTAGTTTCACTATTCATCAAAAATTGATGTTTTTCAGAACAATGCCAAAATTTCATCCTAAGCTATATTTCATATTCCGAATTCAAAAATGAAGTCTATTTTACCAAATTCATAACATAGAAGTTTCATTAATTAATTTTATAATTAAATCCCGCTGTTAAAACAAATAGCGTGTTTTTTTTAAGAAACAATATCTATGAAAAGATTGACACTTGATTATGTCTGGTTTAAATGTGAAATTACATCCAATGACCAACATTGTATTAAATTGTAAAAATATATTCTAAATATACTTTAAAACCACTCAAATTAATAATTTATCACTATTAATTATTTCGATTAAAAAAGTTGTTTTTAATTATAATTTAGTAATTTTCACTATTCATCAGAATATGAAAGTTATCCGAAATGTACCAAAATTTAACCTTAGGCTAAATTCGATACTCCGAATCCAAAAATTAAGTCCATTTTGAGAGCTAAAATTTCTAAAATATTAAAAAGTGGTTATTACTCTTCATAACGGCTAGTTTTAATAATATTTTAATAGCATATCGTTGTTTCGTGAAACTCAGTATTGCGTAATACACACGCTACCGAGGAAGGTTGTGATTGCGTGTAATTCAAGGCAAGTCAAGGATGCGTGTTGTGCAAGCTCCTTTTGGTGTAGCGTACAACACAAGACATTAATAAAATTAAAAAGAATAGTTTTCATAAAATCTCGGGCTATTAAATTCTACCCCCCTTAAAATGAATTTCGCCCTCGAAATTCGTCGGGGTTATAAATAGTTTACTATTTGAAAGTTTCTTTGATAGAAACCCACATCGTCAAAAGGAATACCAAAACCAATCTTTAAAAACAAAAGTATGAAACGTAACGGTTACCCAAATTAACTAATCACTGGGTTTCTACATAGGTTAAAATATGGATATGGAAGAGAAATATAACCATCATGTTCTGATGGAGAGTGGTAGAGAACATGACTATGGAAAATCCAGTAATCACAAATCCATAAATTTGTGACGATCTAAGGTACCATCTGATTCATCAGGTATAAGATCACTAGGACAACATTTTTGGTTTTCAAGATCATTTCCATAAAGTTGAAAATTTGAATTAGAATAAATACTTTCTTTATTTTGGTACAATCTCACTGTTTTTCATGCCTTGAACAATTTTCACTTCATCTCTTAAATAAATTAAGTTGAATTTGTTATTCGTGAAGTGTTAGCAGATCATGTGATAGAATGACGGGTCATTCCATCTATCTCAAACAAAAGGTTAGCAAAAATTATATACATAAGTCGATCTATAGTGAGATTAATCACATATGGTTCCTAAAATGGACTTATACTTCATATATCATACTGCTTAATATAATAAAACTAGTTTCTGCTAAACAGGGACTTCCTGTAGGCTTGTGGTAGGCGATAATGGCCAGTCGCACTTCGGTTGTGGGTTCGATTCCTACATCCTTGTCCGACGCGATGGGATGTCGCCCGTCCTGCAGGTTGTCCTTTTTCTAAAAACACATTACTATAACATCCCATCAACAATATCGAATAAAAAAAACTTCTATCCTTAAACAATACTCACTTATGTCCAACATAATCCATTTCAATCTTTAGGCTTATCCATAATACTGCAGTCCACACTCATAACATAGTGAAAACGATTATCAGAGATTTAATACCATCGTTGATCCCCATATATCATAAGATATGTTTTTTTGGTCACATTCCAAACATTCAAAGTCTTTAATCGTGTATTCTCTTGAATACCTTAGTGAAAACATGAATGCAGTTAAAAGTTAACACTTTCCACATACCAAAATCCTCAAAATTCTATATACTCAAACCATGATATCACTTAGTCCTTATATCAATCATGAGCTTATGAATACTATTAAACATTTCATTTTCTCGTTTTCCCTTCATTATGCGCATATCATCTTATTTCCAAAAAATATCTCAATCACTTTGAATACCACATCAATAAATATTGCAATACTCAATGATACAACATTATTTTGGAATCCCATTACATAAACACTTAATCATTCCACCACATCGTTGTCATATTCAACATTGCCAATGGTGATCGCATGTTACTTCCCTTTGTCCTTTGCCTTAAGCGGTTGCTCATGTTGATCATCACTAACCCTTGGATTAGGGCATTTAGTAGCATAATGCCCCATTTCCTTGCACTTGAAGCATTGAAGTGTTGGTGGTGCGTTCTCTGCAGTGTTTGCTTTATTCACATCATTAGAATTCCTTTTTCCATTACTTCGACACTCAGCTGCTCGATAACCTTATTTTCCACACTTAAAACATTTTCTAGTCCCTTTAAGACAATCTCCACCATGATTCTTTCCACACTTTGTGCATAAGGAAACATTCATCTTCATTTCACCATTATGCTGAGATTTCACCTTGAACTCCATCTTTCGTTTCTTGTCAAAACCATGAGATGGATATGTAACACCAACTTCCATTTCTAACTTGATAGCACAACACACAATTTCTTCATAGCTACTGAAGTCTCTTATATCTAATGCCCTTCGAAGACTTGGTTTTAAGCCACTGAAAAATCGATCAACTTTACTTTCAGGTTGGATGATAATACCAGATGCATACCTTGCAAGTCTTGTAAAATTCACTTCGTATATACCAACAGATTCATCATCCTTTTGATTTAGTTCAAGAAACCCCTTCTCCATCTTTGTTCGAAAAATACGAGGGAAGTACTTACAGAAAAATAAGTTTTTGAACTCGTCCCATTCCATGGACTCAATTTCATCCCTTTGCCTCGTATTCTTAATAAGATTCCACCATTGATCAGCATCACCTTCCAAACGATATACTGCTAAGATGACTTTATCATGTTCAGAACATTGAAGAACTGAAAATATCTTTTCAGTGGTACTGATCCATTGTTCAGCAACAAGTGGATCGGAAGTCCCACTGAAAGAAGGTGGACGTTGCCTCATGAAGGACTCAATAGAATACTGTTCCTTTCTCTGCTCATTTGGAAGTCCAGAATGATTCATAGCTTGTGTAAGGATAGCAATAAGATTTTTCACTCCATCTCCCATAACATTTGTTTGTTCAGGAGGACAATCATTGCATTGTCCATTGCATTGATCAACACGGTTCCTTCGGGTTCCAGCCATCGTCTAAAACCCAAAAAGAATAGTGTGAGAGGAAAAAATCATGCTAGGGAAAACAACATAATAAAGGGGGAGTACCTTCAATATCCAACATCTTAGGTTTAATTCTATGATCTTTAGCGTAATTCTAGTAATATAACCTATACGTATACTTAACCTTAGGGACATCCCTAGACATACCTTAGAAATATCTCTAGGGATCTCACTAAAGTTCTCGCATCCTAGTTTCCAAAGGTTGACTAAACCTTTCCTCTGATACCAACTGTAGAGACCCGAAGCCTGACGTACATAGACTTTACATTACTTTTGCAGAATACTTAGTACAAAAAAAACACACACACAAGGATCGTAATAGTTTAGTGTCTTTGGAAACACGAAATGTAATCTTCTAATCGTGGCGAAAGATCTTCAACATCTCCCATAAAGATCTTCTTTTTTTATACCTAAATCCTTTCTTTATATACTGGGGAAAAGAAAACATAAAAGGGTGAGCTCAAATTCTCAGTAAGTGTAAACAAAAGAAATATCAATCACATCATATACTTAAGCACATAACTTTTGGAAATCTTATCCCACAAAAGAGATCATAATTTCATAACATGGGATAAATCATGGCAGTGAAATGTAATCACAATAATCATAACTTAAAACATGAAACTTTTTGGCATACACACATAATTATAGATAATTATTTCTTGTTAGTCAAGACTCATTGCCAAGACTATCTTAGTGGACAAAGTCCCTTTCTGAATCGAGTAACCCTCGTTTCAGTCCTGTTTCACTGAACCGGTATAACCTACCATTCCAGCCATGTCTATCTCATGAGATATAAAATATTTACCCAATGAATTGGAGGGAGATATAGGTCCCACCCAACTTATAATGAATCCTTTCTTATGTGTGCCACATAATCATAAACCATACATCATAGCGTAAACCACGTAATAAAAATGGGATTCTTAAACAACATGACATCATAAAACAATTCATATAAGATAAAGGAATTCATAAAAATATTTCCATCACAACATAATCAAATCCATGTAATAATGGGGATAAAAACATAACCCCTTTATTATCTTAGATGGAAAATAATTTTGATAAAATACTTTAACTCTATTCTTGAAGAAAATATCCTTTCTTCTTCAAAAACATTTTTCCTTTCATAACATGTCATACAACTTTAAAATAAAATAATTTGATTAAAAATAAACTTGAAAACATGTAAAGGAAGCTTCTTGGAAATAATTTTTTAAAAAATCCATTCATGTCGTATAAGTTAAAAAAACATTCTTTGTACTTTTGTCGGAAAAGTAAAAAATTACCTCGTACGAAAAACGACAAAAAATTCCTATCATATATTTTACTAAAAACTCACCGAAGGGTAAAATTGGATTTAAAAAATTGTAGGTGGATGGAAATAATATTAAATATTGAGGGAACATGGATGTAGATGATAAAATACACCCCAGTAAATGCCAAAGTAAAAACAATCTCGGATAAAAATGAGACTGTGATATTTTCCCTTACCTTAGGTCCGATTTGCTTCGTAAGTGTCCGAACCTCCTGTATAATGATTTAAATAATGTAATTTACTTATTACAGAATCAAATTCATTGTTATGATATCATATATGGTTCACTTATGACTTTATATTACCCGTTCTTTTGTAAATTCCATGTTAAAGAGCGTTTTGGGTAAATTTGTTTCATTTGTCGTCCGTGTTTTGACTTGTTGTTCTTGACATTATTATTACTTATATCATGATTTACTTACGTCCAGAATATAAAATATGATTTATATATCATATATATTCAGTATATATATATATATAATAGATAGATAAATGAAATGAAAAACACCGTTCATGGAGACGGTAGTCCGTACGTACGCATGAACGCTGTTTTCCTTTCCTTATTGTCTTGAATAGAAGTAAGTAGATGAAATACATATATATATATACATAAATACAGTAGCTTTGTAATGTCATATATTTCATTATTATTTCTTATATATACTTTATAATCATTCTTAAATGGTTAACATGGAGAATGAATCTCATCGCGTCGTGGAGACGGTAGTTCGTACGTATGCACAAGCGATTATATCATTTCCATAAATATTGAATTGAATTGGAGTGGATTATACAATATATCAGAATCAATATGATGTTGTAATAACTATGTATAGTTATTCTTTACACCATTATACCCATCCAATTAAGGTGGTGGCGGAAAATAGATTACACCACGGCGTGGAGACGGTATTCCGTACGTACGCACGCGCGGTGATTTCCTTTTTCTGTAGGATGGATAGAAGGTTAATTATAGTTGTTTCATATTTATAATAACATATCAGTATATAAAAAATACTGATGTTATTACTTTATCATGAAACAACGAAAGAAGAAGAAGTTGAAGAAGAAAGAAATTGAAAAGATCGGTAATGGATATTACCTCTTCTTTGAAACGCCTCTTTGAATCCTTCACATAGGGAACTAAGATTGGTCTTTGAAGAATACCAAGACCCCTAGGATTATTCTAGGAAAGTGGAGAAGGGATTTTGGCAGGGGTTGGCCGAGCTTGAGTGCTCAATTTGGTGTGAGGAGGAGGGGGAGGAGGTGCCCTTTTATAAGGGAGGAGCGGGGCACATTAGGAATATCTAAAAATATTATTTTATATTAAAGTCAAAATCGGTTTATAATGGTTCCAAAGGGTCTTATTTCGAAGCTAAAGTGGGGATGGGTCGAAATACTATCAACCAATAGGATTTATACAAGTTTAGGTTATTATTTTAACCTTATCAATTAGATTTAACTCTAAGTTAAATAATTTATCTTTTACCGTGTCTTTTTGTTTTCTTACACTATATGGTTAATACAATTACTATAACATGACAAACTAACCCCAAATTGTTTATTATTAATATATATATCCTTAGCTAAGTCTTTTGGCCGAACCTTAGATTTTTAGGAATAAAATAACAATTAATAATATAATATTAGATTTAAAAACTATTTTGTGTCAATTTTGACACTATTTGATATATGATTTTTGTGAAAGTCATAACAGAATTATATGTTCAAAACAAGTTGATTAAATCAACACTAATATATCATAGTAACCTAGACAATTAGTGGGATTCATAAAAAGTCTTAAATTAAATTTATTTTGGTATTTATAATATCAATTATGTCAAAATTTCATTAATAAGATAATTACTGCATCATCTTTGTGTCATAAATAAATTAAATTATTTGATGTCTAAAAATTACAAATAAAATACCATTATGTAGGAAATCTTTTTAGCTTTCTAATTAATATTTACAATCGAGTTTATCTTATGTATAACCCTATATTAAAAATGTTTTAGTAAATAAACTTTTATTTTAACTCTTTTAACTCTTCTTTGAATTAAATAATAATAAATGTCCTAATCTAATCCAAGTGGTCCTAAATGATAATATTTTACACATAAGGTTGTTTTTGGTCGAGATACACTTGTCCTAAAGAATTAGGACATGTGTTAGGGTAATAATAATATCATTTTACCCTTAATTACCCTATTTACTTTTAACCGTGGTAAATAAAAGTAAAAAGTTACTATTCACCGAAAATTATTTTTATCTCATTGAACCACATTTTACTTACTTATATCAACCATGTCTCTCGGATTTTTGAAATTTCATTCACAGAAGCGGTAAAATTATGTTTTATGAAAAATTTAGTTTTTTTTAACTACCACTTAGTAGTTTCACTATTCATCAAAAATTGATGTTTTTCAGAACAATGCCAAAATTTCATCCTAAGCTATATTTCATATTCCGAATTCAAAAATGAAGTCTATTTTACCAAATTCATAACATAGAAGTTGCATTAATTAATTTTATAATTAAATCCCGCTATTAAAACAAATAGCGTGTTTTTTTAAGAAACAATATCTATCAAAAGATTGACACTTGATTATGTCTGGTTTAAATGTGAAATTACATCCAATGACCAACATTGTATTAACTTGTAAAAATATATTCTAAATATACTTTAAAACCACTCAAATTAATAATTTATCACTATTAATTATTTCGATTAAAAAAGTTGTTTTTAATTATAATTTAGTAATTTTCACTATTCATTAGAATATGAAAGTTATCCGAAATGTACCAAAATTTCACCTTAGGCTAAATTCGATACTCCGAATCCAAAAATGAAGTCCATTTTGAGAGATAAAATTTCTAAAATTTTAAAAAGTGGTTATTACTCTTCATAACGGCTAGTTTTAATAATATTTTAATAGCATATCGTTGTTTCGTGAAACTCAGTATTGCGTACTACACACGCTATCGAGGAAGGTTGTGATTGCGTGTAATGCAAGGCAAGTCAAGGATGCGTGTTGTGCAAGCTCCTTTTGGTGTAGCATACAACACAAGACATTAATAAAATTAAAAAGAATAGTTTTCATAAAATCTCGGGCTATTACAGGCCGGGTGGTCAGAGGAAGAGGTGGGGGTTCATAACCCCTGGCTGGACGAACAGCAGTGGTCCCCCACATGGGGCCGCGTTTTGTTTTTGAACAGGGGGCAGCCGCGCACCCCTACACCCCATGACCGCCAACTCGGTTACACCGAGCTGGCCAGCGGACCGCCAACGCACTGGGACAGGCTTCCCAGGCCGGGTCGGGCCATGCCCAGGCCGGGCTGGGCCGTGCCAGCCAGGCCGGGCTGCGCCCAAGTGGGCGGGACCCAGGCCCGGGTCGGGTCGACCCGGTTCAGGCAGACCTAGGGGGTATCGGCCCGCGTCGGACCGGGCGTGAACCCCCTATTCGCGGACCTCTTACGGTTTTTTTCCCATATCTAGGCTGTAGACCTCCGATCGACGCACCATCAGCTGTGATGATATCCTTGGATCGAGACGGTACTTTCGGTATATTACACTCAAGGTTTCGGAGAACTTTGAGTATGGTCGGGTTGGTTCAGGTACGAAACCAACCGGGCCTTCGGAACGAAAATGCTTATATCATAGGCTTCGGACGTCTGATTGACGTACCGTACACTTTGTAGGATTCCTCTTGATGAGACGGAACGTTTGGCATACTTCGCCTGAGTTTTTATTGTAGTTGGATAGTGGTCGGGTTGGATTGTACCTGAAATCTAATCGAGCCCCTGGAACGGAAAAGATGATAACTTTCAGACCGGACGTCCATTTGAAAAAACTTCAGCGGAGTTGGTGTTCACGTTTAGAAACGGTCCCTATGAGCTTACCCTATGAAAGTTAGGGGTACAGTTGAGATACAGCTGGGTTGGTTCACACACGAAACCAACCGGGCCCTTGGAATAAAAGTCTCGTAACTCAAAGGTCGGGTGTCTGATTGATGCATTGTATGTTGCGTTGAGACCCCTAAGACGAGGCGGTCCTTTGAGATACATCTTCGTGGTACTTTGAGATACTTGGTGTATCAACCAGTAGCTCGTGGAGCGGACCCTCTCGGAGACGAGCGTACGGAGTACGAAGACCGTGTAGCCGACTTAGACCTGACGACTGCTTGACCGACTCAACTTGGAGTGAGTTGACTAACCCAGTGGACAGAGAACTACTTTTTTTGCGTGTAGACCCATGGCGGACGGAGTAGTACTTGTTTGGGTGCAGACCCATGTTACTCTTCCGGAGAGTACCTCTACAGGCTATTAGGGGGTGTGCACTATTGTGTTTGGGTAGCATACCCTGGTGGGAAACACTACTGTGTTTGGGTGGCTGGCCCACGGTACTCAACAGGAGGAGTACTTCAGCAGTCTTAGGTTAGTTAGCAGTACCTCGGAGTCATGACAGGATCACTGTACACTCCAGAAATGGGGTGCTTCAGCAGTTACGGTTTCGATAATGAAAATCCTGGTTTGATCTGAGTCTATGACCTTTGTGTTTACCTCATGATTGGGATTGGTCACTTGATAACTTAGTTATATGTATGGGAATATACATGGGTGGTGGTTATCCGTTGATTTCATAATCGTTGTGTTTCCTAATGATTGAGATGGGTTACCTGATAACTTAAGTATATGTATGGGCATATACCTAAGTACAGGTTATCTGTTGAGATATTCTTTGTGGGTATCCTTGTTGGATTTAGAGAGACCTTGAGGGTCTCAGGATCACTACTGAGTATCGCTATACTCACCCCTTCAAGTGTTATTCCCGCACCTCGTTGTGTTGGTTATAAACGACGGGCAGTGCTGACGGAGGTCGAGTGTTCGAAGACGGGACGATACCCAGAGGTGGACCTCACGACGAGTCAGTATCCAGAAGTGGACTTCACGACGAGACGACACTCAGATGAGGTTGATGGGCGAGAGCATTGTGGATTCTATCTATACCTACACTTTAGGTAGAATCTGTGGTGGACGATCCAGGAGTTTCACTATATGTACCTACCCTTCAGGTAGGATCCGAGGAGGACAACCCAGGAGCTACTTCCTTTCTTCCAGCTGTTTGCCTTTTTCTATTGTACTTTTGTTCAATTTTAGCTGTACTTTTGATTGGGTTTTTATTCTGGCCCATTTACTATTCAGCACCTCCTTTTGTACTTAGTGTATTACTTCCACTTGTACTCTGTGTGTTTGTTTACTTTTATAAACGCAATGCCTTCCCAGTTATTAGGATTTACACCTTTGGTTCTAGTCGCCAGCCCCTGGCCTATGGAAGGCAGGTTTGGGGTAGTCACGGCATGGGCCCCAAAAACAGGTCATGACAGTATATTCCTAATCCTATGAGATTCTTTTATTTAATGTAATTTATCCCTTATCAATTTCAAAAAATAAAATATAATGGTAATTTTTTCACTTAGTAGTTATATGTAAAGAGGTTGTGGATTTTCAAATGAATATCCTCTTAGATATTTAAACCAAATGTGAAAAATTAAATCATTTTCAAGAAAACGTTGAACATGGTGTTAAGAAAATTCATTCTTTGGGGGGTTATTACCCTATGTAGAATTGTTCCAAAAAAACATTCACTTGTATTAACTTGTTATGTATTTTTTTTATTTAAAACCATATAATCTATATATTTCCAAAATTTATAGACATTATTCGGTGTACAAACATATCCCAAAGTCTTTAATGACTGTTTTTTAATTAAACTCCCCAAACATTCCTAGAGTTTTTCTGATACAAACTATGATAACCCATACTATCAATACATCTTAATTCATGATTTATTACATAATTGTTTGGATAATATTATCCCATATAATCATAAATCCTAGTGTTTATGGTAAATTACATAAAAATTCTAATAATATGAAAAATGGGTATAAAATAATTATTTAAATCTCAAAAACATTCCCTTAAAATTCATTTAATATTCTAAAATTGAATGGGATAACTGGGGACATACATAAAAAAGAGGTGAGTTATGAATACCAGTATAGGAATAAGAAATTCATATAATACGTTAATGTAGTGAATTTTATTAAATATATATTTAAGGTAATATAAGAGGTGTTATAATTATAAATATGAACATCAAAGCATGATATAAGAAGGAAACATAAAGACAATATGGGAATTTGGAAAAAATCATAATAAATAACATCATAGACATAAGTCATGGATAACTACGAAGATATCATATAATATTATGAATAGGGTTACCTATAAACCACCGTTTATTGTATCTCATGAGATAAAAAAAATTACCCAATTCACTTGATAGACATATAATTTTGGTCCCACCCATCCCATTTATATCATATATATATATGGATAAGTATTCCCTATAGATCATAAGGAATAAATATTCCTTGAATATTTTTTCCTCCCAAAATTAATTTTATTGGGTTATATAAAAGGATTTAACCAATAAATGAAGGAAATATATATCTATGTTTGCACATTTTCCTAGAAATGGAATTGGGTATTCAATAAAGAATGTGTTTTCCATGGAAATTCAAAGTTTAATTTCAAATCCAAAATAGGGGTACATAAGTATTAATGGTTGGGGTTAATGATAGGGATAAGGGTATAAATTTTCATGGAAATTATTTGAAATGTTTGAGGGGTGTGTAAAAAATATATCAACATGCGAAATTAAGTATCAAAATGAATAATCTAAGGAAGTTGTTGAAAAGGGATGAGAAGGATAGGATCCCTTACCATGGGAGGGAGCATAAAGAAGTGTTTGAGGAGCTTCTTAAGAGATTATTGGAACATTATGGGAATCTTGAGTGGTATGTGGATAGAAAATTATTTCTAAAAAGATATTTGAGTGAAGTTGATTGTGTGTTTGGGTAGGGTTGATTTTTATTGATAATTTTTGGAGAATTCATTATTAATTACATAACATAGGTTATGGACTCTATGTAGTAAATTAATCTAATCCAAAAACAAACCATATTTTTAACTTTTGTTTACTAAAGAGCATATGATTTAATTATTCTATAATAATATCCAATTAAATACTTATAATTATATCCATGATTATTTGGAAGTGGTTAATGTTTTAAACGAATTGATTTTGAACTACAAAATGTGATATATATTTTTGGGGAGTTCATTAATGGATTTCAAAATTTCCCAAAAAACATCCTAGGAAAATTATTTTGAAGGAGAAACATGAATTTTTTTCAGGGATACAGTTGTAGTCTTGATTAAATAACTTTTAGGCACTTATTATGTTATAATTTATATCATATATTTATATCATATTTATTTTTTACCAAAAAAATGATTTCCTATGAGAATTATGTAAAAAACAGAATTGTAAAGAACCAACGTCCTCATTTCAAAAATAATATTAATTTTATTAACTAAATTCCCTATAAATGGTAATTTAATGTTTTTGAATAATATATATTTATTAAAAATCATATATTTCATTATAGTAACTGTTTTTTGACCCTTAAAATTAAGTTTGTCTTTTTAAATTTATATTATCATGTATATTTAATAAATAATTTAGAGATTAATTTTTTATAAAAATTTCATTTATTTAAAAAATAACAATTTCATCAAAAATACTAACATGATTGAAACTATATGTATTCCTATAATTCAATTTTTCATTCATTGTATAAAAATATATTTTTATTGAAATTTTTAATTAATCATTATAATGAAATAATATAATATAAATATAATAAAAACTTATTTAAAAAACATATACAAACACAATATTTTTTGAATATATACATTGCTCTATATTAGTCAATTGAATTACCTATGTGTAATGTGTGGAATGGATTGATATTCATGTTGTAGTTTTGTGATTGTATATGTTGACGCGATCTCAATGAGCTTGAACATATCCCATAAACATATTTTCTCATACATTAGTTGTTGAATCTCATCTTGGGCTTCTTCAGGGGAAACTTTGTATGATATTGTTTTTATTGTAATATCTAATAAATTGGATTTATAGTGTATGATCGTATTGGTTGAGGTCATAACCTCCTCTGAATGTGTACGTTTGAAATTACGATAAACCTTAATATACAAATCATAATGGTTATGGTACAATATCTATATCGTCGATGGTTATGATTATTAAAATTATTTAAATCAAACATAATATAGTTATCCTAAATAGTTAATATAGTCCTTTTTCTATCTATAAATACATTCCATGAATTAATAACTCTACATAAATATTTTATAATAATCAGGTATTTTTAGATGTACAGAGAAATATATCTGAAATAAATTTTCAATGGTAGGAGAACACCATGAATTTATTTAAATGGAATTGAATGTCTATTTTTTAATAATATAATATTATCCTTTATTAACAAAAATATATGTGTCAGTTAAGGAACCCATAAAGTGTCCATGTAAGGACTAAAAAATGTATTCAATAGGAGAGAATGGGTGATATCTCATCAGTAATATGTCATAAGGATAATACTACCATTTAATTACACAAATTGAATTATAAAATATCTTATTAAAAAATATATTTCTATAAATAAGTTATTAATGAAAGTGGTTATAAAGAATCCATTCTGTAATGATTGGACTCACCTCCTTTGACTTATATTAAAGGATTTCAAAGGAGGGTATTGTTACAACACCACGTATAGGGATAAATTCTAAAGAGAGTATACATAAGTATTTGGGAATATAATTTTTCATTTTAGAATGTTTAAGAGTTGGGATAAATTGGGGGATGATGGTGTATATTGGAAATGGGCGGGGTATTTCTGATTATTTTTTATGTGTATAGGTTAGAGTATATGAATAAGTTTTATTTATTTTAATTTTATTTTTCAATAAATTATAAATATAGTTTTTATTGAAAATGTAATGATTCATAAACAAAAAATTACTGTTGGAAATATTTTGTATAGTGTATTGAATCAAATATAGTGATATATTTTAAAAAATATAACATTTATTTTGAAAAATTAACCAATGGTTTAAATTTTTAATGTTATATTTTTTCAATTAATTATATTACTTTATAAATATATTATATAGGATTAGAATTTTTTAATAATATTTTATTTATACTATGTTTTTTATGATTTTATAACTATTATGGCATCAGTTGAAATACAAATTTTTTGTTATTCCCAAAAACATATACATTTTATAATAATCAATAAACATCACCATATGATTTATCCATCATTATAATTGAAAAATGAATTTTATTTAATATAATTAAAATTATAAAAAAAATACATTTATTTCTAAATGAAATAATGAAAAATAAGTAAAACAAATTATCTCCCATAGTTACTATTTCATATTTGATAACAGATTTCCATTAAATTGTTTAGTTTCAATATTATTATTTTATAGATAATAAATTATATATACATATCATATCAATAAATTTAGAAAAAATAATCTTCCAATAAATTTGAATTTATTTATTTTTGAATAAATTTATATGAAATTTATTTTGGGGTAAAAATCATTGTACAATATGATTGTAATGTTTTTTAAATTATTATTTAACATTTTTAATGAACAGAAGACCAAAATTGAGTGAAATTTTTTTCATAATAATGAAATAAAAAAATATTGAATTATATTTTAAAATATACATAATAGATACATTAAATATATTTCATTAAATAATATTTTATTTAATATATTTAATGAATTTTTTTAGAGAAATAAAAAAGGTGTGTACAATATTAATATAATCATTTAGAACATTAATTGAATAATTTTTACATAAACATTTAATGGGAAAAATATTAACTATAAAACTAATATCATACCTTAAATTTTATAATTTATAATAATTTAATGTCGCGTGATATTATTTTAAATGATTATAAGTTAAAAAAATTACACTATGAAAAAATGTATCAATTTTTTATCAAATAGATTAAAATGTAATAATTATATTTTAATTGGTTTTATGAAAATAAACCCCTTAAGATAAGTATTGTAGTTTTAAAACAAACGTCTTTGAAAGTAATAATGAACAAAATTTAAAATATTTATTAACTAATTTAAATAAATAATAATTATGTATAATTTTAATTTGATATGATTTAATATTAAGAAGGAAAACATTTACATGAAACTATTTACGTGATATATTGGCATATAGTTTCCTATTAAATATTATAACATAAAATTAATGATATCAATATAACATTTAATTATATAATTTCATAATAAAAATATATGGAAACAATTTGTGTAAATACTGAATGTTATGATAAACACATTTAAAGTTATTGTGAACTAAAAATATTACTTATTTATAATCAATCATTATTATTTTTATATATTTTATTGAACAACAATTATATTCCTCAATGATATCCTAATAAATTACTATGATGTGGAAATAGTAAAATATAGTATAATTATAGTAGAAATATTAATCCTTGGTCCTCATAATAGTTTTTTTAACATAGTTCTCTAATGTGCATTTTTATCAACATATAATATTTTTTAAAATTTAAATATTCCAAATTCCCCAAAACATCTATAATTTTATCTCATACTAATTGGGGTTCTCTACACCCACAATCCAATATTTGGTGGAAAAAATATAATGTGTTCTTATACAATTTTTTTAATCGACACCAATGATAACAATTTTTTTTCATCGGAACATGGTTTTAATTACATAATAAAACATTAATACATTTGATAATCATTTTTTTAGAACAACTAATTATAAGTAATATCTCCATTCTCACCTAAAATCACCTAGGAATATGAAGACTAAAAACTAATATGTGACATCAAATTTTCATTTAGAGGTATAACAATATTAATTAGAAAATACATCCAAAATTATTATAAAAAATGATCATAATTGATGTGGAATGATGAGATGAATAACATTATAAAGTCATCCAAATAAATCAAGTGGAGTGGAATAATAATGTTATATCGTGGTTTAAAATATATAATTGAATTATAGTAATGAATAATTTGAAAATAAAAGAGTAGTGTATGTGTAGTTAAATATATTATAGAGGAAACTTAAAAAAAATCCCAAGTTCCTATGTTATCCTCTGTAAATAGAAATAAAACATCTATATAATCCTAAATATCATAAACATAGGTTAATGAACGCATATACGATATCTTAATTATACATCAATACTCATGGTCAAGAATAAAAAAACTTAAAGATCTCTTTCATGATATCATATACCTATATAATTGATCACCACCATGAATTAATCAAATTAGGATTATAATTACCTCATAGATATCAGAAGCTTATATAATTATATAATTACCCATGGCCACACATAATTATATTATCAGATATAACGAAATAACCATTATATTAGAGGAATATATTATACTTTTCCATCATTCATCATATTTATATGCCCATTCATATATTTTCCACATGAATTTGAACAAAATCAACCATTCAGAAAAAAATATATAATCATAAACTAATTAAAATAAAATGTGAATGTAATAAAATAAAATATATAACTATGTAAATAACCCAAGATAATGATAATTAATTATAGTATATAAAAATAATATATAATAAATGATATGTCATAAAGATAATAATTTCTGATTAAGTCTAATATACTAAAATCTATTTAAACACCCATTTATAAAAAAATAAAAGAACAATGTAATCATAAAATAAAATAACATAAAGGATAATTATATATTTTCATAGTATAAGGTAATTTATTGAAATGAAATTTTAAGAACATTAATATCATTAAAATTTAATTTCCATACTATATGTTATACCAATAAATTTTATTTATAAATCATACAATAATATTTACATATCATATGGTTATAAAAATTTTATCCTTCATGGAAATAAAAAATATAAAATTGATAAAGGGTAGAAAATGAATGTGTATTTCACTATATTAAATTAATTCATAAAAGGATAATAAATAGAAAATATTTAATAAAAACAATGTAATTGTTTATATGTAATTTTCAAATAAATATGAAAACATCATTTGTAATGAAAAAAAATATGGGGTAATTTTATTTTAAAAATTACTTATAATTAGTTTTTATCATATAAATAGTGTCATTAGAATGATAATATTCATCTTTAAAAAAATATAAAAATAAGATAAATATTGTAAGGGTTTTAAAAGAATTTTAAGAAGTTGTAAAACCAGAGAAAAAAAAATTCAAAACACATAAAAAAGGGATACAATGGTTCTCAATACATTATTATTATATTAATATATCCAAATACATAGTCAAAAAATTGGATTTAATTTCTCTGAATCTATTTGAGATGATTTTTTTAGAATATAATCAATTATAAAAATCATTACATAAGCATAAATAAATTCAAACATTTTGAAATATCATGAATATTGAAAAAATAATGAAAAATAATAATAATATATTTAAATGAATATTTTTTCAAGCGTAAAAAATGTATCTGAGAGTGATTCTAGGTGATAGAGAACAAATCATGAGTAATGATAATTAGTGGTAAATACCCCATTATAAAAAACATATTTTATATAAATAAATCCAAAACAAAGAAAATAAAAACATAAATTCATCAATAATAAATGTAAAATAGATTTGGATGGTATATCTATAACCTTATTTCGGAAATATAGAAGAAGTAAATTTAAAGAATTTTGATTTGAAAAGAAACCCTTTCATAATGTCTTGATACAATTATATTGTTATACATTCTTTAATAATGTTAAATTTATTTTTTAAATATATGATTAAAATATATTTTATTTTTTAATTCATCATAATTATTTATTTTAATGTAAATACTTATCGTAAAATTTTTAGCCATTAGTGTACTTTTTCAGAATATGTTATTTTTAGGTAGTTCATTACACTATTATAAATAATCTCATCTAACAATTTCTATCAAAATGCGAAAGTAAATCATCTTGAATTTTATTTATTGTGATAAAATGTTTTTGATTCATTAAATTAATTTCAATTATTATAATAAATCTAATATCATTAAATGAAATTATAGATGAGGTAAATTTACGTGTAATGTTATAATCCTATCATGAAATAAAAATTTCTTCTTATCTAATAGGTGATACAAAAATTTCATATATCAAAAATTCATTATCTATCATGAACATTCCTTACTATTCTCAATTAACCACACCCTAGAACCCTACAGATTATTTTCATAGGTAATTAGTTATATAATGAAATTATTCTAGATCATCATAAAAATTTCACACAATATCCCTTCTCACATGGAACAAAAGGTATTTCTCCAATCATAATATTCACCATAATATCCATGGGAATTAAATCATAAGAAAGGGAGAGCCATGATACTTTGTATGGGTAAACATAATATCCCCAATTCAATGATCAAATTTGATCATAGTATATGATTATACATATGAAAACACAATAAATGTATCCAAATATAATAATATGGGATAATATACAAATAATAATTGACCATAATACATAGTTTAAATCCTCGAACCTGAACTTTAAGATTCAGTGTAAAAATAGGTTGTGTATTTTTCTATAATAATACAACTAAAAAATTGATCTTTATCAAATTGATTTCTTTTTCTAGTCTATGTTCTATAAAATTAGAAGACCCATAAAAATTTAATCATTTTTTTTTTCAAAAAAAATTCAAATAAATATTTCTCTTTTTACATGATAAGTCCATAAAAAACTTCCAATGTGTTAAAACATCTAAAACACATGTGAAAATATTCTTAAAACAATAGTTAATCATTAAATTTCTTAGTAAGGTGATTTATAAAATTTGAAACCAATTATATAAAAACAATATTAATTTTTTTTCAAAACATTGTATCAAATATATATATTTTTAATATATAAAATCCTTTTAGAAATACTTATTCTGAATATTCATTTAAAAATAGTTCTTCACAAACACACGGATATATCCATTAAAAATATTTTTTTTAAATAATAATTTTTTTTGTATTATTTTGATACATGGAAGATCCTATAAAAATAATGTCTCCACAAGGAATATCAATGGTTGGACAATTTCTCATGAGGCTATGGGTTCAGTCCCCATTTCTTATTCATGTGCTTAATAACCATATGCTAAATAAAATTTTTAAGAAAACATTTTGAAGATCCTCTTTCCCCAATCACAACGCATCACAACCATTTGAAATCTAAATGATTTTTTTTCAATGAAAAAAATAAATAAATATTTAAAAAATGTACCATTTGAAAAATTCCATAAATGATTTGGAGAAGTCCTCATTTAAGAAGAATTAAAATAAAAAATCATAATAATTAAAATTATCCTTCATGAAAAAATCTTTAAATACAGTAATAAATAATTAATTACAACAAATAATATCATATAAAAAATATTCAAATAAAAAAGACTCATTAAAATTAAACTAAATAATTCATGAAAGGTCGAGATGTTATGTCATAACCCCCTCCCTCTAAAGATACCCCTCATGGGTTGGTAATGAAGAAATGGAGATAATGACCCCCAAGCCCCACCTCAAGTAGTCCCTTGGTGAGAGACTAGAACCAAGTGTGTACAAATATAGCATCATGTGCTGAATTATTCTTTATAAGTAAATAATATCTTGATATAGGATGTAAAAAACAAAACCAAATCCATGAAATATATATACAAAACCAAAAACCATCCCACAATTAATGTTTAAGTAGAACTGATTCTAATCAAAGTCTCGAATGTAATTACCCAAAAATAAAACTAGAGTAGAAACATAGTAACTATCCAAATATTTGAGCTTGTAATTCCTTTCATGGTCAACTTAACCCTCCTATAAATCTGAAAATATTTTTCTATACATCATGTGAGTATACATGTATAATCAGTAGGAAAAACAATGTCTCTTTTGCACATTTTTAGGGAACATACAAATGCACTCTTGAGAAGACAAAAAAAACCTCTCTGTATAGTTAGACTAACAATAAGCCCAACCACACTGTGTTTCACGCACAAAATAACAGATCAAATTTATATAATATAATATAAATCAAATTTTGATAGGGTTCCCCACACAACTATCCCACTTATATTCCGCTCTCACACCCTAACGATAGATTTCATAACACTCACACCTCTTCCAAATATACCAAATCACATCCCACAAACACAAAACTATGCCTCAAAACACATCCTAAAAGCACACAATTGGGTCCCACTACACATTAAATCTCATTAAATCCTCATCGAGGAAGCTTGGGCTATCATCGCATAGAAGAGGGAGCAGGGTAGAGCAGTTGGCCGACCATCCGTTCTCCCACCCGGATGTTGGGAAAGACACCCACCCACATGACTTAGTCAATGATAGTACATAATTCTTAACAAGGGTGGGGTGAATATAGAAATCACTAGAATATATAGTTTTTATACATATATATGTAGAAAGTCACAGAAGACCAACCTATGGGTTTAAAAAAACACCAACCTACTCATGAATTTTACACTTTGTTGACACCTCTAAAGGCATAACACTATACAAGAAAAACAAAATCCATGATTAAATTTCAATATTTAGTTTTTATTAAACCATTTTTCATTTTCTCCATTACCAACCTGATCCTTTAAACTTGTAGTTTAAAACATTATAATCTAATAATTCAAACACAAAATTATTGTTCATTTCACAATCCATACAAACCAGGAAACTACCACACCACAACAAATAGCAATAAACACATTGAAACAACCCAAAAACAAATTCCAAATACATCTTCCACTATAGCCCCAATTCTAAATACCACAACCATCATTTCATCCTTGTTGCATAAAACACCTCACCCACTATACCCCACATATCACAAAATGTTCATATTTCATCAATCAAATCACCGAAGCCAAACCACAACACATAATCGTGTCCAAAAACACATTACAACGCATAAGAGAGAAAAAAACATTCATATTTAGTATTATAACATCCCACCTTTTTTCACATAATCATTAATTTCATTATACAAAACTGAGGACCTTTAAGGTTCAGTGTCTTGGAAACTAGGAACTTAATAGATGAAACAAAAAAATAATTCTTCTTAAAAACTTGAAAGGATTCTCCTTATGTTCATCCTAGGTTCATTACTGATTCTCATAACCTGGGGACATACATCAAATGAAAGGTTGAGCAGAAGTCCCAGTAAGGGAAACAAAGGGAAACATTTAACATGTGAACTTGAGATACATCATCAATTTCTTGAAAAATAAATTTAAGGCGCGAGAAAGAAATCACGAGGCATATCATAATAAAAATAACTTTTTTAATAACTTGAATATGTGGCTACAACATTTAACAAAGACAATCATTTTCGTTTCACCACGGTCCATCCCCAAGGTGTCAATAAAAATTATCAAGGTTATTTACCAAGGCATCAGTCTAAATGGTCATCTCTAGGGATTAAGTCTTTACCCAATACATTGGAGCGCTATCAGGGCACACCCATCAATTTTATTTATCATCATGTGAGCCACATATCTCATCATTAATCATTTCATAAACAACCCATATGGCATAAAAAAATGGGTTTCATTTCATAATCATAACGTTTTAAAAACTGCATTAAAGACAAGATCTTTGTGTCACTTTAATACCCACAAAAAGGACGGTGGTCTCATGTATGTAAATCACAAAATTAAAAATAGAACAAATTGTTATATATGTGAATACCACTATTTAATATAGAGCTTTTAGTATTAAATTAATAAAATAAAAGAACTTTAGAAAACAGAGACATTTTGAGACGGAAATTCTGCAGCATAACGGCTATGTTACGAGGTTTTAGAAAACATTGAAATGAGAGGGGACATGGGTCACCCACTCATAAATGATCCATAAAACAGTAGGGGAACAGAATATAAAGTATTTAAGAACATGGTAATGAAATTTTAAAGACATACCATATGAAATGAAGAACATGAAAGGAAGACAAAAATAAGATTTCTCTTATGAAAATTCGGCAGCATAACGGCGTCACTTAAACTTCAACAAAAATGATTTGACGAGATCAAATAGGGTGTCTCATCATATGAACAAAAAATTTAAGTATGATAGATATAGATATAATATCCCAACATAATAAAAAGTAAATTTAAAGACTTTACATGAATGTAGAACTTTGAAAAATGAGAAAGTTCAAAGAATCCATTAAAAATTCAGCATCCTAACGGCACCACTTAAAACGTCAAATTACTGAATTGAAGAGATAAAATAGGGAATATCATCATATGAACATTAAAGATCAGTATGATATATTTATATTTCGTACCCCAACATAATAAAAAGGAACTTGAATGACTTGACACGAATGCAGAACTTTGCAAAATGAGCAAAGTGAAAGATTCCCTTAAAAATTCGGCGGCCTAATTGCGCCACTTAAAACATCAAAATACTGAATTGAAGAGATAAAATATGGTCCCTAATCATATGAACAAAAAAAGATCAGTATTATATATTTATAGATCATACCCCAACATAATAAAAAGGAACTTCTAATACTTGACATGAAATATTAACTTTGAAAAATGAGAAAAGTGGAAGAATCCCTTAAACATTCAGCTGCTTAACGGCGCCACTTAAAACATTAAAATACTTAATTGAAGAGGTCAAATATAGTATCTCATCATATGAAGATATAATATCAGTATTATAGATATATAGATCATACCCAAACATAAAAAGGAACTTGAAATACTTTTCAAGAAAATAGAACTTGAAAATGAGAAGGGTGAAAGAATCTTTTACAAAAATTCAGCAGCCTAACGACGCCACTTAAACCATTATAAAACAAAATTATGAGAGTAAGAGAGTATCTATCATAATATGAGCCTAAAAAGGGAATTAGGTTGTATATAAAATAACATCCCCAACATAAGAACATGGATCTTAGAAGAAATGACATAAATGAGAGTACTTGAAAAGAAAGAGAGAGGTAGGATCCCTTACCTTAAAACGTAACTTTTAAAACTCAAAGGTTGGGACCTTGAGGGCTTGGGGCACCTTGGGAGGACTCCTTGGTAGGTAATGAGACCAGAGCTTCGTTGGGGAAGATATGGGAGTCGAATGGATGAGAGGATGACCTGGAATTTATAGGGAAAGTGAGGGGACAAGGCATTAATAACCAAGGGGCACCTCATTAGTGGTTTTGGCAAAACCATGGGCTTTCCCAAGGTATTTTCCAATGGTATTGGTCACTTGGGACACCTCATACCTTATCTTACTATTCATAAGTCGACCATATTGATTACATATTTAATAGATCATTTAATGATGTAATTAAACACTCGTAACTTAAAAACTGAATTTTCACTATTCATCGAAAATTCAACTTTCATAGAAAAATCCCAAAATTTCACCTTAACCAAATATCGATGCTCAGATTTCAAAAATGAACTCTATTTTATAAAATAAATTTTCTAAATATTTTTAATTTAATTTTTAAATAAATACAGTATTCACCGAAAATTCATTTTTTTCAGAAAAATCCCAAAAAATTACCATAACATAATATCAATTCTCTAAGATCAAAAATGAAATCCATTTTATAAAAATAATTTTCTAAATTTTTTTAATTAAATTTTTAATTAAAAAACACTATTCATCCGAAAAAACTAATACTTGACTAATAATTTATGAAACCGTTATTTACCTATTTTATTGAATCACATTAATTAATCAAGGTGCCTAGATTGTATTAATGCTTTATTTAAGTGAGATTACTAATAGATTTTGTCACATTACTAATCCTAAGCATAAAATAACTATTCATAATTAACTATTCATCAAAAATTATGTTGATCTTATTAGACTTTAAATTTCGTACTGAACTTAATTGTAGAAGACCATTTTTTTGAAAATAATTACACCATTCTAAATTTTTTAGGTTTATATAAGCATTTTTTTAAATTATCCTTTCTCTAAAATTCACCAAAAATATGCATACTATATTTATCTGGACAGTAGAAAATTTATAAACTTCATCATAAGAAGAAATAACAATTTTTATTTAAAACAAAGGATTACACAAGGCAGTTACGGTCACCTTACATAGCCCCTTATCACACCAGCATAGGACCTAAGTGTAAGGTGTGCTAAGGTGAGAGAATCCGAGGGAGGCTCGGCCAACATCGCACGAGTAGTAATTTCAATTAGTTTGAACTTCTCACGAAGGAGATTCCGTTCTTGCTTCACATGATGAAGTTCGGCTTGGGTTTGGTCTAGAGAAAAGCCTAGTGGTGGTACCTGTAACACCCCGAACTTTCACGATACGCCTCTCTTTCAATAATGCAATAGCTTGCATTTTACGCAAGTTTGAGTTCTAACACACCGCGACTAATCAAAGTAGCCATTATGAACAGTAATACCCACTTTTTAAAATTCTAGAAATTTTATATTTCAAAATGGAATTCATTTTTGTATTCCTAATATTTAAATTAGCCTATGTTGAATTTTTTGTAATTATCTGAGAACTTCCAAATTTTTATGAATAGTGAAAAATACTTAAAAACAACTTTTTTAATCAAAACAATTTATAGTGATAAATTATACTATTTAGTAGTTTTAAAGTATAATTAGAATATATTTTTACCATTTTATCCAATGGTGGTCTTTAGAATTAATTTAACATTGAAATTGGACATAAACAATTGCCAATCTTTTGATATAAATTATTTCTTAAAAACACGCTATTTATTGTGACAGCGGGAATTAATTAATTAATCCAACTTATATGTTTGGAATTTCATAAAATAGACATCATTTTTGAATTCGGAATATCAATTATATATTAGGGTGAAATTTTGGCATTGTTCTCAAAAACTTCAATTTTTTATGAATAGTGAAACCACTAAGTGGTAGTTAAATAACTGATTTTTCGTTTAAATGAAATATTACCACTTCTGTGATTTGATTTTCAAAAGTCTGACATACATGGTTTTCAATAAGAAGAAAAATGTGGTTCAATGAGATTAAAATAATTTTTTGGTGAATAGTAACTTTTAAGTTCTTAATCGCGATTAGAGGTAATTAGTGTAGTTTAAGGTAAAAATAATGTTTTAATAATATGAGATGAGCTTGACACATGTCCTAGCCTCATTGGATGTGCCATGGCCGACCAAGATAATCCATGGGTCAACTTGGGGACCCCATGGAGCCACTTTAGTTGGAATATGACATAAATACCTTTTATTTAATGTTAAAGTAAAAAATGACACAAACATGAAATGCTTTACTAAAACAATTTTTACATGGGGTTATACAAGTCATATTTTTTAGTATAAATTGTAATTGGAAATATAAAAAGATTTCCTACATCATAGTATTTTTTTTATAATTTTTAGACATTAAATAAATTAAATTATTTATGACATCATGATGATGCAGCGATGACCTCATTATTTGACGATTTTAATAAAATGAAAAGATAATGTACAATAAAAGGATTACACTTGTCAAAAACCTATTTTATGAGTAGATTTCGAACCCTTATCACCTTAGCCACGAATTATATAAGTGTGGGACCTTTAGAATCCGAAAAGCATTGTATAATAATGTAAAATTTCCTTACTTTCCAAGAGTGCCCCTCCTCTCCACTTATAAAAGGCCCCCACCTGTACCACCTCATTCACACATTCAAGCCATTTAGCTCGGCCAAACTCTGCCCAAATACTCTCCCAAATTCCCTCCCTTACTCCTAGAAGCCTCACTTTGGGCAGAATACTTCCCAAGGAAGCCTTTGGCTTAAATCAAAAGAGTTACCCGATTTAAAGATAATGTCTTCTCTTATGTTATTTTGTTTTATTTTTCTTCTCCAACCCCATAAACTCTTTTTATTCATTTCTTTTGTAACAAAACTAGAATCCTCAATATACTAGGATGTTTTTATAAGAAGGATTATAGCTACACTTACACACACCTACATCTAATGGTTAAAGAACATACGGTTTCTGTGGATGGCGGATTTCTGCCTCACGAAACGATGATTGTTCATCACTCATATAACACCTTCAAAGGTGGCCATTAAGATGTCACTATATTTATATATGATATATAATATGATTATGTTTTACTTATGCTTCTGTATTTCTCATTTATGACATACTTTATGATTTCCATTATGGGTAAACGCGATAATTTCATTTTAGGAAGTGCGGACTACCACCCCCTCAAAGTGATTTGAATCCTTAATGCCATATGTGGGATGTATAAAGGATGGAGTAAATGGTATTATACACTATATTATACTCGAATACATTTATATCCTTATTATTTCATTCCATTAAATACGAAATATAAATGAAAGTAGCGTTCATGCGTACGTACGGCTTATCGTCTCCATGAACGGTGCATTTCATTTCTTACCTCTAAATGTTACGTAATATTATAAATGAATGTATATACTGTATATATATGATATATATGATATCTATATCATGAATATAATTATGGATATAATGGATATTTCATCACATGAACAACTTGTAATTATAAGAAGTTTATTTTTGACTCGAGTACCTAAGATCGACAAAACGACCGTTATTAACTTAAATAATTAGAGAATGTTCATATCATTGTAATAAGTGATATAAAAAGGATAATGAAATTAAAAATGTTTCTTAATAAGGTATATATTAACTCTAGTTTATTATTCAGGAGGTTAAAGAACGGTTGAGTCAAGTCAGACACGAGGTAAGAGAATTTCATAACCCAACTTCCATTCTTTGGGTTAATCTCCTACTTTCAAATTATGTCATGATATTATTATGTCGTATATTGTATTTATACTTTCTTTATGTGTACATATAGTGAATACACATAATATATATATTTTATTTAAAAATTATCTTTTTAAGGGACTTCGTCTCAATCTCCATTCATTGAGACATATTTTGTTTTATACACAAATTTCTTTTGTACAGTGTATACACCCCTTTGACTTTTACGTGTATTCAAAAGGATTCTTTTTATACAAAGCGTTTAACTAAACAACAAAAAGGGAATGTTTTTCTTTCCGTACATATGCGGCGACAATGACTTCTCTGCCGCCGTGACCATTATTTGTGTTTCGGCTTCCTCTACAAGCCATCACTTTTTTTTAATGAAAAATAAATACAAAGTTTTAACATTCTTTTATTTTGGTATTGAAAATGGTTTTAAAAGAATTTTTATTATATCAATGTGTTGTATTGATATCTTGTGATTGAAATGTGGAAATGTTATGTTTCCATTATCCATGTTTTATGCGATACGATTATGTTATGGTTTATGATATGTTTAAACCTATTCATATGAGGAATGCATTGGACTTAATAAGTGACGGGTGGAGACCGCTATAGCTCCTCGGTGCATCGGTAGGTCTGATGAGACAAACTAGTGTCTTGGCACAATGCCTTGACAAAATCTTATTTGTGGTCTTGGGACGAGGCCTTGGTTACGTGGTTATGATAGTCTGACATTATGCATTCCATCATTATGAAAGTGGTTAATGATATTTCATGTGATTATTCGACTAGTAGAATATCCATGTGAGTAAGTAAATGGCATTATTTCATTTTACTTTTTCCATATTATGTTGAAGTTCATGTTTAAAAGGCTTTTTTTAGTTATACATTGCCTTAAATGTTAATGTTTATTTATGAAAGCTTCCGCTATGTTGTTATCCTTACTGAGCATCTGAGCTCACCCCTTTCAATGTTTTAATATTTTCCAGGATGTGAAGAAGTATTTTATGAATGACCTCCAGGGATAGTCAGAAGAGGATATGAGTGTGGACTATGAAGACTTTGTTATTAGTTTTTCACTTTATGGTGTATTGTCACATTTATGAATGTATCTAGTGTTTCCAAGGCTACTAAACTAATCGGTCTTTCGAGACTTCATCTTTTGTGATCATGCCAATGTTATGAGTTAATGCACCGACTCTGGGTAACTGGGGTCGGGGCGTTACAGTTGGTATCAGAGGCAGTTTAGTACTAACCTTGGAAGCTAGATTTCGATAAAATCTGATTAGATCACATAACCCGAAGATAGAATTTGAGGATTAGTATAGAAGAACTTCCTAGAATTTTGGTATTGTAGAGATGTTGTGAGTTTTCTGAGCAATACATCCCTCTCTGGATATGAGCAGGTAGAGGCGGATCTGGCACAGATGTACCTAGGGGTAAAACCCGAAAACTCCGCTTTGAGCTAGACTCGAACGGGAACTGGTGCACCACAACGGACATTACTACACTCTTGGTTACGACACTCCCGGGGGATATTCTTAGGATAATTTTCATTTTCTTTACAAACCACTATGAAGGGTTATGAGTATATACTTCCTCAAAAAAAACATTTTTATGGATTATATCCATAAATAGTTCAATTTATGTTAAGTATCTTACAAGTATGGAATTATGTATTTTGATTCATAAACTAATATAGTTTATTCCATTGTTTAGAAATGGCACCTAGTGGAAGGAATGGAAACCGTATCAATGCACGCACTTCGTATAGGGATTTCCCTCCTGCTCAAGATAATTATTGTGGAGCTGGAGATACAACTGGTGCTGATCAACTTATTACCATACTGGGACAACTCACTCAGGTTATGAGTAATAAGCTTACTCGTATATAGCACCCTAATCCGCAACGTGGAGGATCAATGTTAGACCGCTTCATGAGGCAACAACCGCCAACATTTAATGGGGGTACAAATCCATTAGTATCTGAGCAATGGATGAACTCCTTAGAGAAAATATTCCATGCCTTGGGGAGTAGTGATAGGGAGAAGGTTGTCATGGCAGTTTACCGCCTCACTGGAGATGCCGATCAGTGGTGGTCGCTGATTCAAAACACAAAGGAAGATGATGACGTATCGAATATGGAATGGAGGGAGTTCAAAGAGCTTTTCCTAGAAAAATACTATCCTCGTCACCATCGAGCAGATATAGAAAGGCAATTTCTGAGTCTGAGGCAGAAGGAGGATGAGAATGTCGCAAAGTATGAGGCTAACATTACAAGGTTAGAGCGGCATGCTGCAGATTATATACGTAACCCAAGAAGTAAGATTGATCATTTCATTGATGGGTTTAAACCTTTTCTCCGTCGAGCCTTAGTCTCACAATCTTTCTCGTCGTACAAAGACATTGTCTCAAGTGCTATCAAGACAGAAATGGAATTCTCAAAGTATTATGAAAACAAAGTAAAGAAAGAGAAGAAGAGAACGGTGGAACAAGAGAAAGATAAAGGGAAAAGGGGAAAGAAAGATTTTCCATTATGTGATAATTGTGGGATGAATCACCCTAGTACTTTCCTAAAAGGAATGGGAGTTTGTTATAAATGTGGGGAAAAAGGTCACCAGGTGCGTGATTGAAAGGGAAAGAAAGAGGCTATCAATGTTGAATGCTACAATTGTAGGGAAATTGGGCATTATGAAAATGAATGTCCTAAGTGTCAGGGAAACTTACCTCAGAAAAGGCGAAGGGATCAAGGACAATCTTATGTTGTTACTACAGTTGAAGCAGAATAGCTAATGTATTGGTGCTTTTGGACTCATGGATTATATTCTGGTTATTAGAATAATGTGATATATATATATGGATTGTACTACAGTACTTTTTGATTTCAATAAGGTTTTAATATGATGAATGTAATTATATTTTTAGTATGTGACAATAAGAGAAACATTACTTTGTTTGGGGAATCTGATAAATTGATTTTGGAATGAAGAGACCATTTAGAGAAAGTCTGGACAGAGGTATTTTGGATAATTATAAAGGTTGGAGTGGATTAAGTTGAACCTTGGATAGTAAATTTAAGGTTAAAAAATTTCTGAAGATTATTTTTGGAATACTATAGTTTTAGGAAAAGGACAACCTGCAGGGTGGGGCATAAACCGTCGCGTCGGACAAAGCAGCAGGAATCGAACCCACAACCATAGTGCGACAGGCCTTTATTTCCTACCACTACCCTACAGGAAGTTCCTGGTTATTACAAAATAATTTTACTAATCTAAATGTTATGTGTTAACATTTGGAACCTTATACAATTAGGAATAGTATAATATTTTTGAGTTATATTATCTTTTTGAGTGAAAGATGAGTTGAAGGTTGAAACTCTAATTGTCAAGCATAAAAATATATATACCTATCTCTTATTCAATGAATAAATTAATTCTTAAACTTTAGTAAAGGGATATTAAAACAAAAAAATGAGTTATCCTAATACCTTATGTCTTGTTGTACTGATGATATTTTAAATCAACATAGATTGAAGGCTTTGTGGCCCTCAATTTGACAGTTGATTGTGATTGATGACCTCAATCACTCCCTACAAATATTTACGTTTTTCCTCCAATTATATGTCTCTAATTGCCACCAATGTTCTCCTAATCGAGATCATAATTGGGTGGTGACTCTTTCATTTCCATTTCCCTCTTATTAAGGCTAAATTTTATTAATCTTATTTTCGATGTGGGTTTTCCACAAAGGTATTTTCTATTTTCAACCTTTTATTTTCAAAGAAAAATTTCAAATTGTGAGGACGCAATTTATTGAAGGAGGGGAGAATGTAACACCCCGAGCTTTCACAATACGCCTCTCTTTCAATAATGCAATAGCTTGCATTTTACGCAAGTTTGAGTTCTAACACACCGCGACTAATCAAAGTAGCCGTTATGAATAGTAATACCCACTTTTTAAAATTATAGAAATTTTATATTTCAAAATGGAATTCATTATTGTATTCCTAATATTTAAATTATCCTATGTTGAATTTTTTGTAATTTTCTGAGAACTTCCAAATTTTTATGAATAGAGAAAAATACTTAATGACAACTTTTTTAATAAAAATAATTTATAGTGATAAATTATACTATTTAGTGGTTTTAAAGTATAATTAGAATATATTTTTACCATTTTATCCAATGGTGGTCTTTATAATTAATTTATCATTGAAATTGGACATAAACAATTGCCAATCTTTTGATATAAATTATTTCTTAAAAACACGCTATTTGTTGTGACAGCGGGAATTAATTAATTAATGAAACTTATATGTTTGGAATTTCATAAAATAGACATCATTTTTGAATTCGGAATATCAATTATAGCTTAGGGTGAAATTTTGGCATTTTTCTGAAAAACATCAATTTTTTATGAATAGTGAAACCACTAAGTGGTAGTTAAATAACTGATTTTTCGTTTAAATGAAATATTACCACTTCTGTGATTTTATTTTCAAAAATCAGACATAAATGGTTGTCAATAATATTTAAAATGTAGTTCAATGAGATTAAAATAATTTTTTTGATGAATAGTAACTTTTAAGTTCTTAATCGCGATTAGAGGTAATTAGTGTAGTTTAAGGTAAAAATAATGTTTTAATAATATGATATGAGTTTGACACATGTCCTACCCTCATTGGATGTGTCATGGCCGACCATGATAATACATGGGAAAACTTGGGGACCCCATGGAGCCACTTTAGTTGGAAAATGACATAAATACCTTTTATTTAATGTTAAAGTAAAAAATGACACAAACATGAAATGTTTTACTAAAACAATTTTTACATGGGATTATACAAGTCATATTTTTGACAATAAATAGTCATTGGAAATATAAAATTATTTCCTACATCATAGTATTTTTTTATAATTTTTAGACATTAAATAAATTAAATTATTTATGACATCATGATGATGCAGCGATGACCTCATTATTTAACGATTTTAATAAAATGAAACGATAATGTACAATCCAAGGAATACACTTTTCAAAAACCAATTTGATGAGTAGATTTCGAACCCTTATCACCTTAGCCACGAATTATATATGTGTGGGACCTTTATAATCCGAAAAGCATTGTATAATAATGTAAAATTTCCTTACTTTTCAAGAGTGCCCCTCCTCTCCACTTATAAAAGGCCCCCACCTCTACCACCTCATTCACACTTTCAAGCCATTTAGCTCGGCCAAACTCTGCCCAAATACTCTCCCAACTTCCATCCCTTACTCCTAGAAGCCTCACTTTGGGCAGAATACTTCCCAAGGAAGCCTTTGGCTTAAATCAAAAGAGTTACCCGATTTAAAGATAATGTATTCTCTTATGTTATTTTGTTTTATTTTTCTTCTCCAACCCCATAAACTCTTTTTATTCATTTATTTTGTAACAACACCAGTATCCTCAATATACTAGGATGTTTTTATAAGAAGGATTCTAGCTACACTTACACACACCTACATCTAACGGTTAAAGAACATACGGTTTCTGTGGATGGCGAATTTCTGCCTCACGAAACGATGATTGTTCAACACTCATATAACACCTTCAAAGGTGGCCATTAAGATGTCACTATATTTATATATGATATATAATATGATTATATTTTACTTATGCTTCTAAATTTCTCATTTATGACATACTTTATGATTTCCATTATGGGTAAACGCGATAATTTCATTTTAGGAATTGCGGACTACCGCTCCCTCAAAGTGATTTGAATCGTTAATGCCATATGTGGGATGTATAAAGGATGGAGTAAATGGTATTATACACTATATTATACTGGAATACATTTATATCATTATGATTTCATTCAATTAAATACGAAATAGAAATGAAAGTAGCGTTCATGCGTACGTACGGCATACCGTCTCCATGAACGGTGCATTTCATTTCTTACCTCTAAATGTTACGTAATATTATAAATGAATGTATATACTGTATATATATGATATATATGATATCTACATCATGAATATAATTATGGATATAATGGATATTTCACCACATGAACAACTTGTAATTATAAGAAGTTTATTTTTGACTTAAGTACCTAAGATCAAAAAAACGACCTTTATTAACTTAAATAATTACAGAATGTTCATATCATTGTAATAAGTGATATAAAAAGGATAATGAAATTAAAAATGGTTCTTAATAAGGTATATATTAACTCTAGTTTATTATTCAGGAGGTTAAAGAACGGTTGAGTCAAGTCAGACACGAGGTAAGAGAATTTCATAACCCAACATCCATTCTTTGGGTTAATCTCCTACTTTCAAATTTTGTCATTATATTATTATGTCGTATATTTTATTTATACTTTCTTTATGTGTACATACAGTGAATACATAGAATAGATATATTTTATTTTAAAATGATCTTTTTAAGGGACTTCGTCTCAATCTCCATTCATTGAGGCATATTTTGTTTTATACACAAATTTCTTTTGTACAGTGTATAAACCCCTTTGACTTTTACGTTTATTCAAAAGGAATCTTTTTATACGAAGCGTTTTACTAAACGAAAAAAAGGGAATGTTTTTCTTTCCGTACATATGCGGAGACAACGACTTCTCCGCCACCGTGACCATTATTTGAGTTTCGGTTTCCTCTACAAGCCATCACTTTTTTTAATGAAAAATAAATACAAAGTTTTAACATTCTTTTATTTTGGTATTGAAAATGGTTTTAAAAGCATTTTTATTATATCAATGTGTTGTATTGATATCTTGTTATTGAAATGTGGAAATGTTATGTTTCCTTTATCCATGTTTTATGTGATACGATTATGTTATGGTTTATGATATGTTTAAAACTATTCATATGAGGAATGCATTGGACTTAATAAGTGACAGGTGGAGCCCGCTATAGCTCCTCGATGCATCGACAGGTCTCATGAGACAAACTAGTGTCTTGGCACGAGGCCTTGACAAAATCTTATTTGTGGTCTTGGCACGAGGCCTTGGCTACGTGGTTATGATATTCTGTCATTATGCATTCTATCATTATGAAAGTGGTTAATGATATTTCATGTGATTATTCGACTAGTAGAATATCCATGTGAGTAAGTAAATGGCATTATTTATTTTACTTTTGCCATATTATGTTGAAGTTCATGTTTAAAAGGCTTTTGTTTTAGTTATACATTGCCTTAAATGTTAATGTTTATTTATGAAAGCTTCCGCTATGTTGTTATCCTTACTGAGAATCTGAGCTCACCCCTTTCAATGTTTTAATATTTTCCAGGATGTGAAGAAGTATTTTATGAATGACCCGCAGGGATAGTCAGAAGAGGATATGAGTGTGGACTATGAAGACTTTGTTATTAGTTTTTCACATTATGATGTAATGTAACATTTATGAATGTATCTAGTGTTTCCAAGGCTACTAAACTAATCGGTCTTTCGAGACTTGATATTTTGTGATCATGCCAATGTTATGAGGTAATGCACCGACTCTGGGTAGCTGGGGTCGGGGCATTACAATACCTCCATCCCATGTTCTGTTAGATGGGCATCGATCGGTCCAAGACTACCGGGTGAGGTCATCAAATATTATTTCTATATTAATTAACCAAGATCACTTTTATGTTGAGACAAAAGTCACAACATTCAGTTTTCAGCGGTCATACAGACTAACGGTCATATAATAGTCAAAACCCAACAGTATCATTTTAATTATACTCATATTATCAAATGAAACAGTTTTGTTGAGTTTCAAAAATAAAATAACACACAAAATTAGGAAACAAGATTTATTCAAAATTTCGGGTCGTTATAAAATTCCCCCCTTAAGAAATTGCATCATCGCAATTTTTAAAATTGGGGTTTGAAATTTCATTGAAAGTCCCACATCAGAAAAAGAGTCAGTAACACTATTACTTTAAAAGGAAGAAAAGGAAGTACAATGGCCACCTGAGTTAACACATACTAGGATTTCATTTAGGAAAACATGGTTATGGAAGAAAAAAACAATGGGTCATGTTCTGTGGGAGAGTGATAGAAAACATGATTAGGAGAATGTTAACAATATGAAAATTATAAACTTATGATGTGTATAAATAGTCTTTGATTACCCAGTATGAAACATTAACAGACAAATGTTTTTGTTTTACATTCCTTTTTATAGTTTTGAGGAATTCATTTACTACATAGAATAAAAACATAAGGAAATATACCTACCTTCAAGTAGAGTTTCATCCTTTAATAAGTTTCTACCAAAACCAATCTTTTCTCTAAACGATGAGAATTCAATACTACTTAGTCTCATCAAAGCACAAGAATCATCTTATAGAGAATCACATAATCCACCAAAGATTAACTATATATTTCTTCTATATTTAAACATTATCCCAAAAACAGAAAGGGTATGATAAAACAACTCCTCCAAAATAAAGAACCACGGGGGAAGGGAAACTACTTTAAATCTTCATAGTTCTATGGTGCTACCCAAAGTTCATCATAGACCATTCCGTAAATAATTGTCCTTAAAAATCCTCAAAATAAACCAAACTAATATTGAAAGCCAAATATATGAAGGATTTGATAACATAGTCTTCTAATGTAAACATTATCATTCATATCCAAACAACATCAACCACTCCAAACATCATATAACCAAATTCACTAACCGAAACTTATTTACCCCAAGATTGGTTAATCATTTCCATAAGTAACCTAAATTAATAAAAGTCTGCCTTAAATTCATCTATTATTCAAAATATAAGTCAACCTTTACTCCTCAAAGAAAATACCATAGTAATCTATTTACCTCGATCAAATAGGGTTCCCAAAATGGTGAACGTCTTCCGAAATAATAATCATCATTTAATCCACTAATCATCTCTGTCATATTAATACGGAAATAGTCACATTTCCTGTCACATTGTTTGTTGGGACATGTTCTTCCATTTCCCGCCATTTACTAAGAAAAGAAATTACAATTTGGGGCTTAAATACATAGCCAATAATCATGAAAAGGAACATAAAGCATAGATGGATAAACTATAGAAGAAAAGTATACCCTAACATGTGATCCCCTAGGTTACAATCTAGGTTATCCATGATCATATATTCTTATGTGAATATTTATTTTATTTTATATTTGTTCCTTTAATAATGGTTCACACTAAGCTTATGAATTTACCAAAGCATATCCCTCAGGAGTGTCGTAACCAAGAGTGCATCACGGCCCGTTGTCGTGTACCCGTTCCCGTTTGAGTCTAGCTCAAAGTGGTATTTTCGGGTTTTACGCCTCTGTACATTTGTGCCAGAGCCACCTCTACTTGCTCGTATCCATTCATGGATGTATTTTCTTGGCAACCCCTTATCAATAATCACCAAAATACCAGGAATATTTCCTATATTTAAGATTTTCTATAGGGTTCATCCTAAAGATTTCATATCTTAATTTCCACAAATAACTAAACCATCATTTGACACATACTATATCAACCCGCCTTTTTGTCACATAAACTTTCATTTCATTATACAAAACTGAGGATCTTTAAGGTTTAGTGTCTTGGAAACCAGGAACCTAATACATGAAACAAAAAACATTATTCCTAAATACTTGAAAGGATTCTCCTTATGTTCATCCTAGGTTCATTACTGCATCTCATAACCTGGGGACATACATCAAATGAAAGGGTGAGAATAATTCCCAGTAAAGGAAACAAAGGGAAACATTTAACATGTGAACATGAGATACATCAACAATGTCATGAAAAAGAACTTTAAGGCATGAGAAAGAAATCACGAAGAATATTATAATAAAAATAACGTTTTTCATAACTTGAAGATGTGGCTACAACATTTAACAAATACAATCATTTATGTTTCACCAAGTTCCATCCACAAGTTGTCAATATAAATTACCAAGGTTATTCAGCAAGGCATCAGTCTAAATGGTCATCTCTAGAGATTAAGACATTACCCAATGCATTGGAGAAATATCAGGGAGAAACCTTAAATTTGTCTTTATCATCATGTGATCGACATATATCATCATTAATAATTTCATAAACAACCCATATAGAATAAAAGAAATGGGTTTCAATTCATAATCATAATGTTTTAAAAACTGCTTTAAAGACATGATCTTTGTGTCACTTTAATACCCACAAAAAGGAAGTTGGATCTCATGTATGTAAATACCAGAATTCAAAATAGAAAAACATGGTATATATGTGAATACCCCAATTTATGAGAGAGCTTTGAGTATTAACTTAATAAAATAAAATAACATTAGAAAAAGAGAGATATTTTTAGACAGAAATTCTGCAGCATAACAGCTATGTTACGTGGTTTTAGAAAACATTGAAAAGAGAGGGGACATGGGTCACCCACTAATAAATGATCCATAAAACAATAGGGGAACAAAATATAAAGGATTTAAGAAAATGGTAATGAAATTTTAAAGACATACCATATGAAATGATGAACATGAAAGGAAGACAAAAATAAGATTTCTCTTATGAAAATTCGGTAGCCTAACGGCGTCACTTAAACTTCAACAAAAATGATTTGATGAGATCAAATAGGGTCATTAATCATATGATCATAAAAGTTAAGTATGATAGATATAGATATCATACCCCAACATAATAAAAAGGAACTTGAAAGACTTGACATGAATGTAGAAGTTTGAAAAATTAGAAAGTTGAAAGAATCCATTAAAAATTCAGCAGCCTAACAGCGCCACTTAAAACATCAAAATACTGAATTGAAGAGATCAAATAGGGTCTCTCATAATATGAACATAAAATATCCGTATGATAGATTTAGATATCATACCCCAACATAATAAAAAGGAACTTGAAATACTTGACATCAAAGCAGAACATTGAAAAATGAGAAAAGTGAAAGAATCCCTTAAAAATTCGGCAGCCTAACGACGCCACTTAAAACATCAAATTACTGAATGGAAGAGATCGAATAGGGTCCATCATCATATGAACATAAAATAATAGTATGATAGATTTACATATCATACCCCAACATAATAAAAAGGAACTTGAAATACTTGACAAGAAATTATAACTTTGAAAAATGAGAAAAGTGAAAGAATCCCTTAAAAATTCGGCAGCCTAACGGCGCCACTTAAAACTTCAAAAAACACAATTGAAGAGATAAAATAGGGTCTATCATCATATGAAAATAAAAATATCAGTATGATAGGTATATAGATCATACCCAAACATAAAAAGGAACTTGAAAGACTTGTCAAGAAAATAGAACTTGAAAATGAGAAGGGTGAAAGAATCCTTTACAAAAATTCGGCAGCCTAACGGCGCCACTTAAAAATTCATAAAAAAATTATGAGAGTAAGAGTGTATCTCTCATCATATGAAATTAAAAAGGGCAGTAGGATGAATATAAAATAACATCCCCAACATAAGAACATGGATCTTAGAAGAAATGACATAAACGAGAGTACTTGAAAAGAAAGAGAGAGGTAAGATCCCTTACCTTAAAACGTAACTCTTAAAACTCAAAGCTTGGGACCTTGAGGGCTTGGGGGAACCTTGGGAGGACTCCTTCAGAGGTAATGAGACCAGAGCTTCATTGGAGAAAAGATGGGAGTCGAATGGATGAGAGGAAGACTTGGTATTTATTGGGAAAGTGAGGGGACAAGGCATTAATGGCCAAGAGACACCTCATTAGTGGTTTTGAAAAAACCATGGGCTTTCCCATTGTATTTGCCCATGGTATTGGACACTTGGGACACCTCATAACTTATATTAGTATTCATAAGTCGACCATATTTATTACATACTTAATACATCATTTAATGATGACATTAAACACCAGTAACTTAAAAACTGAATTTTCACTATTCATGGGAAATTTGCCTTTCTCGGAAAAATCCCAAAATTTCACCTTAACCAAATATCGATGCTCTGATTTCAAAAATTAACACCATTTTAAAAAAATAATTATCTAAATATTTTAATTTAATTTGTAAATAAATACACTAATCACCGTAAATTAATTTTTTTTCAGAAAAATCCCCAAAAATTACCTCAACATAATATCGATGCTCTGAGTTGAAAAAAGAAATCCATTTTATAAATATAATTTTCTAAAAAAATTTAATGACATTTTAATTAAAAAACACTATTCATCCGAAAAAACTAATACATGACTAATAATTTATGAAACCGTTATTTAGCTATTTTATTGAATCAGATTACTTAATCAAGGTTCCTAGATTGTATTAATGTATTATTTAAGTGAGATTACTAATCAATTTTGTCACATTACTAATCCTAAGCATAAAATCACTATTCATACTTTACTATTCATCAAAAATTAAGTTGATCTTATTAGACACTAAATTTCGTACTGAACATAATTGTAGAAGACCATTTTTTGAAAATCATTACACATTTTTATTTTTTTTAGGTTTACATAAATATTTTTTTTAAATTTCCTTTCTCTAAATTTCACCAAAAATATGCATACAATATTTATCCGGACATTTGAAAATTCATAAACATCATCATAAAAAGAAATCAAAATTATTATTTAAAACAAAGGATTAAACAAGGCAGTTACGGTCCCCTTACATAGCCCCTTATCACACCATCATAATACCTAAGTGTAAGGTGTGCTAATGTGAGAGAATATGAGGGAGGCTCGACCAACATCGCACGAGTAGTAATTTCTATCAGTTTGAACTTCTCACAAAGGGGATTCCGTTCTCGCTTCACACGATGAAGTTCGGCTTGGGTTTGGTCCAGAGCAAAGCCCAGTGGTGCTACCTCCTTCCAATGTTCTGTTAGACGGGCTTCGATTGGTGCAAGACTTCTGGGTGAGGCCATTGAATATTTTTTCTATATTAATTAACCATGATCACTTCTATTTATAGAAAAAAGTCACATCATTCAGTTTTCAATGGTCATACTGACTAACGGTCATATAATAGTAAAAACCCAACTGTCTCATTTTAATTATACTCATGTTATCAAATGAAACAGTTTTGTTGGGTATGAAAAATAAAATAACACACAAAATTATGAAACAATATTTATTCAAAATTTCGGGTCGTTACAGCATGGAACTGCTTATTAAATCTCAATTAATTTTGTGTGTTATCACAAAATCCCTATAATGCTAGGGAATCCATTTATTTTAACCAAATGTACTAGGTTATCTAATTAATTAATAAATTCAACCAATGTCCACATAACATGCATTCATTAAAAACCCATAGACTAGTTTACACACAATGACCCCCAATGGAAATTATTTTTAGTAGGTATTTATATTTCACATTTCATGACGTTGATTAAAATATCAATAAAATAGTAGGCTCATAAGTCATATTCCTGAACCCCATTATATTTTATGTAAACCAATTCGATTATTTATATTAATTTATAGTATACTGTCTCAATAATGATAAAAGATAATATTCCCATCCCACATAATAAAAAAATAAGAAAGATGAAGAAAATACAACAAGGAAGAATTAAATTCGACACATCCTTATTGCACCAAAAATAAGGGTGCACATAGAACAAGAAGCTTTGTTGGGAAACATGAACAAACAATAGGAAAAATCTCAAATAAAGAAGGTATTGGTGAAATCTAGTCTCATGGAAAATATATACTAAAAGAACTAATGGAAAGATATGTTAGATTTAGAAAGATCATATATGAGATAAGGGAATTGGATATAAATTTAATTATCATTTATGGAAGATATAAGCAAGACAATGTATTTTGACCATTTAAAGCCCCCATAACTTTAAAAAATTAAGGATATTATTTATATTATTTTAAATGGATTAAAAACCACTTAAATATGAATGTAAACTTGTTTTTTGTTCATAAAATTCCTCAAAATGGAAAAACTAGAAAATTGGACAATTCTAGAAATTTGGAAAACTGTTGAAATGGGTCCCAACCAGATGAGTCCCTACCAGATGTGTCACCACCAGCAAGTCACTTTTGTTGAATAACTTCCAATGAATCACCACTAGTGAATAACCTCTAGATGTGTCACTTCCAGTGAGTAACTATAATGATTCAACGACAGAAGAGTCCCAACCATTGAGTTGCCCGAGATGATTCACCACCGGCAACTCACTGATAGAAAACTCACCACCAATGAGCTTACACTAGGATGAGATACCACTATAATGTGCTAATTATATAATGATCTACCAATGGAATACTATAATATTGAAAAACTCTTTAAAAAATACAATGTTTGAATTACTCACATGCCCCAAAAACACCACAGACTACCCCCATGCACCTCAAACATCAAATCTCAAAAAAGTATCAAACCATAAGGTTCATAACATTTCATCAGATACCTATCAATCTATATTATCCATCAATTATTTAAAACCACATCGAAGTAAAATAGTGTAAGGGTCTGAACAACCATCACTCGAGATACCTATCAAGGATCTCATTACACCTGAAACACCGCCAAACAAAATCAATACAAGCATCTTGTACAACCCAATCACCATGGAACCAAAATTTAAAACATTCACCTCTAACAAAACTATAGCACAAGCAACAAAACATACTATCATGAACACACGAATAAAAGAAATTCTTCATCCCTGTCATGATACTATCTGCTATGTGTGGAACTGACTTTCCCGCATAGGTTTAATCACATCACAGTAAATTCATCTCTGTTAGAAGTGAGGTCCTCCATTTTTTCTCATGTCCGGTGATTATCACACAACCCAAAATACCAATCACATCAAGGAGAAAACTATATTATTCATAAAACTCTAGTTCCAAATTGAACATATCAAGGGAAAACATATAAGGTAAAAACTCAAAACAACATCGAGTAATTGGCCCACATATGCATCTCATGATCCCATGTACTCTCCTATAAGCCACCATGCCTCCATTACAACCCAAACCAGGTAATGTTTCATCCTCACAACAACTTATCTCGAAAGTCTTCAATCTCCACTGGATTCTACATGATGGTTGTGTCGCCCCAAATATCAAACTCTCCACTTTCATTGACATAGAAGTCATCGTGAAGATATCGATGGAGATGTGAGATATGGAAGACATTGTGGGCTCGGTCCACTCAAGATGGAAAAGACAACTGATAAGCTACCTCACCAACACAGCCCAACAACTCAGAGGGACTAATGTTGCAGGGAAAGAGTTTACATTATTTTCCAAACCTCTACTACCCACATCATGGGGATACCTTCAAGAAAGTTTTTTTCCAACATCAAACTCTAGGGGACTCCACCTAAGATCATCCTAAAATTTATTCTTGTCTTGTGCGACTTTTATCCTCTCTCGAATCAACCGATCCATCATTATTGTTCTATGTACTACATGAGGACTATTAATTGCTACATCGCCAACCTATGTACATCAAAATGAAGAATGACAGGGTCTTCCTTACAAATACTCAAATGATTCTATTCCATTAGAAGAATGATATCAATTATTATATGAATACTTGACCAATGGAAGATGTTGTGCCATTTTTCTACCAAATTACATAATACAATCCCATAGCATAACCTCAAGGATTTGGATAGTCTATACTATCTTCTCGTCTATCTGAGGGTGGAAGGGAGTGTGTAGGCATAGCTAGGTTCCCAAGGCATGCTGCAATCCCCTCCATACTAGTGAGGTAAAACATGTTTCCATATATGAGATAATGGACCCTGGAACCCCATGATACAACACCAAATCATCTTAGTACATCTTATCCAATAGATTTTACTACACCTGACACCTTGATCTCTAAAAAGTAAACCTATTTTTTATATCGATCCATGATCACAGATATAACATCAAAACATACCAGATATATTGGTAACCTTGGGACAAAATCAATTGACACATCATATAATTTATGTTTGGGAACATCCAAGGGCTACAACAAGCCACTTGGAACATGATGCTTGAACCTTACATTTTCGAAATACAAACACTTTTACACAATAATATCAACCACCCATTTCATCTAGGGTCACCAAAAATGATGCCTAATGTAGCGTTACATTTTAGAAACCCGTGGGTGTACCATAAAAATGTGAGCTATGAAACTCACAATGCACTCCATAAATTATTACAACCCGAACTAAAAAAATTACAAAAAAAATTATATGGTACTGATTATCATCCAACCATCCCTCCAGAGCATCACAATAGCCAACATGATCTTGGGTCCCCTATACTTCTAAGTCATCCAACTAAGACTCATCCACTTGCTACATCAGAGAAGACTGTATCATATTCTCATAAAAGATTATCCTCCAAAACCATCATTCATTGCATCTATTTGCAGGAATTCCAATTGCTTCATCACCCTCCAAGCATATGAAAACTCCAAAATAACATCCTTTTATGACTATCCTCTGAAAGGATCAGCTACAATATTCCACTTTTGTAAGTTGTAGGATATCTAAAAATTATAGTGCATAAAAAAAGTCATCCACCTACACTGTCATAGATTTTGGTCATGCTGGGAAAATATATACCATAATATCATGGGATATGTGAAGATCATAATGTGCTCCCTAATAAGGTAATGTCACCACAAATTATGTGAAAATACAACCACTTCTAGCTATAGATCATGGGTGGAATAGTTTTTTTTCATTGGGGAGTAACTACTTAACCCATAAGATATTACCACATTATGATGCATCAGGACGCACCCTAATCCCAAACTAGACACGTGACCTAAAACCTCAAACAAAACACCATCCTCTATGAGATGAAACAAGGGAGAACAGACCGACATCTCTTTCGGGAAAATGATTATTTCCTAATATAGATCAGTCCACACAAAATCATTGTCCTTCCTAGTCATTGATGTAATCCGGGCTTCAAATCCAAGTAACATGCTCATAATACCTTGATAAAAGCTAACAATACCAATGAATCAGCCATATTCTATCGCGTTCATAGGTGCTTTCCAAGAAAAAACTTCTTTGACCATTTTTGGGTAAACTGCCACACCCTACTCACACACCACATGCCAATGTAAATGGACATATCATGTTCATTACATACACTTAGAAAACGTTTCAGAGAGTTGGTGGTGACAAAGAACTTGAAATACTATTTTTAGATGTTTGGCATGCTCCACCTCTAACCTTGAGTAGATCAATATGTCATCAATGAAGAAAACAAAAAATTGGCCTTGAAACTCATGGAACACAATGTTCAAATGCCCGATGAACATGTTTGGTTAATTCGTAACACCAAATAGCATGACTAAAAACATGAAGTGACCATATCTGCATCTAATGGAAGTCTTCCGGATATATCGCTCTTTCACCCTCAACTGGTGATATCTAGACCTCATATCGATCTTAGAATATACACTCCCCCTCTTAGTATGTCAAAAATAAAATCTATCCTTTAAAGAGGGAAACTGTTATTCATTGTCAACTAATCCAACCTCTAATAGTCTAGACCCAACCTCAAACTGCCATCTTTCTTCACGGAAAAAACACTTCTGTACCCCTCAATGGCACACTAGTCTGAATAAGAACGTTCTTCATTAAATCATATATATGAATCCTCAACTCTCATAACATATAAGGCTCCATCTGATATAGTTCCATCAAAATTAGGGAAGCATCTGTTTGTAGGTATATCAGATCCTCAACATTGCATCAAGGGGTAGCATCCCAACATCCTCAAAAAACAATATAGGAACTCCCCAATGAAATTGGGAACCTATTTCACCCTAGTGTCAACTGATTCAACCAAAAAATCTACCAACAACAAAAGATGGGTACCACATGCTGACTAACCGCCAGAAAACTCAACTCACCTATGAAAATCATGCACTGGACATCCACAAAAAAAACGATTCTCATATGAGAGATATAGATAATAGAACATAATGAATACAATATTTCAATTCTAAGGATGATATCATATATTTTCATCTATAGCATGAACAGATCCACATTGGACTCATTTGGCCCCATCATAAGTCTACACCCCTGGAACACATCATATAAACTAGTCTATCCTCTGACTGGAATAGTCAACAGTAGGGGTATGAGAATCATCCCTAATTGTAGTACTCAAGCACGAACTAGATAGCTAGAAACAAAGTACTGAGAACCTTCAGAATCCAACAAGACACAGAAATGGTAGATGATAAACTAATCATACCTCTAATGATATCTAGCTCATCTACTGCAGCTACCTCCCATGCATCCCACTGACAACCCCTAGCTCCCATACCTATCTATTGATGGAATACTCGATAACCATGTTCTAATTTAGGTCCTTATGCACAAGGAACATCATGAGGATGATCTCTACCAGATTCATCTTCCATAGCTAGACCACAATATTATTTCTACTTCCATTGAAATATCCTCATTGGTTAATTTTGTTGAGGATAATGATGAATATATTTTCCTCAGTCCACCTTAGATCGATCAACGAATGTGAACTAGTTCTGAAGATCACCACGAACCCCACATAAGAAACACAACAACCCCAACCCCACATGAATGAAACAGAAACTATATTTCCAAAAGATTAGTAGGAAAGGTCGACTCTCAGTTGTTGAAAACCTCAAATGATATTGAGCCAAAGAAATTCCACTGACAACTCCACTACTTATGGAACCTTGTTGGTACCCACAGCATGGAAAATCTCTCTTGAGTGCATCCTCTCGATCACACTATCCTTTTTTCGAACCTCCAGGTATATTGGAAATGTAAAAGGTGTCAAAACATATTATATCAAAGTATATAGTGCCTCCTCAAGACTCCTAGATTGTGACTCCTCATATAGAAAAAAGATCATGGGAAAAGTGTATAAGGTTCATGAACATGATTCCAATCACCCAAAAATACAGACTCCAAAGATGAAGAGAGATTAGATTCTTCATCTTCTCATCCTTCATTGTTAATGAACGCATATCTACTCGAAACACTTTCTAAATGTTGACCCATGAAACATCTACATCCTTCCACTCACCAAGATATAACAGCCACCATAGACGTGAAGCTCCTCACATTTTTTTAACTTCCAACGGGAACATATACTCTGATGGGGCTCAGATCAACCCCCAATGAATCTCAATCTCCCCTAGACAACTCTTGGATTCGATATTAGAAACTCCTGCATCCTAGTTTTCTAAATCATACCACTAAAATCTTTAAATATATATCATATAAATAAAATTATTGAATATAAGTATAAAAATATGAGCAGAAACACAACAGTTGGCCTATGTTCCATGCTCGTAACGCCGACGAAGGTCTACATAATACTCCTATAAATTGAAAAAAAAATTATATATATATGGTTAGAATTTTGGTATAGACGTTCGGAAAACCGACATATCTTATGCACATGCGGGAGGAGAATACTAATGCAGCCATGGGAAAACCAAAAAATTAAATATCACTTAATAGGTCGATAGATCATAACCCCAACCTCAATAAGGATAACTCACCAAATATAGAATCCAAGTAATATTATATAATATAATTCACATTGATTATCAGGTACCCAACACCACTTTCCCCCCACTAATTAGCCACTCTCACACCGTAACAGATGATTCCCTAGAACTCCCGTAACTTCTAAATATAACACATCCAATCATGTGCACACATAACTTGGCCTTGATACACATCTTTCCCACAAACACATGAGCCTCACAACACATCCTCCCTACACACACCTGGGTCACACAACATATCCAACCAGCAACTAGAACACACATGAGCCTCACAAAACATCCCGCCCCATAGTCACATGGGCCTCAGAACACATTACATCACACCACATCCTACCTGAATAATATTAGGCCATATTCACCTAGAAGAGGGAGTATAGAAGAGAAAGTGTCCATGCATCTGTCCTCCCACTATGATGCTGAGAAATAAACCCTCCCAAAATACTATGTTGGTGTCATTACATAGTTCTTGTCATGGGTATGGTATTTATATAAATCCCAAGAACATAAATTGATTATTCAAATATATATATATAAACACAAGCCATACCTATGGGTTTTAAAAAAACCAACATACTCATGACTTCTCCACTTTGTTTCCACCTCTAAATGCATAACACCATTCAATAAAAACACAAAATACATAGTTCCTTTCAAGTAATTATTTAATATTAAACAACTTTTTCGACTCTATGTTATTAAACCATTCTGTTAAACATGTAGTTTAAAACATTTTCAAATCATAATTCCAGTTCATCATTAGTGTTCATTTAACCACCCATAGAGACTGGAAAAATATCACAGCATAACACATAGAAATAAACACAATGAAACATCCCAATAACTAATTCCAAAACAATAATAAACTTAAGCCTCGCTACACAACCACGCAACCATCATTTTAACCTCACCGCATAAAACATCTCATCTACTATCCCTATATATCACAACAGAGTCATATTCAATCCATCATATCATTAGATCTATCCCACAACATAGAACTATTTTCACAAACACATTACATCATATAATGAAGAAAACCCTAATTTTTAATTTAGTATGACATCCTTTATTCACTTTCAATTAATTATGGGTGTTATCATAGGAACCGTGTAATCAGGGGGAATCCATTTATTTTAACTAAATGTTAATGGTTAAACAATTATATAATAAGTTAATTTGAACACCACATAACAAGAATTCATTCCACAATTCATCAACTAGTTAAAAAATAGAGACTCCCAACGAACACAATTTTCAGTAGGTTTTTAGCCCACACAATTTACAAAATCTCCCAAAATATCATTAAAATAGATGGATCATCAGTCTCATTCCCCAACCCCGTTATATTTTTTTACCAAATAAAATATCTATATTAATCTAGAATTTAATATATCAAAAAGGATAAACATTTATATACCCATACCTCATGGTACATAATCAATAAAGGTGAAGGAAATCATACCTAGAAGAAAGATGATCAACATAGCATTGTTGCACAAAAAACAGGGGTGCACGTACAATAGGAATCCATCTAAAGAAATGTGAACCAACTATAAAAAACTCTCCAAGGATGATTGACTTGGATACATACAAGATCAAGAAAAATCAAGATTAAAAGATCGACTGGTAGGATATCTCGGCTATAGAAATATCAGATCTGAGACATTGGGTTTGTACGCAGTTTTAATTTTTTTTAAAGGCAGAACTATCCATGACAACTTTTTTGACCATATAAATCCCCAATCTTTATATAGAATTAAATATATCACTGGTATCCTATGAAATGGATTAAAAACCCATTAAATATTCCATTAAACTCATTTTATTTAAAATAAATACATCAAAAGGGAAATATTTTAAGAAGTAAAAAATTGTAAAAATTTGGGAATCTATTAAAATGAATCACCACCACCACCAGGATGAGTCACTGCTAGATGATTCACCACCAGATGAGTCACAACCATTATTTTACCACTGGCGAGTCACTTCCATAAATTTATCGCTGGAAGAGTCACTGCTAGCAAGTCACCACCAAACGAGTCACCACGAACAAGTCACCACCATATGAGTCACCATAAGCGAGTCACTACCAGAAGTGCCACTAACAAGAGAGTCTCAATCAGAAATTCACCGCCAGTGAGTCACCGCTAAGAGAGTACCCACTAGTGTGTCACCAAAAAATGAGTCAATATAAGGGAGATACCACTAGGGTGAGATACTATCAGGATCATCTATAACCAAGATGAGCTACCAACAGAATAAGCTACTATCAATAGGTCACTACGAGCAGATTTCCTATAAGAGATTAAAAATCAGTGATTCACTAATAGATGAGTAAAATCCCGATGATTAACCATCAGTGACTCATCACCAACGAGTCACCATTTTTAATTCAACACCAGGTGAGTCATCGATAGAGAGTCATCACCAGCGAGTCATCACCAACGAGTCATCACCAATGAGTCAGTGGAAGCGAGTCACTACCAGTGAGTCAACTCCAATAGTGAGTCAACGATAAGAGATTCCCTGGAAGAGAGCTACCATCAAGATGAGCTACCTCCAGTATGATCTACCAACATAATGAGTGACTGTTGGATATCTATAAATTTTACAAACAATTGAAGTGAGTCATCGTTGGAATGACCCACATGTCCCAAAAACAACCTAAACTACCCCTAGACACCTCAAACAAAATATTTCTAAAAACATAACTGACCATAAGGTTCGGGATGATACATGGTATTGATACTGGCAATATTATATCATGACATCCCGGAATTTTCAATAAATTTGAAAAAATATAATGATAATATTTTTTAAATATAAACATAATTGTTGATAGAAAATACATATAAAATTCAAATTTTCATATATTCTAATGGAATAAAATACCATTAACGTTTTTTTCTTAAATAATTTACAATATATATCTAAAGGATAAAACAATGACAATATACACTTTTTTACTGTTATATAACATAGATCAAAAATTGAAAGTCTTTACAAAAACATTAAAATTATAGATTCTCATACAAAATCCATTGAATATTTATTTTTATTACACAATTATAATTTTAATGTTAAAAAATATTATTCTTACATAAAGTTTTGTTTTATTAAAAAAAACAATAATCCCATAATATTTTATACATATCATTGAAAATAATGTAAAACCTTTGCATAATATTTTAAAAAATTCATAATCATAACATTATAAAAACTAAAACCACTAAATGGGTTTATATAAAAATATATGTGAAATATATATAACTAAATATAAATTTTTAATTGATATCTATAGAATAAAATAGCTTTTTTTGCAACCATAAAATATAAATCAAGAGCCTTATATTTGATGGTGTGTATGAAACACAACACCGAATGTAAAATAGGAATATAATAACCTTATACATTACAATATTTTATTATCATTAAAAAATATAAAATATTATATAGATTATAATGTATTAAAAACTAAACTAAAATTGATTACACACAAAACAGACCTTCTTTGGTAGCTTGTTTTATACACAAGAGTGGCGTTCCATGATATCTTACATTACATGCAAGACTGAGTTTCACAAAATTACAATGGATTATAAAAATATTATTATTAAATATAATATGATATAACCTCACCATTTTGTTAAAGTGTATGAATATTATTAACTATAATATGAAAATACATGGTTTAAAAAAATATAATATGAATTCATTGGTTAATAATTAATTTGAAATGAAAATAATAACCAATCAGGTATAAAACACAAATATTGTTATTTTTATGCTTCCATGGGAGTTTTGCCTTAATAAACATAATTTATTACAATTAGTGAATGATTTTAGTAAGATATATATTTTATATATTCAATAATATATTTTTTACATTAATCCATTAGGTTTTATTGGAATAAAGAGGAACAAACCCCGTTTCACACATAAAAACCTATATTTTTATAATTGCAATCTTACCACCTTTTAATAATGAACCCATTTTAAATCATAATTATTACACATAAATTTATTTTGTATGTCATAATTAAATTCATATTCACATTATATAAATTATAATTATGTTAGGATGATTTGTTTTTTTATTTTTATGAAACATTTAATTATTTTAATGAATAGTTAAAAATTCTTAATTACACTTCAGAACTTCATTTTCATCTAATTTATTTATAAGGGTAATTTATAATTTTAATTAGTTTCAACATTTCAATAGATCAAATTATTATTATTAGATGAAATTAATTTCATTGGAATCAATTTCACTTTGAAATTGATTATTAAAACATAGAAAACTTTTTGATGTTTAAACTACTAAAACTGATATTGTTGTCCCACCTATGGGATGAATTTTAAATTAATTTCGCTGTCATATATTAATAGAATTAGAAAAAATTCATTAAATATTTTTAATAAATATAATTTATAATGTTTAATAAGGCAAGAATTATTTTGGAAAACATATATTTGTGAATTTGATTTATATTAATTAAAATTATAAAGGAAAAAGTATTCTTAATAATGGACTAAAACATTGTCTTAGGCAACCAAATTACATGGTTACTTGTCCAAAACACTTTTTTCGGCCAAAATTTCTTACATAAACCTTATATTGTTGATTTTTCATAGATTTTAAATTCATTTATTATGTATATATGTGGGTACACCGAACTTCTTTTCAAAAATTCCAATTGGGCCCTTTTCCACCCTTATAAAAGGCTAGCACTTCCCCCCATTCATCAAACCTCTCAAACAACATTCGTTAGGACAATATCTTCCCATATAGCTTCCAAATATCCTTCTCCTTGAATATTAATCCAATATTGTGGATATAATCCTTCCACGTAATCCTTTTGGTAAAAATGATAAGTAGTTACCCAATTAATAGGTAACATATTCTCTCTAGGTTTTTTATTTTATTTCAATTCTCCAACCCCTCATCTCTTATTATACTATTCATGTATAAAAAACAAGTATCTTAAATATACTATATTATTTATGATAGGGGTTCATCCTACACTTACACACACTTCAATCTAATGGGTAACGAACATACTTCTTCTATGTACAGTGAACTACTGCCTCACAAAACGATAATTGTTTATTTTTTCATTTACAAAATTTCATAGTTAGGAATTATGAAGAACACTATATATATATATATTATATTTATGATTTTTGGTATGTCTTTATACCTATGTAATCCTTTTGTAACAAATACCATAAATACTATCCATTTTTTGTTAATATGATAACATCGTTTGATGTAGTGTAAAATTCTACGCCTAAAATCATTGTGATTTGTTCACACAATCCATGGAATGTGTAAAAGATGATTATAAATAAACATAGTTGAAATAAGAAATATTTATAATATATTAATGACGTAATTAAATTTCTATAAATAATATATATATATATATATATATTATTTTAATTACTACCATTTCGCACACCCTTAAAAGTGATAACATTGTTCGTGGATGTGTGGACTACCGTCTTCTCATCAAAGTGAGATTACATTTAAATCCTGATAATTATATATCTATATAAGTATATTTTTATTATTATATAATGATCATTATGGGTAGATATAGTGTTACATAATTTCATTCCATAACAATCACAGAAAAATCAAAGCATTACTGATTCTTACATACGACCTGCAATCTCCATGATTGTAACATTATTTCATTTTTCATAACTATATTTAAAAATTTATTTTAAAATTATAATTAATTTAATAATAAGATAATTATATATTGATTATTATTTTTTATATGTTATAAAATGACCCCTTTTACCATTGTTGACCTACCAAAGTTGTTTTTTACACATAAAGAGAAATTGGTCACAACTCTAGATGTAAACATAATTGTTTATGTAGTTGTATAAAACATAGTAAAAAGTGATACAATAGAAATGATAAAAAAGAAAAAGGTTCTCAAGAAAATTGAAAATTATCATAATTTTATTATATTGGATGTTAAATGATGTTTACCCAGAAGGAAACATAAGGTAATATATTTCCTATCAATTTACACTATACTAAGAAATTTTTATTGTTATGCATGAAGTTTATTTAATATAGTGTAAATAATTCCCTTTTAAAAGATATATCCTTAATCTCCTTACTCTGAGGTTATTATAACATAAATTTTATTTTATTATTTCATTATGAAAATGATATAAAATATTTCAAATTGGAATGGGACACTTAGGAAAGTTTAATGATTATTTTCCCCCCACACTAACATTAATGAAGTTTAAATGGTATATCCATTCATGAAAATTATATGACAATTTTTCATCAAAAATTCAAATTTATCTCCTTAGTATATTCATGACTATTTTCATGTATTAGTACTAATTTACATTCTTTGGTACTCAAAATGTTTAAAAATTTATTTTTTAGAAAAAACAACATTGTATCCAGTTTTAGTCAGAGTACCACTTTTCTTCTAAAATCATGTTTTGGTAAAAGGTTTTCAAAACAATTTTTAAATTTTTTTGGAAAATAAATTTTTACAAGTTTTTACCGATGTTTTGTAAGGAATATCATTGTCACATTAATAATAATTCATTTTTCTAACATTTAACCGTAAAAAATTTTGTTTTTACCTCACATGCCTTGAATGGATTTACCCGCAATAATTTCATTGAAACATCCTTTTAATTATTAAATCGTTACTTTTAAAAGAATTTTTTTAAAAAATTAATTTGGAACGAAAATTCTCTTCAAAACAAAATGATATTTTCCCCAAGAATGTTTTTAAAATCTCTTTTTATTGTATTTCAATCAACAATAAGAACAACCTCTTATTTCACTCCACATGGGTTATTTTATTGATACCATCCTATTTCTTCTCCTCAATGGTTTTTGATTTATTTTTCCATGGATTGAATTCACAATAGAATATGATCTCTATAAGTTAATTATTAGTTTTTTAAGGAAATATTGATAAATCCATAGTAATTATTCAGTAAAAATATTTTATAAGTCATTTTTTAATAATTAAATCAATTACTCTATATGAAGAATTATTTGTTTATGTAATTATGGGCAGATCCTGGGCATTATATAGATTCTCTATGTAACTATATATTCTCATGAGATAATATTGTTACAATAATGAAATAGACTTATATCCATTTTTTAATTTCTGGAGTATGGATCTTGATAGGATAGGCTTTCAGGAGCTTGAAACATGGCATCTAAAAATTATGTATTTCCTTAATTTTGATTCATTGTTTATTATCCATGATATTTTCGCATGATATATTCTATGGTTTCATTTATTTCACATTTTATTGACTAAATGTCATGTGTTTCAGTTTCTTACCTTCATATATTTATTTTTCCTTATATAGTTATTTTAATGGAATGTGATTCCATTTATTTCATTAACATGTTTATTTTTCCATACTGAGTTATTTGAATTAAATATGTTTCTATTTATTTAGATTACAATATTGACTATTCTCATTGATTCATTATTGCTTCTGCAATACATTACCCTTAATATGAATTTTTCCCACCGTTGATATGTTTTATTCCCCAGGAATCTAGGAAGCATACTACAAATAATATCTAGGGTTTAATAGATATATTGTATTTATCCTCTAAGTTATTTATTTGAATGTATAAAATATTTTATATTGTAATTAGTGTATTAATTTTTAATGAATGACTATTTTATGTGTCTAGTTTACCAAGACTATTGAACACTGGATCCTTTGGGGATTGATTCCTTGTAATTGTGCTAATGTAATTAGTAGTAGACATCGACTATGATCTATTTGGGATTAGTTCGATACAGTTGGTATCAAAGGAAGTTTAGAATCATCCTTTGGATGTATATTAAGGAAAACATATTTTAAATAACATATCCATAAGGTAGTATTTGAAGAAAAGTATAGGAAAATATCCTATAATTTTCTCAATGTGAAGATTATATGTGTATTCCATGAAACACATCTCTGATTAGATATTAAAAGTAGACATAGTTCTGGCACAGATGTACCTAGGAGTGAAAACTTTGACAAGGTGTTCCAAGCCTGAATTGGGGTAATATGGTACACAACAACGGCCTTACTACACCACTAGTTTGACACTCTTCTGGGGATGTCTTAGGATAATTGACATCTTCTCTAAGAACCATTAAGAAGAATTTTGAAAATAAATATAATAGGATAAACCTATTTTGTTTTAGATTATAAATAAGGTTCCTTGATTTAGAAACCCAACAAAGGATATTATGGATAAACTCTTGACCAAGGAAGGAACATTTAACAAAATAAATGGATGAATTATATATTTATATTTGTTTAATTAAAAAATTTAATTAAAAGGGTCTTTAGTGATTACCCTTATTTTGGGGTTGTCCATTAGATCCAATAATATCTGGATAGTCCATGATACTTTAACACATGAACGAATTATTATAATTATTTTATTCCAACCATGGACCTATGTAATATCTTACTTAATATGTAATTATTCTTAGTTGAACAATTTCACAAATAGATACTAATGATGAAATAGTAGTACTAATTTTAGTGTTTAAAAATTAAATTATTATCACTATTAGTTTTTGAAAATATTTAGACAAAAACAGTTGGAATTTTCATTATTTTAGGGTTCTTAAGATCCTTTAGAAACATAATTTATGATTCAGTAATCTAAATTAATTTTTGGATGAATTAGAAAACCATTTGAATAATATTAAAAGGATTAAATGTTTTCTATAGAAACATATCATGTAAGTAAATTTCTATATATCATTAGGATGTAAATGAATTACCCATCATTATAAAAAATACATAAAAATAAAATGTTGTCTCAATAAATTAATTTTTATTGAACCAATGGTCTTCTAAATCATCACAGATTTATGGATTTAAGTCCCCAAACTTTTTATGGATAATTCCCTTATTTGTGATTGATGAACTCATTAATTCCCTATAAATATTAATTTTCTTCTTATAATAATGGATCTTGACTTTAATCTTATATTATCCTTCGAATATACATATTTATATGTTATTCCAAGTGAATACTTCACTTTTAATTATCTCTTTTCTACATGAAGTTTTTTGAAACCTTTAAAAATCTTGGATTTCAATAATGGAAATATCAAAAAATATATCTTTAAGATCGAGTTTAAATTATTGTGATGGAATTTAATTAATGTGGGGATAATTCAACCCCCCAAAAAATTCTAAATTAAGAACCATCTTTTTGATATCATGTATGAAACACAAAAATAGGTGTAAAAAGGGAATGTAATAACCTGATACATTATAATATGTTCACTATATTAAATAAATATAATCGATTATATTACTTTTAATGTATGAAACACGTAGTTAACTTGAATTTCACATAAGAACAACCTTCCTCGATATCTTTTTTTACATGCATGACGGACCTTCCCGATAGCTTACGTTACATGGAAGACCGAGTTGCACAAAAATTCAATGCATTATTAAAATATTATTATTTAATATAACATGACATAACATTTCTATTATGTTAGAGTTTATGAATATTATTAACTATGTTTTAAAAATATATGGTTTACACTAATATAAAATGAAATCATTGGTTACAAATTAATTAGAAATGATAACAAGAACCAATTAGATATAAAAAGTAATATTATTATTTTTATGATTCCAAAGGTGTTTCGTCTTAATTAAAAAAATTAATTTAAATTAATTATTGATTATAATGAAATATATATTGTATATATTCAATAAAATAGATTTGATATTAATTAATTATTTTTTATTGGCGTATGATTTGAACAAACCAAATTTCACACTTAAAAAACCAGTATTTTTATAAAGGCAAATTTACTAACATTTAAAGGGTGAACCCCATTAAAATATGAATTTTTACACTTTAATTGATCTAATATTCCAAAAAAAAACATCAAATTTGAAATCAAATAATAAGAATTGGTTTATGGTGTTTTTTTATATTTTTATAATACAGTACATTTTTAACAAATAGTTAAAAATACTAAATATTTGTTCAAAACTACATTTCAATATAAATTATTTATAAGGTTAAATAATAAATTTAATTGGATTTAAATTATAATTTTATATTATTTTTATCAATTAATTTAATTTATCTCAATGTAATCCATTTCACATTGACCTTGATTATAAAAACATATCAAATTGTTGGATGTTTTTTCTTTAAAAACCCACAGTGTTGTCCCATCTTTGGGATGAATTTTAAATTAATTTCATCCCCTTATATTATTTAAAATTGGGAAAAATATTGAATAATTTGAATCCGAATAATTTAAAATTTCTAATAATTTAATATTTAAAAAAAAATATTTTTGAATTTGATTAAAATTAATTACAATTATTATGGAGAAATTAATCTTAAAAATGAACTAAACTTCTAACTTAGGGGACAAAATCATAGATCCTTTTGTCCAAAACCAATTGGATGTACAAATATTATAAATATACCTTACATTGTTAATTTTTTTGGTTTTTAAAAAAAAATTATAGGTAAAAACGTGGGTACACCTAACTTCATTTCATAAATACGATGTGAGTCATTTTACTCTCTTATAAAAGGCCATGAAATCTCCATATTCTTTGCACCTCCAAAACCTCTAGGTTTTTTCCATGATCTGGAAATATAGATTTAAAAAATCCCTTTTCTACACCTTTAATCCTCCCTTTTTTCTGAATCCTTCCATGTAATCCTTTTGTTACAAACAAAAAGTGGTCACCTGATTAAGAGGTAACATTTTATCTGAAGCTTTTAAATTTTATTTCTATTATCCAACCCCACATATCTTATTATTCTACTATTTTATAACAACAGAAGTATCCTAGATATTCTAGGATTTGTTTCATATATGTTTTCATTAAACTCTTAAACACAATTGTTTCTAGTGTGTAACAAACATACTCATTCTGTGAACAACAAACTACTACTTCACGAAATAGTGATTGTTCATTCTTTCATTACCAACATTCATGGTTGGAAATTATGATGTAAAGTCTATTTATATATGATATATAAAATATATATATGGTATTTATTATGTATTTATACTTATTTAATACTTAAATATCACATATGATTAATACATTCCATTTTTACTAAATACATTAACATCGTTTGAGGAAGTGTGAACTACTGTCCCCTCAAATTTATGTTATTCATTCCCATGATCCGTGGAATGTATAAAAAGTATTTATATTTAAAATTAGTTCACATGCACAGACTATATATTATATTAATTAAATGATTAATTTTTTTGAAATAATATATATATATATATATACCAATATAATTATTACCCTTTCACACAAACTTAAAAAAGTAATAACATTGTTCATAGACGTGTGGACTACCAACTCCTCACAAAGATGTGATTCCTTTTAAATAAAGATAATTATATATATAAGAATATATAGTATTTATTATATAATTATTATTATTTAAGGATATAGTGTTACATTCTTCTTTCCATAATGATTATTGAAAAACGATAATGTTACTCATGTGTACATACAACCTCTTGTCTTAATGATTGTAACGTTGGTTCATTTTTCATAAGCATATTTAATTATTGATTTTAAAAGTTAAATTAATATACAATTTTGATAATTATCTGATTACTATTATTCTTTAAATCTTATATAATGACCCCATTAACTATATCCAACCTACCAAATATGTTTTTGACATATAAACTATAATTTTTCAAAACAACCTACATAAAAATATTTTTTGTTTAAGTGGTTCTATAAAAAATAGTAAAAAGTGAAATAAATGAAATGATAAAGATACAAAATTTTCTCAAGATAGTGTAAAATTAAGATAATTTTATTATACATAATGTTAAATAATGTTCCCCCAAAAAGCTACCCAAGGTAAGGGATTTCCAATCAATTTACATTCTTTTGTGACATATTTCTTATTATACACCTCATTTATTTTATATGGTGTATATACTTCCCTTTTAAATTATATATAAGGAATATCCTTAATCAAATTATATTATAACATTCATTTAATTGTATTAATCTTCAGAATTATTATTAAAAATGTTTTAGAGTAGTATGACACTCTTTGGAATGTTTAATGATTATTTTACTCAAAAGTATAATTATTGATTTCTAATGGTATATCCATTAGAATAAATTATATGGCCATAATTCAATAAAACATTTCATTTTATATACTCTATATATTCATGACTATTTTCAAGTATTAGTACCATTTTCCCATTCTTTGGTACAGAAAATGTTTTTAGGAAATTTTTTTCAGAAATCCCAACATAATATCTCTCTTTTGTGAGACAACATGTTTTCTTTTAATAACCATATTCTATTAAAATGTTTTAAAAAATATGTTTAAAATGATTTCAAATAGACATTTTTACCCTTTATTTATTTGACAAATTTTCTCAAAGTAATCATCCTGTTTCATTTAGAACATGGCATTTTTATAATAATTAATCCTAAAAAAGGAATATTTTTTAACCTTATATGGATTGTAGAGATTTACCCACCATATATTATTTGAATATTCCTTTAAATGTTTTAATGAATACATTTTAATGAATTTGTTTTCCAAATTTATCTTCATTGAATTTTTTATTAAAATGATTTTTAAAACACAAAATGATATTTTCCTCAAGAAGTATTTGAAAAGATTTTTTTAGAAAATCTATTCATCAACAATAAAAACCCATTATTTTACTCCATAAGGGTTCTTCTGTATTTATACCATTCAATTTATTCATATGGATAATTTTTTATTTATTTATCATATAGTAGTATTCATTTTCACTTTCTTCATTCATTTTTTAGTCTCCTTGAAATATCCAATATCCAATGATAATTAGACATTGAATTTCCTAGAAATTACCAATTTTATTTATCATGGATGTTACTATTACATAAAATGTATACATATTTACATATAGTTTTAAATTTTAAATTTTCTCATTTTTTGGGGAAATATTAATAAATATATATCTTGATTATATACCGGTATTTGATAAGTCATATTGTTAATTAATTAAATCGATTACTTGATAAGATGAATGGTTTGGACATGAAATTATGGGTCGAGCCCAAAATTTATATAGTTTCATGATTCATTGATAAGTTATCATGAGACAAAAAAGTTTCTAAAAATAAATTGGTTTCTATCCCTAGTTCTATTTTATCTAGAGGTTAGATCTTGATAGTATAGGAATTCTTATGCCTGATACATGACGTCCAATAATTATGCATCGCCTTGATTTTGATTTCTTAGTTATTATCCATGAGATTTTCACATGATAAAATCTATTTATTATTTTAATTCATATATTATTGATTAAATGGAATTTGTTTCCAGTTTCTTACTATTCCATATTTATTTTTCCATATCAAGTTATTTTAATGGAATATATTCCTATTTATTACCCTTCCATATTTATTTTCCATTACCTATTAATTTTAATGGCATGTGTTTCTAGTTATTAACCTTTCTACATTGTCTATTCCCATTGATTTGTTATTGATTTCTCTATATTTTACCCTTACTGAGAGTTTATGTTAACCCTAATTAGGCTTCCTTCCCTAGAAATCCAAGAAGCATACTATTAATGATATTAAAGGATTTACTAACGGAATTAGTGTAATCCCTAGAGTTATTTTATTACAAGTAGAGAAAACATTTACTGTAATTAATGTATTAATTTTTAATTTAATTTATATTTATAAATCTAGTTTACTCATACTACTGAACTCTAATTACTTTAGGGATTTATTAATTGTAATCATGCTAATATAACTAGTATCATATAGAGGCTCTCGACTATCTAGAGTTGGGTCGTTATAACCATAAAAATTCGAATATTAAAAACCCTTACATTATTGGTTAACAAGAAAGAGCTATAGAAATGGTTGGTGTTGAACCACACAAAGGGAGGAGGGTGGTGAATGTTGAGAGTTATAAATATAAAACCATAAGAACAGATTTATATCCTTTATATTGTTACAATTTCCACCTACTCTATAGTAATATTTAGATTTTGTTTAATGGTTTGATATGAAAATATAGAATTTTTATATAATATATATCAAATTTCTAAACTAAGATTTAATAACGAAAATGGATTTTTATGAAAGTAAAATGATTTTTGGAAATTATTCTATATATGTTAATTAATATGTTTATATTTCATACACAACTATCACATATATGAATAATCAAGGATGTTATTTTTGGTGCCATAAATTCTACTCTGTTAGTATTTATTGGCATATATATATAATATACCTTTAATGTAATGTCATTATTGGGTAGGTATCATGGTGGAAATGATTCAATTCATGATGAATAGTTTCTTTAAATACTCTGAGTAGGCCTATATATATTTTGTAACACGTTATTTTTATCTATGGATGCTCGGTAATTTGTTTGATTAAATATTTAAATAAAATTGGGCCAATATGTTGATAATGGTGGTGGTGAAGAATTCATTTGACATAAAGGGTTTCAGTTTAAAGAGATTAAAGGTTAAAGTCAATACAAAAATGATCAGATAGTTTAGATACACTAAAATGAATGATCAAGATTATATCTATCATTTTATTGTTTTCCCACATCGAAAAAAATAGTTTTAGGATGCACATTAGAAAATAAAGTGGAGATTCTCCCTACCAAAATCACATGAACCCACACAATTAATCATTACACAAGGGCTATAAATGTGATCTTACTAACCCAATCTCCACACTTGAAGGTGATATTCACATCCCATGATCACATAGGGAGAGCTATGCCCATTTGAAATGAGTGAGTTACATGGTTTGATGAAGGCTTCAATCAAGGGCATATCGATTTCCCACATATGTAGGGGTGAACATGACTTCCCTAATTGGTAATGTAAATTATGGTTAAATTTTTTTTCTGAGTGAAGAAATTTTATTGTTTTCTTATTAATTAAAATATTACAATTAGGTTTCTTTTTATAACATTTTTTTGTACTTTATAACTATCAATGAAATTTTTTTCAATGTTATAATTTTATATTATATTATGTTACCTAAAAATTTCAATGGATAATTAATAATGATCAAAAATTAAAACATTAAAAAAACCAGTCCCAAAGTAATATTGTTATAAACTAAATTCCTCAAATACGTTTATCTCTCTAGTAAAATCATCCTTTTAATTCTCCTTCTCTCTCTTTATTCTATTTTTTTCTGCATTCCATTTATAATTATAATAGATACTTAATTTTTTATGTTTATGTTCATTTGTTTATTTCTTTTGGTAAAACATTTTATATTATTCATTGAATTGTTGAAGTATTTTTCCAATATTCAGGTCTTTTCTAAAGAATATTATTTGAATAAAATATTCCACATTTTTTTTATAATAATAAAAATGGAAACTATACATAAAATATAAAAACTAAATTCTAAATATTTTATTCTCTAAATATAATATTAAAATTAATGTTCAATATTAAATATATCTAAAAAAATTACTTCAAAACATTCACTTTATTTTTATTTCAAAATAATGTTCATTACATAATATATTATTAATAAAGTTTTAAATGAATAATTATAAAATCGAAAAATAAATAAGACTTATTAAATATAAAATTCTATTTTATCTTATATCAACATTAAATTTGTTTTCATATAATCATTTTCCAATGGATACTATATTTTGACTACCATGATTAAAATATAATGATTATGGTTACATTTTTATAACTATCAAATAATGATTCTATAAATACCCATACATTAAGGGTAATAAATGTTGAAATAATCCCTTATCTTTTCTTCTTTGTTTTTACCATTATGGATATTTAATTACATATAAATATTTTCATTTTTAAAATCTTCCTTGCATGATATTTTTAAACTATAGTGGATCTGAGAGATTACAGTTATTATTTTGGACTTATTTTGTTAATAAGATATGCTCTGGTTTTGTTACTATCACAATTAATGAGTTTTTTAATAATATCTTATATTTTAATGATGTATTAGAGTCAATGTATCCATAAATTATATATTATTCTTTTCTTAAAATTATATATATATATTTAATTAATATAGTTATATAAAATAAAAAAACATAAAAATTTTGGGATGTTACAACCCATAACTGAATTTCACCTTTTCAGTTCATTAATTCATACGCCCTTAAAAGTGTATTCATTAGTTCAAAAAAACAATTATATTAGTAAATTTTAATTTTTTTTTTCAAATCATTCCTTCCATTTCTAGGGTCTCCAGTATTGCTAATTTTCAGAAAAATGAGGGTCTCTTCCATGGAGAGTAACACTCAAGTGTTGTTTAAATTATTCTAATTATTTTTCACATATAAAACATGTGAATGTGGGGTGTTATTGATGTAAAAATCAGATACAAGTTATCACATAAGAATATTGAGTATAAAAGTATTCAATTAAGAAATATATTGGAACAAAAACCATTCATATATTATTTTTGAATTCCATGTAAACTCATTAATTCGTTTTATAATAATAAAAATCATATTAGTATCTTATTTATTTCTCTTATTAATGTTTATGGCCATATTATTATATATTTGATAATTTTTTGACCAAAAATAAATTTTTTGTTAGTGGATAATGGGGAAAAGAAAACAAATCACGTGGGGTCAAAAATGGTGCAGCCTGATGGTATATCCTCTAAAAATGGAATTGAATCCAAGCTGAAGATTTCCAAAAGTAGGGAAAAAAAATACAAGAACGATTCAAACTAATTTATGATGGTAGGTATTCTACTTCCCAGTTCCCTTATTGAGAATAATGGAGTATGATATAATGATCATTAATGAGGTCCTTCTATCATCAAATCTGATAAATTATGAACCAAGGCATCATGATCTGACCATATATAGAGTAAAATCTGATTTTGAAATCAATATCTACAAATTATAAATTGATAATTTTGATACAAAAAAACTCCCATCTATCACTCATTACATAATCCTACATCATTAATGAATTGCATTGACCATAACATTCACTAAAGGAAAAAAATGAAAGATTCACTATAATCGTGTACTAGACCACCATCGCGCCTGTAACTAGTACTGCAAAAACCATCAATTTTTAATTTCAAACAACATAAGGGAGGGACCCAACAGATACAATGTACATGCATGATTCACCATGCATGGTGGAATATGTAATACCAGCATTCATGATGCATTGGAGTGACTGAGATGACTCCCAATGTTTAATCAACGTGGTTAAATCAACCACCAAAAATCACAATCTGACAATGAGGCTCCTACATAAGATAATGACCCCCTCACAATGTGCTTTATTCCATGCCACCCAAATTATCCCGCTTCCATCCATGAAATTAAATACCCTCACTATGCATTCCATAAAATCCCAATTAACACCATTAAACTAGAGGTTGCGGAAATCACATACATTACCTTCAAGGAAACTATTTCTACAGATTAGTGAAGTAATATATATGTGTTTATTTTTTGGTTTAATTTATTTATAGAAAACGATAACATTGTAATGTTCTTTATTTTTTGTTTCATAGCTTCAAGAAAACATTCATAATAAATATTAATCACTAATATCAAATAAATATAAATATTTTTATCAAATTGTGTAGTTTTTAATGAAAAATAGATCACGTCACTCGATTTAGTGAGTAGTCCATACGTACCGATGAATAGAATTAATGATTTATATACAGAATGGATAACGATTGATAATAGTTGTTATATCAGTATATTATCATTTCATTATCTAAATTATATTGATTTTATAAATTTTGGATGGTGTAAAAGACTTTTACGTTGAATATAACGACTGAAATAAATAATAATGAAATGGAATAACTAAAAACTTTTACCAAAATTATTGGAAGAAAAACATGTTTTAGGGGATTATACTTTTGATTGGTGGTCATTTGAGGAAATGAGATCATATTGTAATTGGTTGTAAATTCTTGTTTACAATACATCGATCTAAACACCAAAATTTAGTGCTAAAAAATAATAGGCACATTTGAATAATTGATATATATATACAATATCAAATTTTAAACATTTAAAACATAAATCATAAAATGGGAATATTATATGACTTACATAATAGTTGTCTTTTTATATTTAGAGTGTTCATGAATAAGAAAAAAATTCATAATAACATGGATACATATATTAATATGTCCTTTAAAAGTACATAATCTCCCATTATGATCATCACATTTAGAAAAAATCTTCACATGAAATTAAAAAAGAATTCATCACAACAATGTTAAAAGGAAACATATGAAGTGTGGGCTAAAATAATCAATAATGGTAAACATAAGAATAAAAAAATGAATCTTCTAAATTAGAATAATTCTAGAATATGAGTTATGAAATAATATATGTATAGGAGTATAATGTAAGAGGAATGATATCCTTAAAAATATGGATCAATATACATATGACATTGTATAACTCAAGACAAAAATCATATAATTCAACAGTCATGATCCATTTGAAAACACTTATTATTAAAATGATATGTTAGAACCTGATACAAGCATAAAGATAATTCTTGTTAAATTGGAACATCATTTTCATAACACTATTATTGATATTATAAACTTCATGATAAATTTATGAAATATATTGTGATAAAACTAACTATTTAATGCCTCCAATTTACCTAATGAATTATATTTCTATATAATGTTCCCCCAATAAATAATTTATAATGGGACCACAGTTCTATTATTTATAAATAATAGACATCTCATTGGTAAATATCAAAACCACCCATCATGATAAACAATATCTATGAACTGCAACTCAAATTAAGTATTTGTTGGTTTCATTTCGTAATAAAACTCATGTAAAAAATAGTTATTCCTTTTTCAATTTGATTAATAGATGGAAATTAAATGGATTCAATGAAAATATATATGAAACAATCTCAATCTATCTATATATTTAATAATGAGAGAATATTTACAAATTATCCCTACTCAAACATATGTAACATCAAGTGTTTTTGTAATTGGTGAATTTAATTGATCATTGAAAATTTATAGTGGAAAGTACCATTTAAAAATCATAACTAAAAGGTAAAATATAAAAAATAATAAAATATTGGTGAAGATATGTTTCTTGGGAAATAAATATGGAATAATTTAATAGAATATCTAAATAAAATAATGTTCTTGCTAGAAAAAAAAAGTATTAATGATGTTAACGTTAAAAATAAAAACTCATTCAATTCTATCGTAAGGAGCATGAAAATGCGAGTCATATATGGGTCAATAAAAAATTTCATTCAAATTCTATTTTAATATAAGTTCAAATATCATGTAAAATATCTTTTTGGAAGTCATTTATATTTTGAAAATAAAATTATTGGAATCATTTTAGAAAACATTGATATGGAAGAGATGGATTATTTATCTAGTTGAGTATATAAGATCAGAATCACATAAAAAATATGGTCAAAAATTTAAATAAAAATGGATCATACAAAATCATCTTATATAAAACACATTCATAACCATAAGTGAATAAAATATATATAGTCTATAAAATAAGTCTATTTTACATCCCATTAGGAACCATGATTATATAAAACCTAGAAATGAAATAAGATTTTATAACAAATATATTGTTTCTTTGGAAACACTCAAACAAAACATAATTTATTTAGGAGTTTGAAATATCAATATATTCCTCCTGAAATTATTTATGTTATATATAAAAATTAACACATGTGGCATAATGTACTCCATAAAAATAAATCATGGTGCATGACATGAATAAAATTTCATAATAATGATATTGAGTAAAAGAAAACGATTTAAAATACCACAAAATTTTATGTGATAATTAAAAAGATATTTATTGTGTGAATAGATTACATAAAAAAATAAATGATGAAAAAAAATAAAAAACAAATTAACATTAATTCACCCATAATCCTGAGAAAACAAATTCATTGATATAGAAATTAAACCCACTAAATTTAATTTCAAATATTAAGTACCTTTCCACGTAGAAAAAATCATTTCAAATCCTTTTTAATAAATTAATATTAACAGTAGCATAAAATTAAATGATGTATAAAGTAATTATTCATGATATAAAATCTGAAATCTAAATTGAGATGAAATCACATACCATGATTCAATATTTCATGTGTATGTTTGTTAATACCATTATAATACAAATAAATGAATGATATGATTTCATAAAAACCTTTATATGTTTAAATATCTTATTATTAGTAAATTTATTTCACTTATTTAAGTGTAATATCTAATTACCTATTCATTTATGTCAATATAAGTTGTTTTTGAGGAAGTTCTGTACAAATCTTAAAAATAGAAATGATGTGTAGAACATGGTCAAAGGGGTAGTTATACATTTATTTCTTGAATAAAAAATTAAAAAATTATGTTTTTTTAATTAATATTATTTTTAAAACCACCCATTAATTTTTTTTATAAAAATTATCTTCATCATAATCACAGAGATAGTTGATGAAACACATTCTTGAGTAACATTTCATTTTTCTAAAATCATGTTGTGGAGAAGGTATGCATTATATTATATTTATGTAACTATAAATATTTAATAAATATAATATTATATCATTAAATACATGTTATATATCATCTTTTTGATGTGGTGATGAAAAATGAATAACATCACATTATATAAGAGGTAATACAAACATACAAACAGGCAACATTGTCATTTTTCAATGAATGGCATGTTTAGATAAAAGATGTTATATTACATGTATAAAATCAAAATTATTCCTATAATGTCATATACATACTCTATATCTATTATTTTATTCATTTATTTAAGGTGGTGATCGAAAATATATGACATCAGTTCATGAGGCTATAGCCCACTACACAAATAAATGATGGATTCATTTCCAATGGGATAGAAGAATGGTATCAATATTGGTTACTAAAATAATATAATGAAATATGAATATATAAAAAATAATTTACTATTTAATCTTGTTTTTGTAATATTTTAATGAGAATAATAAAAATAAAAAAATCGTTATGAACAACACCTCTTCTTCTAAAAACAACCAGTGTTGTAAATTTTATAACATACAAGGATTGAATTGTAATAATAAAAGGAAATAAATAACCTAGTAAAGGATATTTGGAATTTATTTTTTGGTATTTAATTATCCAAATGGTTCAATTTTATGTGATTAATATAGGGTAGTGGTTCCCTTTTATATGAGACGATATGACCATTCATTGAATTACATAAAGTATTAAACTAATATAAAATATTTTTCATATGAAAATGTCCCAAAATTGATAAATAATAATATTGGATTATTATAATTCTATATTATCACATTAAAAAAGTTTTAATGGTTTTGAAAATATCATTAATCTTATCCCTGTATTTTAACACCCATTAACCCTATGGACAATTACTATTAAATCAATGTTTTTTACTAATTATTTGTGATGAATATTAATACAATTAAAAAATGACACATAAATGTAATATAGAATAAATATAAAATAATATCCAATTTAACTATCCAAATATAGGATTTTTTTAATTAAATGTCATTTAATAAAATATTGTCTATTAGAAATTATCATTAATATTATTTTTGGAAATAAATTTAATATTTTAGTATAATAAATTTATAACTCCTTGAATATATTTCAATAAAAAATTAGATTCAAAGATATGTATTTAATATTCTTAATATGATAACACAATCAATTTTTTAAACGTTTATATTTTATCTTGAATCTTATCTTTTAGATTATCCTTATAGTTAAAAAATTTAATCCTTAACCATGTTAATAAAATTTTCATCAATAAAGTTTTTTAATTTTAGAAATAAATTTAAAATTGGTTCATAAATGGAAAATAATATCCATATTTTATGTATTGTCATCATAAATATAAACTTTAAAAAATTAATAATATTTATATAAAATTTGAAATATATATTTTAGATAAAATACAATTAATTTAATTTAATGAAATTTTTATATAATATGACTCAGAAAAAGTAATTAATTAGAATGTAAAAACTTAAAAATCACTAAATTTAATTATTTATATAAATCATTCTTGGAAAAACTTATATAACAAAAAAATTATTACTTTTAGAGTTTTTAATATAATTTACTTGTTTTTTTACTTGTTGAACTAGAACTATGTCGGTGATGCATATGAATTTATGGTAATTATATCATTAGAAAAATATTATTCTAAATTATCCTAATATTTAGAAAATAATTAATTTCATGGATAAATGTTTTTAATAATTCTATATATATATTTACTCACATCTATGTTGTGAAAACATATTTAATATGTTATTTTGACTTTTCTAGCCTTGTGCAAGAATTACAAAATAATTCTTTTAAGTAAATTTTTATGTAACAAAAAAATTAAAATATATAAAGATAAATAATAAATTATACTAGAAATTTATTAACCGAGTATACCAAATACTTTTTCCTTCACAAAATTTATCTTTAGGAAAACAAATTTAACTTTTCAAGTGATGTGCATACACTACATCAAAACTGAAAATGATATTAATATTTAACATTAAATGAATTATAATTTATAATTATTGAATAATTATTTTAATATATATGTAATATATTATCATACATAATCCTTTACATAAGTTCAATAATTAATTTTATCATATTTTTTTCTTTTCGATTATATAAAAGATATCGTGTTATATAAAAACTATATTTCTTTTCTTTTCAACAAATATTTTTTAACATAAAAAATATAAAAAATGATTATTAATATGATAAAATTGACATTATGAAACTAAATATAAGTGAAATTGAATGAAGTTAAATTCTTATATGAAAAAAAATACATTTAATATATTTATCTAAAACATAAGAAAAAAATTTCATAGAAAAAATAGATTATGAAGTCTAAAAAATATCTTATATCAAAACCATGTATTGTAAAGAATCAAATAAGTTATTTAAATTATATAAAAATAATTGTTCAATATTTTTATATGTGTAAAAATTAAATCCGAAATTTGACATTAAAATTAACTGGCATGAAATTTTAATAAAAATTTATACAAAATGGTATTTTCACTATTCACTGGAAAATCAACTTTATCAGCAAAATTCTCGTAATTAAACCATCTGATAATATTTATATTTTTATTTTAAAAATGAATTTAATTTTATTGAATAATGTTTTTAGTGTACCAATAATTAATAACAATACATTCTCGAAAAATTAATAAATATTTTTTTTATTGAAAACATATTTATGTAGAAAAAAATTTCATTGATAAACATAGAGTTCTTATTTAATAATAATTAATATCTAAATTATTTTTTAGCAGTAAGATTATATATATTTCATATATAGTATAATAATATTCATAGAAAAAAATATTTTTTACTTTATAACAATAACTTTAAAATAGTTACATTCCATTGTTCATCTAATTTAGTGTTCTTTTTTTACATTATCCAACATAATATTCTTAAAAAATCCTTGAATATTGCAATATCCTTCACTTAAAAATTAAAATTATAAAAATTTTAACATTGTGTAAGTATTCAATGGATTTTTATAATAATATTATATTTTTAAAAACACAAATCCCAAAAAAAATTAAATGATCATGATTTTGAAAATAGGGAAAGGAAAATATGAAGGTCTTCTGGAATAACACATTAACATGTTTCCAATAGGATAACAATATTGGTATTTCAAATTAAAAAATGATATAAAATTAATATAATTAAAATGTTGTAGAGTGACACATATCATTCTTCCTAAGAAATTGAATGATCCAGATAATGTTATTGAACACAAAATAATAGAGATATGAAAAATTTACTAGTTTTATAAAAAATGAACATAATTGGAAGAAAAGTTACAGGTTACATTTTCCTAGATATAATGAATTAATTTACCTTCTTAAATAATAAAAAATACATGAATACTTAATTTAAATTTATAAGTTATCAATTAAATCAATTTCCACCATTATATCATCTTTTTATTTAAATATTGAGTATTCCTGATGATTTTTGCATGCCTTATGTGCATAAATAATTTTACAGTGGATCACATATTCCATAATGGATAACAAGTTATTCCTATTATAATTAGATACTATCAAAAACTAATATTTATATTATATGGATTCATATTTAAAAAATTGAATAAACCTTTTTGTGAATAAATAACACACTAATATCCATGTTTTAAAAATAACACCAATGGATCAACATAGATTGGTACACATATCAACAACACTATATCCCAATTTACCCCGATAACCCCAGCATTAAGGAATGTTTTAACCTCAAATGTTACCTCATACATTTCAGCTTATGTCCCAAAAAATGTAATACAGTTACTCAGAAATAATCCTTGATGTTAAACAACATGATATGAATAAGGGTTACTCGTGCCACAACCCAACAAAATGACTCCCAAAATAACATTAATCACCTCAAATTACCATCACTTAAATACTCAAATGGGGTTCTTATCCATTGAACTTATAATAAGACATAAATATATAAAACCATGATAGTAATTATATATCTAAATTTATACTCACCTGAAAACAATATAATCTCCTCGGTTTTGGAAAACGTTCCACTAATACCATCTATAATAAACCCAGACCTATGGTCCATAATTAACTGCTAAAATATAATCATTAAATTTCTACATTTGATACTGATAAGAATCACCTAATTTTGGAAAAATAAATTCATGACATTAAAATTAAATATTATATCACATAAAAAACCATGGACCATTTAGGTTTAGGGTTTTAAATTACTATAATAACCTCATATATAAAAACATAGATAAATAAATAAATGAATTATAAATTTATACATCATTTCCTACTAAGATATTCACATCTAGTAACCTTTTTAGGAATATATTACATAAAACATTTTTTCACCACCTATATATAATGAAATATATCGTGTGTGAGATCAAATACCCATAAAGTTAAACATAAGAATTATCAATTGAATGTTATCAATCTGAATAAGGGTGGGATAAAATAATTAAAGTGCACATATTAAATATAAGGCGAATAATATGAAATAAAAATAAAATTAATAATAATATTTAATGTAATAAATATTTATAATAACACAAGAATCATATAATTCAAAAACTTTTATCCAAGGGAAAACAACCCTTAATTCAAGGATCCATTATAACCTTATGAAACAAAAAAACATCTTGGTAACCTAGAAAAAAATTTATATAACCCTTATAAATATAATCAACTAGAAAATAAATTTTAATTATCTATAATGATAAAAATAACTTCATAACTATGTCTCCTTACCCAATTAATTAGTGATCTACAACATGCTCACTCATCCATATTTTATAAGGGAACAAATTGTCCATGGTTTATAATAGAGCCATCGATCCTTGGTTTATTATATAACAACCCATAAGCCAAATATATTTTCATAAAACCTAATTAGAATAAAGTTATTAATGATTATATATCATCTATAAAATTAAAAAAAGCCCCATTATTCCTTTAAGAAAATCATTAACCTTTGGAAACAAAATGGGTTCAATGCAATTTTCATTGAATCATCCATCAACCATGCAGAGAAAGAATATGTATTTTATCATTAAAAAAACATGTGGAGTGAAACTAACATTAAGTTTCATTATCACAGGGTAATATAAATACCATTAAATGTCCATGATTAAAATTCATGGGGAAAATACCCATTCCACATTGAAAATTTATTTTAAAATATAATAATTTTAAAAAATATTTTATGCATCATTTTATTTTATAATTAAAATTGAAACTTGTAAAGGATGTTTCAATGATGATTTTTCATGATAAATGGAAAAAATTTCAATTACATAAATGTTTAATTGTGATTCTAATGATAATTTTTTATGGATAGTAAAAAGGGAACCATATAGGAAACATTTAAAAAATACTCCTTAAATACCTGTTAAAATAAAATCCAAAATCATCTAAAATAACTATAAGAATTCATTTATTTTTTTAAAAGAACTTTATTAATTTTTTAAATAAATGCATATTGAAGAGAAGGATTATTGATCTAAGTGAAAATTAAATATAAATGTCACTTAGTAACAACATTTTTAATGATTAATTATTAAATCGGGGATGGAATGGAAAAAAATATATAATAAACTTTTATAATAATATAAAAATAATATATATGTGGTTTGTTAAAATAAATGCTTATTATTTCTCTAATAAAACATTAAATATAAATAATCTCAAAAAAATATGATTGTAACATTATTTCATTTCTATTTTTTAAACATTTTAATCAATCATAAATCAATAAAAATAATTATATAGACCTATAAATCCAATGAATTCCGTGAATTAACTTTTCAAATTTATATCATGACATTTTATGATCACTATATAAATAAATTATGTTTTGGGAATTGAATAATATATCATGAATATGATATTTAGACAAAAACAACCTTGTAATTATCATAAAATATTATGTGATAATTAATGCATGAATTTAATATTATAAAATATATAAATTTACCAAAACAGTCGAAATATATAATAAATCCATTTTGAGATCATTTAAAAAAAGTTCACGTCGTAAAAAATTAAATTTATTATACATATACCAAATTGAAAGGAAATTAAGATATGAAATTACATAGAACTTGGTATCATTCATTTAAAATCCCAAAGAATTAATTAGGTTGAATAGTGAAAAAAACCATGAATTCTGAAGGATTTATCATATTAAATTTAAAATGTAAATTGACAAAAAAATTCACACATCGACTCTGAACATGCTATGTATTCCCTTTAATACCTTTTTAATAAACATATAACAAAAATATTTAATACTTAGTAAACATTTCTATTCTTAAAAAATATCCTTAAATAATTTATATAAATAATTTCTTGGATATAATGAATTACATAATCATTATTGTCCGCATTGTCTGTTTTGAGGATGATTGGTTCATAATTTGAAAATGTCCTCTGTGTTTTGACCACGATAAAAGTGTTAATTATTCAATAAAATTCAGAATAATTATATTGAGATAATTAATATTTTTATTCATTAATTATACATTTAAAACTAGTGACTAAATATGGTTACAAAAAGTGAACTGCATTACAATCATGGAGAGTGTAGATAGTACATACCAATGAGTACCATTCCTATTTTTGAATGATTATTATTGAAAAAAAGAATGTATTATTTTATTTACAACTAATTATGATTATATAATAAATATAATTTTATATAATTAAAATCATTATATATATATATCATACATGTTATGTGAGGATGAAGAAAGAATAACATCGCTTTATGGATGTGGTAATTAACACATACACATGACCAACATTTTCATTATATAATGAATCGAAAACCAAGGAAATAAATGATATATAATCATTAAATAATTTTTTTTATGAAATTAATATGATATATATAAATTAAATCTATCATGATAACAATTTTTGAGAGTTGGTGATTTAAATTAATTATACTAGTTTACGAGGAATTAGTATGTCATACACATCAATGGTGGATTCATTTACTATTTGATGGCATACGGAGATGGATATTGGTTATTAAATTAACATGATAACATATCTGTTTATTTAAAATAATGGAGGTATAACATAATAATGGTTCAGGAATATTTGTAGGATGTAGACTATGAAATAAAAGGAAAACACACGGTCGAGAATTTTACATCTTCAATGGATAAATATATTTTTTACACCATTATCCCAATAATACTTGTATTATTTAAAATTTAATACCACAAGAACATTTTAAGGAATTATATGAATCTATCTTGGTATAGATTTTCTGAACAGAATTTTTCATGAATTTTGATGAAAAGAGTAGAGTAGAATCTATTTTATAAGGGTGGGAAGGGGAAATATTGGAATTACATATGGTATTAAAAAAATGAAATCACTTTTCATATAAATTTTAATCAAAAAAACACAAAATAATACTATATTATTAGGATTAGTCAAAATTCTATAAATCAAAAAAAAATTATACATATTTTAATTATGTTTTTACCATTATCTATAATTTTTTACCCCTATTAACTATTTACAAAATTATTCTGATATCATTGGTGTTTACTATCTGGTGGATAAGAACGGAACAATAAAAATAAAAGTGAACTATTGATGAAACTATTAATATATTTACAACCATATTTCATTCAAATTGTCCACAATATGATTTTTATGAATTTTAAATCATTTAAAAAAAATTGTTTATAATAAAATATCATTAATTTCAATTTTCAGAAGCTGTATGCCATCATTATGTACTTATTTATGATAATTATATCAATTATAAAAAATAAAAAATAACATCACAAAAATAAATTATTTTTGGTTATGTTAAAGTTTTATATTCATTCAATATTTATATTTAATCGCATATATTTCATGAATTCTTATTTAATATGTTATTTTCACTTTTATAGCCATGCACTAGAATTTCAAAAAATCTGGGTATGTAGCATGTTATATAACTAAAAAAATTCAAATACATCAATAATGATTATCAATTATATTTAATGTTTATTAAAAAAAGAAATAAAGTACATAATTTCTCTCAAATACTATCTATAATACACAATATATTACATTCCTAGTGTTACACAAGCTTTGGGTCAATATAAAAAATGATTCCCTTATTTATCGATAAATAATATATAATTATCATAATTTGAATCAATTATGTATGTTTCCCTATTATATTATCAAAAATTATTATTTTCATAAGATTAATATATTTTTATATTATATTTAAGTCATGGTGATATCATAAAATATATAGTATTTAAAGACTGTTGTTTAGTATTTACCAAAAATATTTCATTTCTCAAAAAATAAAAAAAAATACTAAGAAAAAATTGAAATTATAATTTCTAAAACGATATTATTTTCACCAAATTATGTTCCTATAAGTGATATAATTAAAGTTAACATAATTTTTAAAAATGAAATGAAAAATGGTTTGTGGAAAAATATTTTGACATCAAAAAAATGAACTTATTCCTCAATTAATTATAATGAATATTACTATGTAAGTAATTTTATTATTTACAAATAAAGGAGACATATTTTATATATCATCAAATAAAATTACTAGTTTTAAATTTTAAAGAAAAATATTTGATGATTTACAACATACTTGATCTAAAATGGTATTATCACTATTCACTAAAAAATCAATACATTCAGAACATATCAAAAATTTAAACACTAAGGTAATATTGATATGGTGGTTTCAAAAATTTTATTCAATTTACTTTATACATTTAATTAATCTTCCAAAATTTAATTAAAATATTTTATAATGAAAATTTATAAAAATCACTTTTCATGAATAGATATTTTGAAAGAATAAAATTACTACTAAAAATTGAATTACTATTTCCTTTTCATTAATCAATAAATATATATTGAATAGTAATTTTTTTATTATTACTTGTTAAATCCCATTCATACCCTCCAATGTATCTACTTTGTTATAGATATTCTTTTTAAATAAAAGTATTTCAGGGTTTGACCAAGCTTGGTGTTTAATATTTTTTACACAATCAAACATAAGGTTATTTTAAAATCATAAGATATTATATAATTGGATGGAATTATAATTTTTCATGTAACACCCCAAGATTTCATAGTACGATATCTCTTCAACGAAATTCAATAACTTGTGTTAGATGCAACACCGAGTTTGAGCTCACCATGACTTACTAAACTAGCCGTTTAAAAAGTGATTATGAAAATTATTAACTGAATATTGAATTTTATATATTCCATATAATTTTAGAATCCATATTATGTGTTTTTTGACATAATATAAGAATAAATTCATTTTTTCAGATAAAAGAAGTATTTTTAAAAAAATGCGATTTTACCGCCTTTTAATGGTAAACTTTTTTAAAACCATTATTTTTTACTTTTATATATTCAAAATAATGAAATTAAATTATTATTTATAATTGAGAAATAATAATTTAGTTTGGATTAGTTTTTGGTACTTTTCTGGTAACTTTCATATTTTGATGAATAGTGAAAACACTAAATTTTAATTAAAAACAGATTTTTTAATCAAAATATTTATAGTTCTAAATTATACATTTGAGGGGTTTTAAAGTATCATTATATTATATATTTATCATTTAATATAATTTATGTCATTGGATGTAATTTCACATTAAAACTTTACATAAACATGTGTCAATGTTTTGATAGTTATTATTTCTTAAAAACACGATTTTTATTTTGACAATGGAAATTAATTTTAAATTAATTTCTAAAAATTATGTGTTTTGAATTTTGGAAATTGGATTCCATATTTGGAATAATTATTTCCAAATTGCGTAAATTGGTAAAATTTAATTTTAGACATTATGAATATTAACTTCAATAAATATTATATTTACCATGGTTAAATGGTAAATCTGTTAAATAATAGTAAAAAATATTGTTAAACTAATATTAAATTACACTAACATTTGCCCTATTCTTATTGGTTGATAATTGTATGATCATGGTCATAATTTGGACGATTTTAGGACCCCATAAAGCTACTTGAGAGTGATAGTGACACTTTATATTAATTAATTTAATGTAAAGACAAAAATGACATAAACATATATCTTTTAGTAAAATAATTTTTACAAATGGCTATAGAAGTGATATTTTCAACTAAAAATATTCATTTGAAATCTTAATGTAATTATGAAATCAAAGTATATTTTCTATAATTTTTAGATAACAAATAAATAAAATTATTTGTGACACAATAATGATGCAATGTTTACCTCATTAAAGAACAATTTAAATAAATGAGATTATAAAAGATAAAACAATATCAAAAACCTGTCCAATTATTGATGGAAGATTTTATTTCGAACATGAGTCATATTTTATTCTACTTTAATGCGTTTTGGACCTTTATAAACCTAAAATAATTTTATAATAAAATAATATTTTCAAACATTCTTAAAGAACCCCTCCTCCCCCTTATAAAAAACCCTCACACCTAACCCATTTCTCACACCTCTCAAGCCCCTTGTCTCGTCCAAACTCTGCCCAATTAAGCTCTATAAATCCATATCTTCCTCTTAAAAGTCTTATTATCAGCACAAGGCACTTCAATTAAGCCTTTTGGTTCAAACCAAATAGAGTTACCTCATTTAAAGTAAACATATCCACTTAAGTTCTTTTCTATTATTTTACTTATCCAACCCCCTAAACTCTCTTTATTCCTTTATTTTATAACAAAACTAGTATTCTCTATATACTAGGTTGTTTTTATGAGAATTATTTGAACAATACTTACACATACCACCATCTAATTGGTATAGAACATAATGATTCTGTAGACTGCAAACTACTACCTCACGAAACGATGAATGTTCATTCTTCTACTACCACCTCTTAGGGTGGCCATTATGATAGAACAATAATTATATATGATATTTATGATATTTATTTTATCTTTAATCTTATTTTATTCTCTATTATAGTTGATATTTATTTTTTTCATGTTGTATATTTACGATAATTGTATTTGAGGAAGTGCGGACTACCGCCCCCTCAAAGTGATATTACTCGTTCATACCATATGTAGAATTTATAAATGATAATGTTAATTAACGTATGAGGAATATATAAAATATAATATTATACTGTAATAATAATATAACTTTGTAACATTTGGTCTTCTTTCCTTTTAAAATAAAAAAATGGAATGGAAGAAGCATTCGTGCATACATATGGATTACCGTCTCCACGAACGCGATGAGATTTATTCCCCATCATAACCATTCAAGAATAATTTTCATTATACTATTAAAAATAAATTTTAAGTACATTATATCATTCTGTATATGAATCAAATGCATCCTATTCAAAACAAACAAGACTTATGTAACAAAACATATAAAGGAAAACAAATCAGTTAACAACGGAAACAATGATACAACAATAATATTATTAACAAATAAATATTTTAAGATCGTATTTGATATAATATTAATGAATATGGTTCTTTTATAATTTAATAAAAATTATTTAACTATTATATAGGAGGTTAACATACCCTCGACCAAGGAAAAGCGCATGGTAATGGTTAATTCATCAATCTCATTATTATTCGAGTTTTTTTATATGTAAGTTTTTACTAGGAAATATTTATTTTCCATGTCCATGTTTCATAATCGATTTTTCAAAGGGATTGCTTTTATGGGAATATTTTACCTAAACATCATTTTAAATTTTTTAACGATTTATTCGGCTAAACATTTCTCATTAATTTCCATGTTTTCAAAATGGTTTTAAGGATTTATTTTTATGGACATCAATGTTTTAAAATGTTAATTCCGTTCAAAAGTTTCAAAGTGGTATGGGAAAATTTGATTCAAAACTATCCTTTAAATGACTTCCTTTATAAATTTCGTGACTTTTAAATGATTTCATGAAAATGGATGTTTCTCTCAAAGATATCTACTGATCATTTTAAACTATGTCAACATACCTGAAGGGATATTATTCTTAATCAAGGCTGTTTTATTAAAATAAAATTTCTATATTTTATTGAATGAGTTATGTTTTGGATTACTGTTGATGTGGTATTTTTATTCCATTCATGGTTTAATTTTAATGTAATTACATTTTTTATGCAAGTTTTAATACGAATTTTTATGTTATATTTAAAAAAAATTTATATGATGAATGCATTGGAATTAGTAAGTGGCGGGTGGAGCCCACTATAGATCCTTGATGCATCAGTAGGTCTCATGAGACAAACCAGTGTCTTAGAACAAGGACATGACAAAATATTATTTGTAGTCTTGGAATGATTCCTTTACTATTGGTTATGACGTCTGTTTTGATGCATTCCATCATTATAAAATTAGCTATTTATAATAAATGTGATTATTCGACTATTAGAATATCAATGTGAATAATTAAATGGCATTATTTGATATATCTATTCGATATTATGAAGAATTTTATGTTTAAAATGATTTTTTAGTTTTATACAATTCCTTAAATGTTTATTCTTATTTATGATGGTTTATACAATATTTTTATCCTTATTGGGCATCTGATCTCACCCCATTCAATGTATTATTTTTCCTTGGATGTGAAGAAGTATATTATGACTGACCATTATGGTTAGTCTAAGTGATATGAATGTGGTCAATGAAGACAATGTTGTTGTTGTTTTTTATTTTATAATGTAATGTAATGTTCATGTATGTAATTTATTTTCCAAGACTGCTAAAATGATCGGTCCTTCGGGACATGATTCATTGTAATCATGACAATGTTATGTAATAAAGCTCTGACTCTGGGTAACTAGGGTTAGGGTGTTATAGTTGTTATCAGAGGAAGTTTATCAATAACCTTGTAAAATTGATTTAGAAAAACTATGATTAGAGAATATTACCCTAATATTGACTTTGAGGATTAGTATAGAAGAAAATCCTATAATTTTGGTAATTTTGAGATTTTGTGAATTTTCCAAGAAATATATCCTTGTCTGGATACGAGGAGGTAGAGGAAGCTCTGGTACAAATGTACCTAGGAATGAAAACTCTGACAGGGAGTTTTGCGTTTGACTTGGGGTATCCTGTTACATGACAACCATCCTTTCTGTACTATTGGTTATGGCACTCCCGTGGGATATGCTTACGATAATTCACATTTTCATTATAAACCATTATAAAGGATTTAAGAGTAAATACTTCCTTAAATAAAATAATTGTTTAGGATTATAGATCATATGCATAATCATTTTGATTTATGTTATGGATTTTACAAGTTTGGAATTATGCATTGTGATTCATAAAACTAATATAGTGTATGCCATTATTTAGAAATAGCACCCAGTAGATGGAATGAGAACTCTAAAAAAACGCATGATCCAAATAGTAAGAAGGATCACATATTTCATGGTATTAAGCCAACATTTAGAAAGGAAATAGTCTCCCATGTATTATCATCATATAAAGAAATAATATAATGTCTTAATAAGATAAGTAAATAATGGTATGAGTCACATGGATTTGATGGGAAGCCATAGAATAAAAGGATGACAGAGAGAATGATGGATAAATGGAATAAGGGAAAGAAGGATTTTTCCCATTTGTGATAACTATTAAAAGAATCATCTTGGTTAATTCTTCAAGGGAATGGGAGTTTAAGTATAGATAAAAAGGAAACCATGTATGTGATTGCATGGGTAAGAAAAAGGTTTCAAATGTACAATAATTTATCTTCAAGTAGTTTGGACACTATGAGAATCAATGTCTCAATCGTCAGAGTATTCCACAAATGATGCTATTGGATAATAATCAGGTTATGATATTACCACAGATGAAGAGTAATGACGAGTTTTATAATGTTGATATTAAATAATTATGTCATTTTAGTGTTGTTTCAAGGATGTATTGGTTATAATAGTTACAGAGTATATATGAATTGTACAACAGTACTATTTCATTAGGGATTTGAGATTGTGTGTTACCAAGAAAAGTGACTCAATAGAAAGTTAAAATTATTTTAAAATACATGGTTGAAGTAAAGGAAAGCTTTAATATGGTCCTGATACTGTGGTATTGATTTTGGAATAAGAGATGACTGATTTGGGTAAATTGTATTGAATATTATTGACTACATTGGAACTAATTAATGTTTTTTATACCATAATTGGTGGTGATTACAAAATTTTTGGATTTTAAGAGTATATCTGGTATTCTATGATTTATAGAAGGAATAAGGAAGTAAATACCTATTCAAATATGGTTTTCTGGAAATTCATTTTATTTCCACATATTATAAGAATACACGATGAAGGTTTTTACATGTTTATTTTGTGACATTCCTTATAAATTTGGACTGTGAGTTCGGATAGAAGTATTGAGAATAAGTATAATAGTTTGAATATATTATGTTTTATATTGCATAATATTTTTGAGGGTAAATCATTCAATGATATTATTTTTGGATTGTCATAAAAAGGACATCCCGGAGGTCGGGCGACAACTCATCGCATCCGGTAAGGCCGGGAGACTTGAACTGGTAACTGAAGGGCGACAAGGGCAATCACCTACCACTAGCTTACGTGATGTCCTAGTTTGTATAATTTAGTTTTTGTAAATATTTGGAAAATTTAATTATAAGTTCATTGTTTTTGTAACCCTATACGATTAGGATAAATATAATATTTTTGAATTCTATTATCTTTTGGATTAAAAGATGATTTTGTGGTAAGAATTAGTTAAAGGATGAAACTATACTTATCAAGTATATTTTTTTCCTCATATCCAATGAATAAATTAATTCATCATATTTTGGGAAAGGGTATTAAAACTAAATATGTGTTATTCTAATACCTTATGTTTTTTTTGAATCGATGATATTTTAAATAATCATATATTGATGGATTTTATGCCCTCAATTTAACACTTGTTTATGATTGATGACCTCAATCACTCCCTATAAATATTTATGTTTTACCTCCAATTATGTGTCTCTAATTACTACCTGGGTTCTCTTAATCGAGATCATAATTTGGTGGTGACTTTTTCATTTCTATTTCCCTCTTATTAAGACTAAATTTCATTAACCCAATTTCCAATGTGGGTTTTCCACAATGGTATTTTTTTAACACTTTATTTTGAAAGAAAAAACTTTCAAATTGCAAGGATGCAATTTATTTAAGGATGAGAGAATGTAATACCTCATGATTTAATAGTACATTATCTATTCAAAAAAATCAATAACTTGCATTACACACATCACTGAGTTCTAGTGCACCGGGATTTGCCATATTAACCGTTCAAAAATAGGTTATAAAAAGTATTAACTAAATTTTTAATTTTATATTCTCTGTATAATTTTAGAATCCATATTATTTGTTTCTTAGACATAATATAAGAACAAATTCATTTTTCAGATAGAAGATGTATTTTTAAAAAAATACAATTTTACCACCTTTTAATGGAGATCCTTTTTAAAAAACCAATATTGGACACTTGTATATATTAAATTTAATGAAATTAAATTATTCATTAAAATCAGAACATAACAATTTAGTTTGGTTAAAATTATTCATTAGATTATGTTTTTCTCATTTAATATAATTTAGGTCATTGGATGTAATTTCACATTTATACTGGACATAAAAAAGTGTCAATCTTTTGATAGTTATTATTTCATAAAAACACGCTTTTTATTTTGAAAACAAAAATTAATTTTAAATTAATTTTTTCCACTTATGTGATTTCAATTTTGAAAAATGGATTCCATATTTGGAATTAGGATGTCAAAATTGTGTAAATGGGTAATGTTTATTTTTATACATTATGAATATTTACATTAGAAAATATTCTATTTAGCACGGTTAAGGAGTAGATCTGGTAAATAAGTGTAAACAAATATTATTATTATAATATTTAATTACCTTATCATGTCTCCTACTCTTATTGGTTGATACTTTCCCAACCACGGGAATCCTTGGGTTGATTCTGGGACCGAATGGAGCCACATGAGAGTGATAATGACACTATATATTAATTAATTTAAAGTAAAGTCAAAAATGACATAAACATATATCTTTTAGTTAAATAATTTTCATAAGGGGTTATATAAGTTATATTTTCGACTATAAATATTCATATAAAATATAAAAAAATTTACTAAATCATGGTATTTTTTATAATTTTTAGTCATCAAATAAATAAAATTATTTTTCCACAGTAATGAAGCGGTGTTTACCTTATTAAAGAACAATTTAAATAAATGAGATTATGAAAATAAAAACAATATCCAAACCAATAAAATTATTATTTTATGATATTATTTAGAACATGATTCATCTTATATTCGACTTTAATGTGTTTTGGACCTTTATAAACCGAAAATAATTATGTAATAAAATAATATTTTCAAACATTCCAAAAGAGCCCCTCCTCCCCCTTATAAAAAGTCGTCAACTCTAACCTATTTCTCACACCTATAAAGCCCCTATTCTAATCCACAATATTCCCAATTAATATCCCTACAACCCTCTATTCCTCTTATAAGACTTACCTTAGGCAAAAGTCACATCATGGAATCCTTTTGGTTCAAACCAAAGGGAGTTACCAGATTTAAAGGCAACATCTCCTCTTAAGATATTTTCTTTTATTTTACTTCTCAAACCCCCTGAACACTATTTATTCCTCTATATTATAATAAAAACAGTATCCTAATTATACTTGGTTTTTTTAATGAGGATTATTTGAACTGAATGTACACACACTTCCATCTAGTGGGTATAGAGCATCATGTTTCTGTGGACGACAACCTACTGCCTCAAAAAACGATGATTGTTCAATCTTCTGCTACAACCTCTTATGGTGGCCATTATGATGGAACTGTAATTATATATGATATTTATTTTATCTATAATAATCTTTGATTCTCATTTATATCATACCTTTATTCTTTTCATGTTGTATATATATGATAATTTCATTTGAGAAAGTGCGGACAACATGCCCCTCAAAGTGATATGACTCGTTCATACCATACATGGAACATATAAAGATGGTGCTAATAATCATATGTAACATATATAAAATGTTATATGACATTTTAATAGTAATATAACTATGTATCATTTGATATTTTTTCCTTTTAAAATAAAAAAATGAAAAGGGGGTAGCGTTTGTGCGTACGTACAGATTTCCATCTCTATAAATGGGATGAGATTCATTCCCCATCATAAATATTCAAGAATAATTTTCTTTTTCTTAAAAAAAATAATATTTAAGAACATTATATCATTCTATATATTAATCAAATAAATCTTATCAATAAAAAAATGACTTATGTAAAAAAACATATAAAAGTAAACAAAACAATTAACACCCGAAACAAAGATACTGCTAAAATATTATTTACAAATCAATATTAGAATATCATATATAATATCATATTTATGTATGTGGTTATAGTATAATTTAATAACAATTATTTAACTATTATACATGAGGTTAACGTACCCTCGACCCAGGAAAATTACAAGGTAAGGGTTAATTCCTCAATCTCAATATTTTTTGAGATTGTTTATATATATGTTTTTAATGGGACATATTTATTTTACATTTCCATGTTTTACAAAAGATTTTTCAAATGGATTCTATTTAAGGGAATATTTTACTAAAACATCATTTTAAATTTTTTAAGGATTTATTCTTCTAAACAATTCTCATTAATGTCCATGTTTTCAAAATGGTTTTAAGGATTTATTTTTACAGACATGAATGTTTTAAAATGTTATTTCCTTATAAATGTTTCAAAGTGGTATGGTAAAATTTGATTCCAAACTATCATATAAATGACTTACTTTATAAATTGGGTTACATTTAAATGATTTCTTGAAAAGAGATATTTCTCTCAAATATTTTTGCTAATCATTTTCAACTATGTCAACATACTTTACTAGATATTATTCTTGATCGAGGTTGATTTATTATAAAAAAATCTTCCATATTTTATTGAATTTGTTATGATATGTTTTACTAGGGATATGCAATTTTTATACAATTAATGGTTTATAGTTAAAGTATTGAAATTTCATATGTTAGTATTAATTTGAATGTTTATGTTATGTTTCAAAAAAATTATATGAGAAATGCATCAGACTAAGTTAGTGGTGGGTGGATCCCGTTATAGCACCTCGATGCATCAGTAGGTCTCATGAGATATACTAGTGTCTTGGCACAAGGCCTTGAAATAATATTATTTTTAGTATTAGAATGAGGCCTTGACTATGTGGTTATTATGTTCGGCATTATGTATTCCATCATTATGAAATTTTCTATTGATATTACATGTGATTATACGACTAGTTGATTATCCATGTGAATAAGTAAATGAAATTATTTGATTTATATTTTCCCTATTTTGCTGATGTTTAAGTTTAAAAGGCTTTTTTCTAGTTTTATACAATGCCTTAAATATTTATGCTTATTTATCAATGTTTCTGCTATATTGTTATCCTTAATGAGTATCTGACCTCACCCCATTCTATGTTTTATTTGTTACAGGATGTGAAGAAGTATATTATGACTAACCTACAAGGATTGTCAAAGGGATATGAATGTGGTCAGTGGAGACAATATTGTTTTTTTTCATTTTATAATGTAATTTAATGTTCGTGTATATAATCTATTTTCCATGACTCCTAAATTGATTGGTCTTTCGGGACATGATTCCTTGTAATCATGCTAATGTTATGTAATAAGGCACCAAATCTGGGTAACTGGGGTCGGGGCACTGAATTTCATCTTGATAAAAGGTATTTTGGTTTGAGAGGAAGTGGTGTCTTATTGGGATCCTTTTATAAGTGGGACATGTAGAATTTGTTTAATAAGATGTTAACTATTTTAGTAATTTGGATTTAAACGTGGACAATAATGGAGTAGGAAAAAATTTAGTCAGTCCACCTCTCATATATATAGATAATGGATATATTTTGACATATTTATGTGTTTCTCAATTGATTTATCTCTAAAACTTAATTTATATAAAACATTGTAACTCAATTTTATCATTGGTAATTTTCATTTATGACTAAAAATAAAACTACCCATATTAAATAATTTATCTATTTCTATTAAAATTTTAACAATTATTTTATAATATTCATTTTCTAAATTAAATATAAATAAATTTTAGAATAATAAATATATATTTAATATAAATAGTTGTTGAGAAACTATTACATGGGTTCTAGGATGTCACATATATAAATCTATCATAAAGTTAATATTTTTAAATATATAAATTTTTATTTTCAACCAATATTTTATAAGGAAAAAGGTTTCACTATAATTTTATGTTACGATTATATCATTTAGATGTTATAAAATTCATGGAATATTTGAAATATATATAATGTACTTTTCACCTAAGAAAAAATATATTCAGAGAAAATCCCAAAATGATTATTTGATATTATATTTTCATTATACATCAAAAAATAAATTTAAATATTTAAAATTAATATTCAGAAATTTTGGAATTTAGATTTTAATGGTTATAATATAAAAAAATACAATATATTTTCCATCGTAATTTAATTTTTTATTTGACTAAATATTTTATTCTTATTTGTTATAAATTATATATTATATTAATTTTATTATATTATTCATATAAAAAATATTTTTCATCATCATTTACCTATATTATATTTACATTTTTCTGTAATATATTCATATTCAATATAAATTAAATTTTATGGAAATATGAAATTTCAAGAATAAAATGAAATTATTAGTAATTTAACATTGATAATTGAATTTTATCAAAGTATTAGTATTTAATTTATTTTTTTTACGAATACATTTATTTATTATAGTTCTTACATCTTTTACAACCATCTATTTCAAAAAATACAATATAATGGTCACTTATATTTTTTCATTAATTATTTGGGGATTTTTATATTTGATGTTACAAATTAAGTATGACACTAAAAAATATTAAATAATGAAAAGTATATGTTATTAGATTTTGATGTTATAGTTTACCCCCATAAAGTAATTCAATACTCAATATTTTATTACAATTATAGAATCTGTAAATGGTATTGTTGCCTCATTATATTCTAACATTCCTAAATTACTTACAAAATGTTTTAATTCATCAATATAACTTTAACTGCAACAGTGTAATTATTTTTTTAGTAAATTTGCTCTATGATTATTCATTACAACATTATTATTCATTTAATAGTTTTAGGTTATATTTGTGCAGCCTTTCACTTTTGTACATGTAAAAGATCAATAATTTACTTCCCTAGAAGTGATATATAGATCAAAATATGTACCTGGGAGAGGTATGAAATAAGTGAAACAAGATATGTAACCTCCACTAAATGATTCTAGATTTTAAATGGTCCAATGTATATAGGGATTAACACCCCCTTATATAAAATTATAATAAAATTATTCTAGAGTTATATTCATATGATTTCATTATCTCAAAAATAAAACACTAAATATCATTAAAGGATTTCCAAATAATTATTTTTTCATCATTGTATAGCATTAATAGTAAGTTAAATAATTTTGAGATACTATTTCATCTCTTGCAAAATGTCTATCATTACAAATATTTTCTCTCTCACTTCATCGCAACTTGATTGACTGCAACATCACTTCCCATAAAAATCCTTATATGGTGGCATTTAAATATTATTATTGAAAATATTTTTATAACAGAATTAAAAAAAAATAGGAAGGTTTTTATCCCAACCTCCATCTAAATACTGTGAATCAGATATCAAAATATCTTATATATTTTCATGGCCCATTTTGAGTTCCCAACAACATTTAGGTGATACTTTTTACAAAATCATAGCATTGAATATTGATCATATTTCAGAAACATTCAATACTTCAAAGAAATCCTTAGATTCAAATATGATACAATATAATTTAGTACACCATGTAACCTTATGACTTCTTATATAAATATTATGTATAGTTTTTCATGTGGGGAATCTTCTCTAATAGATATAACATTCATGGAATATAAATAGAGAACAACTATTACTCAAATTATATTAAATCCAATATATTTTTTGTTGAGTCCAAAACATATCCATTGTGATGTTCTATTTCTTTCAATCAAGTGTGAGTAATGGATGCATCATCTATTATGATTTTTTCATCATTGTCATGATTGTATATATTTTATCAACATGAATAATCTTAAATGTATATTTTCATATAATACCACTATAAATTCCCATTGGGATCTCTATATTTTTTTTATAGCCATGATTGATAGAGAATAATTATTTAGGTGAAACATCTAATAGATTTTGCTAAATTATTATCTTAATGGAACAAATATCTATTTATAAAATGTATTAATTAAATTTATTTAATAAAAATGTCAATAACATTGACCACATTATTCTATATCTACATATCCTCATTCATTTTCTTCCTTAAATTCTCCATGGATGGATAGATGGTCTATCATTTAAGAAAGTTAATACTTATACCCATATATTATTAATGAAGGGTTAATCATTTTCATGTACTTGACAATTGGATCTTTTACAATACTCATGAAATATTGTGTGGAATAGAATTTTGTTCTTGTAGAATTAGCTATGTTATTACCCATCCACATTGGTGATGTATTTTAAATTTAATTCTATGAATAGTTACAACCATCCCCTTTATAAATTAATTAACATTTGTATTTTTTAATATATAATTTATAAAATATTGGAATTTTTTAGATTTTAAAATTTTAATTATATAGATTACAACAAAATATTTTCAATGAAAATACTACTTAGACTAGATCTAGATCAAACATTTGGTATCTCTTCTCATGGATTCTTAATTGATAGTAAAAATAAGATATAACAAATTTATTAAATATAAGGAACCATCCCATACCATTTAATTAAATAATATTTTTTCTTATAGACAGTTTTCTACAATAGGATAATGTAAGAATAATTGTGTTGTCCAAAATGTTAACATGGTATATCAATGCTTCCCCAATATCTTCCCTCTAAAGAAACATCCCTATCCACTATCTCAACATTTTAGGGGATTTTATAGTCCCACAAGATTCTTAAATAAAATTTTTAATAACCATAAAATCTAAGAGAACATATAATTTTTTCACTATGGTTTGTCACTGTCTTTATATGTTAATTTTTTTCTTCAATAAGTACATAATGATACCGATGATTGGGATTATATGTCAAATTAAGGAAACAGTTTTCATCAAAAAAATGTTATTAACATGGGAAACAATTTCTCATTCCATATAGCTATTAACATAGTACCCAAAAATTCCCATCATTTTCTTCCTTTCTCATAGAATGTATGAGGTTATAAAAAATATGTACCACATCAATTTTTTATTTGTAACATATAAGGATTATAATAATTAAATAGATAATTATTTTTTGTTTATTTATAAGAATTTAGGGAATTAATATTCATTTATTATGTTTCTATCTTCAATAGATGGTGTTATGGGAAATATCTTCCATTTCAACCCATAAATGATGAAATTTGGATTGATTTTAATTTTTTTAGAATTAATGATCTTATCATAGTTTATCAGATACATAATATATATAGGTTATATGTTATTTCTTAATTTTCATGATCAGGTTATGAAAATTGAATTTTATTTTGAGAAGAATTGATCAATCCATTATATCATCAATGAGTATTGATACACCCCCAGGTGAACCACCCCATCATATAAAATAATTATCGAGAATATTTTAAAATTTATTATTTAATATCAGTAATTTAATTAAATCCATTTTAAATGGAACCTTTCATTTATTCACACGAACAATTACAAAGTTATTTTAAAAATCACACACAAAATATGAAGGATGAACATGTAAATCTTCATGTAATACATAAAAATATTCCAACACATATGGAATTTCTTCAATATTGAGATATTTAAAAAATTATATAAATAATCTTCATGATTGGGTATTAATACCCATAGAGTATACATATTTTCCATCAGATGTTCAGAGTCACCCTTACACAAATAGATGACCAAGGGATGAATTCGAATTTTATATGGGGCTTCCAAATAATGAAAATTAAAATATATTTTTATAAAGAGATTTAATACAAGGTGAAAATCACATAAAAATACCAAAAAGGATGTAATATATAATTTTCATAAATAAAATTCCCACAATCATATATTAATGAATATATGTACACTTTTATGGAAATTATAGTGACACATAATTCATTCATATAAAATTCAGATTTTAATAATTGAATGGGTGATTTTATATCAATAAAAAATGATATATATATATATATATATTGTGGTTCCTATATAATTAATCAAATATAAAATTCATAATTCAAGAATTATTGACATTTATTATTTCAATAATCCCATGGTCTGGTGATGATGCTGTGAAATTCAAGTACTCCTCTAAATTTAAATATTAATGTGTAGTTTTTTTATTTAGTAAAATATTATTTTTTCCCTTCACTAGTCATCCTCCTTAACCCCATTAGACAATAACATGATTTAAGTCACTCATTTCCATAATAAAATCATATTCTAATACCTTACTGTAAATCTCCATCATGTTCATTTCACATTTTCAGTTGTAAAAAAATTAATTTTTCCTTCAATTTGATTTATCATTTTGTTTTCTAGAAAATAATTTTCATTATATATATTCCAAAGACGATAAGTAAAATGGGTGTCTCCAAATTCTATTTTATCATTGAGAATGAATTAAAATTTATAATCATGGATTATATACCATCTTATAGTGTTCTGTGTTAAACAATGTGGTTTTATACCACTAATGAATTAGTATATCTTGTTTTTAGAGTTATGTATACAATTCAATGCATGCATTACATGTTACAAGAATTATTATTTATAAATTACAATGTATTCACTATCCCTTTTTTTAGTCATCAATTGTTCATTCGATATAATTTTTAAATGGATTTGAGGAAAATATTCAGTAATGAATATTTTCATGAACTCATCATATTTGATAGATTAAATGTCTTTATATGATGTTGAATTCTTAATATTTTTCATTGATTTATTATCTTCGCATTACACATGATAAAATGAAATAATAACTGTTACATGGGATTATCATTAGAGAACAAATATTATAATCTCAATTGAATTAATCTATCAAATTTTTTTTATTAGGTTAGATGAAATAATGAGGGAATGAGTTCTCTATTTCATAATGTAAATGATGATATGTTACTCCTTACTCAATGAATTCATGAGATAAAAACACTTTCTATTATTATTAATAAATTATGAGATATGAGTGAGAAATTCCATAAGATTCAATACGCATGAAATAATCTAATTTGGTATATTATTAGTTAAATCATGACATTATCCTTTAGAAATGTTTTATAAATGTTTCATAAATGATCCTGGTGATAAAAAAATAAATAATAGTTAGTATACCAACCCAGTCATGAAATAAATTACCATTATATATATTTTCTAGAATACATAAATCATTACAAAAATAGAAACTTGAAGATCATACTAGTCTAGTAGATTTGGAAACATGGAACATATACATTGGTACATAATAAAGCTAAATTATCTCCCATTTGGTTCTTTATGACTAGAATCATTCATAGAAGTATCAATAATAATACCTATCTACATATCCTGGGGAAAAGAAAAATAAAAATGGGAGACATCAGAGGCTTAGTTATGGTAAAAAAGGGAGACATGGAATTATAATCGTGAGTATAAGGGTAAGACAACATGATCAATAATATGTAAGATCATACCCTAAATATTATAGATCATACACATGAATCATGGAATAATGATTTCTAGTTCATAAGACATGAAATATAAGGAAATAAAGAATAGATTCCATGAAATCATAACATAGGAATAAAACTGGGAATTTTGAAAGACACATAATCATATAATATGATTTACATAGTAGAAAAGGAATTGATTCCATGGAAGTCGTACTAGTATGGGTTAACTCCCAATATCATCTTGCTACTCATGGTTTACATCCACAAACATCTTAGTAGCATGAGTTCACTCCTCATACCATACTTGATGGTGTGGTTCACTCCTATGGCAATCTTATAATTCATGGTTCATTCCCAATACTATCATATTCTATCTCATGAGATATAAATATTTATCCAATTCATTGGATGGAGATCTTGGTCCCACCCATCTCATATTTAAATTCACATACATGTTCCACAATATCATAAATAATCATATCAAAACCCATGTAATGAAATGGGTTTTATTAAAATGTAAACATATAATAACCAATAGAAAAAGACAGGTTTCATAATAATTTCATCTTAAACAAAACCCATGTAAAGAATATGGTTTTAAAATCATATAACCTGTGAAAGAGAAATGACATTCATCAACATCATTCCACCAAAAAATAATCAATTAAAATAAATAATATGAATAGAGGCATAGAATAATTAAACCATATAGTCAATAGTAAAACCATTTTATTATATATTAGAAAAGAAAAATAATTTAAAAATAAGACTTTAAAAAATTTCTTGATGAAAATATCCTTTATTTATTTCAAATAATTTTTAATACATAAAACCCTTCTTAAAAATTTCGTTCAAAATATTGTTTAAAACATATAAAGTATTATTGTAAAATCATAAAACGTTTTTAAAATAACTTTTCCTTGAAAATGATCTTCAAATATCAATTGGAAATATTTTTGAAATGATTTTTGGAATCATGGTTTTTGAATATAATTGATTTCCGACCAGAAAGATATACAATCGTATTTTACATAAAAACATCATCAAAAGTACCAAATTTTAGAAAAATTGTAATAATACATGGATATATCTTGAATAAACAAAGTATTAGGAAAACCATGAGTTTTCTTGAGAGAATGATCAAAATATTTCATCAATGGAAGCATAAACATAAACAATCTCAAAAATCATTTAGATTTTCTCAATAAACTATAATAACTTGTTAAAATAGTATCATAATATATATATATATATATAAACATTACAAGAAGCTTAAAATTTCTTAAAAGAAATGAAATTCCTGATATAACAAGTAAAATGAATGAATATACACCTCAAACGTGAATTTAGGTTTTTAATAAAACATCAAACTAAATGAAGGAAAATTGAGACAAAATAATTTTGCTGATTCGGTATCTTTTGAAACAAAATACCCATGAAATAAAGATCATAAAATGAATATTTGATTACCCATAAATTAAATTATAATATACATATAATACAATCAATCTCTTTACATGCATCACATAAAAATAATGAGTGGTGAACATAGCATGTATCTCATAGGGAAAAAACGTAAGATGAAATCACATTACTTTGTGTCTTGAATCTCATCGTACTCATTCAAACCAACTGTATAATAACTATAAATTTATTATACATTTTATATAGAAATATTTTATTGTATTCAATACTATATTGTGTTTTATTATTAACATATATTACATATTATCCAATAGTCCATTGTTAATGATTCACTTTGGGTAATATTCGCTTTTTTCTCGCTCATGTGTAAATTTGTTATATCTTTGGTTCTTATACATATATAATGATTAATGACTATAAAAAATATATAAATATAATGTATATTCTTTATAATTTTATTATAATAATATATATAATATATATTTATGAAAATGGAATACATTGTTAATAGAGACGGTATGCAGTACGTACACATGATCACTGTTTCCGTTTTTAATGTTGTATTGAAATAAATAATGTAAATTGAATATATATATATATATATATAATTTTTCAAGTATAAATATTATATAATATATATCATACTATTTTACTGAATTCATCCTTCGTAAATTCCATGTACTATGTGAATGAGTCACATCGCTTTGAGGGGCGTTATACACACAACATAAAATGAGATTACCTTATTAAAACCAAATTAAAATTAAAAATATGTTTGTTTTAAAGTTAATAAATAATATTAAATACAAAATAAATATATTATATAATATATATATATATACATGAATATGTTCCATCATAATTTCCATTATGAGTGTGGTTAGGAAAATTGAACATTCATCATTTAGTGAGGGGGTAGTTCTCTATAAACGTAAACATTACACTCTTTACTGATTAAATGGAGGTGTGTGTAAGATTTGGTAAAAATTCTAGCATAAAAACATATTTTTATATTCAAGAAAATGTGTCTTTATAAAATAATTTAATAAATAGTGTGCAGTGGGTGAAGAAGAAAAATAAATGAAAGGACATCAGGGAAGATGTTACATCGTAATCGGGTGACTCTTTTTGGTTTGTGCCAAAAGGATTCCTTGGATTACTTTATTCCCCAAGGGATGATTAAATGAGGAATGGAGGGATGATTTGAAGTGTATTTAGATGATATATACTGAACATAATCGGTTTTAGAGGTGTTGATAAGAGGGATAGTTGGTGTCCTTTTATAGGGATGGAGGAGTGACACTCTTGTAATTATTTAAAGAGATAATTTCACCAACATTTTTAAGGTTACAAGTGGATCCAATAATGGTTAATAGTGTATATAATTTACTATAGGGTCACCATATGATTGGAAACTTTGTTTTGGAAATGTATATATGTTGTATCGGGTCTTAAATTTAATCTTTAGTCCTTAGTTATGCTTAATTTTACCTTAATCGATGTAATTAATATTAATTATATTCACTAATATTTTTTTTGTCAAAAACTATGTTGACCTTATTATAAATTATAAATTTTTCCCTTTTTGAATATGGAGTCCATTATTATAAATTCCAAACATATAATTTAATGAAATTAATAAAAATATAGACCTACAGTCCGGTTGACAATGCATTTTTTTAAATAAAAAATGATAAAATGTTTTTTATATTTTTATGTATAATTTCAATGTAAAATTAGTTCCAATGACCCAAATTAGGTTAATTGATAAAAATATAAGATAACTTAATTTTTAATAAAAATAAAAATTTAATTTATCCTTATAAATAAATTCTATATAACAACAGTTTTGAATTAAAATCCGGTATCTTTTTACTATTCATCCAAAAATGATGTTTCACAAAAAATCCAAAAAATTACCCTAAGATAATCTAGACATTATATATTAAAATATTATGATTATTTTATCAAACTAAATATCTAAATGTGTGTAAAATTAATTTTATTATTTTTTCAGAGATGGATAATAAACATAGATAATTTGAGAAAATTGTATTTTTAAAAAGGAAAGGACTTTACCCAAAATAATATATTTTGTTATCAGAATGTTTTATTTATATAAAAAATTATAAAATATATTTTAGAATTAGTTATTACTATTTATATTGCTCAACATAATGACTAGTTTATAGTTATCTCATTTAAATAATTATAACTATAAAATAATAAACATCAATGTTATGTGTATTGTACTCAATGTCGATGTACCGTGTAGCATAACCCGTCTTGATGTGAAGAGTAACATACACCATGTCTCTATTCCACGTAACATACTCCATGTTGATTTCACATATATCATACTCAACATTCTTGTTAGATGAAATGAATTTTTTATTTAGCGCATTGCAATACATAAATAAAAATTTAATTTATTCATAAAATGGTCCATAAAAATCCAATGTGTTATATTCTACCCCTATTTGAATGAATTTTTCCATTGATATTCACCACTTGGGTAAAAAAAATAAGCATAATTCTACTTCATCATATCCTCAAGTTCCTATATATCATCCTCTAACTGGTGATTTCTCCCCAGAACTTTGACAAGGTGTTTGGTCATGTTTCGTAGAACATTCTCTATAAGATCAAGAATTTCAATATGCTTATCCTCATAATAAAGATCATGCTCCATCGGTATGAAAATTTAATTTAGTAATTATGATGGGTTATGTATTTACTTCCTCAATATAGATACTTGAAACACATCATTTACTTGAGATATATTTGGAGGATGTTCCAAGTGATATGTTATTGTCACGATACGATCAAGAATCTCAAAGGGACCAATATACCTAGGGCTTAGTTTCCCATTTTTCCAAAATCTTGTAAACATTATACAGGATAAAATTAGTATAAAGACATTTTCACCAACTTCAAATTCAAAATCGCATAGATAGTTATCAGTATAAAATTTCTGTTAAATTTGAGCTTCTTTTAGGATTCTGAATACTTATAACCTTCTCAACCATTTCATCAGTAATATAAAGTCCCAATATCATTCATTATCCATCTTCATCCCAATACATTAGAGCACTACATTTCTTGTTATATAGGGCTTCATAAAGTTCCATCTGAATTCCTTAGTCAAAGATATTATTGTTTGAAAACTGAAGTTGAGGAATGTATTGATCCCAAACACCTTGGGAATATAAAGGAGAGTATATCAGAAAATCCTCTAGTATTTTAATCATTATTTAAGGCTAAATATCTATCTGGGTATTATAATAAGTGATGAAACTCAATTCTGTATCATATTCTTGCGGAATAATTCCCCAGAACATTGAGGTAAACCTCAAATCCCGATCCGATATAATAGAATGTGGTACTCAATGAAACCATACCACTTATGTAATTTATATCCTATAAAGATTGTCTAGAGGGAATTATTCTTTAGTATATATGAATTTTGTTGACTCTGTAAGGTGATTGACTACCACCCATATAACATTAAACCATTTTGTGGGTTTTGGTGGTCCAATGACTAAATCCATAGTGATCTTCACCCATTTCCCTTATGGTATGGGTAATGGATGAAACATCACATTTTACATTTGTCTTTCATCCTTAACATATTATCATAACATGCAATGAGAAACAATCTACAAGATATTTCTATTCATTCCATCCAAATATATATATTCTTTCAAATCCCTATACATCTTCTTAGTTCCAAGATTAATAGAGAATGAATAAATATGATCTTCCTATAACAACTCTTTCATTAAATATGGTATGTAAGGAAAACATACATGTTTTATAAACCTTATCATTTCATTCTGATCAAGGTTAAACTCAGGAAAATTTCATCATTTATTTTCTCGCGATTCATGTCCATTCTACACCTCTTTAATATTCACATAGATAGAGAGTTAAAAAATTCATTTCAGAATGATAATATTTTTACCATTCCTTTAGGATTTCTAGATACATCCTCTCAAAAACCAAAAATATTATATCTCTTTTGATCCTCATCATAGAAAATCTAATATGATCATTTTATGTTAAAGCATCTGCTGCCTTGTTTACATTCCATTGGCGGTATTGTATTGAGAATTCATAAATCTTTATCAACTCTAAGCTTCTTCTATAGTGCATGTTTTACTACTTCTATGTGAATTGATAATTCATACTTTTATGATCAGTATATATATCACTCATTTCTCAATAAAGGTAATTCTCCATATCATTAATGAACAAATTATCAATGCTAACAACAAATCATGAGTTGGGTAAATTTACTCATGAATCATCAACTGTCATGAGTCATATGCTATAACCATATTATTATTCACAAGAACACATCCCAATCACTTCTTGTCTGAATCAATATAGATTACACCCATTATCCATGATAGGAAAACATAAGCATAGGTGTACCAAATAACCTTCTCTTATGTTCTGGGAATTTTTACTCACAATCATCTATCTAGAAGAACTTGAAACCCTTCTCAGTTATCATGGTTATTGGATTATGTAGTGGTGTGATTATCTACAAACCGTCGATAATATATATAGATAACCCTCAAAATCTATGGGTATATTTCCATGTGGTTGATCTAGGATAGCATTAAATATCCTTTATATATTATTTATCTAATATAATAACTTCTCTTGAGATTATTTGGCCAAAAAATGAAATCTTTTGAATCCAAAATACATAGTTATTAAATACATCCTACAGATTCTCCTTCCATAAGATCATTAATACAATTCTCATGTGATCATCAATATATTCCTTTCACTTTTAATATATAATAATATCATCTACAACGATAACCAAAATATTGAATAAGGTAATATATAAATATTCTATTCGTTAAATCCATGAAGATAATAGTGGAATTAGTAATTCCCAAAGGCATCACTATATATTCACAATGTCCATACCTCATATGGAATGTTGTCTTGGGTATATCCTCTTTCATGACCCTAAATTGATGATATCCAGAATGAAGGTAAATAATCGAATATAATTGGGAACATCTCAATTGATCAAACAAGTCATAAATATTTGGAAGAAGATACTTATTCTTGATCATGATCTTGTTCTACTATCGATAATCAATGTAGATCCGTAGTGACCCATCATTATTTTTCACAAAAATAATGGGTGAACACCTAGCTGAAACACATGGCCTAATGAATCCCATATCAAGGCTTTCTTAGAGTTTATTCTTCTATTTTTGTAACTCAATTGGAACTATTCTGTATGGATTCCTTGAAATTTGTGTGGAAGCATGTAAGAGTTCTATTAAGAACTCAAACTAATATTTTTGTAGAAGACTGAGAAAATATTCTAGAAAGACATCGACAAATTCTTGTATAATAGGAATATCATCGATGTTGAATAACTCCCCAACCATTTGATATAAACCACCCTTTTGAAAGGTAATTATGATTGATACACTATAAGTAATCTCCACAAGAAGTTCACACTTATCATAATTTGTATATATGATCATATGAGGGTTTGAAATATAAAAAGTAGCATCTATTACTTGAAAATTGATATGGGATTTATGAATAAAAATCCAATCCATGCCTAAGATGACAAAACAAATACACCAAAGGAAGAATGAAATGATTTAGAGGAAGTACATTCCAACAAAATTCAACTATATAGAAAGCATACACTTGAGAATCAATCATCGTACCATTAGGTGTTTGCACTGATAATTCCATAACTAATACTTTTTGTGGAATCATATCACCAATAGAAAATTATTTATATTTGAATGATTTGGTAGATCCATAATCAAATATGACAGTATCCATTCTAGATTTGATGGTAAGTGTAGCTTTCATCACATCATTATTTCACCCCCATAAGAAATAGTGATTTCTTGATATTTCCCCTTTTACCTCAGCTTAATAGGTTGATTAATTTGATCATCATCAATAACACTTGGGGTTGGTTAGTGGCTAAAGTAATACATGTTCACCGTACACTTGTATCATTGAATCATGGGGGGTTCATTCCATGTATCTTTTCCACATCTACATCATTTTCAAACGTCATCGCATAACATCAGTAATCAAACACCAGATGGCCTTACGTTCCATACATAAAACCGCTATTATAACCATTAAGGAAATTTCCTCCATGATTCTTACCACACATAGATCATAATTTGAAGCTCATCTTCTTCTCTTCATGGTTTTTATATTATCCATTAAAATCCATATTTATCTTCTTGTCAAAACCATGAGATTGATATGTTACTCTTACATCCATTTCCACCTTGATATCACAACACACATTCACTTCATATCTACTAATGTCTCATATAGAAAATTAATTAATGATAAATTTATTTAATAAACCAAAGAACCAATGATATTTACATTAATGTGGTATGATAATTACTTAACCATACCTCGCTAGTCACATGAAATTTTCCATGTAGGTACAACATATTCATTACCCATGTTCTTCAACTCAAGTAACTCTATCTTCATCTTGAAAAAAGAATCTAAATAATTTACTTATTAAAAAATATGTTCTTGAACTTGTCCCAATCAATGAATTCAATCTGATCTTGCTACCTCATGTTGATGATTATAATCCACCATTGGTCTACTTTTTCTACTAACTAATAGATAGATCAAATGAATTTCTTATGCTCTGAACAGTAGAAAATGAAAAATATATTTTTAGTAGTATGAATCCATTTTTTTGAAATAATTGGATCTGAATCCCCACTAAAATAATGTGGACATTACCTTATGAAAGGCTCCACAAAATTTTGTTCCCTCTTTTTCTAAATTAAATTTCAACCCCAATTAATAGCTTGAGAAAGTTGTGTGAGCATAGAAATAATTTTTTTTCATTCGACCTCACATGCTATTCAGTTTCTTATGAGGACAATATCTTCATTTTCCATCACAATCACTAGTAACATAGTTCCTTTGCGTTTTATATATTGAAGAAAAAAAATCATAGAGTAAGAAACAATTATAATAATGAATAACCACATAATCATGAAACCACACTTATATAATGTTTAAGTTATGAAACCTTACTTAATTAATGACACCATAGTTTTATCCTAGGTTATTCATAGACAACATGTTTCTAAATCCTTCATAATGGTTCATAAACAGTTGTGAATATCCAAATCATACCCCCTAGGAGTTTCAAACTAGGAGCACAATAAGGCATATTGTCTTTTAACAGATTACCCTAGGTTAGTCATGTAACATCGTGTTCAAGTTGTAACCCCAAGGTAAATCTATTCCAGAGCCACATCCACTTGTAGAATCTTGATAGAGATGTATTTCTAGAAAACCACTCCCAATATTCAATACAAAAATTCTAGTACATTTTTCTATACATTTCCAAATACGTATAAGTATATATAAACATGTCCTTAGGGTTCCCCCTAAGGTTTTCTGAATATATATTCCAATGGTTAGGTAAAACATTCCTTTGATACCAACTATAGAAACTGAGTCTTAACCTAATGTTTCATTATGTAACTTTCCTGGAATACATAAAACATTTCAAATATGGGTGGATAATGACCGTACTAGTCTAGGGCCTTTTCAAACCTGAAACATAAAAACCAGTACATGGGTGTGACACATTATCACCCACTAAGATCTTTAAGTCTATAGCCCTTCTTACACACATCAAAAAAATACATATTTTATAAAATTAGGGAATAGAAACATAAAAAGGGGTTATCTCAGGTACTAGGTAAGTGTAATAAAGGGAGACATGTAAGAATAATATTGTGAATGAATTTATGAGAAATGATCAAGAAAATACAATATCATACCCTACTTGTCAAAGATCACAGTCATTAATTATGGAATAAATATTTTCCGATAATAAGAAATTAATCATAAAGAAATATATAATATAATCCAAGAATGTTTAACATAGGAATAGAAAATGGAATATTGGTAGACACATAATCTTATAATATCATTCCATAATATCCAAGTAATTAATACCAAGATCATATAGGTTGTATGGGTTCATTCTCTATACCATCATAGTAGTAATGGTTCACTTTCATGCACATATTGGTAGCATGATTTCACTCCTCATACCATCCTAGCAGTCATAGTTCACTCCCATGGATTTTTTAGCTATCAATGATTATTCCAATGACCATATTATTCTATAGCATGAGATATAAATCATTATACAATGAATTGGAGGGAGATATAGGACCCACAAATCTCATATTATAATCATATATATATTCTACAAGTTCATAAATAATCATATCATAACCCATAAAATTTAAGGTGTATTATAAACATTTAACCATATCATAACATTTGGAAAAATAGTAGTTTCATTATCATTTAACCATAAAACATAACACATTAATATAAGCAGGTTTCAAAAGTATATAACCCATGAAAGAGAAATTAGATTCATCAAAAAAATTCATCAAAGCATAATCCATTTAGAGGAAGAATATTAATTGAAACATTCAATGATTTACCCATAAAGTCATGATTAACACCAAGGGGTGTTATCTTTGATGGGAAATTATTTTGTAATATCATTTAAATACATTTCATGAGGAGAATATCATTTTTTTCATTGTATTTTATTTAAAAAATAAAACCATTTTTAAATACAAATTCTTAGAAAATATATTTGAAAAATTATAAAAGAAGAATTGGAATCCGTAAAGAAATTTATATTATTTTTTCCTTGAAAATGGGATTCAATGATATTTCAAAAACATTTTATGAAACATTTTTTAATACATGGTTTTTAATACAAAATATTTATGACAAGAGAGATACATGGTCATATTTTACTTAGAAAAGAAATATGAAGTACAAATTTGTAGAAAAATGGTATTGATAGATGTATATATCGTGTCTAAAAATATGAAAAGGAAAATCATGAGTTTTCATGAGTGATGGATTATAGTATTTCATAAATGGAATCATAAATATAAATAATCATAGAAAGCATTGAGATTGTCTTAATAAATTCTTTAAACATGGTTTTTTAAGATCATACTCCCTATGTAAAAAATTAAGATTAAACGAAGAATAAAATATCATTAATTATATGAAATTAACTATATAACACGTAAAATACATGTATATACATCATGATAGAGAATTTATGTGTATAACAAAACATGAGACTCAATAAAGTTAAATTGAGACAAAAATATTTTACTAATTTAGTAACATATGAAACATAAACCCCATGAATGAAATATCTTAAAATGGATATGTGAATACCAAAAAATTCATTTATAAATTAAATAGAATAAAATCATGGGAAATACATACACCACAAAAATTTAATGAGTAGAGAACATAATATATATGTCACGGGAATAAAATGTGAGATGAAATCCTATTACCTTGTGTATTTACTCTCATCATAATCATTCAAACCACCTGTATAATACATATAAATTTATTATAAATATTTTAAAGGAAAATAATTCTTATATATAATACTATAAAAGGTTTCATTACAAAATTATATAACCCTCTTGTCAAAAATCTTATGTTAATGTTTCACTTCAGGTAATATTCTTTTTGTTTTTCACATGTGTCTTTCTTTATTCTATATTTGGTCTTTATACATATACCATGATTAAATAATATAATAAAAGATATAATATATTCAATATATTTTTATTATAATAATATATATAATATAGACCTATAAAAATGTTATACACCATTTATTGAGATGATAAGTTGCAGATACGAATGAACATTGTTTCCATTTTTATTGTCGTATTGAAAGAAAGAAGGTAAATGACATATATTTGTATATAATTATTATATTACCGCTATTATATCATATGTATCCTATAATTTCACTAAACCCATTATTAATTCAATACATGTAATGTGAAAAGATGGAAAATCGGTTTGATAGAGTGGTGGTCCACACTTTCTCAAACGAAATTATCATAATAACCCCGAATGGAAATTAAAAAAGATATATATTATAAATTTAATAAAAAAATTAAATAAATTATTATTATAATATAAATTTATATATATTACATCATAATTTTCACCATGATAGTTGTGATGTAAAACTGAACAATCATCGTTTAGTGAGGCAGTAGTTCGTCACAGAGGTAAACATTAGGTTTGTTACCCCTTAGATAGAGGTGTGTGTAAGTTTATGTCAAACCAAAATTATAAAAATACTAGTAAATTTAGGATACTATATTTTTATACAATAATTTAATAAAGATAAAGGATGTGATGGAAAAGGAAAATAAAATAAAGGACTCGATGGGAGATGTTACCTCTTAATTGGGTAAATCCTTTTGGTTTGTTCCAAAAGGACTCCTTGGAGGACATTATTCCAAGAGGAAGTAATAATTGAGTAATGGATGGAAGTTATAAAGGGTATTGGTTAGATATTGTATGATCCTAATATGTTTTATATGTGTGAAGATTGTGGAGAGTTGGTACAATTTTATAGTGAATGAGGATTGGAACTCTTGTAGATATTTAAAGTGTGAATTCGCCCACGTTTTTCATGTTGAATGTGGATCCAATTATGGTCCATTGTTGAGAAAAGTGACTCTAAGTTCGAAATATGTCCATTCAATGGGTTTTGGAAAAGTATATAGGTCATTTTGGATCATAAATTTATGGTTTAAACCTTAATTAAATTTAATTTTACCTTAATCAATGTATTTAATTTTACCTTAATCAATGTAATTAATTTTATTGAATTCACTATTTTTTTTTTCCAAAAACCTTTAACCTTATTAGAAATTATAAATTTCTCTAATTACTAATATGTAATACATTTTTCTAAATTTCAAACATAGGAGTAGAATAAATTAATTAACAATTAATCCTTTAGTCGGGTCAACAATGTGGGCTTTTAATGTAAAAATGATCAAAAGGATGCTATGTTTTTAATCTAATTTTAATTAAGAATTGGTTTTAATTGGCCAAATTTAATTAATTAAAAAATATATAATCTAGTTAAAATTTAAAAAAAAATCAAAATATAATGTATCACTATAAATAAATTATATTAAAAATTAGTTTTGAATTAAAATCCTATATATATTTTTACTATTCATCTAACAATCGTGTTTCTTAATGAAATCCCAAAAAATCACCATAATATAATTTGAAAATAATAAATTCAAAATTGAAGTTTATTTTTTCAAATTAAATTTCTATATTTTTATAAAATTATTTCTATTTTTTCATAAAGGGACATTAAAAGCTATTCATTCAAGGAAATGATAATTTTAAAAATAAAAGGACTTTTCAAAAAAATCATATCTCTCATTATCAATATGTTTTATTTGTATAAAAAAAATAATGAAATGATAATTATTTATTACGATTCATATAATTATTTTAAATGTCTAGGTTATAATTATCTCATTTAAAAAATTATATTATTAAAATGATGTTTCGTAGAAACAATAGTGTTGCATGTGGAGGTACTCCGATTTGATGTTTACTGTAATGTACACCAAATCGATGTTCTGTGTACCATTGTACAATATGATGTTCATTGTAAATTAAGCCAATTAGATCTTCTATGTATTGTATTCCATGTTCGTATTGTGTGAAATGAATTTTTGACTAAGTGTATTACAAGACATAAATTGAAATTAAATTTATTTTAAAATAAGGTCTATAAAAACATGTGGTGTTACATTTGGTGATAAAAATTATTAATTTTTCAGTCTTATATAATGGAAAATAATTTTGAAAAATAAATAAATACATAAATATTCCCCCAAAATGATAAATGCCTCAGACCAAGGTAATTTATTTTCTATATCCAATTATGTTATCTAATCATGACATGAAAATAATCTCAGGTCCTTTAAAATAGTTCATTGAGATTATGTGAATCACCAAAAAATTTGTTATTAGGATTCCAAACCTAGTATGTAGTGACGAATCATTATCATTCACCATGTAAAGATAATTTTCAATCATAATTTTCCTTTATAAGATTATTATTGTCGATTAGATGTATGATAGATCACGTATCCGTTAAGTTTATTAGGGAAATGGTTATCATTTCATTGGGACCACATAATCTCAAATTTATAAAAATTTCCAGATATAATTATATGTATAGTCTTACCCATGGAATTTCTAACTAATATTTTCAAGTCACAATCCCAATGATAACAAAACTTGTACCTAAAAAATAACAATTCCCTTCACTAATACAAAAATAAAGATCCCAAACATTTGAAACATTAATTATATATAATTTTATATTAATATTCATAATAAAAAATAATTAATATTAACACAAAAGCTAATGGGATATTGTATTAACTTATTAGATTCAAAATCATCTTATTCAACACCATCATAAGTATTTCCATAATATATAACCTCGCATGAAACCCTATATTGAAAATCAAATATAATTTAATCCTTAATATCATTAGGAATGGTAACATATGATATGTTTAACTCATTTGGGAAAAACGGTAAAAATAAGGGTCGTCAATCAATGAGTACAAGTGCGAATAAGATAAGAATATTTGTATGAGGACAATACCATATCAGAAGAACATGGAAATTTTGGATCATATCAAAATATATTTTTATTAGAAGAAAATTTTATTTTATTTTAACCTAATTCAAAATTCATGATATGATGAATATACATAATATATACGAAGGTGTCACAAAAATCAAAAAAAAATATTAATATTATGGTTTAGGGGAAACGTTTTTTACAACCATAACATTATATATACGGAATAAAAAATCATCCTTATATACCAATGTGTATTAGGAATCATTTCTATTTATATCATAATTATATCAAGATATAGAATACATTACTATGATCATTATAGGGATATATAATTCTAGCCCCACCATCCTAATAATGAAAACGAAACATATGTGTTCCATGGGATCAAGACAACTACTATCATTATTGTATCGAATAATTAAAGTGTTAAATAACTAGGTTTTACAAAACAACAAAATAAGAATTTATTATAAATAGAGGGAAATTTGTTTATTGTAACATAAGAACATAATGATTTAATAACATAAGAAGAATCAATGAATGATGACATGGTTAAGGAACCCATTTTGAAGAATAATTAATAAATAAATATAAAATATAATAATTTATAATGAAAAGAAGTAAGTAATAGTTAATATTGTTTTTATTTTGTTTTCAAAAAATAAATGGAAGCATTAAAATAAATAATGGTTTCAATTGATAAATAATTTGATTCCATAGAATACACTACAAGAAATTTTTTGAAATATAGCATGTGGAAAATTTTAAAATATAACATTAATAAATATTTAGTTATAGATAATATAGTGGGGAAATGACCTCAATAAAAAATAATTCATGGAAAATTTAATCCATAAAATAATTTATGTAATATAAAAAGAGAGGTAGAAGATTTTTGATTTAATTGAAGTAAAGGGGACGTTGTCAATTACATGATTGAAAAAAGGTAAATTATGTTGCCATGTGAAATAAAATAGATTATAGATATGAAAATAACAATAAATAAATAAATAGATGATAATAAATTATATATTGTTTTATGATATAAATAAATAACATTTTTATTCAGGAATTGTCATTCATAAAAATCACTCTATAAAATTAAGATTGGAAAGAAAGAATTACATTAGGAATTTATAAAGTAAAAAATTAACTACAAAAATGACATTATGAAAAATAAAAACAGGCTATATACATGAATCCAATTATAATCTATGACTTATGATATTTTTTATTTGTAAACAATCATATTACTTTCCTTAATTAGTTGTTAGTTAAATATTTTATCATATAATTGTAATTATGATTGTTTCTAACATGTTTTATAATGGGGTTGCTGAAACTTATTCTCTCAAACATAGTTCTTATTTACTATATCTAAAAAGATACATAAATTATTTTTATGAATTATTTATACATCAACATATTCATTTGATATATTAAATGGTTATTTTATATATAATGGTATCCATTAAGAACTTGTTTCTCAAAATTTCATAAATATCAATAATTACATTATTATAATAACTAATTTTTTCTCCACCAATAAAAAAATATTCATGATATAATAAATTTCATATATATATATATTCATAAATTTTATTTTATAACCATCCATGTAGGGAGGTGATGAAAAAAATGAATATTACCCTCCCTAGGGACATTAATTAGTACATAGACATGGACAATATTTTTCCTTTTTAATGAATAAATGCATAAATATATTTACCTATTGATATTTATAATAATTTTATAAGCATTAAATTTACTAATTAAATTTTTTATAATAAAATATCCATGTATAGTAGATATTAAAAGTAGACCATGTTGCTCATTGAGGTGGTAGTTCACAGAAACAAAAGGATGACTTTTTTATTTTTTATGGGTAAAAGGGGAATATTGATAATAGAATTTCCATTGATAGAAACAAATTCCAGTATATTTATGATACCAATGATAATATTTGAGGATGGAATAATATAAATTTATGGATATTAAGAACATTTAATTATATATGAAGGAAAAAGAGAGATTAGGAACATTTACATAACACAATGGAATATCTACTTTGTAAATTGAATTAATCATTCTAGTGGTGGCCTTTTAAGGTGACAAGAACCACTAGGACGTGACTATTAGTATTGGGGATTTATTTTTGATTTGTTTTTCTGAAATGAGGGAAATTTTTTTGAAGATAAATTGTTTTGTAAAGGGCCCATTCTATAGGTTATAGGACGACCATATTTTAATTAGACGGGCACAATTGGGTGTAAGTTTCCCAAAATGTTCAAAATATTGGAGTGGGGGTTGTTTTATTCCAAAAAAATATCATACATATAAATAAAGGATATTTTTTATATATTTATTCTTTTTTCTCACTTAATTAATGTTTGAACATAATTTACATATACATCGGTGACATAATATTTTATTATGTAACATGTTGTTATGATTGAAAATAATAATATCATAATTTAATAATTGGTATGTAATGATTAAAAATATGAAAAAAAAATTATAATATTAAATTTCATAAAATAAAAAAATAATATAAAAATATTTAATATAAAATTCATTAAAACACTTTTAGAAAAAAAATCATAATTTTTTCAAAAAAACTTCCGAAAATGTTTTTTGAATGACAATATATTTAATTGCATAATTTTTTTATTAAGCATACATTTCAATAAAAATAATGTTTCATTATTTATTTATATTATTTTTATATCAAAATTATTTAATAAATGCCATGTTATATTTTAAATAAACATTTTGTATTATCCACTAGAAAATAAATATTTTCAGAAAAATCCCAACATTTCATCATAATATATTTTTTCATTAAAATTCAAAAAAAAATCATGTTATTTTTTAAAATTCACAATGTAAGAAATATGAATTATACTTTTATTAATAAAAATATAATATAATGAAAATATTTTTTTAGTGAAATTAATTTTGTTTAAATATTATCTTTTTTATTCATGATCGCAATTAATTTCTATTAATGTAAATTTTATTTTATTATTAGTATCTTGAATATAATATATCATATTTCAAAAATAAAATATTAATTTTTTTATAATGAAACTTTATATCACATCATAAAGAAATTTTTTAAATAATAAATTTGACTCATAAAATGATTCTATTATTTTTTAACTATACTAATTAATTTTTTTAATGAATTTATATAAAAAAACCATTTTTTATAATTATACATGTATTTCACAATGTTTTCATGTACATTTATACCCACCAACTAAACTAATATAATATAACGTTTGGTTGTAATTTCACCAGTATTTATTGGTTTATGATTTATTATAACTTTTCTTACTAATAAAGGTATTCAACATAATATAAATTATTTAAAAACATACTATAAATTTTTGTGTTTTTAAAATAAAAAAATTTCATATATATGGGATTAAATATCATCAACCAATAATGTATCATAATACCATATTGGGTGAATGGTGATTTTAAATGAGTTTAAATGAATACTGAAAACTAATAAATAAATTATTTTTAAAAAAAATTAAATTATAGCTAAAATAATATTTTGAATATTCTATTAAAAATTTCAAAAATTAATTATTTGGGTTATTATAGAACTGAAATGATGTGATATAAATATTTAAATCCATATTTAGACATATCAACCACTTTTGAAATAAATTAAATGAGAATGAATGAGATGTATCTCAATAACAATTGATAAAATAAATATTAATACCATGATAATAATATATTAGTGGTCAATTAGGATGGTTATATGAGTTTTATAGAAAAATTATTCTAAATATGAATGATAATAAATATTCAGAAACACATAGTTTAATATAGTCAGTGGTTATAAAACAGTGATTGATGATAAAAATGTGTAGTCTCTCATCAAAAAATTCCTCAAATGTCTGTGGATTAGGTCAATTTATAAAAATTATAATTTTTAAAGAAGATGGGGAAAATATATTATTATAAAATAGAATGAAAATAAATATTTTGGTGAAGGAGAATTTACATTGAAATTATTATGTCATATAAATTGGGTTTCATAAGATGAAATGATCGAATTTTTATCTATAATTGGATTGAAGGATATAAATATTATGAAATTACTATAGATGAATTCTTAAAGAATTATATTAAAAATGATGTTTTTAAAAATAGTTTTAAATGGAAGGGGGTATGTGGAATAATTTTCAATTCCCTTCAGTTCAAATCATCAAGATTGAGTTTTGTGACATTTTGTAGGGAATTGTAGATAAATATGTTCTATAAGAATGTGATCATTGGATTTTTTATATGGATTTCCTATGATATTAAAAGTTTAAGATGGGTTGGGGGATTATAGAAATGGTTTATTGATGGGAATTATTTAAAAAAAAGTAAAGAATATGTTTTAATAGAATATTTTACACATTCATTTTTTCAAACAAATATTAATAGAATTGATTCAAATTAAATTTATTAAATTTTTATTTAAAAAATAGTCTTATCTAAAATGTTATGTCATCCAAAAGTAAAATTCATTGTGCAAATTGTTATGACCTCATATTGTTAATGTAATTTATGATTTTATTCCACATAGATTCTTCAATTTTTTTAATAATGCATACATTGAGTGGAGATCAATAAGTTTTGGTCTGTTTTGGATATTTCAAGTAGATTTTTTTAAGATATATGATTGGAAAATGGCATTCCAATGTGGGTTTTATTATCTATGAACCCATAAGGTTAGTGGTAGAGGAACTTTTGTTACAACATGGTTGATGGTAATTCTCTATCAAACTATCTGGCCTCATGTTACAAATCATAAAACATGTTTTATTATCCAAAAACAATAATGGAGTAAAATTTGAAAAACCGAAAAACCAAAATATGTGTGTACTATAGATGTTTAGAAATCCATGTGCAATTAGTATAAATTTTTTTAAACCATGTCACCAAACCATTAGTCAATACATTTATAATATGAAGAGAATATTTTACAACAATTAATTGGATGTTTAGACCAATTATACAACACCAATGTAAAACTCTCAAACCATGAAATTCCACATCTTTCCATCAATGTTTCCTCAAATTTAAAGCTCAGTTATAGATGATAAAAGTTTTTTCATGATTGGGAATTATTCTATGTTATATAAGAAACTCTATTAATTAGGATTCTAGTATATCAAATATTAATACAATGACTTGAATCATATATCTATAATTCCATGGCATGATATATAGATTTTGGTTCCATATAAAGTTGAATTAATTGATTGTTTCTAGAATAGTGGTTGATATAAACTGTCCGTTGTAAGATCCCAGACTTTCTTTTCAGGTATGTTTTCTTTTTCTGGTCATTTTGGAGAAAAAGAGGTTTTTTCTAGAAATTTTCAAGGTAGACGATGCGTAATTTATCAGTACATGTCGTGTACTCAGTTTCCCCAGGGAGTCGTGTTCTAGCCATGTAGCGGCCATGCACATGGCCATGTGGGGGTGACCTGGAGGCCACCTAAATCAGAGTATGGAAACATCGTGTACACATCATGTACTTCAAAATTACACACCTTGTACTTTGTTTTTTTCATTAAATGCACCGAGGTCACGTGTAACCGCCAGAACTCTCTCCTTCTAGGTCCCATTCGACCGAGAGCTCCGTAAGGCCACGAATCTTCGACGAACCCCCGAGCGTGCATCGGTACTCCGAATCGAACATCGTCAGTTGCATAGTAATTACATTAATGAGTTCTCTCTTCTCCTAGTGCATCATCTTCTGATTTTTCCCCTTTCATGAGTTATCGTGGGTTGAATTTTTTATAAGTTTTTATAGATCTACGACATTCTAAGGATATTGAAGCCTCAAGATTCAAGTATATTGAAATCCCAATGCCAAGGTAGGTGTTTTGTGCCTTTCCATTAAAATTCATGATTTATATGTGATCTTTGGCCCAATACCCATGAACGAGGTATTGTGCGTTTACCGTTTTATCCCTATTGATTTACATGTATGATTTTATGCTTGAGTAGAGGATAATTGAATGTGAATTGGGTAAATAGATATGCTTTGGAAGTGTTTTCCCTTACATGTTTGGCATGTTTTGACCTTTGGTTCTAGTTTTCATGTTAGGATATTGTTTACTTTCCCATGCCTAGTATTGTAGGATGGTGTGACTGTTGTTATGTTATGCTGTGATGTTGTATACTATTTAGCCAAGTAGTTCTTCAGGTTTTATTTGGATGATATACACTGATACACTTGTATGACTTACACGGGGCCATGAGATTCTGGTGTATAGACCATATGGATTATGGATGTAAGGGCTTATCCTGAGTGTCATTTATACTGAAGATACAAGACTACAGAGAGAATTGACGTAATTCCTTCCTTAGAGTGTCTATAGATCCTCGACGTGGGCCACAAGGGGAATAGACGTTGAGTGCTTCCCCAGAGTGCCTTTAGTTATCGATACATAAGATGAATTGACGGTGAGTGGTTTCTCAGATAGTCTATGCTTAAGCTGAACCAGTGTGGTTAGACTGAGTGTACTGCCTAGAGGGTTTCTTATAATTGTTATCTAGGACCATAGGGTATGATCTATGAGTACTTCCCAGAGGGTTACCTATTATGTTTATCTTCTGGTTTATTTGGTGTTGCTATTGAAACTGTAGATTGTTTATTGTTGAGTACTTTCCTGTTTACTGGTTTTTGTACTTTTACCTACCATATATTCACTGACTTATAAGAATATAAATTGTGGTGGTTTCCTACTGGGATTTAGTCTCACACCCAATTTGGGCTATACTTTTGGGCCCAAATGGATTATATTGTTGCAAGTATAGATAAGGGAAATCACCCTTCTACTTCAGGTACTTGATTTCTATGGAGCAGGAGAGCATGGGACCAAGATGAGGCTTACGATGCTGAGGAGCTGTTTATCAGGTTTCTTTTGTACTTTGTCCTAGTACTATTCGGTATTCCAGCATTGCGATTTGTTTTGCTGCTTTCCTATACATATGTACCATGAATCATTCATATATATATATATCTGTGTGTGTGTGTGTGTGTGTGTCTGTGTTCTCTAGTTTATTGTTCCAGTCTTCCATTGTTTCTTTTTTTTATGGATTATTACTTCTTCCCATTTTTATTACTTCTTCTGATGTGTTACTCTTCCAATGAGGGCATAGTTTCCACAATATCACACCCAAGGCCCTCACTTCTATTTGGTAGCCTCTGGTGTTTGGGGAAATGCTCTTGAGGCCATGTGACAAACCAGGTACGGGGTGCCTCTAGGGGGCTTCCGGAACCGGGACATTACAAAGTGGTATCAGAGGAATTATTTTCATTTTAACTTATTGTTTGGAGCCTATATCCAGGGGTAGGATGGAATAGGTACTTGGTAATAAGATGTTTTCTGGAGTAGCTAACCTTTATACAGGGAAAAGCTAATCTACCTCATTTATTTCAATTTTTCTGGTTTTCAATTTTACAGTTGATCTGATTTCACCATTGGGTGGTTCACATGTTTTGTATTTTTTTCGTTGATGTTATTGGGGTTCTATTTCTGTCGCAACCCGATGAGGTGAGGTTATGCCATCTCATACATCATATAGGCACTTTTTATAAATAACATGATATGCATTCTTGCCATGCCATCTAGGTTGAATTTGATATTTCATGTTGTTGTGATAGATGTTATGTAGAATATGCATGATGTTGTGATAGATTCCTTGGTAAAAAAATACATGTTTTTTGATAGGGCATTGTTTGTGAAAGTTTTTGTTTGAATGAATTCCAAACTGTGGTTATTGAGGTGTTATGGGCCCTCATGGACCAGAATTTGGTGTATCATTGTCTTGTATTCCTTGTTATAATGTGTATAAGATGCCAATATTTGATTCGGGGGAGTATGGGCCCTCTCAGATCAGAATTTGGCACTCTCAATGTTTGTTTTATTGTTTTTCTGGGTTCCAAAGTAGTTTTTGAGGATTACTATGTGGAGAACTCTAGAATACATGCCTGATAGTTTTAACAACATGCCATGTGTTCTTCTATTCGGGAAGAAATAATTTTATTAAGTACATGTCTTGTACTTTGTGTATAAGCCGTGTTGTCCCTAACCATGTCGTAGGCTGTGTGGGCAGAGACATGTGATAGGGTGTTCCTTGCAGGAACACGCCATGTACCAGATGCACATGATGTGTAGTGTTTACCCTATATCCTCCTCTGTAACTAACAACACAGATGGATAAACATTAATCTATACACGCCATGCCAGGATTGAACACGCCGTGTAGTCGGACCCAGGTACCCAGTCGTGTCACTAATAACATGGTTCGGTGTTATCCTTTCTTGTACACACTATTTCTACATTGAAAACTCCGTATAGTGTGAGTCGTTTGATAGGTCATGTCATTAACAACACAGTCCAGGTGAAGCATGTCTAGTACACGTCGTGTCTTTCGTGAACACGCCGTGTAGTCTTGTCTTAGGATAGCCGTGTGGCTTAGCCGTGTAGAAGGACATAGGTATGGGAAGAGGATTCAAGTACACACCATTTGTGAGGATAACACGCCATGTGTTTGGGGTGTTACATGAACTGTTTTGGTATAAGTACACACGCCATGTAAATGGCTGAAGGGAACACAACTTGTGAGGATTATACACGTCGTGTAGTCATGTTTTTTAAAATTCGAATGCTTTCATTCTCATGTTCCCATATTATGCTTCTAGTTTTCAGTCCTTGACAATATTTTTTATCATGTGTGCTCGACCTTCAAGAGTTATGTCAACGAGACGTCCACTGGTTGTACGCCAGTTGCCACGCGGTGAACAGACACCAGACATTGCTGATTAGGGACTTCCAACAAACCCTCCAGTTTTTCTTATCATGTCTCCATCCGTTATACCTGATACTGGTGCTGATGCACAGTTTAGGGAAGGCTTCATAAGGATGATGTAGACATTTCAGGGAGCACTGCCTCCTACCACGTCGATGGTAGAATTGATGTGGGTTTTCCATCAACAGCATCCTCCCAGTTTCTCCGGGGATAGGGGACCCTAGGCTGCAAAGTCATGTCAAGAAGCCATGATTACAATCTTCAAGAATTTGGAGACGCCTCCAGAGAGGGGGGTCAATCTCGCTACATATATGCTTCGGGATTCCACCAAGAGATGGTGGTATGTGATCTCACAGATGGGAAACCAGCAAGTCATGACTTTTGATGAGTTCCAGCATATCATATATGACTATGTCAATCCAAAGACCTTGAGGGTAGATCTATCTTGAGAGTTTATGAGCTAGGAGCTGGTTACTTTTTTGGATACAGATTATTCCTCTCGCTTTACCAAGCAACAGAGCTTCACACCTATTCAAGGAGTTGATAAGTTATTAAGGGAAAGGAATATTTAGGATGGTCTTAGGCATGACATCCGATCACAGGTGAACATCTTCAGGTTGACTTCTATCACATCTATGGACAACCCGATGTTGATCACCGAGCGCAATATGAGGGATTCTGGAGTTGTGAGACAGGTCGGATCGGCATTTGGAGTTAGTATTACTCCTACTCACAGTTGGATGTGCCATAGGGAGTCCTTGCACGGTGATCCAAGGAGGTGAGACACATCTTTTGGTATCCAGGTGGTGTGCTACCTATGCAAAAAGCTGGCATATGAGGCCACATTGCCCGATGGACCCAGTGGACTTATGATCATGTAGCAATATGGGTCACCTTCAACACTTCTGTTAGATCATTTCACCAGCAACTGGTGACAGGGGTTCTGCATTGACTCTGCGTTCGGGAGTAGCACCACCAGTTTCTCACCAGTTTAGGAACTATAGTTCTTCCAGCCGTTCATGTCGAGGTGGAGGTTGTGGTTGTGATGATCAGTTTCCGGTCATTCAGTGACAACAGGGTGGATTAGGTCAGAGTGGTTAGGTAGGTTCACAGGGTCGTGAAGCATGTTAGACTTTTGCAGTGGAGAAGACATAGTAGAAGTATGATCCCAGACCCTTTACAGTTTGAGGTACGATCCTAGTTTCCTCAGTTTTATCTTCAACTCTTTTCGATATAGGGGATTACCATAGATTTATATTTTTTTCTATTTTGTAAAACCTTGGGCTATTAATCGTTTCTTATGCCAATATTTTGACACTAGACATTCCATTGGGGACTAATCTTGTGTACGTCAGTGCAAGGAGTGCCCTCTTGAGGTTGATGGGTGTCACTTTTTATGTGAACTCTATGTCCTTTAGATGACAGTCTATGATGTCATTCTCAGAATGGACTAACTAGTTCCCTTCTAGGATGTCGTTGATTGTTACTGCCGTACGGTAAGTTTCATATCACCATAGGGAGGATAATTTCTTCATAAGGGCGAATGGGATGTCTAGGCGTGCAAAGCGGGTCCAGAGCATCATGGGTTATGAGGAGTTACAACCCAGATTGCTAGTCTATATTTGGATGACCAAGGGAATTCAAAAATGTACATTCCTCCAGTGGTGGATTGTTTCAGAGATTTTTTTCTATAAAACAATTTAGGTTTGCCTCTAGAGTGTGAGGTAGACTTTTTGATAGATCTTATACCAAGAGTGGCACTGGTTTCCATTCCACCTTATAGGTTGGCAACACCGAAGTTGAAGTAGCTCATGAAACAGTAGGATGAGTTGTAAGAAAAGGGTTTCATCTGACCCAGTACTTCTCCTTGGGGTTCGCCTGTCTTGTTTTCGAATAAGGTAGACTGTACCCCCATACTTTGTGCTGATTACCAGAAGTTGAATCAGTTGACCATCATGAACGGATATCCCTTGCTGAAGATTGATGATCTCTTTGATTAGATTCTAGGAGACTGAGTGTTCTCGAAGATAGAATTGAGTTCTAGTTATCATCATTTGCATGTTAGATCATCTAATATACCTCTCACATCCTTCCAGAGAAGGTATGGTCTATACAAGAATATGGTTATATCGTTCGGTCTCACGAATGCACATGTAGTTTTCATAGCACTAATGAACTGAGTGTTCCATCCATACATGGATTATTTTTTGGTTGTCTTCATGGAAAATATCCCGGTGTACTCTCACAATCGACATGACCATGATACCCATCTTGAAATAGTTTTGATTACACTGAGAGATCATCAGTTATATGCTAAGCTCTCAAAATGATAATTTTGGATGGACGAGATTCATTTATTGGTTCATGTTATCTCAAAGACATGAGTATCAGTACACCCAGATAATGTGATGGTAGTAGTATCTTGGGAGCAACCAAAGAACATCTTTGAGGTGTATAGTTTTCTAGGGATGGAAGGATAATATAGACGCATCATACAGGAATTTTCACACGTATCAGCACTGCTAAAAAGTCTAACTAAGAAGTGTGAAATGTTCTTGTGGTCAGATTCTTGTGAGTCAGCCTTTCAGTAGCTAAAAGGGAGGTTGAGTTCAGCACCAATACTAGTATTTCTTGAGCTAGGAAAGAGCTATAATGTTTATTGGAATGCTTTAGGTATCAAGCTTGGAGATATATTTTTGCAAGGAAAATGATTCGTTGCGTATGGGTCTCAGTAGTTGAGGCCACATGAGAGGAACAACCCAACACACGATCTCGAGATGGTGGTATTTGTTCATGGCATACATTGTTGGAGACATTATATTCTGGGGGAGCATTTTTTTGATTTCACCAACCAATAGAGTCTCAAGTATATCTTCACAAAGTGTGACATGAATTTGAGATAGTGAAGGTGGGTTGTGTACCTTCAGTCTTTTAACACTGAGCTTGCATATACACCTAGGAAAGGCAATGCAGTGGCTGATGCGTTGAGCAGAAGGACTCAGATACAGGCAGTTCAGGAGGCCACAAGTGTGTGGAAACCTATGGATCTATTCTCGGAGATGCATTTGTAGGTGCACGAATGAAATGGGAAGGTGTTTCTATATTATGTAGGTGTTACCTCTACTCGTCTTGATCGAGTGAGAATGAGACAACTTTTAGATTCAGAAGGCCTAGTCCTACTGGAGAGCGTGTCAGGAGAGGACCCTATTCTGGGATGGACTATAGGAGAGGATTAGATCTTGTGTTTCCAGGGGCGTGTATGGGTGCAGAAAGATATACATGAAGAGCTGATGTGGGACATTCACTCCACAGTTTGGGATGTTCATCCTAGCATCCCCAAGAAGTATCGCGATATACATCGTCAGTATTGGTTTCCAAGTATGAAGAGAAATGTTGTGGGTTTTTTCATGAAGTGTTCCACATATCAGCAGGTGAAGGCAGACCATCATCGACCAGCAGGGCTTTTTCCACAGTTACCCATTCCCGAGTGGAAGTGGAATGATGTCGTGATGGATTTCGTGATAGGTTTACTGAAGTTTCCTTTAGGGAATGATGTAATTTGTGTTGTTATTGATAGACTCACAAAGTTTTCTCACTTCTTGTCGATCAAGGAGACCTTCCATGTCGATGATATTGGACAGTTGTACATCTGTCAGATTGTACGTCTGCATGGAGTTCCAGACTCGATCGTTTAGGATAGGGATGCATGTTTTACTTCTCAGGTCTGGAAGGGGCTACAAATAGATTTGGGTACACAAGTTCTTTTGACTACATCCTACCACCCACAGACAGATGGACATTTTGAGCGTATAATTCAGGTGCTTGAGGACATTCTCTCAGCATGCATCTGGGATTTTGGAGGTTCTTGGGAGAAACACCTACATCTTTTGGATTTTTCCTACAATAATAGTTTTCAAGGAACTATTCAGATGGCACCTTATGAGGTTTTGTACGGTAGGCCATGCAGATCACCCTTATATTGGCTGGAGGTAGGAGAGGGAGATTTGCCGGGACCTCATCATGTTTAGGAGACCCCAGAGAAGATAGAGTTGATTCTGAAGAGGATGGATACTGCACAGTCTCATCAAAAGTCTTATGCTAATTAGTAGAGACGGTCTCTGGAGTTCGAGGTCGGGGATCAGGTTTTTCTACGTGTCACATTGAGGTTGGGGCGTTGAAGGATTATGAGATATGGTAAGATTTCGTCGAGGTACATCGGTCCATTTGAGGTGTTGGAGAGTGTTCGGTAGGTTGCCTATCGGTCATAGTTACCTCATATGTACCAAGCTATGCACGACGTCTTCCACGCTTCTCAGCTTCGACGTTACATTTCAAACATGTCTCATGTTTTCCAACCCAAGGAGGTTGAGTTGGATGTGGACGCATCTTTAGAGGAGAATCCTATCCGGATTATCGATCGTAGTACAAAGGTTCTTCGTGGCCAGTTTGTTCCTCTGGTACGAGTGCTACGACAGCATGGGTGATTACATGATGAGACTTGGGAGAGGGAGGTTGATGTACGAGCATAGTGGCTGGAGTTGATCGGGGTTTCTTCTTCTACTCCATGCAAGGGAAATTCAGGGACAAATTTCATTAAGGGGGGATGTTTGTAAGAACCCAGAATTTTTTTTAGGTATGTTTTCCTATTCCGGTTGTTTTTGAGAAAAAGTGGTTTTTCCAGAAATTTATAAAGTACACACCATGTACATTATGAGTACACACCGTGTACTCGGTTACCACATGTAGTCATGTGTTATCCATGCAGTGGCCATGAACACAGCCATGTGGTGGAGATCTGGAGGCCTCCTAAAGTGGAGTTTGTAAATGTTGAGTACATGCCATGTACATCAAAAGTACACGTTGTGTACTTTATTTTCTTCATTAAACGCATTGAGGTCATGTCTAATCACCAGAACGCTCTCCTTCTAGGTCTCATTTGACTAAGAGCTCCCTACAACTGTGGATCTTTGACGAACCCATGAGCGAGCATCCGTCCTTCGAATCGAACATTGTCAGTTGCGTTCGAATCACATCGGTGACTCCACACTTCTCCTAGAGAATCATCTTCTAATTTCTGTACTTTCGTGAGTTATCATGGGTTGAATGTTTCATACTTTTTTATAGACCTACATCTTTCTAAGGATATTCAAGCCTCGAGGAGAAAGTATATTGATCTCCCAACACTAAGGTTGGTGGTTTGTGCCTTTCCATTAAATGTCTTTCAGTTATATGTGAAATTTTTCCCAATACCCATGAATGGGTTATTGCGCGTTTACTGTTTTAGCCCTATTGTTTTCTAGTTATGTTTTTATGCATGAGTAGAGGTTAATTGAATATTAATAGGGTTAATTACTCTTATTTGGAAGTGTTTTCTCATGCATGTTTTTCCTGTTTTGACATTTGGGTCTAGTTTTCCTGTTAGGCTACTATTTAGTTTCCCATACCCAGTATTATAGGATGGTGTGAATGCTATTCTATTATGATGTGATGCAATAGAATGTTTATCCAAGTAGATCTTGAGGTTTTATTTGGCCGACACACAGTACTACACTTTCTTTACTTATAAAGGGCCGTGAGTACTCGATGTATAGAACATAGGGAGAATGTACATAGGGGCTTGTCCAGAGTGTCTTTTCTATATATGATGTGAGGCCATAGGGGGAATTGACGCAAGTGCTTCCTCAGAGTGTCTATAGATCCTTGACACAGGCCAAAGGGGGAATAAACATTGAGTTCTTCTCTAGAGTGGCTTTAGTTACAATACGAGATTATAGGAGCAATTGATGGTGAGTGATTCCTTAGAGAGTCTATGCATAAGAGTAACCATAGGGGTTAGACTGAGTGTGCTGCCCAGAGGGTTGCTGGTACTTGTTAGGTAGGACCATAGGGGCTGGGCTATGAGTTCTTCCAAGAGGGTTACCTATTGTGTTTATCTACTTGTTTAGTTGTTTCTTATTATTGAAAATGTGGATTGTTTACTACTGAGTACTTTCTTGTTTACTGTTTTCTATACTTTTACCTACCATATATTCCCTGACTTATTGGCACAGATCTCCTGGTGGTTTCCTACTGGGATTTAGTCTCACACCCTATTTGGGCCATACTTTTGGGCCCAAATAGAATATATTGTTGCAGGTATAGACAAGGGAAATCAAACTTCTAATTCATGTACTAGATTGTTTTGGAGCAAGAGAGCATGAGACTAAGTTGAGGCTTTGATGTTGAGGAGATGTTTATCTGCTTTCTTTTTTACTTTGGCCTAGTACTATTTTTTATTCCAGCATTTTTATTTGTTTGGATTCTTTCCTAGACATATGTATCATCCAACATCCATATATATATATATATATATATGTTCCCTAGTTTAATGTTCTTGTCTTCTGTTGTTTTCTTTTACTTTGGATTATTACTGCTTCTGTTTTTGTTATTGCTTCTTCAACTATGTTACTCTTCCCATGAGGCATAGTTTCCCAACTATCACACCCAAGGCCCTCACTAGTAGTCGGTAGCCTCTGGCGTTTGATGAAATGCACTTGAGTCCATGTGACCAACCAGGTACGGGGTGCCTCTGGGTGGCTTCTACAATCGGGACGTTACATTAGTGGTACCTCATTTGTTCAATATCAATTCCAGTATCATTTAAGATACATATATGTTTTTTTCGAGACCCAAAACCATTTACTGGTAAGGATATTGAATCTCATTCTAGATCCTTCATCTTACTGTCTTCATATTAGTTTTAGGGATACTTTGTTTATAGGATATATCTGGATTATTATCTCCCAACGGGTTTTAATTTTTTTAATAAATATTTATAAGGTAAAGTGTTCCTTCTAATTTCGATACCATATATATTCTTTTAGTCTTTGGGTAATACCTTTTCTTTTATAACCTGTTTGTCCAATCTTGACAGATATCATATAAGGCCCTGACTTAAATCATTAAATAATCTGGAGTTAAGTCAATAATATAAATTTTTATCACATTGAGGATCTTTTTCAGATTTAGAGCATTAGATAATTAGGGAATTACTATTACATCACAATTAAAATATTACATATAGATGCCTCTACTCACTATCCAATTTTTTCATAAAACAAAATCTTTTTAAAAGGAAAAATGGTTCCTTTAATGTTTGAAAATCATTAATTTTACTTGATCCATTCCTTGACTCTATTATTATCTATGTCATGTAAAAAACATATCAAAAATTGAAATGTGCATAAAATGATCAGTAAGGGATACGCAAATAAAAAAAATGTTAGTCTTGGGAAACCATGAAAACCATGAATACATTATCATAATGTAATACTTTTCTCTTTTATGAAGAAGTAAATATACATCATTGAATATAAGCTCATTTAGTACCCTTTTATAACCAAAATATTAGCATAAATCCTATATAATTAAATATATAACATATAAATGTAACTTGGGGCATAAACATACTTAAATAGAATAACCATATTGTAGACTTCCACACATATCACTGAATGGAATAGCCATACGACCAACTTCTATACACAATGAATTTGAGGTTATAATGTAACCACCCATCCTTGGTTTCTCATTGAACCATCCAAATTTGGTTTATCACATAACCACCCATCAAATTTCCATGTACCATTATAAAATCATAACACATAAAACAAGACTTATCGAAAAATATCATTTCTATATTTGAATCACAAGATATCATTTCAAGATATTGACATAATCATTCCTTTATCAAAACCATTTTAAATACCGAAATACATGAAAAGGTTGTATGGTAATTATTTTTATAATAAAAAATTTATTGCATGTATAGGAATCCAAAAACCAAATAATGGTGATGGTGGTAGAAAGGTTATTATCACTGTGTGCGTTAAAAAACATTTATATTATCTTTTAGTGAAACACGTCATATAAAAAGATTCCCTTTAGAAATTTATTGAATTAAATTAAAATTAATTATTATGTATAAAATATAGTTGTGTATATTATAAAAATATGCCTCAATTAATTGAGATTGAAAAGAATCTCATTACCTTGTTTCTGACTCATCACGTACAATCATTATGTTCCTCTAAATAGGGTAACTTTTTTTGATTTGAGACAAAAGGATTCATTGGGTTTACTTCATCTCAAGTTAAGGATTCTAGGTGTAATTTAGGGATGTTGGGAGCTAAGTTGAGCAGATTTTGGATGATAGATGGGGCTTGAGAATTGTGAGTAAATGGGTAGAGTTGGTGGCCTTTTATAAGAGGGAGGAGGGGCACTTTATAAAAGACTTGAAATATTTATTTATTATAAATTTAAATTTGAATTATAATAGTTCCAAAGTGATATATTTCAAGGATAAAATGAGGATGGGTCGAAATCATTTTAACCAAGGTTTTTTAGTGATGTTTAGTTCATAAAATCAATTTTATCTTTTAGCATTAACCCTTAGTTAAAAACATTAACTATTACAGGGTCTTCATGTATTATCGTAATATATGGTTTCTATAGATACAATAAAATTCTAAGAGAACCAAAATAGATCATTAATGAAATTTATTACATTATATAATTTAGTTGGTCGAATCATAGATTTTTATATCTATTATTTCATTTATTAAAATTTTAATTTTTTGTAAAACTCATTTATGTAAATTTTGACATTATTCAAAAATTTATTACTGTTAAAATCATAAAAACATGATTACTAAGAGGAAAATGAATTATATAATCCATAACATGTAAATGGAATCCAAAAAATTCTTGGATTGAATTAAAATGTTCAAATTACATTTATTTTAATATTTATAATTTCATTGATTTAAATATTTCATTAATAATGTAATATCTACATCATCATTATGTCATAATCAAATTTAATTATTTAATGTATAAAAATTTTAATTAATATATAATGATATATGATATCATTTTAGATTTATAATTACTATTTATAGTCAAACGGATCAGTTATATAACCCCCCCTTAAAATCATTTCAGTAAAAAGATAGACGTTTATGGTATATTTTTATTTACATTAAATTAATTATTACAACATGTCATTATCACGCCCAAGTGGCACTATGGGTGCCTAATGTAGACCCAAGGATTCTAATGGTTGTAAATAACTCATCCAATAGGATTAGGATTTGTTTTAGGGTAGTTATATATTGTTATAAAATTATTTTTTACCCATATTTACCTAATTTACCCTTTAACTAAGGCAAATAAAAATAATTTCGGAAGTTACAATTCATAAAGTGCAAAAATAAAAGGTACCTACTTACAAAATTTTTAACTTCTCATTAATAATATGGACTAATTTTTTACAAATTAAAAACACAAAAAATGTAGTGATTAATTTAATATTTATTAACTTTTTCAAAACTATAAAGTGGGGTTTTATGAAGTAAAAACTATAAAAATATTGACAATTGTTTATGTCAAATTTAAATATGAATTACTTCTAATGATAATAATTGGATTTAATGACAAAAAATAATCTAATTACACTATAAATCAGATTAAAATGAAAATATAACTATAAAAATAAATTATATGAAAAGGCTGTTTGATTTAAAATGCATTATTTTTTACTATTCATTAAAATATATATTTTATCATAAAAATACCAAAATTTCAACAAAAGTAAATCATTGTGTCCCTATTATAAATAATATTTTTATTCTGATTAATAGATCATATAGAAGTGAAAAAAATAGATTTAAAAAGGTTTCACCATGAAAAGGTAGTAAAACGACCTTTTAAAAATATTAGAGTATTTTATGCTTAAAATTGGATTCATTCTCATCTTAAGCCACTAAACATATTAGATAAATGTTAAAAAAATGAAAAAACATGTATATTTATATTGTACTTAGTTATGTTAATTCCCCCCAATACAATAGCTATAAGATAACTACCATTTAAAATAAAAATTCTTTTATTGTATTATTTCGGTATAAGTCAATGTTGTGTGCAACGTAGGATTTCAGAAAAACTGCATTATTGTGTGTCTATTATGCTATCAGAAGAAGAGTCTCCTTTAACATAAAATAAATATCTTATTCATGTATATTAACAAATATGAAAATGTATTATTCTATAAATACAAAGGATATTACACCTCCCCCTTTTAGAAATTATGTCCCGACAATTTTATTTACATATCAAATTAGTGGGGGTATTTATCCATCATTACATTTTCATATTCCCACGTTGCCTCTTCAACGATATGGTTTTTCCAAAAAAAAATTCATGATGTATCATATTATTCCACAACACTTTCTCTCTACGGTCAACAATTCTTAATGGTTGTTCAACATAAGAAATATTATCTTTCAACTGAACTACATATGGAATCAAATCATGAGTTGGATCTGACATATAATTTCATAACATTAAAACATTAGAAACATTGTGTACCTGTGATTAACTTGGAGGTTAGGAAACTATGTAGGCATCTGATCTAAGTTCCTCTTGGATTTCATTGTGTACAATGAATCGTAGACATAGCAATCCCATATTACAAAAACACATCACACTTTTCCATGGAGAAACATTGAGAAAGAAATTATCACCTACCTCGAAAGAAAGTTCCTTCCTCTGGTTATTTGTATAATTTTTCTTCCTTCCCTAATCTTCCCTCATGTTCTTCTGAATCGACTAAACTTTTTTCCATGTCTTCTAACAATTCTAGTACCGTCAACTTCCTTTCACATACATTATCCCAAAATCTATAGTTCTACACTATTATCCACATATTCCTTCATATGGTTCCATCGGTATTCTAGAATGAAAATTGTTATTCTAAGAAGACCCATCCAAATAAAAATGTCGGCCCCAACCTCCAAGGTAATCCATTTATAAGCACATATCATATCCTATAATACCTGAATTGTTTTTTTACTAACCATATGATTGGGGACCAAAAAGGGTTCTATAATTTAATTCAGTTCCCTGTGACTTCTTATGTCCTCTCCCAATATTTGTAGTGAACCTAGGCTAACGATCAAAATCAACAGAGAGAAGAACTCCATATAACCTGAATATCTCTCTAAGATAAAACCATGAATTTTTATCTAGAGACAAATTATCGCAAATATGAATAAAATGAGAATAGTTTTCCTACCTATCAACAATAACTCATACTACATTGTTACCTCAAGATGTCTTTGGTAATATCTTTATTAAATCCATGGAAATATTTTCCCATTTCCACTCCAACAATAGAAAAGGAAGAAGAATTACTTTTGGTAACAAATATTTTACTTTAACATATTGACAAGTGAAACACTTCAAAATATATTCAACAATATCTCTTTCTATTCCATTCCACCAATAAAACTCATTGAGATCTATGTACATCTTAGTACTGACAGGATGAAACTTCTAAACTAATTTTACCTTTTTCTACAACTCACTATCATCTTTTATATGCTCTCTTAATTCTTTCTAAAGAGATGATATAACTACCACCTGAAACAAAACAAAGGAATTCCTTAGAATAATTACTTAAAATCAAAAATTCATCAAATAAGAAACCAAAGGATCTTGTTCCAAACATAGCATGGTTAATGTAGCATTACTCTTTCAACGCAAAGTGTCGGCCACTTTATATTCCATTCATGGATGGTAATGAATCATGAAATCATAATCCTTTATTATTTATATAATTCTGCTCTGTCTAATGTTTCATTCTTTCTGAGTGAATATATATTTCAAACTTTTGTGATCAATATATATTTCACACATTACGCCATACAAATGATACCACCAAATTTCTATAGAAAAAACAATATCAGCTAATTCCAAATCATGTGTAGGGTAAATTAAATCATGGTGTTTCAGCAGAACTGAATTATAATCAATTACAAGATAATTTTTCATTAGTACACAAACTAGTCCTTTTAATGATGCATCACTATTGATAACAAATTCACCATTCTTAGAAGGCAGGTCCAAAAATGGAGAATTTACCAATCTCCTTTTCAATTCCTGAAAACATTCATCACATTCATTTGTCCAAATGAACAAAACTCCTTTACGTATTAAATTAGTTAGTGTGCTATATAACCATTATACATTTTTAAAAAACCATCAGCAATAACTTACTAACCCAAGAAAACTATGAATCTCTATTATATTAGTATTTCATGGAAACTCTACAAAAACTTTTGTTTTTAAGGGTCAATAGTTATGTTATCATTAAAAACAATATGACCAAGGAAGGAAATTTTGCAACCAAAATTCACTCTTAATAAACATTCCGTATAGTTTATTTTATATTAAGGTTTTAAAAACAATCCTTCAGGGACATTCATGTTCCTCTAGGAGTTTTGAATAATCAAAAATATCATTTTTAAACACAACCACAAATTGATCCAAAATCTAATGAAAAACTCATGTTCTACATTCTTTTCACATTGGACAAGTTTCTCATAGATTTTAAACTCAAGAGAAGCTATCACCCTTCAATATTTCAGCTTTATTATTAAGTAATCCCAATTTATCTTACTAAAAATATCCCAGATAGATTTGGGATGTACCTTAACAAACGAGTGAAATCTTTTTCATATGCAATCATATAATTGTACCCCTTTTGTCTCAATTCTTTGAATTAATTTTCCATCCCATGTAGAACAACTTTAGGAAAATATTTCCCAAGTAATATATTCTTAAATTCATCCCATCCCAAGGTGTCAATCTCTTCACATCCTTAGATATTTTTAATCCTTGACCACCATTGATTGGATTAATCCTCAAAACAATAAACAACAAGACTAGCATTTTTATTGTCTGAACACCCTATTATATCAAAAAAAATCAGTTCCAAAATCCACATTTCATCTTGTATAGGGCCAGGTGATCCTCTAAATGATGGGGGACATTTCCTCATATAAATTCTCAACTATCGTCATATTCCTATGTGGTTAGTTTGGTTGATATCATGCATAGAAACCACTACCATTTATTTCCTGAGTCAACATACCCCTCACTATAACAAACTATTATATTTTGATTGAAATCATCTTATGTTGTTGATTTGGAAGGTTATTTCCCTATTTATATATTCTCATCACACCTTCCATGTTTCCTTTGTGGAAAAACATTCTGTAAAAACATATCTTAAATGAAGATACATGGTAATATTAAAATCGTATATTATTTTGACTATAAAATATAAACATTTAATGTATATTATATTAACAATATTATAACACTTAAGGTTATCTAAATCGACCTCTAATGAAAACTATAATTCCCTAGCCTTATGCATTACATAATCTTTTGTTAAGTAAATAACATTACTTTTAATCACATTGAAAATATTTTCAGGTTTAAAGATTTTTAGAATTATGTCATAAATGAAACATAAAAATTTAAATATAATTAGAAGACACTGCTACTAAATATCCAATTTTATTATAAAACATAATCTGTTTAAAAAGAAACATGTTTTGTTTTATGTTTAAACAACATGACATTTCAGTGATCTCATCCTTGACTCTACACTTCTTTCTGTCCTTTGAAAAACATATCAAAACATGGAATGAGAATAAAAATTTCCGTATGGTATACAAAAATAAAGAAAACTATTAGTCTTGGGAAAACATGAAATCCATGAATACATTATCATAATGTAATACATTTCACCTTTAAGATGTAGTATATAAACATCATTGAATATAAGCTCATTTCTTACCATTTTTGTAACCAAAAGATTAAAATAAATCCCAAATAAAAAAATAATATATAAAGGTATCTTTCTATGTAAAAATACTTAAATTGAATAACCATATAGTCAACATCCACACATATCACTAAATAGAATATCCTTACAGCTGACTTACATGCCAATTGCATTGGAGGTTATAATGTGACCACCTGTCCTTGGATTATCACGGAACCAACCATATATGGATTATCACGTAACCACACTTATTTGTTTTATCACATAACCACCCGTCAAATTTCCTAGTACAAAGACATAATCACAACACATAAAATAACAATGATTTAAAAATAAAATTTTCACATTTCAATCACAGAAGATCATTTAAAGATATTGACATAATAAATCCTATATCAAAATCATTTTCAGAACTAAAATACATGAAAAGGTTTTAAAGTATTTATTTTTATTTCAAAAACATTACATCTTGTAGAGGAATCTAAATACTAAATAACAATCATTGGGGTAGAAAGGTTATTGTCACCGCATAGGTTTAAAAACATTTCTTTTTTCATTTTAAAAAATGCTTCATATAAATAAGATTCCTTTTTTATAACCATTGAATAAAATTAAAATTCAAGGGTTTCATAGAAATCGTATACAATAAGGTGGTGTATATTACCAAAATATGCATCAAGGAATGGAGATTGAGATAATGTCCCTTACCTTGAGTCTGACTTGTCACGTACAACTGTTATGTTCCACTGTATTAGGTAACTCTTATTAACTTGAGCGAAATGGATTCCTTGAGTTTCCTCATGCTCAAGGTAGATATTCTAGTAGTCAAAAATGGATTTTGGTAGCTTATTTTAGAAAATTTAGATTAGTTATGGCAGTTGAGAGGTGTGAGTATGTTTCTAGAGGGGTGGCCTTTTATAAGAGGATGGGTGGGCACATTTGGAAAGTATTGAAATATTATTTTATTATAAATTTATTATCTGATTATAATTGTTAAAAAGTGATATATTTTAAGGATTATATGAGGATGGGTCAAAATCCCCTCAACCAATATATTTTAGACATGTTTATGTCATAAAATTATCTTTATCTTATTGCATTTACGCTTAGTTAAAAACATTAACTTTTACCAAATCATCTTGTTTTTTCATAATATATGGTTACGATAGTTACTTTTATATTCCGGTCAAACCACAAGGGGATAATTAATGAAATTTTTAACATTATATAATTGTATTGTCCAGTTAATAGATTTTGGGGACTGTTATATCATTTAATAAAATAGTATTTTATTAAAAACACATTTATGTCAATTTTGACATTATTTTGTAATTGACATTTTTAAAAGTCATAACAACTTGATTAATGCAGGAAAAATGCATTAAATCACCCCTCACATATCAATTTAATTCAAAAAATTAGTGGATGACATCAAAATGTTAAAATTACATTAATGTTAATATTTATAATATCATTTATTTGAATATTTTATTAATAATATAATCACTACATCATCATTGTGACATAAATATATAAATTTATTTAAAGTCTAAAAATTATAAATAAAACACCGTGATGTAGGAAATTTTTTTATATTTATAATTAATATTTATAGTCAAAAATATCAGTTATATAATGTCATTTTAAAATCATTTTAGTAAAAACATACATGTTTATGTTATATTTCTCTACAATTTAATTAAATTATTATAACATGTCATTATCACACCTAAGTGGTTCCATGGGGTCCTAAAATCGACCCAAGGATGATAATGGTCAGAAATTACTCACCCAATTGTATTTAAACCATTTTATAATAGTTTTAAATTATTATAATATTATTTTTTTCCCTTATTTACCTAATTTTCCCTTTAACCATGGTAAATAAAAATAATTACTGAAGTTACTATTCATAATGTCAAAAAATAAAAACTGCCTATCTAAAAAATTTGGGCCTTATGATTCCAATTATGGAATAATATTTTTCAAAAAAAAATACAAATTTTTTTTATTATTTATGTTAAAATTAATTCATATTGTCTAGACTAGAAAGTAGGTTTTTAAGGACAAAAAAATATAAAAAGGTTAATATGTCTTTATTTCCTATTTAAATGTGAAATTACATATAATGACCAACATTGGATTACATGACAAAAAAAATAATCCAAAGACACATAAAAACTAATTAAAAGGAAAATATAACTATATAAATAAATTATATGAAAAGGAAGTACTGAATTAAATTTTTGTATTTCTACAGTTCATTAAAATATTAAATTTATTAGAAATATACCTAAATTTCAGCCAATATAAATTTTGATGTACCAATTGTCAAGAATAATTTTATTTTTTAAAATAAAACATATAAAAGTTACCAAAACTATATTTAAAATGGGTTCACCATCAAAAGTAAGTAAAATGGCCTTTAAAAATATTAAAGTATTGTATGCTTAAAATTGGATTCATTCCCATTTTTTGAATATAAAATTTATTGGATAAATAGAAAAAAATATAAAAAACATGTATACTAATATTAAAGTTTGTTTTATAATTCCATTTAATAAAGATATTTATGTTAACTACTATTTAAAATAATAATATATTGTTTATTATTTTTAGGTATAACGAAATGTTTTGTACAATGTATGATTTTGGAGAAACATGTTGTTGTTTGTCGAGTAAGCTATCAGAAAAAGAATCACCTTTAACATAAAATTAATATCTTATTTATAAATTTTAAAAGATGTGAAAAAGTATTATTCTATAACTACATGGGTTGTTATAGATCGCATGTCTGCATTTTTATCCCATACGACCAAAATATTAAAAAAAATTCCATTATAATTTTTATACATCTTGTAATCACATGATTACTTTTTTCACAATTACATTTATATTTATAAAATTTATCATAATGACATGAAATGTTCTAAAATTAAATTTCCTGCCATGTTATGTGTCAATACCATTCAATTAAAGATGTTACTTTTGGAACTCAAAATAGGTGAACCATCAGGATATCATTATCCATTATAGAGGTAGTGTGGAATATAAGTGAAGTTGATGTCCACGGACCTGAACACATGTTAGGGGTTTATTGTCTTAAGGCAAGACCTGTTGAATTGACATTGGATGTTGGAATACATTATGTTGTGACCTAAGGAATAAAGAGGATAAAATGGCCTCTAGGATTGACCTCTAATTAATGATGGGTTATATGGTATTGTGGCATCACCAAGGATGGTGGTAGGTTGTGATGACCTTACTTCCCATTACAGATCAATTTCACGATTCAATTAAGAGACATTTTCACTAGCGTTTTGGGCATCTCTTATTCTCCTCAAAAGCCTTTTCTGAAAATACTTCTATCCTAGAGCTAAACCAAAATTGTCTTCGAATAATAATAGCTTTTCAAGTATAGGAATGTTTAGAATATGATTTTATATTCTTCCTTACACATTTATCATTATCATGACATAAAACTATTATACTCGAGAACTCCTATTAAGGACATATTAGTGGTTTATTAATTGTTTTTATTACTCATAATAGGTATAGGAATCATGATTACCGTGAATACATAATGATTAGGGATCTAGAAAAGTGAAGGGATTCATTAAAAAAATTTGATTTGTGGAGCTGGGAGCTATTAGTTAAACTAGTGTGTAATCTGTTGGGTTATACTATGTTTAATTATTTGTTGGATTACACATTTCACTCTATATTGTCTTTCCACAATGGGGGCCATGTTTTTTATATGTTTGACATAATTTATTTTTTTAGTAATTTATGTTTACATTATAATCTTTTATGATACTATTGGTGTTTTTATATTATTTTTTTATTAATGTTGTATGTTTATGATCTCTAAGGGTATAGTCTCACATTTAATCCATTCGACTCTAGATACCAGTCAAAATCTGCTTATATATTGGGAGGCATGCAGTATGTCCTATTTTGTCTCCACATGAGTGCTATTATAGCAAATATAGGTTGGGAAGTTACATGAATTTGTTATATAATGTTGTGAATAAAATAGAGTTTTTAATATGAATAACGTATAACATCAGTTTTTAAAATTGAATTTTATATTTGAAAATTTTATTTATCATTTTATTAATATAGTATTACATAATTAAAGCATTACCATTATTGAAAAATCTCTTATATATATATATATATATTTAGTGATTTATATGTCCTAAAGTTGTCATAAATATTACATAAATCAAAAAACTATTATTTCTTCTATTAACTATAAAATATCCTTTTTCAGATAAATATAGCCAATTAACCCAAAAATAATTCTCACAAATTTAATTTATGATTGATTAATATATTTATATAAAATTATTTGAGTTTAAGAAATATATCTACTATTTATAATCATAATATACATGGGAAATAATTTCAACTCTAATAATTATTATTTTTTGATATGTGTGATTACTAATATAGTTTTCATTATTAAATATTTATTATTTATTTGATAATTTATTATTTATAAATTTCAAAAATAATACATTTCATAAAATATATTTTTTAATTAAATTAATTTTATAATTTCAAAAATATGATATGATTTTTTTAGAGAAACATTATATGATATAAATATTATAACATATCAACGAAATTTATTAATTTCTATCATTTCTATAGAATATTCTCTAATCATATTTTGATAATAATACACTATACACATAATGATTTACCTTATCATTAAAAAGTATGTCAAAATTGATATTTATATTTTATTTTAGATCAAGACAATTAATATCGAAAATGAAAATTTTCAGAGTTTAAAATAAAGAATATTGAATATAAAAATAATTACATAAATTAGAAAAATCTGACAAAGTATTATTTGAGAGGAAATGGATATTAATTCATTTATTTTATAAAATTTTACTATAAAATTCCATATCACATTTTTTCAATGGTTATTTGTTTCAATATTTTGACTGTGAAAACACGTAACACATTTTGATTTCCAAGAGATATGAATGAAATAATTAAAATTTAAAATGTGATAGGAATAAAAAATATTTTATAAAAGAAAAACATTTTTAATTTAAAATTAATATGTTAAATGAATCAATAATACTATTAATATTTATTTTTTCTATAATTGTATTAAATAATTATTATTTTTATAATTAAACTATACTTGAATTCTTATTTTGAGGGAAAATAATAAATTCATACTATAGAGGTCGTAAGTATAATTATATATTCTTGGGTAACATAATAAAAAAATCACAAATTTTTTATCATTTATATAATATTTTAACGAAATATGTCATTAAAACCATGATTGTAAGAAATAGCGTAACATCCCATGTAAATAAAGAATAATAATTTTTCATATTTATTAATATTTCTGAATTTAATATTAATTTTACTCTTAAGGGGATGTCATTTTTGATGGCGTACCCAACAGACAATAATGGGTTTCTCAAAAGTCTTATGTTTCACACAATGCTGAGTCATACTGAAAAAATAATAATATAATATTATTATTTGAAATAGTAGTTAACACATAGTCATTGTATTGGAAGGAATAAATACAACTGAAAACATATGATTATACAGGTTTGTTAAATGTTTTTTCATTTATCCAATAAAAGTTAGAGGCTTAAAATGTGAATAATCTAATTTTAAGCATAAATACTCTAATATTCTTTAAAAGGTTTATTTACTGCCTTATGATGAAGAATCCTATTTAAATCCAGTTTTGGTAACTTTTATATTTTCAATTTGACAAAATAAAATTCTTTTTTATAATCAGGACATCAAAATTTAGTTTGGGTAATTTTTTTTGTATTTTTCTGATAGAATTCATTTTTTAATGAAAAGTGAAAAATATTGTATTTTAATTGAAAACATCCTTTTAATCTAATTTATTTATATGGATATATTATTATTTTAATTTTCTTTAAACTGTAATTAGATTGTATAATTACCATTTAATCCAATGTTTCTCATTGGAAGTAATTTCACATTTAAACTGGACATTAACAAGTGTCAGTCTTTTGATAGTTATTATTTCGTAAAAACACTCTTTTTGTTTTGAAAAAGGAAATTAATTTTAAATTAATTAATGAAAATTTTATATTTTCAATTTGGTAAAATAGAAATCATTTTTGAATTCGGAATATCATATATAGCTTAGGCTGATTTTTTTGTATTTTTCTGAAAAACATCAATTTTTTATGAATATTGAAAACACGGAGTAGTAGTTACAAAACTGACTTTTTCATTTAAATGAAATTTTACCACTCCTGTGAATTTAATTTCAAAAGTCCAACATACAGGGTTTTTATTAGTAATTAAAATGCGGTTCAGTAAGATGAAAATAATTTTTGATGAATAGTAATTTTTTACTTTTATTTACCACGCTTAAAGGTAAATACGGTAATTCGAGGTAAAAATAATATTAAAATAATATTAAATTACACTAAAATGTGTCTTAATACTATTCATTGATACATTTCCATCCATGGGAATCCTTGGGTCGATTTTGAGCCCCCATGGAGTCACTTAAGAATGATAATGACACTTTATGTTAATTAATTTATTGTAATGACAAAAATGAGATAAACATATATCTTTTAGTAAATCAATTACTACATGGGGTTATATAAGTTATCTCTTCGACTATAAATATTCATTTTCAAAGTTAAAAATATTTCCTACTTCATCATAATTTTTTATAATTGTTATACATCTATTAAATAAAATTATTTATGACACAATAAAGATGTAGTGTTTACCTCATTAATGAAGAATTTAAATAAATATGATTATAAACATTAAACCCATTTCCAAAAAACTATCCTATTCTGATTCAATGATTTTATTTCAAACAATAGTCATATTATCATTTACTTTAATAAGTTTTTGACCTTTATAAACTGAATATAATTATCTAATAAAATAATATTTTTAAACATTCCTAAAGAGCCCCCCCCCCTTATAATAATCCATCACCTCTAACCCATTACTCACGCCTCTATATACCCTTGGCTCACCCATACTCTACCCAATTAATCTCCCTGCATCCCTCTCATCCTCTTATAGGCATCCCATTAGTCATTAGGCACTTCAATAAAGCCTTTTGGTTTAAAACAAAGGGAGTTACCTGATTTAAAGGTAAGGTCATATCTTAAGTTCTTTTGTTTTATTTTCATTCTCCAACCCCATAAACTCTCTTTATTTATTTCATTTATAACAACACCATTTTCATTAATATACTAGGATGTTTTTATGAGAATTATTTGAACTACACTTATACACACCTCTGACTAATGGATAAAGAACATAATGTTTCAGTGGACGGCGAACTACTGCATCACAAAACGATGATTGTTCAATCTTCCCCTACCGCCTCTCATGGGGTCTATTAAGATATAACTGTATTTATATGTGATAAATTTTATATTTATATTTTATCTATTCATCAATATTTTTTCATTTATATCATACCTTAATGGTTTCCATAATGGGTAAACGCGATAATTTCATTTGAGGAAGTGCAGAATACCTCCCCCTAAAAGTGATATGACTCATTCATACCATACATGGAACGTATAAATGATGGAATTAATTAAAATAAATGACATTGATATTATACTGGAATTATAATATACATATATATTATTATTTTTTCATTCAATTTAATATAAAATAGAAAAGAAATTAGCGTCCATGTCTACGTATGACTTACTGTCTCCATGAATGGGGTGTTTAATTTCATAACTCCAAATGATATGGAATATTATAAACACATATAAAATGGATATATATGATATATATATTATATAAATCATGATTATAATTCTAGAGGTAATGAACTTTTGACCACATGGACAATTTTTAATTATTACAAGTTTATTTTCGATTAAAGTACGATATGAACTCAATTAATTAACTAGTTGTTATAGAATGGAAATAAGTTATATAAAAGGAATAATAAACTTGAAAATGTTCATAAGTAAGTGTAAATTAACTTATGTTTATTATTGTGGAATAACACGGAACATGCGAGTCATGTTAGACACGAATTAAGGGGTTTCTTATCTGACATTTAATTCCGTGAGATTTCCATTGTTCACCACTTATTTATTACATGTGGTGTATTGTGTACTTAAATTTGAAAAATATTATCATGACTATATTTATATTCATGGTATTATGTGATTCATTTGATTATTATTAACCTTTTGTCATACGAATCGATTGATTACAACGTGGTAAGGGTTTTTCATCTAACTTTTTATTCCAGCGAGATTCATGCAAGGTTTTCCACTATTAATTTTGTGTAGTGTATGTACTACCCATGATTATATTCTTTGTGTAATATAATTTAATTTATTGGAAGTTATATCTTCATTTTATTATCCTTCTTTCCTGTGGTGTAAGTTTCTTAAATTACCAAATCGGTAAGGGAAATTTTTAACCCAATTTCCATTCCTTGTGTTAATCTTTTAATTCTCAATTATGTCATGCTATGATTATGTGTGGAATCACTGTTTATTTATTTATGTTGTAATTTTAACTCCCTGTTATGTGGATATAATTTTTATACACATAATCACTCCATTGATAAATCCTTATGTCATTGATATGATCTTGATAAGGGTAATCTTAACTCAATTTCCATTCATTGAGTTAAAAATCCAAGTCATTGGTTTTAAAAAAAAAGAACATGTTTTAATTTCCTCTGATTGATTTTCAATGAATATCCAATCTTTCTGAGTGTATTTATATTTTTCAAACATTATTATGTAATTTATTTATCCTTAATCTAAGGACATAGTTTTTATAAGGGATTTCGCCTCAATTTTCATTCCATTGATACTTCATTGTTGTTTTGGACCAATTAACTTTTATATGGAACTAATAATATCATTTGGAATATTATATCATGAATAACTTTGTTTTCATGACATTATAATGTTTTTATTAAAGTTATTCCTCTATAATTTATATTCAAGCGTCTTTCCTTTGGTTAGTAACACTTTAACTAAAATATCGTTTTACATGTTTTCATGATTTATACTTATAAATTTTTCTCATTGATATCCATGTTTTAAAAATGGTTTTAAGGATTTATTTATATGGATAAGAATGTTTTGAAATTAAAATTTCGTTCAATATATTTAATGTGGTATGGGACTCTTGGATTCAAAAATCTATTTATTAAATGTTTTAAATATTTTTTAAAACGGTTTGATAAAGCATTGATTATGTAAATATCCACAAATGATTAATTGTGAATGCAATGTAGAAATGTAATATTTCCATTATGCTTGTTTTATTTGTTGTGAATATGTTATGGTTCATGGTTATTATTATGTATATAGATGGTTCTGTGATAAACCTAGGGCGTTTGAGCCCGAGATAGCGCTCCAATGCATTGGGTAACGTGACAGAGGTAAATGTTAGTGTTTCTCCTAAGAGATTTAAGGAATATATTTTTATGGGTATTCCATGTGTAACTACCTATGTATCTGTGAATGATACAATGTATGTTTGATATGGATTCCACAAGTTACCATAATGATTTATGATTTCTATATGTTATTCATAAATCTTACGATTTCATGAGGTATGTTAAGGAGATTATGTTTAGAATGTATTAATGAACTAATGTCTTCTTTCTTTATTTTATAACCCTTACTAAGATTTTTTATGCTCATCCCATGTTTTTTAAATGTTTTTCATAGGGTATGAGTAATGGTAATAGAAATAAATAACTCAAGAATATTTATATAAAGAAAAGAATTATTATTTTCTTTTAAGAATTGATATTTTATAAAAATGGACACTGAGTAGAAGTGTCTACTTTGTAATTTTTGAGATGTAATGTAATAATAATGGACTAATTTTATGAAACTATAAACATGAAAATATTCACAATGTGAATTATTAAATTATTTCAATATAATGAAATTTTTAAGGTTGGGTCCTTATAGTTGGTATCGGAGGTCGGTTTAGACACCTTTAGGGATTATGAGTATTTTTAGACACTTGATATGTCATTATGTATAATATTTAAGTTAAATAAATATATTTTAACTTTTTCAGATCAAGGAATGTCTATTAAAATTGGAAGGAGGAGGATCCCAAACGACATTCCTATCCCTTACTAATGACTTGATTGCAATAATTATTGCAAAGTCATGACCAGATAATTCTGAAACATTTTCTAACATACAACTCACTTGAAAGAAATTGTTTGAAATATCAAACACCTTTGTTATACCTTGATACCATCATGGATCATGGGTTGTATTTAATCAAATCATATTTTCTCAATATTCTCATATTTTCAAGAAATGTAATTATTATCATGGTTTTTTTAAATATTTTACCTTATCACAAGATTCTGAAGCATATTATGATTTTGAAAAAGGTGCTGAAGAAGGTGGCCCTTGCACCACCTATTTATATTTTATTTTTAATTATAGTCTTTTAGCACATACAAATGGTATTTTAAAAAGACTATTGATTAAAAGTTTCAACTAATACTCAGTCTAACTATTTTATAAAAAGAAGCTTATATCATATATTTTGAAATTATAGTTATACATGATTATTTTCTGAAAATATTTTTCTGTGAACACCCATATGACCCATTTTGTACTAGGTGTATTTGGATGAAAGAAGAAAATAATTCTAAAGGATCTCTAAATAATTTTTGCAATGCATGGACCTTATACCTACATGAATAAGATGAAGATGAAACCATACGAACAACATGATGAATGTATGTTGTTCTTTCTATTAGGTATAGATTTATTTTATCATATGAAGGTGAAATTAAAAAAAGAAAATATATATAAGGATTTATGAATTAAGATGGTGAGGTCTTAATGTGTTGGGATGAAAATGAAAGGTATAAGAAAACCTTTGAGGTTAAAATATATTATGGTTATTTTTGAGTTTTATGAAACGGACAACCCGTATGATGGGTGAAAACCCGTCGCATCTAGTAAGGCCATAGGAATAAAACCCACAATCGAAGGGCGATAAGGGTACATCGCCTACCATTGGCCTACGTGAAGTCCTTGGTTATTATGAGTTATTCCTTTAGATAAATGATTTTAATGATGAAGAATATGTTGATTTTGAGAACATCTGTTTTATAAAATGGATATTATTAGTATTAAAAAACTATTTGGTGATTAAGTGATAAAGGTTATTTTGGATGCTATTCTCTCTTTTGAGGAAACACTATATGCCTAAGGAAAATTGAATACTAAGGGATTTCATTTTTGGAATAATGGTTGAAATTTGTTTTTTGGAAAAATCTATGCATTATGGATATTTGAGTAATTTATGGAAATGATTAACATATCATAGATAATATGTGATTAGGTTAATTAAACTTTATCATGAGACGTTATGAGTAGTTGATGTTATTGGGAGATAAATGTTATGATTTACTATAGAAGACTATGTGATCAAATCCTCCGGATTATTGGGTATCAATATTAGTTTTGTTTAATTTGATGAATTTTATGGACAGTTGTTTATTGAATGGTCTTTATTGAACATTGGGTTTTTTTGAATTTTGGAGATTAGGAATAATATTTTTCTTTTTTTAAGTATTATCCATTTTTTGGAATTATCTAATCATGTACTAACCATTTTGGTTTAGGTTAATGTATAAGGATAGTGTAAATATATATATCATCTTTTGTGGATTATGTGATTCTCTTGAAGTTGATTCTATCACTTTAGATGTGAACAAGTCATCTTGAATACTCATAATTTGTAGAAAAGATGAGTTTTTTGTTGAAACTTATTAAAGGATGAAATTGTACTTGAAAAGTAAGAATATTTCCTTATGTCCTCTGTCAATATCATAAAAAAATTCTACGACTATATGAAAAGGAACTTAAAATATAAAAATAATTGTTTACTTTTTCTACTGGGAAACCAAATACAGTTCAACCGATCACAAGTATTTGATTTTATGGTGGGTAACTTTCTCCTAATCATGTTTTATATCACTCTCTATCAGAACATGACACTTAGTTTATCCACCCTATCCATGGTTTCATGGAATCCTAGTATGGGTTATATCAGGTGACCTTTTAACTTATATTTATTTCTTTGAAAGTGATTGTCTTATTGACTCTTTTTCCGATGGGGGACTTTTAATGAAGTTTCCAATCCCAATTTTAAAATTGTGAGGACACAATTCCTAAAAAGGGGGAAGGATGTAACATCCAAAGTAAATAATGAATAATAAATTTTCATATTTATTAATATTTGTAAATTAAATATTAATTTTACTTTTAAGAGGTTTCCATGTTCTATGGAATAGCCGACAAGTGATAATGGGTTTCTCCGAAGTCTTATATTGCACACAATGCTGAGTCATACTGAAAAATTAAAAATATAATATTATTATCTTAAATGGTTGTTAATTCCTAACTGTTGTATTAGAGGGAATGTATAGAACTAATTAAAATATTATTATACATGTTTGTTAAATGTTTATACATTTATCCAATAAAAGTTAGAGGCTGAAAATGTGAATTAATCTAATTTTAAGCATAAATACTCTAATATTCTTTAAAAGGTAGATTTACAACCATTTGATGGAGAACACTATTTAAATATACTTTTGGTAACTTTTATATGTTCAATTTGGATAAATTAAATTCTTCTTTAGAATCGGGTCATCAAAATTTACTTTGGGTAAATTTTGGTTATTTTTCTGATAGAATACAATTTTTATTGAATAATGAATAATACTCTATTTTAATTCAAAACCGCCTATTAATCTAATTTATTTATATGGGTATATTGTTGTTTTAATATGTTTTAAAGTGTAATTAGATTATATTTTTACCATTTAATCCAATTTTGGTCATTGGATGTAATTTCACATTGAAATGGGACAAAAGAAATGTCAATCTTTTGATAGTTATTATTTCATAAAAACACATTTTTTGTTTTGCAATGGGAATTAATTTTAAATTAATTAATGAAACATATATGTTTTTAATTTGGTAAAATAGAAATCATATATGAATTTGGAATATCAAATATATCTTAGGCTGAATTTTTTGTTATTTTTCTGAAAAACATCAATTTTTGATGAATAATGAAAACACTAAGTAGTAGTTAAAAAAACCAACTTTTTTCCTTTCAAGGAAATTTTACTTCTATAAAATAAATTTCAAAAATAAAATATACATGGTTTTTATTATTATATAAAATGTGGTTCAATAAGATAAAATATTTTTTGGTGAATAATATCTTTTGACTTTATTTACCACAGTTAGAGGTAAATAGGTTAATTCAAGGTAAGAATAATATTATAATAATATTAAATTACCCTAACATGTTTCCTAATCCTATTGGATTATACATTTCCGACCATGGGAATCCTTTTGTTTATATTGGGACCCCATGGAGCCACATATGATTAATAATGACAGTTTATATTAATTAATTTAAAGTAATGACCAAAATGACATAAACATATATCTTTTAGTAAATCAATTATTAATTATGGTAATATAAGTTATCTCTTTGATTGTAAATATTCATATGAAAGGATAAAAATATTTACAAAATCATGATATTTTTTTATAATTGTTAGACATCAAATAAATAAAAATATTTATGACAGAATATTGATGTAGTGTTTAGCTCATTAATGATGGATTTAAAAAAATAAGATTATAAAGATTAAAGTAATATAAAAACAAATACAATTCTTATTTTATGATTTTACATCGAACAAGAGTCATCTTATCTTCTACTTTAATAATTTTTGGATCTTTAGAAACTTAAAATCATTATATAATAACATAATATTTTCAAACATTACTAAAGAGACCCTTCTCCCCCTTATAAAAAACCTTTAACTCTAACACAATACTCAAACCTATCAAGAATCTTGGATCATCCAAACTCTACCCAAGTAATCTCCATACATCCCTCTATTCCTCCTAGAAGCCTTCCCTTAGGCATAAGGCACTTAAATAAATCCTTTTGTTTCAAACCAAATGGAGTTACCAGATTAAAAGGTAATGCCTTCTCTTAAGTTATTTTGTTTTATTTTACTTACCCATACCCCTAAAACTCTCTTTATTTAATTAATTAATAATAACACCAGTATATTCAATATAATATTATGTTTTTATGATAATTATTCTAACTATACTTACACACTCCTCCATCAAATGGGTAAATAACATATTGTTTCTATGGAGGGTGAACTACTACCTCACAAAACGATGATTATTCATTCTTCTCCTACCACCTCTCATTGTTTCCATTAATATAGAAATGTATTTATATTTTATATAAATTAAATTTATATTTTATCTATGCTTCTATATTTTTTCATTTAAATCATACCTTTATGGTTTCCATAATGGGTAAATGCGATATTTTCATTTGAGGAAGTGCGGACTACCGCCCCCTCAAAATGATATGACTCGTTCATGCCATACGTGGCAATTATAAAGGATAGTGTTAATTAAAATACACATCATTTATATTATACTATAATTACAACATACCTATGTATTATTATGAATTCATTCCATTAAATAAAAATATAAATGAATGTAGCGTCCATGTGTACGTACAGATTACCATCTCCATGAACAGTACGTTTCATTTCTTAACTCCAAATGATATGTAATATTATAAATATATATACACTGGATATATATGACTAATATTATATCTAAATCATGAATATCATTTTGGATATTATATAATTTTTACCACATGGACAATTTTGAATAATAAAAAGTTCATTTTTTATTAAAGTTCCGAACATCAACAAAATGTACGATATGAACTCAAATAATTAAATAATTGATATAAAAAGGAAATAAGAGTAATAAAAGGATTAATAAACTTGAAAAAATTTCATAAGGATTTATAAATTAACATAATTTTATTATTCATGAATAACACGGAACATACGAGTCAATTCGGACATGAGGTAAGGGGTTTCTTATCTCAATTTTAATTCCATGAGATTTCCATTCTTCAGCACTTATTTATTTCATGTAGTGGATTGTCTACCAAAATTTGATATATTTTTTCATTATTATCTTTATATTCATGTTACTCTATGATTAATTTTGAGATTATTAACTTTTGGTCATACAACTCAATTGATTACAACGTGGTAAGAGGTTTTCATCTCACATTTTATTCTCATGAGATTCATGCTATGTTTTCCACTGTTTCCTTTTTTGTGGTGTATGTATTACCCATTATTATAGTATTTTTGTAATATACTTTAATTTAGGGTTATTTACATCTTCCTTTTATGATCCTTCTTTCATGTGGTGTATGATTCATAAGTTACCAAATCGGTAAGGGAACTTTTTAACCCAATTTCCATTCCATGGGTTAATCATTAAATTCTCAATTATGTTATCATATGATTACGTTTAGAATCACTATTTATTTATTTATGATGTAATTTCCACTCCCCTTTGTGTGTATATACTTTTGATACCCATAGTCACTCAATGGATAAATTCTCATGCCATTAATATGAACTTGATAAGGGTAATCTTAACTCAATTTACATTCATTGAGTTAAACATCCAAGTCATTTGTTTTATAATAAAAATGACATGTGTGAATGTACTCTGATTGATTTACACTGAATATCCAATAATATTTAGTTTATTTATATTTTTCACACATTATTATGTAATTTATTTATCCTTAATGTAAGGATATAGTTTTTATAAGGGATTTTGTCTCAATTTACCTTCCATTGAGACTTCATTGTTGTTATGAACAAATTCACTTTTATATGGTGTTAATACATTCCTATGAAATATTATATCTTTAATCCCTTTATTTTCATGATATTATAGTGTTTTTGTTAATTTTATTCCTCAATTATTTGTATTCAAGCATCTCTCATTTGGTTAGTAACTCTTTAACAAAAATATCATTTAAAATGTTTTACATAATTATTCTTATAAATCATTCTCAATGATGTACTTGTTTTAAAAATGGTTTCACGAATTTATTTATTTGAATATGAATGTTTTTATATTAAAATTTCTTTTAAAATATTTAAACTGTTTGGGAAACTTAGATTCAAAAATCGCTTTATTAAATGTTTTAAATGGTTTTGAAAATGGATTGATAAAGCATTGATTATGTCAATATCTTGAAATGAATAATTGTGATTTCAGTATGGAAATTGTATCTTTACTTTTTTTCTTGTTTTAGGTGTTATGAATATGTTATGGTTCATGGTCATTTTTTTACGTATACGGGTGGTTCTGTGATAAATCTAGGGCGGGTGAGCCCAAGATAGCTCTCAAATTTATTGGGTAATATGACAGAGGTAAATGTTAATGTTTCTCTTATGATATTTAAGAAATATACAGTGATTGGTATTCCAACTATTACTCCCTATATAGCTGTGAAATCTACAATGTATGTTTAATATGGATTCCACATGATACCTTTATGATTTATTATTTCTACTTGTTATTCAGAAATCTTATGATTTTAGAAGGTTTGTTAACAAGATTATGTTTTCCACGTATTGATGAACTAATGTATTTTTATTTATTTTATAACCCTTACTGATATTATTATGCTCATCCCATGTTTTTCTAATGTTTTTCATTGGGTATAAGGCTTGGTAATAGAAAGGAATAACTCATGAAAGTTTATATCAAGAAAAGAAATATTTTTTTGTTTTAAGAAATTTTATTTTATGAAAAAAAATTGATACTGAGTAGAAGTGTCTCATTTGTAATTTGTGAGATTTAATGTAATATTTATGGCCTAATTTTATAAAACTCTAATCCTGAAAAGTTCCGCAATGTGAATTATTAACTTAATTCATGATTTTGAAATGATTAAGGTTGGGTCCGTATAAATGGAGTTATAAAAATTACATTCAATGAGACCTGTATGGTCATATAGAAAATACACTTTTCTATAATCTAATTTATTGTGAACAAGATTATTGTAATACAACATGAAAACATAGTCTTCATATTTCTCCAATAAAAATATTCCCATTTAAATCATAAAAATTAATCAACATAAATTAAAACAAATGACATTAAACATTTCATATTAATATTTTATGTGGAAATAAATAAATTCTCATGTCATAAAAATGATTTTTTGATAAAAACTCATTGATTAATTTGTTATACGATAGGATTACAAGCCTAAATTGAATGAATCACATAATATCCATTCATAAAATAGAATATTAGACAAAAAAATTCCTATCAAACAACATTCATTGAAATAACCAATTTAATTTTCTAGTCATCATTTTTAAATACACGATTCATTAATTTTATCATTCAAAAAATATATATTATAAAAATACAAAATATTATGATATTGTGTATATAAAAATTCACTTATTGGTTTTTTTAAAAATTATATATTGTACTAATATGCAGATTAAATATTATTCAAAAAATAAAAAAAATCAAAGTAATAACTATATGAAATACCTATAATTTTTTACATTATGAAATTAACATATATATTATTTATTATTATAATTTTTCAAAAATTCTGAAATATACCATATCTAATAATTTTCACTTTTTTATTTCACTACAACTGTGTCATGAAATCAGTATGTGATTCATAAATTAATAAAATAGAAAAATCATAATTCATGTGACTTGAATATCCCATATACATAAAATTTATTTGATTATATTTTTATGAATTCATTACTAGAATATTGAAAACTTGTTGATGTTTTGGATCACATATTCTTTTTGATCATGCTAAATCCCCAATTAATGATTTGAGTCTAAAATTATTCATTAATTAAGAAGAAATTCTCCACTAACTGAAATAAATATACTGATACATGTGATTTTGGTTAATTATTTTGATGGAATAATTAATTGTAATAATTAGTATAATTTCTTTCAATACTATAATGAATATAATTAAAAAAATTCTTCTAGAAGATTGAAAATAATGAATCCACCATATATTTTTTCCCTTAGATATTTCTCCCACTCCCTTATTAAAATTTTACAATATTTTATTATGAAGAAATTTATTTTGTAGTTTTTCGAACTATTTACATTTATATGAGGAATCAATTAAGTAGAATTTTCAGATATTAATTCATTTAATGAAATACCATGCACAAAATTAAAATAATAATCATAATATAATTGAAATATTATATGTTAATGATAATATCATTAGATATCTGTTTATGTGATATCCAAATCACAAATTGTTCTACCATTTCATTGTTCATACGATAATCATAAATTCATTCAGCGTAGAATATTATTCATTAAACATAGTGTAAGATCCCAACCTTTTTTGGAGTTATCATAGGAGATGAAATTGGTAATGTTTTTTTGTTTCTATGTAGATTTGATTAGTGTTTTGAAATGGGGTTTGTTTGGGTGGATTTTTGAGAAAATTTAAGAAGGGGTTATACATGGTTGGTTTACTGTTTGAGAAAACTATGCACACAAACCCAGAAACCATATGACCCTGTATAGAGAGGATTTTATTACTAGGGCATGGTTTACCCTAATCGTGTGCCCATTCCCAGATAACCTGGTGCACAATTTTATTTCATCTAAAAAATTGTTTCAAAATCCACTGAGCCTCGAGAATACCAAGTATATGACCTAGAATCATACATTAATATTTTTGGAGGAATTCAGATCTTTTTAGAGGGATTCCATGGCCATATGACCTCCCTTCTTCAAGATTTAATGTCTGAATCGAAGATCCACTCTTCTCATGGAATGTCGATCTCATCTCGATGCCAATCTCATTCATTCTCCACTCATTCCATAATAATTTGACGGGATTTTATCCCCTATTTAATTATATCTATACTTAATTGGTGACATCTAGATATAAAATTGAAGATCTTGATCTATATTGATAATATATTAATATCCTTGATCACTATTTATGGATTTAGATTAGGAACTCATATCTACATCATTGGGTTTCTCTGATTTTGGGGAGTTCTGTTGAGTGAATGTCAATAAACAAATTGAGGTAGGTGGTCTAAAATATAATTCCCATTTTTTCTGGATATGATATGTGTTTGAATAAATTTACAATTTCTAGAATTCTTTGTCAATTGAATTCCTATGATGGGTTAATTAGGATAACCAATTGATTTATCAAAGTATTGTTAAATTAATTGATTAATGGAAAAATTGATCATGAGATTAAGTGGAAGTCCTCTTGTATAATTTATTTTGGGTAAAAATTATTATGAGAGTTATAGTTTGTAATTTACATAATTAATCATGAAATTAATTATGAAATATTAAATTAGATATATTCAGATAACTAATTATCTTATTTGATAATGTGATCTTGATAATTAATTATGTGAATAATTATGATGATTTGAGATTCAGAATGAGATAAATAATTCTAGAAAATCATTTATCGGATATGAATTATGTTTTTGATTAATTAATTGATGAATTAATTTTTGGGATCGACATACATAATTAATTGGGGAGTTAATTAAGTATATTGATGTATTTAACAATTTATTGAATTATTAAAGGAATTTATGTGGACGATTATTTATGAACTAATTTGGTTTTAAATAATGGGAACATGGTTACTCTAAATTGAGAAGTATAAATAGTAACATGGTCATTTTACTTGTGAGTAAAGGAATTGAATTATATTCTATCAAATGAGATGTGTAAATAGCAACATGGTCATTGTTTTTCTTTCTAATACAATAGAATCATGTACATTCAATTGATATGTAAGAATTATATCATGAACATATTATACATGAATTTTTTATTAGTAAATTTGGTCTTTATGTGTGAATTTATAGAACGGCAATAAATGCCCTCTGAGATATGGGCTCCCTTGATAATACTTTAAACTCCTGCATGAGTTGATTTCGGTACTAAGATATCATATTACCATTGAATACATCAATATCCACAATTAGTTAAAACATGTATTAAGATAGGATATTAGCTAGGGAACACTAGGGGATTTTGAAGGAGACAAAGCTTATTTAGAGGTACATTTATACCAAATAACCCTAGAGGTAAAATGATTAAATAAATAATAAATCCTGATGTGATAGCTTTGTATTTCTGCATTTTCATCATTTAGTTATAGAAATAGATACACTATATGTTCACGGCTCTTATTTTAGGCACCGTTTGTGGTGGTCTACTGAGTTGTACTCACACCCTACTCAGCCTGGTTGATCGACACATGAATAGACATTATTGTTGTAGGATAGGTTAAGGGAAAATGCCATGTTTTAGATTTCTAATTGGGGGATAGAGCAGGGATGAGGGAAACAAACATGGAATGGGAAAGTCTTAGGAAACATTACTGTCTTCACAATCAATTTCACTTTAGAAAATTTATCATATCATGTTTTCTCTTTCATTTGAACATTTATTTTCCTATGACATTGGTACAATTCTATTTATATGCTCCTGTTATTTCTTATTTACTTCTATTGGTGTTTTACTCTGATAAATGATCAAATAGTATAACCATGGGTCACTTACTAGACACTCATTATTAGTCGACAGCCTCTAGCATATGGCAATGCTTGCTTGAGGTCATCTGAATGACAAGCTCAGGCCATCATCATGTGGCACCCAGACCGAGATGTTACAATGGGTATCAAAGGTCCATTTTTTCTATCTTCTTTTTGAATCAAATTTAAGGAAATGTATATAGGATACTAGGATGATTTGGGACTTGGTAATGGGCTCTTTCATGGGAGTTACAATCCCTTGTATGAGGGAAAACCCCAGTACTTAGGGAGGGATTGTTTTTTTGATGTTGCAGTTAAATATTATTTCGCCTTGGGTGATGCACATGTAGTGTGATGTGATTATTATTTTTGAAAAAAAAATTAGTAATGATTTTTGACCCTTAATGGAGTGATATTTTATTCTTCTCTCATTCTATTATGAACTTAGGGTTATTGGGGCTTACATCATTATAGGCATGCACAAGAAAGTGGGTTATAGGATAGTTGTTGAAAATAAAAAAATTTCCATGGTTTTAAGATTAAAACACAAAAAAGGGTGCCTAACATGGATTGAAAAAGGTTGTAAAATGATGGAAAATTAGACTAATTGGGTTTCTAAATGAGAAACTTGATTATGATAGTGTTTTGAACCGTGTTGACAAAGAACTAGGTGTAGGATGGTTAAGTGTAGTAATAGTTCCTTAGTGTTGACCGTGTGGTAGGATTTTGGAGAAATAATTGTGTTACATCTTGATATTTTTTCACATTAACGTAAAATGTGATAATATGAATTTTGAATCATTTTTCATGGTGTGTGTTTTTCATTTTAGAGAATTTGACTCCATGTTTCTTTTTGAGGGGATAACCTAGGGGCAAGACTGGGAATGATATTCTAGTTTGGGAGATTGAGGAATAGATGGTTCTAGATGAATTTGATGGGGAGCAACTTTGGGATATCATTGATCACTTTATGTAATTCATGGAATGAAACCCATGGAAGGTTGTGATATTCATGTCAGAGTTAACCAGTGAGTTTTAATTGCATCACCCACTGACTTTAATAGAAAGGGTGGGCCTAAGGGAGAAACATTATAAGATGATTACATGGAGAAAATACGTGACCATTTAGGGAATTTTTCTTAGGGAAGGGTCAATCTGGATACTTATATTCTACAGGGATCAATAAAGCACTGGTTGGACATTCAGGACGAATGGAAAAAACTAATGGTATGTTTTGGAATGACTCTTGGAGACATTTTTAGGGAACATCAATAAAAAGGCACTAAGACAAGAGAAGCTGCATAGTTCATGAATCAAACCTAGGGGAGCATTTCCATGATTGATTATGTTGTACTCTTCACAGATCTGCAATTCATTTCTCTATCATTAGAAGGAGATGATGTAGCTATGAATAGATGCCTTCAAGTAGAACATAATTGTGAGATTAAGTCCCTAGTCAATCTTTTATGATTAAATGAGTTTTCTAAAGTGGTGGAGTAGGCTCTAATAGCTGAAGGTAACCTACGGGTGGATTCAAGTACATGATAAGTAGTTATTGTTGGATGATTAAGAGGTTAGAATTCAGAGAGTTGGAATTGCTATTATGACAACTTTAGTCAGGGCAGTGGGAAGCAGTCTACCTAGACATGAGGGTCAATTAGACATGAATTTACTAGGGTGATCTATCATCTGATTGGTTGGGCAGAAAACTATAGTCGAATCATTCCTCAAACACCAGTAAAGATATGTCCATATGGCATAATGGGACAACTACAAGAGTAATGATGGTCAATGCGACAAATTATTATTAAGGGAGCATATGGGTAGAGTCTGAGTCTGATAAGGGACTCTTATACACTATATTACTATGGAAATGAGAGTTTAATAGGATTACGAATTAGAGGTATTGCACATGGTGCTTCTAGTGTACAGTTACCTTATCTGTAGAGTGGTGGTAATCAGTGGAGTCAGACAACATCACAGGGAAGAGGGGCAGGAAAGTTTCATTTGGTGAATCCTACATTTATAGAGAGTGAGGCTAGGTCATCAACATTGGGAGGATCTATTCAAGTATATTCAACTATATCTAGGGTTTTATTTGATATTAGTTCCTCTCATTCCATTATATCTACAAAACATTTTAATAGTTTGAGCCTGGAGGTGGATTCGTGTCCAGAGTAATGAATATTTCTACAGTATTGAGAACATGATCTAGATATATTATTATATACAAGGGATATTCAATATAGAAAAGGAAATATTGTTTTATATGGGATCTCTTTATTCTTGATACGAAATACTTCGACCTGATTATGGGTATATAATGACTAGTCCAATACTAATTCCACATTGTTTGTTACCGCAGGAGAGTGACATTTTTGTATTCTAAGGGAGAATCATACATTCATTGTGGAGAGTGGGATATCCAAGTGTCCAAGTAAGACCAATTATACAATAACTAAGAGATCTCACATCCCATGTTTCTAGTTTATTTCTAGACGATGGCAGTGTTAGGAATGATTTACTTCCACCAGTATTAGAACATTTTCTGGATGTCTTTCCTAATGACTTCATAGTACTACCACCAAAGAGGGATGTGGAATTCACAATTGATCTCATGCTGGAGGTTGAGGAAACAACTATTCCATCGTCCAAAATTTCACTGAAGGAGATTCAATATCTCAAGACTCAGTTTGATGAATTTTAGAATGATAAATTTATCCATCCATGTACGTCACCATGGGATGAAATTTATTATTCACATATAAGGTCGACGAGAGTTTACGATTGTGTGTCGATTATCGAATGTTGAAAAAAAATCACTGTGAATAACCGATATCCACTTCCATGCATTTATGATATGTTTGAAAAGATTAATGGATCTTGTGTGTTCTCAAAGATTGAATTGAGATTTAGGTATCATCAATTGGGTGTAAAGACATCAAATTTACCAAGTAATTCTTTTAGAAGAAGGTATGGACTTTAAGAGTTTTTCGTAATGTCATTTGGATTGAAAAATGCATCATTAGTGTGTATAGATTTGATGATCATGATCTTTCATCCGTTCAAGGATCTATTTGTGGTTGTGTTTGTGGATGACATCTTGGTGTAGTCCATGACTCATGATGGTCGTTGATATCATCCTGAGAACACTGAGAGAGAATCTATTATATGATACTATATCGAAGTGTCAGTTTTGTATTGATGGGGTACACTTATTAGGAAACATAATTTTGTAGAATGGTGTGGTAGTGGACCATAAGAAGGTTCAACCAGTGGTCTGTTGGGGGAATCCTAAAAATATTTTTGATGTCTGTAGCTTTCTCAAATTTGCTAGATTTTATAAGAGATTCACCAAGATGTTCCCCGTATGGAAGCACTACTTCTGAGGTTGACCAGTAATGGGATAATGTTTGAGTGGAAAAAATAAATTGATATTTTTTTCGATGTTGAATAAGTTTTTAATGACGACACTAGTTTTGATCATACATATGTTAGGTGAGGAGTACACAATATATTATGATTCTTTTGGGATCAAAATCATAGATATATTGATGCTAGGGGAATGAGTCATGATATATGGGTCTCAGTATTTGAGACCATATGAATGGAACTAACCCACTCATGAACTTGAGTTAGAAGCAGTGGTTTATGATCTTAATTGTTAGCAAAACTACCTTTTAGTAGAAAAGATTGTAGTTTATACAGACCACAAGATCATGAATTATTTCTTTTCAAAACATGATTTGATTCTTTAGAAGAAGAGATGTGTATAGTGTATGAAATTATTTGATTTTTAATTGGTCTTTATGCTCAGGGAAATAGATAGTGCAGCCGGTGCCTTGAACATGAAAAATCATACATAGATGGTTCAGGTGTTGAGTGTAGAGTGGTTGATGATAACTTTTCTGGATGAAATTATTGCAGAGTTTTAGTAGAGTCATGAGCAGATGATTATGGTTTTAGTTTCAGTAGAGCCTAGACATTTTAGATATATTAGAGATATAAAGTATATGGATCAAGAGTTCCTGTCCTCAAGGGAAATCATTGAAGGTTGGGAGACAACATCAGACTAGTTGATAGATGAGGATGAGATCATAAATTTGATGAATCATGTTGTTTTATCTATGATCATATGAGAAGAGGTCATGTTATAATTTCTTACCTCAATGTGGGTGGTACATCTAGGTGTCACTAAAATGTACTATGGCCTATGAAAAAAATTATTATTTAGCTAGTAATGATAAAATAGATAAAATGGTTTGTGATAAGAAGTTTAACCTATCAACAGGTGAAGGTAGAGAATCAATGACCCATATAATTTATGCATCTATTTCCTATTCTACAATGGATGTGGGATGAAATTATAATGTATTTTGTGTTTGGTCTTCCAAATATTATTATGAAGAATGTGTCTATTTGGTTCATTGTGGATCAAATGAAAAATGTAGAACATTTATTTCCTATAAGGTAAACCATCATAGTAGAGACCTTAGGAGAACTGTGTGTTTAAGAGACAGTTCTTCTATATTGGGTGATACAGACTATAGTTTCATATCATGATTCAACCATTACATCCTACTTCTATATGTCATTTTAGAATGAACTGGTTAAATAAGTTTTATTGAGTATGTATTTCCACCCACATAAAAATGGGTAGTCGGAGTGTACTATATCAGTGCTTGAGGATTGGATGTACACAACTGTGCTTAACTTCGGTGGGTCGTGTGAGAAGAACTTGAGTTTAGTGATGATATGCTAAAAAAATATATATTTGGAAACTATAGATATGGAACCTTATGTTGATTTCTATGGTATGATAGGTAGATATCCCCTATGCTGGATAAAGGCTAGAGAATGAGATTTTTTGGGACCGAGTCTCGTGCCAGAAACATTAGATTAGGTGCAGTTGATTTGAAAACATATGTCCACGGATCAGAGTAGGAATAATTAATTTTTTTATACATTAAGATGACCCATAGTGTTTATATAAATTTATCCTTTTATCCATTGGGTTTCTCTAAGGTTGGTTAACCCCAGGATATAGAGGCAAGGCAAGCTGATGCCCAGGTTTGTTGGACCGTTTGAGGTAGTGGAGAGAATTGGGCTGGTGGTGTACTGATTGGCACTTCCACAGAAATATACTTCTATGAATGATTTCTTCCATGTGTCACAACTATGATTATATCACAACAACCCTTATCATGTGATCTATGTATATGATTTTGAACTTAAGATAGATGCATCCTTTAAGCATCATCTGAAATTTGTGATGGATCATGGTAAGAAAGTGTTTTTGGGAAAGACAGTGCCGATAGTTCTTGTGTTTTGGTAAAATGTGTGTGTGCAAGAGGAAACATGGTAAAGGGAAGAAGATATGAGGTACCAATGTCCCCATATCTATGGATCTTAATCTTAGAAGATCTTGGAAGTACATCTCAAGGACGAGTTTCTATAAGTTGGGGAGATGATTATGGATATTCCATATCGAAGGAGGAGGCACAAAAAGTACCCCTTTATAAAGTGGTGTGGATACCTTTACTATATTGAGGCCTTTTACTAGTGAATTAATAAGGGTTAGATCCTAGGTAAATCAAAACTATGTGGGTTTGGCCTTAAGAGGACAATATAATGATCATTTCATGGACTGGGCCGTTACAAATGATATCCATTCCAGTGTCAATTTGATATTATAGTGAGGATGTTGGGACCATCAAGGAGGCATGGATTATGGGAATCCCAAATCAATAGAGGATGATCATTTTTCACCCATTTAAAAGGAGGTGTGGATACCTCTCCCCTAAGGAGGCCTTTTCCTAGGGTATTCCTAAGCATCAGAGCCTAGGGAAAGAAAACTCATGCGAGCTTGGCCCAAAGAAGAAAATATTGTGATCGTAGATTGGAATGAGCCATTATATTATGATTTTTAGAAAATTGGGACATAACTCATACATATAAACCCATGTATTTAAATGTATCAACTTCTTCTGAATATCAATTAATTCAAAAAATAAAAATATTATAAAGTTATACAGTGATACTTTTACATGAAAGATATTCATTACATTCAAATTCACATCCTCCATTCACATACACATCCTTATACATTGTAAAAAATATTTTAAAAATGGGGATAACAAAAAAAATCTTAGAAAAGGATATAAAAATAAATAATGAAACTGTTAGTCTAGGAATACATATAAATCTAGGGAAAAAATTGAAAAAAGATATATTTTCACCCATAAAACATAAACTCATTAACTTACCTCATGAAATCATAATTTTCAAGTAATACTCCATAGAAAAAATAAATAATAATGGTATATTGAGTTATCATTTCCTTGTCACTGTTACATTCATTGTATCTCTCATTGATACGAAGAGACTGACAATAATAGTTTCATTTGGAATAACCACCATAGTATATTCAATTAATCTCTAGGGAGAATCCCTACTCATTAACTTTGTCACTTTACCCAATGTAAAGGATATCTACAATGGGATCACCCACCCTCAGTTAATCAAGTTACCACATATAATCATAATTAATTCCCAAATAACCATAAAACAATCATAATGTAAAAATGTTACATAAATGAAAAATAACATTCCCACTTTGATATACCATTTCATTTCTATAGAGATACTCACTCACAAATGAAAACAATTTATTTGAAAAAAATATTAAAACATGTAAAGGAAGGATAAAAACATTAATGGGACATAAAATAACGAAATTATTCCAGTGCCATATATGATAAAAACACTCCTTTTTTATTTTGTAAAAATATTTGAATGAGTAACATTAAATGTGGTTTTAAAAATAATGTCCATTACATTGAGTCCAACTCATCACCTAAAAATTTTACCATCCTCAATAATAAACATAGGATAATTTATTTATTTTTTTGTGATCATTCTAATGTTTATTTTTCCTTTAATATCGCTTATTATCATGTTATAATAATTACTTAATTATTTATGTTTATGTCAGATGTTTTGACGATATCCAGTACTTGAGAAAAAAATTACTTTGGTATGATGTATAGTCATAGTAGTCATTATTAAATAATATATATAATAACAATAATTATATAATAATAATTTTTATATTTCAATTTTTCATTTAAAACCAATCATGGCAGATGGTTTTAAAAAATTAACAAACATTTCGATCTTAGAAAAGGTATTTCATAGATACGCATGAGTAACATTTACATTTTTCAATGGTCATTATTTAAATAAGATATGTGTTATTCTATCTTTAAATAATTGTAATAATATCATTCCTATCACAATAATCAATAAAATAGAATTATATATATAATTCATGTGAAATGGTGATGAAAAATGAGTCACATCTCTTTATGGAGGTGAGAGTTCACATGTACGCACGAACGACGTCATCATTTTTATGTACATGTAAAGGTAATAACATAAATTATATATTTTACCTTAATAATTAGAAATATTTCACAAATATCATATATAAATATCATTATAACTATTATTTATAAATGGTTATAGAAAACTAATTATATCCGTTCGTTAAGGGGTTGTCTACCGTAAACACAAACCACTAATTATTTTCTGATTAAATAAATGTGGATATTAAATTAGGTGATTAGGTCAACATAATAACTTATTAATATATTTATGATATTGTTTTGTTACATAATTTTTTTATGAGTATTTTAAGGAATTTTAATAATAAATAAAAAAATAAATACTTGATTAATAGAATTCCTCTTCTTCAGAGTATATCATTTTCATAAGATCATAAGTCCACAAAAGGCGGTGTTCTAGCATAATATATATATATATATATATATTTATATATATATATATAATTTGCGGAGGGATTATAGGAAGGAATGTTAATATATATTTGAGGAAAAAAATAGTTTTCATGTGTGAAAAAAAGAGAATAATATGTTCCCTTTTACAAGAGTGGGCATCAACACTCATTGAAATGTTCCAAAAATAATATTATTATTAATTAATTTTCTATTCTAAATGGATCCAAAATGGATTAATTCGAAGATATGATTATTATTTTTCCCAATAAATTCATACAATTAAATATTAACAAGTGTTTTAATATTTTTAATACTTATCTTATGGATTTAATCTTTATTTAACTTAGTTAACTCTTATCATGAAAACATGGACTTTTACTCCTTAAGGTTCACTATATTTATTATAAAATTAAAATTAGACCTTAAATGGATAATTTATGACTTTTTAAACAATATACTAATAATTTTCCCAAGTTTTATATTTTGTGATATTTTATATCATTTAATAACTTATTTTTTTTCAAAACATATCATTAATGTAAATTATGACACTATTCATTACATGAATTTTTTAAATTATCTTTAAAACATCATATATTTGAAAAAACTATTCTAAAAAAATAATAACATATATAATTATTCAATAAAAGTCACGGATGATGTTAATTATGTCATATTTATTTATTTTAATATTTTAATACCATTTATTTGATATTTAAATTAATTAAACAATTACTACATCATCAATTTATTAACATTTAAGGTAATTATTTTATCACATAAAAAATTATAATGTAATTACCATTTTAAATATACATATTTCATATTTCTCATTACTATTTATAGTCAAATATATCTTTTAAGTAACCCTATATTAAAAATGTTATAGTTATTAAAACAAAAGTATGAAATCTTTTACTTTTCATTAAAATTAAATACTATAAAGAGATTAAAGTCATCCAATATCCTCTAAGAGATCATAAAATGGTCCATGAGATATTTTTTTCGATAATCCCTTATCAGAAATTATTAGAAAAACATTCCGGAAAGTTTTATAACATTTATAATGTTATCTCTACATTTAATTACATGATTTACTCATATACATTGGAATAAAAATTACTAAAGTTACTATTCAAATCATCCAAAAAAATGAAATATTCAATAACATTGGACAATATTATTATAAATATTGAATTTAATTTTCAAAATTAAAAATATATAAATAAGAAAATTAATTTAAAATTAATCTCGTATACAGTTTGATAAAACAGGTTTGAAAGGTGAAAATGTTCAAAAGAGTGAAATTGTTTTATATCCAAATTCAATGATAAACATATTATAACGGCATAAATTATATAAATTGATATAATATAGATCTAATTTTTAATTATAATAAATCTAAAATAAAATTTATTACTATAAATTGTTTTGATGAAATATCAGTTTACAAATCAAATTCAGGATGTTTTACTATTAATGACAACATGAAACATATTATAAAAATACCAAAAATTAATCCCAAGCCATTTTTGGAGATCCAACTTAAAATAAGAACTTTATATTTTTCAAAATAATTTATTAATTTTTAAAAATCTATATTTTAAATATGCGCGCCATCAAAAGGGAGAAAAGCTTCCCTTAAAGAAAAAATAAATCATTAATGTGTAAAATTATATTTGTTATTACATCATTTCTAGAAAAAGATATGTTGAATTTTAAAAATTTTATTTTATATATTATTGATAAATTTAATAAATATAATCCAATAATAGTTATTTAATTTTTATGAAACACACTTGTACACATGTAAATATTTTTTAAGAAAACTATTTCCATTTTATATTCAAAATGGGTTTATATTAATTTATAATATTTTGGTCACAAAATAATTAAATTTATTTTCATGTATAGATCTTATTTTCACTATTCAGTTATTAGTATTTACCCCTGCCTTCTTAACAGCAAGGTTATAGTGGTAACATTTAAATAATAATAATTTTTTTAGTTTATGCTCAATGTGGTGTATCATGTTCACTGTAAATCATACTATCTAATTTTAAAATATTGAGATGATACATTCTCCCCCACACTAATAAAGTGTTCAATCATAATCTTTACATAGGCTTGGTAACTAGGTATGGATTATTCAAAATAATTTTATTGAAATCCCAAATCGAAACAAGGGCCAATGAAACATACACTTAATAAGAGAGAAAAGAAAGTACTAAGGTTATGTAAGATAACACACACTAGGTTTAGATGTATGAAACATATACATAGAAGAGAAAACTAACTATCATATTCTGATGGAGAAGGATAGAGAACATGGTCCTTATAACGTTAACCATTAAAAAACCTTATATCTTTTTGCGTTAAAAATCCAATAATTTATATTAAATAAAAGTAAACAGATAACATTTCCATTTCAAGATATTTTCATTATATTTTAGGAATTAATTTAATATATAGACTAATAACATAAGGAAATATACTAACTTGAAAAGTAGAGTTTCATCCTTTAACAGAAGTAGTTAACATAAATTTTTATCTTATACCTTTCCATTTTTACCGCAAAATATATTTAATTCAACTTCATAATTCAGGTTGTATTTTATATGTATAAATATTTCATTTCCAAATGATTTAAATAAAAACTATTCCAAGATGAAAGAAATTGATTGATCTTGATATCTACCTGATTTCATTGCTGTTTTTATCACATAGATAGAAGCTACATGAATTGCGATAATAATTCAGATCTTCTTCAATGTCCCATTATTCCATTTTCTAAATGAACCTTATACAACATTTGTTTTATGGGTTCTATCATATAATTTTTTTTGGAAAATGTTTTTTTGGGTTATTTAGTTTCAAAACATCAGATAATGATATATTTTTATAGAAAATTAAGAATGATCTAGTTATGAAACTTTTAATAACGTGTCCTTTTAATAAACTATAAGAAATACTTGTAGGGGTATAAGTTAACAAAAATATAAATAGGCTTCAAGAGGGTCTCTTAAAATGGTAGCTATATCAAAATTTTAATATGATTTAATGTCCAATAATATATTAAAATATTTCAAAATGCATTAATAGTATTTACTTTATTACAAAAAATGTGAAAATATGGAAAATAATACTAAATTAAAAAAACCAATGAACCATGATGGTATCGATGTATAAATGTGGTGATTTATATTTCATACAACTATTTTTAAGTGAAAATATGTTAAAAATTATTTAGAATAACGAGGCTGTAACGTTCTGGTTCCGGAAGCCACCCAGAGGCACCCCGTACCCGGTTGGTCACATGGCCTCATGTGCATTTCCCCAAATGCCAGAGGCTTCCGACTAGCAGAGAGGTCCTTAAGTGTGATAGTGGGGAAACTATTCCCTCATTGGAAGTGTACACAACGAAATAAAAATGAACATGAAATAGCGGAAGCAGTAATAACCAACAATAAGAAACAGTGGAAGACTAATTCAAAAAACTAGAGAACATATGTAGATATGAAATGATGCCTAAAACATATATATGAAAGTATCCAAATAAGTCACAATTCTGAAAATAACACAGTACCAAAAAATTACAAAAGAAAATAAAACAGCTGCTCAGTATCGCAAGCCAAAGCTTGGTCCCATGCTCTCCGGCTCCAAGCAATCAAGTACCGGAAGTCGAGGGGCGCTTTCCCTTGTCTATACCTACAACAACATAATCTGTTTGGGACCAAAGCATGACCCAAAGAGGGTTTGAGTCTAAATCCCAGTAGGCATTCACCCGAAAATATGTTCCTAACAGTCAGTGAGTATATGGCAGGTAAAAGTGCAACAAGTAGTAAGCAACAACAACAAAACAGTAAGCAGTAAATTGAAAGCAGTAAAGTAGGATGATACACAATATTGATCAACAAAAGTAGTGAAGTAAAACAACTATCAAGAAGTAAAACCCTCTGGGAAGTACTCACAGCCATCCCCTCTGGTCCTATCCATGAAGTTCCACAACCCTATGGGCAGTGAGCTCAGCCAAACCCCTCTTGTTTGGTCATACGGATTTATGAGACTCTCTAGGGTAGCACACTCGGTCAATTAACCTTATATTCTAGGGTAGTAAGGGAATATCTAAGGAAGATCACGTGGTCTAACCCTCTTATCCCAGTGTTCTAGACACTCTCTGAGGAAGCTATCTCGGTCAATTCCTCCTATAGCCTCAGGTATACCACATACTCTCTAAGAAAGCTCACATGGTCAATTCCTCCTCTAGCCTGGGAAGGTTCTTAAAGAGATTCAAAAAAGGCAAGACTATCTAAGGAAGCTCACTCAGTCTACCATCCTATTGTCTATAATATCGAAGACTCTATGGGTTCTCACTTGACCCATCCCCTGTAGTCTATAATGTCTAAGACTCTCTAGGAAGCTCTCTCGGTCTATCCCTTATAGTCTATATCACCAGGATCCCTCAGCCCCATGTCAATCAGTGCATAATAATGCTATTAGGACAAAGTACACCTATAGAGCTACTTGGATAACCAAAGTACACCTATAGAGCTACTTATCTAAACAGTCTAAAAGGCATCAAATATGTCATGAGTTTCACTTCAACCTATAACCGCAAGGCATGGAAATAAGTGTAACAACCAAAGGAAAACAAGACCCAAAGGATGTAAATAGAACAAAGCAAGGGAAAATAAATCCATGAATAACAAATTATCCTCTAACATGGTCAATTTACCTCTACACAAGCATACAAGAAATTTATGAAAACAACAAGTGAAAAAAGGTAAACACGCAATACCCCGTTCACGGGTATCGGTGGAAATTCGCACATAAAACTCACAGAATTTTAACGGTAATTCACAAACCACCTACCTCGATCCTAGGAGATCGATATACTTGAACCTCGATGACTGATTCTTCCTATAACGTCATAGATCTGAGAAAATGCACAAAATGTTCAACCTTAGATAACTTGAGAAGGAGGGAGAATTTGGAAACAAGGCTCAAGAAGAAGGTAGAACTCACTTCTTCTCTTCCAACGCAATCGATAGAGCTCGAATATATGAATGGATGGAGGATCGGGAAACCATAGAAGTTTCTTCATCGTACAACGCCTCTAAGTCGAACTAGCCTAGAAGAAGAGCATTATGGTGATTAGGTGCTACCCCGGTCCGTTTAATGAAAAAAATAAAAGTACACGACATGTACTTTTAAAGTACACAACGTGTAGTGGGTTTTTCTATACTCCTCCAAAATCGGCCTCCACGTCACCCCCACACACCGTGTGTGTTTCCAAGACACGGCCAACACATGACTTCGAGCCGAAAAAGAGTACACGACGTGTACTCAGAAAGTACACGACATGTACTACAAAAATTCCCAGAAACCTTATTTTCCCGAAAAATTACAGAAAAAGGAAAAACATACCTGAAAGGAAGATCCAGGTTCTTACAAACTTCCCCCATTAAATAAATTCATCTTCGAATTTCCCTAGAAGGGCATAGAAGAAGAAACCTCAAACAGCTCTGGCCACTGCGATCGAACCTCGGCCTCCCTCTCCCAAGTCTCGTCCTGTACTCACCTGTGCTGACATAGCACTCGTACCAGAGGAACATACCGTACACAGAGAACCTTCATAATGCGATCGTAAATTCGGATAGGATTATCCTCAAATGACGCATCCACCTAAAACTCAACCTCCATGTGTTGGAAGACATCAGACGGGTCTGAAAAGTAACTTCGGAGTTGAGAGACGTGAAAAACGTCGTCCATATCCCGGTACCTCTGAGGTAGCTGCAACCGATAGGAAACCGGCCAAACTCTCTCCAACACCTCAAATGGCGTGACGTACTGTGGTGAAAGCTTACCCTATCCTTGAATCCTCTTGTGTCCCAACCTCGGTGCGACACGCAGGAAAACCTGATCTCCGACCTCGAACTTTAGAGGTCACCTCCACTGATCAGCATAAGACTTCTGTCAAGACTGTGTTATAGTCATCTTCTTCCGAAACAACTTTATGTTCTCTGAGGTCTCCTAAACAAGATGAGGTCCCAGTAGAGCTACCTCTCCTGCCTCCAGCCTGCATAAGCGTGATCGGAATTTCTTACAATAGAAAGCCTCGTAAGGAGCCATCTGAATGGTCAATTGAAAAATTTTGTTGTAGGCTAACTCCACAAGAGGAATATGCTTGTCCCATGAACCGCTGAAGTCTAGAATGCAAGCTCGGAGAATATCCTCAAGCACCTGGTTCGTGCACTTAGATTGGCCATCAGTCTGGGGATGGTATGCTATACTCAAAAGTACCTGTGTACCCAAATCCTTCTAAAGTCCCTACCAGAACCGAGAGGTAAAGAGAATATCCCTGTCTAAAACTATGGAGTGTGGAACTCCATGTAGACGTACAATCTCTCGGATGTATAGTCATCCCAGATCATCAACACTAAAGGACTCCATGATCGGCAAGAAGTGTGAAACCTTCAGAAGTATGTCGATGACAACCCAAACAACATCACTCCCCTGATGTTTCCTTGGAAACCCAGTAACGAAGTCCATCGTGACATCGTTCCACTTCCACTCAAGAATAGGTAACTGCTGCAAAATCCCAGCTGGTCGCTAATGGTCTTCATTCACCTGCTGACAAATAGAACATCTCATGACAAAACCAGAAACATCTCTTTTCATACCTGGCCACCAGTACTGGCGATGAAGATCCCAATACATCTTGGTGATGCCATGATTAACGTCCCAAACTGAGGAATGGAAATCCCACATCAGCTCCTCGCGTATGCTTGCTGGAACCTATATGTTTCCCTGGAAACGCAAGATCTCATACTCACCCACCGTCCATCCAGGAAGAGGGTCTAATCCTGACACACTCTCCCGTCGGACTAAGGCCTCTGAATCTTGCCTCATCCGCACCGAATCAAGAAGTGTAGAGGTAACAACCACAGATCAAAGGAAGGTCTGTCCCTTCCTGTCATGCACCTCCAAGTGCATATCAGAAAACAAAGCCAAAAGCTGCCACTCCATGCTGTCCTCCTGAACTTCCTGAATCATTGTTATCCTTCTCAATTCATCAGCCACTGCGTTGCCCTTTCCTAGCGTATAGGCAAGCTCAAAGAAGAACGATTTAGGATACTCGACCCACCTGCGCTATCTCTAATTCAGATCACACTGAGTGAAGATATACTTAAGACACTTGTGGTCGGTGAAAACCAAAAATATATCTCCAAAAATATATTGTCTCCAACAGCGTAGTGCATGAACAACTGCAGCCAACTCCAGATTGTGCGTCAGGTAGTTACTCTCGTGTGGCATCAACTGCCGAGACCCGTATGCAATGACTCCATCTCCCTGCATAAGCACAGCTCCCATCCTGATACCTGAGCCATCAAAGTAAACAGTATATCCATTGCTCGGCTCTGACAAGACTAGTATCGGTGCTGACGTAAATCTCCATTTCAGATCCTGAAAGGCGGACTCACAAGAATATGAATATAAAAACATCGCCCCCTTCTTGGTCAGACCTGTCAACGGTGAATCCAGGCATGAGAAGTCCTGAATGAAGTGCCTATAGTATACAGCCATCCCTATAAAACTCCGCACCTCAAAGACGTTCTTTGGATGCTTCTAGGAAACTACAGCTCTCACTTTCTCTGGGTCCACTAAAACTCATGTCTATGAGATAACATGACCCAAGAAGTGAATCTGATCCATCCAAAAGTGGAACTTCGAGAGTTTATCATTTAACTGATGCCCTCTGAGTGTACTCATAACTATCTCAAGATGTGTGGCATGGTCGTGTCGAGTGTGATAGTACCCCAATATATCGTCCACGAAGACCACGACAAAGGAGTCCAAGTACGGATGGAACACTCGGTTCATCAGTTCCATGAAGACTGCAGGCGCGTTTGTGAGAACGAACGGCATGACTGTATAATCAAAAAGACCATACCTGCTCCTGAAAGCTGTCAAAGGTATATCTAATGGTCTAACGTGGAAATGATGATAACCGGACCTCAAGTCGATCGTCGGGAACACCCGGGCTCCTCGAAGCTGATCAAAGAAGTCATCAATCCTCGGCACGGAATATCGGTTCTTGACCGTCAACTGTTTCAGCTTCCGATAATCCACACAATGCCAAAGGGTACCATCTTCCTTCTTCGCAAATAGGACAGGCGATCCCTAAGGAGAAGTACTGGGTTGGATAAAACCCTTTTCCTGCCACTCCTCCAACTACATCTTAAGCTCATGAAACTTAGTTGTAGCCATCCTATAAGGATGAATGGACACCAGTTACACTCTTGGAATGAGTTCAATCGAGAATTATACCTCACGCTCTGGAGGCTAACCTGAAAATTCCTCTAGAAATACATCCCTGAAACAATCCACCACTGGAAGAATGTCTAACTGTGAAGTCCCCTTGTCATCCAGATAATGACTGGAAATATGGGCTATAACATCCCCTAGCCCATGATGCTCTGGTCCAGCTCTACCCGCCAAGATATCCCACTCGCCTCAGTGAAGGAACGATCTGCCCTTTGGTGATACGAAACTCACCGTACAACGATAAAAATCGACGACTACCTGGAAAGGAACCAAAAAGTCCATACTGAGAATGACGTCATAGCCCGTCATCTCTTGGACAAAGAGGTCCCACAAGAAATGACACCCCGCAACCTCAAGAGGGAACTCTCTTCACCGATGTACGCTAGATATCCTCATTCCCAATGAAGTGTCCAGAGTCAAGAAGTCAGCAGATGAAAATATACTAAGCCCAAGGCTCTCCATGACATCAATAGAGATAAAACTATGGGAAGAACTTGTATAGAAAAGAGATGATGATAAAACTGAGGCTACTATGATCATACCTCGAACTATAGAAGGGACAGCATCCTGATCCTGAATGGTCTGCTCCACGACGAAAGAATGGCCTACACCACGGCCCTACGCCCAAGGCTGACCACTCTGAGCCGATCCATTCTACTGTCGCTGATGACCTGGTTACTGAACACCATGGCCACGACCTCCACTGCGGCCCGAACATCCGGAAGAACTCCAGTTTCTAGACTAGTGGGAAACTGGTGAAACATCTCCAGAACGCGGGGCCATAGAGGAACCCCTACCACCAGCTGAAGGTGATAGGATATGACAGAAGCGTTGAAGATGTCCCACCATGCCGCATGATCGGAACTCCATCGGAACTCTCTGGCACCGAAGCCTAGTATGCCCACTACTACCGCACCGGTAGCATACAACCTGGCTACCAGAAGATATATCCCGCTAACCCTGATCACCTCACAAAGACTCTCTGCGATGCTTGCTACCGTCCATAAGAGGAACACCAGCCTTGGCTATTGAACCGCACTGGCTCACTGTTCCAGAATCCCTTAGATTGTGCTCAGTGATCAGCTCATGGGTGACTATAGAGGATATAAAAGTCAACTAGAAGATATTCACCTAGGAACGGATCTCCTGCCAGAGACCATCCTTGAACTTCCTAACAAGGAACAAATCATCACCTGCTGGGATTGGTGTGAAACGCTGCAGCTTAGGTAAACGAGACGAGTACTCCATTACAGAAAGAGTACCTTGCTGCAGACTCATAAACTCCCGGGGTCGATCGGCCCTCAGGGTCTCTGGATAGAAGTAGTCATAGAAGGTGAGTCAAAACTCATCCCAATACATATCCTACTAACGCCCTGACCGTTAGATCACCTACCACCACCTCTTGGAAATGTCCCGGAGCATATAAGTAGCCAGCTTTACCCTTTTCTTTGGAGGGATATCTAGGTGCTCAAAGATGGTCAGTGTGGCCTCTATCCACGATTCCACAGCCTGGGGTCCTCCGTCCCCTAAAAAAGTAGGAGGATGCTCCAGTTGGAAAACCCGCATCAACTCACCTATCGACCGGGGAGGCGGCGGAGCTCCCAGGAAGGTCTGCATTATCCTCAGGAAGTCCTCCCTGAACTGCGCCTCGTAGCCTATGACGCGTATAACTACTAGTGCCATGGTTGGCACAGCATGAGGATCTGCTGGAGGTCCCTGATCGGCCATATCCGGTGTCTGGTCACCATCTGGAAACTGACGTACGACCGGAGGACGTCTCAGAGGCATAACTCTGAAAGATCAAAAGAACACTTTAGTTCAGGATTAACAATTACTGAAAACATAGGAGTAAAAAACATGAACATGGGAATGAAACTATAAATATTTACAAAACATGACTACACGTCGTGTTTAAAAACTACAAAGTGTGTCTACTTAAGCCATTAACATGGGTGTGTACTCCTGCCACTACTGGTCGTGTAACACCGCAAACTACACGGCATGTTGTTCCCACTCACGGCATGTACTTGAACTCTAATCCCCTACCCGGGTCTCCTTACACGGCTAACCGACACGGTCCAACTAGCCCCGGTCTACATGGCATGTTCCCCAGGGACTCGGTGTGTACTAGAAGTGGTCTCAGCGGCTCGCGTTGTTAGTTACACGGTCGTCTACACGCTTGGCCCTTACACGGTGTGTTCCGAACAAACACGGCGTGTATAGGAGAAGGTGAAAATGTCCCATGTTGTTCGTGACACGGTCGGGTACCTAAAAAAGACTACATGGTGTGTTCCGAAACAACATGTCGTGTCTATGTGGAGGTAACACCAACCCGTTTGGTTCGCGACATATCCGGGTACCTAGACAGGACAACACACTGTGTTCCTTTACAACACGCCGTGTTCACTCGAACTTCACCGACCTGTGTTGTTAGTGACACGACCGATTACACGGCTCTAAACTACATGGCATGTACCAACCGTACACGGTGTGTTCCTGAAGTTATTTCTACAACACCGTGTTTCTTCTCACACGGTCAAAGAAAATAAAAAAAATATAGGTACTTTGAATGTATTAGTGTTGAACCGACAAGGATGGTTTGTATGTTATAAATTAGTTAAATAAATCTAAATTGAAATTGTCTGATTGTATGGAAAAAGGGATAGAGTGCATTAATGATTGTGTTTTATATCAAGAGACGAGTCATTCCTGGATTAGCTATTTTCTAGTTCATGAAATAGGAATTTAAATGATTTTGGGTTCATTCACATTTTGAATAGGAATAGGGGAAGCATATATCCTTGGTCTTCGGAACCTATAAATATCATGTGATTTCACCATTAGAATGGTCATCTACTTGGTGAAATATAAAAATTATATGAACCAAACCCCTATTTAAAAATTACTAAACTATATTGAATAATGGTCATACAAAAAAGGGAAATTAATTGAAAAAAAGAATAATAATCCTTGAGTAATGAGAAATGGTCATGAAAATTCAAAAATAATAAGATTGGAATTGATAATTGGAGTTTCAAAAATAAAAAACATTAATAATTAATAAAAATAATCCCTATAATCACATCCGCTGGCCATCACATCACATGACACTAATAAGAATACACCCTTATGCTCGTCACGATAAAAATGAGTAGTATGGATACCTAAGAAGGAATAACAAAGAAGAATGTCCTTCAAGAAGGTCTTCATGGTGGTGAACACATCATCTAACAGTCTTACCTCACACCTCTTTATGATCTATCTCCCTGAGCAGTGGCCCAAGTATTAAAAAATAGGGTTATACATAAACCCTTCACACAAGGGTCTCTTTATTTTTATATTTCGTAACGGGGTCGCAACATGTAAATTTACATGGTGTGTAATCTATGTCAGTGTTGAATCACTTATATCATCTTTGATCCTAAACATTCACTTCATGTATAGTGAACATGAAATTTAATGAGTTATCACTGAATTTATAATTCCAGGACTAGAAACAGAAGAGATAGAATCTCCTAATGAACTCATGTTTTGAAGTGATGTATATGACATGTAAAAATCCATCTCTAGTTTAAAAGCTCTGAAACATCCACATTTTTTCGGTGTTGTGTTGCAAGCCTTTTGGATCCAACATTATTCCATTTTTTCTCTATTTGCATGAACCCATTTAATCCTACCCTAAATCAAAATACAATTTATACCGTTCACAAATTGGAATCATTATTAATTAACTATTAAAACCAATACATTAAAATACCATAAAATACATTCAATATATATATATATATATATAATATATATAACATGTCCATGAGAAAATTAACATCCATAAAAAAATTCTTTCATGAGTTAAATATAATTGATTCATCAATATGAAAATTAAATGTATAACCATATTATATAAATATAATTTTCCCTAATATCAAGGGATTCATCAAAATTAATGTAAAATCACTCCAGAAAATTAACATACATGATTTGGATGTATGTCATAAGAACAAAAACATGTTTTGGTTGAATATTGATCAATTTTCACATCATCTTTTATTCTATGAAATGGTAATTTGAGAAGTGTTTTTTAGTGCTAAAGAATGTTTAATTGTATCCTATAATCTGTATGTTAATCCTTCAACCTGTAAATATTTACCAAAACCATAATGTTTTTAACATGTTATCCAATTATTAAAAATAATTATTTCATCTCTATAATCACATCCAAAGATCAATATAAAAATTTCCAAAAATATTTAACCATTAATTACATCAAAAAAAACCTTCTTGAAATAAAAAAACAAAAATATAGAAGGAAGGATAATAAATTTCGAAAATCAACAAAACAATAATCACCCAAACAAAAACCATCATTTATCATCACATTCCAAATACGTTAATACCATTTTCATGTATTTTTATGAATCATGGAAATTATGTGAATTACAAATACCCATGTGGAAAACATGAATGGATTCAAAAATTAACTCTATACTCATTCCTTAAATAAAATCACAACTTATTTAATATATTTTATAATTCCAAAAAAAGTAAACTACATAAATGTTAAAATAAACCAATTTTTATTCAAATCACTAATCAGTTATAAATTCATCTATATTTCCACATTTGAATTATCATAACCAAATATCTCCATAACTAATAATTATATTAAAAACTTTAACATATTAATTTTTTTCCTTACCAAAATCATGTATTCATCAAAAATATATCCTCATAACTAAATCACATTTCACATCCATCAGTACCACTCAACACATCCTTGAAAATCCTTTATAAAAACCCAATGTTGAACAATCTTTAGTAATTTCGTGGAACCTATAACCATAATATCATTTTAAAAATACTTCTATATAATTATCAAATTCAAGTATATAAATACTTCAATAATTACACTTAAATGATTAGAATAATGTATTACCTTATTTAATATATGATCATTCTCTTAGATTATGGAATTGAATTGAATAATCACTATGTTTTACGCACATAAAACATTTCTCATTAAATATCACCTTAGAATAAGCGTCATAACCCATATCAAACAGTTCATATTGTCATTTTCAATTACTTGCTCTATTACCTTTATCACCATAAAGAATACATCTTCTCATTACATTGATACATTCCCACCAGTTCATCTTCCAAAATTATCAAAATATAGAAAACTAAATATTTATTCATCCATGGTTTCCACCACATGAACTCTCTGTTAACTTTATCATTATCTTCATTGTTGACTCTAAGAGTTGTTGATTTTTAAAGTTGTTCATCATATATTGTGATAAATTTTTAGGTATAATAATAATATCCATAACTCCAATCATCATAAATTTTATTTACTCATCAACACATTGTCCATCATATTAAACATTAACCTACTTCCATTTGGTCCTCTCCACTACCTAAAAATAACAAACATAGAGTGGGAAAGAATAATCACAGTGGAACACCACATAATCATGAAAATTCATGAAGAAGATGTCGAATTCACTAAAACATCATTCAACATATCAAGTCAAAGTTTAAACCATTTTTATAAAAATTAATATTTACTAAAATCCTATGAAATTATTCATATTAGAAATGTGAATAAACATAAAAAATCCCCTAAGTGTAAAAAGAAGTGCATAGTAAGGCCACACACCCTGTGTACCAGTATTATGGATTACATATACTCAACCAACTCTATTTATGGTTATTAACTCTATATTAATATATACCAAAACCATGTACATAAGGATATATTTTAAAGAAAATCACATAATTTATTCCATTCCAAATATTTACAATGTTCTCCAATGCATAGTCTTTTCCATAGGGTTCTCACTTAAGATTTCATATTCGTATTTCCAAAGGCTAACTAAACCAGGAAATGATACCTACTATAGCATCCCATACAATTAATACATATATATTGTATATTTTTTTTGAATATTCATTACCCAACATAAAACTACACACCAGAATCACATTGGTCTAGTGTCATCAAAACCAGGATACATAATCCACTAGTTTATATGATATCTAAATAATCTCTTAATTAGTTATTTATAACATTCACCCTTCTTTAAAATCATAATTAATATCCTTATTCATAAAATATAGAAGACAAACATAATAATGAGTGATCTCAAATTCTCTGTAAGCGTAAGAATGGATTCATCAATGTTCACTTGACTATGACATGAGAATAAGGGACTGATTACAGGATCATAATATTTGAAATTCATACCCTATATATAACATATCATAATAGTGAGTCCAAAAATAAACCATGATGTATTATAAGACATGAATCATAATGGAATCAACAAACATGATATATGAAGTCATAATATTAAAACAATACTTTAGTTTGTGGTATACATATAAGATTAGAACTTTTTGAACATGTGTAATAAAAAAAGATAACCCATTATTTTAAGGACATGAAATCAAGCAATCACATTACCTTATAACCATTAAACCAAGTCCTATAATAATATTGTGGACATAAAATTTAATTACACACATGAGTATAAGTACATGAAAATGTGTCGTATAAATAATATTTTGGACATGAAATCTAGTAACAAATATAAAATTGTGAAATGAAAACCATGTCTACAGATAATTTCATGGATAGGAAATTGATGTCTATACATTAACATATATACCTCATTATTTGACCATATTTACCCAATGCATTAGAGGGAGATATATTTCCCACCCATCAAATAATTAAAGTAATATAGATTTTTGACACAAGATTATGAAACATTAATCATATTAGATCCCATTAAAATAAATAGTTTTCATTAATAGTTCATTATACCATAACCAATGGGAATGAAATAGTTTTCCAAAAAAATTCATAACTTCAAAATAGTATAACTTATCAAAAATGAAGTATTTTCTTAGACAACATAACAACATTAACTAAACCATAATGAAAAAAATAAGCAATGTATTCTTGGATCATATCCCTTGAAATAATTATTGTTTTCTTTAATGAATAAAAATACCCTTAGAAGACCATTAAATGATTTGTGAGGAAAATATCCATTTTATTATTAAATCACTTCTATTAAATAAAAAAATAAAAAAAATAGTATCGAATACATTTTATTTTTAAAATTATAAAGGAAACATGTAATTTAAACTTCAAAACCATGAGTGTTCATGATATTTTCAAATTATAATCAATTTTTTTATTTTAAAAGGAATATTTCACATCAAATTTTTATAAAATGTCAAAATTACCTCATTTTGAAAAATAATAATAATACTTTTAAAACATTTCATAAAAGGTCAAATAATGAAAATAATAACATTAAAAAATAATTGGATAATAGTAAAAACTTCATTAAATCATTACTATAAAAACATGGATATGGAAGGAAAAAATGTATTGAATAGAGAAGTAATTTTTTTACAAACAAAAATATTATTATTGGTGCCTTGATTACATTTTGTGAAGTTATTGATAATAATACATTTATTTCACTAGATAACCGTTGGATATTAAATTTCATGAGTTTATAGAGAGATAAATCACACAAATTTATTTTGGGAATCTAAATCATAAAAAATCTCGATTAGTAATTAGATTGTAAAAAAAACACTTTTCCATTTTATTAATATTTGAGCCATAATTGACATGATTGAAATGACCAATGATGGATATATAAGTCCTTATATGTTACATTGTTATCCTAATAACATAAATTAGTGTTCAGTATATTCCCAAAAAAAATAAATGAGCACAGAATATGTCATGTCACTCGGAAATATTAATGTGAGAATAAAATCCATTTACACATGATTGACATGTTTGGTAATCATTAGAACCTACAATAAAAAATATAATAATTAAAAATATAATAAAAATATATATCAATTTGTATCATATAATATTTTATTTACTTATAATCGTGTACCACTCGTTTCTTAATCATTATTCATTAAAATAATTTTTTCAGAGATAAGTTCTTCATTTTCTATGTATATTGGTGGGTTAGTTTTTGTCCTTATACATTGATAATATCGATATAATCCATATAATCTTTTTTATGATATAAATAAAATATATAGTCATTATATAATTTTATATATTCATCCATATAAGTTATATAGAGAAACATAAATTTCAATTTTCATGAACAATTTCTGTCACATGCACACATGAACGATGCTTCCACTTTTGGAAGAATGGAATGAAATAAATATAAATAATAAATCACATTTCCAATATCATTATAATATTATATATAACAAATATATGTTCATTTAAACCATCATTAGAACCATCCATGTAAAAAATAAATTAAAAAATCTTTTTGCTTCATTGAGGTGGTATTCCACTGATATGAAAGAAAGATGTTATTACTTTCCATCAATTTTGAATTTCTGATGGTAGATATGTTATATTTTTTCTAGTGGTATAATTATTTCATAAGGAATAACATAAGAACATTGGAACTATAATATCCCAAACATTACATATATATTTCACTTCAGTATTGAATAATATTTATTATATAACATAACAAAAACCACTCCAGGACCTTAGAGGTTTAGTGTCTTTAGAAACTGGGAAACATAAACAATTGGTTCATAAAACATATGTTAGGATGACTAGGTTAGATACCCTAAGATGGTGTAGAATCAGGGTATGCTAGATTAAAACAACTATCCCTATTGATCTTGTCTCTCTGTTAAGAAAGACTCTCTTCTCTCGCTTTCCTGCCGCAATGTATAAACATAAACTACAACATTCACAAGACACATCGATTTTTACTTGGTTCTCCCTCACCGGGCTACATCCAAGGATTATACACCGATGATGTGCTGATGTACCAAATCCACTAAAAGTGCACTGCTGTTTACAATGTTTGGGATAGATCACTTTTATTCCTAGGCTCACCGCCTTTACAAATTTTAGAGTCAGCTCACTACTTTCCCAAGGGTCACTCCATGTTTCTCTCTCTCTCTCTCTAGTGCACTGCTGGTGGAGAGGATCACCTTTTCTTATTTATTTTCCCACTGCTCTGGAAAGGATCCACTAACAGATTATAGACTTGTAGGTCTCTTCCTTATTACTAGTGAATACTTCCTCTGTTGTATGTAGTTTCTCTGTTGATGTCCAACTTTTACCCGTAGATGAATCTCACATTTAACTGAAGGTATCAGTCAATATTCCAGCTTCCATGCATCCTTGAATCACTGTCATGCTTCAACCATACCTGGTGCCCTTCTCCAAGCCGGTGTGCAAGTTAAAACTGGCACGCAGGTCCACCTAAACCATTTGCGTGACACAAGCTTTTGCAACTCCAAACAAGCGCGACTCACAAACTTTTACTCCCAAAAAAATATTGGTCCACAACCATCAACTACCACTCTTCTTCAAAACATGGAACACAAGTGTCACCAATCCACATGAGTGACACCTCCTTCTTCAACTCAAAACTCGGGCGACTCTCTTTCTTCTTTGCCCAAACCTCTTTGGGCGTGCAACAAACAACTGGCGCACAACTTCTACTTGTGTGACCACACCACCACTTGCGTGACCACCACATCTGCATGACAGGAGCTCTGATTTTCTCTAATTGTTTAACTCATGTAGAATTAGGAGGGCCTGACATCAATTTATAAGAAATTTGGACACCTTGTGTGATGGGACACAAGTCTCCCCTCGGCGTGCAAGTCTCGCCGCCCTAGTCTCTGCCTTGAAAGTCACTTGCGCGACCAACCCTAAAACATGGGTGCCCCTTTCCCCTTTGTCATATTTTGATGTTCTGATCTTGAAAAACATATGACGCTCATGTTTCCACTCCTTCATGTCAATGGCGTGCAAGTGCCTTTTCCAAAACCACTTTTCTCTATTTGTTTATTTTCAGGCCCAAGAATTTTGCAAACACTGGAAAACGAAATTACATTGTATCTCCTCTTTTTTTACCACCTCCAGATCAACCATTACTTTTTCGACGTTATTGAATCAAACATGGATTGATAAACATATCCCTTGAACTCTACATGCCACCAAGAAATACCCTTTGTCAACAAATTTGTATGTTATGATTTTCTTTGGAAATAATCACCACACAGATTTCCACTTTGTCAACTAACACAATCACCTCAAAAATGCTTCAATGATACCTTGAGGGATTTTTTCCCAAGAATCTCCCCCTATGGGTTTTTTGACAACTCTTCCATAAAAAGATACATCGTTATTTTTTTCAGCCCCTATACACCTATTGTGATTCAAATAGCGATCAAGGATTTACTCAACACATACTCTAAGACAAAATGAGAAATCCTCGGTGTGAGAAACAAGATTAAATGAAATGTTCATCAATGAATCACATCAACTCTGACACCCACTATTGACACCAATCTTATACCAATTTTTGGAAATAGTTTTACCACATTCTAATACCACTCTACTACTTTTATCATGATCATCAGATATCATGATATCTATTCTTTGATCGATCACTTCTATCATCATCAGATTTAATACTCCCACCCTTTTTCATTTCTCCCCCTATCTCGCTGGTCCACCTACCAGCTTCTCCCCATATAATTCATGATTTGTCAAATAGCCACATGGTCTCCCCCTGGAACAATCATTGTTTTCTCCCCCTTTGTCAATGAACCCAAAGGGCACCCCTTTGAAGTCTATAACAGTGTAAAACATATATAAGTACATTATGGTAAAACACATCATACCTCGGGGAGAGGGGGGGGGGGTTTCCACATCCACACTCTTTCATGTGCGGGGAGTTGACTGAACTTCCATAGCCGATTGATGTCTCTCAAAATATTCCTTGGGTAAGGCCTTTGATAAAATTTCTGCAACCTTTAGCTCTATAGGCATATACTCTAACATCATGATTCCCTACTCAATCTTCTCCTTGATAAAATGATACTTTATCTCAATGTGATTTTTCCTTGAGTGAAGGACATGATTTTTGCTAACATTTTTAGCACTTTAGTTATCACACTGGATTCTAATCGGAGACTTCACTTCAACTACCACATCTTCAAGTTGTTTCTTCATCCACAATAAATGTGCGTATGCTTGAGTGGCTGCAATATACCCAGCCTTTGCGGTGTTCAATGAAATGCAATCTTGCTTCTTGGTTAACCAAGAAATAAACAATACACCAAGATAGAATGCACCTCCTCATGTTGATTTTCTGTCATCTGCTGATCTGGACCAATCTGCATCTGTGTAACCCAATAACACCGATTGAGATTTTTCATTATACATCAGACTGAAATCCATTGTGCCTTTGATATATAGAAGTATTCTTTTTACTGCGAGCATGTGGATTTCTTTTGGATTGATTTGGTAACGTGATGCATGGCATGTGGTGAAAAGAAGATCAGGTCTTGTTGCTGTTAGGTCTAATAAACTGCCAATAATCTGCCTGTATTCAGTGATATTAATTTACCTTCAACTGTCATCTTTTGATAATTTCATCCGGGTAGCAACCAGAGTCTTTATTTCCTTGGAATTTTACACTCCAAACCTTCTCAGTACCTCCTTGGCGTATTTGGATTGAGAAATGAAAGTGTCATTACTTCCTTTTGTCACTTGTAAACCAAGGAAAATTTCAAGCTCACCAATCACTGACATCTCAAACTCATTTTTCATGAATTTAGAAAACTGTTAGCAGTGAGGTTCATCTGATCCACCAAATATTATGTAATCGACATAAACCAACACCATCATTCTTTGATAACTGTTTTTGTTGACATGAATTTTGTAATCAACTCCATGACGTTGAAAGCCAAGATTTTTCAAATATTGGTTCAGCCTTGAGTACCATGTTCTTGGTGCTTTCATCAACCCATATAGTGTTGTATTTAATCAAAAAAATTCATTCTCATCTTCATGAATGAGAAAGCCATCTAGCTGCTCAATGTACACCGCTTCTTCCAGAACCCCATTAAAAAATGTAGATTTGATGTCCATCTGGAACACTTTGAACTTTTTTTCACTACTATGTCTAAAAATAATCTGATTGTCTCCAGCCTTGCAACCGGTGAAAATGAATCATCAACATTAGTGCCCTCTATTTGGGAGTATCCTTTACACACTATTCATGCTTTGTTTCGAATCACTGTGTCGTCTTCGTTCGTCTTGTTACGAAAAAACCCATTTAGTCCCGATGACATTCCAACTTGCTGGCCTTGAAACAATCTCCCACGTATAATTCTTCTCAATCTGGTCTAATTCTTCATTCATATCCTAAACCCAGTACTCATCTTCAGTTGCATCGTAAAAAAATTTGGCGCTTCCTGAGATAAAAATGATGTTTATTGCAATTATTTCATTATTCGAGTCTGAACTGGAGCTGATTGATCACCAATGTTGTATTTCTTGTAAATTTAATCTCGACTCCTTGACTTCTATGCAGAAACTGATTTTTCTTCATCATTCTCATCGTCATTATCTTCTTTTCAATCAGCTTCAGCCACTTCTACTCCTCCTACGATGCCTACCTCCATGTCACTTTCATCCAGAAACTATTCACTGAGTCGTTTAGTATTCTTTTCATCTTCTACTATAGTGACATCATTGATCTAATTAATTTTTCCATCCTTTTTTTGAATAATTTATACTCATTTCTTTTACCAGAGAAGCCAAGGAATATCCCCTCATATCCTCTTGACTCAACTTCATGTGATTTTCTTTGTTGAGAATGAAAAACATACTTCCAAAGATTTGAAAATATTTCAATGTTTTATTCATTCTATACCACATTTCATATGGAGTATTTCCTTCTATAAGACACAACAGAGCCCTATTCAAAATATATACTGATGTCAAAACTACTTCCTTCCAAAATTTCTCTTGTAGTTCCTTTTCAATAAAAATCATCTAGCCATGTTTTTGATGATACGATTTCACCATTAAACTACTCCATTTGGTACAGGAGTTCACATTGATAAAAGTTGATGTCTTATCCCGTGTTTCTTGATATAGTCTTTTAATTCACTGTTTTTGAATTTTATACCATTATCAGTATGAAACTTCAGAATTTTCTGCCCAAGCATCCTTTCTGAATCCCTCAGATAATACTTTATACAACTGAACACATCTGACTAATGGTCAATGAAAAATACCAAGACCATTCTGCTATAATCATCAATGAAAAGTACATAGTACCTTTTCCCATCTATGGCTCTCGGTGAGATAGGTCCACATACATCAGCATGTACCAAATCTAGCACTGTGGTTTATTTCTGTTCCTTTTCCTTATATGTATTTTTGATGATCTTACCTTGTTGGAAAGAATCACATGCATGTGTATGATCATGTGACAGTTTATGAAGGTCTCTATAAGCATCACACTTTACCAGATCTTCAATATATGGTTGGCATAGATGACTAAGTAACTGATGCCATAACTTGTTTTCTTCTTCTTTGGATAAAAGACATGTATCTTTTTCCCCACTTACAAGGTAAAAATTTCCCTTTGTCCTTTTAACTTGTAGAATAACCGCTCCATCATTTACTTTCACAACACAAATCTTCTTGGTAAATCAGATAGATTTCCCAGAGTCACAAAGTTGACTGACACTGAGCAAGTTATAACTGAGACCCTCTACTACCAAGATATCAACATGTCTCATTTCTTTTCCCCCAAATTTAGCCTTTCCAGAACCAATAATAATCAGCCCTTCATCATTACAAAACTTGAAAACACCATATTTGTTATATCTAATTCCTGTAATGAGATCCTTACTTCCTATCGTATGGGATGTGCAACCACTGTCAAGGATTCATACTCCTGAACGATCTGAAGCTTTAGGGGAAATTTCCACAAAAACTACCTTCTCGTTCTTTTTCTTTTCGATCCATGTATTCGACTTCAAACTCGATGTGGTTTGGAGAAGTTGATCTTCCTTAGAGTGTGATGGACCAACTTCATCCTATAGAGCTGCAAATCGATTTTTCATTTTCATCTCACTTATCAATTCCCTAACTTGCGTCTTACGAATGCTTGAGTTTTTTTGCACATTCCTTTGTATGATTGATGTGCAATATCTAGCCATGTGCCCAAATCCTCCACACCAAAAACAATGACATTAAAGGATGTTCTAAAATATTGAGGTCTGTTAGGATGGCACTTTTGTTCTTGTCCCCTTCAGTATCTCTTGGTAATAGAATACACATTTTTTGAGTGTCCAATATTTCCACAGCAATAGCACCTAATGTAATGAGCATTCTTGTGTGTTACTTCTACACTGCAGGTTTTCCCTTGGGATCTGCTAATATCCTGATTTTTTTTTGTATCCAAATCTATCTTCACTCTCAGAGTAGGTTCCTACAACATAACTTAATTCATGATCACTTTCATTTTTCGTTCATGTCTCATTCCGGTCTTATCATTGGAACACGACTGTTGCATCTTTTCCGATGGAAGTGTGTGCTCCACTTCTAACTTTTCAGTCTTCTGAAAATGATGTTTTCCTAGCACTATACTAGGTTTCAAGAGTTTTTCTTGATCCTTAATTCATTTTCACAGACCAAAAACTTATTTTTCGAGTTCTTTGATACGTTTCACCTGCTCCTTTCATGTGTTTGTCAAACAATATATTTCATTATTTTGTTCCTCAATTTTAAGCTTATACTCAACAATATTTTTTGAGCTATCTGGTGTTGAAGATTTTAGTTTTTCAATTACTTCTAATAGCTTAGGCTTTTCTTCATCATGTTTTTGTATATAGAGTTTGGCATCACGATCCACATTTTTGGGTTTCTTTGTTTTGGCTCTCCAAACGTCTATCTCCTCAAGAGATCCTTCCAATTCGGCTTCCATATCAACTCTTCCATCAACTTCTTCTTCTTCATCTCTAGTGTCAGGTTCTTCCTTTTCCTGATAACTAATGATGACCTCCACCATTGCATTTTCCCCATGATCATTGCAGTTTTCTATATCTTCAACATTTTCAACCTCAGACTCATCTGAACTTTCATAGTCTTGTGAACGAATATTTCTTTTCGTGAAGAAATTTATTTTGAACTATTTGTTTCCTTTCACATAGGATGAAGATTTCTTTTTGGGGATTTCAACTTCATCCACTTCATCGTCTTGAGAATTATTTGGGCACCTTGGTGCGAGATATCCATCCATTCCACATCTAAAGCATGCAAGTGGAAGTTTACCTTTAAACATTCATTTGCCTATTTGAAGGTTTGTGGAAAGGAATGACATCACTTCATTCTCTTCAGACTCTTCGATGGTGAGATTATTCATCGCCTTAAATGCCACTTACTTGGATTTCCCCTTTTCTATAGCATCATTGTCGTCATTCATCATTTCATATGCAACAAGGGTACTGTGCAGGTTATCCAACGTCAACACTTTTGGGTCATTATCTTCCAAGACAGATACTTTCAAATTAAACCGAGGTGGATGTTTCCTCAAGATATTCTTCACGATCTTTATATCTTTGATGACTTCTCCAAGACACCGTATTTATTCCAAAAAAACATTTAACCTATCAAAAAATGCATCAACAGATTCATTCGGGCACATTCTCAGATCTTCTTACTTGTTCCACAAAAATTGCAGCTCTGCCTCTCTGACTTTTGTATCCCCTTCATATATATTTAAAATATTATCCCACATATAATGTGACACTTTTCATGACATCACCTTTGTATAGATAGAATTTTAAAGGGATCCACCTAAAGCATTAATACCCTTCGCGTCAGTATCTAGATCTCTTTTTTCAGCTTCTGATAATGTTCTACTATTGATGTCAGCTGAGATGTCATGCATAACGGCTGTAAACACATCCATTCCCAAGGATCGGAAATAGTGTTGCATTCGATTCTTCCATATCTGAAAATTACTTATGTCGAAGTCCGAAATCCCTTTATGATTGGTTACCTCCATTGGGAGAGAAGTATTGATATCAAACTTTCTCTCTGATACCAATTGTTAGGTTCACTAGGTTAGATACCCTAAGAGGGGGGTGAATCAGGGTATGACAGAAAAAACAACTACCCCTATTGATCTTGTCTCGCTATTAAGCATGACTCTCTTCTCTCTCATTCCTACAACAAAGTATAAACATAAACTAAATCTTGTACTAGAAACAATGATATTTACTTGGTTCACCCTCACTCGGCTACGTCCAAGGAGCATACACCGGCAATGTGCCGATGTACCAAATCCACTAAAAGTGCACTACTATTTACAAAGTTCAGGATAGATCACTTATATTCCCAGGATCACTGCCTTTATAAATTCTAGGGTCAGATCACTACTTTCCCAAGGGTTTCTCCCTATTTCCCTCTCTCTGGATCACTGCCGGTGGAGAGGATCACCTCCTTCCTCTTCCTTTGCTCACAACTCTGGAAAGGATCCACTCACAGTTTATAATCCTTTTAGATACCCAATGCTTGATATACATAGACATTACATTACTTTTTCAGAATATTTAATACATAACAAAAACAGACACCAAAGGACCATAATAGTTTAGCGTCTTTGGAAACTCAGAATATAATCTTGTAATATTGGTGAATGATCTTCAACATATCTCATAAAGATATTCGTTTATTTCTTACCTAAAACCTTTCTTTATATCATGGGGAAAATAAAACATATAAATGGTGAGCTCAAATGATAAGTAAGGGTAATCATGGAGAAAATAAAACAAACCATATACTTTTTATCTTCAAAACATGAACATAATATTTAAACCTCAAAATCTTGACCAATGACATAAAACATTGTAGTACGTAAGGAAAAGATCATAATGGATCACCAATAATTATAAAATTTCATAGGAATAAAACATTTAATTATGGAAAACCATTAATCACATGATATGTTCTCTATAGTATCCAAGGCATTGTTCCCAAGACCATCTTAGTGGACAAAGTCCCTTATTGAATTGAGTTCACTCCTTGTTCCAGTCCTGTATAACTGAACTAGATTAAGTTTCCATTCCAGCCATGTCTATCTCATGAGATATAAATCTTTACCCAATGCATTGGAGGGATATATAGGTCTTACCCATCTAATAATTAAATCTTTCTTAGGTGTGCCACAACATAAACATAAATCATTCATCATAACCCAAAGAATAAAATGGGTTTCATAAACATCATCTCATCATAACATAATCTATATAAAACAAATGGATATCATTTCATCATAAGAAAAGTAAAACCCTTTAAATCATAGAAACATTATACTTGAAACATAATCGTACAAAATAATGTCATCTTAGATGGAAAATAGTTTTGACAAAACACTTGAAATGAATTCTTGGGGAAAGTATTGTTTATTTTTCAAAATAATTATATTTTCACAAAATTCCAGGAAATTTTAAAAGAAAAGGATTTTGTTGAAAATAATTATGAAATATTGTAGATTAAGCTTCTTGAAAATAAATCTTTATGAAACCGTAAAAATATTTTCATGTCGTATAAGTTAAAAAAACCTTCTTCTCGTACTTTTGTCGAAAATGTCAAAAAGTTCCTTGTATGGTAAACAAACGAAATATTTCATTCATAACATGTGGTAAATATAAAAAATGGGTAAAAATGACTTTAAACATGCAAAAAAACACTTTTAGAAAACATGGACATGGATGATAACAATAACCCCATTAAATACTTACGAATAAACAATCTCGTATAAGAACAAGATTGAAATAATTATCCCTTACCTTAGGTATGATATGCTTCATAAATATCCTAACCTCATGTATAATGATTTAAATAATTTCATTTACATATTACTGAATTATATTAGTTTATATGATATCATATATGGTTCACTTATGTCATTATATTACCCGTTCTTTTGTAAATTCCAGGTTAAAGCAGCATTTTGGGTAAAATCGTTTTATTTATCGTACGTGTTTGGACTTGTTGTTCTTGATATTATTATTACTTATATCATGATTGACATACTTCCAGAATTTAAATCATGATTTATATATCATATATATTCAATATAAAAATATATATATAATAGATAGATGTATGAAATGAAATACACCGTTCATGGAGACGGTAGGCTCTAAGTACGCATGAACGATGTCTTCCTTTCATTATTGACTTGAATGGAAGTGTGTAGATGACATATATACATATACATAAATCTATTAGCTTAATTTTTTCATATATTTCATTATTATTCATTATATATACTTTATAATCATTCTTGAATGGTTAACATGGAGAATGAATCTCATCGCGTCGTGGAAACGGTAATCTGTACGTACACACGAACGATGATATCATTCCCATAATTATTGAATGGATTCGGAGTGGATGATATAATATATCATATTCATTATGATTTTATAATAACCATATATAGTTATTTTTTACACCATTATACCCATCCAAGTAAGGTGGTGGTGGAAAAATAGATTACACCACGGTGCGGAGACGGTATTATGTATGTACGCGCGTGCGGTGATTTCGTATTCCATAGGTTGGATAGAACGTGAAATGGGGTTGTTTCATATTTATAATTACATATCAGTATATTAGTGATACTGATGTTATTGCTTTATAATGATACAACTAATGAATAAGAAGTTTAAGAAGAAATAAACATGAAAGAATCGGTAGAAGAGATTACCTCTTCTTCGATGCACCTCTTTTAAGCTTCCTATTAAGGAAGTAGAGTTGGTCTTTTGTGGAGACCAGAACCTCTATAATGTTTATATAGAAGTTTATAAGGGAAATGGAAAAGGGTTTTCTGAGCATGAAGGCTCAAAATTGTGTAAAGAGAAGAGGGAGGAGGTTCCCTTTTATAAGGGAGGATAGGGGCACTTTAGGAAAAAACATAAAACATTATTTTATACTAAAGTAATATTTGTTTTATAATAGCTCCAAATTGATTCATTTCGAAGATAAAATGGCGATTAGTCCAAATACTCTCATCCAATAGGTCTTAGACAAGTTTAGGTTACTGTTTTATCCTTATCATTTAGATTTAACTCTATGTTAAATATTTTAACTTTTACCGTGTCTTCTTGTTTTCTTACAATATATGGTTAGTAAACTTACTATAACTGGACAAAAGAAACCCAGGTGGTTAATTATTAATATATATAAATTTATATAAGTCATTTGGAAGAACCATATATTTTTAGGAAAAAAATAACAATTAATAATATAATATTTTTTTAAAAAACTATTTTTTGTCAATATTGACACTATTTTGTAATTGATATTTGTAAAAATCATAACAGAGTGATTAGTTGTAAAAAAGTTAATTTAATCAATAATAAAATTTCATATTAACATAAAAAATTAGTGAAATTTATAATAAGTCTAAAATTAAATTTATTTGGGTATTTATAAAATCAACAATGTTAATGTTTCATTAATAAGGTAATTACAACATTATCATTGTGTCATAAATAAAATAAAATATTTAATGTCTAAAAATTATAAATAAAATACCATTATGTAGAAAATATTATTATCTTTCTAATGAATATTTATAGTCGAATTTATCTTATGTATAACCCTATAATAAAATTGTTTCAGTTATTATACTTTGATTTTAACCATTTTAAATCTTCTTTAAATAAAATAATAATAAATGTACTAATCTAATCCAAGTGGGCCTAAAGGGTAATATTTTATTCCTAATGTTGTTTTTTGGTCTAATTACACTTATCCAATAGAATTAGGACATATTTAGGGTAATAATTGTATCATTATTACCCTTAATTACCCTATTTACTTTTAACCGCGGTAAATAAAAGTAAAAAGTTACTATTCACCAAAAACAATTTTTAACTTATTGAACCATATTTTACTCCTTGATATTAACTGTGTCTCTAAGATTTTCAAAATTCCACTCACAGAAGTGGTAAAAATTATGTTTTCTGTAAATTTTCAAATTCTCTTAGGAGGCGGGTAAAAGACGGTGAAAAGTTCGATAAAATTTTTATATATCTAAAATTATTATAAAATTACTCCAATGAATTAAATTGAAATTATATTTGTATTATGTAATAATTTTTACATAAAATAAATTTAAATAAAAATAATAATTTTTTAAATAGAAAGTCGGTTTTTAAATAGTAACCTAGTGTTTTCACTATTCATAAAAAATTGAACGTTTTCAGAAAAATACCAAAAATTCACCCTTGGATAATTTCGGTATTCCGAATCCAAAAGTGAAGTCCATTTTGGAAGATAAAATTTATAAAATTCCAAAAAGTAGGTATTACTATTCATAACAACTAGTTTATATAATATTTTAATAACATATCACTGTTTAGGGAAACACGATATTGTGTACAACACACGCTATCGTGGAAGGTTGCAATTTCGTGTAAAGAAAGCCAAGTCAGTTTTGTGTCTAGTGAAAGATTCCTTTGTTGATGTGTATAATATAATCCAACCATATTACATTTATACATTGAATATATATATATACACAATCAATGTTGTGTAGAATAACTTCTATTAAACGAACTTGAAATTTTGTGTAACATGAACCATGAATAGTGTTGTGTATACTACAAGCTATACAGTGTTGCATATAGTGAAAGATGATCTTGGTGTGTCATTAAACACATGACATCAAATAAATTAAAAATAATAATTCTCATAAAGTCTTAGGGTGTTACATTCTACCCCCCATAAAATGAATTTCCTCCTCGAAATTCGTCGGGGTTATAAATGGTTTTCTACTTGAATGTTTCTTTCATAGAAACCCACATCTTAAAAAGGAATACTAAATCATCAGTCTAAAAAGGAACGTTATAAACATAATGAATACCAAAAGTAACTCATCACTGGGTTTCCACATAAAAGAATATAGGGGAAAATATGAATATAGAAGAGAAATATAACTATCAAGTTCTGATAGAGAGTGGTAGAGAACACGGCTATGAAAAAGCCAACATTCACAGAGCCATAAATTTGTGATGATCTAAGGTACCATCTAATTCATCAGATATAAAGACACAAGGACAACATTTTTTGTTTTCACGATCATTTCCCTAAAGTTGAAAAAATTGGAATTAGAAGAAATACTTACTTGATTTTGGTACAATCTCACAATTTTTTTCACCTTGAACAATTTCCACATCATCTCTTAATGAAATGAAGTTTAATTTGTCTTCCGTGATGTGTTTGTAGATCATGTGATATAATGAAGGATCATTCCATCTGTTTCAAACAAAAGGTTATCAAAAGTTATCAAATTTATATAATTCCATCTATGGTGAGGTTAATCTTATATGATTCCAAAAATGGACTTATACTTCATATATCATACCTCTTAAAAAAATAAAACTAGTTTCTACTAACCAGAGACTTCCTGTAGGCCAGTGGTAGGCGATGAAGTCCTGTCGCACTTCTGTTATGGGTTTGATTCCCACAGCCTTATCCAACGTGACGGGTTATCACTCGTCCTTCATGTTGTCCTTTTTCCTAAAACTACATTATTATAACATTCCATCAATAATATCGAAAAAAGTTCTAGACTTAAACAATATTAACTTTTGTCAAACATATTCCCTTCGAATCTTTAGTCATATCCAAAATACTTCTGTCCAATATCATAGTACAAAGAAAACAATTATGTGAAAATTCATCTGTCGAGCATGTGAATACCATCATTTATCCCCCAATATCATAAGATATGTCTTGTTGGTCACATTCTGAACCTGTGAATACCTTAATAATGTATTCTCATAAAAAATTAATACTCATTGAACCTTAGTGAAAACATGAATGCTTTCAAAAGTTAACTCTTTCCACATACCAAAATCCCAAAATTTCTATATACTCAAACCATGATATCACTTTGTCCTTATATCAGTCATTAGCTCTTGAATAATATGAAAATTTTCATTTTCTCCTTATCCCTTCATTATGTGCATATCATCTACGTTCCAAAAAAAAATTCAATCACTTTTCATGGTTACCGGTACCATAAAATTTTTGAATACCTCATTAGACTAATACAAAAATATTCCAAAATACCATAAAAGTACCTCAACAACATTATTCATGAATACCAATACATAAAGGCTTCAATCCATTATCTTCAATGATTGTCATGGAATAAGTCCTTCTTTGATTTATAAGTAACCTCTTAGGTCAGGGCATTGAGTTGGGTAATGCCCATGTTCTCCACAAATAAGACATTGAACTCCATAACAATCTGTCACTCTATGACCCTTTTCTCCACACAGATAACATCTTCCCCCCCATTTGAGGTATTTCTCAAGGTTCTTCTTCCCTTTTTCTTGATACGTATAAGGCTTCATCTTCCTTCCTCTAGGTTCCTCTCTATGAGAACATGTATAAAAGTTCATATTCATCTTATTTGATGACTTAGGAATACCACCAAAGTTCACCTTGTTAATCATATATCGTGATGACTAATTCTCCATAATCAGAATATCTTTCTCTCTAGGAATTAAAAGATTTTTTTGATCACATTCACCAATTTGTCCATCAGAATCAATAATAATTGAATTCATTCTCATTTCCTCCATTGACTAAAACCAGAAACCATAGTGTAAGAAACATTTAATATAACAAGGAACCACATAATCATTGAATGTCACTTATGGGATGTCAAACTTATCACACATTCATTAATCCATGATACCTTAGTTTTACCCTAGGTTATTAATGATCATCAACATAACTCTAGGACTGTAACCTATTGTTATACTAAACCATAGGGACAACCCTAGACATACCATAGAAATATCTATAGGGATCTCACTAAAGTTTTCGCATCTTACTTTCCAAAGGTTAACTATAACTTTCCACTGATACTAACTGTAGATACACATAGCTTCACATACATAGACATTACATTACTTTTCTGGAATATCTAATACATAACAAAAACAGACACCAATGTACCTTAATAGTTTAGTGTATTTGAAAACATGGAATATAATCTTCTAATCATGGTGAAATATCTTAAACATCTCCTATAAATATCATCCTTTTTCTTCTTACCTAAACCATTTCTTTATATCCTGGGGAAAATAAAACATATAATGGGTGAGCTCAAATTCTTAGTAATGATAAGCATGGATAAAATAATACAAACCATATACATTTGAAATTCAAAACATGAACATAATATTTAAACATCAAAATCTTGATCAATGACATAAAAAATAGAAGTACGTAAGGAAAAGATCATAATGGATCGTCAATCATGATAAAATCTCATGGGAATAAAACATGTAATTGTGGCAAACCATTTAGCACATGATATGATTTCCATATTATCCAAGGCATTGTTGACAAGACCATCTTAGTGGAAAAAGTCCCTTACTAAATCGAGTTCACTCCTCGTTCCATTCCTGTATCACTGAGCCAGATTAACATCCCATTATAGACATGTCTATATCTTGAGATATAAATCATTACCTAATTAATTGAATGGAGATATAGGTCCCACCCATCTCATAATGAAATAATTCTTATGTGTGCCACAACATAAACATAAATCATTCATCAAAACCCAAAGAATAAAATGGGTTTCATAAACATCATCCCATCATAAAATAATCCATTTAAAAAAAATGGATATCATTTCATCATAAGAAAAGTAAAACTATGTAAATCATAGAAACATTATACTTGAAACACAATCATACTAAAAAATGTCATCTTAGATGGAAAATAGTTTTGACAAAACACTTGCAATGAATTCTTGAAGAAAATATCCTTTCTTATTAAAAATCATTTTATTTTCACAAAATGCCATGAAATTTTAAAATAAAAGGATTTTGATGAAAATAATCATGAAATATTGTATAATAAGCTTCCTAAAAATAAGGCATTATAAAACCGTAAAAATCTATTCATGTCGTATAAGATAAAAAACATTCTTCTCGTAATTTTTTCGGAAAGGTAAAAAAGTTCCTTGTATTGTAAAAAAAATAAATATTCCTTTAATAACATGTGGTCATAGTAAAAAATGGGTAAAAATTACTTTAAACATACATAAAAATACTTTTATAAAACATTGACATGGATGATAACAATAACCCCAGTAAATACTTACGAATAAACAATCCCGGATAAGAACAAGATTGGAATAATTATCCCTTACCATAGGTCTGATATGCTTCGTATGTATCTGAAACTTCTGTATAATGATTTATATAATGTCATTTACTCATTACCAAATCATATTTATTTTTATGATATCATATATGGTTCACTGATGACATTATATTACCCATTCTTTTCTAAATTCCTGGTAAAATCAACGTTTTGGGTAAAATCATTTTATTTGTCGTACGTGTTTGGGCTTGTTGTTCATGATATTATTATTATTTATATAATGATTTACTAACTTCCAAAATGTAAATAATTATTTATATATCATATATATTAAATATATATATATATATAACAGATAGATGAATGAAATGAAATACACCGTTCATGGAGACGGTAAGCCATACGTATGCATGAACACTGTTTTTCTTTCCTTATTGACTTGAATGGAGGTATGTATATGACATATATATATATATATACATAAATAAATTAGCTTAATTTTTTTCAAATATTTCATTATTATTCATCATATATACTTTATAATCATTCTTGGATGGTTAACATAGAGAATGAATCTCATCGTGTCGTGGAGACGGTAATCTGTACGTACGCACAAGTGATGATATCGTTCCCAAAATTATTGAACGTAATTGGAGTGGATGATATAATTTCTCAGAATAGATATGATGATATAATAACCATATATAATTATTCTTTACACCATTATACCCATCCATGTAGGGTGGTGGTGGAAAGACAGATTACACCACGGCGTGGAGATGGTATTTCGTACGTACACACACACGGTGATTTCGTTTTCCGTAGGATGGATAGTAGGTGAAATGGGGTTGGTTAATATTTATAATAACATATCAGTATATTAGTGATACTGATGTTATTACATTATAATGAAACAAATAATGAAGAATAAGTTGAATAAGATAGAATCATGAAAGAATCGGTAGAAGAGATTACCTCCTCTTCGACGCACCTCTTTTAAGCATCCTCTTAAGACACTAGAGTTCTTCTTTTGAGGAGACAAAACCTCTATAATGTTTATAGGGAAGTTGCTAATGGAAATGGGAAGAGTGTTTCTGAGCATGAAGTCTCTAAATTGTGTAATGAGAAGATGGGGGAGGTTCCCTTTTATAAGGGAGGAGAGTGGCACTTTAGGAAAAAACGTAAAACTTACTTTATAATAAAGTCATATTTGGTTTATAATAGCTCCAAATTGATTTATTTCGAAGCTAAAATGAATATGGGTCTAAATAATCTCAACCAATAGGATTTAGACAAGTATAATTTACTATTTAATCCTTATCATTTAGATTTAACTCTAAGTTAAATAATATATTTTTTACCTTGTCTTCTTGTTTTCTTACAATATATGATTAATAAACTTACTATAACAGGCCCAAAGAACCCCAAGTGGTTCATTATTAATATATATAATCTTATCTAATTCATTTAGCTGAACCTTAGATTTATTGGAATAAAATTGCTATTAATAATATAATATTTGTTTTAAAAACTATTTTATGTCAATTTTGACACTATTTGGTAATTGATATTTGTAAAAATCATAAAAAAATAATTAGTTCGAACAAAGTTATTTTAATCCATACTAATATGTCATATTAACCTAAATAATTCGTGGAATTTGTAATAAATCTAAAATTACATTTATTTTGGTATTTATAACATCAATTATGATAATATTTCATTAATAAGATAATTACAACATCATCATTGTGTCATAAATAAATTAAATTATTTAATGTAAAAAAATTATAAATAAACTACCATTAGGTATAAAATATTTTTATCTTTCTAATTAATATTTATAGTTGAATTTTTATTATGTATAACCCTATAATAAAATTCTTTTAGCTATTAAACTTTGATTTTAACTATTTTAACTCTTCTTTAAATAAAATAATAATAAATTTCCTAATCTAATCCAAGTAGTCCTAAAGTGAAATATTTTATTCTTAAGGTTGTTTTTGGATTAATTAAACTTATCAAATAGAATTAAGACATGTTTTAGGGTAATAATATTAGCATTTTTACCCTTAATTACCCAATTTACTTTTAACCGTTGTAAAAAAAGTAAAAAGTTACCATTCACCAACAATTATTTTTATCTTATTGAACGAAATTTTACTCTTTGATATTAACCATGTCTCTTAGATTTTCGAAATTCCACTCACAAATGTAGTAAAATTATGTTTTATGAAAATTTTCAAATTCTCATAGGAGGTGGGTAAAAGACGGTGAAAAGTTCAATAAATTTTTATATATCTAAAATTATTATAAAATGACTCCAATGAATTATATTAAACTTATATTGGTATTATGTATCAATTTTTACCTAAAATAAATTTCAAAAAAATAAATATTTATTTAAATAAAAAGTCGATTTTTAAAAAATAACCCAGTGTTTTCACTATTCATCAAAAATTGAATGTTTTCAGAAAAATACCAAAAATTCACCCTTGGCTAATTTCGATATTCCGAATCCAAAAGTGAAGTCCATATTGAAATTTAATATTTATAAACATTCAAAATGTGGGTATTACTATTTATAACAGCTAGTTTATATATTATTTTAATAACATATCGTTGTTTAGTGAAACTCTGTATTGCGTACAACACACGCTATCGTGGAAGGTCGTGATTGCATGTAAAGAAAGCCAAGTCAGGGTTGTGTGTAGTGAAAGATTCCTTTGTTGTTGTGTATAATAGAATCCAATCATATTTCATTTATAAATTGAATATATATATATACACACACAATGTTGCGTATAATAACTCCTATGAAACGAACTTGAAATTTTGTGTAACATGATCCAAGAATAGTGTTGTGTATACGAAAAGCTAATACGGTGTTGCCTATTGCGCAAGATAATCTTGGTGTAGCATTAAACACAAGACATCAAATAAATTAAAAACAATAATTCTTATATAATCTCGGGGTGTTACAGACCTATAGGTATCTTCATTATTACTAATGAATGCATCCTCTGTTGTATGTATATTCTCTATTGAAGTCCAAATTTCACCCACAGAAGAATATCACATTGCACCGAAGGTATCAACCAATCTTACAGCTTCTACGCAGCCCTGAATCAATGCCATCCTTCAACCATACCAGGCACCCTTCTCCAAGTAGGCACAAAAGTCTCAGCGCGCAAGTTACAACTAGCGTGCAAGTCCTCCTCAACCACTTGCGAGACACAATATTCTGCAACTTCAAACTTGCACGACTCACACCGTTTTATGCCCAAACAAATATTGGCATGCAACCATCTACTATCGCAATTCTTCAAAACATAGCCTTCAGGTTTCACCAAAGAACTTACATGACACCTCCTTCTTCAACTAAAAACTTGGGAGACTCTCTTCCTTCCTCTTCCAAACATCCTGGGGCACACAACAATCAACTGGTGTATAACATCTACTTGTGCGACCACACCACCACTTGCGCAACCACCACACCTATGAGATGGGAGCTCTGATTTTCTCTAAGTGTTGAACTCATGTAAAAATAGGAGGGGTAGACCTCTATTTATAGGCATTTTTACAACCTGTGTGACGGTGCGAAAGTCTCCCCTTGGTGCGCAAGTCTCGCTGCCCTAGTCTCTGCTGCACAAGTCACTTGCACGACCAACCCTAAAACATGGGAACCCATTTTCCCTTTTCCATATTTTGATGTTCTGATCATGAAAAACATATGGCGCGCATGTTTCCTCTCCTTCAATTCAATGGTTCACAAGTCCATTTTCCAAAACCACTTTTCTCTATTTGCTAATTTTCATGCCCAAGATTTTGGCAAACACTCAAAAACGACACCACCTTGTATCTGCTCTTTTTGTACCGCTTCCACATCAACCATTCCTTTGTCGATGTACTTGAATCAATCATGGATCGTTAACCATATCCCTTGAACTCAACATGCCACATTGAAATCCCATTTTTCAATAAATTTGTATATCATTATTTTCTTTGCCAACAATCCCAACACAGATTTCCACTATATCAACAAACAAAATCACCTCAAAAATTATTCAATGATAACTTGAGGGATTTTTTACCAAAAACATCTACATTGTCTCCAACTTATTTCGTTATAACTAGAAACCTTTTTAACATATCTTACTTAATACCCTTCTTCATGTCCTGGGGAAAAGAATCATTTGAAAGGTTGAACTAAAATGCTCAGTAAGGGTAAACGAGGGAAATATCAACAATATCATAATAATAAGAACATAACATTTCAAAATCTTATCCGGCATATAAAATATCATAATATCATGTCATGGGATAAATCATAAAAGTTAAATATAATCCCAATAGTTATAAAAAATAAAATAAAATACGTTTCATGCATATATAAGTATAAAAAATCATTTCACATTAGTCAAGGCTCATTTCTAAGACCATCATAGCAGACAAAGTCTATTAATGAACCGAGTTCACTCCTTGTTCCAGCCCTATGTTACTAAACATGATTTACTTTTCATTACAATAATGTATATATCATGAGATATAAATCTTTACCAAATTCATTTATGGGAGATTTAGGTCCCACCCATTACATAGTGAAATCATTATTACATGTTCTTCAAAACATTAATCATTCAAAATAGCATAACCCAAGAAATAAAATGGGTTTCTTAAACATCATTCAATCATAACCCATAAAAAATAAATGGATTTCATAAAAATAATTCCATCATCATCCCAATCAAACCAATGTAATAATATGGATATAAACATAAACCTATGTCATCTTAGATGGAGAATAATTTTGATAAAAACACTTCTACTTATTTCCTTATGAAAATATCCTTTTTTTCAAAAAAAATATCCTTTCACAAAATTCCATGAAATTTTAAATGAAAATAATTTATTTTAAAAAAATATTGAAATCGGGTAGAGGAAGATTCATGGAAATTAGGTGTCATGAAACCGTAAAAATCCTTTCATGTCGTATAATCTAAAAAACATTCTCCTCATACTTCTGCTGCAAATGTCAACATGATCCTTGAATAGAACAACAAAAATATATTTCTTTCATACTATTTAATAAAAAATATCCAAAGGGTAAAATTAACTTAAAAAATTTGTTAAAGAATAGAAATAATATTACATAATTAGGAAACATGTATGTGGATGATAAATATAACGTAGTAAATACTTACGTATAAACAATATCATATAAAAATGTGATTGAAAATTTATCACTTAGCTTAGTTCTAATATGAATCATTTGTATAGAACCTATTATATAACGATTTAAATAATTTTCTGGATTTATTTTAGAATCATAATCATTTTTATGAAAAAAATTATGATCATATTTTTATCTATTTTGTTGTAACATTTCATTGTAACTCATTATTTAGTCATTAACCGCATTATGTTCTTATGCATGTTTTGTTATAAAAGTTATTATTACCATTTTTAGGTAATATTTATATCTTTTACAAAATGTTATTAGAATAATATATATAATATTTATTCATTCAAATAATTTATATAATCATGCATCAATGAAGATTGTGTAGAATGAATCACTTCACGCTGTAGAGACAGTAAGTTGTACATACACACGAGTGATGATATATTTCCAAAAATTGTTGATGGTCTTGAAGCGGAGAGTGTATAGTAGCTTAGAATAAATATAATTTTCAATATATTTATTAATTAAATCATTATGCCCATCCATTTAAGGTTGTGTTGAAAAAATATATTACACCACGATGTGGAGACGGTAAGTCATAGGTACGCACTCTTGATGACTTCATTTTTCATTGGATGGGTAGAAGGTGGAAAATGGTTGGTTTATAATCATAATAACCTCAAATTATATAAGTACTACTATAGTTATTACATTATAATGAAACAACTCTTGAGTTGGATGTTGAATAAGAAATAAGTTTGAAAGAATTGGTAAATGATATTCCCTCTTCGTTGACATGCCCCCTCAGAATCTCCTCTTAGAGAACTAGAGTTGGTATTTAAATAGTATAAGGACCTATATAATGATTCTAGTGAATATGAGAAGGAAAATGGGAAGGATATGGTCAAGATTTAAGGATCTAAACGAAGTGAAGTGTTGAAGGAGGAAGTTCCCTTTTATAATTGATGTGAGGGGGACTTTTGGAAACCTAAAAACGATTAATTTATATAAAATGAAACCCCACATAAAAACCACAGATTATTTTTCAATTTGGAATATGAGTTGACATAGGGTTGTAATCACATCAACCAACAATTTTAACACATGTTTTTATTTAAATCTATGCATTATCATTTTAATTAACTCTTAGTTATTCTATTTATTTTTTAATTACGATAAGAAATATTTCAAAATTATAAGGATGAAATATTTATATATTTGCATTAAATTATATAATGAATGAAAAAATTAGAACATTTTAGACAATATCAAATTTTTTCTATATTTTTTAATGGTTTTATAATTTTTAAATAATCTATGAAAACATTATTTTGAAAAAATATCAATAGTGTCAATGTTGAAAAAATTAATTTCATGGATTTTAAAAAATATAAAATGATGAATTTTACCTCAATGAAAATATTTTATTACATAAATAAGGGTAAAAGGTAATCTATAAAATTCATTTTATATAATAATTATCACAAATATTATTTATTAAAATATTTTTTAATAACTTTTATTTGATCTCTTCATTAATAAAATAATTACATCATCACTTATGTTAATGATTTAATATAATTATTTGTTAAATAATAATTCAAAATAAATAAATATTATGAACATAAATCTATTATATTTTATAAGAGTACTTTTAGTCAAATTTATCTTCTGAAAACTCATACATTAAAAAATTCTATACTATATTAAATTATGAATCTGAAAATTTTATTTTCACTAAAAATAAAATAATATAAGATTCATGATCTCTTCTATAAAAATCAAAATGGTAAATAATGAGAGACATGGATGATCATGGTTAATATATAATCGATCAACAAGGTTTTTTCATGTGTTTCTTCCTTTTATGGTTATTAATTTTTTAATAAAAATTGTTTTATTAATTTCTCAAAAATTAGTTAATTTTTTTCATCATCAAGGTATTAGTCATTAAGGTAAATATTTAATTCCTAAAAATTAAAAATAAATTTTCGTGATTATTAAAAACATTTTATATTTTAAATGAGTGTTTATAATCTAATTTATCTTCAGTTTATCATTATATTAAAAAAATTAATTATTAATGTTTGAGTGAGACGTCTTTCACTATTCATTAAATAAAATAAATTAAATGTCCTAGTCTCATCCAAGTTGGTTTCAATGAATACGATTTAGGCCCCATTATTTTTTAGTAAAAATTATAATCATTCGATTTTATTTATACAAGAGTTAGGGTACTTTTATAATATTCACATTACCCTTAATTACTCGATTTTCCATTTTATAGTGTTAATAAAATTTACTAAAGTTTCTATTCATGTTGCCCAAAAATAAAAATAAAAATATTTACATAATTTGGACCTAATGATTCCAAATATGGAATCTATTTTTTAAAATTCAATACAAATAAGTTTCATTAAAAAAATTAAAATCAATCCCATTGTTCAAATGAAAAAACGGGGATTTTAAATTTCAAATATTGTCAATGATTAAAATGTTGTTACATCATAAATTAATTTAAAAATAATTTCAATGACATAAATTATATTAAATGGTAAAAATATATCATATTTTTTACTTTCATACCATTCAATAATATAATTTATCCATAAAAATTATTTCATTGAAAAAGTTTATTTTCAAATAAAATTTAGCGTATATTTACTAAACATCAAAAGATGTATGTTATCAGAAAAAAATCAAAAATTCATAAAATATAAATTTTTATATCCCAATTTAAATTAAAATCCTTATTTTTTCATATAAAAATTATTTGTGTTTCATGTTCATTATTTAAAAGTGTTTCTCCATTCAATGGTGTAAAATTAAACATTAAAATAGGTTTTTATATATCAAATAGGGTTTTATTTATAACCTATGACTAAAATATCCTTTGTATGAATATAAAACATATTTTATTAAGTATATATCCCAAATATATTCCATTAATTTCATTACCAAAAGTAATTCAATCAACAATACAAACATCTAATTGATTTATATTTTCCAAAATATTTGATAGACAATGAATTCAAAATGAATTTTCATAAGTCAGTAATAATTATTCTCAATAACCTAACAACATGGATATAATTGTAATTTTATAACAAGTGTGTCTTGAGTTTTTTTTAAACTCACGATTTCATGAAAAGTAAGCTACATGATAATAACAATTATTTAAAGAAAATATTTCATAAAAGCGTCTGGGTGTTACATTATACCACCTTAAACTAAATTTCACCCTCAAAATATTTCACTTTGAAACAAACAGATGAGGTTAAATCTCCCTCAACATATCTTCAAGTTTTCATTTAGCTTATTTAAATTGGTGGTTCCTCCATACAATATTAACCATGTGATTGGTCTTGTTACATAGAACAGTTTTGCTATGATCCGGAATATCTATCGGTTGTTCTTTATAAGAAAACTCATGCTCCAGTGGTACAACTTTTGTTCTTAGTACATATAATAGATAGGGAATGTAGTTTCATGGTAGAGATGCATGGAAAACATCATGAAAATGAGAGAGATTCGGTGGAAGTGAAAATCAGTAAGCTACCTTCCCAACACAATCCATAATTTCTAATGGATCGATATAACTAGGGATCATCTTTCACTTCTTTTGAAATCTCATTACTCACTTCCAGAGAGATATTCGTAGAAACACCTTACCACCCACTATAGACTCTAGGTCTTTTCATTGTTTGTTAGCATAAATTTTTAGTTTTCTCTGAGTTGCTATTATGTTTTTTTGAATATATCTAGCCTTTCATTCCATTATATCAACAAGGTCAGGTCCTAATATCTTTATTTCCCCAATTTTAACACAACAAGTTGGTGTTTTTCACATCTTTTAATAGATGGATTCATAAGGAACCATCAGAATTCTGGAGTGAATGATATTTTTGTATTAAAATTCAACCAAAGGTAGGTTTTGATCCCAACCACCATAGAAATAAAAAGAGAATGCTCTCAAGATATATTCCAGAGTATGAATTTTCCTATTAGACTAATTGTCTATCTGAGGATGATAAAAAGAGGTGAAACCTAACTCTGTATTCAGATCATACTGAATAATTCACTAGAACATCGATGTAAACCTTAGATCCTGATCAGATATAATAAAATGTTGCACTTCATGTAATCTTACCACTTATATTAAATATATCCTAGTAATATGACCAAGAAAAAAATAATCCATATAATAATGAAGTGTGCTTACTTTGAAAGGTGATAAAATATAACCCATATATCATTATAGCCTTTAGATCTTTTGGGTTGTCCATTAATAATGCCCATGGTGATGTCAGCCCATATCCATTCTGGTATGGGTAATGGTTGTATCACCCCCTTAAACATATATCTCTCAACCTTTACTTACTAATAATCCAAGCATTGAGAGACATATTGCCTGACAACACTTTTCATGTCACCCAACTACAAATACTCTTTCAGTTTCCTTTACATCTTTGTTCTTCCATGGTGAATAGAGAATTAAGAACTATAAGACTCATACAAAATATCCTTCTTTATTTTTGGTATGGTAGGAACAAAACCCCTATTGTTAAACATTATTATTTCATTACAATCAAGGTTTAATTTAGAAACATTTCTCACCTTCTTTTGTAGCACTACATCTTTCTTCAGCACCTCTTTAATCTTCACTTGTATAAATGGTTTAACATTCATTTTAGAAAGATATGATTTCTCCCCTTCCTTTAAAATTTCAAGATCCATCCTTTGAAAATCCATAAATATTGGATCTATTGTTATCTGCATCAATGATAGGACAATATGGTCTTATCAACTCAAGGAATCTTCCACCTTGTTTGCTTTCTCTGGGTGGTAATGTTTTGAACAGTCATAACCCTTAATCAACTCCAACCATCTTCATTAGGCCAGATTCAACTCCTTTGGTTTTAAAATATAATTTAAACTTTTATGATCAGTATAAATTCACACCTTTTACAATACTGATAATACCTCTATATCTTTATTTAAAAGATTATTGTCCCTAACTCTAAATCATGATTTTGGTAATTTTATCATGGATTTTCAACTACCATGAGACATAAGCTATCACCATATCATTTTCCATGAGAACGCATCCCAGCCCCTTCTTGGATGCATCACTATTGATCACAAAACATTCTCCATTACAAGGAAATGTTAGAAAAGGTGCACTGGCTAACCATATTTTTATATCTCTGAAATTTTTTCACATTCCACCATCCAAATGACCATAACTCTTTACCAATTCATTTTGGATAGTGGATTAAATAATCGTGAAAAATCATTCACAAAACGTTTCTAAAATCTTTCCAAACCAATAAATTATCAGATCTCAATTACTATTTTTAGTCTTGGCCAACTTTTAAAGACATATATTATTTATAGATCCATACATATCCCTTCTCTAGAGATTATTTTACCCTAAAATGAAAGGTTTTGAAGCAAAATTTGACATTGGTAAATTTTGCAAAAAAATATCTTTTCTCAGGTTCTTCAGCAAAATGTTCATGTATTATTAATCTTCTTCATGGATCTTCTTATATACAATACTATCATTTATAAATACTATCACAAATTGATCATGATAGTCTCTAAAGAATTTATTAATTAGATCTATGAAAATAGAGGGGGGTTTAGTAAGACCAAATGGAATAAAAATAAATTCCTAGTGTCAATAACTTTTACGGAATGTTGTCCTTATTATATCCTCCTTTTTGAACCTTAATTGATGATATCCTGAATAAAGATCAATTTTGGAAAAGTATTGAGCTCTGCTTAGTTGTTCAAATAAGTCATCAATGCAGGGAATATGATATCTATTCTGGATACTAATCTCTTTAAGTTCATGATAATCATTTTAGAGTCTCATTGATCCATCTTTCTTATTAATAGATAGAATAGGTGCTTCTCATGATAACAAACTAGGGTTTATGAATCCCTTATCAAGATTATCTCTGAGTTTCATCTTCAATTCCTGCAACTCAATTATGGCTATTCTATAAGGTGTATTTGAAATAGGAATAACACCCGGTATGGGTTCTATTGAAATCCCAACATCACGATTTTGTGAAAACCCTAGAAATTCATCTTGAAAGAAATTATTAAAATCCCATAAAATGTGTGTATTATTAATCCTGAGTCTCTCCCCAAGAATTTGGGATAAATATCCTTTACTTATAGGAATCAAAACCCATAAGATAGAAGAAACTTCAACTAGAAGGTTATATGCATCCTTAAATCGATTTATGTTCATAGATTGATATGGAATATGAAATGTGACTTCCCTTCCTTGGAAATTGAAATGAGATCCATATAGAGAATTTCAATCCATGGGAAGAAAAACATCAAATTCCACTTTATGAAGGATCACAATATTTGTAGGAATCACATTCCCATAAACTTCATTCGGACAAGAATTATAAACTATTTATGGAACTGTTGTGCCATTGAGGGTTGTCACATGTAAATCAACATCTAATATTTGAGGTAATACAGAGATACCCTTAAAAATTATATATAAATAAAAGATTGGGTGGATCTAGAATCGAATAAAACAGTTTCTACCTTGGAGTGGGTGGTAAGTGTAACTCTCACCACATCATTATCATACTCCATCTCACTAATAGTAATTTCATGTAACATTCCCTTTTCTTTTTCCATAAGAGATTTTTGATGTTGATAATCATTAATAACCCACGTATTAGGGAATTGATTTGTATAATTACCCATTTTCAATCACTTGTAGAGTTAAAGTGTATGAGGTGCATTCTGTGTAGCCTTTTCATTTTTTTCACATCATTAGACATCATTTTTCCATCACTTCGGTATTCAATATCCAAATAACCTTATTTTACACACTTAAAACATTTTCTAGTGAATTTAAGACAATTCCCTTCCATGTTTCTTTCCACACATTGAGCATAAGGGAAAACTCATCTTTTTTCAGTTTGGTCCTTATATTTTCCTTTGAATTCTATTTTTCTCTTCTTATTGACATACGACTAATGGGTTACTACAATATCTATCTCAAAATTGAGATCACATCAAACAATTTCCTCTAAGATATTGAAGACCCTTATGGATACTCCCATTCAAATACATGGTTTTAAGCCACCAAATAATCGTTCAATTTCACTCTTAGGTTGGATAATAATTCCAGAATCATACTTTGAATGCCTTGCTGATTTTTCTTCTTAGGTACCAAAAAATTAATCATCCTTTTTCTTTTGTTCAAGGATCTATTTCTCCACATTTTTTAATTGAATTTGAGGAATGTACTTTTTGATAAATAAGTTCTCTAACTCGTCCCATTCCATGGTCTCAATTTCATCTCTTTTCCTCATATTCTTGAAAAGATTACAATGTTGATTAGCCTCACCTTCCAAATGTTATACTAAAAAGATGAATTTATCATTTTCCTAACATTGTATAACTGAAAATATATTTTCAGCGGTGATGATCCATTATTCAGCCACTAATGGATCATAAGACCCGCTAAATGAAGGTGAACGATGCCTCGTGAAGGATTCAACATAATGCTTCTCACACCATTGCTCATTTTTATGTCTGAAGTGAATAATATCTTGAGAATGTGTTATGAGAATGGATACATGTTTTTTCATTCCATCTCCCAAAACATTTGGTTTCTCAGGGGGACAATCATTGTACTTCCTATTGCATTCAACATCAATGCAGTTCATTTGGCTTTCAGCCATTGAATAAAACCATGATGCATAATGTGAGAAACATTAATCATAATCAGAAACCACATAATTCAAGATTAAATTTTCAATTTAAGACACGTTAGGTTTTATCCTAGGTTATTCAAGATTATCTCTAAAATAGTTGGATAGTATTGTAACCTATACTTCGACATATTTTAAGGGTTCTTACTAAGGTTCCCTTATCTTAGTTTCCAAAGGATAACTATACCATTTATCTGACACCAACTATAACGGCCAAAACATTACTTAAAGATTTTACTTTAACATTGAAGAAAATTTATTACATAACATAAAAAACCAAGCAATGACCATATAGGTTTTGTGTCATTAGAAACTGGGAAACCTAAAAAACTGGTCTGTAAAGCATCTAAATTCTCTCCAACATATTTCATCATAACTAGATTCATTTTTGAGATATCTTACATAATACCCTTCTTCATGAACTTGGGAAATGAAACATATGAAATGTTGATATCAAATTCTTAGTAATGGTAAATAAATTAAATATCATTTATATCATAATCATAAGAATATGTCATTTGAAAATCATATCCTTTATATAAAAGATCATAACATCATTCCATGTGACAAATCATAAAATTGAAATGTATGTCCAATAATCATAACATAAGGCATGACATTTCATGGAATACACACACAAATATAGAAAATAATTTCATACTAGTCAAGGTTCTTTTCGAAGAACATCATTGGGGGCAGAGTCCATTACTGAACTAACATCACTGCTCGTTCCAACCCTATGTTACTGAACCAGATTTACTTACCATTCAAGTCATGTCTATCAAAAAAGTTATAAATTTTTACCCAATTCATTGGATAGATATATTTGTCCCTCCAATCTCATAATGAAATCATTATTACATGTCTTATAAAACATAAATAATTAATTATAGCATAAACCATAAAATAAAATGGGTTTCTTAAATATCATCCCATCATAACCCATATAAAATAAATGGATTTCATAAAAATAAATCCATAATAAAAAAAACTTAATAATATGGATAGAAACATAACCCTATGTCATCTTATATGGAAAATACTTTTGATAAAACAATTGAAATTAATTCACTAGGAAAATATCTGTTCTTTTTAAAAAATGTTTACTTTTCTCAAAAATACACGTGCTTTTAAAAGAAATGAATTTAGATTAAAATATTATATAAATCATGTAGATTAATCTTCATGGAAATAAGGTGTCATGAAACTGTAAAAATCCATTAATATAGTATAATTTAAAGAAACAATCTCCTTATACTTTTTCTAAAAAAAAGTCAAAAAGTTCCTCAAATCGAATAATGACAAACTATTCTTTTCATGTCGTTTTATAAAAATTAATGAAAGTGCAAAATTAAATTTAAAAAATTGTATAAGAATATAAATAATATTACATAATTAGATAACATGGATGTGGATGATACATATACCCCTATAAATACTTACGTATAAAAAATCTCGGATAAAAATTTGATTGTAAAATTATCCATTAACATAGGTCTGATAGGCTTCATATATATCAGAACCTCAAATATAATGATTTAAATAATGTTATTGATTTATTTAATAATTATAATAATATTTATGACAACATTTATGATCATATTTTCATTTTTATGTTAATAACATTTCCTTGTAACTCGTTATCTGGGTATTAACCGCATTGTGTTCTTATGCATGTTTTGTCGGACGAGTTCTTCTTCCTATATTTTGGTTATAGTTATATTATATCATTTAAATAAAGGTATTATTATAATATATATCATTTTTATTCATTCAATTAATTTATATTATCATTCCTTAATGAAGATTATGTATAACGAATCCCATCACACCGAGGAGACAACAAGCTGTACGTATGCACGAGTGATGATATCGTTCCCATAATTATTGAATGGTATTGAAGTGTACGGGGTACTGCATCTGAGAATCAATATTAATATATATATATATATATTAAATAATTATACCCATCTATGTAATGTAGTGGTGAAAAACAGATTACGCCACGAAGTAAAGACAGTAAGTCTTACGTACGCACGCGTGGTGATTTCATTTTTCATTGGATGGGTAGAAGGTGGAATATGGTTGTTTCATAATAATAATATCATATAAGTATATAATTAAAAATGGAATTATTATTTTATATTAAACAACTCATGAGGTGTAATTATAAGAATAGATATGTTTTTTAGAATCAGTAAATGATATTATATCTTATTCGACGTGCCTCCTCTAAATCTCCTCTTAGTGGACAAGAGTTTTTCTCTCAAGAAGACCAAGAAATCTATAATGTTTATAGGGAATTTTATACGTAAAATGTGTAGGGGATGGTCGATCTTGAATGCTCAAAATGAGGCGAATAGTTGAAGGAGGAAGTTCCCTTTTATAATGGTGGTGAGGGGCACTTTTGAAAACCTAAAAAATAATAATTTATAATAAAAGAAAACACCAAATTAAAATATTCAAATTATCCCAATGTCAATGATTAGATGATATAGGGTTTTAATCTCATCGTCTAATAATTTTTAGCTACAAAATTGTGTCTATTTAAGCATTATCATTTTAATTAACGCTTACTTATTCTATTAAAATTGTAACTAGGATAAAAAATATTTCAATATTAAAAGGAAAATATATTTACTAATTTAAAGTAAATTAGGCCATAAATGAATACATTAAAACAATATCAAAATTATAATACAATTTAAATTTTTTTTATAATTTTTAAATAATTTAATAAAACCTTATTTTGACAAAATATCAATAGTATCAACTTTGAAAATATATATTTTAGGGTTTTTAAAAAAATTATAAAGAATGAGTGAACCCAGAAAAAAATATTTTATTATATCCCTAAGGGGTCAATTAAATCTATATAATTAATTTGACATAATAATTATTCAAAATTATATTTATTAAAATATTTTTATTAATATTTATTTGTATTTTTCATTAATAAAATAATTACGACCTCAATATTGTATAATTATTTAACACAGTTATTTTTATAATAAAAATTCATAATAAAATAATATTATGAATATATATCCAATGTATTTTATAATAATAATTTTAGTAAAATTTATCTTCTATAAAACCTGACATTAACTATGTTATACTCATTCAAAACATGAATGTGACATATTTATCTTCACATTAAATAAAATAATATAAGTGTCATAATTTCTTCTATAAGCCTCTAAATGGTCTATAATTAGACCCTTGGATGATTATGGTCGAGATATACTTGAACAATAAGGTATGTTCAATTTTTTGATCCTTTTAATGGTTATTAATATTTTAATAAAAAAAATTATTGATTTCTATTCAATTAGTTAATTTTTTCATCATCCAAGTATATGTATTTAAGGAAAATATTTATTTATTAAAAATTATAAATAAATTTTCATGATAAATAAAAAAATACATTTTAAATGAGTATTTATAATTGAATTTATCTTATGTATAACCTTTTTTTTAAAATAATTTAAAAATATAAGTTTGAGTGAGACATATTTCACTTTTCTTTAAATAAAACAAATTAAATGTCCTAATCGTATCCAAGCGGGTTCCAATGGATACCATTTAGACCAAAGTATGTTTTCGGGAAAATTATAATCATTCAATTATATTATGAAATGTTTTAGGTTAATTTTTTAATATTATTTTAACCCTTAATTACCCGATGTACACAATTACAGTGTTAATAAATTTTACCAAATTAACTATTCATATTACCCAAAAATAAAATAAATATATTTACAAAATTTTAACCTAATGATTCCAAATATGGAATATTTTTTTCAAAATTCAAAGAACAGAAGTTGAAATAATTAATTTAAAATTAATCCTATTATTGAAATGAGAAAACTGGTTTTTAAAAGTTAAAATATTACAAAAGATTGAAAGGTTTTTACATCTGAATATAATGTAAAATTAATTCTAGTGACCTAAATAATATTAAATGGTAAAAATATATCCTATTTATAATTTGAAACCATTAAATAATATAATTTAATCATATAAATTATTTAAATTAAAAATGTTCATTACAATTAAATATTAACGTATTTTTACTATCCATCAAAACATGAATGTTTTCATAAAAATATCAAAAATTAATCCAAAATAAATTTTTACATTCCTAATAAAAATAAAACGTTTATGTTTTCATATAAAAATTAGTAAGGTGTAAAAATATTAATTTAAAAGGGGTTCTCCATTCAATGGTGAAAAATTAACCGCTTAAAAATCATTTTTGTACATCATATAGGGTTTTATTTATACCCTATGACAAAAATATCAATTGGATGAATATAAAAAATATTTTATTATTTATAGAACACATTTATAACTCATTAATTTCATTACCAAAAGTTATCCACTAAAAAATAAAAATATCTAATTGATTTACATTTTTCAATAAATATTGATATCCACTGAATTCACAATCGATTTTCATAAGTTAGTTATAATTATTCCCGCTATCCTAATTAACAGGATATAATAGTAATTTTTTTAATAATGGTGTCTTGTGGTTCATTTGAACTCCTGATTTCATGTAATGAAAGATACTATAAAATAAAAATTATTTAGATAAAATATTTTATAAAAAAATATGGGTTTTACATTATACCCCCCTTAAACTGAATTTCCTCCTTGAAATTTTTCACATGAAAGCAAACACATGAGGATATATATCCCTCCTTATATCCCCAAGTTCCCATGTGCTTCTTCAAATTGGTTGTTCCTCCGTAAAAATTTAACTAAGAGAGTGGTCTTGTTTCGTAGAGAATTTTCGGTACAATCCTTAATCTCTATCGGTTGTGCTTCATAATAATTTTATTGCTCTAGTGGTATGACTTCTAAGATTATTATTTGTGATGGATCAGGTATGTACATTATTAGGAGGGAAACATGGAACACATCTTGGAGTTGATAAAGATTTTGTGGAAGTTACAATCGGTAAGCTACCTTTCCAACACGATCCATTATTTCAAAAGGACTAATATACATAGGGCTTAACATTCCCTTCATTACAAATCTCATTAATCTCTTACAAGGAGATATTAATAGAAACACCTTATCATGCACTTCAAACTCTAGGTCATTTTATTAGTTATCAGTATAACTTTTATTTCGACACTAAGATACACTTATGTGTTGTTGAATAGATATGACCTTCTCTGTTATTTCATCAAAAAAATTAGGTCCTAATATCTTTCTTTCCCCAAATTCATCCCATAAAGTTAGAGTTATACACTTCATTCAATATTGGGATTCATATGAATCCATCTTTATACTGGATTTAATGCTATTATTGTAGGAAAATTCCACCAAAGGTTGGTTTTGAACCCAACCACCTTTGAAATCCAAAGAGCGGGCTCTGAACATGCATTTTAGACTTTAGATTGTCCTCTCAAACTAATCGTATGTATGAGGATGATAATTAGTGATGAAACATAACTACGAATGAAGATAATTCTGGAGAATTCTCTAGAACATAAAGGTAAACATTGGATCCCGATCAGATATAATGAAAAGTGGTACTCCATGAAATCTTTCCACTTCCTTTACATATATCATGGAAAGCTGATCAAGTGATAAATCCTCTCAAATAGAAATGAAGTGTGATGACATTGTAAGGGAATAAACTATAACACATGGAGAATTATGGCCTTTATATGTTTTGGTATGTATAGAAATTAAGTCAACAGTGATGCTTTCCCATTTCTATTCTAGTATTGGTAATGGTTTTAACATCACCTTGGACTTATATCTCTTATCCCTAACATGCTGATAAACAATGCATCGAGAGACATATCTGGAAACATCTATTTTTATAAAATTCCACCAGAAATACTATTTCATGTCCATGTATATATTTATGCTTCTAGGGAGAATAGAGAATGAATAACTATGAGTCTCATCCAATGGCTCCTTTTTTTTAATTATGGTATTGGGAGGATTACACACCCTATTCTTACACCATATTATTTCATCACAATCAAAGTTGAATTTTGGAACATTTGTCACCATATTTTTTAGATCTACATATTTCTTTTGAGCCACCAAAATAATCACTCGTATAAATGGTTGAAAATTCATTTGATAAAGATAAAATTTCTCTCTTTCCATCAATATTTTATGATCCATCCATTAAAAATCCTTAAATATTAGATCTTTTGTGATCCTCATCATTTATAGACCATCATGGTATTATTGACTCAAAGAATATACCACCTTGTTCACTTTCCCAGGGTGGTAATTTATTGAAGTAACATATTCTTTAAACAAATTAATAAAACATATTTGGAACATATTCAGCTTCTATTGTGTAAAAATATCTTTAAAAATATATGATAAATATAAATGTCACACCTTTCACCATAAAGGTAATTCCTTCATATCATCAATGAAAATATTTTTATATCTAACTCCAATAAATGATTTGGTTAATTTTCCTCATGGATTTTCAACTACTATGAGGCATATGAAATCACTATATCATTTTCCCTGAGAACACATCACAACCCCTTCTTGGATGCATCACTATAGATCATAAAAAATTCTCCAATACAAGGCAGTGTATCCATAGGTGAACTGGATAACCTTATTTTTATCTCATTGAAATTATATTCACATTCCTCCATCCAAACAAACATAACTCCTTTCCATGTCAACATCGTGAGTGGAGTAGATAATCCTAAAAAAACAATCAGAAATTGACGATAATATCCAGACAAACTAAGAAAACATTGGATCTCAATTATTGATTTTGGTTTTGGCCAACATTCAACAACTTCTATTTTGAGGGATCCATAGATATCCCTTCTCTTGAGATTTTGTGACCTAAAAATGAATCTTTATGAAGCCAAAATTCACACTTCGTAAATTTTTCATAAATATTCTCTTTTATCAGGGTCTTCAGTACAATTCTAAAGTGGTATTCATGTTCTTCCCTGATCATTGAATGGACAAGAATATCATCTCTAAATACAACCACAAATTGATCAATATAGTCTCTAAAGACTCTATTCTTTAGATCCATGAAGATTTTCGGGGAATTAGTAAGACCAAAAGGCATCAATTTAAATTTATTGTGTCCATAACTTTTACAGAACATCATATTTGGTATATCCTCATTTTTTATCCTTAATTGATGATATCCTAAATTAACATCAATCTTGGAAATTGAACTCTGCATAGTTTTTCAAATAATTAGTCAATTTGGGGAAGAGGATATTTTTTCTTGATAGTGATCTTGTTAAGTTCCCAATAATCAATGCAAAGTATCACTGATCCGTATTTCTTCTTGATAAAAAAACATGTGCTCCCCAAGATGATGCACTGGGGTGTATGAATCCTTTATCAAAATTCTCTTGGATTTTCTTATTAAATTCCAGCAAATTCATTGGGGAAATTATATAAGGTGACATTAGGCATAGAACCTCGTGTGAGTTCTATTGAAAACTCTACTTCATGATTTTGTGGAAGACCAGCTAATTCCTCTAGAAAGACATCCTCAAACTCCCATACAGTAGGTGTATTCTTAATCATGATTTTCTACCCAACCATTCTAGATAAAAAAACATAATTTATAGGTATCAAGACCCATAATGTGGAAGAACATTCTACAGGATGGTTATATTAATCCTTGCAACAATAGATGATCTTATAGTGTTATAGAATATGAAATGTGACTTCCATTCGATGTAAAATGATAATTTCTTCATATATAGAAATCCAATGCTTATAATCTCATCAACTTCCAATACAAGTAGGATCAGAAGATTTATAAGAAGTACTTTCCAAAAAACGTCAACCGAATAAGAATTGTTAACTTTTTGTGTGACTGTTGTGCCATTAAGAGTTGTAACAACTAACTCAACATTTAATTATTGTGGTAATATGGAGGTAACCTTACAAAATTATTCATAAATAAAAGTGTGGGTGGATAGAGAATCAAATAAAACATTTTCTAGTTTAGAGTAGATGGTTTGTGTACCTTTCACCACTTCATAATCATACTCGATGATACTGATAGTGATTTCATGTGACTTTAATTTGTATTTTACCTTAAGAGTTTCTTGACATCGATCATCATTAATAAACCTTATATTAGGTCATTGATTGGCATGATGACCAATTTCCTTGCATGTATAACATTGAATTGTAGGAGGTGCATTATTTGAAGCCTTTTCTTTGTTCACCTCATTAGGCCTCATTTCCCATCACTTCAGTATTCAATTTCCAAATAACCATATTTTCTACACATAAAACATTTATTATACCCTTTAAAAAAATTTCCTCTATGTTTCATTCCACACTTTTAGCATAAAAGAAACTTCATCTTCTTTTCATTATGGACTTTAGATTTTCCTTCGAATTCTATTATTATCTTCTTATCAAACCCATATTACTGATGGGTTACATAAATCTCCATCTCAACCTTGAGAGCACATAGAACAATTTCCTCATAGATATTGAAGTCCCTTATGGATAACTCCTTTTATAGAAATGGTTTTAAGCCACAAAATTAACAATAAATTTTACTCTCAGGTTGCACAATAATTATTGAAGTATCCCTTGAATGTCCTGTAATATTTTCTTTGTATGTACCAATGAATTCCCCATCCTTTTTCTTATGTTTAAGGAAAACCTTCTCTATAATGTTTTAAAGAATATGATAAAGGTAATTATTGAAAATTATGTTCTTGAACTCAACTCATTCCATAGACTCAATTTCATCTCTTTTCCTCATATTCTTGAAAGGATCACACCATTGATCAACTTCACCTTCCAAATGATATACAACTAGGATGCATTTATCATTTTCATAACATTGTAGAACTGAAAATATATTTTCAGTCATACTGACCCATTGTTCATCCACTAATGGACTAGAAGCCCAACTGAATGAAGGTGTACACTACCTCATAAAGGATATAGTATAATTTTTCTCCCTCCTTTACTCTTTCGCAATTCCAGCATGATTCATAGCTTGATGAAGTTATATGATCATGGATATAAGATTCCTCATTCCAAATCCCATGGAATTTGGTTTCTATAGGGTAAAATAATTGAATTTCCTTTCACATTCATCATTAACGTGGTTCCTTCAGGTTCCATCCATTAACGAAATCCAGATAGCATAATGTGAGAAACATTATTCATACTAAGAAAGCAACATTATTCAAGAATAACATTTTAATTTAGGATAATTTTGTTTTTATCCTAGGATATTCATGAACATCTCTAAAATACCAAGATACGATTATAACCCATACTTAGACATATCCATAGGGTTCTTACTAAGGTTCTGTCATCAATGTTTCCAAATTTTAATTATACATTTTATGTCATACCAACTATAATAGCCCAATCATTACATATAGATGTTAATTAATCATTGAAGAATATTTATTACATATAATAAAAAAAACCACGCTAGGACCGTATAGGTTTAGTGACTTTAGAAACTAGGAAACATAAAAAACCGGTTCATAAAACATCTATATTGTATCCCACATATTTCTTCATTACTAGAATCATTTTTGACATATCTTACTTAATACCCTTCATCATGAATTGGGGAAAAGAAACATATTAAAGGGTGAGCTCAAATTCTTAGTAAGGGTAAATAATTTAAATATCATTGATATCATAATCATAAGAACATAACATTTTAAAATCTTATCCTGTATATAAAAGATCATAATATCATGTCATGGGATAAATCATAAAATTACAATGTAATCCCAATTTTCATATCATAAGGAATTAAATTTCATGGCATAAACACATAAGTATATAATATAATTTCATAATATTCAAGGGCCATTTCTAATACCATCCTAGCAGACAATGTCCATTACTGAACCGAGTTTACTCCTTATTCTAGCTCTGTATTAATGAACCAAATTTACTTTTTGTTCCAGTCATGTCTATCTCATGAGATATAAATAATTAACTAATTAATTAGAGGGAGATATAGGTCACACACATATCATAATAAAATCATTCTTACATGTTCCACAAAACATAAATTCTTCATCATAGCATAACCCATGAAAAAATGGGTTTCTTAAACATCATTCCATAATAACCCATACAAAATAAATGGATTTCATAAAAATAATGTCATCATAAACAAAACCAAATCAATATAATAATAGGGATAGAAACACAACCATATGTAAACTTATATGGAAAATAATTTTAATGAAACACTTGAAATCATTTCCTTAGAAAAATATCCATTCTTTTTCAAAAATGTTTTCTTTTGTCAAAATGCCACATAATTTTTAAGGAAAAGAATTTTTTTGAAAATAATCTTGAAATTTTTTATTGGAATATACATATAAATAATGTGTCATGAAATTGTGAAAATCCATTCATGACGTGTAAATTAAAAAAACATTCTCATCATACATTTGACGAAAAAGTTAAAATGTTCTTCAAATCGAATAATGACCAAAGATTTATTTCATACTATTTAATAAAAATTAACAGAATGGTAAAATTAACATTTAAAAAAATTAAGAAAATAAATAATATTATATAATTAATAAACATTGATTTGGATGATAAATATACTGTAGTAATTACTCACGTATAAAGAATCTTGGATAAAATGAGATTTAAAAATTATACATTACCTTTGGTCCAATTTGATTTTTATGTATCTAAACCTCCTATATAATGATTTAAATAATGTTACTGATTTATTCGGTCATAATAATTTTTCTGATAATATTTATTACCATATTATCATCTATTTTTTATAACATTTAATTGTTACTCATTACTCAGGTATTAACTATTTTATGTTCTTATGCATGTTTTGTAAAATAAGTTCTTATTACTATTTTTAGTTTATAGATATATGATTTAAATAATATTATTTTTATAATATATATCAAATTTATTCATTAAATTCATTTATATAATCATTCTTTAATGAATATCATGTAGAACGAATCACATCGCACCGTGGAGACGTTAAGCCCAGCGTACACACGAGCGACGATACCATTCCCATTATTGATGAATGGGATTGAAGGGGATAGTGTATAGTAACTCAGAAAAATTATAAATATATATATGTATATATTAATTCTATCATTATACCCATCCATGTAATTTGGTGGTGAAAACGGATTACACCATGGCGTGGAGACAGTAAGACGTACGTATGCATACATGGTAATTTTATTTTTCATTGGATGGGTAGAGGGTCGAAAATGGTTGTTTCATAATAATAATAAACTCTCAGTATATATTTACCACTGTAGTTATTACTTTTTATTTAAATAACTCATGAGGTGGATGTAGAAGAAGAAAAAAGTTTTAAATAATCGGTAATTGATATTAGATCTTTTTCGACATGCCTACTCCAAATCACCTATCAGAGCACTAGAGATGGCATTTGAATAAGGAAAGGTCCTATAGAATGTATTTAGGGAATTTTATAATGAAATTAGGTACGATAAGGTCGAGTGTGAAGGATCAAAATAAAGGTATGTGTTGAAGGATGAAGTGCCCTTTAATAATTGAGGTTAGTGGTACATTTGGACACCTCCAAAATTTTAATTTATAATAAAATAAAACCCCACATAAAAACCTCAAAAATTTCCCAATTTAAAATATTAGATGATATAGGGTTTTAATTTAATCAAAAAAAATTAGACATGTTTTTATGTCAATTTGAGCATTATCATTTAAATTAACACTTAGTTATTCTTTTTAATTTTTAGCTAGGGAAACAAATATTTAAATATTAAAAGGGTGAAATACTTACTTATTTGAAGTAAAATATACCATAAATGAATAATATATATATATTTATATACCATATGATAACAATTATAATTTTTAAAAATGTTTTATAATTTTTATCTAATTTACAAAAACATTATTTTGACAAAATATCAATAGTGCCAATTTTGACACTATTTGTTTCATGGTCTTTATAAAATATAAAAACAAGAAGTGAATCATGACCCAGTTATTTTATTATATACCTAAGGGTTCAAGGTAATCCAGATAATTCATTTTACATAATAGTTATCATAAATTATATTTATTAAAATATTATTAATAATTTTTATTTGATCTCTTCGTAAATAAAATAATTACTATATCTATTTTTTGTAATTATTTAATATACTTATTTATTGAATAAAAATTAAACATAAAATAATATGATGAATATAAATCAATTATATTTCATAATAATACATTTAGTAAGATTTATCTTTTGAAGAAACTAACATTAAAATGTTTTACTCTTTTAATACATCAGTGTGTCAAATTTATCTTATCGTTATATAAAATAATATAAGTGTAATAATATCTTCTATAAGCCTCAAAATGGTCAATAACTAGTGTATTCTATGTTTATGGTTGAGATATACTTTACCAAAAAGGTATGGTCGAGAGGTTGGGCCTTTATATGGTTAGTAATATTTTAATAAAAAAATACTATTTCTTCTCATCAATTAGTTAATTTTTTCGTCATCCAGGTATAAGTCTTGAAGGTAATTATTTATTTCAAAAAAAATTGCCAAAAATTTTCATGATAAATTAAAAAAATTTATATTTCAAATAAGAACTAATAATCTAGTTTATCTTCTATATAACATTATATTTCGAGATGGCGGCCACTCCTTGACCTCGCGATGATCTCTCCCCTATGGTAACGACAGTGGTCACTACGCAGGCTCGTCCCCCCTTAGTGGGGGAGGGGGAATTACTGCCTCATGAGAGGGCTAAGTCCTTTTGGCCTTTCTCCAACCCTGTGTTTCTTCCCCCTTTTCTGAAAGCTTTTACTAACCATAAGGTTCCTGACCTAATTGATAGCGCACTGGATCTTCTTCTCTCATTATCTGAGTTCTCGGAGTCTTCGGCCTTGCTGAATCTCACCCTTCTGGCTTGTTTCAAATAAAGAAGACCTTTGGTGGATGACTTCCATTGACTTTTTTTGGTTCATGGGATCTTCGCGAACAAGAGGTTTTGGGTTTACTGGATAGTATGAAAATTATGATTAGATTCGAGTCAGAATCATATCTCATTCAGGCTTGGTCTAGGGCGCCTCTCAATTTCAAAGGAAATCATTTTATTCTTCTACATTGGTCTTTTTGATCTCCATATGAATCGGGATTTACCCTCCATCCCTATTTGGGTATGTTTTCCTAAACCACCTTTACCATTTCAATACACTTCTATTATTTGTTTATTGGGTAACATGGTAGGCAGATACCTATGTTTTGATTGTTGCACAGAGGCAGTTTTCCATCCGGTGAACCCCCGGGTGTGTGTTGAAATGGATTCATAATGTGTCCTTTCTTATTATATTTGGATTACAATCGGGGAGGAGTATAGATGCAAATAGAGGGTTGTCTATGAATGTTTGACATATTTTTTTGGTTTTTGAAAGCACTTGGGACATTCGATTGAAGTTTTCTGAGTGAGGGGGGCTTGTTAAAGTGGGAAGGATGCTATGATGAATACCGAGGAGGGTACAAGGAACACTGAGATGGGAAAATATATGAGGGTGGGTCTGGATTTTTCGATGAAGGGGATAGCTAGAGGAAGGTGGGGTTCTTAGCTGAATGGTTTAGTTGGGGAGGACCTCGCCTATGGATCTCGTGTTATGGTTGTTGAGGAAAGTCAAACAGTTGGCAATACCAGCATTGGGATGGACCTGGAAAAGGAGAGGTTTGTTCGACCTTCTAATCTTGGGGGTCCAGAACAGGATGAAATGGATCAGAGATGCAGATTTGTGGAGGTGGTTAATACGGCCAGACCGAAGGAGGCTAAAGGTATGGATCCTCGGGCTAAACCATTTGTGGATTTGAATAACAAGTTTTAATTCCTTAAAATGAGTAACTTGGATGACGGTCTGGAGGGGGTGATCACTCCAGGGTGTGTGCGTGATGTTGTGATTGTGGAGGATAGGCAGGTGGATTGCATGGGGCATGAACTATTTGCCGGATCTGTGTAGGTGAATGGTGAGCAGGTTTTTTCTGTGGAATTTGTTGGGGAGGATAAGACTCCCAAGGAACTTCTGTTTGAGGGTAAGTGGAAGGAGGAGGATGGTATGGATGGGGAGGAATTTTATCTACAGGAGGGGTTAAAACCCGTGATGGAAAGAAATCCTTCATATCAGAGGCTCGGTGAATTTGTTGGATGTCATGATGCTGGGTGGAAGAAACCGTCCGGGGTAGGAATGGAGAGTTCTAGGGGTGGAAAAGAGAACTGGAGTACCCCTGACGGCCGTTCATTTAGCAATAACGTACAAAATGGGAATCAGAATGGGTCTCCAGGTGATAGACCTTCAACTGAAACCTCAACATGGAGGCCAAGGAAAGACTACTCATATCTCCTGAGTCCAATGGGGTCAAGGTCTGCTTCCAAAAGGAATAACCAGGTGGTTCTTACTATCAAAAAGGGAATTGGGGTTTAGAAAGCATCATCAGTTATGACTAATCTAGTTTTTCATAACAATCGGGTTCAACGTGCAATATTTTTGAGAAATATGGATTGGTAATCGGCTACAGGAGAAGATGAATCCTGTATGGGTTATGGAGAGGACAACAGTTATTATGATGTTTAAATCTGTGTTATTTTGTACTGTTTTCTGTTTTGGTTTTCTTGTACTGGATTGGCTGAATGTTGGGCACCGGACACCCTTAAGCCCGCTTTTATAAAATTAAAAAATGATTAGTAATGAGACATAGTTCACTTTTCTTTAAATATAATAAATTAAATATCTTAATCAAATCCAAGTGGGTTCATATAGATACCATTTCGACCCAAATATGTTTTAGGGAAAATTATAATCATCCAATTATATTAATACAAGTGTTTGGGTAATTTTATAATATTATTTTTACCCTTAATTACCTAATTTACCATTTTACTGTGTTAATAAAATTTACTAAAGTTACTATTCATAATGCCCAAAAATAAAATAAATCTATTTACATAATTTGGGCATACTAATTCAAAATATGGAATCCAGTATAAAAAATTCAAAACAAATAAGTATTTGTAATTAAATTAAAATTAATCTCATTGTTGAAATTAGAAAATGGGGTTTTAAATGTTAAAATATTGCAAAATATTGAAATGTTTTTACATCTAAATTTTATTTAAAATTAATTATAATTACATAAATTATATAAAATGTTAAAAATATAACCTATTTATACTTTTAAAACATTTAATTATATAATTTTTTCATATAAATTATTCAATAGAAATAAGTTAATTTCTATTAAAATTTAGTGTATTATTACTATTCCTCAAAACATGAAAGTTATCAGAAAAATAACAAAAATCCATATGAATAAATTATTTATATCCCTCTTCAAAAAATTTTTTGTTGTCATATAAAAACTATTAATGTGTAAAAATCTTAATTTAAAATATGTTCTCCATTCAATGGTGTAAAACTATCCATTAAAAATAGGGTTTTATACAACAAATACGGTTTTATTTATACCCTATGACTAAAATATCCATTGAATGAATATAAAAAATATTATTTAGTATATAACACACATATATCTCATTAATTTCCTTACCAAAATTAATTCACTACAAAATAAAAATATCTACTTCATTTATTTTTTTCATAAATAATTAATATCCAATTAATTAACAATTCATTTTCATAAGTTAGTTGTAATTATTCCTACATACCTAACAACTATGATATAATGGTAATTTTATAATAACGGTGTCCTTGGGTTCGTTTACACTCATGATTACATGAAAAGAAATATACTAATGAATAATAATTTTTTAATTAAAATTTTTCATAAAAATTTTTCAGTGTTATAAGAACTATACAAATACTCATATATAAAATATGGGGATGAGAAATCAATTATATCGGTACAATGAGATAGTTAGATATACGTACGTATGAGCGATACATTCACTTCTCATTTGATGGAAAGAGGGTGGATAATAGTGATTTCAAAATATTAATAAACTTTCGTTATATTTATGATACTAAATTTCTTATTTTTTGATTAATATGATAGATTTATAATATATAAATGATGATTTAGAACGAATGGTATCATTTTGGGTGATTTATTTTACATTAAAAGAACACAATTAGATATAATATTAAGGATCTTAGGGTCCATACTTTATAAATAAGATAACTATTATATTTTGATAAGTAATATGATAAGGTATTTTTTCAATATATGTTCAATATTTAATTCTCAAGGTTGTGTAATGATGAGAAATTAAGGGTCCATAATATAATTTAGGGGAAGGAAATTTTATAATTTCTTACCATTTTTAATTAATATAGATAAATTTTGATATCAAAATAGATAAAAATTGAGAATAGTTGATTCTATTATGAGGATTAGTCAATAGAGTCTCATAAAACAAAATGTTTTTATGTTTTTATGACCTTTTTACCCTTGTTTTTTAACCATTAATTATTACTTTAGAGAATTACAATGATGCCAAAGTTTTTTTCTTTTAATGGGTTAATGTAGTTACTATAAAAGTATAAAAACCCATAAATTAAAAATAATTAATATAATAAAACATATCCCATTCACATGGAATATTTTACTATTTTTAAGAATTTTGAATAATTTAATAATATATTTTTTATTATCAAATAACATTAATGTAATTTTTATAACAATTCATTTAATTTGGATTTTATTACTACAATTAAACTATGTAATTCGAATACAATGAATCCCATCATATATAGAATATAATTATTCTTTAGAAAACTTATAGAACATAACAGATCATTAAAATAATATTATTTTAAATATATTAATAATAATCTATTTTTATTTTTCCAGTAATTGAATAATTACTATAGCATCATTCTATAGTCTTTTAGGATAATTATTTAATTTCTAAAAATAATAAAAATAATAAAAAATCATATAGATTCAAAAAATTTATTTATAACTAAGAATATTCTATATTTATCCATGTATTACAAGTAATATAGTTATTAAAATGAAGAGTGCAAATTTTTTTATATATTTACTTATATATTATAAATGTAAAATTTATGTCCAAATCAAACCAAATTCCATATATTATATATTTAGATTTTTATGGATGAGATATAATCATTTAATAAAATAAAGGAAATTTTAAGTCTCATTCATTAATTCTTGTCCTTTTATTATTAATTTTAATTATGTAATTTACCCTTTGTTGTGGTAATAATGGTACTAATGTTACTATTTATATTTTCCAAAAATGTAAACTATTTTCAAAATTTTAAACTCTTTATTTAAAATATGGAATCCATTTTATCATATTAAATATATAAAATTGGTATATATTCAATTTAATATAAATGCGCAAATCACGACTAACACCACTTTTTAGAAAAAATACATTTCTATGCATTAAACATTTATTATTCTTATCATATGTGTATAATAAATTTTAAACGAAATTAAATAATTTTTTAGCTAGATAATATATACATTTCAATATAATAATTCAAAAGTAATTAATAAACTAATTTTTTTAAGATAAAGATAAAATGTGCACATAAATAAGTGTTTTCATAAAAATTTACGATTTACATAAAATTATTTTCTATATTTATAAATAATTAATACCCATATAAATAAATTATACATATGTAACAAAAAAATCATAATTTTTCTAGTACTATTCATACCCAATAATCTAATATCTAAGACATAAAAATCTATTATGGTTAGTTTAAACAATGTGTGGTGTGTAACACAAGCTATCGATTTAATTCAATTTATTTTAGAAAACATATTTCAAAAAATCACATGTATTTATAGTTATGGAATCGATTAATGTTTAATTGGGAGATTTAATGTAATGATAAATGGTTAATATGATGAAATAAATAAATGATGTCTATGTGAATATTTGTATTCATATATGATACATAGACCAGATTTGTGGAAGCTGAGTTTCTAAGTGAATATAGTTATTTATTATACCACGAATAATTTAACACCCCTTTTATGGTTAGGAGATATATTATATCTTGTTGATATATGGTTTCATACACAACCCCACTGATCTCAGTGGGGATATAGACCCCATTGGACACTAGGTGTGTGTTTTCACCAAAATCCAGGTTGGGGAGGAATAGATAGATGAATAATCCCTCTTACCCATTCCTCTTATTATGGAAGTATTCTATATTGAATTCATGGTGGTTTTCACTTCTATTTATTTTTGTATATGGATTTAATGGATTTCAGTGACTTCAGACACCTATATCCTTCGATATATTATCGAATAGTTTATTATCATCCTTTCATGTATGTGAAATTTTGGTTTGAGGTATAATAAATAACATAAATTCCTTTGTATATATCAAAATATACCACATTACTATCTTGAGATTTGGAATGGGATGATGAGATTATGTGATTCCCAAAGAACATGGTATGATATGAGTTGATTTGGTGCCTGAGATGCATGATATAATATTTATACAAGGTTTCATTTTGTTGTCTTACATTTCAAGTGCTATGATTTAATAAATGTGGCATGGGGAAGAGTGGAAAACTGGTATTGAAGTGGTAATGATAAAACTAATATGGATCTTATAATATATTATCTCTATTATAAAATATGTGGTGAGAGATATCCATGGTACGGATGGGATTATAGTAGACATATTTATGTATTTAGTTATCTTAACTATTTTTTCACTAGAATTTATTATGTACTAATTATCTATTAAATAAGTTATTTTAGAGAGGATTCTAATTATTATACATGATATAGTAACCCTATATATATATATATACTATTTTTTAGTTCTTCAATAGTTAGTTTTTTATTATTCGGTGCATTACAAACTCATGGATGTTGTTCCAGATCTATATGGGATTATTATCCACTACTGAGTATATATTTTAGTACATATGGTTTTCTTAATGTTATATAGTTTTAAGATATTATATTCGTGTATTTTTAAATCTACTACTTTAAACATGACTATGAGTCATTGGTTGTTTCCCTTTTATCCTTCATTAATCTTTTTATATATGAGAATTATTATGATATGTATGAATGAAATACCCTCAGTTATCTTCTCCAACTAATGGCCTAGAGGATATTTGATTTGTTTTTAATTAAATCACTCCTAGTATTTCCATCCCCGGATGGCTTCCATTGGGGGTAGGGGCCATGAAAAAGTATAATCAGAGGTTTAGGATGAAGGATAGGATGAAGTTCAAAGGTAGTCATGGGTGATAACTGGATGGGTATGATAGGAAATAGAGTCATCTATGTTTAGTAAGTAATGTAATTAAGGGATTTATACTGATACAAAGTTACTTAGGATCCTATGTGATTATATGAAAAAACTATTATGTTTATAAATCCTACTCAAGGAAGTGGATCTTACAGTAGTGTAGATTTCAAGAAAAGGATGATTCATCATGATTCACTGAACATAGTATGTTCAATGATAATTGTTATAATATCACTATAAAATTGTGTATAATTATGATGAATCATAGATGATTACTCTTTGAGAGTTTCATTTCCAGACTCATCAAAGGTACGAGCGATCCATTATAGAAATAATGATAGAGGACTAGTCATGGGTGACCAAGATATCATTTATTTTTGATATATCAGTGTAAAATCAATGGGTTTTATTAGATGTGATGATGTTTCATGGGTAATCAAGGAATTGGTTGTGTGATCCAATATTTTTCTAGGTACATCCATCTTTGAGTTTTTCATTGAACCTATTTTTTTTGGTTTTATTTCTTCTATGACCATTTTTTGGTGGAGTTAATATGAAGATAGGGATAATTTGATTGAAAAAATGAATTAATTTTTTTTGGATTTATGGTTTTTTAAAACTAATGGGTTCTGGAGAGAAATGTTTCAAATCAGCTTATGAGGGTTCTTAATGAGTTAGAAAGTATATTTATATTTTTGGTCTTTCTATAGGAATTGGATTGAGAGTTGTCTATTTTAAATTTACAAACCATGGGCATGTTAAATAAAATGTAAATGTTTTAGGGGTGTCATCATGACCAAGATTAGTGTGTGAATTGGTTACACACTATGAGTCTAATTCAATACACATAAATTATTACACAAATACATCAGGACCTAGTTCATGGCCTAAACTAGTTAGATACTATTAACCTAGTTCATGATAGGAAAATGTTCCCAAAAGAAAATCGCACAACTTTTCAGATATTGAACTAGTTCCACTCCTCAATAATAGTTCATGATGTGTAAATGTTTCTAGGATGATTTTGTAATCATGTTCAAGACGTTTAATATTTATACTCTATGAAACTAGTCAGGATCATTTAATTTTTGATTAGGGAAATTTTAACTCGAGAAAATGTTCATTTCGGTGTAACTCAAAATTAGAGAAATAAACGATGTGAATCGATTATACACTATTTATCTATTGGTATCATATATTTTAAACCCCTCCTTTCATATGATTTGTTTCTTCATACACATGCATCAATCCTCTCTCATACCCCATGACACTCTAGGGGATTTTGGAATTATTTCCTTCCTACCGGAGGTATCAATCAAGTCCTTAATCCCTAGTTTGTTTTTTCTCTATGGTTTTCCCCTACCTTTAATATATCTTAATTATAAAAGTGGAATATATTCACCACTATTGTTTTTGGTTTTTATCTTTTACTTTTGGATCTAGTCTTCTTCATTGTGTCTTTTTTTACTTTATTAGTGTTGGTGTTACTAGTTGAAAGAGTTTCATTTATTTCGATATATATTTTCATTCTATAAAACATAGCCATATTTTTGTTAAATTTTTTATTATGTGAAATATTGTGATTTTGGATATTTAATGTGCTCCTAAATTAATTGAATAATTGTTCATGATATATCATGTGTTGTATTTTTCATAGAATCCATTTTGATTCATTGGTGTTGATACCTAGCCTAAAGTACCCATTTGGTGAGCCTACCTAGAATAATAATTAATTTCCAATCAACATAATGTGTTATTATCATGATTTGAGACCTCATGAGTGTGCTTGTGACTAATTCACCATAGAAAATGGATTAATTTAATAATGAAATGGGTAAAGATAATTTGATATATAATGGGTGCAAAATTGGAAGTCCCATAGAATAAGATATAATTTAATGAATGAATGGTTCATTGAAATCCAAATTGTAACTATAATAATTAACCATCGGGTCTTACAATATGATGTTATGTGGGGGTATTCTTGTTGGAATGGCATGTGATGTTCTGTATGATGAAATCACTATGTAAGTGGATAAACCTTGATACATAAATTCTTATTTAAATGACTTAGCGTGGTTATGCTAAAAGTCATATATAAAGAGAATGGTCTGATATGGTGAAATGATTATATAAGGGGCTTGGCCTAGTTATACTATAATTATTATTGGGATATTCCTTGTTTTGTTTTAATTCCTATACATAGGTATTATTATGGTTATGAGATTGTTCCATGTTTATGTGGTTATGATTGGAATAGTTATGATACATGGTCAGGCATATTTTGGAGGAGTGACAAATAATGCTGATTGTTGTATTTTTTTACATTGGTTAATTAATACACCATTTTGGTTCGTCGTAAATGAAGTTATTGTCAAACTATATTTGATTAGAAATGGTAGTCTCAACATGGTTAGATTTACTCACCCCATATACGGGCCTCCGTATAATACCCAATCCTATTACATAGATGGAGTTTTGGATAAGATAAAGGGGAATTATAGTTCATTATTCCTTGTTATATGGGTCTGGGTGTGGACACAAGACCAATGTGGGTTTCAAGCCCATGGTCTTTTGAGTTTATTGTGTGATATATTTTATTAATTTTTATTCCTTTTATATTCAATATTAGTTACATTCAATCATTTCATTACAAGTTCTATTATTTTTTGTTGTATATTTTCATCATTTACCTTCGTGTTGTATGTTATTATGTTTCGTATATTTCAATTGCTCTAATATTAGTAATTTTTGTTTATATTAACTATATTATAAATTTTACATGGTGGTATAGTCTTTCCAATATATTATATACAACCTTATATATAGTTAGATGTTTCTAGCATATGAGGAGAAACATTTGAGGTCCATTAACTAACTTTATATGGACATGTGTGGTATTACTAGATGTGGGGAAATTAAAAATTTATCCTAGAGGAAAATGGGTTTTTATGTTGCATTTTTATTTAGGAGATTCATAATGGATACTAGGATGTGTCATAATTTTGTAATGAGCTTTTTCATGTGAGTAGCTAACCCATGTGTGGTATGAAATCCATGTGCCGATGAAAGATATTGTTTTTCATGAAGTTTTCATGTTACGGTTGATATTATTTAACCTATTATAATTCAAATATTGATTGATGTTATTGATTCATGATATTTATGATTGTTTCCTAGTATGTTGTGAGATTTGAATGCATATATCATGATGGGTACATAGGGAATCATATTTACCAGAACTGTTAATGATATTGAAATATTTACAAAATGTGATAAATTTGGCTACATAAAATGTGAATTGTGATACTAGATATATCTGATAGAGGAAAATACATTAATGTTATGTCAAGATAAATCACTTGTAAACTGTGATTAAAGAGGTCAATTTCCAGTCTTTCTCAATTTTTGAACCTTTTTAAGATGACCATACTGTTATCTAGTGTTCTAAGAAGCATATCTATCTTATAGAGAAAATTCCTTCTCATCATATTTACATTGCTGGTTAGGATAATTGTATTTGGAACACTTCTAATGAAACTGAACCGGATATTCAAATAACACGTAATGATCAAATAGATGTTCAACTCCAAGACATCTTTCTGTGGTTCATTTGGCCAATGGAATGGGATAAATGTTTCACCATGCCTTTGATGTCAGATATGATGAGAGTGTTTTAAATATATAATCTTCTTATGTTCACTGGGGGGAGACCCTAGGTATATGAGTTCTGAAAATAGTCGATCCAAATGATATTCAAGAATCTCATTATACTCACATGTAGGATGGCTAAGTAATCTCTGTACAAGCTTAATGGACATGAAAATAATTTTTTTGGACTTTCTAGAACAATCTAGGTAGCAATATGAGTTAGCATCTAATGAATTCTATGAGATGATCTTGATCAAATTATATCCTGGGATATTTATGGATGTGAAGGATCATTAGTTCATTAACTTAATGTAAGAGGGAATGTTAGTGATGGAATATTCTAGAAGATTCATCAAATTGATTTTATTTTCACCATCATTAACTACTCTAATGATGTCTTGAGTGAGTTGATTTATGTATGGGATTCACTATATGATCATCTTACAGGTGAGCGTATTTCTCTTATGTGGATTCTCAGACATGGTGAATCAGGATCTCATCATAGAAGGGAATCTAAGAGAGGCCCTAATAAATTTTTAATTTATATTAGAATAGAGAAATGGTGCATATTTTTCTAGTGATAAGAATAATCACTATGGCAGTTATCACCAATGAAAAAGCTTCCAGATAAGTTATGGATTCGGGAATCGATCTCAAGACCATGATCCTTTGAAGTCCTATTAGTGTTTAAATGTTATCCAATAAATAACTCCATATTAGTAACCTACATTAGTGTTCCATCCTAGTAGTAGTATGGGTCACCTACAATTGTTTTTTAATGGAATGTATCTATATAGAAGTGGAAGATAATCTTGACAAGTACTAGAGTTTGGGAAAGACATAGCTACATCTCAGCAAACTGGTATCTGGAGTTCCAGTAGATTTTCTGGTCAAGGAAGTTGACACGGTACCCCAAAATAGAATAGGTAGTACTATATAGAGGGAATATCCTTGGGATTCTGATTAGAACCCATGGAAGAGGTTCCAGTAACTTCATGTTATGCAGTCTACTAGGGATGGTTTGGATGAATGACTTTTTACCATTAGAGGTATGATACTAGTAATATATACCATTTCATATGTTTTATTAATATATCATTTCAATTGAGAATGAGTTGTTCTATAAATAATAGGATTCTATTTGATTCTTGGGATGAATTGGGTAGTTATATACAAGGATAATATCTAATTTTACTAAATGATGGTTTCCTTTATATCTTCAGAAAAAGTTAACATTCTTCACCGCGATTAGTAGGATATTTAGGATGGTAATGTAGGACCAAATCATTGAAGATAGTATTTTCTAAAGCATTATATTGAAAGACATGTTCTATATGATTGTGGAATGTAGCAGTATAATTTCCCACCAGTGGAAGGCCATTTTTAGGAAATTGTTCCTAATTAGTTCTGCATTATACCAACCAAGAGGGAGATCGAGTACATGATTGAGTTTGATTCGGGAGAGTAGTAATTTTCTATTCTACATTATAGAATGAAACCATCAAAGCATCGAAATTTTAAATTCATGTTCAATAATATAAAAGATATAAGTTTCATACAACCCATTATGTTCCCATGGGGTTATCTAGTTATTTTTCAACGTGAAGGATAATGGAACTTTTTTCATATATATGGATTATCAGAAATTAAAATTGTTGTTGTTCAAGAACCATTATTCCTACCAATATATCGAAAAACTCTTTGATCAGAAAGGAGGTGTTAAGTTATTCTATAATATTTATTTGAGATTAATGTATCATTTGTTGAGTGTGAGACCATCAAACATACCTCAAATTAGTTTTAGGAGTCGGTGTAGATTGTATGAGTTCTTATTGATAAATTTTGGTTTGAAGAATATATCAGTGATATTCATGGCCTTGATGAATCAGATCATTAGTCATTTTATTACTCGATGTTGGTGTTTTTCAATGATAAAATTTAATTTAACTCATAGTCAGAAGATGATCATAAACAACATCTTGAATCATACTGAATGGATTTAGATAGAAAAGTATTTATACCAAGATAAAAAAATATAGTTTTATAACTGATAATGTAAACATATTGGGCCATGTCATCTCAGAGGTAGGAGTGTCAATGGACCAATATAAAATTTCAACATTGGTATACTAGGAACACCTTAATAATTTCTTTATATTTGGAGTTTTTTAGGTTTAGAAGGTTATTATCAGTGTTTTATCTAGTTCTTATCTTATTTAATGACACTCATGTCTAGTCTGGAAGAGGAAGAGGTGAAGATTTTTTGGTCATATTCATATTAGCGACACTTCATGAGATAAAGAGAATGTTGACCATATCATAGATCCTCCACTTAACTATGCAAGTTAAGGAATATACCATGTACTGTGACACATTTGGAGTTATACTAGGATCATTTGTCATTCAAGAGGACGTGGTGTTTTCTTATGAGTTTAGACAATGGGTCCCACTAGAGAATAACTGTCCTACTCAAAATATGTAGTTATTCATAGAGGTATATTCCGTAAGATATTGGAGGAACTATTTTTGAGTTAGATGTTTTTGGTGTATATGAACCACCAGATCCTCAGGTGCATCTTCTCTATGTGATACCTAAACGTTGGTTAGAGGAGGTGGGTCGAGTATCATCAATCTTTCGACATCATGTTGTCTTATACTCAAATAAAGGGAAAAAATTCTTTAATCATTGATCCAAAAGTGTCAGATAAATGATGGTTGGGAGGCTTCTGATGAGTGGATGATTATGGAACTATTTGGAGACTTGCATCCAGATGTTCTTGTGTCCCCTGGATTAGTATCTATAACTTCGACATCTATTAATCTCATAATTATTGATTGGGTCGTCATAGATTCATTATCATATATAGAGGGATTAAAACTGAGGAACAACATATATGGTGGGGATCCCCCTCAGAATGGACTCTTATTAGCATAAATTATATTACTCTATGTGGTCGATTATTGGTGCCTATGGGCTTGTGTGGGGACATGTTGAAAGTGTTTCTGGATTTTAGGTAGTGGTATATGCCAATTAGATGAATATTTATTATGAAATATATATATAGTAATACTGGATATTGATGAAGATGCAAATAAAGGTCTTCTAGGTGAGATGAATAACATGTTAGTAGGCAAAGGCTGAGTATCAATGTCCATAGGGGTTATTTCAACCTCTATCCATTCCAGATAGGAAATTAAATTATGCCACTCGAGATTCTATAACAGAATTACTGAGGAAATTATATAAGAAAGATACAGAATGGGATATCCAAAATCAAATAATGAACGTAGCCCACTTATTTCATTTTAATTATACCTCCACTATGGATGATTTGGGTTTCCCATACTTGTATGAGGTAGTCTGGTTTCAGGGTGTTTCTATGACTCATTTTCAATAGAGAATCTCATTTCATGTCATGGTTCTAGAAGGGTCTTAATAAGGTTCTAGGATCATAGGTTCTTATGAGTACAACCTATAATACTCATAATGAAATCCAATCTAAACTGGCTATTCATATTTTTTTGGACATGTTTGATCTTGTTTTTTGGATTTCAATGGATCATAGGTGAATAATTTTTAACTCAAAGAGTAATATTATAATAACAACATCCAAGCAATGATGAAAATGGAACCTTTCATGGATTTGTATATAAGGTTATTCCGTTCACCTCTTTGTTGGTTAGTGGTAGTTGATTTATCTCTTAGTGGACATAGCCTCATATAGGAGACCCCTGATTTGGTTCAGTTGAATAGTAATGGGTTTCCGACTATACAGAGTAGGAAAAATATTATTCTAACCATTACATATGACCTCTGGAGTTTGATGTTGGTTGTCATGTTTTCCTTTGAATGTAAAAATGGTTTTTGAGACACTATATTAGGAAAAATAGAAATATATAATATAGTATATCATGTCATTTGACTTAATTTAAGGTGTTGTCCTTGTGTTTTACCATTATCCATTCCATAGGTATATAGTTCCATGCATGAGGTGTTTCGCTAGTGACATATTCATAAATATAATCCAGTCCATTATCATGTGGTATATGTTGATTAAATAAAGTATGGTTTAGATTTTTTCCATTAATAAGAATCTAATATGGAATATAAATCATAGTGAGATGTTTCTCCAGGGAAAGACTAGACCTCTAGTTCAAGTACAGTATCAATATAGTGTTTTTCAAGAGGAGAACTAGGATATGGAATCTAATATGTGTTTAATGTGGATAGAATTTTTCTTTAAGACCCCATAATTATTCTTGGAGTTTCCGAGGGATGAGTTTTTGCATGGTGGGGATGTTGTAGGATCCTATATTCTTTCATGTACGTCCGACATTGAGTTTTTTTGTTGAACCTATTTTTTATCTTTCTTATTCAATAAACAATTACTATTGAGTTCCTTTTATGAGGGGGTGATTTTTTAGGGGAAATTGGCCTCATGTTTTGAGATTTATGGGTGTAAAAATAAATGCATTCTGTACTAAAACATCTTAAGGAAGTTTATGTGGGTCCTCTATGAGTTTGGAATGCTTTCTAGGGGGTTCAGAAACTCTATAGAAATCGGTCTGAGAGATGTCTATTGTAAACTTACATTCTATTAACATGATTCATTCTGGGTAAATGTTTCTAGGATTATTTCATGATCCAAATTAGGTAATGAACTAATTACATGACATGAAATTTTTTTACTATATGTATATGCTTCCAAGAAGCTAAATTCAAAATGATTAGGGTTTTAATTGGTTACATACCGTGAAATTGGTTCAAAATGTGTAAATGTTTCTTTGAATACATTATAGACTAGTTCAGGGTGTTAACTAGTTAGATGTTGTGAAACTATTTTATGATATGTAAATTTTTCAAGTAATACTTCTTGAATAGGTTTAGGGAATGAAATTGGTACATGTTATGAAACTACATCACATCGTGTAATTTTAGATTAGATAAATTTTAAACTGAAGATTTGTTTTGTGGCATAACTCACAATATGTTAAATACAAAATGTGAATGGATTACATGGTATGATTTTTTCAAGGTCATCGATTTTAAACCCCTTCATATGTTTGACTTATTTCATTCTCTATAAAAATACCCAATCTATCAAGCCATAGTTAACCATAATAAATTTTAATGTTTTTTACACTCTTCAATACATATCAATCTCGTATTGATCATATGTTTGTTTTTTCTATATAGTTTTACCCTCTTATCTATTTATCTTTGTTGTATTATTGAAATATATTTTCCATGGTTGTTTTGGGTTTTGATTATGGCCTTGTGTGATCTAGGTTTTTTATTAGGATCTTCTTCACCTTATTTGTTGTTGGTGTTACCTATTTATAGAATTGAGTTGATCATCAGATAATGGTTGGTGTTCTAAAACTGGAACATATGGTATATATAATTGTGAAGTATGTGAATTATTATAATTGAACCAACATAATGTGTGTGGTAAATAATTTAACAATGAGTGATAGTAGATAATGTGTTGGATTCCTGTTTATATCTTATTTGGTTAAATAGTGTTGAGACTGGGCCTATGCGTACCTGTCGAGTAATCCTACCGTGGAATAATACTAAATTGGATAATGTATAAATGTGTGGTTAGAAAGACTTGAGACATGATTGGATTTCATTTGAATGATTTATCTTGGAACATTTCAAATTTTCTAAAATATAGGATGATTATTATTCAATATAAAATGGGTCTACAAATTTAAATAGAAACTAATATCATATAATTTAATGATTTAATGTTTCATTTAAAGATAAGTTTTAATTGGTTGGGATTATCCAAAGTGATTTATTATATTTTTTTAAGTGATGATATTCTATTCATTATGACATGGGATGTCATGGATTATGAAATGCTTATATAACGGTCCCATCCTGTATGGATGAATTCATGTATAAATTTTAAATTTTGGTAATACTATAATGGTTATATAAAGGGATTTAACAGTTAGGCTAAACGATTATATAATGAGATTCCTCTATTGATGTTGTTACTCTTATAACTCTTGGATTAGTTATTCTATAATTCTTATAAAAATGGATTTTCTATTTTTGTATCCCGTGTATATATGGTAATGGTTGTCATTATTGTAAGGCATTGTATGAGATATTTTTATAGGGTTCCATAGATTTTTTATCATTAGATTTTATTAGGTCAATTAATATATATGAATTTTATCATTTATTGCATTCACATATTATCAGAATACTTTTTTAGACATATTGGTGTAAACCTTCTATATTTTACTCCCATCGTATCTGGGAATTAATTTAGTACATGAGAATATTACATGGATGCATGTTTGGTAAATGTGAAGTGACCTTATATTTGATTATTTCCAATTCGATGGTTTGTAGCATTGAGATGGGACAAACACGGGTTTGATGATCAGGTAATTTTGAGTATATTTTGTTAGATTGATCAATTATTTGTATTTTATTAAGATTAAAATTTAGATACATTCCAAAATTTCTTCACTTGGTTCCCTATTATTTGTTTTATTGGTTATTTCTATTCCACACAGTTGTTTGTTGTTCTATTTCTTCTATTACTGTGACTCTAATATTTATTATTATTATTTACTTATATTGTATTGTAACATTGTAATAGGGTGTATAATATCCCCACTATTTTTACTATGATCCCTATGTTAGGAAAAATCCCTTATCATATGGGCAGAATCATTTTGGATCCATTAACCAACTTGATTTGGCCACATCGGAGTGTTCTGGATTGGGGGTTGTTAGAACCGTGGTTTTTGGTCCTCAGGAACTCTGAGGAGTCTTCAATCTCATGATATATGTAAAAAAGAAAACTTATGATTATATTTTATTTATTTGACCTTAGTTGTTTTCATTATGAGGTGCTACATACCATTAGACAATAAATTTCTATCATGTATGTTTTTTGAATCTATTTTCATACCCATATCAGATATTTTTCTGGCACATTATTAGATGAACAGGGTAGGGAAAGGAATTTTGAGGAGGCATTGTGAAGATATATCTTGTTCTATGGAACCCTATATGTGAATCCAAAATATCATGATGTGATGAAGAATATGGAGGTTGTTGATAGGAAGATTTCTTAGAGAATATAGTTATGAAAGGGCGTCGTCATGATTCCTCACATAAATTAGTTGTATTTAGGGGTTCGTAGTTTCTCGTAAGAAAGTTAATTTTAAAATTTGGGTCCCGGTTCTAGTCCCCATAAAATAATTTTCTCATGTGTTGAATTTATTAATAAACTTTTAAAGGATTGTATATACATTTTTTAGGTGGATGATGATTTCATCATTTGATGGAGTTTTATACCATTCTATTTATGAAGCATGAAAGATGTGTTCATCTTAATTTTCGTTCATTGAGGAAGCTTCATCTGAGATAGAAGTAATAGGGTTCTCTATCATTGTATTTGAAGAGGGGAGTTGAGTAAGGTATTGGAAGACCTAGTGAATATACCCATACATAGAGAGTATATTGTGTCTATGGAAGTGGACACAATCAGGGTCTAAGAGTCATTTGAGTAGGATACAATCATCTATATGCTATGGTGTATCTAATTCTGTGAGGGAAATAAATTGTTCTAGGTACCCTATTATTTTTTTCTCTGTGGGTGGATTCTTTATTATTAATGATTTACTTAATTATTCATATCACATGCTGGTATTAGTGCCTTGGGGATTCCGTTGGAGAGGATTGTAGTTCCCTTTTCATTACATAATGTCAGTTAGAGATCGAGATTATCAATATCATGTATGTAGAGATTATGAACTAGTTCTAGAAAACCGCCACTAATGGAGAGGCATCCAATGTTTACAAATATAACTATATAACCCCAATCTCAGAATGGATTGGTTTTATTTAGTTTGGGATATAGTGGATATCATCTGGAGTTAAATAATGTTTGTTGATAGTGATATAGATTATTCCACGTTTTTAAAAAAGTGAGAGCCTTGGATGGATTAAATGTATAGAATAACTTTTTTACCCTAGAAGACTTACAAATATTTTTAGAAATATTTCTAGATATATGCCTTGAGATGATGTTATATTCTAAGTCCCAATGAACCTAGAATTGATATTTTAAATATATTAAAATATATTAACATTTTTCTCTTGTAGTTTTCATAAAAAATTGGAATAAATCTCAAATGGGGTATTGGATCAAAAATCTAAAACCATCATGGTGTTTAGATTATGGGGTTTACCTTAGGTATATCATAATATTATTTGTCAATTGGAATTGTTTTAAATCCATCATGGGCACAATAATGAAATAAATAAATTAAACTAGATTATGTTTTATATTGATTCATAGACCAAGTTTTCCTCTATAAGTATACTATTATAACCAATTCATAGGGTTATCGTCAAAAACCTATGATTCATCGAAAATCATGGAGGATTGTTGGTGGGAATCATTACCATGGATCGATTATTAGAGTTTCGTAAGAAACACAAATGAAAATGCATATTCTGGATCTCATCAAGGAGAACAACATGCAATATTTATTCATCATTGACTGATCCAAATTGAGGGGGGAAGATTGTTTCATTTATTTATAAGAACATTATTATCCCATATTTATTGTGAATCAATAGACTAATGGATTGATCATTTTGTGGCTATGAGTTTTTTTCAAGGATTTGAGGAATAATTATTATATTATTATTGATTTTGGATATCATTTCATCATTCTGAAATCAATTGATGTATCCCATTTCCAAAAAAAAGGTCATGGATATTTCCTCATATATTTTTTTGTGCCCCCCACCTCATTTTGTGTATTCATAATTTTAATTTATTTTGGTTGGAGTATCAATGAATAATAGGAAACTGATCATTACACCTTCAATATTTGGAACAAACGATCATTTCCATGGTTCCATATTTGATATATAGTGATGGAAGGATGAATTAATAGAAATGAAAATAGATTGGATGCTAACCAGATTTCCTCATCTGTGAATTTTCACATCCTAATGAAGAGAGGTGACATGTGGATGGAACTAATTGAAAATTTTGTCTGAATAAAATGAGAAATAAATTGTGGGACTTTTTTGGAAAAGATTAGAGTTCCATGGTTTAAATTGGGGGAGTTTATAAGGTATTAAAGTCGTAGTGGAAATTTTCTGAAGAATCTCTTGGGTTTGGTAAAAATAACTATATGATGTGTTTTCTTATCAACACATGTCATGAGGTCTGTTATGTATTCTTGTAGGGTTTCCACATAGTGATAAATATCACATGTCATGTGATATGTTTTACACATTGTATGACCCTTAGCTAACCAACTTGGCATGTACAGGGGGTATGCGCCCGGGTTCCTATGAAGTGTTACAATCAATTTGTGCCATGCCACACTCCAAGAAATACATGATGGATGGATCATCATTTATATGGGGTAAAAACATATTTGTCAATGTGGAGAAAGATGCCTTGTAAATTAAAAGTACATAGGCAGGTTGGAGTGCACTGGTAGATTCGTGTACTCAGACATGACTAATTACACAGGCATATCCTGGCGTACATGGGAAAATGGGGATTGGAATACTGTGTGATAGGGTTATGTCTATATGAAATTTTTGTGAAGGGTAAATCCTTATATTGGAGAAACATTTCAACCATGTGATCATGGGAGAAAGTTTGTTCTAGGACTGGTAGACATGTGGTGTACTTCTATGGACATTATGTATACTCCATTAAGGATAGGTCAGAGTCCTCTTCTTCTCAATTAATTTTTTTGTGAACTTTTCTGATTTTCCATTGACTAGTATAAATTGATTGTGCTCCATTGGACAATTCTTATTAGGTTTTGATGCCACATCACATTCTCATCAACGGATAGTGACCCCTCTATAAAATCCAAATGATCATGGTTGGGTAGAAGAGTTCACCTATTCTAGAGTTATTTTACTAAATCTAGTTATACAGGGGGTAATATGTCGTATGATCCCAAACATCGTGTCAAAAACTCCTCAATGTCTTGGAACGTGTAACCCTCTTTGAGGCCCAACGTGATCATAATTTCGGTCATGTTTCCTTAGGTAGTGTCTGTGGAATATTTGTGATATACACTTACATGGGTGATGATACCCTATCTAGGAGGATATTTCTAATAGGGTATTGTGTCCCCCATCTATCCCTAGTAATTATCCCCAATCTTTGTATCTTGATTTGACCATTATGATGGTATTTTAGTCTGATTAACTATATATCTATGATTAACACTCTTAGTTTACTATGTGCATATTCTTGTCTAGAACAACCAATATTGACCATTGGGGCGAGTGTTTTCAATTGTATTTTTGATCAGGAATTAGTTCATACCAGAAGATAATTTTATTGACACCTCACGTGGATCTATGGATGGTATTGGTTGACAGATTTTGTGACTCATTGAATTTTATGGGTATATCTAGGATATTCTTGGTAGTCATTATATATCATATCTTTTTTTACATAAATTAGTTTGTTGAAATGACTACTCTAGATTCTTAATGTTTTGTGTTTTGGGGGGTCCAATTAGGTGTTTTTTACTATCCTCTATATGGTATATTCCTACACATGTAGTACCTTGTGCAGATGGGGTGTCATTTTAGGAGTACTTAGAGGAATAAGTGTTGGTGTATATTACTGTGTACTAGATATATTGTGTTTTAAATAGGGTTTTCATTGATAGTATTCCCCTATATAAGGTTAGTTTGGACAATATTTTCCAATTTTGGATGGGATTTTATTTGGCTTATTTTTGAATTTTCATGTACATTATCATATTCTGACTTTTAGATTATAGATTTATGCATGAATTATTATTAGTTATTCTATATTTCATCATTTTAATGGATTGGGTGTGTGTGTGTGTGTGTAAGAACATTAGGTAAAGGTATCATAGTTTAGATATTCTATAGAAATTCTTGTTGTCTGCCCTTGGCATCTAGAGTCGAGCTTGGGGTAGTTGTGATCCGACCTTCCACTAGTTGGGTGGGACCCATTGGGTTAGATTTCGATAGAGTGGTATCAAAGTTTTTTCATCCTTGAGTGGAGCTTTTAATTTTTTTTCTAGATGTGAGGATTGTTTTTTCCACTAGGAAAATAGTGTTAAAAACAATCAAGTGTATATTTCATTAAATATGATCCAATGTTGGTATGGTGGATGACATATTCATTCACCAAGAACCTACTAACATTCTGGTTAACATGGTTCATTTAAACATTGGTGGTATGGAATATATTTTTACATGAATCCTATTTTCATGATATGTTGTTTGAATATCCATCTTGATTAATCTCAACATATATAAGCATTGATTGTGGTACGTATTGTCTCTTGTATGATGTTTCAATAATGATCACCAATGTGGTTTCCAATGTACAGTCAAGATTATGATCTGATGAGTAATGTGGCCTCACTAAAGAATATTTTTCATGATGGGGTATTTCTCTAGGATGTTTAATAGGTTTTGTATTCTCAAGTGGAGTAATTTGTTGACCAAAATTTAGACTTCATGTGGATGTATCGTGTAGGATAGAGTCATGGATAGAAGTTTTAGTGATGGATGGTTAATCCATAGGTTCAAGTTAATAACATGATATTTTGGGGTAGGGACCACATGAGATGTATGTATAGTAAGACCCACTGATATTATGTGTCTGATATAGGTCTCATTGCTAGAGGAACCATCTTTCAAGGAGACCTCCTCGAGAATTTATTCCACTATGGTGTGATCATTTCTATGGTTATTATGTGGATGTACACCTCTCATAGGATAGTCCTACACATCATGTTTTATTAAAAGTGGCATTAGAAAAAACCCCTAGGTAGAGGTAGGGACTAGAGAAAATTTTTTATGGGGTATAAGATATGATTTAGATGATGGGGGAGAAAGGTTGTCAATATCTTTGGTTTGATGCTACCACCACCACCCACATGTGATCCAAAATTGTATGAGAAATTTAGTGATTCACAATGTAGATAGTGTTGAGGTTTGGTGGACGAGTTAACTTAAATTTTTTTTGTTTGAGGTAATTTTGATATGCTACGCTGTCAAAGTGAGACCTGGTTATATTTAAAAGGCATGAATGGTAATGGATGAGTTGCAAAAAGAATGAGCTCAGAAATTATTTGAATGTGGTCTGAGGTACATTGTGTGTCTCCACTTCCCAAATTGTATTTTTCACAAAGTGACATGATCCTATTATCTTAAATAATGTACACTATTTGAGACATAGTGATATGTTTAGGGCCATTTTTGGAACCTTTTATTGGAAGATATTGTTTATTGGATAAGGGATTACATTCTTCAATTTATAGTGTGACTTGAATCTTATAGGAGAGAGAGATAGCCTCATATAGACTCTCATCACAGAATAAGTGAGATTATATAATGTTTTATTTAGAATAGACTACATTCCTACCATTTATGGTATATGTTTTCACCATTCAGTTTGGAGGTGTTTTAAAATTTTTTCAATGGTGTTTTCATCCTTTGATAAGGATTGATACAAATTAGATCCAGATGATCTCATTTGGAGAAGGTTATGAATAAAATGTTATCATTCATCTTGTAATACCTTTGGAGTGGTGGAAACTATGAGAAACTATTTTTCTCTAGTGGTGGTGTAGTGTGTGGTTTTAATTCATAGGTATATGTCTTTTTTGTCTTCGCACTAAAATCTAGGCTTCTATAATGAATGTCAACAAGGTTCTGACAATATTTTGGAAATAACATATTACATGGGACCCATTGAGCTTCATAAGATGAAGGTGAATTCTACTGTTTTCATTGAAATTTTATTTTTATAACAAAGTTTTTTTACCTAGGAAACCTATTTTTTTCTTTCGAGGTGAATGGGTTATTTTATATTGGTTTTGAATTGGTGTCACATGAACTATGTGACATGAGGAAGATTACTTAATCAAAAGAATCATTGAGTTCTTCAACTATTGGTTTGTGGTGATGTGGTTATTAGAGTTAACCATAATAGTGGTTTTCAACAGCTCTGGTTATGGAATAGGATATACAAGATGTGGGGTTCAAAATGCACTAGATTTTTCACGTTCGTAGTGATACCCTTTGGTGAGTTATACTCCACAACATAATCATGATACTTAAAGACAAAATAATTAACTATGGTTAGATTATTTTTTGGTTGTCATATTTTATGAAATACATGTGTTATATATGTCTATGTTATTGTACATGAAGAACATGAGGATGTGAGGCTTACATCAAGTATATATTTATTATTCCTCCACTTCTTCCAGGAGCAGGGACTTCAAAATCATTGATATTGATTGTGAGATGTTGTATGAATAGATATCTAATCGATATACTCATGATGGATTTTTCAATGTTCATTATCTTTTAATTCTTGTTAAAGGATATATGGTGACTCTATTTTGGATGTTTAAGATGATTATAGGTAGGATTTATTCCCTTAAAAATAAATCTGGTGGAGAGAAATGTACTAGGATCTCTTACCACTGGTCGTTCAGCCAAGAAATTTTCATTGATTTTTCAAGTTAAAAACTTCTTCTGTCACATATTAGTTGTTTCTGGCCAATAAATCATTATGGAGAGTTTGGGAAACAATTTCATTATTAATGTACTCCAACATTTTATAATTCCCTAGATGAAAATTACCAATTTTGATTCATATTTAACAACACAATTTGGGATAGGATCTAAAAATCCTTTTAGGGCCTGGTTACATTTGATCATAATATTTTTTCCATGTAATAAAACTATATAAATATGACTATTTAGGTTCTGGTGAATATGTTTCAGGTTAGCCTGTTAGTTTTGAGACATATCTGTGAGGGTATTCTACCATAGTTGGAGTTTTCATTTTATAATTATTATCACTCCACTATTGGTGTTGAACATTTTTTAGGACATGAATGTGAGGACATGCACATTTGATTCCAGTGGGTGATAACCCATTGATTAATTTTTGGTTCTGGTGATGGTTGTGAGGGTCTACTCATCCCAGGGTGGATGAGTACTGACTAGAAAAGGTCAGGATTACTTTAAAGAACAACAATGAAGGGCTTTGTAGTATTATAGTAATGGAGTTTTATCTAGTATGATAGGTTATCTCTGCTACTAATAAGACCTTTCCATATCCTATAGCTATTTTGGGTTAGCAAGGTGGTCCAAATACATTTTTTTTCATGGGACATGTAATTATATAATATGATTTCAGATGAATGTTGTACATTTTGAATTCCAATAAATAAATTTTTTCAAAATCATTAAAAGTACATATAAGTCATAAATGAACTTATATTTTAATCCATATTTCCTATAACATTTCCATTCAATCCATACTCATAGTATTTTTTACGGTTATACATTATTATAATTTTACGGGTTGTTTTTTAGAGATTATCAAAATTGGGGATATTGTTATAGGACAAATGTTTTTCTACATTTTTTTAATAAGGTAATGTAGACATAAAAAACAATTAACTCATTATTTTTTGGCAATTATCTACCCTAAAAACAAATTATTATATTTAATAATTATAGAAAAGTGAAAAAAATAAACTACACAATGAAAAATTATGTTCTATTCTATTTTAAGTCCATTATATGGACTTGTAAATCAATCAAAAATGGAAATGAGAATATGTCTGCTGATATAAATTGGATGTGAATTTTGTTAGTTGAAATTAATTTAGTGATATTCATCATAATCATATATTTTAAAATTAAAAAAAAACCTATGTATTAATATAGTATATTTCAATACAATTATGTAACCACCATTATGCCTTATAATAATCCTTTTTCAAGATATCGTGATTAATAAATTATCTTGATCTATAAATTGATAAATGGAAATCATTCCAATCATATAAAAACCATATATGATTCCATAATATGTATACATAAACTCAAATTATATTATGGGACTAGTGAATATTTTTATGAATATTCATGAAAGTAACGGTGTATAGATGTAACTATAAATTCAATATGTTGTAATTATAATAAAAAATTATTATAAAAAATTATTCATTATAACAATCAAGTTGAAAATCCATGGTCGAAATTTTTAAATATCATTTCCCTCTGAATATATATTTTTTGGTTTGGTAAGTGTATATAATTTACTTTTTTATTTTTCACTTGGATGAATATATGTATATGTGAGGATATTTAAAAAAAATGAAAATAAAATTAATTTTTGATTAACTACCAAAAATATAATTTCCCTACATTTAGGAAAATATTCTTATTTATTGAAAATTGAAAATTTAATCATGTCATTAAAAATTTCATGAATATAATTTTTTTGAAAACTCTAACAATACTCCATTAATTATGTTTGAAATATTACTATTTGAAATATTTATAAATTATATAATGGGAAATAATACATCCATCCATGATCAATAATATTAATTTATAACATTTGTACAAAATCTCATGAATACCATGTTTATAAATATTGTTAAACCAAACTAATATAGTATTTCAAAAATTTTCAACAGTCTGAATTCCAATTTTACCATTTTTTTTACTATAAGATGAGCACCTTCTATGAAATTTCGGAATAATTTATTTATAAAAAAAGTAAATTTGATCAACACATGTATGAAAATAAGTCGACAACACTTTTCCATTTCAAAAAAAGTATACATATCTAAAGTGATTTGATCAGACTAGCGAAGATCCTTTCCATCTGCAACCTTGTTGGAAAGACCATCTGCCCAAGCATTAGCTTCCCTGTATAGGTAAGTTACAATATAATTAGTGGAAGTAAGGAAATTCAAAAAATAACTCTATTGATTATTTAGCTTCCAAATAACTTGAATAGACTCAGCTATTATAGCATGAACAATAATAGTGTAGTCACATTCCATCAAAATATTGTTCCAACACCTCCTCTTGGCATGCTCAATTTCCAAAAAAAATCCAAACATCTCAGATTTAAGAGAAGAAGAGACTACACAAGAGCCAAGAAAACACACTAACATGTAACCATGATAATCTCAAAATATATCTCCAGATCCTGAAGGACCTAGATTTCCACTCTAAGACTGATCAGTTTTGATGTTAATACATCCAATAAATTTAGGATACTAGAGAACTTCTATTGTTCTAGAAGGAAAAAAAAGTTACCACAAATTCCAATATTTCTAAGAACTGAATTATCATGAACAAAGGTATAATGAAACACTTTTTAGGGATGTTAACAGCTTTAATTGCAACTAAAATTTGAATCAATGAAACATGATCATCAAATGAAACCAGTCCATGAAGCCAATAGTTGCACGCCTGCCAAAGGATATACACCAATTCATATACCATGAATGAGAAGTTACAAAACTCATGAATAGATGATCCAAATCCTCCCTATGCTGATTTTAGTGCAGACAAATCGAGCCGAGAAAGATTAAAATTATTTGTAAAAAATCATCAGTTTTTAGCTTGTAATGAACTAACATGAAAAAAAAAGATTAAAGTGATAAGCGTAAATAATTTTTTTGAACTTACCAAGATATTTTAGACTAGAATTAGAGATAATTATATTCTGATAACACATGTTTGAAGTGAGAATCTCACTTACAGCTAGTTCCCATGTCAAGAAATGTTCACTCAAAGAGAAGTAGTAGCTTTGAACAATACTCTTAATGTGATTAGAAAGGGATTCCATGTCATTAACGGGATCATTAATAGAGATTTAACGATCTACATTTGCATAATCAAAATCAATCTACTCAATCAGAGGAACCCCGACCTTGTTTTTTGACCAAAAATAGAGCAAATTCTTCTTATAAATAGAACATATAGATTGAGGATCCACAGTATAGATAGTTGATTTGAAATAAGGCCAAACTAAATAATCAAATTGATTTTGGTGTCTATAATAGAGTTCCTTTAAGAATCTATCATGTAGTAAACCAAGTGCATCAAAATCACTATTCACACGTCTCCAAAAAAATGCAACAAAATTGACTGGTTAAAAATCTTCTGTTTTATAATAACAAGATCCCAAATATCAACAGGTTTACAATATAAATTCCAATATAAATTCTGTAATATTCACTCCAAAATACTACTACTCCAATTAAAATTCTTATGTCAACACAACTTATTTTGATGACGGAAACATGCAATTCATACACCATGAATTAATAAAACAACTGTGAAATAATTCTCTATTTAACCAAACATATATCACATTTAAAATTGTTTCTACATGAATTAATTTATATGACACACTATATAATTTAATTTATTTTACATTATAGGGTTATGGTTAAGGATCATAGAATTTAAATTTTAAGGGATATTTTACATCCAACATCTCTAATAATTTTATGGAATAATGGATATCAGGATAAACTTACTTCTATGAGGACATCTTTTTTCTTCCACATTTTTGAGTTTTATTCATGCAATCATAGTTTTAATTTTTGTGTATACATTTTATCCATCAATTTAATATATTTTACTGTTATTCTTTTGACTAGAATATTTTAGTATTATAGTGATTTCATACTTTTGGTAATTAATATATTTTAGTGACTACTATTTCTATAAAACCCACATTTCTCCTAGATGATTAGTTTTATATTGAATTTATTATAATTCGTAAACCCTTTAATTTTTTTTGTAATATGTTATCCTACTATAGATCATAAAATTATGATTACTCAATTTAATTTTAAATTCAATTGTACTCAATCAATGAAAATTCCTCGTATGAGGCCAATGTTGTTTGAATAATTAAAGGGATATATTAATCAAATTTTCTAATCAATATAGGATCTTAATAAATTAAATGAATACAATTATGGTATCTCAAATAATTTATAAAATCATTATAATGTTATGACCATTCTTTTTAACAACCATTTTTTATCTTAAATATAATAATCAATTAATGGTGACATGATTATACATCTTGTTGTTGGCATAAATTAAAAAATCCACTCATACATCAGTTGGATTGAATTTTCATATGATTTTAAGTGTGAAATTATTTGGGGATCTTGTCTAAATAGAATTTATCATATTGGATCTTGGAAAATTATAAAATAATGTGGTATACTAGATTAATTACATTTATTTTTTTAATAGTTCTTCTTCATTTATTGTTTTATTCTTACATCACTCAAAAATTACAAATGTAGTATCCCCCCATTAAAATTTATTTATTGATTGATCAATATTATTACTTATTTTTAATTCAATTTAAACCATATAAAAATAATTTAGTTAACCAATGTTATACACAGTGATTGAATCATATATTATCTGAGGAAGACTATGGAGACTATCATAAAAACAATGAACATACCCTCCTTTATCTCTATCAAATGAAACTATTTATATATTTCAAATATTATTATATACTTCACTATGACATGGTTTATAAATATCAATAATTTTTTTTGAATTTAGTGACATATCCCTATATTATTTTTATCAAAACACTAATAAATATTATGTTTTTTATATAGTTTTCTTCAAACTATGATGTTATGAAAAATTTTCTAAAATAATGAGTAAACACAAGTATTTTTTGATATAATTATTAAAAAAACTATCAACAAAGAGAAAATTCATGACATATTATTTTTTAAATATCAATTTATAGAATTCTAATTTTGATCATATTTCCTATTTTTTATCAAAATTAAAATCATTATGTAACAAAACAAAATATCCACTACAACATTTGTAACATCCCAAACACGGTTCCATGCATCAGTTTCCCAATCCAGATGGTCATAAGACCTCAAGCATGCCTCCACATATTCTAGAGGTTCCCGACTGGCTATGTAGATATGATAAGTCAATCAAGGACAGACTATATCCTATTTTATCTTGGTAATACACCATTGGATATAAATAATCAATATTTTTAGTGAATATAATCATAAAAAATACAAATGTATCAATATAATAAATGTGGGATATATGATATCCAACTAAAATCTTAAAAATGTCATACTAATGCATGTGTCAGATGCCTAAAATGAATCTCAAAATAAAGGCATTGATTAATCCCATGTGAGTTCTGAACCACTTCTTGTTCCATAATCCATGCTCTATCTTGACTCATCTATCTGACATAGATTCCTTACCCTTAACTTTTTCTGAATCTAGGAAATCTATTCGGTTACCAATCTGGTATCCCATATCGGGTGTGATTGAAACTCAGTAGGCCACCAACAATGATTTATAAAACAAACCCATTTAATAACATATTTATGATGTTTTACAAATAAATAGTTACAATATATAAGTAAGAAGCTATTATATTATCAATAAATATATATTTAATCACATAGACCACTGGGTTCCCAAGGATTCCCATAACTCAATACCATCCTTGGTTGGCACTACGTCTGAACCATGTCACATATTCAATTCATATATTATTACTACGACCACATCAAACCAAAATCCAATACGAATGTTTTGGGTGTTCAATACAATGTCTTATACCCCATTTTTCAATCATACATATATATCATGGGCAGAGAACCTCATTTCTATCACCCAAATTATCAGTATTTTTTAAAATTAATTAGCATATATCATCATTTCTATTACCCCATTTATCAAATATTCACATATTATTCATTAGAATAGATTTTCATGTATAACACCCCATTTTTCAAATATGAATATATTTTTCATTAGTATAGATCATCATATCTAACACCCCATTTATCAACCAAGCATTTATATCATTTTCGTAGATCGTGATGTATAACACCCAATTTATCAACAATGCATTTATATCATTATCATGGGCGTAGATCACCATGTCTAACACCACAATTGTTTTACTAGTATTAAAAAACATTAATTTTCTTATCATAATTAATAACCAATACATCAGTTAATTAAATGAAAAATTAATTATTCCATGTCAATTATTTAATTAATAAATTAATAAATATTATAAATTAATAGTGATTAATTCAAAATTTAATTAACCATTTCCATCCCATAAATTAATTCACAAATTAATTAATCACATCACTACTATTAGTCAATTCAACAATTAATTTTTCGTATGACTACCTCAACATGAAATAATTAATTTTAAAATTAACTATTCAAAATTTACAATTTAATTATTTTATAATTAACTCAAGAATTAGTTTTCCCCATTTTATGAATTCAACACCATGATAATTTATTCACAAAGTAATTATCCCTATTCCACAATTTACATTTTTCAATCAATTCCCAAATATAATAATTAATTAATAAATTTTATTAATAAATTTAGTTTGGAATTAAAATCACTAAAATGACTCTAGAAATTATACAATCACTTACACGTAATTGATAATAAGACTATGGGATTGGAATAATAGACCACATACTTGTATTGTTTTATGAATGATCACCCAATACAAAATCCCAAAATAGAGCAGAACAACAACATAGATCTAAATCTGAATCCCAAAACCCTAAATCAAGATTAAATAAATAATGATCTTACAAATCAAGATCTATTTGTAGAATCATTGATCTAGATCTTACCAGAGAGATAAATATAGGACCATAATAATAAATTACATTGATAAAAAATGAATAATGAATTAGGGATCCATAGGAGAATAACCGGGAGAGGATTTACTTCCAAGGGGGTAGAAGATCTTCGATTTGGTCTTTGAATCATCAAGAAAAAATGTATTATGGCCTTTTATTCCCTCTAAAAATATATTAAAACATGAAAGAACTCGTAGGGTCCAATGGGGGATAAAATATGTATGTTTTTGGGGATTGATTGATTTTAAAATAAAATTTTGGGGGACATTAATTCCCAAACATGGCTAGCTGGGATAGGGCACACGGTTTTATCTAAACCTGCACCAACCGTCAACCTACTATTTTAGGGGTACATAGTTAATTATTTTTGGACATAATGTTTTCCCAATTGGGTGGCAGGAGTGGGAATCACCTCTGTCTGGGTTCTCAAAATAAGCTGATATATGGTTCATGGTTTTCCCTAAATGTGTGCCAACTATGCCCAACCATTTTTATTTAATTATTATCAAAATATCAATCAAATACACCCCATGATTCCACCCAAACAGAAAATAATCATATAAGGACAAAATGGTGCATAAATTTAATCCATAGTCAACTCTAGAAATGAATGGTATCTACCAATATCAACTCCTTATAATATATCATCCTTGAGCTCCACTCCCAAGAATCACTAAGATTCTAAGCCAAAAAATATCAGGACACTGAGCGTACATATCATCTTCCATTTCCCATGATTCCTCCTACATGTGGGCATGTTGTCAAAATATTTGATCTACAATCATGGACTTTCGCCACAAAACATTATCAATATGATCAAATACATGTATCAGATTATCCTCATAGGACGCATCTATCTAAAGATAAATATCATCCACATAAATCACATGATATGGGTCTGGTGATACATCTATAGTTATGATAGATAGAAAAATAATTAATAGCACTATATTTCTATGGAAGATTCAATTGGTATACAACTAGACCAATTATCTCCACAACCTCAAAAGGTTCAACGAACCTAGGTTCTAGCGTTCCCTACCTCTATATCCTATGGTAACCAATACTAGTCAACACATGAATGAATAAATGGTCCCCATATATAAAATCTAGTGGTCATCGACATCAATCAATATAAAAATTTTGTCTACTATGATCTATATCCATAAATTTCTGAAGCAGCTAAACCAGCTCTGATATCTCCTACACATGACTCAGGCCCAACTACTCTGACTCACCTTCCTCCATCCATCGTAGAAGTGATATTAATGGACTACCATGAAGAGCCTCATAAATTTATGTATGTATCATTTCCTGATAACTTTTTTAAGGGAAAACTCTTCTAAGTCCAAGTGATTCCCCCAAGTTCCATTAAAATCATGTATACACTCCCATATAATATCCTCATTCACTAGTATAGTATGCTCTAACTGAATATCATTCCATGGGTGGAATGAAATACTCAATAATACATGTTTTCCGAGAGCATTCTCCAAGCCCTTACAGAAGCTTGGATTAAAACATGAGTCATGATAAGAAACTATTAGACTTTGGAACCCTATGTATATGGACTATCTCTTGAACAAAAAATCTCCCGACAAATCCACTAAGAAAGTCTCCTATAATGTATGAAATGTGTTACTTTCATCAATCAGTCCACAATAACCCTGATCGTGTCATTGTACCTTGGTGTGGTTCGAAGACCCACCACAGTTTCCACTATCACATCATCCCACATCAATTCCAGAATGAGAAACAATTGTAGAAGTCCTACATTATGTTGATTCCCTGCCTTCACCTACTGATATGTGAATCATATTACATGAACCTAGGTATATAATTTTTCAACTTTCCCACCAAAACTATCATCATAGATCACAGTAAATTTTGGTCACACATGGATGTACCACCCACTTAGAGGAATGAAATTCCTGTATTAGCTCCTATTATATACTCATAGGCATGATAACTAAATTCTTAACATAGAGGATCTCATCCTTTTATATGATCCAATATTAAGGTGTCTCCCCACATTCTACTCTTTCCCTAAAGGTCAAAAACTCTGGATCATCAATCATTATATATTGGATACATCTCAAAATTGAAGACTCCATTGAATCCAATATGAGTTTCATATTCTCCATACACTCATGAACAACCACATGCATATCTGCTAGTAGAGTCCTCATTTTACACTCAACATAACACTCCTGAACTACCTGAGTCCGATTCTCCCTACATAAAGACTCAACAACATTTTTTCCTTTCCTCGGTTTATATGTTATCTCAAAATCAAACAAATACATATACTAGAACCATATCCACTATTGAATATTCAAAACATGTTTTGACAAGATTTACCATAATCTCTTTTGAATAGTAAACACAGTATACATCAAGCCAGATAGATAGTTCCGTCAACACTTCAGATCACAAAACAAATATGAAAACTTGATATCATGCAATGAGTATCACTATTCATGTGGCCTAAACTAAAAAGTCTCATATTCCACAACATTATCTCATTTAGTCATCACAGCTTCGAGTTTAAGCCTCGAAGTATCACAATACACCGCATACTCATCACCTGGTACTGGAAGGAAAAATAATCAGTGCTGATATCAAGTGCTTCATCATCTCCTAAAAGGAATTCCCTCGTGCTTCCATCCATTCAAATATTATCCCCTTTTTCATTGAGCCTAAAAGTGGCAATTTTAAATGGGAAAAGTCCAGGATAATCTTATGATAATATAAAGATGACCCCTAAATCTATGAATATAGAAATCATTCGTAGGCTGCTTTAAAAAAACTAATGCAGGTAATTTATTTGGTTCCACTGACACACCTTTCTCCATGAAGATGTAACCCAAGAAATTTACTTGATCAATAAATAATGGCACCTAAATAGATTAGTGTATAGAAAATGCTCTCTCAATGTACTCAGTATTATGATATGATGGTGGGAGTGATCATCATGAGTCTGAGATTAAACAAATATGTCATCCACGAACACCCCCACAAACTGATTCAGATATGTGGAAAAAAATTTCATTAAGGCCACAAACAATTTTAGTGCATCAATCAACCCAAATGGAATTACGAAGAACAAATATTGGCTATACATGCTTCTGAATGTAGTCCTTGGTATATCCTAAGCCTGAAATCTCAGACGATGATACCCCGATCTCATGTCGATCTTCATGAACACAAAAATTCCTTTGAAATGGTCAAATATATCATTGATACAAGGAATTGGATAATGGTTTGTTATAGTGATCATGTTCAACATCTTCAAATAAACATATAATGTCAAAATACAATCCGATTTACCAATAAAAAAAGAGATGAACCCCAGGGTTATGTAATCAGACAGATAAATCCCTTATCCCTTGAATCCTTTAGCCGAGTCTTGAGTTCATGAAGCTCCTTAGATTCCATTATTTAGGATGGAATATATACTAGCTCATCCCCAACCCCATGAGATCAATATTTAATTCCAAATCTCACTTAGGTAGAATCCCTAAGGTGTGTTTAGGGAACAAACCTCAAATAGTTTTACTGATAGTAGAAAAACATCAGGTTTCAAGCCTTAATCATTCACTAAAAGACTAGAAACTTGGGTTGTGAGCTCCCATAGTTGCTAAGTGATTGTCCCTGCTCAGCCTTCCTAGATATTCGACTCCCCTTGGTAAATAATGATGTTAGCCTTAGGAAACAAAAAATACACTCTCCTCCAATAACAATCAATGTGGGATCGGTATGAGACTATCTAGTCCATACACATAATTAGGATGAAGCCTGACATGTTAAGTATACAGAGATCCCACAAAGAACAACACTCCCCTACTTCAAGATAAAATCCCCTGCACATACATATCTCTCTATATTGTGCTCCGAACGGTGTAACTATAGTCACCACCCTATTCAAAACTCCATCTCCATTATCAAACCACTAAGAATTCTTCCACATAAAAAGTAAGGAGAGGAAGAAATATCAAATAACATACTAGATAATGTAAAGGCTATAATAATAGTACCTCTTTCTATTGCTGGTTCGTCCTTGATATCCACAAGTGTAGGCTCCACTATATGAAAGTATCATTCCTTTATTCCCTGTGATGCTGCCTAAATCCCATGAGTTTTACCACACTTCTAATATGGAAAATATTTACTAGATGCACCAAATCCAATGCCTATACCACCTCAAATAGTAAAACTCCGGATTCCATTCTGCTAAGGTGTTGATGATCCCATTCCCACACACTAGTTCTATCTATCTCCTCCATCACTAACTATCTTCCTCGGTTTCCTTCAGAACATCTATAAATGTCCCATATTTTCATTGGATTGACACTCCACTAGTGGTTAGGGAAAATTTTTATGAAATTTTTATGGCATTCCACACTAGTGGAAAAGCACTTGAGTAAGATCCTGAGTAACTAAACCCCTTGAATAGACACTTTGCTTCACACTTCCTTGATGACTGTTCTAAAAATGAAACATCTTGATCTTGGAAGACTTTCCTCCTACTCACCCTGAAGTAACTACATGTCCACCAATTGAATCCTCCTTCAGGATCCCCTCAGTAATTGGATCCCAATTGACAACAACAACAAAAAATCTTTAGCCTAAAGATATTGACCAAGGACACAATTTCTCATTTAAGTCCATCCTGAAATTATTTTTCAAAAGTAGCCTCATCATCCACCAACACTATAGACAAGTGCTAAAATTATTTAAAGCATACAACAAAATCCATCAATGACATACTTCTATAAGTCAACCTCATGAAAAATGTTAGACCCTCCTTCCACAATGACTATGTATAGAAGTTCTTCAAGAACCTCTCCAAGATGTCCATCCATAACATACCATCGGCATGTCCAGTTAGATCCTAAACATCCCAGTATCACTTTGTTGATCCTTATAGCATAGAACCATCCAAGATGACCTTCCTCCAAACATGTGTCTCTAAATGGTCATGTATAGTCTGGATAGACACAATCTAGAACTCAACTCCCTTGGTTTCACAATCTCCAATAAAAGTAGGAGGGTGTTGAAAATGAAACTCCCACTTGATGTCTAACATGATCTTCTCAAGTTGTCTTTCATCTCTTTCCATAAATTCCATGATTTGAGAAAATTTGTGTTTGAAATTATCCCCTGATTCCTCACCTGGCCCTATCATTGCCTTAGGTTCCACTACTGGTAAACCATCTTCATCCATAACCTCACGTCATCCTCTCAACATTCATAGTCCTTGAGTAATATATCTATAATTTAATACACACTTATAATGGATCACAAAAATACATTATCACATTTAAGTAAGAGAAAAATCACAATAGGTCACAACAATATTTTTACCAAACCTCTGTAGGAATTCTAAACTAAGGAGATATTACAACATATAAACATCATAAATTTTCGTCTTGGTTATAAAAGGGTATTATCATCCTGTATTAATCTTTATCATTTAAAACTACAATTATTCACGTGGTATCATTATTTTAATACTTCTGATCCCATATTAATCACAATATACATTTTAATTTCATAATACAAAAAACGTTCAAGTTCAAAAACATATCCATAAAATGTTTTCCCATGCATCCCAAAAATATTTCTTGTCATAAAATAAGCATGAGTTAGTATAATGATGTATGAAGACTCAAATATCATGCGATTCTGGGCCATGAATCAATTATAAAAAAAAATCAAAAACAATATTTCATATCACAGAACTACTGTTTTCCCCAAGGTGAAATAACCTTAAACATCAACAACAAACAACAATAATAACAGTCCAACCCTAAGTACTTGGGTTTTAACTCATACATGGTTTCAAAAATCCAATGCTTGGGTTCATTTCCAAGGATTGAATCTTCCTAGACTAATGTCAACATTTCTTAAATAGTAAGATAAAGGAAAAATGAAAATGAAAACAGGGCTATGATACCACATTGTAACATCCTGGCCTGGGTGCCACACATCGGTTCCCCAATCCAATCAGTCAAAAGACTTCAAGGGCACATCCCTGTACATAAAAGGCTGTAGAATAGTAGTGTGGTTCGGATTAGTTGATCATGGGAAGACTATACCATATTTTATCAGTGTATAAACAAATATAAATAAATGAAAAATAGTGGAAGAACATATAACCATAAACAGTGCCAATATGTCATGATAATAAAGAAGGAAATAAAATATCCACGTAAATCAGAAAAATTTCATGCTAATGTATGTGTCATGGGCCAAAATTTTAGCTCAAAATAAATACACTGACAACTCCTAAGCGGATCCTGAACCACATCTGGTTCCCTCAACCATGCTCCATCTCGACTTAGGCTTCTAACATAGGCCACATACCATTAACATGTCATGAATCTATGATATCTATTTTGAGTAACGATCATACATCCTGAGTAGGATATGAAGACAACTCAATAGGGAACCACCAATGATGTCAAAAAAATTAATTAAATAACATGTGTATGAAGTTGTATAAATAATTAATTAAATTGCATAGGTAAAGAGTTATCACATTATCGATAAATCTTTATTAAACCACATAGACCACCAGGTTTCTGAGGTTTACCATACCACTATACCTTCTTGAGCCCACCCTAGGTCTAAACAATGTTACATATTCAATTGATATTTTATTGTTATGACAACATGGAACCATATTCCAATGCCACTATTTTAGGTTTAGAATTCCATGTCTAGTAACCCATTTTTCAGCAATACATATATATTAGGGGTATATAACATAATGTCTAGAACCCCTATTATTAATCATGCATATACATAGTTAGCATAGACTGTCCTGTATAATGCATCATTTATAAACACTTTATACATATGATTGGCTTTGATCATCATGTCTAACACCCTATTTATCAACCATGAATTTATATCATTAGCTTGGATTATCACATCTAAGACCTCATTTATCAAAAATGGACTTATATCATTGGCTCATATTGTCATGTCTAATAACCCATTTATCAACCATGAATTTATATCATTATCATGTCTATATATCGTCATGTCTAACACCCCATTTTTCAACAATGATTAAACACCATTAATCATATTATCAAAATTAACCACCACCAATTCCATTAATTAATTCATAAATTAATTATCCCAAGGCCATGAATTAATGCTACAATCAATTAGTCCTGCTAATTATAGTTAATTAATTCAACAATTAATTATCCATTTCATTATCAATAACCAATTCACAAATTAATTAATCACATATCTTTCGATAATCAATTCAAAAATTAATAAACCCTTTCAAAACCTCAATAAATAATACGTAATTAACCAATTAATTAATCTAAATTTACCATAAAAAACATTATAATTAACTCAACAACTAATTATCCAAATTTTCCCAATTTAATACCTTGATTATTAATTCACCAATAATTTTCTCTATTACACAATTATCATTATTCACTCAAAAACCCAATTCTATAATTAATTAATTAATCCAATTAATTAATGCATTTTTCAATTTCAATCGATAATTTACCTCTATAAATTCTAAAACCCCATACATGTAATTGATAATAAGGCTATGAGATTTAATAATAAGGTTATGGTAATTGATAATAAGTATATGGGATTTGAATAAATTATTTATCTCCCAAGGGAAAACACCAAAATTGTGCAGCACAACAATGTAGATCTATATCCAAATCTCAAAACACTAAATCAATATTAAAGAAAACATTATCTTGAAAATATTGAATCATATATCTAGATATTACCAAATAGATATAGATATGTCCATAATAGTGGATTACAACACAGGAATAATTAAAAAAGAATGAGGTATACACAAGAGAATAACCGGAAAGGAATTCACTTACCAGTGGAGGAGAAGATCTTCGACCCAGGATTTTAATCATGAGGAATGGATGTCAGACTGTATTAAAATCCTTCAAAAAAAATAAAAAAGATTAAAATACGTCCTAGGGAAAAATGGGGGTTGAATTAGGTTAGTTTTTAGGGCTTAGAGAATCTAAAATAAATTTCCAATACACATTAATTCTCTTGCATGGTTAGTTGAGATAGGGAACACAGTTTAAATTAATTGTGCACCAATTGTGTGCCTTCTATTTTAGAGGTGCAGGTTTATTTATTTTTCTGTTCATGGTTTTCAAAACTATGAGCTAGCTGTGTGAATCCCCACTTTCTAGTTTCACATGGTTAACTGGGATGGTGAACAATGTTTTCCCTAACTACGCACCTATCATTCACAAGCCTTTTTATTTCATTTTCTTAAAAAAAATTAAACCAAAAAAACCTCAATTTACAACCCAAACAAAAATTAAAAATTTAAGGATAGAAGAGTAGCTAAATTTTTTATTGAGTCAACACCATAAATGGTTAGGATATTACAATATATTTGATTCAAATTCTATTTTGTAATACTATCATTTATACTATGTGTGTATCTCAAAACTGTCATGTTTTTCTAAAATATAGTACTGAAATATTGACTAATCATCACTGAATCCTTTCTTCTCTTTTGTATTATCACATATAATGAATAAAAATATCTATAAAACATACAATATTATTTAAAATGCATCATATGAAATATCCTAAATTCTTAAATCTATAGACTTGATGATTCTAAAATGTATTTATCAACAACCAAAAATGAAAAACACTTACAAAAATATTATTTAAAAAAATAGAATTTTATATAGTGTTAAGAACACTTTTTGAATCATTATTCTCATTATATAAACTACATTCAACACAATCATGATTATTTAATCTTTTATTAACTTATGATATATTTTAATCCCAATCGATTTATGTGTGTATAGATCTATGTATTTCCATATAGAGATGTATATGAATTTTATTTTTTAATGTCATTATAACTTTTTAGATGTAAAATTGTAAATTTTCCATAGAATAAGTCCTTGTAAAAATTGTAGAATGGGTTTTCATGTTCTAGGTTGTGGGTTTTTGAATCAATTAGTGTTGTTGTGGAATTTTATACATAGATTTTATTGTTTACCAGTATTAGTGATGAAAAACATATATCTCTTTAATGAACCATCATATGGGATGACTGATATCATTGTTGATTCTTAAACATTTTGACTACCATAATAGTGATCTAATATCATTTCTTAATGGGTACCTTGATTATTTTAAATAATGTGTTGATATAGTGAATATTAATTATATTTTATTTAATAACATCTATATATATCCACGATTAAGATTCACTATAGGACCCCATGAGAATGAAACATTTAATGCTACTATAGTAAAACCACTAATCCAAATGAAACTGCACTATCAGTTTTCCAATATAATACTTTATTCTCGAGATATTTCGATTTCATCTTGAATAAATGTTTACAAGTAAAAATTATTTTTTTATAGTTCATATGTTTTATTCATGACACCACCACTCATGGAATACATTTTTCGATAATCATGAGGATAAAACACACATCCAAGAACAATAAAAAAGATCAAATATCTTGGATAAGGACTTTTACATGGTTAATGTTTTTAGTTACAGATTTTGATAGTCTAAATAATATGAAACTAAAAATGGATCTATGTCTCAATGTGGATAATACTGGTACTATACATCCTCCAAATCATATAACCATTTTCCCATATAAAGAAAAAAAGAGAGTTTGAACTACATTGTTTCATGAATACTCATAAAAAATAATATACCATTTCAGGAACATTCATTTTCCTCATGGATCTAGACATACCCAGGCTCAGTACACAAACATTAATGTAAAGAACATATATTCACCTCATTGATTCAATTAGATAATTTTTCACCCTTGATTGACCATTATTGAAAAAAATTGTATCATCTTTGTGAGTTTTTTATCAACTCATCAACCTAGAAACATTCTTATATGAATTTAAACCAACCAAACTATAAAAAATGAAACAAAGGGATTTCAAAAACAATGAAAAGGGTTTGTTTAAAAGGTTATAACTAGTGGGGATTCTCTCTCTATAAAATTAATGAAAATTATATTTTCTGATTTCTTGAGGGAAACTCATCCACAATACACACATCCAAATAACATCAAAAATTTACATATTGATACCAAAATTGGATGCAAATAAGAAAGCTCCATCGATCCCACACCAACCCCAATGACGTATTCATCCAATAAGGTACACATCCAAATTTTGGAAGATTATGACATAGAGGATGTATATCCCTTTTAATCCAATATATAAAATCTAAAAAATCCTCCACATGAATTTAAATCCCAAATAGGATTCGAAATCTCCATCCTAGATAGAATATTTATATATCCATCTCTCATTAATTCATCATATCGATTATTTCAGTAGTAACTACACTAACCTCTCAGAACCACTAATTGTTAATAGACTACCTACCAATGAGCCTGTACACTAGTGTTATATGCTCAAACATGGCATAAAAAAGATCCAAGAACAAATATGGGCAGGGAATAATTTCTCAAGTAATGTAGAATACTGTAGCAGGGCACTATAGTAGTACTATAGCAGTGGCGGAACTGTAGCAGCGGTGGTACTATAACAGGTATTGTATCAGTCGGGTACTGTAGTAGTACTATTCACCAAGGGGCCTTTTAGGCCAAAAATGGGATTTCAAGCCTAGTATTCATGCCCCTCGGCCTTAGGCATTCGGGCTATGTAATGGGTCTCCCTCTACCCAGTATTAAGTGGTCTTTGCTTTAAATAAAAAAATGAGGCTTTGACCCCATCCTTTAAAAAATTGGTAATACACTACCCACCTGATAAAGTGTTGGGCAAGATAGATTCATTAATAAATCCTTAATGTACATCACCTAAGACATTTCAATGAAAAATAATACAAATAATAATAATAATAATAATAATAATAATAATAGAAAACATTTGTACCGTTGACCCCTCTCACATAATGTGTTATTACATGGAAACCATTTTTGATTAGTAAATACAAAAAACCCTCATAAATGGATAAATGTTACACCAAATACTAGTTTCCCATAATCATCATCCTTTACCTAAGCATAGAGTCTTTTCTATAAGAATCCACCCCCTTTCCAATGATGCATCACCTTAATGACACTAATTATAAAAGATTTAATATCTTCAATAAAAACATTACCCCATCAATCTAAATTCAATACTTCAATCATTTACTTTATTTCATTCACACTAAATTCAATATATAAAAACATCTCCTTTTACACCCTATAGGATCCTTAACAAACCAGTCCCCATAATGGTTCAATCCACTTTCATAAAAAGTCCATAGTGTTTATAAACATCTGAATAGAAAAAAATCAATCATCACTCTCAGAATGTTAGAGGATACATATTTTTTTTTAATAAGGAATAAAATATGATTCCCTTCAAAATATTATATTCATTGTATAAAAATCCTATAATTTGATTTCTTATTTAGGAAAATATCACATAAATAATTTCTAACAACCCAAAGGATTGTATATTTTAATAACCAGTATTTTGAACCATCATTCCATATCAAAAATGGGCCTCGTTAATGTTAAATAAATGATGATCATTATAAAACTAAATATAAAATACCTTAAGTCTCATGTAATTGGTAGAAAAATATTTCCAAGGATGGTGTAGTCATTGATATTATCTTCAACAAAGGGATATATAGACCAATAACATTCTATAAAATGGGAAAAGTGATCTCACAAAAGGGTTGTGTGAATTATGTTCATCAAAAATGGGAACTCTCTAACAGGTAAGGGTCTGATTAGGGGAGTATTTCACAAAAAAATCCATCTTCCTAAAAAGTACTCCCATGATAACATATTAAACTTAGGTTTTACTTCCTATGGATTTATAATTATTTTATACAAAACATACCCTAAAATACACATACCGATCCTTGAGATTATTGATTGATTGTATGAAACGACCCATATCTCTAACTGGTAGGACTCTATGCCTAACAAAATCTAGTAAAAGGTAGTATACGTGGGAGTGGATGACGTATTGTATGACTATGAAGGCTCCTTCACCTCCAATAAATTTAAAAATAACACATTGGTATTCAATAGTTTATGAAACAATAGTTTTTCATATCCTATAAAAAACCTCAATTTTTGTGGTTAGACATTGAAACCATTCAAGGTGTCATATAGAGAAGAGAAATATTTTCCTGATTGTAGGTGTGTATCACTTCCATAATTCCTTATCCTTCCAAATAATTATAATAGAACCCTTTTCATAAGATATGTTTCTTCAATAAAAAACTATATCTTAATTGCTTTAACTTTTTCATATTCTTACAATCCCTTAAGCTCTTACAATTTAAAAAAAATCATTCATAGAAAACTGATCACCAGGTCTTTAGGTATAGAATAATACTTGAACATGGTTGTAATAACAAATGTTGGATTCATTATAAATTTATAAAAAAATTATCCAATAATTATTATTATACATTTTAGATAAAACCCCTCATAATTATATTGAAATAAAATTCATAACATAATGGATCATTGTTCCATATATTGAGAAAAATTAAGGAATAATCCAATTTTTTATGTCAATACTAGATGAAACAAATACATCCATAACCATTTTTGATACATTATTTCCTCGAGATCATGTTTCTATTTATCACTATAATAAAATCACCTCATCTGACTATATAACCAATCATATACTATGGAAAATCTTCTATATGCACCAAAAGAATTTTGAACATGGAACAAAGAAGATAGAAGATGATTTGTATCATATATAAATGATATAAGAAATTATTATTCAAATAAATACATTATCAGTTTCTATCTAGAGGTAAATAATGTGAACTATTTGAATGGGGTCATTTCAACCCTTCCACTACATACAATATGGATCTGAGAGGGATTTAATCTTGATATGAGGAACATGTAAGGATTAGATCATATAAGGATTTACATAAATTGAAAATTAATGATTTATCATTATAAAATATGATATATGGAAATAAAAAAAATAAACATACTCTATACCAAATATATAAACCGTTGATTCAGCTATCATGTTACTAGACTCTTATCTAAAAAATATGGTAGTATTTAGATATTCATTGATTTATGTTATCTGATAACTGAAATCCAAACCTAATATAAAATATTCCTCTATAATACTACTAACATAAAACTCTATACCTTGGAAATCCCACTATGATACCACTCTAACATAACCTAGTTTACAAAGTACCTACCTAGGATGATGATAATATAAGAATACAACCGAGGACTACCTACAATATGATCAGGGATTGTGACTATAACTAAGTATGAATACCTCATAATATGAGATTCTTTATCTTTTTTGAAACTAAAATAGATTCAGATATCATGTACACATTTCAACATAAACACCATCATGGACTATATAAATCATAAACTCAATTGTATAAAATATTTTCCTTGGAAAAAAATTATATTAACATAAACAAAATTGATGAAATTATTTAAAAATTTCATTTCAAACACATGTATAATGAATCCCATGTACACTTCATGTATTCCTAGGATTACAGACCAGTCATAATGGTTACAACCACTATATTTAATCTTCATCATTCACAATCTATTTCTATGAATCAAACATTGTTGGATCTAATAAATTTAAAACATTCCCACATTTATACATTCCATAATCAGACATATGTTTCATCTACATAGTCTCATAAAGTTTGTGGAAAAGATCCATATATTGTTCAGTATGTTCAAAAATATTAGGATTCCCCAAAAACTAAAAGATGAATGTAATAAACATGTAATCCCATCATTTATTTTGAGAGATGGCAGGGAAAATTTCTGACAGGGAACACAAAACACTAATTTAACTCAATTATCTTATAATAAAAGTGTTCTTCTATAATTTAATTAAATAAAACATTATTATAATCCACTATACATATTTATAATATGGAAGTTCCATGATTATCATAGCACTAACTTGCGAATGTTGAGCCACATGAGTACACCCGAATTCTAGGACGTCAGGTGATTCCAAGACTCCTAATGTTGATATACCACGATACACCCATACCAAAATTAATACATGGGGTTTCTAGGATTCATGAATATCAACATATATTACACTACACAACCATTCTAAATATTAAACTACAAAATAAAATCCCTCAAAAGGGAGAATTCTCATCATTGAAGCACACTTCCAATTCAATGGAATAACAAATCCACCATTCTATCAATATAGCATGATCAATCAAATAACAATTATATAAAAAAACATGTAACATTTCAAACATATCATGAAACATTTGTAATCATGCATCATTGATGGGTTCAAAACTAGTCAAGTGACTAATGACCTTCTTTTGGGGACCATTCTCCACCCGTGATCTAATACGGGGGAGTAAAAACATTTATGATAGAGGAAATAACCTAATTTCTACGTATGGTTAGTGATCAAATTATCTATACATGACCCATCCACTACATATGTGCTACATGGAAAATATTTCACAACACTTATCATTTACTTCTTCATGGTGAAGAAGCATGTGGTATTTCTTTATCCTTACTTCAATTTATACATGTGATGTTTCTATTCTATGAGTTTTTTTATATTAAATTGTATAGTTGGTTTTAATTAATGAATAAATATAATCTTTATTAATATATGAGTGGGTATCAATTTTCTAATATTTTGATTGATATGGTTTATGTGTGTTTTAAATCATATTCCAAGGTTGTTATTACCACAAGAGATACCTTCATATCAAGGTGATTTCAAAAATTTCATTTTCATATAATGGTTTATTTACTCCCCAAAACACACATGGGGAACAATCCTAAATATGTAGAGATTTTACACTTTTATATAAGTTCACATAAAGGGAGTGGACCTATACTCAAGGTCATCACTCCATAGACTAGTTATGAACCAATTGGTTATTCAGAGTCTGACACCATTCATGTGAGGATATAGGTGTTTTTTGGTATAAATAGAATTTATGTTTGATGGATTATAAATAATTAATAGGAAAGGTATAAGGAATTCTCGTTGGTTGATAGTTTCGTTTTTTATTAGATGTATACTATTTTTATACATTATAGAATGTTGTTTTAAAATCATAATGGAATAAACAAAACTACTTTTTTGAGAAATGGGACTCCTTGTAAACCCCTGATATAACATGGGTTGACACATTCATCTCTCCATTGACATTAGGATCCATTGCTTAGTTAGGTATCTGATAATTTTAGTGTTCTCATGTGGTGTATATTTCAATAATTGAATATGATATATCTAATACTTTTATTTATTCTTGAGAGATCAATTAATTTATGTTATCTAGAGTATTCAATCATTCATTTTTCAATAACACCTTATATTAATGGTATTATTGAGTGATAATTTTACTTTAACTTTTTCATTTGTATTCTATTTGATTTTATCACATATGACATGTTGATATATATTGTTACATGTGTACCCATTTTGGTTTTTCCAGTGTCCTATCGAGTAGGTATATACTCACACATACATAGGTCTTGTTCCCTCATATATTTTTCATGTGAAATTTTTGTAGAGGTTCAGAGATGAGATTTTATAAATATGGATTTTTAGTTGATTGGTTTGATCCAAAACGTACTTATTCATGGTGATTCATTATAGGGAATGTTTATTTGATATTTTTTCATTGAGTACAATAATTGGTGTGTGATTATAGGATTAAATTATCTATGTAGAGGATTCTGAGTTCAAATGTTTTATTGTCTTTTTGGTTGTACATAATCTCATTTATTTTCCTTGTTGGATGTTTTTCTGTTGGTTTTATCTCACATGAATTAATTTTTATTTATTTGATCACATATAAATATCATAGTAGTTCTTTGTTTGTCTTTCATATTATATATATGTATCTTTTCCTAGTTCAAATAGGATAAGGACTCCCATATTATATAATATAACTATTTGAATCTAGTTTTAAGAACATATTCTATAACCCTATGTTATATTATTTTATATTTTCTATTGATAGAAATGTATTTTTTATAGAATAAACTAAATGATCCCAAGAGTAAACAAACTATAAAATAATATAATTTAAATATTACAATTATAACCTAGTTGATGGGTTGACAATATTAAAAGAGGAATATCCATACTTTGAAATATATATTGAAAATTATACCTTAAAAAAATAAATAATAAATAATACATTGATTATAATTTTTTTAGTACCAAACATAAAAATATTTTATGTAAAAAAGATATATTTTTTCAATTTTTATTAAAAGTTGACATTGTATTAATAATATAATAAATTGTAAAATCACTAATTTTGATATATTTTAATTAAATTTATAAACATTACAATCAATAAAATATTTCTATAATAATGCACCTGTTATTAAGGGACATAGAATGACAAAAAAGTCAGTTTTATGTTTAAAATTTCAACATTCAAAAAACATTTTTCATTTTATTTTTCATGATTAATTAAAAATTATGATCTTAGAATTTAAAAAAAAATATTTATAAAAAATAAATCATGTTTTAAATATAATTTTCAATTTTTTTGATAGGGTAATTTTTTGGATTTTTTTTTAAAAATTTTATTCTTTGGTGAGAAATGAATATATTTTTTCCTTATTCTGTAATTTTAATGAAATAAAAATTATGTATAAATTATTTAATAATTAATTAAAAAAAATTTATATAATAAATATTCATTTATTAGTAATAAATAACTTTTAATAACATTTTAAAAAAATATCACCTCATGCTTGAATTATTGTAACATTTATTATATTTTATCCATACAAAATACACAATTTTCATCTTTCCATTTAATTGTATTGTTGGAAGGTGAATTTCATTTTTCATATGTTTCAAAAGAAAATTTATAATATTTTATTTTTATTAATCTAACAAATTCATTGGATGAACCTTTACTACAAATTTCATCGCCAAAATCGATATGAATTCATTTTTACAAGTAAAAATGAATTTTTCCAAAAACTGGATATTTGTGCAATTATAAGAATTTATTTATTAGATTTTATGAATTTTAATCATGAAAATTACATTTCATAAATTGAATAAATATGATAATTTTATATTATATGGTCTATTTTATCTTTTAGTTATAGAAAAACTTTATAATTGGAAAAAATGTATCATCATTTTAAGGATAAAAGGGTTAAAGGTTTTATAATATAATAGATACCAGTTAATATGACTCATAACACATTTAAAACATTTATTGGACTATTTTATTTAGATCATTATTTCATTATATCTAATTTTCATTGATTAATATTTAAAATATCATGATTGTAAATTAAAATAACTTTTCAAAATAATGAATAATGAAAATAGTTCGGTTCCCCTCTCTTTTAAAATGGAATTTCATATCCTCCATTATTAAAAATAATTGATAACTATATATCATTTAACAACAAAAATTTTTCCTAGAATCATTAGAATCATTTTTATTCAATATTTTATAACCTAATAAATTCATAGGAGGGTTGAAGGTGTAAGCAAAAGGAGGTCTCTAAAAGAAGAGGTAATCAAATTACATGACTCTATCAAAGATTGTTTCTTCTTCAACATCCTTTAATTATTTTATATCATACCTAAAATCATTACTATATTATAAAAATAAATTTATAAATTATTACTATAGTGAGAAAACCATTTTCCTCATCCTTTAATTCTTATAAATTATGAAAACATTTCCCTGACATATGTACGACCTAAAATCTCCACAGTATTTTATATTTCATTTTTCATCACCACATTACATTGATGGAAATATGTATTTAATTTATTAAAATATATTATATATATTATATAATTATAGTTATTATAATATAATATATCAAATCATTTCATACCTTTCATTCAATTTAAAAATTTTATCATCGTTCATGCATACTGGTGGATTATCACCTCCACGAATCCATATAATTCGTTTATTATTATTATTCAAGGTAGAAGATTATTAAATTATATTTAATGAATAAAAATGTAATTCTAGAAATAATATAAAATATAGATATGACGTGTAACACCCCAAGATTTCATAGTAAGTTTTTTTCTATAAAGTAATTGAATAGCTTGCGCTATACGCAACACGCAGTTTGAGCACACCATGACTTTCCAAACTAGCTGTTCAAAAATAGATTATGAATAATATTAAAAGAATTCGGAATTTAATATACTCCATATAATTTCCGAATCCATATTATATGTTTTTTAGACATAATATTAGAACAAATTCAATTTTTCAGATAAAAGAAGATTTTAAAAAAATGAAATTTTACAGCCTTTTATTGGTGAACCCTTTTTAAATACAATATTTGACACATTTTTATATTAAATTTCACAAAATAAATTTCTTATTTATAAATGGGACATTAAAATTTCGTTTGGATAAAATTTTAGTGTTTTTCTGATAAATTTTATATTTTGATGATTAGTGAAAAATACTAAATTTTAATTGAAAACAAAATTTTTAATTAAAATAATTTTAAATATTAAATTATACACTTGAATGGTTCTGAAGTATAATTAGATTATATTTTGGCCATTTAATATAATTTTGGTCATTAGAAGTATTTTCACTTTGAAATTGGACCCAAACATGTGTCAATATTTTGAATGTTATTATTTCTTAAAAACACACTCTTTGTTTTGACAACGAGAATTAATTTTAAATTAATCTCTACCAATTTTGTGATTTTAATTTGGAAAAATGGATTCCATATTTTTAATCATGAGGTCCAAATTGTTAAAATAGGTATCTTTTATTTTTAGAAGTTTTGAATATTTACTTCAGTAAATATTTTAATTATAGTGGTTACGTGAGAAAATTTGGTAAATAAGGATAACAAAATAATATTATAATAATATTAATTTACCCTAACATGTGTCATATTCCTATTTGTTGATAAATATCCGATGATGGGCATCTTTGGGTCGATTTTGGGACCTCATGAATCCACTTATAAGCAATAATGACACTTCATATTATTATTTTAAAGTAAAGACAAAATTGAAAAAACAATATATCTTTTAGTAAAAAAAATTTACATGGGGTTATATAGGTTATATATTCGACTGTAAAATTAAATTTAAAATATAAATCTATTTCCTATATCATGGTATTTTTTATAGTTTTTATACATCAAATAAATAAAATTATTTATGACACAATAATGATTCAGTGTTTAAATCATTCATAAATGATTTAAATAAATAAGTTTAAAAAAATTTAACAAATATCCAAAACCTGTAAAATTCTAATTGGATGATTTTATTTCTACCATCAGTCAACTTATATTTTATTTAATGAGTTTTGGACCTTTAAAAACATAAAATCATTATATAATAAAATGATATTTTCGATCATTCTTAAAGATCCCCTCCTCCCCCTTATAAAAAAACCCTCACTTATAACCCATCTATCACACCTATCAAACCCCTTGTATTATAAAAACTCTACCCAAATAATATCCTTACATCCCTCTATTCATATTATAATCCTTAAATTAGGAAGAAGGCACTTCAAGGAAGCCTTTGGATTCAAACCAAAGAGAGTTACCCGATTTAAAGGTAACATCTCCTCTTAAGTTCTTTTCTTTTATTTTACATCTCCAACCCCCTAAAATCTCTTTATTCGTTTCTTTTATAACAAAACCAGTATAATAAATACACTAGTTTGTTTTTATGATAATTATTTGAACTACACTTACACACACCTACATATAATGGGTATAGAACATAATGTTTTTGTGGACGGTGAACTACTGCCTCACGAAACGATGATTGTTCAATCACCTACTACCACATATTACGGTTGCCATTATGATGTAACAATAATTATATATTATATTTATGATATTTATTTTATCTATAAGATTCTTTAATTATCTTCTATATCATACCCTTATTCTTTTCATGTTGTATATATACGATAATTTCATTTGAGAAAGTGTGGACTACCGCCCCCTCAAAGTGATATGAATCGTTCATACCATAAATGGAATGTATAAAGGATGGTATTAATGAACTTATGTAACATATATAAAATATTATATTATACTTTAATAATAAAATACATATGTATCATTTGGTTTTTTGCCTTTTAAAATAAAAAAATGGAAGTAGCATTCGTGTGTGCGTACGAATTACCGTCTCCACAAACACGATGAGATTCATTACCCATCGTAACCATTCAAGAAGAATTATAATTTGAATATTAAAAATAATAATTAATAACATAATATATTTCTAGATATGAATCAAATGCATCCTATCCATAAAATACATGACTTAAGTAACAAAACATATAAATGAAAACGAATCAATTAACACCCGAAACAATGATACAACTAAAATATTATTACCAAATAAATATTAGAAGAACATGTATGATAAAATATTTATGTATTTAGTTATTTTATAATTTAATAACAATTATTTAACTATTATACAGGAGGTTAATGTAACATCGACCAAGGAAAAGTACAAGGTAAGGGGTTATCCTCTCACTTCTTATTCTCGTGAGATACATGCTATATTACCACTATTTCCTATTGTGAGGTGTATTTACTACCCATGATTGTATTCATTCTGTAATATAATTTAATTTATTGTTATTTACATCTTAATTTTATGACCCTTCTTTAATGTGTCGTATGTTTCATAAGTTACCAAATCGGTAAGGGAACCTTTCACCCTCCTTTTTTAAAAGTCTTGATTTATGTTATGTATTTTAATTTCCACATTATTATGTTTGGATATGTTATTATATATCCTTATTGCTATAAATATTTTCTCCAAGTTATGATAGAACATTTTCTCTCTCATCAACTCATTTTCATAATTTTAAAGTGACATCTTAAGGCTGTCGAATTTCTGTAAGAGAACATCTTAACCCAATTTCAATTCATTGGGTTAAACTTATACTTCATGACTATTTCATGATATAAATGTGTGTGAACATCCTCTTATTTTTTTTCACATAATATCCACTTATATTAGGTGTATTCTAATTTGCCACACATATTATTTCATTGATTTTTCATTAATCTAAGGATGTGATCTTTGCAAGGGACTTTGTCTCAATTTACATTCCATTCAAACTTATTTATTGTTATACACCAATTCACTTTTATATGGTGTATATACTATAAATTGACTTATTATATCATGAATCCCTTTATTCTCATGATATTATAATGTTTTTTAATGTTATTCATCATTTACTTGTATTCAAGCATCTCTTATTTGGTTAGGAACTCTTTAAGTAAAATATTGTTTTTAACGTTTTAAATATTTTTATCTTCTAACTCATTCTCATTAATATAACTGTTTTAAAAATTTTTATGTATTTATTTATATGGACATATATATTTTGAAATTAAAATTCCTTTTAAAAGTTTCAATGTGGTATGGGACACTTTGATTCAAAAATCTCTTTTCAAAGACTTCTTTGATAAATATTGTAACATTTAAATATTTCAAGAAAAAGAGAATATTTCTCCCAAATAGTTTTAATGACAATTTTCATCTATGTCAATATCATTCAGTGTATTTTATTATTTATTAAGGTTGATTTATCATAATACAATCATCCCTATTGTATTTAATGAGTTATGATTGACTGTGGATGTGCTATTTTTTATGCCATTATGGTATGTGGCTAAAATATTGACACTTTGTATGCTAGTTTTAATAAAAAAAATTAGATTATTTTTGAACCATTTCATATGAGGAATGCATTGGATTTAGTAAGTGATGGGTGGAGCCCATCATAGCTCCTCGATGCATCATTAGGTATCATGAGACAATTAGATGTGGAATTGGTTGAGGCCTTTCCCAATTTGATATATGGTTTTGTTTGAGGCCTTATTAATTTTTAGATGTCTTGGTCAAGGCCTTGAAAAATGTTCCAGAATGTCCAGCATTATGCATTCCATCATTATCAAAATAATATTGATGGATCATGTGGTTATTCGACAAGTAGAATACCCTTGAGAATTTTTTTAGTATGGAATTATTTACTCACCTCATATTCCTTCCATAATGTATTCATGTTTATTATTTGTAAATGCATGTGTTTTCGATTATTCACCATGATTAATGTTTATGTTATCTACCGTTGTATTTCTTACTCTTACTCAGTGTTTGATCTCACCCCTTTCATATCTTTCATTTTCCTCAGATATGAATAAGTTAGTTATGAGTGAATTGTAGGCATATCTAGGCGGGTTGGATGTTTCTAATGGAATAAATTAGTGTTGTATTTCTTTTCAAGATGTATTGTTGAACTTATGTATGTATCTTCCTTCCAAGACTACTAAACTGATCGGTCCTTTGGGACTTGATTCCTTGTAATCTTTCCAATGTATTAAAATAATGCCCTGGCTTTGGGTTTTTGCGGTCAGGGAATTACAACAAATATTAGAGGAGGCTTAGTACAATCCTTGGAAGGTAGATTTACAAAAAAAAACTCTAATTAGGAAACACTACCCTAAGATAGACATTGAGGATTAGTATAGAAGAACATCCAAAAAAATTGTTAATGTAAATATTATGTGGGGTTTCAAAGAAATACATACCTTTTTGGATATGAGGAGGTAGAGAAAGCTCTGGCACCGATGTACATAGGAGTAAAAACGCCGACAAGTAGTTTCAGGTTTGACCTGGGTTATCCTGGTACACAAAAAAGGGCTTTGATATACTCTTGGTTACAACACTCCTGGGGAAATTCTTAGGATAATTAAAATTTCTTTACAAACCAATTTTAAGTATTTAAATATAAGATGAGAATAAATAACATTGCCTAATCATAAGGTGTTTTAGATTGAAAATAAGGTGTTATGATTTTCTTTAAATGATTTTATGACTCACACTATGCTTTCTTGTGTTTTTCAATGGCTAGATTCCAAGGTAGTCATAGTAACATTGAACATGAAGTACAATGTGGGCACGGTGGTGGAAATGAGCATTGAAATGGAATGTTGATAGGTGTAAAATATATCATCTTCATGCCAAATTATTTTTCCAAAAATACGATCAACAACATATATATTAACCAACTCCTGGACTCAACAAAGAAGAGAAAGGAAGTGAATGATAAGAGCTCCAGTAGTGGAGACGATGGAGAAAAGAAAGCTCAATTTTCATTATGTAGGAAATGTTCAAAGAGACACCTAGGAAAGTGTCTCAGTGGAACAAACAAATTTTTATTTTGTGGGAAATAAGGACATAAATTAAAGAATTGTCGAGGAAAAATGAAGAGTACTATGGAAGAAACAAATGATCCCAATAATCCATTTATAGTAATTTTCTGTAAATGTAGGGGTCCTAGGCATTACCCGATTGAATGACCTATTCTATAGGATAACCTCTTGTTCATGGAATAACCAATGTGGAAATAAATGGATGGAAAAATGTTTAAAAATATTTGTGCTCTTTGTTGATGGGATTACTTTGGAACACTTTTCTCTTGTTTGGGTAACCATGCAGTTTGCTATGTGAAAATTTTACTTAGGAAGAATTATCTTTTCTACTGTTGATATAGTTATAAACAACCATTTGGGATTATATGATCCTTGAATTTCAGGAAATTACATGTTATGAAATTTTGGGCTGAAAATGAGAGGTATGAGATAACATTTTTGGTGAAATTATGTTATGGTTATTTTGAGGAATTTATCTCATTTTGTTAATGTTGTAAAATATAGTTTTTGAAAATGTACAACACACAAACTATGTGACAACCCGCAGTGTCGGATAATGCTCTGGGAATCGAACCCACAACCGAAGTGCAATTGAGATTTATCTCTTACCACTGTACTACATGAAGTACCCGTTTAGTGTGACTAATTCTTTTTAGTCAAATGATTTTATTGATCAATAATATGTTCATTTGGGATCTTAAGTCGTATCAAATGGATATCCTTAGTAAAGGAAAATGATTTGGTGATTCAGTGATAAATGTTATTTCGGAAGATGTTCACTCTATTGGGAACACTATATGCCTAAGAAAAATAAAATACTATGGGATTTCATTTTAGGAGTAATGGTGGATTTTTATCTATGATTTTATTAAGGATTAATAGTTATTTTGGTTATTTATGGAAATTATTAACCTATAATAGGTAATATGTGATTAGGTTAATAACTTTTAAGTAAGTGACTTTAAGAGTAGTCGATGACATTTGCAGATACAATTTAACATGGAAGACTACGTAATCAAATTCTTCTATGATTTGGGATTCAATATTAGTTTGGATTATATTGAAGCATTTTAAGGAAAATTGTTTATTGAATGGTATTTATTGAACTTTGGGTATAGCTGGTTTAATTTTAGAAATTAACATTAGTATTTCTTTCTCTAAAGGGTTATCCTTTTTGGGGATCATCTGATCTTGTACTAACCTTTTTTTGTTTTTGTTAATCTCTAAAGGAAATGTAAAAATTCACTTTATCCTTTTCGGATCATGTGATTCTCTAGAAGTTGATTCTAGCACTTCAGGTGTTACCAAGTCATCTTGAATATTCATTATTTGAATCAAATATGAGTTAGTTGTAGAAATTTATTAATGTATGAAACTATAATTAAAAAGTAATTATACCTCTTTATGTTCTTAGTCAATCTCATAAATAATTTCCTCAACTTTATGAAATGGAACTTAAAACAAAAAAATGTTGTTCGTTTACTATTCCTAGTAGGAAACTAATGATTGTTTATCCCATCACAAGTGTGTGGTTTTCTTGTTGTTAACATTCTCCTGATCATATTTTCTATCACTCTCCATCAGAACTTGACACTAAGTTTATCTTCCATTTCATTGTTTTCATACATGGAATCCTAGTATGGGTTATCTCGGGTGACCTTTGTACTTCTCTTTCTTTCTATTAAAGTGATAGTTTTATTGACTCCATTTGTGATGTCGGACATTCAATGAAGTTCCCAAGTCCAATTTTAAAAATTGATAATGCTCAATTTCCAAAAGGGGGGATAATATAACACACCAAGACTTTAGAGTATGTTATTTTCTTTAATGAAATTTAATATCTTGCGCTATACGCAACACTGAGATTGAGTGCACCATGACATACCAATATAGCCGTTCAAAAAGAGGTTATGAATAATATTAACTTAATTTTTTATTTTATATACTCCATATAATTTTAGAATCCATATTATGTGTTTTTTAGACATAATATAAGAATAAATTCAATTTTTTATATAAATGAATTATTTTTCAAAAAAGGAAATTTTACCGCCTTTTAATGGAGAACCCTTTTTAAATACAATTTGTGACACTTTTTTATATTCAATTTGACGAAATAAACTTCTTATTTAGAATCAGGACATATAACTTTTGTTTGGAAAAAATTTTGGTGTATTTATGATAACTTTCATATTTTGATGAATAGTGAAAAATACTAAATTTTAATTGAAAACAACTTTTGTAATTAAAATAATTTGTAGTGTTCAATTATACATTTGAATGGTTTTGAATTATAATTTGATTATATTTTTAACATTTAATCTAATTTTGGTCATTGGAAGTAATTTCACATTGAAATTGGACACAATCAAGTGAAAATCCTTTGATTGTTATTATTTTTTAAAAACACGATCATTATTTTGAAAACAAGAATTAATTTTAAATTGATTTCTACCACTTCCATTTTTTGAATTTTTAAAATTGGATTATATATATGGAATCAGGATTTTCAAATTGTGTAAATAGGTAACATTTATTTTTAGACATTTTGATCATTTACTTCAGTAAATATTTTAATTATCATGGTTAAATGTGAAAATTCAGTAAATAAGGGTAATAAGATATTATTATAATTATATTAAATTACCCAAAAATGTGTCATATTCCTATTGGTTGATATATATCCGACCTTTTTCTTCTTTAGCTCGATTTGGGGTCCCCATTTAGCCACTTGAGAGTGATAAATACAGTTTATATTAATTATTTTAAAGTAAAGACAAAAATGACATAACCATATATTTTTAGTAAAACAATTTTTAGATGGGCTTATATAATTTATCATTTAGACTATAAATATTCATTCGAAAACAAAAACTTTTTCCTATATCATTGTATTTTTTATAATTTTTGGACATCAAATAAATGAAATTATTTATGACACAATAATGAAGCAGTGTTTACCTCATTAATAAATGATACAAATAAATAAGATTATAAAAATTAAAAAAATATCCAAAACCGTCAATATTCTTATTGGATGATTTTATTTATAACATGAGTCATATTACCTTCTTTTTTAATGAGTTTTGTACCTTTAGAAACCGAAAATCATTATATATATAAATGGTTTTTTCAAACATTCCTAAAGAGCCCCTCCTCCCCCGTATAAAAACCCCTCACTTAAAACCCATCTCTCACACCTATCAAGCCCCTTGTATCATCCATCCTCGGCCAATATAAAATCCTTACATCCCTATATTCCTCTTATAATCCTTACCTTAGGTATAAGGCACTTCGAGGAAGCATTTTGATTTAAACAAAAGGGAGTTACCCGATTTAAAGGTAACATCTCCTCTTAAGTTCTTTTCTTTTCTTTTACTTCTACAACCCCCTAAAATCACTTTATTCAATTATTTTATAACAACAAAAATATCCTCAATATACTATTTTGTTGTTATGAGAATTATTTGAACTACACTTAGACACCCCTCCAGCTAATGGTTATAGAATATAATGTTTTTGTGGACGGCGAACTACTGCCTCATGAACAAATGATTGTTCAATCATCTACTACCACATCTTATGGTGGACATTATGATGGAACTGTAGTTATATATGATATTTTTGATATTTATTTTATCTATAAGATTATATAATTCCCTTTTATATAATACCCTTATTCTTTTCATGTTGTATATATACAATAATTTCATTTGAGGAAGTGAGGACTACCGACCCCTCAAAGTGACATGACTCGTTCATACCATACATGGAACATATAAAGTATGGTGTTAATGAACATACGTAACATATATAAAATATTATATTATACTGGAATAATAAAATACTTGTGTATCATTTGGTTTTATTTCCTTTTATAATAAAAAAATTGAAGTAGTTTTCGTACGTATGATCGGATTACCGTCTCCACAAACGCGATGAGATTCATTCGCCGTCATAACCATTCAATAATAACTTTCATTTGATTATTAAAAATAATATTTAGTAACATAATATCTTTTTGGATATTAATCAATTACATCCAATCCATAACAAACATGACTTACATAACAAAACATATAAATGAAAACGAACCAATTAACACCCGAAACAATGATACTACTAAAATATTATTAGTAATGAAATATTAGAATATCATATATGATATCATATTTATGTATTTAGTTATTTTATAGTTTTATAACAATGATTTAAATTTTATACAAGAGATTAAAGTACCCCCTACCAAGGAAAAGTACAAGGTAAGGGTTTTTCTTCTCACTTCTTATTCCCTTAAGATTCATATTATATTACCACTGTTTCCTTTTTTGTGGTGTATGTACTGCCCATTATTGTATTACTTGTGTAATATAATTTAATTTATGTGTATTTACATCTTAATTTTTTGACCCTTATTTAATGTGGTGTATGTTTCGTTAGTTACCAAATCATAAGGGAACCTTTCACCCTCCTTTTTTAAAAGTCTTCATTTATGTTATGTATTTTAATTTCCACATTCTTATGTCAGGATATGTTATTATATATCCTTATTGCTGTAAATTTTGTGTCCAAGTGATGATAGAAATTTTTCTCTCTCCTCAACTCATTTTCATAATTTTAATGTGATATCGTTAGGCTGTCAAATTTCTGTAGGAGAACTTCTTAACCCAATTTCAATTCATTGGGTTAAACTTATACTACTTGATTATGTAAAGCTATGAATGTGTGTGAATATCCTATGATTGTTTTACACTTAATATCCACTTATATTTGGTGTATTCGTATTTTTCACACATAAATATGTCATTTATTTTTCTTTAATCTAAGGATATGATCTTTTCAAGGGACTTTGTCTCAATTTACATTCCATTGAAATATATTTTTTGTTACACACCAATTCACTTTTATATGGTGTATATACTATCCTTTAACATTTTATATCATTAATCCCTTTATTCTAATGATACTATAATGTTTTGATTAATTTTATTCTTAAATTACTTGTATTTAACTGTCTCTAATTTGGTTAGGAACTCTTTAACTAAAATATTGTTTTAAATATTTTAAATATTTATTCTTCTAAATATTTCTCATCAATATCCCTATTTTAAAAATGGTTTATGTTTTTATTTGTATGGAAATAAATTTTTTTAAAATAAATTTATTTTAAAAGTTTCAATTTGGTATGGGACACTGTGATTCAAAAATCTATTTTAAACGACTACTTTAATAAATAGTGCGACAATTGGATGATTCAAGAAAAAGGGATATTTATGTCATATATTTTTAATGACTATTCTCAACTATGTCAATATCCTTCAGTGTATTTTATTCTTTATTGAGGTTGATTTATCATAATAAAATCATCCATATTGTATTAAATGAGTTATGTTTGACTGTGGATATGCTATTTTTTATACCATTTAGGTTTTCTGGCTAAAATATTGACATTTCATATGCTATTTTTAATAAAAATGTTTAGATTATGTTTCAACCTTTTCTTATGAGGAATGCATTGGACTTAGTAAGTGATGGGTGGGGCCCGTTGTAGCTCCTCGGTGCATCGGTAGGTATCATGAGACAATTATACATGGAATTGGTCATGGCCTTTACAAATTTGATATATAGTTTTGGCCAAGGCCTAAATAATTTTTAGACATCTTGGCCGAGGCCATGACAAAATGTTTTTGAATATCTAGCATTATACATTCCTTCATTAGGAAAATAATATTGATAGATCATGTGGTTATTCAACTAGTAGAATACACATGACTATGTTTTAGTATGTCATTATTTACTCAACTCAGATTCCATCCATAAAGAATTCATGTTTATTATTTGTAAAGGCGTGTGTTTTCAATTATTCATCATGCCTAATGTTTATGTTATCTTCCACTGTATTTCTTACTCTTACTGAGCGTTTGAGCCTATCCCTTTCTTATGTTTCATTTTTCTAGGATATGAAGAATTTAGTTAAGAGTGACTTGTATGCATATCTAGGAGTCTTGGATGTTTCTAATTAAATAAATTAGTGTTATATTTCTTTTCAATTTGTAATGTTGAACTTATGTATGTATCTTGTTTCCAAAAATACTAAACAGATTAGTCCTTTGTGACTTGATTCCATGAAATCTTGATAATGTATTGAAATAATTCAAAGGCTCTAGGTTTTTGGGGTCGGGGAATTACATGAGGAAACCATAAAATTTATTATGGAAAAAAACCATCAAACAAAAATATACTTGAAAAATTGAATAATAAGCACCTGAAAAAATCATGGTAATAAATAATTGATAATTAATAAGAGTTAGGATACATTAACTTATTAATTTTAGTATTATTTATATTAAAAATCATTTTCAATAGATAATTTAAAATTAAATAATAATTTTAAATTATGATCATACATGTATGACAAAATGGAGACCCAAAGTATGGGATTTATAATACAATCTCCTTTTTTTGATGGTTTACCATTATATTTACTTTGGAAAAAATATTCTGATACTAATATCATAAAGTGTATATATTTTATTTAAATATGTTTTTTCATTTCTTTTTTAACATTCCTCTCTTTGATACTTAAAATGGTAAAGAATTATTTTTTTAAGAAAAAATAAAAATTATTTCATCTTTGGTCAATGAAATATTTCATCGACATCCATATTCTTTAAAATGTTTTCAGGAATTTTAAATTTTATGATCAAGTTATTATATATGTTTAATTTCATAAATATGATAGTTTCATTTTAATGTTGTCAATGAATATTTTTAATAAAATTTCAAACAATAAATTGTCTTGAATTCATATAAATGTTTGAAATGAGTTTTCCATTTTGAATTCTCTTAACTCAATACCATTTCCCATCACTATTAAAAATCATTTTTTAAGCATAATTTCCATTTTTTCATGGTTATATTCTAGAAAAATATTTTGAACGACATTATGAGAAGTTTTGTAATTAATTATACCAAGAGGAAAGGGAATTATTTACATGAAGGAATGAAAATAATATTTAATGTGATTTATTACATTATTATACATTGTTAAAAAGTTGTTATTTTTATTTTTAAATTCATTGTCATTTCTATTCCCAAATTTATTTGTGTTACTATAAAACATCGATATTTGATAATTTTATGTTCTTCATTCATCCACTAATGATTTATTTTTTGGCAGTCGTTATCATCCCTTCACCCCCTTCGCAATCACTCTCTATCATGTGAATGGAAATTATTTTTAATATCATAGATATATTAAATATATTATTAAAGATATATCATTTCAATATATAGTGTTATTTTAATTATTAGTATTAATAATTTAAATAATGTTTTTTGAAAAAAATTCATTATTCATTGTTAAATAGGAATAAGTATTTATTTATTATTATTTATAGTGAATTAATTGTATTTATCATTTAATACATAGGCAACGCATAGTACATTCATGTGACAAGTGGGGATTGACTATAGATATCCCCTGAATGAATCAATATATATCATGTGATAAAGTAGTAGGCATTCTATTGTAATCTCTATTTAACATACCAACTTATTTTTAATAATTTGTTTGATGAGTACATGATGGTTAGTTTCATGATAACAAGGAAGATCCCTTGATGGAACATTCATTAATCTACCGATTTATAAATTTACATTATTGATAATTTATTTTTCAATAAACATGATATAAATATATTGGTAATATCGTTGGATTTTAGTGATTTTTTAATGATTGGAATGTATTTCTATTATATACATGGCTATGTAGATTATTCCTATCAATTCATGACTTCTGAAAATATAAATAAAAGTAACATATAATATAAGCTCTCCCTTTTCTATCATACTATATGATAATATGATGTATATTTTGAGTCACATAAAGTATATAAGAATTACTATTTATCTATATATTTATATTTTCAATTTAGTATAGGAATCATGTATTTATCATATTTTCCAAGTCTACTAAATGGATCGACCATTCATGGTGTGATCCATTTTATCTTGTAGATAGTAACTTGATCCAAACATGACATAAGTAATACATAAATATCATGATTGAAATAATATATACGAAACATTATCACAAATCCTATGGACCTAAATGTTTAGTTTCCTAAATATTATATACAAAAGAATCACATTCAATAATATCTTCTCCATATAAAAACTCCACTAGTCATTCTTCATGTGATTCAAAAAATTAAATATATATTTATACCATAATGAAAAAAAGTTTTACCTAAAACTCATTGAAATGGAATAATTATCATCAACTCATCAATGGTTAGAACATGGTAATATTAGAAAACATGGTTATGGGATAAATTTATTAATGAAAATAATATGATAAAATAATATTTTTCAATAAGCCACGATATAAGGATATGTAATCTCAAATGAAAAAAAATGTTTTATTATAATCCTCAGAAATTAAAAATGATCCATGGAGTGTAATCATTCGATTAGTATTATCACATAGGAGTTTAACATAAACATAAGAATAAAAACTATAATTCATGGATATCCAGCTTGACATTCTTCACATATAAGTCATGGAATATAAAATCCAAGTATATTCAAGGGATTTGGATAATCCACTTATGTACACTTGGTCTTGGCATAAAATCTATTATGTAACACATCAGATTGGGAGAAATACACCCATATACCATTTTTCTTTGGATAATCCTACCATGAAACCCTACAGTTTCACATCATACCCCATGGTTTCCCTTTATATCCTAGGCACCCTCTTGAGCTCATGATACTTTAACATAAGTCAATAAATTAGAGGAAGATAAAGTACCTCACCCATTGTCATCCATACAAATATTTTCAACATAAAATCATGTATCAACGTATACTAAAATCCAATGAAAAAATATTGGGTTTCTTAGATATGAAGGATTATATTAAATTATGATATCAAAGGAAATCAACATCTAATCTTCCAAACATAATCATACACAATTATATATATTTTTCTATAAAAAACATCACTTCATGGGAGATAAATATTTGAAGAATAATTTAAGGGTAGTTATAACATTTTAAAAAGACCATTTAAATAATAATGTAAAACATAGAGTGTATGTTATATACAAAGAAAAAATTTAGTAAAAAATAAGACTGTTGAAAACCATATATTAGATAGTTTAAAATAGACGGTAATCCAATAGACATGAAGGATTCAAAAAGGAGATGTTAAAATACAATGAAAATGTTTACTATTAATTGTTTTTATAATAACTATGACATAAAAATTATATTAAATTATCAAAAATCAGATGTATCAATACATTTATAAAATTTTATTATAAACATAATATTCAATAATATATCAATAAATGAAATATGTGTTATAAATATAAAATTTTTAGTTGATTATAAAACATTTTATTTTCAATGGATGGAAAAATGTTTTGAACATTTTGAAGTAGTCTTTTTCAAAACCCATATCAGTAAATAGATGATGAAATGATTGTATTAAAATTTCTAAAAGGGATAAAATGCACCATTTAATATAAATTTTTTTAATTTTCCAATACTAAAATGAGAACATTGATTATATGTAAATATTAAGATATGTAGAAAATAATATTTAAAATAAATGATAATTATTCTTATAAAATGAATTTTAATGAAATGTTTGAATCATCGAGGATGAATAATTTTTTATAAAATATTATTTTCCAAATAAGGTATAAATAAATCTAATTATAATTATAAGTTATAATCTATTAATGGATAATGATAATAGACAATGAAGAGTGGTTATTACACAAGGGAGAGCATTGAGTCATGATAACCCCTTACGACATTAGTGACATTTGAATCAAACATCATTATAATCATTAATGTGATATATTTCTATAAATCACATTCACTATATCATGGAATATTCCAAAATAAATTCTTCTTTAGTATGTAAAACTTTTAAATAAAAAATCGGTGTGTAACATTAAAACATGTCTCAATTAAGATAAATAGATATAAAAACACATTAAATGGATTACTTTATTATATGATTACACACTAATAATAATCTTCACAACCATATTGTTATATGATACATTATATATATCTCTATTATAATTATTTATTTATTTTTTCTTTTATAACTTATTTTCAACCTTCTTGTGTAATATACATTAATGGTTTAATAATAAATTATAATTTTGATATCATTACCCATTCATTGATTCCTAGTTCATAATTAATTTAAAATTTAAGATACTATATACTTTAAAAAATATTAGATTTTAAATATCTGCTACCATTCATGAAGAGAATTTTTTTGTTTTATAAAAATGGAAACTTTGTTGACATTTTTCAGTGATTTTACTGATTGAATATGATAATTTAATAATAAATAAAATAGTACATATAATATTTATAGATCCATTTTTGAGTTAATATTTTCTATTTATGTTATAATAATATTAATATTTTTATTCTCATGGTCATCCATTTTGTGCCAACGAGCACATACCTGAGTGGTAAGGGCTCCTTCTTGGAATTAAAGAGACCCATGTTCAAAACCTGGTGGTGGCGAATTTCTGGGTACCATAGCAGTACTATAGAAGGTACTGTAGTAGCTAGAACTATTCACCCGATTTGGGCCTTCGGGCCACCGGTTTGGGCCTACGGGTCTCAAGGGCCTTCGAGCCATCAATGGCCTTCGGGCCACAGGGCCTTCGGGCCATTGAGACCATGGAGTTTCCCAATTCACACAGAGCTGGCCCCAGAAGAGGATCATAGCAACAAGAATAGCAGTCAACAGAATCAGAGCTTACTAGATTGGACGAATGAGAGGGTATAACAACCGCCATCAGGACCAGGCACCATGCATCTTTGTACGGGGCAATGATAGCTGATCAGTAATGCAAGGTGGGGAGATAGGTAGTCAATTATGCAAAAATATGCGGAGGGGTAGGTCAAGTGGGTTGGGAATATGGGTCATCTGTTGGGCATGGTATGCCTTTGGGCCTTCGGGTCATGTATTACAATTTATGTTTGGCCTTGTGCCTTAGGCCCAAGTGTAAAGACCCATAAATTTCAAGGATATATTATACTTAATTTTCTTTGCAATTATACAAGAACGCAGTTTTTGACGGCACCTGATTACGAGGCTCGGTGTGCCCGGAATCATTTTCCGAAGATTGACTCGGGTACGTTCGGTGAACGGAAGAGCGGGTTTTTCTAACTTTTGAACCGGTGGTTGGAATCGAATTTTGAGGGCACTGATGGAATCGCTTCGCCGATACTTTCTTAGAAATACCTCTTCCGGAGTTGTGTTTTCTCGGTTTTGGTTTTTAACTTTTGGGCTTTAAGTTAAGAAATAAAATAAAGTGGTACGACAACTTTATTTTTATTTCACATAAGCCACTTAAAGCTGCTTAAGCTAAGTTAAAGCAGATAGAGTACAATTCAAAATATCCTACCCTCTTGGTAGGATATTTGTGTGGTGGGGCCCACACGAGCCCACCGTTTCTTTTCCGCGAAGTAATGCCCCCGTGAAAACCTGTCATTATGAAAGTCAACTGACGCTTTTCTTAAAATCTTAACGCACCAATTAATCGGGTGGTTTTATTCGTTAAATTAATTCTATGAATTAATGGGTTGTTACGTAACTTATCTCTTTTTTCGTTTGTTGGCATGTAAAAAAAATAAGACCAACGCTATTCTTCTTAAGTGTTGTTCGTTGGGAGGATTTGACAGAAACCTCAAGTTCTTCATCCTCCTTCGCGAAGAACGCGAAGAACGTGAAGAACGCCAGCCTTCGATAAAGGGAGATGAAGAATTCCGAGCCCTTAGAGATCGACGACGCGACGCCAAGTACCGCGACGCCGGTGATTCTTCTTCCGCGACGTTCTTCCGCGACAATCCAACCTCGCGACAACCTTCGATCGACAACGACAAGGTAGGGGGTGGCGCTCCTTTTAAATTCTCGTGGATTATAACAACAATATGGATTTAATTATTATTAATTAAATCTATATGTTTTTGATCCTTGGAGTTCATCGACGCGGCACCAAGTTCCGCGACGACGTGATCCTCTTCCACGATGATGTGACGCCCTTCCGCGACGCGACGATCACCTCCTTCCGCGACGATCAATTCCGCGAAGAACGCACGCTCGACGACTACAGCGAGGTAGGGATTTTTTATTTGAGAACAATATTTAATTCTCGTGATTGTTTCTTTTAAAACAGGGAACCCGGATCAAGTTCAATTTTAGTTCTACTAAAATTGTGCCTTTATTGTTATTCAAGTGTTGAATATTTTTATTCCTGATTGTTATCACCTAACGCGGAGGGTGCGGGCCAAACAAACACGGCCCGACAACCCTCCGCAGTTCTTCGTTGATGTGAGGATTGGAGGGTGACAAAAAAAAATGTTGTAGAGGTGATTCGTTACTTCTGAAGTTAAGTACAGGACCCGAGAGGAGCTACGGTGCAGACGGAAACGAAATCAGACCACCGGAGCAACTCCGGTGGCCCGCGGAACCCACCGGCGGTGTGGGTTGCCAGAGTGGCGGCGCCGGCGGCCGGTGGTGGTGGCGCCCCGGCACGCCACCAGACATGGCCGCCACGGCTGAAGTCGCGCGGGTCCGGCACACACGGGATGCGGCTTTCCCGCGTCCGCGGATCCAGCACGGCCCCACACGGGGCCGCGGCACCTTCATCCCGCGGGGGCAGCGCCCTGCGGCTCCCTCGCTCGGCCCCTCGGCCGAGCCGAGCTGGGCCAACCCGACCGACCGGGTCGCGCCCTGGCCGGGCCGGGCCGCGCCGAACAGGGTCGGACCCGGACCCGGGTCTGGTCGACCCGGTTCGGGCCGACCCAGGGGGGTTGGGCCGGGTCGGTCCAGGCCCAGACCCCCCGTCTCTAGACGTTTTCGGTATTTAGATCATAAAATGAGCTACATTCCACCGAATGACGTGATGTCAATGGAGATGCGATCCTTGGATCACGACGGTCGTTTCGGTATATCGCCCTCAAAGTTTCGGAATACTTTGGGTTTGGTCGGGTTGGTTCGTACACGAAACCAACGGGGCCCTCGGAGCGGAAACGCTCATATCTTGAGCTTCGGACGTCCAATCGACGTGTCGTCGACTTCGTTGATTTCCTCTAAGTGAGAAGGATCTTTTGGCATACTCCGCCCAAGGTTGGGACACAGGAGGAGTATGGTTGGGTTGGTTTTTCCTTAAAAACCAACCAGGCCCCTATGACGAAAAAACCAATAACTCTCAGACCGGGCGTCCGATTGACGCGCCGTCTGCGACGTTGAGTTCTTGTTGACGATACGGAACTTTTGGATACATAAACTCTGAACTATGTGTCAGTTGATGTATCAGCCTCTCAGCTCGTGGAGCGGACCCTCCTGAACGAGCTTGCAGTATGCGGGAACCCTAGAGCTGGCTGCGACTGCTACTGTGACGATGACGACTGTGCAGAGATCCTCAGTGGATTTGACGGTGACGACTACAGCACTCAGCGATCCTTTGTGCGTCAGTGCTACTGATCATGTCTGGGTCAGATCCTGTGTGGGTCAGCACTTAGCGGTCCTGTGTGGCCCAGGGCATACAGGTCCTGTGTGGGCCCGATCCTGTGTGGGTCTTTGCGGGGGTTAGTTACCTATCGATCCTTTGTGGGTCAGATCCTTTATGGGTCATTGTAGGGGTTAGTACATATCGATCTTTTATGGGTCCAACGACTTAGATGGATCAGTGATCATCTCTATCGTCATTCGAAGAAGTATACCTGTGTGAGCTAAAACTCTGTTTTACTTTCCTTTGTGGATTGTGTTGTGCTATCCTGTGTGGATTTACGTTTTACTTTCCTTTGTGGATTATGTTGAGCTATCCTGTGTGTATTTCATGTTTTTCTTTCCTGTGTGGATTAGGTTGTACTTGAGCTCGGGCGTTGGAGCTGAGCGATAATTGATGACTTAGGTATATGTATGGGCATATACCTAAGCAGTGTCGGATGTTCGTGATTGTATCTTTCCTTTGTGGTTCATCCTTCGTGGATTTTTGGAGACCTTTGGGGGTCTCGGGGTCCCTACTGAGTATCTTATACTCACCCCTGCACGGGCTATGCCCGCACTACATTGTTTTGGATGCAGACGACGGACAGTGCTGATCGTGGTGGAGGCTTGCGGAGCAGGATGGTACCTGGAGGTGGACCACTGGGGGGGACGTACTCGGAGCGGTCGACTAGACCCGAGGAGCAGTGGAGGCTTTCTGTACTCACCCTTCAGCTGGGACTTCCAGTGGACGGCTCGACGTTGCGGCTTTACTTTTCAGTTGATGTTTTTTCCCTTTTAGTTATACATTACAGTTGGGCTTGTATTTCCGACCCCCTTTACTTTTCCTCACTTACTGTTGTACCAGCTTTTACTTAGTGTTTAATTTTCCTCTTTCTTACTCTGTAGATCTTGTTTACTTTACAAAGGCAATTCCTTCCCTTTTTACCAGGATTTATGCCTTGGTGCTAGTTGTCAGCCCCTGGCCTATGGAAGGCGGTCTTGGGGTAGTCCCGGCAAGATCCCTGAGGACGAGTCATGACAAATTGGTATCAGAGGAGTTCGGTTCTATAGCGAACATTGTTGTTTTCTATGTGAAGCAATAGTGTTTAGCGTATTGGGTGTGGTTATCAGTCCAGGGAGCCCATTGTCTGTACGGCGGCCGACGTATCCGTACACTAGGACCCTGACTTCTGATTTCCGACTTAATGCACGAAAGCATTGATTGCATGTGTGTTTCAAGTTTTCTTTGTGATTACTTTGTGTCAGCTCACCAGGTATACTGTTCTGACCATGGTGCACCGGTTTCCTTTTCAGGATGGCCCCACGAACGCATCCAGCTAGGGTTCCGAGAGTTGAGCATGACGACAGCCCGCCGAGCGACGAGGCCTCGGTACATGGCCCTTTGACAGCAGAGGCACCGGCAGTACCTCTACCCGCGGAGCCACCGATGCTTCCAGCACCAGCCGCTGACAAGGCATGTCACCTCAGTTCACTGCATGAGTTCCAGTGCCAGTGACCGCCCAGGTTCCGCGGGGAGACGGACCCCCAGGCAGCCGAGGACTGGCTGGAGGCAGTGGTACGAGTTTTCAGACCAGTGAGGACACCAACAGACCTCATGGTGATCCTCACAGCGAGCCTACTCCATGAAACCGCAGGACGACGGTGGAGCTTGATGCTGCAGGTGCACGATGAGGCCTCTCTCATCTGGAAAGACTTTGAGGCACTCTTCCTCTCAGAGTTCGTCCCGACCACCCTCCATGCGGTGCGCATCCCAGAGCTTCTTCAACTACGGCAGGGCAGCCTGACGATCGCCCAGTACTCGGCGAGATTCACCAATCTCTCTCCCTACTCGGCCGACATGGTACGGGACCCGTTATTCCGGGCCCGGACCATTGAGCAGGAATTGAGACATGAAATCAGGGCATCGCTGATCTCCCTCAGCATCACAACCCAGGCAGAGGCAGAGGGCCGACCGTGGCGGTCCACATGGAGGAGCCGGACGAGGCAGAGGAGCTGGCTGAGGAGCAGGTGGTGGGTGACGCATTGAGGCTCAACCACCACCACCACCAGGAGGTCCACCCCGGCCACAGGGAGCTGGCGGGCAGAGACAGGAAAATCTCCAGGCAGCGGTGTCCTACGACCACGGAGTGCCCGAGATGATTCGAGTTACGATCTGTGTCTATTCCACCCTTGCTGCAGTTCTTATAGACACAGGAGCGAGTCACTCTGTCATAGCCGCTGCCCTTGTTCGGAGCTCTGAGATTTCGATAGAGCCGTTGGCTTGATCCTTACGACTAGAGACTCCTACGGGAGTAGACTCGATGATTACACACTGGTGCCGGTAGTGTGAGTTTACTCTGGGAGGCGAGAGCTTCGGCTGGGATCTTCTTGAAGCGGTGTCGAGGCCTTACGACGTCAGCTGGGGCATGGATTGTTTATCTACAGTCCATGCACATATTGATTGTATTAGGCACATGGTGCGATGTGTACGCACCGACGGGAGCAGGTTCACCTTCACCGGCAAGAAGGGAGCCTTTGCAGCACAGGATGGACTTCCGCGGAGGAGAGGATAGCCCATCACTCATCAGTTGGCTAGCCTCATCCTATGAGTTGTTGACGTGCGGAGTCCTAGTTTTCCTGCAGTGGTGGATCATTACGCAGACGTCTTTCCCGACGACGTTCCAGGACTACCTCCTCGCAGAGAGGTAGACTTCCATATTGATCTGTACCCCGGGATAGCCCCGATATCCACTCCAACATATCGGATGACCCCCGCTGAGCTTCGAGAGCTACGGGTATAGTTGGAGGACTTTCAGGGCAAGGGATTCATCCGACCCAGTGTTTCACCCTGGGCTTCCCCGATATTGTTCGCCAAGAAGGCAGATGAGAGATTGTGACTTTGTGTCGACTATCGTCACCTGAACCAGGTGACAGTGAAGAACAAGTATTCGCTATCGAGGATTGATGACCTCTTCTATCTGCTCATGGGAGCACGGTGGTTCTCGAAGATAGACCTCAGGTCATGCTATCATCGGCTCAGAGTTTGAGACGATGACGTGCAGAAGATGTCCTTCAGATGTCGGTATGGCCACTATGAGTTCTTGGTTATGCCATTCGGCGTAACCAATGCTCCAGCGGTGTTCATGGGACTCATGAACAGGATCTTTCAGCCATACTTCGATCGATTTGTCGTGCTCTTCATCGACGACATTTTGATATACTCGACGACTGAGGAGGAGCATGCCTACCACTTACGGGTTGTACTAGACACACTCCGAGAGAACCAGCTTTATGGAAATATCTCGAAGTTTCAGTTCTGGATACGTGAGGTCCACTTCTTGGGGCACGTCATTTCTGAGGCGGGACTTGCAGTGGATCTCGCGAAGATTGAGGCAGTGCTAGCTTGGGAGCCACCAAAGAGCATGACAGAGTTGCGGAGTTTCTTGGGACTAGCTGGATACTATCGGAGATTCATGATAGACTTCTCCAGAGTTGCGGCACCACTCTCAGCTTTGACGAAGAAGCGGAAACCCTTTTTGTTGTCAGACAGATGTCAGCAGAGCTTCCAGGAGCTGAGACAGAGATTGACCAGCGCACCTATCTTGAGGTTGCCTGAGGAGGGTGTAGGGTACATAGTCTACTGCGATGCATTAGGGACCGGACTCGGATGTGTCCTGATGCAGGAGCGGGCAGTGATCGCCTATGGATCGCGTCAGTTGAGGCCGCATGAGCAGAACTACTCTACCAATGACCTGGAGTTAGCAGTAGTGGTCTTCGTTTTGTAGACATGGCGACACTATCTGGTGGGCGAGCGCTTTACAGTCTTTTCTGACCACCAGAGTCTCAGTTACATCTTCTCGCCAAAGGACCTGAACTTGAGAGAGCGGCGATGGCTCGAGTTCCTCCAGGACTATGAATTTGAGATAGTATATACTCCTAGGAAGGGGAACGTGGTAGTTGATGCTCTCAGTAGGAGGACGGGAATTCATCTACTTGAGGAGGCGACAGAGCAGCTAGCCGATTTGCATATATCCTTCGTGGATAGAGATGGAGCATCCTTCCTCCAGTCTCTCACAGTCACACCCCCACTACTGCAGCGGGTCAGAGAGGCACAGTGTGGGGATGCTGACTGTGAGACACGGCGTGCACAGATATCCTCAGGACAGGCACCTGATGGCTTCTCCTTTGGAGTAGAGCACGACATCCTTTTCAGAGTACGTACCTTGGTACCAGTCGCTTTACGAGAGGAGGTGCTAAGAGAGTTTCACACTTCTCCATTGGTGGTACATCCTGGAGTGGTGAAGATGTACCAGGACCTCAGACGATAGCACTGATGGCCATGCATGAAGAAGGTTGTGGCAGAGTTCGTTTCTCGATGCCTCACCTGCCAGCAGGTGAAGGCAGAGCATCAGGTACCAGTAGGATTGGTACAGCCCATAGAGGCCCCGTAGTGGATGTGGGACGACATATCTATGGACTTCGTGACTGGACTTCCACGCACTTCCAGAGGTCACGACTCCATCGGGGTGATTGTCGACCGACTCACCAAGTCGGCTCACTTCTTACCCATCAGAGAGCAGGGCTCAGTGGAGAGATTGGGGTGTCTCTACGTTCATGAGATTGTACGGCATCACGGTGTTCCATCATATATCATATCTGATCGAGATGCTCTCTTTACTTCCCGGCTTTGGAAGGGGTTGCAGGAGGCGTTCGGGACGCGGCTACGTCTGAGCACCGCCTTTCACCCTCAGACGGATGGTCAGATGGAGAGGACCATTCAGACTCTCGAAGACATGCTCTATGCATGTGTCATTGACTTTGGTCGCAGCTGGGAGGACCACCTACCCTTGCTGGAGTTCACTTACAACAGGAGCTACCACTCCACCATCGGGATGGAACCATACGAGGCGTTGTACGGAAGACCTTACAGATCTTCTTTATGTTGGACAGACCCTGGGGAGTCAGCACTTGTGGGACCAGAGATGGTTCGAGCCACGACATAGAAGGTCCAGGTCATCCAGGAGCATATGAGGACAGCTCAGAGCTGGCAGAAGTCTTATGATGATAGAAGGCGGAGGCCACTAGAGTTCGAGGATGGTGACCACATCTTCTTGCGTGTCTCACCTCGACGTGGATTACAAAGATTTGGCCGAGGTGGAAAGTTGTTTCAACGCTTCATCAGACCATTCTAGGTCATCAGCAGGATTGGCGAGGTGGCTTATCGCCTGGCTCTACCACCTCAGTTGCACCGGGTGCACGACGTCTTCCACATATCACAGCTGAGGAGACACGTGCACGACCCGACGCATATCATTGACCATGGGGAGCTATACGTGGATGATGGGGGGACTTTTGCGGAGGTGCCGGTGGAGATCGAGGACCGACAGGAGCAGTTCCTATGTGGACGATCGATTCCTCTTGTGCGCATCAGATGGCAGCACGGGAACCTCCAGGAGAGCACTTGGGAGCGGGAGGCTCAGATGCATGCTCATTACCCACATTTGTTTCCTTAGCTTATAATGTATCTTAACGGGGACGTAAAGTCCTGAGGTGGGAGTGATGTAAAGACCCGTAAATTTCAAGGAAATTTTTTTCTTAATTTTCATTGGAATTTTACAAGAACGCAGTTTCTGACGGCACCTGATTATGAGGTTCTGTGTTCCCAGAATCATTTTCCGAAGTTTGATTCAGGTACGTTCAGTGAATGGACGAGCGGGTTTTTCTAACTTTTGAACCAGTGCTCGGAATCGAATTCTGAGGGCACCGATGGAATCGCAGTGCCGATACTTGCTTAGAAACGACTCTTCCTGAGTTGCGTTTTCTACGGTGTGGTTTTTAATTTTTGGGCTTTATGTTAAGAAATAAAATAAAGTGGTGCGACAACTTTATTTTTATTTCACTTAAGCCACTTAAAATCCACTTAAATCTGCTTAAGATAAGTCAAAGCTGATAGAGTACAATTCAAAATATCCTACCCTCTTGGTAGGATATTTATGGGGTGGGGCCCACATGAGCCCACCATTTCTTTTCCGCTAAGTAACGCCCCCGTGAAAACCCGTCATTATGAAAGTCAGCTGACGCGTTTTGTTAAATTCTTAACGCACCAATTAATTGGGTGGTTTTATTCGTTGAATTAATTCTAGGAATTATTGGGTCTTTACTTAACTTATCTCTTTTTTAGTTTGTTGGCATGTAAATAAAATAAGACCAACGCTATTCTTCTTAAGTGTTGTTCGTTGAGAAGATTTGACAGAAACCTCAAGTTCTTCATCCTCCTTCGCAAAGAACACGAAGAACGCGAAGAACGCAAAGAACGCCGGCCTTCGACGAAGGGCGACAAAGAACGTCGAGCCCTCGGAGATCGACGACATGACACCAAGTACCGTGACACTGGCGATTCTTCTTCTGCGACATTCTTCCGCGACAATCCAACCCCGCAACAACCTTTGATCGACAATGACAAGGTAGGGGGTTGTGCTCCTTTTAAATTCTTGTAGATTATAACAACAATATGGATTTAATTATTATTAATTAAATCTATATGTTTTTGATCCTCGGAGTTTGTCGACACGACGCCAAGTACCATGACGACGCGACGCTCTTCCGCGATGACGTGACACCCTTTCGCGACGTGACGATCACCTCCTTCCACGACGATCAATTCTGTGAAGAACGCACGCTCGACGACTACGGCGAGGTAGGGATTTTTTATTTGAGAACAATCATTAATTATCGTGATTGTTTCTTTTAAAACAAGGAACCCGGATCAAGTTCAATTTTAATTCTATTAAAACTGTGCCTTGCTTGTTATTCATGTGTTGAATATTTTTATTCCCGATTGTTATCACCTAACGCGGAGGGTGCGGGCCAAACAAACACGGCCCGACAACCCTCTGCAGTTCTTCGTTGATGTGCGGATTGGAGGGCGACAAAAAAACATGCCACAGAGGTGATTCGTTGTTTCCGCAGTGAAGTACGGGACCCGGGACGAACTACGGCACAGACGGAAAAAAAATCGGACCAACGGAGCAACTCTGGTGGCCCGCGGAATCCACCGGCGGCTCGGGTCGCCGTCGCGGCGGTGCCGGCGGCCGGAGGCGGCGGAGCCCCGGCATGCCGCGAGACAAGGCTGCCGCTATGGCAGCGGCCAGTGGACCCGCGGCTGCGTGGGTCAGGCACACACGGGATGCGGCTTTGTTGCGTCCGCTGATTAAGCGCGGCCCCATGCGGGGCCGCGACACCTTCATCCCGCGGGGGCAGTGCCCCGCGGCTCCCTCTCTCGGCCGCTCGGACGAGCCGAGGCGGGGCGACCCGACCGACAGGGTCGCGCCCTGGCCAGGCCGGGCCGTGCCGAACCGGGTCGCGCCCTGGCCGGGCCGGGCCGCGCCGAACCGGGTCGGTCCGGGCCCAGACCCCCCGTCTCCAGACGTTTTCGGTCTTTCACTCATAACTTGAGCTATGGGCCTCCGAACGATGCGCCGTCAGCGGTGATGCGATCCTTGGATCGAGACGGGTGTTTCGGTATATCTCACTCAAGGTTTCGAATACTTTCGTTTTGGCTGGGTTGGTTCGTACACGAAACCAACCGGGCCATCGGAGCGGAAACGCTCATATCTTGAACTTTGGACGTCCGATCGACGTGCCGTCGACTTCGTTGATTTCCTCTAAGTGAGACAGATCTTTTGGCATACTCTGCCCGAGGTTTGGACGCAGGTGGAGTACGGTCGGGTTGGTTTTGCCTTAAAAACCAACCGGGCCCCTGGGACGAAAAATCCAATAACTCTCAGACCGGGCGTCTGATTGACGCGCCGTCTGCGACGTTGAGTTCCTATTGACGATATAGAACTTTTGGATACATCAACTCTGGACTATGTGTCAGTTGATGTATCAGCCTCTCGGCTCGTGGAGTGGACCCTCCCGAACGAGCTTGCTGTGTGCGGGAACCCTAGAGCTGGCTGCGACTGTTACTGTGACGACGACGACTATGCAGAGATCCTCAGTGGATTTGACGACGACGAATGCAACACTCAGTGATCCTTTATGGGTTAGTGCTACCGATCCTGTGTGGGTCCGATCCTGTGTGGGTCAGCGCTCAGCGGTCCTGTGTGGGCCAACGCCTACATGTCCTATGTGGGCCCGATCCTGTGTGGGACTTTGCGGGGGTTAGTTACCTATCGATCCTTTGTGGGTCAGATCCTTTGTGGGTCTTTGCGGGGGTTAATACCTATAGATCCTTTGTGGGTCCGATGACTTAGATGGAACAGTGATCATCTCTATCATCATTCGAAGAAGTATACCTGTGTGAGATGAAACTCTGTTTTACTTTCCTTTGTGGATTGTGTTGCGCTATCCTGTGTGGATTTACGTTTTACTTTCCATTGTGGATTGTGTTGAGCTATCCTGTGTGGATTTCACGTTTTTCATTCCTGTGTGGATTGGGTTGTACTTGAGCTTGGATGTTGGAGCCGAGCGAGAATTGATTACTTAGGTATATGTATGGGCATATACCTAAGCAGTGTCGGATGTTACTTCATGATTGTATCCTTCCTTTGTGGTTTATCCTTTGTGGATTTTCGAAGAACATTGGGGGTCTCGTGGTCCCTACTGAGTAGCTTCTACTCACCCCTGCACGGGCTATGCCCGCACTACGTTGTATTGGTTGCAGACGACGGACATCACTGATCGTAGTGGAGGCTTGCGGAGTAGGATGGTACCTGGAGGTGGACCACTGGGCGGGACGTACTCGGAGCGGTCGGCTGGACCTGAGGAGCAGTTGAGGATTTCTGTACCCACCCTTCAGGTGGGACTTCCAGTGGACGGCTCGACGTTGCGGCTTTAATTTTCAGTTGCTTTTTTTCCCTTTCAGTTGTACTTTACAGTTGTGCTTGTATTTCCGACCCCCTTTACTTTTCCACGCTTATTGTTGTACCAGATTTTACTTAGTGTTTAATTTTCTGCTTGCTTACACTATAGTGCTTGTTTACTTTACAAAGGCAATGCCTTCCCTTTTTACCAGGATTTACGCCTTGGTGCTAGTCACCAGCCCCTGGCCTATGGAAGGCGGGCTTGGGGTAGTCACAGCACGGGCCCCGAGGATGGGTTGTGACACCACATGTCATGTACGGGTTCCTCTTCAACCGTAAAAAGTGGTATTATCCGTAATAAAATAAAAATATGGCCTTCAGACCATTCGGTCTATGGTTATCCATTTTTTGTTTTATAGCATAATTTATATAGGTCCTTAAAACAACCCTTACATGGTAATACTTTAATATGATTGGTGAGTATGATTAAGGATGTGTTTATTAATATATGATATAATTATAAAAAAAGAATAATTTTTTTATTTTATAGGATTTTTACACATATTTTTTATGTTTCAAAAAATAGTGATATATTATAAAAAACTATTCTTCAAGGAGGCGGCAGTCCATGCTTATGCATGATTGATTTTCCATTGATTTTATAAGATGTTAAAAATGATTAATTTAGCATACGACCATTATTTAATAAAATTCTTAGTATACTAATGATTCTGATGTAATCATATTTTTATGGTGATAAGATATCTTGATGAGTATGACCAAGACATAAAATATTATAAGGAGATAATTCCTACATTGGGTACTTGATCATTCCTTTATATACTCCATGGAAGCGACATGATTGTACTTACATAATGTTAGCAATGGATTTATAAAGTTTGAGGGGAATATATGAGATGATAATTTGGAAGATTTTATAGTAGATTAATATTGGGATGTGTGTTTTTGAAGGTATATAACTAATCCCCATTAATAAGTGATGAATATTTCAATAATTCCCTGACACTTACAAAATCAATGGATCAAAAATGGAAAAAGATGAATTTTTTATATGGTTTTTTATAGAAAGGAAAAAATCCTGTTTCCAGACTTATTTTAGATTTTTTATTGGTTTTTTACCATTAGGAAATTTCATTTTACACTTTTTCCTTCACACTAGGTAATATTGTTTTATATATGTGCTTTTATGACTTATCAAACCTATATCATTAACAATGTAACCAAACTTGGATGTCCTAGAAATTAATAAAAGCTATACTTAAACCATTCCTATTTCAATATATTATAAAATTATCTTTGAAATTAAAATTGAAATTTTTTATAAAATTGTTTCTTGGAAAATTGATATTTTGACCATTATGGATAAAAAATTAGTACAGTTTATTATTAGGTATAATGGTTCAAATGTACATATTAATTTAATTACATTTCAAATTGTATTTTGTATTTTATGAATTTAATTTTAATTTTTTAATATAATATCCTTAATATTAAAGAAACATTAATATTAAAATAATTCTTTCTTCGTAATCATGGAAATAAAATGATTAATCATAACAGTCAAAATTTCATGAACTGCTCCCTCTAAAGGTAACCATCCTAGTTTAGAAATGAGAAATGATAGATAATGACAAATGAGACCACCTTCACAAGGTCCCATGTCACACCCTGACCATGGATGCCTAGTATTTTATTCTTTTCCTTTCCCCATGACTTTTAGACATAGTTGGGCTTGGGTATGGGTTTCAATTTTTTTGAATCTTTGATGTTTTTGGTGGGTCTCAGGCCGATGCATGGTCACGATACCGTTAGCGGTGCCCGTGCGTTTGGCTCTGGTGAATGTGTAGTTTACCAATACATAAGATAACAAAATTTTATAAATGTTTAAACCACAATGATAATATTATTTTTGCATATGATAATAATAATATTATCATTAAATTGATATTAATATTTTTCTCATTAAATTTCTATTTGTTTTATTTTTATTAAATTTTCATTAATATTATTATTAATACTACTATTAATATTTTTATTATTATTATGGTATTATTATTATTATTATTATTAATATTATAAAATGAAGGGAAAAAGGGGGTCAAAACCCTAATCTACCCCCCTCCACATTTCCCTATTCCATGTCGCGGGCCGCACCCCCTTTTGCGTTCTACGCTTCGCACCCCACTGCCTCCGGCCCTTTCTCCCTTCCCCTCCTCCTTACCCCCGCCTGCACCCTCATCACAACCAGACTCTCACACGCACCCGGTAGGTCAAGGTCGCCCTCACCTCACACCACAGCATTGACCTCCCCTTACAAGCTACCCCAGCTGACTGCTGCGATTTGGCCCCCATGGATCCTCTCGTCGCACAACAGCCCCACTCATCGGCCTCCTTCTTCTCTCATTGCACCGCTCACATCCCTCTCTGACCCAGACCTCGCCTTCACCCACGTCACCTATGCCTTATCTGGAGGCTAGCAGCGACGAACCTTGAACCACTTCCAAGCGTGTTTTCGGTGAATCGACCCCCACCCCATCGTTTGGAAATGCTTCAGTGCCAACCCGAACCCCATTGCACAGTGCCTCGGCGTTGATCGGGTGTGGCCACAAGTCCCCTCACCGGCTTTGCGAAGGGTGTATTGGGTCATGCTCGATAGCATCCCATCCACCGTCGCTGAAGGGGAAGCAGTTTGGATCACTTCGGACAGTCCACTGTTATTCATGAGACATGATTGGTCTTGTCGCATGTTATGGTTCACTGTCACCATCCAATGTGGGAGTTTTATTATCACGTGGACATTTATTTATTTTTCATTATTGTGTTTTGAAGTCTTGGTGTGTTTTTGGTAGTGCAGATAATGTTTATGGATGCAATCACTATAGGAAAATTGGTGTTTTGCGGCAGTTTTATCATGGTGGTTTTAAAAACCGTCGCTACATGTTTTTTGGGCCGCTATTTCACGGCGGTTTAAAAACCGCCGCGAAATGTGTTAATATTTTAAAAAAAAATTAAATTAATTTTAAAAAATTTTCAAGGATTATCTGCGGGTTTTTAAAAAACCACCGCGAAATGAAGGAAAAAACATAAAAAAACATGAGAAACCCCGAAAATCCCTAAAAAGACGATAACTTTTGATCCAGGCATCCGTTGAAGGACCACGACCAGTCAAATTGAAGCTCATGAAGATATATAGAGGCACATATAATAAAAAACATGACACATTCTATGGTGTGGAAGATATGAGGGTTATAAGAAAGTTGAAATTTTTCTCCAACTTCAAATGGCCATAATTTTCACTTCGGGAGTCCGTTTGGGCTCTACCTCATATTAAATCCAAGCCAGCGAAGAGAGCTACACACTAGTTTTATAGAAGCAAGTTTCTTTCATGTTTCTTGACCCCAAAAATCATTCTGAAGGCCTCCAAAACCCTGTTTCCGTCACTGGTGTCCCATCAAATTTGTCTTCAAACAGACCTAACATTCGATCCGCGTGTCAGTTCGGACTCCTCCGCCTTCCAGATCGTAGTTTGTTCCATGAGCTTCAGTTTGACTAGTCTCAACCCCCACATGGACTCCTAGATCATATGTTATGGCCTTTTTAGTGGGTATCAGGTTTGTTATGTTTTTTGATGCCTTGTTTCTAGCACTCGTTCCCTGTCAGTTTTTTTTTAAATGGTTGTAACTTCCGATATGTCGGTCCATTCGGTCTCTTTCACCTTTCAGCTCAAAGATTGTTTTAGAATCATTGATTTGACTGGTCACAGATCTAGAATGGACTCTCGGATCAGATGTTTTCTCTGTTAATGTGAGTCGAATGTTTTTTGTCACTTTATGACCGTTTTGATGGGTTTTAACAGTTTCTCCATTTATTATTGTTTAATTGGGTTTCCTTAACATGTTATCTTTATCAATTGATTTTTGTGTCTTATTATGATGATTATATTGATTTATTAAGGGGTTTTCCTGAGTTTTCATGAGTCTTCATGCGTTCTCATGCTTTCTAATGCTTCCATTTTCATTATTCTCCATCCATTTTTATGCATTTTCATGATTTTTCATCCCTTATCACGCCTTTTCATACTTTTTCATGTGTTTCATTTATTATTTATTATTTATTATTTATTATATACATTAACTTATTTTTCTCAATTATTTGTTACTGGTTATTTATAATTTATAATTTATATTTATTTATTATTTATTATTTATTATATATTCTTTATTATTTTTAATAATAATATTCGATACTTTTTTTAGTATTTATTATATATTATTTAATAATAATAATAATAATATTTTATTTGTTATATATAATACATAATACATAATATATAATATATAATATATAATATAAAATGTATTATATATTATATATTATTATTTATTTTTTATTGTTTATTATTTATTATTTATTATTATTTATTTATTATTTATTTATTTATTATTATTAATTATGTGTTATTTATTATTATTATTATTATTTATTTATTTATTATTAATTAATTATTATTATTATTATTTATTATTATTTATTATTTATTATTTATTTAATTATAATAATTAATTATGTGTTATTTATTATTATTATTATTTTTTATTTTTTATTTTTTTATTTATTATGTATTATTTATTATTACTATTTATTATTTATTATTTATTATTTATTATTTATTATTTATTATTTATTATTTATTATTTATTATTTATTATTTATTGTTTATTATTTATTGTTTATTTTTTGTTATGTATTATTTATTATTATTTATTATTTATTATTTATAATTATTTATTATTTGATATTTAATATTATATATTGTTAATTATTTATTATTTATTATTAGTTATTATTTATTATTTATTATTTATTATTTAATATTTGTTTATTATTATTTATTATTTATTATTATTTATTATTAGTTATTTATTCTTATTTATTATTTATAATTTATAATTTATAATTTAATAGTATTTATTGTTTATTATTTATTATTTATTATTATTTATTGTTTATTAAATATTAAATATTAATTATTAATTATTATCTATTTCTTTATTTATAATTATTTATTATGTGTTATTTATTATTATTATTATTTATTATTTATCATTTATTATTTACTATGGGTTATTTATTATTTATTAATTTTTTATTATTTATTATTTATTATAATTTATTATTTATTATTTATTATTTATTATTGGTTTAATATTATGTATTAGTTATAATAATTTAGTGTTTATTGTTTATTGTTTGTTATTTGTTATTTGTTATTTTTTATTTTTTATTTATTATTTATTCTTTATTACTTATTCTTATAATTTTGTAATTTTATTATTTTATTATTTTATTTTATTAATTTTATAATGTATGTAAATATTATTAAAATTTATTCGTTATTTATTATAATGGACAGAAAATAATAATAAATAACTCTATAAATAACTAATATATCAATAATTATTGGTTATTAATTATTGATTATTGCATATTGTTAAATTATTATTGAGTTTATATCTATTAGTGATGTATTATTTGTTTTTTCAATTAGTATATATAAGTAAATTAAATTCTATTTATTAACCACATGATGAGCTTGCTAGAGTGGTATATTCTTTGGAAACTATGCAAGAGGTTATGGGTTCAAATCTCACCAAACACAGTATTTCATTATATTACATGAGCATATGGATGGGTATGTGCATGGTCATGAGCATGCAAGCATGGATAATGTAAATAAAGTAATACGAATTAGATATAATAAATAAGAAATAAATAAAATAAATATGAAATAAATAAAATAAATACGAAATAAATAAATAAAATATGAAATAAATAAATAAAATACGAAATAAATAAATAAAATAAGAAATAAATAAAATTAAATAAATACGAACTAAATAAAGTGAATAAAATAAAATAGTTATTTATTTATTTATTTATTTAATAAAATACGAAATAAATAAATAAAATATGAAATAAATAAATAAATAAATAAATAAATAATTTAAATTAATTAAGTAATAAATAATATTTTAAATAATTGTATAAATAAATAATAATTAAAAATAATAATTCAACAAATCGCCGCTAAAAAACCATCGCAAAACGTTCTGCGGCGGTTCTGAAAATCACCGCGAATAGTTTCCCGACACACAATTTAGCGGCGGTTTTTCAAAACCACCGCCAATTGATTTAACAGCGCTTTAAACTGCTGTGAAATTAAAAAAACTGCCTCCAAATCCGCATTTTTTTGTAGTGAATCTCGACTTGACGCATGTTTTCAAGGATGACTCCACCATCCTAGGTGATGTTCATCATTTTCGTATTGTCACGCATTTTATTTTTTGGTTGAGTTTATGTATTTCAGTCCCTAGTATTTAATTGGTTTGAAGCTGGTCCTAGCCGCACTTTGGTTGCCGAATGTCGTTAAGGTGTAGCGATATTTTCTTGGTGCGGACATTTTTTTCCCATGTATAAATATATATGTATGTGTTTGTGTGTGTGTGTGTATTCTAAGTGTGTGTTCCCTCATAGTGTGGGGAACACGTTCTTCGATTTAATGGTGTGTATATATATACATATATATGGAAGTGCATGTGTGTGAGTGAGCTGGTGCTTGTGTAAGAAACCTTTGGCTTGGTCCTAATCATGAGGTAGGTGTTTCCATCCTTTCTCTCTTTCTGATGCTTTCCATAGGCACTTGCATGATTTTATTTAATTATTAAATATTATTTTCACCTTTATAAGCCTGATAGTTTATTCATTGTAGTTTTTTATGCCTTTACAACTTGGTTAGAATTAAATGCATTTGTCTTCAAATGGTATTGTTGAATGTATTGCGTGGTGTTTTCTTATAGAAACATTTTATAGAACTGGTTTTTCATGTGTTTGTTGGTTTTATGGATCATAGTGTTTTTTTAGAAATTATTTCACATCTCTTTGAATTGGTATTTTCTCGAAACCTCGGTTTTATAGGCGGTTATTGTTTTCAAAATGTTGGGCATCTCATTGCGTGGCTCTTAAAATTGGATTGAAATGAAATCCATGTGTATATGCCCATTTGGATTTTGGTGTATATATTTGATTGAGTGTGTAGTGTAAGGAATCATCTTTTTTGTTTCTACAAAATTAAACATAGTATCACTAATTAAATATATGCTAATTCTTTGAAACATGGAACTTAAGGGCCCATTTATCTTTTTAAATACAAAAGTGTTGTTTAAAGTTGTTTTAAAAGAGCTTGTGAAATGTTTTCGTAAAGGCATTTGATTATGTAATAGTAGAAGCCCGATTTACAACACCATGTGTTTAATAAATTTGTTTTGATAACTGAATGATGTGACAGCCCAGTTGGAACTTTGTATGTTTGACATGTATGCATATATATAAGTAAATGGGGTGATCCTATCTAGGGTAACCATTTATGGGAGAACACATAGGAAGTGTCCGTGTTTAGTGTAGGAAAGTGTGGTGAGATGATTCACGCTTGTGAGGGCCTTCCAACATACACATTATTATGAAAACCACCCTGGGTTCCTGGGTGTCTTTTAGATGATTGAGTGACGGTTGCTAACCAACCCCAATTAGACAGGTTGGTACACCGAGATTTATTGTTAGGCCAAGCGAGCTTTTCCACTAGAATGGTCACTTAGGGAGGCTAGTTGGTTATAGACTTGGGAGCTTCCCCATACACCGACAGGTGGTTCCAAATCCATGTACGTCCATGGGACTTCTAGGGATGTTTATGATCACCCATGGTTAATGGATTATATACAATGCTTGTTTACATTCAATTGCAGTAGTTTATTTTCAATTTTCACTTTTTACTTGTTTTGCTATTTCCCAACATTGGTATTTTCTATTTTGGAATTTATTTATAAAATAACAAATGATTTTGGAAATGGTATGCAGCTTGTATTGGGTTTTTAAATGGGAACAACATGTTTCTTATTTTAAAATGTGAAAACCCAACTTTTATAACTGAATTTCAAACTTTTGACTGTGGACTGTTTCGGAAAAGAGAACTCTTGGATTCAATGGTTTATTCATAGCATCCCTACTTAGAATATCGCTGCTCACGCTTATTATATCTTTCCAGTTACGGGTTCAATTTATCATAGTGGTTCTTGGTTCTGCGTGTCAGTGTTGGAGTAGGCTTGGTTCTGAGTTGGGTGGTGACCATGGAGGTCACAGAGAGGTATGTGTAGTTTTTTTTGTTTCGCTGCTAGTTTCTTTCCATTAGTTTTTGTTTATCTATTTATCTTTTATTCATGAGACAAATCATTCCCAACAGTTGATGATCAGAACTAGTTTCCAACCCGTGGGGATCGAGAATGCCCCTCGGGCCATGCTGGGGGCTAGCTCGGGTGAACGGTTTAGGGTCAACCTGGGTTGGTTCGTGACATAATGGTATCAGAGGAGGCCCTTGTTTTTTTGGATGTCCAATATATGGAGATTAAGATTTCCAGGGCTCAAGAGGTAGGTTAGGGGCGGTTTCTTGATCACCACCACTCGCAATGAGACCTGAGTTACCAGGGGTAGTTTGGGATTTGAGTTTTTTTTTGTTTTGGGTTGTTTTGGATTGATGGATGATAATGGATGCGAATCAGGTTATGGTGTGGCCTCACATGGTGTAGTGACCCATGTGAAGTCTAAGTGCCCAGTTTAAGTCCTTCTTGGTGTTTTGACTTACTTGGGGCATGGCAAACCACCATGTCGTCGGGTTAGGCACATACACTATTTCCTCATTCTGATAGATTCTAGTTGGTTGTGTTTCGTTTTGATCTCGGTTGATGCGAGCATGTTTAAAAAAATTAAAGTGATTTCGAATTTAAAAAATTTGTTTCTTCCAATTTTTGTTTTGAAATTAGTAAACTGGGGTTTTAAAGAGAAAATGTATTGGTTTGAAAAAACTTCGCATGTGTTTGGATTTAGTATGGAGAAGAAGTATTTGAACCTGGACACTCTTTATGGAGGGTCACACATGTGTGGGTATGTAGAGAGACTGTGTGGGGGCACTTATTCACAGATGATGTGAGCGAGATTGAGTGAACACACATGTGACGGTCCATAAGGTTCCATAGGTGAGCTTTTAAATTTTAAAGAAATAACAATTTTGGAAAAGTGATTTTTTCTTATGTATGTATATGTTTGGCTTACGGGCCTGTTTCCCTTGGCTTTTGTTGTTTTTATGATTGATTTTTGGCTTGATGCCAGATTCGATGGTGTTTTTTGTGTTGTTATGAGTATTCCACCCAAAAAGGATCCAAAAGTTGTTAATGAGTTATGCCCAGTTCCCAGTTCCTTTTGGGGGTTACCTGCTTATCGAGGTAATCGTAGTCTATAAGAGGTAGTTGTATAGTTCAGAAAAATAGTGTGTCTTCAGGTTGTTGTGAACTCCTAGGGCATTTAAGGTATGTACCTTCATAGATTAATTTGAGGGTTTACTTCGGGACTAGTAAAGGTAGGATTTCTCATCGTTATTAGGGTCTGGGGTGTGGTTGGGGGGTCTTTTGAAGGTTCCCTGTCTGGAAAGGATCCTTGTCTGTACTAACTCCCAGTTTGTTGGACTATTCTCTCACATACCACTAGTGTGGATGGTTCATGCATTCTATGCTGCCTTGTCACATCCCTCTGAATTCTTCATACCGTGCGACTGTTCGGGCCACCAGGGAGAGTCATGAAAGAAGTGTCATTCAGAAGAAAAGAGTTAGGGACCAGATGATGAAAATTCTTGACTGTGAGGTAGGAGACGCTTCATCCATCAGGTCCCCAGCCACAGGTCTTAGGTTGAATCTTTCACACAGTTGGGAGTTGCCGAGGGTTTGTGGAACCTCAGTCCAGATAATATTTTCAGCTATGGGATGAAAATATCAAAAGATTCCTTTTTCTAGTCTTATTTTTGTCGTAAGATCATCCTTGTTGTGGTGGTGTGATGAGCTCATTTTATCATAATCCAAGCAACGTTATCTTCTCATAGTGTGGCTTTCAATTAATTTGTTTTCCTTGAAGGGTGTTGGACCCATGAATAAACGGATCCGTTCTGTTGTTGAGTTGATCTAAAATGTGTTTTTTAGGGGGATGTTTTTTTCGTGAAATTGATGGGAAGTGTTGAGTTTATTTCTCATCCTTAGGTTGTTTGGTTGTTCAGTATGTTGCTTTACGTCAAAGTCTTAGCTGTGTTGTTCAGTCCATGTGGGGAAAATGAATGAGTTTAGTTTGGGATGTTCCTGCGTGCCACCCCTGGGGGGTGTTCAATTTTCAAGGGTTTTTATATTAGTGAATTGTTGTGGTGGGTAGAACACTCTCATGTTCTCCCCTCAATCATGGGCAGTGGTTTTCATTGAATTGGTTGGGTGTGACATTTTTTGGGAATGGTCACCTCGATGATCTCAGTTCTCTATGATTTTGTCTAGGCATGGACTCATGTTGTGTCAACTGTTGGCTTGGTGACATTCTGGGGGAAGAAAGTGTCTATAGTGGGGAGAATTGTCACACCCTGATCATGGACGCCTATTATTTTATTCTTTTCCTGACCCTGCGTCTTTTGTACAGAGTTTTGTTTAGGTCTGGGTTTGAAATGTTTTGGAACGTTGATGTTTTTGGTGGGTCTCAAGCTGGTGCGCAGTCATCGTACCGTTAGTGGTGCCCGTGCGTTCAGCCCTGGTGAATGCACGGTTGCCTGATACTTAAGATAACAAAATTTTTTAAATTTTTAAACCACCCTGATAATATCATTTTTGCAGATAAGAATAACAATATGATCATTAAATTGATATTAATATTATTCTCATTAAATTTCTATTATTTTTATTTTTATTAAATTTTCATTAATGTTATTATTACTACAATTACTATTATTATTATTATTATTATTATTATTCTGGTATTATTGTTGTTAATATAATAAAATGAAGATAGAAAAAATGGATCCAACGCCTAATATACCCCCCATTTCTCTATTCTGCACCGCGGGTCATACCCCCTTCCTCGTTCTACGCTTCGCGCCCCATTACCTGCAGACCTTTCTCCCTTCCCCTACTCCTTACTTCAGCTGCACCCTCCGCACACCTGGCCTCCCGCAGGCACTCGGCAGGTCCTCGTCACCCTCGCTTTGCACCCCAGCGCCAGACTCCCCCGCTCAGCTGCTCCATCCAACTGCCGTGATCCGGCACCCATGGATCATCACATCGTGAAGTCGCCCTGCTCGCCAGCCTCCTCCTTCTCTTACTATACAGCTCACACCTCTCATCGACCCCGGCCTCACATTCGCCCACAGCTCCTCTTCCTTGTCTGACGACCAGCATCGACGAACTTGAAACCCCTTCCCGGCATCTATCCAGATAATCGACCCCCCCTCCATCTGTAGATCAACCGGTGCGAACCCAAACCCCATTGTACAGTGCATCTGTGTTGCTCTGACGTGGCCCGAAATCCCCTCTTCACATTTTCAAATGGTGTCTTGGGTCATGTTGGATCGCGTCTTGTCTACCGCCGCCGAAGGCAAAGTGATTTGGATCTCTTCAAACAGTCCACCATTATTCGTGGGGTGCGATTGGTCTTGCTGCATGTTTTGGTTCACTGTCACCATCAAATGTGAGAGTTTTATTATCGAACACACAATTATTTTTTTTGTTATTGTGTTTATAAGTCCTGATGTTTTATTGGTAGTGCAGATAATGTTTTCTGATGCAATCTTGGCTTTCCACGTGTTTTCATGTTTTCCACCACCGTCCGTGGTGATGTTCTTCATTCGTCGTTTTTTTTGCACACTTCGTTTTTGGGTTGTGTTTGTGTCTTTGATTCCCTTGTATTTAATTGGTTGGGAGCTGGTCCTCACCGTACTGACTTTGGTTGTCGAATGTCAAAAAGGTGTGGCGATATTTTCCTGTTGTGCTCACATTTTTTTTCTAGGTATGAATATATATATATATATATATTCCGAGTTCGCGTTCCCTAATGGCACGGGGAACACATGCTTCAGTTTAGAGGTGTGTATATATATACATATATATATGGAAGTGCATGTGTGCGAGTGAGCTACTACTTGAGTAAGGAATATTTGGCATGGTCCTGCTCTTGAGGTAGGTGTTTCCTTCCTTTACCTCTTTATAATGTTTTCCATAAGCACTTGCATAATTTCACTTAATTTATAATTGTTATTCATACCTTTATAAGAATGATATTTTATTCATTGAAGTTTTTTTATATCTTTCCAACTTTGTTAGAACTAAATTCCTTTAACTTCAAATGGTATTATTTAATGTCTTGAGTGGTGTTTTCATATTGGAACATTTTATGGAACTTGTTTGTCATGCATTGGTTGGTTTTAGGGAACATAGTGTTTTTGTAGAAATGATTTCACGTCTCTTTGAATTGGTATTTTTCTCAAAACATCATTTTTATGAGCGGTTATTGTTTGCAAAATGTTGTAGGTCTCTCTGTGCGGCTCTTAAAATTGGATTGAAAAGATATCCATGTGTATGTGCTTCTTTGGATTTTGGTGTATATTTTTTGTTGACTGTGTGGTCTAATGAATCATCTTGTTTGTTTCTACAAAATTGAACATATTATCACTAATGAATTTTATAGAACTTCTTTGAAACATGGAACCTAAGGGCCCATATGGATTTTTAAATACAAAAGTTGTTTTTAGAGTAAATGTAAAATAGATTTTTCAATGGTTTCATAAAGTCATTTGATTATGTAAAACTAGAGGCCCGATTTACAACTCCAAGTGTTTAAAAAAGTGGTTTTGATAACCGGATTATGTGACGTCCCAGTTGGAACTTTGTATGTTTGACATGTATGCATATATATAATTATATGGGAAACTCTTATCTAGGGTAACACTTTATGGGTGAACACATCGGAAGCGTTTTTGTTTGGGGTAGGCTAGTGCGGTGAGATGAGTCACGAGTGTGAAGGCCTTCCTACATACACAGTATTATTATAACCACCATGGGTTCCTGGGAATATTTTAGATGATCGAGTGATTGTTGTTGACCATCCTAGATTAGAAGGGTTGGTACCCCCTGGATTTGTGGTTAGGCCAAGCGTATTTTTCCATTGGATTGGTCAGTTAGGGCAGCCAGTTGGTTATAGACATAGTAGCTTCACCATACGTTGGCAGGTGGTTCCGAAACTAGGTACGTCCAGGGGACGTCTAGGGATGTTTAGGATCACCCATGGTTATTGGATTATTTACATTGCTTTTTTATGTTCCATTTCTCTAGTTTATTTTTAGTTTTCACTTTTTTTACTTGTTTTACTCTAGCCCAGCTTCAGTATTATCTTTTTGGGTTTTTATTTATAAAATGAAAAATTATTTGGGAAATGGTATGTAGCGTGTGTCAGATTTTTAAATGGGAACAACATGATTATTATTTTATAATGTGAAAACCTTACTTTTATATATGAATTTCAAACTAGTTTTAGTGGATTTTTTAAGAAAAGAGAATTATTGGATTTAGTGGTTTATTCTTGGCATCCCTACTGAGCATTTCAGTGCTCACGCCTATTATATCTTTCCAGTTGTAGGTTCAGTTTCCCATATAGGTTCCTGGTTCATCTGCTCAGTTTTAGAGCAGGCTTGGTTCTAAGTTGGGTGGTGACGTAGGAGGTCATAAGGAGGTATGTGCAGTGTTTTTGTTTCGCTGCTAGTTTTTGGTTATCGTTAGATTTTGTTTATCTATTTATATTTTAATCATGGGAAAAATCATTCCCAATGGTTATGTGTGGTTTCCCGACACTACTTTCCAACCCATGGGGATCACAAAATCCCCTCAGGCCATGTCGTGGGCCAGATCAGTTAACCAGTTCATGGTCGACCCGGGTTGGTTCGTGACACCCCTTGTTAGAGACTAGACCCGAGTGTAAAAAGATCTCACATATGGAAGTAACTACCCTTAATGAATAGAGTTGGATCAGGTGATAGGTTATAATACACCATGAAAATATGGGACATAATATAAGGAACCAGCCTTAAAACATTTGATAATCATGAATTAAATGAATAATTCACATTGAGGATCTTTTCAGGATTAGAGCTTTAGAGAATTAGGACATAACCATTACATCCCAATGGTTACAATGTAGACACATCTACTTAGTTTCAGTTTTTTCACAAAATAAAAACTCTTGAACAAAATAATCATGTCTACTTCCATGTTTTAGACAACATGAAATTTCCTTGATCCCATCCTTGACCCTATTCCACTTTATGTCCTGTGAAAAACATTTCAAAAAATTGGGATGAGGATAAAAAACTCAGTAAGGGTTATAACATAAGGAAAGGAAACAATAACCCTTAAAAAATACAAACCAATGAAACCATATTTTTCAATCATAAGATACCTTCTGAAATCATAATATTTTGGAATAACACATAGTAATCACAATTCGTAATGGTAACTTAAGGCATAGATTTCATACATACATTATAGATATCATAGATACATAGGGAGTCATATTTGGAATACCCATAACAGTATACTCCATAAATCTCGTCGTAGAAACATTCACGTTTACCTCGTTTACATTACCCAATGCATTAGAGAGCTATCTTGGGATCACCTGCCCTAGGATTATCACGGAACCACCCGTATACATAAAAATGTCCAAGAACCATAACATAATCATAACACATAACTTAACCATAAAGGAAAGATAACGTTCCCACATTGTAATAAAAATATAACATTTTATGATATTGAAATAATAAATCCATTATAAAAACCATTTTCAATACCAAAATACATAAAAACAGTATGTGGTATTTATTTTCCTTTTAAAAACTTTACAGCTTGTTAATGAAGCCAAATTTCAAATAATACTCGCGGCGGCAGAAAAGGTCGTTGTCACCGCTTACATTAAAAAAAGAAACATTCCATTTTGTTATTTAGTAATATGATTCATAGAGAAAAGATTCCATTTGAATGAAATTTAAATCCAAAAGGGTTTTATACACTGTATAAAAGAAAGTCGTATATAAATCAAATAATTCCTCAATGAATGGAGATTTAGAAGAAGTCCCTTATAAAGATGGTATCCTTAGATTAATGATAAATCAATGACATAATTATGTGTGACAAAAATAAAGACACCCAATATAATTGGATATTAAGTGTAAGACAATCATAGGTCATTCACACATATTCATATCATGACATAATCAAGAAGTATAGGTTTAACTTAAATAATTGAAATTGGATTAAGAAGTTCCCTTACAAAAATTTGGTAGCCGAACGTCGTCATATCAAATATCAAAAAAAGGGTTGATGAGAGAAAGAAGGGTATCTCATCACTTAGACATAATATTTTTATCAATAAAGATATATAATAACATATCCCAACATAAGAATATGTGAATTAAAATACATAACAAAAATAATCCTTTTAAAAAGAAGAGGGTGAAAGGTTCTATTACAAATTTGGTAACCTACGAAACGTACACCCCATGAAAGAAGGAAAACAAAATGTTGATGTAAATACCCATAAAATGATGTATATTACTGAAAGATTATAATAATGGGTAGTACATACACCAATCAAAGGATATAGTGGAAAATATAGCATGAATATCATGGGAATAAAAAGTGAGATAAAAACCCCTTACCTCGTTGTAATAAATCGATTCATATGATCAAAAGATAATAAAACCAAATGAATCACCTAATACCATGAATAAAAATATAATAATGAAAATATATATCAAATTTATGTTCACAATACACCACATGAAATAAATAATTGGCGAACTATGGAAATCTCACAGAATTAAAAGTGAGATAAGAAATCCCCTTACCTCAATTCTGACTTGTCTTGTTCAATTAATTATATTCCTGAATAATATACTTTGGTCAATTTATAATTGCTTAAGGAATTCCTTTAATGTTTATTATTCAATTCATATCACATATTATCAAGTTATAATAATTAGTTCATTATGTTAGTTCATATCATACGTTTTGTCGATGTTCGGTACATGAGTCAACAATGAACTTGATTGAAGAGAATTGTCCATGTAGTTATAAGTAAATCATCTCCGAAATGGTGTTAATGATTTAATTATCATATATATCCATTATATATGTATTTAATAATATTCCATAATGCTTGGAGATATGAAATGAAATGTACCGTTCATGGAGATGGTAGGTCGTACGTACGCATGAACGCTACTTTCATTTTTTTGGTCATATTAATGGACTTTAAAACTAAATGAGGCATAGATATATTATAATTACAGTATAATAAACATGTTATATATGTATAATAAGTTAATTAATTACATTCTTTATAAATTCCATTTTGTCATGATCGAGTCACATCACTTGAGGGCCGGTTGTCCGCACTTCCTCATATGAAATTATCGCATTTCAAAAACATGCAAAGTATAAAGGTATGTTTTAAATATAAAATACAAAAGCATTGAGAGGACATATATATATAATATATATCATATATAAATATAGTGACATATTAATGGCCACCATGAAAGGTGTTAAAAAAAGATTGAACAATCATCATTTCCTGATGCAGTAATTCGCCACCCACAGAAATAGTATGTTCTTTAACCATTAGAGGGAGGTGTGTGTAAGTGTAGGTAGAATCCTTATCATAGAAACATACTTTTATATTTAGGTTATTTTAGTTATTATGGGATCAAATATGAATAATATATTGGTGAGTGAAGAAGGAAAATAAAATAATGAAACTCAAGAGAATACATTACCTCTAAATCGGGTAACTCTTTTTGGTTTGAGCCAAAGGCTTCCTTCGAAAGACTTCTGCCCAAAGTGAGGCTTATAAGAGTAATAGAGGTATGTGGATAGATAATATGAATAGAGTTTGGAAGATCGTAGGGCTTCATATGTGTGGGTAAGGGGGTAGAGGTGGGGGCCTTTTATAAGAGGGAGGAGGTTCACTTTTGGAAAGTCTTGAAATGTTAAATTATTATAAAATGGTTATCATATTTTAAAGGTCCAATAATCATATATTTATAGGATAAGGTTATAAGGGTTAGAAATACACCCATAAAATTGGTTTTCAATAAGTTTATGTCTTATATTTTACCTTATATTTTCATTTTATTTAAATCGTTCATTAATGAGGTAATCACTGCATCATCATGGTGTCATAAATAAATTTATTTATTTAATGTCTAAAAATTATAAAAAAATACCATGATGTATTAAATCTTTTTAACTTTACAATTACTACTTATATTCTAAGATATAATATATGTAAACAATCTTAAAATTGTTTTACTTAGGATATAAAAACCATTGTTATATTTCTCTTCTTTTTAAAAACAATGTCATAAATGTCACTATCACACCCATGTGACTCTATGAGCCCTCATGTTCGGCACAAGGCATACCATGGTCGGCCATGACACAACCAAGATGATTTGGACACATGTTTGTGTGATTTTATATTATTATGATATTATTTTATTACCCTTAACTACCTCATTACTAATTAATCAAGATAATTAAAGATAATTGACGTCATTACTATTCCGAATGTCCAAAAACAAAAGAGTATTAATTAAATAATTTTGAAGTTATGATTCCAAATATGGAATCCATTTTACCAAATGCCAAAAACAGAAATTTCAGTAATTAATTTAAAAATATTTCCTGTTGTCAAAACCAAAGACGGGGTTTTAAGAAGTAAAATTTATCAAAAGATTGGCTTGTTTTTACATCCAATTGAAAAGTGAAATTACTTTCAATGAACAACATTGTATTAAGTGATAAAAACATAATTCAATTACACTTTAAAATCTATTAAAATTGAAATATAACTATATAATTATATTATATGAAAATGTAGTTTTGAAGTAAAATGCAGTATTGTTCCATATTCATTAAAAATGAACATTTTTCAGAAAAATACCAAAAATTTATCAAAAGTAAATTTGATATTCCAAAATAAAAAATTATTTCCATTTTAAAAAATTGAAAAAATAAATGTTACATTAAATAATTTTATAATTAATTCCCGCTGTCAAAAAATATCGTGTTTTTAAGAAACAATATCTATAAAAAGATTGATACTTGTTTATGTCCAATTTCAAAGTGAAATTAATTCCAATGACCACCATTGAATTAAATGGTAAAAATATATTATAATTACACTTTAAAAATAATTAAAAAGATAATCTATCCATATAAATAAATTACATTAAAAGGAGTATTGATTTAAAATACAGCATTTTTCACTATTCATAAAAAATGAACTTTATCGGAAAAATTACAAAAATTTACACAAAGTAAATTTTAATGTCCCGATTCTAAAAAAGGACTTTATATTTAAAATATAACATATAAAATTGACAAAAATTAGTTTTAAAACATGGTTCTCTATCAAAAGGTGGTTAATCGACCTTTTAATGAATATTAAAATATTTATGCTTAAAATTGGATTCATTCGCATTTTAAGTTTCTATCATTTATTGGGTAATTGTTAAAATATTTACCAAACATATATAATCATTTTGTAGTTAGTTCTGTTCATTCCTTCCATTACAATGGCTAGGCATTAACTACCATTTAAAATAATATTATTATATTATTAGTGTGCAGCATAAGATTTCCAAGAAACTCGTTGTTGCATATTGGGTACGCCATCGAAGATAGCATTCCTTTTAAAGTAATATTAACATTTTATTCGCATACATTAATAAATATGAAAATTTCATATTCCTTATTTACCTGGGATGTTACATCCTTCGCCAGTTTTTGGGAATTGCGTCCTCGCAATTTTAAAATTGGGCATGGAAACTTTATTGAAAGCCCCAGATCGGAAAAGGAGTAAATTAAACTATCACTTTAAAAGAAAGAAAGAAATGTAAAAAGGTTACAGGAGAATACAGATAATAGGATTCCATGAAAACATGGATATGGAGGAGAAAAAAACCATCAATTTCTGATGTAGAGTGATAGAAAATATGTCTAGGAGAACGTTAACCAGCAGAAAATCACAAACTTGTAATGGGTTAAACAGTATTTGATTCCCCAGTAGCAAAAGATAAGAGACAACGTTTTTTTTAAGTTACTTTTCATTGAGGAATTTTTTTATGATCTTAATAAAAAATAATTAAACATACTTACTTGTTATATAGACTTTCAACTTTTACTATATTTTTAACACAAACTCATATTTGAACCAAACGATGAGTATTCTAGATGACTTGTTCACATTAAGAGCGCTAAAATCAACATGGAGAGAATCACATAATCCAAAAAAGTTGAACTATATATTTCCCATGTCTTTAGACCTTAACCAAAAACGAAATTGTTAGTACAAGATCAGATAATCCCCAAAAGGATAATCCTTTATAAAAAGAAATACTACTCTTAATCTCCAAAATTCAACAAAAAGAACCCAATGTTTCATAAATACCATTAAATAAATAGATATCTATAAAATTCTTAAAAGTAATCCAAACTAATATTGAAACCCAAATCTATGAAGGATTTAATCATATAGTATTTCAAGGTAAATCTTAACATTTATCTCCAAATAACATCAGTTACTCTTAATGTCTCATACTGAAAAGTAATTAACCTAATCACATCTCCTCCATGATTGGTTAATAATTTCCCAAAAATAAACTTCTTCCTCATTCATAAGATCATCTTGCTAAAAAAATTAGTCATAATAACCAAGGACTTAACGTAGTCCAGTGGAAGGCGATAAATACCAGTCGCACATTGGTTGTGGGATCGATTCACACAGTTTCATCCGACACGACGGGTTTCCACACAGTTTGCGTGTTGTCCATTTTTAAAAACTACATAATTTTATAACATTCCCAAAAAAAGATAAATTCATAAAAAATTAACCATAACATATTTTAACCACATAGGTTATTTAATAACTTTCATTTTTCATCCCAAAATGTATAAACCGGTAATTACCTCAAATTCGAGGATCATATAAACCAAATTGGTTCTTTATAACTATTCGCACAAACGAAAAGATAATTATTCCTTGAATAAAATTTTCATATATCAAACATCAGGGTTATTTATTTACAAGGGATGTTATACATAATATAAAATTATGGAAACAAAAATCATCCCAAAATGTATATGAAAATAAAAAAATAAAAAACAGAAAAAAAATACTGGAAATAATATCCTGAGACAGGGGTTAAAAAACAAATATATCCAATATAGAAATATCTAGCATGGTCTACAAAGTCTAACTGGAAACATGAACATTATTTGAATATTTATATAGTGAGAATATCATGTATACATATTATGGTCATAGTCACATACTATCATGAACATGTGAACATATCTTACTAATGAACCCATGAGACTGCAATGAAATAAAAAATACCTAAGAAGGATGACTAATTAACTCCATCCTCAATCAGGAACAATCACCAAATAATGAATCTATGTAAAATAAAATAAATATACTTATATCAATAAAAAGGGAAACTCAAAACACAATCCCATAAATTTTATGCTCTCATACTCAATTTTCCAACATCATGGGGCTCCCACTTCTTTAATATATAATCCTTACTAAAGAATCATAGGAAAAAACTTTACAACAGGTCACCTACATGATATTTTCCATCACTCCCACTAGAAGAATCTTAATTATCTATTGTAATAGTGGGTTACCTAGACTCAAAATGAACAGTAATTTTGCTTACCTTATCATGTATACAGTTAGTTGTATATAACGTTTACGTACCATAATTGTGTTGTTATTTCTACATATTTTATTTAATTTTAATTTCTATAGATTAATTTCCATATGAATAGATAATATAATATCTTATGCATTAATAAGAACCTTGAGATACTATAAAAATAATCTTAAACAGTTATCAAATGGTCTAAATATATATTACTAACAGTAAAAAGTAGAAGTTTGACTATCAGGTGCTGGGGAATCCTAATCATTGAGCCCTCTCATGAAGTTCGCACATGGTAATCTCTAGTACTGTGAACTTGAGGACAGACATGCCAATAAGAATACCACATTATTGGGTGTCATTGGTTGTTCCTATCTACAAACACTTGTATTGGTCTCCCAAATTGAGATCATTTCCAGTGTGTGCTATTTAATTTCATACTTTAATGCATGTAAAACACCATGGTAATGAAATCGTGGTGAGGTATCTTGTGTTGGGTACTTCATTGGTGGTATAACATTAGTTTAATGGTCAAGAAATGATTTTTCCCTACCATGTTAAGGATGTTATATAAATCATGCCAAGTTGATAAAGATGGTTCTACCTTCATAAGAATTTGTCTAAATTAGAAGAAAGGTAAATCCATTTGGTTAGATCAAAATAATAATAAATCATAAATAGGGTGATGAAATCTGTGTGTGTACTTATTTATATGGAATCCAAATACAAAGAGATAATATTACACAATACGTGTTCGTGGGTTGGATGTTTTTTCTATGAAAATACATATCTATTTAGGGTAATTGATGGGTTTCTACACTCAACTCTTATACTGTGGATTTTATTCCATTCTATCGGGATATGGAGCTAGAGGGTCACACATAATAGCTTATTCGAGAATCTTCTGTATTCAGTTGATTAGGTATAACAAACATGGTAGGCCACACCATTGGGTCCGAGTCTTCAACAAGTTATCAATCACCAATAAACAAATAAATTCATTATTATTCAAGTTATAAATAATTGGGTTGAATTTATTCAAATGAATTTACATGTTATATAAATACAATAAAATATTAATTAATGTAATATTATTTTAATATTCTATGTTTGTTCAAAATTAAGCGTGAATGTCGAGTCGAGTTAAATGACTTATGATTATTCTATATAAAATTATATATATATATATATAACATGTATATGAAAAAATAATAAATAATTGGATGCATATTATTTTATCGTAATTATTTATTTACTGTATTTTAAATAAATAGGGGATGAGGAACCTAATCGGGTATTTTTAAACATCCACTATATATATGTGGATAGAGGCTCGTGTTTGGGACTATTCATGGAGAGAAACAGAGAGCCTCTATCTCTTCTACTACTTTCTAGAGATAGAGACTCTCCATCCAAGTTCTAAGATCACATTCATCCTCTGGCATGAAAGTCATATGTATGTAGTGATTGTTGGGGCATTAAAGCCAGCGTTGGATCCTATAGTAGAACCCAGAATTCGACGTACGATTCTCTATAGTATTTCTGAAACATGTGTGGATGATCTTGGGAGATCCTAATATATATCTTTCATGCAATGATTACTAGTGACACATTTTAGTCAGATGCAGCTTTATATTTGAACATGTGTGTTATTCATTTTATTTTATTTTAACTTTTAATTTATGTGAGATCCACGAACCATACCTGGGTTCGGATTTTCAGCGATGACTTGTTCAGTCATCTTGATGATGAATAATTCTAAAATCCATAGCCCACTTACTTCTGCTGAGTGCAATAGTACATTCAATTAGTATCAAAGGGAATTGTTTTCAGTCCCTTAAAAAGATACAAAGTACTTACTAGGTTGGAAACCTGAAAGGGGATCTTTGGATAAATTTCTTGTAAACCATATGAAAATTGAGAAATAAAAATAAAAAGGCACAAAACATGTCAAGCTGAAAACCCAAAATGGGATACCTATGGAAAATCAAATTCTCACCCTCTAGGTAATATTCATATTATGTGTAGGAAAAAAGTTGGTTCATGACATAAAAAGGCGCATAAATTGTATATTTGTTTATATTAACATACCAACAGTCTAATTAGGCTAACTATTCCCCACGGCCTTGGAAATATTTAGAGCGCTCTCTCATATTTTTCATTGTAATTAAAAAGTGATAAAATTCAATCAAATGATTAATTTTCAATGTTGTATTATGATTATAATGAGGATAAAAATGAAAGAACAAGTGAATGGAAAAAAATACTTCCATTTATGTTTTAGGATATTGGGGAACATCCCCATATTGGAGAGGTATAGCTCAATAATTCTCTATATCTTGTTGGAGCTCGACGGATTATACAGAAGCATTCTTCTTAGTGTAACAACCATAACATTCATTAATGGTATCCTTACCTTAATATAATTATTTTATATGGGATAGAACACAGTCACTGAATATAGATCCCAATAAAATCATCATTCTAATAAATTAATAATGAAATAATTTTTATATATATAAATTAAGAAACATATACTCATGAAATAGTAACATGACCACTGTAATAGTATTATGACCATTAGGAATAGTAATCTAGACAATAGAATTGTAACAACACTTACCAAAATATAAATATAATTTAAAATTCTTATAAATGAAAATTTTATATAATTATATCATCGAATAAATAAATAAATTTTTTAAAAATGATAAATTATTTGTTAGAATTTTTGTAAAATAGAATTGTTTATTTAATATTTATAGCTAATATAATAATTTTAAATAAAATTTATTTTCATAAAATATATTCAGAAAAAAAATTATTTTTTATAATTATAGAATAATTTAACAATACGTTAGTTAATTTTTCAAAGTGTCATAAAATCAGTTATAATATTAAAATCATTATTTATCAAATAAATAACGGTTTTAATTAAAATTGTAATTTATCATATTTAGAAACTTATATGCAAAAAATAGAGCCTATTTAAAAATTCTACATATCAAAAAATTATTATGCTGAATTTTTTGTATTTTTCAAAAATAGATAAATTTTTAGTGAATAATGAAATACATTAATTTATGGTGTGTAATATTATAAGTTGAATACGTTAATTTTTGTGAAATTTTTTATGTAAGAGATAAATAGTTCCAACTCACATGAAATTGGTACTATATTTAGTGAAAAAAATAAACACTACTTTTTGTATTGATCCAATAATAAGAAAAAAATTAACAAAATAACCCGAAAACACCCCTATCCTCCCCAATAAAAACCACCCATAACCAGCTCTTCCCATATCACCATATAAGCCTTGAATATAGAATAAATTCCCCCAAATCAACCCCTATTCCTCCTCCCCACATCATATACATTATTTTATCAACAAAATAAAAAAAGATAGCTCATTAATGAGGTTTTCAAGGAGAAGAAATTCAAGAGGAAAAATATTCTTTCATTCCCTTTTAATTTCATTATTTTTTCATATTCTCTCATCAAATACCCTATCCAAATATAAATTAAAAATCCATTTTCATATATATACAGTTATTATATTATGTTATCATAATATGGTTCGTCAGGCCTCGTCCCTTGTAATTTTATTCTACAAAAGAAAACATTATCCGCGACATGTAAATTCACCACCATCATGGACGACACCTTTTACTTTCCATTACCTCCTTTAATGATGGTCATAAAACCATTATTATTATTAAATAGGGTTTTATTAAAATTATTATATGTTATTTAATTATATGTAACCATTACATAAACATGATATTAAATTAAATGATATAAGTTCGTGAGGGCCATAATACCGCTAGAATAAATTAAATCATTTCTATTAAAATTTTATCTAATGAATCATCCTCATACCATATAAACCAATGATATATTATACAATTTATAAATATTTATGTTCTTTAATAACATTCAATTTTAATTCTGTATAATTATTCTCAATATAAATTAACATCCATACATTTATATAAGCGAACTATTCATGAAAACTAAAAAAAAATTGACACTCCAATAGTGAAAAAATTGAACTCTAAAACTCATAGAAATGGACATAGATGAATTTAAAAAAATTATAATAAGTAAAATACATGTATAATATTTTATTTATTTAGTAATAAACAAATATAATTTATTTATCTATTATATAAATGTTGACAAAGAATTCAGATATATAAAAAGGGGATTCTTGAAACCAACTCCTTTGCATTGGGTTATTCAACTTTTGTGCCAAATTTAAGTGTGTATATTCTTTTAATATTACTAAAATTAAATTTAATTTTTCATACATTTTACATTTCTAGGAAATAAATGTTTTCAATATTATGTAATGATGAATATAATATTTTTTTCAAAATAACTCTTCTTTGTAAAATACATCTTGAATCCTCTTGAGATTATTTCTTCTTCACTAACATGTGAATTTTTCTATAAAAATTATTCTCTTCCTTTTTTCATAAGGGAAACTAAAAGTTCATTAATGTATATATTATTTATGAAATAATTATTGAAAAAATTATTTTTCATGGGTTATTTCATATTTAACATTTTTATATGTTCTATGTGGCACACTTGATAATTTAAATATTACGATGTAATGAGTATGTTCAGAGAAATATAGTGAAGCAATTCATTTGGAAATGTGACGTGTCTCGTTATATAATGTTCAATATGCATATAAATGATTATTTCTTTCTTTAAATTGTTGATTTTATTATTATTCACACATTTTATGCATGAATATGATGCTAGTTTTTCACAACTATATGTAGTATTTGACAACAAAGACATTTTGTTTCTTTTTTTACATAATCCCCCATTCGATACCTTTAAAAAATTATTCCTATTATTATTATTATGATAACCCTAATCTAATTTAATTAGGGTGATTATTATGATCAACAATGTTATATTGATTTAATATCTTATTTATGCTCTTACTGGGCTTTTAGATCACCCATTTATTTGATGTATATCCTGACGTAATCACGTGTACCAAGGAGTATGTGAACATTAATAGGCTAAAAAATAATTTTTAAATAAATGTTTATTTTTTATTGTTGTGAATTTTGTGTATATGAATATTTTCCCAAGAAACTAAACATTTGGACACTAGTTTCTTAATGATTTTATGCTATTTATACTAATAATGATGTAACGATCATGTAAGAAAAAATAGGGTCTCTATAGTTGGAATCAGATCATGGATTACTTAATTTGGGAATTAAGATTAGAGAACATTAGTGAAAAACCTTAGCAAGAGACTCGGTATATGTAAAAAATCAAGAATCATTGTTTTGTAAAAATTATAAACACGGAGAACCAAATAAATATTCCTTTATATTTAATTGTGTAATGGAATAAATAATTTATTCACTAATTGTTGAAATATGTTTTGTTCAAACCATTTTTATTTTAGAAAAAAATTTGAACCATAAAAAACGATGAAAAAACCCTCATGAGGGATAATTTAGTGATTTCCTAAATGAAATCTCCATTGACATTGGAGGTGGAGTTCAAAATTTCATGGAGAAGCTTATCCAACTATTTCAAAATATGAATAATAACCTGAATAATGTGGAACATCAACCTTCACCTCGAGGGAGGAACCAACTATTGAATATTTTATGTGCCAAAGACCACTGATATTTAGTGGATCTTTCAACCCACAACTTTCAGAAGATTAGGTAAACTCAATGGAGAATATCTTTTCTATTATCCTCTATTATAAGAAAGAGAAGGTAACTCTATTCATATATCATTCTGATAGAGAGGCTGATCAATGGTGGGTTTTCATTAAGAACACCCAAATGCTTGATGAAATTGAAGAGATATAGTGGGAAATCTTAAATAAAATATTTCTTGTTAGTTATTTCCCATAATACCTTCATATAATTATGGATAAATAATACATATAGATGATGGAAAGGGAAATAGAATCATTCATGACTAAAAAAAGAAATCATCACATGGTTTTAAAGGTATGCCTCCAGTATTGTTGTCATCAATGATATAAAATTTTATAGATTATATAGTGGTTTAAAACCACACCTTTAAAAGGCTCTAAATCTCCAAGACATTGCGATCTATGAGTATGTGGTTTGATGTATTCTCATAATATATATGGATTAATGAGAACCGTATCATGGTTATGGAGAAAAGAAGAGAAGAATGGATTTTTCAATTTAGTGGATCAAATGAAAAAGTATGAAAGAGGATCCAACAACCCACATGTAAAATGTTGGGAAGAAAAATCATGTGAATTTAATCAAAGGAACGAAGAAATAATTAATGCAAAGCAGAGATGTCCTTAAAGCTCATTAATGTACAATAGCTCGAATAGCCCGAAGGCCTTCATTTTTATTGATTTTTGATAAGCCCCCTTTCAAGGGATGAGGGGGAAAACTTACAAGGGTGGTAGGATCAGAGATTACATGGCCCGTAGGCTTAGGAGATTACATGACCCGATGGTCTTAGGGAATTCAACTAGACTATCTCCAAGGAACTGCCCCTCACCATCATCTACATCATGATAGTATCTCTCCACCTTCAAATGGTCATCTAGCTAGGCTTCTCGTGCAAGCACAGGATGGTCCATATGGCATAGCCATACCCTATCATTCTGAAAAATCCATTTGGCTCTGCTCTAGTGGGTGAACCTACTCTGAATCCTCTTCTGGGGCTACTCTTTTTTTGTAGAGTCTGTTTAGGGAAACTGCATTTGGTCCGAAGGCCTTGAGGTGGAACGAAGGCCTTAAAGGTGGCCCGAAAGACTTACAGACCCGAAGGCCTGGGTGGCCTGAAAGCATTATACACTCCAAGCCCAAACTGGTGCCCAAGGTGAACAGCTCCAGCTACTACAGTACCCACACAGTACCTGCTGCAGTACCCACATAGTGTACAGTTCTACTACCATACCTTACAGTGTATAGTTCTACTACAGTAACGCATAGCGTGTAGTTCTGCTACAGTCCCTGCTAAAATACTGCTACAGTACCCCAAAAATACACTTCTACCTGGTTTTGACCCTGGGTCTCGCGGGTGCACTTAAGGATACCTCACCAACTAGGCTGAGGATCACGTGAAAGTAATGTAAAATAAATATAAATAATATAGTTAAGATGATGGATCAAAGTAGAGAACCACCCATGTTTAAATTATACAATTGTAGGGTGAAAGGGCACTATAGAAGCAAATACATTAAACCCAAACTCCTCAATGGTAATTAAAATCAACAAAAAATAATTCCAAATCTAGAAGGGAAACATTATTCCATCACTATAGCTAAATACGGGCAAGAAAAAAAGTCATATATTGTACACATACTATTCACTCAGGAATAGAAAATGTCTTTTTTAATTTTTCATATGCACATTCATTTATAACTTTAATGTTTTATAGCGTTATTTAATCAAATCCATGATATCTTGAAGTAGAGATATCAACAAAAAACCTAGTGTTGTGGTCATTTAAACCCATGTGTTAGACTTTTAGCCTATTAGTGTATGTGGGAAGACTCATCCTGTGAATCTCATGATACATTCCTTGTTTGAAGTTGATGTTATACTGGGCATGGATTGGATCTTATTATATCAAGAATACATTGACAATATGGAAAAGTAAATATCATTTAAAATTCCAATCCATCTTGTTATCCTATAAAAATGGAAAGAAGACCACCAATATCACATGAAACGTCCCACGATAGTGTGGGTGTGGATTCCCTATGAAGAATCATACCTCATTCGAATGGTTAAGTCAAAGGAAACTATCAACTAGGTGGATTTTCCCATTGTGACAGAATACATTGATATATTTTACAAAGAGTTCCACAGTCTTCCCCCTGATTATTATGTAGAGTTATCAATAAAACTCATACCCATAGCTAATATTATCTCACAATTTACATATAAGATGTCAACTATCAAAAAGGATAAGTTAAAGAAGAAGCAGGAAGTACATTTTCAAAAACGGTTCATACATCCTAGTGTATTACCTTGAGTTGTTTTTGTGCTATTTATAATCAAATAGGATAGATCCATGTGGTTCTATATCGATTCTTGTGTGTTAAAAAAGATCCCTATAATGAACCATCATCATATTTGAAGGATTGATGAATTTTTCGATCTACAACAAGGTACTCAATACTTATCAAAGGTGGACCTTCATTCTGGATATGATTAAATAATGGTTATAAAAGAAGATATTCATAATACTTTTTCCATATATGGTATAAAAATAATGATCTTTAATGATGCCCTTCATACTTATAAATACCCCTACTATCTTTACATATTTTATTAAAATAGTATTTATATACTACCATGAATTTTTTTGGAAGTTTTTATCGATGATATTATCATCCCCTCCATGATCAAGGTGGAAAAAATGATCTTATATGGATTATGCTGGTTAAATTATGAAAGGATAAATTGTACTAAAACATCATCATGTTTTTATTTCGGATAAACCAAGTTATATTATTGAGAAACATGATCCCAAGTGAGGGAATTTAAGTTGAACCTTCAAAATTAATCGAAATTAATGAATAGCCTATACCAACTAGTGTCATGTAAATACACAATTTTCATGGATTATTAGGGTAATACCAAAGTTTTGTGAGAAATGTCTCATGATTCCTTAGCCCACTAACTATGTCACCAATGAAATAGGTAAAGTATGTCTAGATAGAATAATGTTTGGAAATATTCATGGAACTAAATAATAGTCTAATCACTAAAAAGTTTATCACACTGACAACTAGTGGGGAATGTTTTTTGATATATAGTGATGATTAAGAAAAGGAAGAGGTAGTGTAGTCATGTAGAAATTAAAACTAATAACCAACGCCTCGTGATAGTTTAAGACCCATGAGAAGAACTAATTGATGCATAATCTAGAGTTAGAACCTATTATCATCTCTCTAAAGATTTGGTTACACTATATATATTGTGATAAGTGTGAAATATATACCGATCGCATGATTGTATAGAATATATTCACACAGAAGGAACTCAACATGCATCAATGAATATGGATATATATAATCAAGGATTATGATTTCCCTATTCACTACTATTAGTGAAAAGTGAATAAAGTATATGATTATCTTAACAGAAAAAATCTACTACTCTTTCTATGATATAGATTGAGAAAGAAACTATCTTCATGGATATACAACGGATTGATCCAAGAATCATAAAAACATGGAATATATCCTATATTTCCCAAATGACTATGAAACCATCAATCCAAGAGAATATATTAAGATTCACAAAGGGATGATGGGGAGATAAAAAAGTAGGTGAAATATATAAAGTAAGGGAAGATACATTAGTTCCAAATCGATGATGACGGTGTGATTAGGTTTGCAACCAAGCTTTGTGTTCCCTCATCACATGAGATAAGGAAGGATATATTGGATAATCCACACAGATCACCTTCTCCTATCCATCATAGATTTAAAAAGATTTACTGTGATATTCAAGAACACTTCTAGTGGGATAACATAATGAAGTATATTTCCGAGTAAATCATAAGGTTTTGGATATTTCATAAAGTTAAATAAGAATTATAAAATTATATGTGGATGATGAAACAATTTCCTATACCCTTGAGAAAATGGTATATTTCAAGGAGTGTCTAACTTAAGCCTCTAATGTGGACAATTGATTTCATAAAAAATATTCATCTTTAAAAACTAATATATTTCTTCCTAATATTTTTTTGGGAATTGGGGTTATATTTGAATCATGTTTTTTAATTTTTTTAATTCTTTTGATAACTAATGAATTCGGTTTCATGGGGGTTTAAGAATTTATTAAAGACTTAGTTAACTACAAATAATAATTTATTTATTGCTTTATAAATACAATCTCATTGGGCCAACTAAGAATATTTTCATTATATCTGGATATGGTGGTTCTAGGTCATGGATACCCTGTTATAATTTAATTGTTTTCATAAATCATTGTGTGATGCATCATGTTGAGGAAAGTTTCAATTTTAAATGATGTGATCTTATGATATATTATAGTATGGTGACATATAGGCCATGATTGCAATGTTTATGGTAGCATTTAATTATTCAAATTATGGAATTGAGGGATACATGTAGATGGATTGGGTTGAATTTGTTATTTATGATTGTTTATTTTATATATATCTAAGATATATTATGGTATATACATCATTTTTTATAGATTAGTATGATTCCTATGGAACTAAGAATTTCAGAATTTGATTATTAAATAGTTTACACCATGGGGTGGGAAGCTGGGTTGAATATGTGTCAATGATGAATCATGATGAACCTTATAAGTGGATGGATTATTCCAAGGTTTAATTTCATGAGGATGATAAAAAATTTAATTAAGAAGTTTTTAATGAATATCATTTAGTGAAAGTATCTTGTAATGTTATTGTTCTTATAAGATATATATTTCGTAGTGGTGTTATCCAAATGTTCTAGAAACTATTGTTGTAGTTTACATCAAGTATAATTAGTTTCAATTCGTATATTTGTGGGAAATATATATTACCTATCTTTAGAGAATTAAAACGTTACCCTATCAATGTCAGTAGAGTGACTGACACCATTGGACTTTAGAGGTAGTTTTCCCTAATATCTAATTTTCCAACAATTGATGACTGAATACACTCTTTACTATTCCCTCTTCAACATATACAATTATTTATTTGTTTTCAAGAGGGTTACTCTCCCAATATATTTATTAAATGGTTGTGGTGTATTTTTGAAATTTCACACCCATGTTCTTCCGTATATAGTATCATAAGGATTATTCTAAATATTACTTATATGGGTTGTGATGACTTATGGTACAATATACAAAATATGATATATTTTTTGTCTCCCATAAAATAATTGATATTTGGATATGGGTATATAGATGTATATATTATTTGTTTCATAATGTTTAATACATATTAAGGTTTATGTTGTGTTGTAATGTGGGATTTTTATTGAGGAGAGATTGTTATACAAGTGAGATACTAATGTGAGAGTAAAAAACTAGTAGAGATGTGGTAGCCTGATAACTTTATTTTTATATAACATTAGAGATTATATTATATATACATGAGATACATTGTGATTGTTCCATGGTGACACAATCAATTTATCATACATGATTTGGTGATGAGTTAGAATTGACTATTTATCCATTAGGCTTTATATTTCCATCATTATTTTTTGCACGAGAGGCCCTGAGGAGGATCCTATTGACTTTATTTTTCATACACATCTTAGTTATATAGAAACTATAATTTAGGACCACTAAATATGTTTGGAGATCCACCTAGATATTACAATATTGTAGAGTCATTCATTAGAGGTTTGGGATTTGAGGTCACAATCGAGGATTTTGTTTTGAAATTATATTTTCTCTTGATCATTAGTATTATTTTTATGAAATTACATGCATTAATTGGAATCACATTTATTTTTTATGATAATGATTTATTTTTTAGTTTTATTTTATCCATCGTTAATCATATTCTTCTTATATTATAATTCCCCCATGATTATGTATGTTATACCCTATGCATTTGTCACTATCCAATGGCCTATTTGAAACAATTGATGAGAATCATTATCTAACCTCTCCCATTTTCATCCCCTGAGGATATTAGATGGGGGGATTGTTTCATGAGATAAAAATATTATTATATACATGTATAATAATTTTCATTAATAAAACAATCAATCAACTATAAATTGATTTTCAATTTGATAAAAGTAAATATATTCTAATTTTGATGTAAAAAAAGAATATATTTATTTTATAACATTATATTTTAAGTGAAATATTTATATCTATTAAAAAAAATAACTTTTAGCAAATGATATTTATGTAATTATTAGAGTATTTATTCAATAAAATATTTCAACATTCATAAAACTAATTTTACATGGATAATAATGAGAATTATATCATTTTTATTTTTAAAAATGATTTTTTATAAAAATATTTTTCATTTTTCAATTACGGATTATATTAAAATTAATACCATCTATTATTCTAAAAAATATTATTATAACTAAAAAACATTATTTTAAATAAACATGTCAAAATTATGTTTTTATTGAATTTTTAGGATTTCATTAAAAAAGGGTATTTTTTGTTAAATTGTTCTAATATTATTTTTTACATTTACTAAAACTTTTATGAGTTTATCATAAGGTATAATTGATCTAAAAATTCATTAAAACTCTTACCACATTAATGAGTTTTATAGTAGTAACATATATCATTTAAAAACATTAGTATGAATGTGGAAAGATATGCATTAATTGTAGTACCAGACTTATATTTTTTCCTTATTAGGAATAACTTTTTTCTATAATTTAATAGTATTGTGGAAGGATTCATTCAGTTGTGGCTTGATAAAAATTTCTATATTAGATTATTTTGTATTTTTAATATAATATATTCTTCTAAAGAACTTTTTATCAATATTCTTATAACAATATAATGATAATACATTTTATTATAAAAAATAATTTTTTAAAAAATTGGTTTTTAGGTTACAATATAAGAATAACTCTATATCACAAAATAAAAAAGAATCATGAGAATTTGATATGATTTTTTTAAAATAGGAGGCTTCGGTTAGGATATATATATCATGTTATTTATAGACAATTATATAATATACCTTGGTAGAAATTTATCATTGTGTTAATGTTCATAAATGATAACGCAAAGTTAATATAATTGATATAGTATGAGGTCATCCAAAACACTTTATTAAATTTTATTTAATGATTTTAAATTAAACCTTGTCTCTATAGATTCAATATATTTTTATTAATAGCGATATGTCCATGATATATTCATAATAGTATTTTTAAAACATTGAATGATTACAAGAGTATAACTCCACGGAAATATAAAAGGGTACCTTATCTACTCCATTACTGCAAAACATTGATCCATCTACCATGGAATAGAATCAACCAAAAACAAACCTAAATTTGTTTCCTTAATTACTTATATCATATTTATAACATAATACAATCCTAATATAGATTAATGTGTAATCCACATGAAGTATTGCAATGAATTTTTAATCACCTCACTCGACTCATTAAAAAATTAATTATTATTTTACTTCCTTTAAATTTAATATATCTATCGAAATATAACATACCATGTATGAAAATTATACAAATATTTAATTATTATTATAGTATAACATTTTAAAACACCATTTCAGCCTATAGAAAATGATAACATCACTCATTCTTAAGTACGGATTACCATCTCCATGTAGCGTTATAATTCATTTTTCACCAAAAAATTAAATTTTGGGAATTAGGACAGAAATTAGGTAATATATATGAAATTTATGATGAATTTATGAATACAAATATATAGAATATCATCAAATTTCTTACTGTTTCATCCATGGGAACATAACATCTTTTCTCATACGTTTATGTGAACTGCCTCCACTGCGAAGATACGAGATTAATTTATCAATTACCAATATGAAAGGATGATATTTAACTATATATAATGAATAAATAAAGATTTTAATACCATATTAACATTATATATATGATTCAAATATGATCATGTTTCATGCACTAGAACCATAGAACCAAAACATATGAGAAAAATGCAGGATTTAGCACCTATGAAAATGATATTAATAATTGTTTTTTAATTAATAGGTTATGAGAATTTATTATGTAATCATATAAGACATTATAAGTATGAATAATGTACTCTAATAACTAATTAATTTAAAATTTTATTCAGAATGATTTATCATGTATAGCTATGGAGAGACATAAGTTATGGGATTTATGATTCAATTAGTGTGTATTTTAGGATTATTTAGGTTTATAAATACTTTATGGAAAATTTTATGATTATAATATATTATATACCATCTATTTTCAATTAATATAACTATTTATAGGGTTTTTTATTATTTCTTTTTATTACCTTGAATTTTTATATAAAATGATCGAGAAAATTTGTTTAATAAAAAGTGACCTTATTTCCACTTCAGTTGTAGGACATTATATTCCAAGACCATTACACATATTTTTCCAAGAATATTATTTTCTAAGATAAAATGATTTTTTATATAATTATTAGCCATAATTATTTTTCAGTTCTAATTTTTATATGGAATATTTTTTAAATTTTTTTTACAGCCCATTATATTGACTTGTTACAAAAATTAGAAATGAATGTACTCCTTTTACATATATGAAATTTTCATTATTTCCAACTATAAATAATATTATATAATATAAAAAATCCTTCACATGTTTCTAGGGTTTTTTATTTTTTAATGATACCGAACGAAAAAATAATTATTTTCATCAAATATTGAAAATAACTGTTAACATGAGTTATTAATTCATTATTTCATAAATATTAAGGGAATATATTTTTACTGAGTTTCTTAAATATTTATCTGTTTCAAAAAATGGTAGGTTTTACTAAAAACCGTTATTTTTTTTAATTTATGTTATTCTTCCAACTATTACCTAATTTATGGTTTCAGGGTCATTTTAAAATTATCACGATCATATTCTCTACCAACCTCCTTCATTTTATTGGATAATATTTTCTTTATTATGGATATATTTTATATTATCATAACTATATAGAATTTAAATATGCAGTGATAGTTGATTTAATCTTATTATGAAATTCATTTCCTTTAGTTGGGAAATATTGGAAATTTTTTATTAAATATGAATAATTGTTGATTTGTAGGGAATTTTGGTAGTATATTTTATTAATCAGTTAATATATGAAAAATTTATATTATGTGGAAGTTATTTTCAAGACACATTAATCAAAATCCCCTTGAATCATAGATATGTATCATGATACAAAACATCATGCATTCAATATTAGATGTGTATCTTTATTACACCTACCTGTTTATTAAGAATGATTCCTTGGTAGATTCCTTTGTGGTATGATTCATGAGAAATTGGATGAGGGATTGATAGAAAGTAGATTAATGTCAACAGTTATGAATTTAAAAAATTGAAAATTCATTTTTCATTAACCATGTGATTATAACATTGGCATTTTACAAGGATACTCATTAAAATATTGTTGTTAACTGAATAAATTGGTTTTCTAATATCCACATTTCCATATAGATTTTTTCTTATTCACTCATTATAGATTCCACTATATATAAACCTTACTGAAAATCTAAGCTCACCTTTTCCTATTTTTGTTTTCCAAATTTATGATTAATTGTATTTTTAATTATTTTAAGGATCTCTAAATTTTTTTAATCAATATTTTTATATTTTAAATTTAATATTATTATCAAGTATTTACCTAGTAATCCGCTAATAAAAAAATCAATCATACATGGTGAAATAAAATTTATCTTTTCCCCATACAATTATAATAATCCACCATCTATAGGATACCGATGAATAGATTTTTACAGTTTGTATCAGAGAATGTTTAGTATGAACCTTGAAAAGTATATTTACACACCTTCCAAGACTTTTATGATAATACCTTAGGGTATATTTGAATATTTTTTTGGATTATTATTTATTGATTCGAAATTATTGATTCAATTGGTGAATCTAAATGATTTCTATATGTTAGGGATGAAAAATAGGGAAAAGAAATGAAACATCATTCATAGTAAATGTTATTATTTCCCATATTATTTTGGTATGGTATTTAATTTTCATATCATAACATATGAGAAGAGTGAGAATCACCTCAAATACATCCATGAATTTTCTAGTGTAACTGGATTTATGTGAAAAAATTAGTACATTAGAATTTTTATTTTAAAATGTTTCTATACTAAGGTTTTTTTCATCCGATGGATGATATATTTTAATTTATACAATAAAATAAAATAAATTAATAACATTGGTGTATGATTGTAATCGTTATGAATTCTCATTTATATAAATTATTGCCAAACTGAAGAATATTTGATTATATATTGGTTTATTTTATCAATAGTAGTGTGAAATTTGGATTCGGTGAAAACATTTAATTTTTGTTCAAAAAACATATATTTGAATTTAGAAGCTAGAGAATTTGAAATTTTCACCATATTTTGAATGGTAAAGTTCACCCTAAAATAAGAATTTTGTTAAAATATGATAATTTTAGATATTTTTATTGATAACTTTATATATTAACAATAATATAATTTTGTTATATGAAAATTTTAACCATAATGAAGTATACTAAAATTCGATATAAATTGTATTAATTTAATAATGGTTATTTATTATAATTTATATTAAGGAATGTGTAATTATTAATTACACATATTTTCCAGATAATGTTTCTCTGGAATAAAAAAATATTATTTTGGAAGAATAATTACTAAAAAAACTTTGGCTTTTGGGTTTCAATTTTATTATTCCAAATTTAGGAGTTTTATATTTTACTTTTTTGTTATTATAATTTTTGAGAATAATTGTAATAAAAGTTTATTCAATGAGGTTATTATTTTAGCATTCATGAACATTTTTTTAGATAAGATGAATAAGTGTTTATCATTTTTGGATAATATAGTGGATAATATGTAGATTTGAAATCATCAAGCCTAAAAAATCCAATATTATCCTAATGATAGACATCAATGGATGAAATCATTTCTATAGAGTGGGAATAGATTAAGTATGTAAATTTTATATTTTTTTTCCCAATATAAATGGAAATAGATTATCTGAATACTCATTAAAATTTATGATAAATATTGTTATTATTATGTTAAAAGTAACACTCAAATACCGATGTAATTTTTTGAAATAGATTTAATATTGTTAGTATTATAAAAGTACATGCATATTATGTTTTAATTAGATAAACATGAAAATAATTTTCATCATAAAATCTATATCAAATTTTTTTAATAATTGTTTATATATTCAATTTGTAAAAGAATAATATTAAATTGTGAGGGTATAACTTATATGAGGATGGGAGAAAGTATCACCTTGATATTTTAGTTTATGATTTATTTTCAATGAACACATTATTTAATAGTGTCCACCATAAGAAATCCCCAATATTAGAAAAACCATAATGAAATATTTCATAAATATGAATGTTATAAGCTTTTAATTTGGTTGGATAATATATATAAAAATAACCATGTTATAAAATATAAGTTGAATGGTTTTCCTTCAAAAAATTAACAACCAATTATATATTTATTTACATAGGGTGAATATTCATGTTGGTGGGTAAGAATATTTAGATTGTTTTTCCTTATAATATATATGTAGAATTTCTTAATATAACAATTTGTGTTTTTAATGTGAATATTGTATTTCTATTCTAATTAATTTTAGTAATCACTATCTAATTAACTATATCAATATAATTTTCAAATTATATATTCAATAGAAAATATTTACATTTATTTAAGTGTACTTTCAAGGAAATATATTAGAATAAATTCTATTTAATATTATATAATTATTCGTTCTTGAAAAAGTTTTTTTTCATAGTAATTTAATAAATAATTTCATATACATTAATAAATTTTAAATTTTAAATTGCAATTAATTTTCGAAATCCAAATTTCAGAATCAAATTTGGTTTATTTTATCGATGCTTCTAAAAAGGATTATATTTTGGGGAACATAAAAATACAGGTTTCATATTCACTGTTACATTTATTCAATCATCATTCAAAATAATTTATTTAAAAATTCATAAAACGTTTTATATTAAAAATAAGATTATTACGAATCATATAAAAGTTTTGAATTCCATTTTTGTATTTGGAAAACCATTCATTTAGTTTTAGAACCTAAACTTGTTTTTATCTATTTTAGTTACTATGTTAGTTTTTTCTCATTTAATGGTTTGGTTGGAAGGTTATGTTATAATCTTTCATGATTCAAATATGATTTTAACCTCAATTTTTTAATAATCAAATAAATTATTGGGAATAACCTTTTCTCTAAATTATTTGGAAGAAATAATAATAAAATTTCTAACAAATACATATAATTTTTAAATATATCTAGGTTGTTATAGTAATATTATATTTAATTTCAAACACATCAGGAAAATGAATAATTAAAAATTTATTTCATTTTTTTAATCAGGAAGAAATAATTTGTACAAAATTTCCTTATTATTTTTATTAATAGAAATAATTTACCTTAGAAAAACATTAATTATAGTGGTATTAATAAAAAGTATAACACGGGGTTGCTAAAATACATATTATTTTAAATGTGTCATAAATAATTCTTCAATTTAATTAATATATTTTACTTATACAATTATAAACTTATTTTAGATATTTTGTTGATTAACATAAACTTTACCAAGACTGTTACACAATATTAATTTTAAAACATTCAATAATTACAAGATATCCACTACATTGACTTATAAATGGGAAACTTTTGTCCTATCATATTCACAAATATTAAGCCCTGTATCTTAGCCAATCCATTTTTAAAACCCTTCCTAGAATCCTCCACATCATTATATTGAACATTTTCATACACTTAGTCCATTATATGGTATCTTCTATTGTATGAAAAATGATGTCTCTCCTAGAAGAGGAAAACTTCTTACCCTATTATTTTAATGATTAAATTTTCTACAACATAGTCAAAATAGAATATATACAACCAAAAATAAATTAAAAAGTATAAAAAATAAATTTAAATTCAATTACACTTATTTTTAAACCCTTTTCCACATTTTCCCATTATATTTGAAATGAAAATACAACTTCTTCGTAAGTACGAACTAACAACTCCAAATACATGCATAATTCATTTTTCATCACTATATTACATAGAGGTTGATAAATGAATAATTATTGAAAATATATGATATTTAGTCATTAATTATAACAATATATATAATATTTCATACAATTTCTACACTTCACCCCATTGGAAAATGATTAGATCCCCCTTGTAATTATGTTAACTACCACCTCTATGAATTGATGTGATTCATATTTATATCACTAAATTGAATATATTATTTAAAAAATTAAAATAATGGATAATATATATATATATATAATTATTCACACTCATTGGATGACAAAAACATAATCAATTTCCATGTACTAGAAACATTAAACCAAAAAGAGACATAAAAAGTAAGGCAGTTATCACCTGAAAAAATGATGTTAACGATGAATTGTTAATTAACAGTTGATGAGGTGTTTTTTACTAATATATCATATAATATATATGAATATGGTTTTATTATTAGTTATTAAAAACTATCAAACCATTATAATGGAATTTGAAAAATGATTGACTAAGATGAGACCCAAGGTAAGGAATTTCAGGGACAATCTCATTATATTTTAGGATTGTACATGTTTAGATATCCAATATGAAATGTCATACTATCCTAATAACATAAAACACATTTATTTAATTATCAAAATTTTATTTATGGTTTTTTTATTTTCCTTTATTTATCCACTAACTTTTACATAAAATGACTGAGAAAATGATTTTAATAAAATTTAACTCTATTTCATATTTAGTTACTGATTTTTTTTCATTTATGCACTTATTATTTGAAATTTTTTCATGAATATTATTTTATCTTATTATGTTATTATTTAAAGTAATGATAAATTATATTATATATATTTTTATATTTTTTAAATACTAATCTATTAAAAAAATTATCAATAATTAAATTTCATGAATTTTTACAAAACTGTGAAATTAATGTTCACTTTAATGTATATGGTATGAAAAAATATTAATATATTTATAAAAAATATTAATAATAAATCATACATTACATTCTTACATGGATATTATTAATAAGTAGAGTTTTTTTAATATTTATTGTATTATTAGTTTTTATGTTACTTAATGAAAATAGAATTATTTTCTTGATGGTATGAAAAGAATTTTGTGTGTTATTTATAAAATTGTTATTAAAAAGTTACATAGAAGTAATTTTTATATTTTTAATTACCTTATATTTTATATTTTGAAATTATTTTGAATTACTAAAACCCCTTCATTTCAAATTAATTAATGGTCTTCTATCATTATTTCATTATTTATATTATTATGGTCAATAATTTCATCACAATTGCATTCTCGACCAATCTTCATAATTAAAAGTAATAATATCTTTACTTCCATAAATATATTTATAATTATATTAATATTATTCTATTTCATAGTATAGTGTTATTTATTGGTTGATAATTTGTAAATTCATTTCATTTATTAGGGAAATATTCTATATTCTTGTTTCAATGTGGTCATATATTTGTTTATAATTAATTTATAGAATTAATTATTTTGATCATTCAATATACATGGAGTGAATAAGATGTTCATTTTGTGGTAGGTCCTTGTTATAGATAGTTAATCGATGCATCAATAATTATAATGAGACGAAATAGTCGAACGACGTATTATATGGGTATATAGTTTACACCAAACCATTATTTAAAAATGGTTGCCTTTTTAAGATATTAATAGTGAGGTTCATTATTAATTTGTCAATGCATTGATTGAAAGATCATTTATTTTTGGATTAATGAATTTTCATTTTAAAAAAATTTAGTTTCTATTATACATGTGACTTCTATGATTGTATTATTCATGGATGATCATTGAAATAAAGTTTTTCATTTCATGGAATTTCTGTTGGTAATCCAATAATACATATTGACTATTCCTTATTTAATAATGATAGTTTCTAGTGTATGTACCATTTATATAATAATTTTGGTCACCCATTATCTATTTTCCTTTCTCGTTTTTATTAATAAATTTTTTTGATCTATTTATTATATTCATAAATGATTTATATGCAATTTTTTATGATTTTAATGAAATATAGAAATAATATATTTATATAGTATTATATTTAGCTGAAAAATAATGTATGGTGTGAACCCATGTATCTTATTACAATATAATAATAAATCACTATATCTAGGTTACTAGAGTTGGTGTTTTTAAATTTGGTATAAAAATATGTTTAGAAAGATTCCTTGTAATTATATTTTATATTATCATTTTTAACATGGGATGTATGATTATTTCTTATAATATTTGAAAATATTATGTTTATATTTATTTTATGATTCTGTATTCATGAAAATTTTGGTATAAATATGAGTTTGTAATATTTATTGGTAGAAAAAAGTGGAAGGGAATCTACACTTGTGGGAAATTTTGGGATTAAGATGATAATTTTATTTTTGTATTTATTGTTCATATAATAATATAAATTAAGTATTATTAATTATATGAAAATAAACTGAGAATAATTCATTAATATTTCAGAAGAAAAAGTGTTATATGATTAATTTCTTGTGTGAAAATATGGATTTTAGAAATACTTTTTTCATGGTAATATTTTATAAATAAGTGGATTATCAATTAAACTTTTTATAGTAAAATGAAATCATAGAATATGCTTAATGTATGAATATAACCATTAAAGATATCAATGATTTGTATGTATAGTTTAATTGGACAATAAATGATTATTATATGGTGTTATTTATAAATTATATTTTCTCATGAGGATTATGATAAGAAATAAAAAGTTTGATCTAATAATATAAAAATATATTGAAAATTTAGAAAATTTGAATTTTGGAAAAATATTTGGAATGGTATCAATCACTATAAAAATTTATTTTTACACAAATATAATAATATATTATATCCTGGTAATTCATTTTAATTTGGATAAATTATATTTTGGAATATATAATTATGGAATTTACATATTTTAGTAAGATATGATTTTTGGGGATAAAAAAGATTACTTTGTAATAATAAATGTTCAATTCATTCTAATAATTGGGATTATATTTAATCAAGGATAAATTATGGGTTTTAACAAGATATTTATTTTCAATAAAAAAATTTGACTAATAATTATGACGGTTTATCGATACTAGACATTATATTATCATTTGATTATAGTTTTAGTAATTGAAAATATTAATAAATTTTCATAATTTTTTGATACTATATCATATTTAATGATGATTTTACTATAAGATGCATGAAAATACATAATGTTTATTATGATAATAATTGATGGATAAAATTGTGTTTATAAAATTGTTAGAGGGAAATTATATAAAAATATCATATATTTCTATTCTCATTGTAAGGGAATTTCTAAAATTCATGAAAAATAATATTAAATTTATCGGAAATTTTGTGGAATGTGACACTGAACTATCAATGTCAATTTTTAGAAACCCATTTTCATGTAAGAGTCATATAAAGGTTCTTAAAAAAATTAAATTCTTGTTCATCACCTAGAAATCAAAGTTCATGATTAAATCTATATATGATTTTTTACTATATTCTGATATATTGTTTTCACAAAATAAGAACTAAATCCATAATGATGAAATTTATGTATGGAGGTGATAATATAGAACCATGATATTTAATACATTATTTTATTTGGATAAGGCATTGTTTACAATATATTAATCGTCAAGTAACCCCGAGCACACCTGAATCACAAAATAATGTTATCTGAATATGACTATTATAACCGTGTCATTAGGTTGTCACATATAAATTGTAATAATTTTATTATTTTATATATGTGGATCATTTTTCAATAAAAATATGATTAATAAGACATAAATTGATTCATAATTATTTTTAAATAACGATAAAATCAATAAGAATCATGAAAGAGTTGTTTTTTCAAAATGATTTTTTTACGTTGAAAATTTATTCATATTTAATGAAATTATAAAAAACAGAATTAATTAATTTTTCTAATTAAATTAATAGATTATATACTGGATAATTTTATTAATATTCATGTAATGGGTTTTCCTAAGAATGGACAAGTATAAATATTGGTTTATTTTTAAAAATTCATTAATCTAAAAATTCCTTAATTTTGTATTTCATGTATACTATAAAAATAATTTATTCTTCTTTAAGAATCAATTTTTAAAAATGGAAATCATTTTTTATATCAAAATGAAAAAATTATCTGAAAGTGAATTTTAAATATTTTTTTGTAAATAATTATTATTTTTTGAATAGTTAAAATTCCATGTTTATATTCACAACAAAATTTATGTGTTCCCATTGAATGTAATTTTCATTAATAATTAATAAAAAAATTTCCTCTAGAATTTATTGATATTAGTATTAATTTTACACTTTTTAAAAAATAGTTTTAATTTACAAACAGATGTTTAACATTTTGAACCAAAATTCCAATTTTTCCATTGTTAATTACTATTTTATTCATTGTATTTATTGGTATGTATGGAAGGTTTAATTAAATTTTAGTAGGTTTTTAATTTCACTAAAATGTAACTTTTTATATATAATCCAATAAATTCATGTTAGGAACCTTTAACTCAAAAGGAATTGGTTAAAAGAAGTATAAAATAAATTTTTACACATAAAAAGAATTTTTATTGAAGAATATTTTAATTTTAATATAAATATTAACATCTATGTCATCTATAAATTGATTCATTAATAATTATTTACCTATATTGAATCAGGTGTATCCATTTATTTTATATTTTCCTCATTATTTTTATACATAAAAATATACTACCTTCGAAATAAGTTAATTATTTTGATATGGTTAAAATGAGTTTAATAGAATTTAATATAATATATAATGGATAAATTCACAAATGATAGTTTCTTAAATTTTAGTTTTTGATAATATTTATACACTTACCAACATTACTTAAAAATTGGATGGATTATAATCCACATATGCATGAGAGTGGTGTAATGTTATTTTTAAATCAGTGATTAATTATAGAAGTGCCACTAAACTCACATATTAATGAGAAACTATTTTCCTCTAATATATATAGAAATTGAATTTTTGAGCTCATCTATCCCTAATAAAAAAATATTTTATGTTTCCTTTTCTTTGTTCTTTTTTTTCATTGTATTACCTTATAACCATACTAGGAATGTTAAATGTGTATGTCAGATAAAACCTATCGAATAAGAGATAATCATCTACCATAATCTAAAAGATTATCAATTAATCAACTTTGTCTAAAATTTATGTTATCCATAATTGTATAGTGAATCATGTATAAAAATGATACTCATATTTTGTTATGATTTTTTGAAATCCATTTTCCAACTCCTTCCCATCCTATAAAAAATTAAATCATCACCCATGTGTATATGTGATCTTCCATATCCACTTTATGGTAATAATTCATTTTTCCTCACCACTTTACTTATATAGATTTAAAGTAAAAATTTGTGAATATATATTTTATTTAATATATAATTGTATTTCTATATATATAATATATCATTAGATTTCATACCCTTCCATCGATTGTAAAATTACATTCTTGAAAGTGAGTACATGTCGACTTCCATATCCATGATGTAATGTGATTCATTTTTCTATAATAATAATGCAATGTTGATCATAAATTATCTTATAAATAATAAAAATGAAATATATTATATTATTATAATTCTTTATATATTGACACCATAATCATGAAGAAGGTATTGTAACCCTTAAACTAAAACATACATAAATAAAAAATAGTTAACACCAAGAAAAATGTTTCTAATAAATATTGATATTAAAAGGGTGGTGAGATATTATAAAAAATAATATATGGTATGTGAAATTTGAATATTGTTTAGGAATTAGTTAAAAAAAGGGGAAAATCAATATATAATAGGATTAATCATGTATGACTATGGAGAGTCCCATAGTAATGTATTACTTATCACGAACCCCTCCCTCAAATGATATGTAAATGAATAGAGAGAGAGATAATGTCCCACCAGTTTCACCTTCGATAGGCCATTTCTTAATGACTCACACCAATGGTATAAAAATCTTAGTAAATGGTGGTATTATCCTCTATAATAAATATCATCAAGAGAAATGATATCATCAATCAATCAACTCCGTGAAATAATAAAAAAATTGAAACCAAAAAATCCCACAAATAATGTATAATTAAAATTGGATACGAATAAAAATCACCAAAGTATGATTCATAAAATTAAATATAAATCATGACACATAATCTATCAAATGATCTCAGATAGTAATTTCATGATTTTTCTTGTGTTTTTCTTGGAAACCAAAAAATTTGTTTATATATGTAGGGTGGGAATACATGTATACTCAGTAGGAAATCCAAATTCCATCATTTAGTAATGAAAAAGAAATAAAAATACACATTTTAGAAAAAGAAAAACCAAAAAACACCTATATATATATATTATAAACAAACCCAACATCACCATAGATCACTCAAAAAAATTCATAGAAATATAATAACATAATAACTAGAATATTGACATAGCTTGTTGTGCACCACATTCTAATTTATTTGCTACTCTCACACCATACATAAAACATCTTGGTCCTCTCACACCTTTCGTAAAACATGACATCACATATCATAAATATTTTAGAAGTGTAACGTAAAGATGAAATAATTCACCCATATTTTATCCTCCAATAATGCATGACCCCTACTCTAATCTACCTCATCACATCACACCAAGAATTCCCTAGACCATCACATATCATCACATCAAATCTTGATAATGGAATTTTTTACTTTTTCCCATTACATAACGTTCATTTAATCATCTTATGAATGGAGTGGGGGAATAGTGGGTGGCTATCCATCCATCCTCATCATTGAGATGATGGACAAAAAATCAAAAAATGCTTTGGTTATCTACACTAGGTTCTTGAAATCGGTGGGGTAGTATATTTAATCACAAGAGTATATGTGGAATATAATATCATAATACAAAATCCAAGACTATGGGTTTAATAAAAGATTATCATATAACTCACAACATCCCCTCACTTTTATAATACCCCTAAATTCACCCCACAACACCAAAAGCTACAAATCACATTCCACATTTCATATTCATATTATATGATATAAAAATTTTATAATTTAAATTACCAATACATTTCAATTAAATTAGCTAGTTAATATCACAATTTCAATCCCATTAATTTATATTCAATATATCAATGTATAAATACAAACCATGTTAGAGTTTATTCTAATTCATTTAATTATTTCTAGAACATTTATCAAACCATGTTAATTCCAATACTACTTTGGAACCTATCGAAACACATTAAAATAAACAAAAACCAAAATTAAAATAGTTCTATCATCCTAAAACTCATTCCATAAATCCCACATAATATCATTACCACACTCGTAGCCTCATAGAACAAGATCCACCACATTGCTACCACTTTTTACATCACTTCTACCATAATGAAAACTATGTCTCATCATAACTACATCATCACAACTGCCCAATCACATGATTAAATAAACAGTCATCACTAAATAAGATATCAAAACATCACACATTCTAAAAAAAAAATTCACATAATAAATATAAAAACTATTCAAAATCATTCAAGGGTTCTTAATTCATTCCACATTACTATTAAGGATATTCTCACACAAATCATATATCCTAGTGAAACTAATTCACTGGTGGAGTATAAGTGGTTAATAATTTATTTACTGTGGTGTAACAACAATAACACAATATGGGAATCAAAACATATATAAAAATTTCAAGAACAAGGGCTACCAAAGACCATGATTTTTATAAATTCAAAAGACATTGATATATCTAATATAAAAAGATCAAAACGATACAATAATATTCGAAACATTCATGTTTGTTGTAAATTGAATGAAAACAATATTATATCTTCATTAATATAGTGTATATTGTGTTAATAAAAGATAAAAGAACTGTAAAACCCTCTCATATGTTACATATATTGATAAATGAAGGAATCAACTACCTGGAAGAAATAATATTTTCATAATTTACTATACGAAAAATAGTGGGGAATGCATAAGAGGAAACCTCTTACATTGAACTTGAACCAACTATAGAAAAAGGTTTTATAAATCCATGGGAATAATGATTAGGAACCTGCAGTCTCAAGAGAATGTAGTGTATATGTATCAGTGGAAGGATCAACACATTAGGATGATATTATGCAAGACCAGTGGGATTTTATACAGCTAATGTTGAACATTAAAATTGGATCTCATCAAATCCATGTAGTATAACTGTTTTAAGAGTCTGTAGTCACTTAAAAAAAATATATAAATACCCACATTAAAATATATTTAAAATATATTTATCAATGAATTTAAAAAAAATCAATAAAGAATTTCAAATTAAAAAGCTATAAATTATTGAGAAACTATATTTAATGTTCATCTTCCTCAAAAGATATACCACAAGGGATATATTTTCATAGATCAATCTACAATGATCGACCACCAGTGATGTACTGCCTAATATCTAAAACTAGTGATCAACCTCCATATATCTAAGTCTAGAGATCTACCACCAGTGATCTTCCTATATATATCTACCACACATGATCGACAACCAATAAACTACTGACAGTGATCAACCCAAATATATCTATCACCAATGATATACCCATAGAGATAATCCATCATAGATCTGCCTCCTTAGATATACCTCCAAGGATATAATATTTGATATATACCACCAGAATGATATAATTTTTGGTTCTATACATTGGATCCACAATAATCCTCTAAAAACTACTTTTCCCTCCAAAACACCTGAAAACTCCTACCTTCCTCCAGCACACACCTATGGTCTTTCCACTCACATCTAAATCTCTATATTTCCTGAAATTTAATGGGTCATAAGGCTAGATAAAATACATAAGATAACTCTAAAACTATTCATTCCCAAGATAATGAAAAACTAACCCAAAGGAAAAAGTTAAAGGGTCTCAAACCCATATGTCATGGCACCACTCAATGTTCTTGTTAGACAAAAAACAATGCCACCAACCATACATTCAAACCCAAGTGCCCAATGTAGACCAAAAAATAGAATTGAACTGAATATATGAGTCAGGAAATTACATCCTCCATATCAATATTCTATCTTCTCTTGGTAGAAATTACTCTCCCAAATAGGTTTAATCAAATCATAATACAGTGTTCCTTGATTAGGTATTAGGCCCACCCCTTTTCATACATCAGATCTCAAATCCCATGCCACTAAAATAACAAACCGACACATCATTACACATTTAGAGAGGCTTTATTAAATAAACATTCAATTAATACAACCATGAATATCGAGAGGTCTACTGTCTTTTGGGCTTAGGAACATTATATGACAACTTAATACATAAAATAAAATATGTTTATTGAAAACATATTTTACATAACAACAACATTCCTTTATAATTAGCATTGCATGGGATTACTTGAGGACATAAATAAAGAAAGGGTGAGATATAATTCCCAATAATGGAGTAAAAAAGGAATGAAATAAAGAATATAATACATGTTAGGAAATAGGAATATTAAAGGAGTAAAATAGTAACATGAAAATAAAGGCACGATATATCATGATTATCATAACATTGAAATGTGGCATCAACTTAAATCATTGCATCATTAACATAAAAGAATCAGGTAAAACCCTGTCCCAACATGGTGGAAACATTTCCTAAAATGAATCTGGTAAACCTATTTACCATCATGAAATATCAAGATACTAAAAATTAACCATTGCATTGTAGCTCTATCATGGAACACCCTTCATATTCATTTCAATATCATTCTTATGTGTACCAAATAGAATATATAACATAGATTCACTGAACATCAACATTTTATCCATGATAAAAGAATATGGAATAAATACATGTATGTTAAAATAAATAATTATATGTGCATGAATGTGAATACCCTATATAGGTAAATGGGTATGGTATTCACTACATGATGATTTTGGCTTGGAAAATCGTGGTGTAATAGCTGTAGCATAACATCAGTATATGGAGATTCGTAAATTAGGTTGATGAGATTGAAAGGGATCCTTCATAATTTATAAATGAATTATACTATAAGGTAATCATGGAATATAATATCGAAAAATATGAAATGGAATTTATATTCATAATATGGAAGTAATTATTGAATATAAATAAGAAGAGAGAAATATAATACAGAATTTTGGAATTGTAACATGTGTACATAAAAGGAATTACTGAGAGAGAAATTTGTATGTCGTCATTCAAACATAAGGAGGGAATTTTGGGGGAGGTGTGAAATTGAACCCCAAAATTTTAAATTGAAAATACCAGGCTATAACAATATAAATAAACTTGGAAAAAAATGAGAAAGGGAGGAATCCCTTACTTGGATGTATGGCATCAAAAGCATAAAGAGGGGATTCGTGAGGTCTTGGGGAACCTTGGGGGATTATAGAGAGGGGAGGACATAGTAAGGATTCTGTCCAAAAAAATTTAGTATAGGGAAGATGGATATTGGGTGGTTTTATATAATAAATGAGAGGGGATTTCATTAATATTTCACAAACATTGGTTTTAGAAACTATATAATTAAATACTCAAAACCACAAAATGTCCCATGGTTTTTGCCCCTGGTTTTTTCCAGAGTGGTGTGGAAAATGTTAATTTATAATACAATGGGATGAATTTATTAAAATATTTCCCTTTCATGTGTTAGGTTGGTCACACTTTCAATGAAATGATTTTAAAATCTTAAAATATTGTATATGTCAGGAAAATTTCACTAAGGATTTATAAAATAAATAAAACAAATCTAAAGTCACATTATTTTAATGTTAAAAACTATAGTGGTCATAAAATACCCATTACAGTATTTATTACATCATTTTGGGTTCATTATGATGTCATAAAGCACATATTTTATTTGTATGGTATTTAATTTTCACCCAAAAATTCGACTGTCTCCAAAAATTATGAAAAATTAACCATTGGATAATTTTGACATCCAGATTCCAAAAAGAATTTTCATTATATCAAAATATTTTTCTAAATATTATAATTTTCACTTTTAATATGAATGCCTACATTTATTGAAAATTCACAGGTTTGGACAAAAATAGATTTCAAACATTTAGAAAAATTACATTTTTCATCATAATAAATATATACAAATTTTTTATTTATAATATTAATTTGATAAATATATTTTATTAAAAAATTCTTTATTCTAAAAATTCATTTATTCCTTAAAATAAATTCTTTAAAAATGCACTTTCCATTTTATCATATAATAAATGTAACTCTTATCAAACCGATTACCTACTCATTTAAAGATAAGGAACCGATATAACAATCATTTATAAGAATTTTTTATAATATTATTAATAAAACCCTGATATTAATATAATAGTGTTATCATTTCTCAAAAGTCCCATTTTTACATGAAAAATTAATTTTTCATATTCATACATTTTTAAAGAAAGACTTTTCCCATAAAGGAATCGATGGAATAAGAAATTTATTTATAGAAACGAATTACACAATAATTAACTAATAACTTATTACAAAGCCCTTATAACACCTACATAAGATCTAAGGGTATGGTGTGTGATGGTGACTAACTATTGGGGAGGCATGGATAACATCGCCAGGGTGGTAACCACTATAAACATGAACTTATCCCATAAGAGATTCCATTCAAGCATAACATGTTGAAACTAAGCTTGGTCTTGGTCAATAGAGAATATTAGTGATGCTACCTCCTTGACACTCTCTGACATATTTTCTTTGTGAGGATCGAGTCTACAAGATGAGGTCATCCTCTACTTTATCAGTGATGAAAATATTTTTTTAAAACCTTATATTTATATCAGTTGTGCGATCACAATTAAACGAGTATATTATCAATGGAAATTATAATTAATAGTAATTTAAACTCAAAAATTATTAAAAAAAATTCATTTCTTCTCTATATCATTAAGATATTAAAAGAAGGGGAATTGTATTCATAAATGTTTAGGTCATTACAACATTCCTACCTTAAGAAATTTCACCCTCAAATTTTCTATTTCCCACACTAAAATAGATGATGGTAACTTTTCCTCATCACTTTTTCCACTCCACATATTTCTTCTTCAAACTTGTGATTTCTCCACAACACTTTGATGAGGGGAATTGTATTATTTCATATAACTTTTTCCCTATGACCTAAGATCTTCACCAGATTATCTTCAAAGAAAATGTCATTCTCCAATGATACCACCTCTTGATTGATTACATGGGATGGGTTAGGTATGTAATTCCTCAAATGTGATACATGGAATAAATCAAGTACATGAGATAGGTTCGATGGGAGTATTAGTTGATAGACCACTGCTCTGATGTGATCAAATATCTCATAAGGGTTGATGAATCTTGGACTAATATTTCCATTCTTCCCAAATATCATCACACTCATCCATGGAGATATGTGTAGGCAAAACATAACTTCAACATCAAAATATAGGTCTCATTGATGGTTGTAAACATTGATCTTTTCTTGAATCTTATCATCTTTGGTGTGCTTCTGGTTGGTCTTAACCTTCTCCACTATTTCTTCGACCATTTATAGACCAAGAATTTTTAGCTCCCTAACATCATCCCAATATGCCAGTGTTCTGCACCTCTTCCCATAAAGGGATTCATAAGGATCCACTTGGATGCTTGTGTGCAAATTGTTGCTGTAAGAGAACTCAATGGGAAGAATATTTTGATTAAATCTTCCTTTTAAGTCCATTGATCATTCTCTAAACATGTCCTCAACTATTTGGATAGTATGCTCCGATTAGCCATCAGTTTGAGGATGATATGTCGTACTGATATTCAGCTCAGTATCTAATGTATTTTGTAGACTCGTCCAGAACTTAGACGTGAATCTTGGTTCTCAATCAGATACAATCGATAGTGGTGCAACATGAAGATTTTCTACTTCCCTGATGTATATCCATTCTTATTTATCCAATGAGAAATCCTATCAAATTGCAATTAAGTGTGCGGTATTTGTAAGATGATCCACACAACCCAGATAGCATGGTTTCTTTCAGATGTATTCGGATGTCTGGTGATAAAGTCCATAGTAATGTTCTCACATTTACATGTTGGCATGGTTTATGGTTGAATAATACCCTATGACTTCTTCATCTCATCCTTCACATAATGACATACCATGCACTTTTATGTATATTAGGAAATCCCCTTCTTCATGTTATCCCACCAATAAGGCTCTCGAAGATTCCGATGCATCTTTATGTTTCCTAGGTCATGGAGAAATTCTAATTGTGGGAATCATACATATGTACATTCTTTAACTCCAAATTTGATGGAACACATAGTCTTGACAAAAATCTCACAATTCCTCTTCATTAACATTAAACTATACGGATATCCCTTTTCATATAGTTTCATCTTTCTTATGAATTCCTAAATAATCTTTTTGATCATACATTAACCATTCCCAAAGATACTGTTGACAAATAATTTGTGTAATGATTGAGGATGTTCCATTCTTTATGATTCCCATGTCCATATTAATCTAATATAATAAGATTAGATCTGTTTCAATTATCACCAATGATAGAATTGATGAGTCCTTTTTACAAAGATCATCCACCACCTTGATTTCTCCCCGTGGGTGGTAATGAATTGAGCAGTCATAATCCTTGATGAGATCTAACCATCTTCATTAGCACATGTTCATCTCTTTTTGTGTGAATATATATTTGAGATTTTTTATCCTTATATATTTAAATCTTCTCTAACAAAGAGATAATGAAAACATATTTTCAATGCAATGATCATATCTTCCAACTCCATATCATGTGTGGGATAGTTTTTCTCATGAATTTTCAACTTCCTACAGGTATAGGTGATGACTTTATCCTTATGCATCAACACACAACCCAAGCCCTTATTTAAAGATTTACTGGATTTTTGGAAAAGCTCCCCACTAGTGGATATTGTGAGCACATGGGAAGTGATAAGCCTATTCTTCAACTCCATGAAGATTTATTCACATTCATCATTCCTAGAAAACCTGACTACCATCAGAGTTATCTTGGTAAGAGTGTTTGACAATCATGAGAAATTTCTCACAATTCAGTGATAATATCCACCTAACCTCATAAAGATACGAATATCTGTCAATTATTTCAGCCTCATCCATCACTAAATTGCATTTTATTGGATGTATTCACAGATATACCATTACTTGTGATGATATTCCCCAAGAACGAGACATACATCAACCAAAACTCCCACTTTCTATATCATTTATAGAGCTTGTCCTTTTCAAGGTCTCCAGTACATTGCTTAGATGCTCCTCATGCTCCTCTTTGGTATGGGAGTATATTAGAATTTTCCAAATAAATACTACCACAAATTTGTCGAGGTAATCTCTAAAGACTCTATTAATCATGTACATGAATATTGAAAGAGAATTAGTGATTCTGAAAGGTATGACTATTAATTCATAGTTCCTGTACCCTATATGAAAACTAGTCTTGGGGATATCCTCCTCCTTCACCCTTACTTGGTAATGTCTCGACCACATTTCCACCTTGGAAAAGTATTGGGATCCATGTAACTGATCAAAAAATTCTTCAATTCATGGAAAATGATACTTGTCCTTTATCGTTATTCTGTTGATCTAATGACAATCAATGTAATTGCGCAATGACCCATCCTTCTTCTCGATGAAGATGAATGGTGTAGCCCATGGTGAAGAACATGGGTGTATAAAGCATATTCTAGATTCTTATATAGTTGTTTCCATAGCTACTCAATCCCCATAATAGCCATTCTATACAGAGTCTTGGATATTGGAAATTCCCCAGGTATAAGAACAATCAATAAATAAATATATCATCTAGGAGGAAGACAATGCAATTCCTTGGAAACACCTCAGAAAATTCCCTTATAATAGGCATGCCATCGAGGATGGTTCAAACCATAGACTCAATGATATGAGAATGATACGCATGCTCATAGGGTGTAATATACAGTGTTGGTATGATGGTGATAAATAAGATTCATCCTCCTCATTGAATTGTACAAAATCGGTGGTCGATTCACCATATGGAGATTGATTTCCCTCTCATGGAAATTTATGTAGGTTATATATAGGGATAAGCTAATCCATGCCATGAATTTCATAAAATTCAACTATATGAAGTATGCTGAGGTTTTTCTAGAATTTCAATACACAAATTGTGATAGGGAATGAGTTATATTCATGGGATTCCATAATTTCCCGATTTGTTGTTTTCACGGACATATCTACTTCCATGATTTGTGGTGGTGTTTGGATTGTTCTACTAAATGTTGGAGATATAGAAGAATGTGTAGAACCAGAATCAAAAAGTATGTTTTCTATTCATGAATGAATAACTAGAATACATGTTACCACTTCGTTGTTGGGATTATATTTAATAGTAGTAATGGAAACAGATCTCCCTTTCTAACATGGAGGTTGTTGGTTTCCTCCAATTACCCATGGTCTAGGGAACTGGTTCACAATGTTCCCTAGTTCATTACAGTTGTAGTCCTGAAAAAAGATATAAGGGTCGACAAGAGAATTCCTTTCCTCTACCACATTAGTGGTTTTCTCTCGTCAGCAATCATTAGCTAGGTTCCCTTTTCTTCAACACCTAATGCATTTTCTCTTCCCCTTCAGGAAATTTCTAGGGTGCTTTTTGAAAAAACTTTGAAAGTGGGATGCTGGAATTCAATAGCACCATTGATTTTTTCCGTTAGACTCTAGAATTAAATTCCACCTTCCACTTCTTATCCCCACGATACCCATGAGATTTTATGAACCCCATATCAACATTGGGGGAACATCGAACAATCTCCTCATAGATTTCATAGTTATGGATCATAAGGGATTTTTGTAGGCTAGGCTTTATCCCACCAAAGAAGTTCTCAACCTTGCATTTAGGGTTGAAAACAATGATAGAGGCATACCATGAAAGAATTGCGATTTTTTCCTCATACGCTCTAATATATTCATAGTCTTCTTGATTTAAGGAAATGAAGTCCCTTTCCATCATTTTTCATAGGGTTCAAGGAAAATATTTATCGAAATTTTTTTTCTAGAAATCCATCCATTCCAATGACCCAATCTCTTCATTGGGATTCATATTTTTCCTCAATGTCCAACATTGATCATATTCACCCTCCAAACGATAAGTAGATAGAATAACCTTCTATTTTTTGGAATAATGAAGGATGGAGAAGATCTTCTCAATGGATTTGATCCATTGTTCAACGATTGAGGGATTAGATGATCCATTAATAGTACAAAACTCTTATTTCATGATGCTCTTGACTGTAACTTGTTCCTTCTTATAAGGAATGGTTTGATATTCCTCTTAAACCATGGTTCTATGCAATACTTGAGTTAACTGATAGAGTATCGTTACAATGTTTATGATTCCTACTCCCATCGGACTGGGCATCTCACTATAATAGTAATCGCATTGATCTTCACATCAAGTGATAGCCCAATTCCTCATATTTCCAACAATTAGATAGAATAAATGTAAAATTAGGGGTATGCATTTTAAAATTTTAAACACATAAAGAGGAATCCAATGAAAGAAGTAATAACTAATAAATTACATTTATCTACTTATCTTATGAATTTCTAGGCACAAATCCAAGTCATCCATACTCTATTTCTTAACATATATTCTTATGGTATTTTGAGTATTACATTTATGAATTTCTTAGAATAAATCCAATTTATACATGATCTATTTCCCATTCGAGTCTAGCTCAAAGTGGTGTTTTGAGTATTACCCCTAGATATATTTGTACCAGAGCCAAATCTACTTGTTCATACCATACATGGATTTATTTTAATGATAAACCAGTTACACTATGGTCACAAAAATTTAGGTATTATTTTTGTTTACTTAGTCTTATCCCTAGGTCTTTCACTAATGTTTTCTAATCCTAATCCCAAAACAACTAAACCCATCCTCTGATACCAATTATAATAACTGTTATCTTTATTACACATTTAAAAATTATTTATTATATAAATGTGTACTTAATACATCATATAATATCGATAGTTATAGTGTCTTTGGGGATTAATAACATTATATGACAACTTAAGATATAAAATACAATATCGTTATTGAAAACATCTTTTACATGACCATAACATTCCTTTATACATAGCATTCCATGGGATAACCTGGGGAGATACATATGAGTAGAGGGATCTATAAATCCTAGTGAGGGAGTGAACATGGAATAACATGAAAAATATAACACATGTTAGTAAATAAGCCTATCAATGGAGCACAAGAGAAACTTGAACATAAAGTCATGATATAACATGATTATCATAACATAAAAATGTTGAAATAACTTAAAACACTATATCATTAATATAAAGGAATTAGGTAAACCCCGATCCCAACATGGAGGAAAAATTTCCTAAAAGGAATCCGGTAAACCCCTGGATCAATGTGATGCATCCTGAAACTAAGCATTAACCAATGCATTGGGGAGCTATAAGGGCACACCCTTCATATTCATTTCAATGTCATGCTTAAGTGTGCCACATATATCCTATAAAATGGATTCATTCGACATCATCATTTTTTCACGATACAATATTGTAGAAAACATACATGAATGTAACACTAAATAATTATATATAAATAAAGGTGAAAACCCTTGATAGATAAATGGGTATCGTATTCACTACATGATGATTTTGGCTGGGAAAATCGCAGTGCAATTTCAACAGTATAACAACGTTATATGGAGATTCATAAATTGGGTTGATGAGAGAAGAAGGGGTATCTCATCATTTAAACATGAAATATGAATTAAGGGAATCATGGAACAAAATATCTCAACATATTAAATAAAATTTAGATGCGTAATATAGAAGAAATACTTGAATAGTAATAAGAAGAAAGAAATCCATTACTGAATTTTGGCATGGTAATGGGTGTACACATAAGGCATTAATGATTGAAAAGGGAATATTTCATCATTAAAACAAAAGTAGGGAAGTTTGGGGGAGGTGAGAAACCATAACCCAATGTTTGTAATTGAAAAAAGGGTATTTTAATATAACGAAACATGAAAAAAAAGAGAATGGAAAAGATCCCCTACTTGGACGTGTGACTTAAAAAGCTTGAAGAGGGGATTCATGAGAGAATGGGGAGCCTTGTGGGGGATTATAAAGAGGGGATGATAGAGTAGGGAAGTTTTCCAAGGATTGTGAGTGTAGAGAAGTGGTATATTAGGTTGGTTTATATAGGGAATGAGAGGGTAATTCTTTAATAATTCACAAACATAGTTTTTAGAACCAATATAATTAAATACTCCAAACCACAAACCTTCTCAGGGTTTTTTGCAATGGTATTTTTCAAAAAGGAGTGAAAAAAATTATTTTTCCAGACAAAGGGATGAAGATATTAAAATATTTCCCTTTCTTATGTGGAGGTGACCCACGCTTTCAAGAGATGATTATAAAATTTTAAAATATTCTATACGTCTTTGTGGATTAATAATGATTTTTAAAATAAATAAAACAAATCTAAAATCAAATTATTTTAATGGTAAAACAAATATTGGGCCTAGAATACACATCTAATGGCCAGAAGGCCTTCATTTTTTTTGATTTCTGATAATCCCCCATTCAAGGGGTGAGGTGGAACCCTTAAAATGCCCATAGGTGTATGTATTACATGGCCCTGTAGGACATAGAGGAATTAATTTCCCACAGGCTTCAAACATTACTTACAACCCAGACTAACGACTTGTAACTACTCCTCCGGGCTTCTTCATCATAAAATCAGATCTCTACCTCCGCATGGCTATTTTTCTAGGCTATCACATGCATGCACAGGCTTGTCCCGATGGTAGGTGTCATACCCTTTCATTCTTGCAATCCATGTAGCTTCTAGTGTGGTGAATGCTTTTTGCTCATCCTCTTATAGAGCTTGTTCCTTGTAGGTTTTCTGGTTTGCATCTGCACTAAAGGTGGCCAAAAGGCCTTGAGCTAGCCCGAATACCTTACTTGACCGAAGTATTGGGTAGACCAAAAGCCTTAAAGGACTTAGGGACCAAATTGGTGTCTCGAAGGCCCAAATAGGGGCAAATTCTCGGCTGCTATAGTGCCAAACAGTGCATGCTACAGTCCCCCTATAGTACCTGCTACAGTACTGCACATGTCCCGCTACAATACCTGCTACAGTACCAACAAGAGTACTGCTACCATACCCCGGAAATTTTTCTCCACCTAGATTTGGTCCTGGGTCACCTGGATGCACTTAAGAGCCCTCACCAACTGGGATGAGGCTCATGTGCTAAAATATGGGTTGCTAACACTGACTCCCAGTGGGGGGCCCTAACCAAACCCAGGTGCTCTCCACACTCTGCAACAAAGCAAATGGCTTTGAATATTGGTCCTAGAATACCCATTATAGTATTTATTACATCTTTTTAGGGTAATTATGATGTCATAAAACACATATTTTATTTATACAGTATTGAATTTTTAGCCAAAAAATCAACTGTCTCGGAAAATTATGAAAAATTTACCATATGATAATTTCAACATACTAATTAAAAAATATTATTATTATATAAATAAATTTCTAAATTTTTGAATTTTAAATTTTAAAATGAATACCGACATTTATTTAAAATACACAAGGTTTGATAAAAATAGTTTTAAAACCTTAATACTAATTACATTTGTCTTCATAAAAATAATATATTCATTTATTGTTCATAAAATTTGTTTGATAATAATATTTTATTAAAATATCGATTATTTTAAAAATTCATTGATTCCTGAAAATAAATTCTTTAAAATGCACTTTGTTTTTTATTGTATAAAAATTTAACTCTTATCAAACAGATTACCTTATCATTTAGAGTTAAGGTACTGATATAGTCATCATTTATAAGAATTTTTTTATAATATTGTTAATATAAACCTTATTTTATTATAATAATGTATATATTTCTCAAAAGTACAATTTATACCCAAAAAAAATAATTTATCAAATTCAGAATTTTTAAAGAAACACTATTATCATAAATCAATAGATGGAATTAGACTCTTATTTATAAAATGGATTATAAAATAAGTAACTAATAACTTATTAAATAACCCCTTATAACCCCAACATAAATCTTAAGGATAATCTGTGTGATAGTGATAGGTTTTCCGGGCGACTCAGATAACATTTTCTCAGTGGTAATCTCTATTAACCAGAACATCTCTCACAGGTGATTCTATTGAAGCTTTATATGTTGAAGCTCGGCTTGGTCATGGTCAAGATAAATTCACAGTGACTCAACCTCCTTCCCAAGCCCCATTAAATGAGCTTTGTATGTCCCAAGTCCACTGGATGAGGTTATCCTCCCCTTTGTCTATATAGAAAGTATTTTTTATAAAACCTTATATTTATATCATTTTTTATCCCTGTTCAATGGCTATATTATCAAAAGTAACGACACTTAACAATAATTTAAACACTAAAAATAATAATAATAATAAATTGAATTTTTTATATTCATAAGACTTTAAAATAAAGGGAATAGTATTCATAAACATTTTGGTCGTTACAACACATCAATAAAGAGACACATCTCATATAAAACAACAATGTCAAAAATTCACATCAAATAATAACGTCGAAAGAGTAGGGGTAAAATGACTCAAAAAATCTCAGAAATTGGAATTCATATGTATCACACACTCCCATGTATTGTTCTATAACCCACCATATCATCATAGAAAACAATCAATGGAATGTTACTTCCTCACTACACCATCTATCAATGATCTTATATCTCAACATTCCACCCCAAAAAATGTCTTGCCATCCTTGATATCCAACTATACCTAGTCAATGAAATGGGATTCATCATGAAGATACTAATAGATCTAATCGCATCTATAGATTCCAAGGATAAATTCTAGTCATGGTAGATGTAAAATATATTAATCCACCCAACTAACACACCCTAACACCAAAAAGGTCTCAAAAAACAGTGTCATGGGCATACTCCCCTTATCAATCCTTTTATTCCCACGTAGATGGGAAACCTTCAGGAACACATGGTCTCTATTATAAAACTACAGTTTCCTAGTCTTACAATCATCAAAAGACTTATTCCCATAATAATATTATTTCATCCTCTCCTGGACCAAGTGAACCCCTTCGGTTATTCTTTACACAACATCCGGACCACAAACTATTGAGCCCCCCACCATAGCCCATAACAATGGAGAACCACATGGTCACCTATAAAATGATCTAGATGGGGCCATGCTAATGGATGAGTGATATTTTTATTATAAGAATACTAATCTATTCGGTAGTGTCATTTCCATGAAATTATAAATTAAAATACACACACCCACAACATGTCCTATGTGATTTGCATAGTCTTCTATGTTTTCCCATCCATATGAGGGTGGAAAGTAGTTCAGAGGAATAGCAGAGTTCCAAAAACATTTTGTAATCACATCCGTACTTATGAGATAAATGTGAATTCTAATATGAGATAATTTACTTCAAGATTCCATGTAGTTGCACCAGCACATCCACATACATTTTTCCCAAAATCCACTATGCCAAACTCACTAATCAAAAGGACGTGATTTGATTTCATCAACTGGTCCATGATTAGCTAGATATAGTCATAACCATCTTATATAGGTATATACCTATGATGTACTGCATCAATATTTCATTCCATTTATTCTCATGGAAATTTAATTGCTGCAACAAACCACTGAGGCAAATGTGTTTAGCCTTTAACTACTAGAAAACCAAACACTAAGCCACAAACATAGTCACTAATATCTTATTCCCAAGCCGCAAAAACTATACACTCAAGACATGGTACATATTACAAACTCTCAAGCATACTGATAAAGGAGATCTATAAAAATAATCAAGGTCTACCTCATGCATGATTGCTCGAAAAAATACTACCATTAAACATTATCTAGTTAGGACTATACTCTGACCATCCCTTAGGAGCATCACTATGTCCAACATTATTATACATCACCTTTTACAATGATTCTCACCACTAAGACCCATTCAACTAAAACGTCATAAAATATTTATCCATCATCAGAAATAAGTATAATCCTCTATCAGCTACCCTTGCATCTAAGTGAATAGATTCCTACTCCTCCAGCGCTCTTTAAGTATCTCTAGACTCCTGAACTACATCATTCCACAAATTCATTATCAAAGACTTTTATAGGATAATCGCTTTTCATAAGGTGTAGTATATTCTAAAATTTTAATCCTGAGGAAGATAAATTGACCTTCACTTTCATACATTCAAATCATGAAATGAAAATAAGTACCTCAAACTCTTATAATCTATGAATACTATAAAGAACTCCATAATTTATAAATGTGGCCATAAAATTTGTTAAAAAAAAACCATTTAAATATCAAGATCATCGTTCGAATTGTAACACTAGTGGGGATGGAACTATCTTGAACCATAATATATCATTTACTTCGTATTATTCTAGATTATCCCAATACCATATGTGATGTTTCATAAGTCACCTTAGACAACCCATCCTTCTCTCGAAACTAAGGCACTGGAGCACAGACCAAAATACCCTTCATAAAATTGAATACTACTTGAAACTACTCATTATAGATAAAATAATATTCCTAAATAGTTAATTTTTTCAATGGAGCTTCTATTAATGATATATTGGACATGATCCTTAGATAATGTCCTCCTAGACGCATGTAGATACTATAATCTTCCAGATTATTATGTGATTACCAAGAAACAACTTTAACAACCATTTAATGGTCCATTGATACTCCATATTATGACACCACATTCCTGAGGAAATGAACATGTTTCATATAGAACACGAAGGTGGGAATCATCCATATATGTGGTGGAGTGGAGGAAACTTCAAGATGGATCTGATATGATCCGTAGAATCATCCTATAAAATTTAGTAGATAAATATTTGATCAATAAACATAATGAAAAAATAGTATATGAATTCAAAAAACATAGATATCTTACTCTCCATGAACATATCTGGTTAGTTATTGACACTAAAAGGAACGACCATGAACTCAATATTTCCATACATACATCTGAAGGTAGTATTCTAGATTTATACATCCTTTAACCTCAACTACAAATATCTATAGCATTGAGCTATATTGGAAAACCAACTAAACCCATTAAACTGGTCTAAAATATATTTGGTATATAGAAGAAGATAGCGACTCTTGATCTTCTCATAGTTTAAGCACTACTAGTCTACACACAACCTCATACCATCATTATCGTTCTTATAGAATAAAAGTAGAACACCCTATGGTGACACATAAGGTAAAATAAAACCTTTCTACAACAGATCATTGACCTAAATCCATTATTCTTGCAACTCATAGGATTTCATCCAATAAGTATACATCAATTTTGTAGAATAGTTGGGATGTAGTTCTATCTTGAACTCAACAACATGTTCAGGGGATAGCTCCATAACCTGTTGGGGTAAATTATCATGGAACCCCTTGAAAAACTATGTATCCTCCTGTACCCCCACATCCATGAACTCCATTAACATATAAAACCATTTACAAATAAAGTATTCCACATGTATATTTTCTAACTGATGTCCGCTCTCATGAATAAAGACCAACTTTTTTCCGTCCACATATAGGAACATTTCTCTTATTCGAAATATATTGATAACATTGCTTTTGTAAAACAAATAGTTTATGATGACAATGAAATCTTAAAGGTACATATAGAGAAAACAAAACATCCCCATGGGACTTTTGTGTCACCAATATCATTCTACACCCCTAGAAGACATCAAACAAGCTGGTTTGGCCTATGAAAGTTGTAATAAAAACTAGGGGCATGATAAGTCTATCTAAATACTATTCTAAACAATATACTTGAGCATGTATATTAAATGATTACTATGACCTTATATAAAAAATCAAATTCAAGGGAAGAATATAAATTGCTGACACCCTTAATGGTCCATGGACCATATTATGTATCTTCTTCCACTACATGAAACTAACCATGAATTAGTCCTCTAAATCACTATCAATGGCCACCTCTATGAACAAACTCATGTCAAGGATCCTATACTCAATGAATATCCAATGAATGGAATTTACATGCCATATCCTCCCTATCTCAAACATTAATTTTCTCCCCATACCGCTAAAACATATTCATTAGTAACTACTTCTAAGGTTGATGCTAAACCTATACACCCCTACCAATCTAAGTTTGAGTAGACAATTTGAATTGATCCTAACGATGGCTACAAACACCAAAAATGATGTATAATGGTACGAAGTCCCTAAGAATAGCATAAAAACCTCATGCCCTAGTTCGAAAAAAGGAATTTTGTTAAGATCAAATCCCTACTAGTTGAAACCTTGATGGTCTTGGAACATGAGAATTAACATTGAAAACACTACTCCTTAAGGAACACTACTAGTTTCACTCCCATATAAATCCTCATGAATAAATCCTCTCAATCATCGTTGTCTTCTTCTGAAACTCCATATTCATGGGTGAAGTAAAAGGAGTTGCTACATACTCTATCGATGGATGGAGTACCTCCTCAATACGTCTCACATGAGACTACTCATCATGAATTTTTTTTGGAAAAAAATGTAAGGTCCATAAAAATGATCCCAGGATCCCACATCGATGTACATTACTACTGATGGGAGAGTAGCTCCCACCTCTTCGCAATCATCGTGTTCAATGAAAAGAACTCTTCCCGGAAATCCTTATTAGAGTCGCCCCATAAAACATTGAGCTTATTATACTTAAAAGGTATCACATCCATCCCTAACATGTATATCCCAATATATGAATAACTATAATGGGGATCCATTACTCTATTGGGGATTGGATAAAACAAAAATTGATCTTCATATCATCTAGTCTGCTCTATGTCTCTTTATTAGAAACACTTCCCCATTATATCCCCATATCTTTCTGTATATAATATTGCAACATCTACTGCCATTAATCAAAATTGTATTCCATATAAACCCTTAAGTGATTAGTTGAGCCAGCCTTCTAATCCTACACTAGCTGAGAAACACACAGATGAATACCAAGAACCTTAATTGAAAGGGAAATGAGATTTCCTATGTCAGATATTATTGAATTTTATTATGTTTTATTTAATATTTTATAACTAATTCCTACTATCAGAGAACCAAAACAATAAAATTAAAATTGGAATAGAAAGGTATGTACATATCCTATATCTTTACCCTACATGTGGGACCACCCCACTTGGCCATTCAATAAACTCATAGATCATTTATAGAATTCAAGGGGCCCTAAAAGATCATATCCTAGCCACTATCTCTAGATTATGTCATATACCATCGTCAACTAAAACTACATACCTACCAACCCATGTAACCTTCAGTGTGTCTAACTCTAAAATCCATCCTATCTCTCAACCATTAGCACAAAATTCTACTATATCTTTATCATATCCCAATAAAGATACAAAAATAACGGAATATTGATAATGACCCCCATGTCCTTCATCTAATAGTCCCCGAGTTGGTGACTACCAAAGAGGGTATAAAAATATCATTAATGGGAGGAATTACCGTCTATAAAAAATAGGACCTAGATAAATGATATCATTGATCAATAAAATCCATGACATATTATAAACTGGAAACCAAAAAACCATCCCACAATGCATGTATAAATAAAACATGATACAAATAAAAGTCCCCAATGTAAAGAAACCAAAACTTTTGTTAATGTGGCGAAACAAAAACTATCCAATGATATGTGATGGTAATGTCAACCAAAATACACATAGTCCTCTGACAAATGAGTTTATATAAGTAGGGTGTGTATAAAAATATTCTTGGTAAGAAAAAAAATTCTCTTATAACCATGCGAAAATAGAATACAAATATAACTATGAGAAAACATTAGAAACAAACAACACTTATAAATTTTCACAAACCAAACCTATTGAAACCATAGGTCAGTCACCAAAAAAATCATCCATGTATAATAATAATAAGAAGAAACATATAGATTAAGGGTACCTCATACTACTTTACCACTAATTATCCACTCTCACACCATAACAGAAAACATCTCGGAACACTAATACCTTCCATATAACATCACATCACGTATCAAAACCAATTTTTAGGGTATCATAAACATAATGGAAAAAACCCCATTCCCTCCTCATAGAATTCACAACCCCCCTCAAAATCATCTTAAGAAATGTTGCTCGAAAAATCCTGGGCTATCACATCATATCAAATCACATCTTGATAGTATTACTTTTGAATTTTGGAAATATCATTATTTCAATCTCATTTTATCATAGAATAGGGATTGAGGAAGGGTGGGTGGCGAACTATCCATCCTTATAAATGTGATGTTTGAAAAAATACACCCAAAATATTTAGTTATTGACAATAGGTGCCTGAAATGGGTGGTTTGTTAATAGAAAATTAAAATAATATACATAGAATATAATATCATAAAAAATGAGCAAAACTCATGTGTTTACAACTAGAGTATTATCCAACTCACCAATTTCCATCACTTTACTACAACCTCCATACACACCACAAAATAACACAATCTGTAAAGCACAATCCACTATTTATATAATCATAAAATCCAAAAAAATTAAGTTTTCTTATACAAAATAATTTTAAATAAAAAAATTTCTATTACAAAATTTCCATCCGATTAATGTCTATATGAAAATACATAATTTAAACACACATCCTGTTAGGGTTTATTCCAATTGTTTTTTATTATTTATAGCCCATTAGCCAATCATTGTTAATAATAATACTCAAGAAAGTATCACTACATAAAAAAACATAAACACACAAAAATTAAAATAGTTTTATAATCATAAACCTCATGTTAACCAGATCACAAAACATCACTACCAAATTCCTAGCCACATAGCACAACATCCACCACATCTCTACCAAATTCTAAATCACTAATGCTATAACCATAACCATGTCTCATCTCAACTGTCCCATTGCATGGTTACACAACCCCTAATCCGCTGATAACACAAATACACATTATACATTCACACATTCCACAAAAAATATTCAACTAAACCCCATAAAAATATACCTATTCAATTGTATTTACCATGTCAAAATATTCCTTTTTGGGAATTCTCACGCATTCCATATATCCTCCTATAACCAATTCATTAGCCGACTATAAGTGGTTAACTGTTTAATTACTATGGTGTCATGACAATCAAAAAACATGGTAAAAAAACATATATAAGAATTTGAAAATTAGGTTCTATCAATTACCATGATTTTTTTGTGATATAACAAACATAGATAGATCCAATATCAAAAAATAAAAAATCACTAAAATCATACTAAAAAATCTCCTTTCCGTTATATTAAATGATTAAAATTTAATATAGTCATTAATATGGTTGATATTGTATTCTTATAAGATAAAAAAATCATAAACCCCTCTCACATGTTACAATATATAAGAAAAAAATGAATCCCTTACATCAAATAAATAAGATTCACATATTTTTCTACACCAGAAACAAGGGGTGACCAGATTGGCGGAAAATATATATGGGGAACATTAACCAATTAAATAAATATGGTTATATGAATATAGGGGAAAAAGGATTGGGAATATCCAATATCAAGATAATGAAATACTAAAAGAACAATGGAATTATCTTCAATTTAGAATGATCAGATTCAAATCTAGCTAGATTTGATGTTGTTTTTGATGGACATTAAAAACAAATGTAATAAAATCCATACAAGATAAAAAATTTAAAATGTAACCAAACATTTAAGATATATAATATATAAATTTCCACTATAAAAATGTATTTTAGTTCAATTATCTATGTATTTAAAACCATTTATCATCACAATAAGACGTCAAATTAGAAAACTATAAATTCTTGAAAAAATAGTTTTACTTTAGATATATGAAAAGATATATACCACCATAGTTATTTTTATTGAGATATATCAATATAGATCTACCAAACAATATCTAAAACAAGTTATCTACAACAATATATCTACCATAAGAGATCTACTATAATATATCTCATACAATAGATCTACCTCCAATGATCTACATTGAATTTTCATCCTCCATTAATATACTACCATTGATATACCACGAGAGATCTACTACCATATATTTACCTACATTGATCAACCTACAAAGTGATCTGTAGTTTAGTTCTACCATTATGAACTACCATCATCATCTAAAACACCCATTTCTCAACAAAACAATTCATAAATCCTCTATTCCTCTGCCAAACACTAATTAAATTTCCTTGGGCATCTCAATTAATATATTTCCTTTAAAGTAACAAACTAGATGCACTGTAATGTTACATTTCTTTTATATTTTTTTAATCTTAGATTGTTTATGAAAAAAATTCCTTTTTGGAAAATTAAAATGATCTTAATAAATTAAAACCCATCTATTATATTACTATTTTTTATATTTAAATTATATTATCCTCAACATGGTACTTGAAATGATCATGATAATATCTTTATGAAACATTGAAATTTCTTCCAATACATTTGATAAAAAATTTATTTAGTGGAAATTTTCGTTAATAAAATTCCAATAATATTTTTTTCTATGAAACAATTACTATTTAATGTCATTTGTAATCATAATTTTCTTTATTCAAATTATTTTAAAATTTATATTTTTAATTTTTTATATAAACAACTCATTTTTTTATAATTTTTATAAATGTGTTAAAAGATTATCCAAAAATAAAGGAATGACCTTGAATTTCATTTCAATCTATAATGGAAATTATTTAATTTAAACATTCCTTTAGGTATTTTCAAGGTAAATTTACAAGAAAACATTTTTCTAATTATTGTAGTAACTTTTATTTTATAACAATTCCAAAAGAAAAAGGGTATTTCCTCTACATAGATTGAAATTAATTTTTAAATTGATTTATAACATTATTATTAATCCTAGATAGAAGATGTGTTTTATGAATTGTTTTCTTTCCTTTTATATTCAATTTAAAAATGATTAAGTTTAATACAAAACATTCATTTTAGAGAATTTGATGGAATTTTTTCATTAATAATAGACTTCTGGATTTTTTCCATTATAATTACCATGATCAGATTATTTATAACTCCAAATCATTTAATTGGGTATTATTTTTAGTAAAATTTATTAATTCAATATTTTCTTAAACATATATTATTTTAATATATGGTTTTAGATGAGTGATTCAAAATAAGAAATTCATTTCCTTGATTGGAAATATATTCATGATTCTCGAAATAATATTGATAAATGATGATTTATAATGAATTTTTTGAATGAATTGTAATGATCATTTAACATATACAGATTTCATATGACATAAAATTGATGGTGGGGAATTATTATAGAAAACCATTTGGTTTTAGATAGGAATCACGAAACAAACCAACAACCATACCATATAAGATGAGTATCAACTTTATTTATATCCATTTATAAAGAATTATATATTTTCTAAGACCATTATGGATTGATTCATGTTAATATTGTCTTAGCCTTTATGTAATTTCAATGAATATCTAATTTTATTTATTTCCATTAATAAGAGTTTAGTTTCTATAATCTATGTTATTTCTATGTTTGTAATATCCTGGGATGTTCACTATGTATAGCATTTTTTATTGAATGGATTTTTTTATTATCCTCCTTTCCATATTTATTATACACTAATAACTCATTATTTCTTTTATTGTACATAACCACTTTGGATCCTCTGATCTGGAATATTTATTTTTCATTTTCCAAGGATATAAAAAAGGATAATAAGAAGAATTTAAATATTCCAATAATATTTATCTTTCTATTTCTTTATATTTCCAATATTATATGGGAATTGAAAATTTATCTTATTTTCAAGAGTATAATATTGATTGATCATGTTTCATTTGATCCCGTGTATCATTTACTAGTGTATACATAAATGATTGCATTTGGGTTTGAGATTTGAGGTTGATTAATGGATAATTTTACCCAAACATTACGTGGAATATCAACATACCACTGTCATTGGGGATTCTTGATAGGTAATGTTGTGTTAATGATGGTCCATGGAAATATGGTTTATATAAATATATCATCACTGGGAAACTCCGTTATATTTAATCGGAGACATCATATTGTATTATACTTTTTCAATTTCACATCATTCGATATAAATAATACTCTATAACAAAAATATAAACTTTTGTTGTTTCTAATCATCTAGGTACAATAATATAATTATAAATATAAGATCTCATTTTTTAGTAATAACCTAGTTTTTTGTTTTTTATTAAACGTATTATTTGGGAATTTTCTACTTTAATAAACCTTGGTGGTCAAGTTCTTTTTCGGATGGAAAATTTTTTCTATTGAAATGAATGAAAATAACGGATGTATGTTATATTGAATTAATGATGTCTAGGTAGAAACACATTAAAGGGTCTTATAAGGTTCTCTCGGATTTGTCAAGGATTTAGATGTTTTTCTTGATTTTATGCAAAAGATGAAATGAGTGTTGTCTACTGAATATTTACAAACCATTAAACTTGATGGTGATGTGTAAATGTTTCCCTATAGATGTTGTGGAATGGTTTAGGGTGTTAAATAGTTACAGGATATGAATAAAATTCGTAGTGGGTAAATTTTATATGGATAATTTCATGAACTAGTTCAAGGAATGAACTAGTTACATGATATGAAATGAGTTCATGGTTGTTAAATGATTCCAAGAATTCATTGTGAAATAGTTCAACACATGAATTAGGTACACAGCATCAAACCGGTTCATGATGTATAAATTTTCCTATTTAGATTTCATGAATTGGTTTAAGGAATAGAAAAATTACATGATATGAAATTAGATCATGTTGTATAATTTTCAATCAGGGTTATTTTAACTAGAGGGAATTTATTTTTCTAGATAACACAAAAATTGATAAATTGCATGATGTAAAAGGATTACATGCCATGTATTTCTCAGTTTCAGTCTTCTAAAATCCATGATACATGTATGATTTCATTTCATCTTTATGAATTAAATTTCCCACAAATTATAGTATGAATCTAAAAGATTTTGGAGTATTTTCATCCCTTCTAGACATCTCGACCATCCATTTTATTCTATGTTAGTTGTTTTTCTTTGGATTCCCCATATCTTTCACATCTTCAATATGGTGGTGAAATATAATTCCTCTAGTTTATTTTGGTATTGATCTTGTACTTGTGTCAACTAGGATTCATCTTGGGTTATTTTTTTTCTTCATTCATGATGGAATTACCCATTGAAAGCATTATATTATCACTTGATAAATGTAGCTGGTCTATAAAAAAACCATTTGGTCTTTTTAATTATTTACATATGTGTAATGTTGTGATTGTGAGTATATGACATGTGAATTAATTAAATGAATATTGGATGATGAAAGAGAATGTGTTGGATTAGTCTATAGATCCTTTTAGAACAAATAGTTTTGACACATGGATTATGGCTACCCATTGGGTGTGACTAGAATAGAATTATAAAGAATTGTATAATGGATTAATGTGTGGTTTTCATGAAATGATACCTAACGTAATTTATTGTGATTGATTTACCTTTTAAAATGGATAAATTGATAAATGAATGGTTGATAATGATGTAATATATAATGGGTGTACAAATGGAATAGAAGAATCATAAGATATTATATAATGAATGAATGGTTAATTGAAATAAAAATCATAATTTGAAGAATTAATCATTATGACTAATCAAATGATTTTATGTGATGGTATTATTTCCATTATGAATTGAATATATTATGGATGTTGTAATTCTTATAGGGATTTTCCCAATTAATATTAAAAATCATTTATAAAGCGTGTGGAATGATTATGATGTAATGTTTAAATGGATTTCAATATTTAAGATGAATGATTAAATATATTACTGGGTATGATTATGCTATAATGTTTATTGTTATTGACCCTGTTTTATGATTTTCTATGGTTTTGTAGTTATAGTCGGCATGGTCATTCTACATCCTTAGAGTTATTCTGGAATGGTTCTAAAGAAGGTTGAATATTTTATAATGTTAATTGATTAATTAATTCTCTTATTTATCTCTTAGTATAATAATATATTTATCAAATTGGATTTTATTAGACACAGTGGTGTCAACCTATTTATTTTTATTGTCACCCTATTCTAGCCTCTATTTAGTCCACAATCAGATTACATGGTAGTAGGTTTGGAAAAGGGAAAGCGTCCTTATTGTTGATTATTACATGATGTAGAGTTATGATATAGGATATATGATAGAAATGGGTTTCATGAATGGGGTCTTTTGAGTTTTTTTATTATCATTTACATTTTTCTATATTACTTTTCATTTTAGTGTTAGATAAATTACTCACTAACATTACACTATTTATTATTTTCTTTAAATGGTTCATCCTATACCATACCTTTGTATATATTTTTTTATTCTATATATCATACTCTAATATTTATTATTATTATTTATTTACATTTTATTGTAACATTGTACCAAGGAAAATAGTTCCCCCACTATATTTTGTACACACCAACAACTAGTTTGGAGCATCTGACATATGGGAGAGGCTCGATGGGTCTAGTAACTAACCTAATTTAATCATGTATGAGAGTTCCATTCAAGTAATGTTTCAATACTACAATGATCATTCATAAAAAATTAATTATATTATTTCAATCCACATTATGGGAGATAGCCATATCAAATGACATTTAATAACTCAACCCCGTTATCATTGAACCTATAACATCCAAACTCTGGTTCCATACACTGATGCCCAAAGCAGGTTGGTTACAAGAACGTAGTGATGCCTCCGCATATACCATAGGATGTTGACTTGTATCATGGTTCTAATATATAACATGGGGATACTATACCTCTTTATCAATGAAGCACAATAGCTGAAAATAAATAATCTATATCCCAATGATAATAACCACTGACCAGAATAATACCATAACCAATACAGACCGGTATCAAATGATAATCCAATGTAGAAAAAATAATATACAATCCAAAATATTAGATATTACAAGAAATATATGTTTCATGTTTAAATATGGAAAACCAAAATAAAGACACACTGAAAACTCACCAAGTTGGTTCTAACTTCACATTTGGTCCCAACATCCATAATCAATACGAAATCATACATATAACATAAGGATATTTCCCTTATCCTATCATACAAACATGAAGTCTATTTGGGTAATGATGAGGCTGCTTGAGTAGGGTGGGAATATAGCTTTCTAGGCCACCGCCAATAGATTTTGAAACCATATTCAATATATAATTGTGTATGAAGTTGAATAAATAGTATTTAATAGTATAAAACATAAAATTTTATCACATATCATTATTATTTATTTAACTACATAATTTAAAGGGTTAATGATTAAAGACAAACCATTAATACCTTATCTAGCCTATGTAAGAGTCTGAACCTTCCCCAAAGAGATATCACATTTCATTTAGTCGAGGATTTTCATTATTCAATTAATTCCACATTCACATCATGGAAAAATGGAACCTCATTCTAATTACAATAATGTAGGATTATAACATCATGTCATAAACCCCATGGTTATTTGGAGAATTAGTCCCTATCCCACACCACATGGGTATTTGGATCATCATTCCATGTCTGATATAATAAAATTCACCTGCATGCATTGGGGGCCCGGAGCATCTGTCTAGCACCCCATGAGTATTTAGATTATTATTCCTTGTCCCACAACTCAGTTCTTAATCAATAATAGGTGTCACATATATCACATATATCACACTTATCAAGGTTAAACATCTTTATCAATCTTGTCAATTATTCACTTCACATTGCACTATTTCAATTTATCTAAAAATGTTTGTTCATCACTTTAATCCCCTATAGTATTATTAACATTACACTAATAATAAATTTATCAAAATCTATTCATGACACATTAACCCATAAAGGTTTGACCAACCAACCCATTAATTCCTATTATCTCCCAATTCCACAATCCCATTAATTAACCAAAATCATAATCAAACTATTCCACCAATTTCATAATCAATATAATCTACCACTTCTATAATCCCATTAATTCACTAATTAATTCAATTACAAAAAAAAACAAAATTTCAAAACATGTAAATTAAAATTAAAAAAAATACATGATTCCAATTTATTATCAGGACAATGGGATTTGAGAATTAAATAAACTAACTCAGGGTCATTGATGGACATTCGTGCAACTAAAAATTCTCAAATTGAAGGAGAACCATCATGATCACAAAAAAGAAAAATATATAGGACCAAATGCTAATATCATTATCAAAATTATTAACATTCATAAAATCATAGATCTAAGACACATCCAAAGGAGGAAAAATAATCCATCTCCATCAATAAACAGATATATGGGAGATATTAAATTAATGAGGAAGAAATTACATAACAATGGAGAGATGATCATTCAAATAGATAATAGATTCATCAATAAATGGGTTCAAGGAGCTTTGGAACCCTATCAAGAGCATGAAAAATAATTGTAATAGTATTAGGGTTGAGAATGGGTAAATAGGGGATAATACCATGGTTATTAAAAAATTTATTAAATTTTAAGGGATTAAAACACCACACAAATTGTTTTCTTGGGCCGGGGCACAAAATTTTCTAAACTATTCACCTTTACTATGTGACTCACCTTAAGGGAGCACAGTTTCTACTAATAGGGAACACAATTTAAAAAAATGGCGTGCCAAATGTGAAATTCCCATTTATGATGGAATGCATGGTTTGCGAGTGGTAGGAATGCAGATCGGGAAAACTATACACTAATAAAGATATACCCCTTTTTCTTCAAAAATTATCATATTTTTTCCAAAAGAAATGAAAAAAACCCATCCAAGGTATAACCAAATGTGGAAATAATATTACATGAAAAGGAGCACGCGTAATCTTTTGAAAAGGTCTAGATCTTAAAATCTTCCCACCTTATACAATCTATTCCTTGAGATATACTCTCAAAAACATATATGACACCTAGGTAAAATGATTAGGAGGCTGAGACCACATGTATTCTTCTATATCCCATGATTAATAATGAACATGGTGATTTTTTAACAACACTTTAACTATCATCATAGTATTTACCCACAATAATTTCTCATTTGGATTTATAATACATATCAATTTATCCCCAAAGGTCACATTTGTCTCAATCTCAAAATTATCCCAATAAATCACCTAAGAAGGTTTAGGGTGATTATTTTGAAGGATTGAACCACGAAAAAAATAATGAATGAAACTATACCTCTATGGAAGAGCCAACTGATATGCCACCAGATCGATTCTCTCCACAATCTTAAAAGGACCAAAAAACCTGGGAGACAATATTCTATGCCATTGAATCCTTTAGTGACCAAATGATGGATAATGTTGATGAAAAACATGATCAAACACTATAAAATAAAGGGTTCATTTATTTATATCTGTATACAACTTCTACCTACTCTGAGCTATAGCCAAACATTCATGAATCAATTTGACCTACTCAGACATCACCTACTCAAGACTCGATCCCAATAAATCTAAATCACCCACCCCTATCTATCATAGAGGTGATCTACATGGACTAACATAAATTTATTCTTATGTTTCAATCTAAATCTTCAGATGATAACTATTATTATAGAATAAATCAATGAGTGTCATGTTCTTCTCCAAACACCCGTCAAAATTGAGAATACACACATGTAGCATATCCTCTAAAACCTGAATTGTACATTTAGTCTTCTCGTCTATCTGCGATTATAAATCCATACCAAAAAATACCTATATACCAAATTATATCCATAATACATTCCAGAATCATGAAGTTAAATGTGAGTCATTCTCTAAAACAATACTCTATCAAAACCCATGGAGACAGACTACCACCCAAACATACATGTCCCCCAAAATATCCACAGAGAAAGTCTCCAAGACAGGTATAGAATGGGGGGAATTCATTAGTTAAAATAAAATCACCAATATAACAAAATTTTTATGAGGAATAATTATAATTTTCACAAAAAAATCCTTGGTAACATCATCCCACATTAATATCAAAATTGGATATAGTTGTAATAAACCACTGAGTCGTTAATTCTCAACCATCACTGATTCATAGGTGTAGCATCTTGTCTTCAAACCTGGAATATCCTTTTTATTTCCCAACCACCAATAATTTCAACATAAATCACATTATATTTTGGTCAAAATTGAAAAAACCCGTCCCCTCCACACTGTGGCTTGAAACTCATGCATCAGCGCCTCTCACATACTCATACAAATAAGAATACGGGTCTAGACATGATGATGTAATCCTCATTAGGCATAATCATATGGTGAATCCCCCCCCCCTTCAAAGATTTACCTTATGGATAGACACTCATGATGGTCATATTTCATTTCCATGATCATTTTCAAATTTTTGGATTCAACTAATACCTATACAAGGGTAATCTACTCCTAAACCTCATTAACCACAATATGAATCTCTATCAGCAAGGTTAACATTCTCCACTAAAAACTACAATTATGAACTACCTGACTCTATTTTATGTATATTAAATCATCAATAACATTGTTTCTCATTTTAGGCATATATTCCAGATCAAAATAAAAACACTTCATATATTCAACCCATATCCCTTGTTGGAGATTCAAATCTCTTTGAGAAAAGATATACATTAATTTATTGTGAACGATAAACATGGAAATTTTTTCCATTGGTTATTCCATCCAACATGTAAAGACATAAACCATTCAAGATAATTTGAGGTCATGCATATGGTAATTAAGTTCATGTGGTCGCAACTTTTGGGACCCATACACCACAAATTGATCCCCTTGCTTCAATAGTGCTCCAGGTCTGACCCTGGACACATCAAAAAAAAATATACTCACCCCCCAAATCAGAAAATATCAATTTCAATGTAGCAGTAAGAATATTCTTCAAATAATATAAAGTGGTTTTTCCAAGTGAGAAACATTTTGGATGAACCTTCTATAATTACATCACAATCCAAAAAATCAATGGATATCTAAAAAAATATTAGGATTATCCCAATAATACACTACATTAATCATCACTCGGCCTAGTAAAACACCTTTCTATGAGATTATGTGAACCACGACATGTACCCCATATATCATGAATTTGAAATTTGATTTTTGGATTATAGACAATGCTACCTTTGTGTATTCAGGATGATGTCACGATATCATGCATGTTCATGATGAGTCTATGAGTACACTGAGATGAAATCCAAAAAAACGCAAAACTAATATAGGTACTGGAGAAATATTTGGTTAATCAAGTCTATAAACATAGTTGGGGCATTCTTCATCACAAATTGCATCACGACAAACTCATAAAGATGATACCATATTCTGAAAGTTATTCTTGGTATATCATAAGGTCTAACTCTAAATTGATGATACCCTGACCATTCGTAAATCATAGAGAAAACAAAATAACAAAAAAAATTTCAAAGATATTGTTTATACATGTAAGAGTAAACGAGTTCATCACTTTCATTTGGTTCATCTTTTGGAAATCAACACATAAAAGAATGGTTCCATCATCCATCATGGAAAACAATACTGGATAACTCCAAGGTGGCATAATCATATAGAAACCCCTCATATATCAACTCTTCCAACTGAGTCTTAGGTTTCAGAAGCTCTATTTGGTCCATTAAAAATTGAGGGTATAGAAATAGGCTTATCTCTAGTTATGAGATCAATTGTAAACTCAAAATATCTATCAGGTTGGTGGAATATCACATTCATTGGAAACACAACATGGAACTAGTACACTATGGGTGGAAATAAATTATATTTATCCACCCCATTATGTAGAAAAGTAATCATGACCTAGGTAGTGATATCCCTTATTTTCTAATGAACTGGCCCTATATGACCTTCCTGGATATCCCACTCACCATGACGAACATAATTGTCACCCACATTGGAAGTAAATTCCAACCTCCTATGGTAACAATATATGAGGTCATGGGATGATACTAATTATTCCATTCCAAAATTGATGTCAAAACCATTAATTTCAATGATTTAAACATCCATGGAAAATGATACTCCCCAACCTTGAGGGGACTCACCCCACATTAATAAATGTATCTTGACCGTACTCCAAATTGTGTATCACTAATTATAACCCCACTCACAAACTAAACTTCTAAACAAAATCCATTAATATCGTCTTAATAAATAAAATAATGTAATTATATGTAATAAAAAAAACCCCAATAGACATAGAAACTACAATAATAGTACCATTGATTGTCAATATTCCACCCTCATTATCAAAATGTGTAGAGTTAACCGCATGCAATGATCCTACCCCTATTCTTTATGTTGCAGTTTGAGTCCCCAAATCATTAAAACTATAGAGATGTGGGTTATCTTACCCCAACACACCACATCCACTACCTCAACCTCCACGACTATAAGAACTCTTCTTTCTAAAATGATATATGGTTGAAGACCTCCTTCCAATATTCTAGCTCATCCATGCTCCTCTGTAACCAAAAATTGTTCAAGGGAACATGAAAACCAATTATATATTTACTATACTACCACAATAACGTCACTATAATAGAGGTTAGGGGATCTGTATGTGAATTTGGCTCAACTTACAAAAATGGTGGAAGGACACTCAATCAATGTCCTTAGTAATTGATGCTTCCCCTGGTCACTATTCTTTCTATTGCTCTGGTAACAATAATCATACTGATTTTTCCAAACTGCAAAATGCATACCTCATGGTTGTCTTGTAGAAACCACATGACATACCATAGATTCCTCATTGAGGTTCCCCAAAGATACAAGAGCCTAATTCACCACATTAGAAAACATCTTCAGCATAATGATATTAAACTATGACATAATCTCCAAGTTAAACCCATATTGAAAACGCTTCATTGCAATAGCCTCATCACCTACCAATGTTCTAAAAAAGAAATGAAAATTTGTAAATAGACCATAATAGTCCTTCAATGGGAATAATACCTTCAGGAAACTAAATAATCTCAACTTCCATATCATGCCTAATCACTTGAGGGTAAAAGTTCTCCAAGAACTTCCCCTCATTTTCCTTTCATATCATTTTCTCCAACATTCCATCCTGAGTCTGGATGCACCACAAATTATTTTCTTGATCATATAGAATATATGTATCTAGTTTGACTCTTTTCGTAGTAGGAGTCTCTAAATAGTAATAGATCATCTGGACTGACTAGATCTAGTTCAAAACTGCATTAGGTCCACCCTCTTTAGTAAATTTTTCTGGGTGCTGCGACTGGAACTCCTATGTCAAGTAATAGATACTCTATATAACACTCCCTGAGTATCTTTCCATAAAATACATATATCAAGTAATGTTCTCTATAATTTTCCCTATGGATACCTCTCTTGAATCTATTGGAGCATCTGGTTCCACTATAAGGGATCATTTCTATACATTCCCTCCTATTGTACTATCAATATGAATCATCATGAAGTAATATCTATAAAATTAAAACCACATGTATTATTACAACTAATTCATTATTTTCACATTTCAACAAGTGTGATTCACATAAATCCTTAAAAATGCATCCCCCATATCTCACCAAAAATTCAAAATAGAGTCACAGTCACTACTCTCAACCTTCCATCACATGGGCTATGGATTAGATAGTGTATAAAACTATCACAATTCATGTTCCCCATTTGACACACATTTATCAAGTTTAAATTAACACCTTTATAATTATTTTAAATTTTCAATTTCACAATAGGAACCCTTTTACCTTTAATTACTGAAAAAATAAAATCATTTAATTTCCAAAAATGACCAAAAAAATTTCTTTTTTCCCTCTATAAAATGAATCATGTAACATTTTCTTATAAGTGATAAATATATTGCATGAATAATAAAATCTCATTCCATATTGTTCTACAATGAAAAATCTCAAAAAAAAAAATATGAGACCAAAAATGAATCACCCAAGGTGAAATAAAATTCAACTATAACAGGAAGCATCCAGAACATCACTACCACTATTGGAACATGGGTTTTCGCCATAAATGGATTAGATATCCCATGAATGAGCTTGTGATGAAAGCTCGACTCATCCTGCAATCATGTCTACCCTTCTAAAATAGTAAAACAAAAGAAGAGTAATGAAAACCCATTTGCTATTACTTTGTAACATCCTGACCTGAGTGCAACATACCAGTGCCCTAAGCCAGTTGGTTATATGAACTCATGTTTTCCACCCCATACGCCAGAGGTTTACGACAAGAATGGGGGTGTAATATATAACATGTTGATAATATACCATCTTTATCAAATAATCCCAATAGTGGAAAATAAATTATCAATACCAAAATTATAATAACAAAAAACTAAAATAATACAATAACCAATACAGACTAGTAAATAAAGTTAAACTAAACCAGTAGATATGTCATTCACATGTGTTTCAATTATTGATATAAAAAAACCAAAATAATGGCACACTAACAACAACCCAAGAAGGTTGTGAAATCACATCTAGACCCGTCAATCACGCTCTATCCCAACATTTCCATCAAGTATAGTGATCTTTCCCTTATCTAGTCCTACAAACATGAAGTCCATTTGGGTATCGATCAGGCATCCTGAGTAAGTTTTGAGTACAAATTATTTTGTAACGACCCTGAATTTTATCAATGGAAATTCCCTTCATATAATTATTTCTTATGTTATAATAACATAAAATCAGATTAAGAAAATAATAAAATATTATAAATGAATAATGATTGAAATAAAATGATTTCTAGAACTAAAGGTTCCTAAACCAATGGAATAGTATTTGGACCCTTGGAATAGTAACAGAAACCTATGAATAGAAAATTGCCCAATAGAATAGTAACCACACCTATGGATGTATAAATAAAGTTATTATCTACTATAAATGAATTTATGACATATATATATCATATTATAAGTATGTTTATGTGTTGAAAAATAAAAATTATGTGTTGGAGTTTTTATAAGTTATAAATATTTAATTGTAATTTTATAACTAATATAAGGATTTAAAAATAAATTTATTTTTTAAAAATGTATTATTAAATTATTTTTTTAATGTGATTTTATGATAATTTTATGATACCTTAATTTTTCAAAGTGTAATAAAATCAGTTATAATATTAAAATATAAAGTTTTGGTGTAAATGAGGGTTTTGGTTAAACATTTATTTTCTCAAATATATAAAATTATTTTTATAAAATATAGTTAATTAATGAATTTTACATGTCAAAAATGGTTGGGGTGAATTTTTTTGATTTTTCTAAAATACCTGAATTTTTCGTGAATAGTAAAATACGATAAATTTTTATAATTTCTAAATACATGAATTTATGAGTCGTTGTTTATGTAAGGATGAGGTAAGATGTATTAGTTCAAACTAAAATGAACTAATAATAGTATTTAGTCAAAATAATGAACCATAATTTCTTTTCATGAGGAAAAATAAGAAACTATGATTAAAATAACATGAAAACTCCCATATCCTTCTATATAAATACCACACCTCTCCACCCCTTCACCTCACACCTTCCATTATTTGAGACATGTCCAAATTCTTCCCCATACTCTTCCCACACCCCTCCTCACGTCCAAGAGATATTGGTCTTATCAAATTACTAACTCTTTTTCATTAAGGGGTTTTTCAAGGAGGAGAAACGTAAGAATAAAATTACTCTTTCCTTTTATTTAAATTTTGTTTCATGTTATTTTATTATTATCTCCTACACTCCCTTCATAAAATTGTATTATAACTTAATTATCAAACATATTGGGCAATTTTATTATTCTAATGGAATAATACATCATTAAACCACTTTCATCGACCATTAATTCAAAAAACGAAAATGTTTTTCTTGAGGTTTTAATTTATAACCTTCAATGATGAAATTTTTTTATTAACATCTTCCAGGATAGTCATAAAATGATTTTATGGTTAAAAAATATTAAAATATGTTTTAAACCCAATGTAATGTTCTAGAACCATTATATATACATGATGTTAAATAATAAAACAATACAAGTTCATTGAGAGAAAAACCTACCCATATAATCCAAACAATTATCACTGACATTTTTTCTAATGATTCAACCTCATCCAATGTAACAAAATAAATTATATAACCATTTTAGATTATGTTTGACCATTAGTAACTTATAACATAAATTCTGTTTTTCTATTTCCATTTTACATGAACCTCAATACTCTTATACAAGCAAATGGGTAATGAAAAATAAGAAAATGAGCACTCCAAAATGTTGAATGTGAACATTATAATGACTAAAAATCAACTTTTTATTATTAAATAACTTTTTGGGTAAAAGTGAGAAACCACAAGGTCCATAATTACAAAAAACAAAACAAAACAGAAAACATCCATGAAAAAATCATATCTTCCTCACCCTAGCAAAAACCTCCTGTCAGCAAAACATCACTATTGCATAACCACTCGGCTAGTTATCCCACACAAAGACGGTCCTGAAACCGAGGTTGAAGACATACCCTCTAAACTTCCAAATCCAAATGGCACACTTATTAGAAGGCTTCATGCTCTAAACCCCATCTGGAATAGATCCTAGAATGGATGGAATAAACACCTCAAACAAACAAGAAACACACACACAAAACAAATCCAAAATTTGTCTTACACTAAACTAGAAACCATACAAAAAAACAAAATCACAAACCAATTACTAAAAAGTAATTGAAGATTAATTTTATATTTCTAGACTCCTTTTCCTTAAAAAACATCCATGAGATAGATTTTACCATGGTATTTGGTTCCACTATCACTAGATTTTTAAATGCAGTGGCAGGCTGGTCCCATGATATTATATGCTCCTCAATGATAATATTCCTTTTTTTGAAACCACCAATAAGAATTAGGTCATGTTTGTTCACCCAAGAATATTTATCCTATTTAAGGGTCTCCCTTAAAGGTCCCCCCATCATTTTAGCTACCTCCTCCTTAGAAGCATTAAGAATAAGGACCTGCTCAACAACTTCTTCCTCTGAGCATAATAGTAAATCCAAGGTTTGATCACCCTGTAATGTATGACTTTGATGGTTTATATCCCCAATGTAAACCTTTTTTATGTTATAAATCCCAGTGGAATAGGTATCAAGTGGATGTGGTAAGGAGGAGTAATCCCTCCACCCCTTCCTCCTCCTAGTACTAATGTTCTTCTTCGGTCTTGATGCTTCGCCTGTAGAATGACAGTGGACATCTCCATTTCATTCCTGCACACATACCTGGTCTATCATAGAATAATTAAAAAGAAAACAACTCATGCTTTCCTATGTAAACACTTCAAAATTTTTTCTCAATTGAATTGAGGTCTGATACCTCAGTTTTGAACCCCCGTCATTTCCATCACTATTTTGGTCAGACATCACCAAATAAGGTCCCTGAGACCCCTTCCATGATACACCACAACCCAACTTAGTATCCTCATCAAATCCATTCCCCTCGTCATCCTCTAACTGCACTACCACATACATACCCCCAGTCTCTTGAATTCTTAGTCGAGCCACATCCTTCTAAACTACACTATATTCCATCCTATTATCCTTGAGAGGTAGTGAAGAAGAAGGCATGTCCATGTCCTGGCTCAACCTAATGAAGCTTTCAGGAACCGTCTGGTTGACTTGGGGAACCCAATCCTTCTTCACATTTGATAAATATTAGGACGGATGGCCCAAACATGCCTTAAGTCTTTCCTCTTGATCCATTTTCCCGAGAAATTTGATTTTCTCCACTCGTAAACAACTAAATGAATCCCCCTATAAAACCCTATCTCCCACCACAATGGGCCTTTGTTCCAAAATATCTTCCTCACCATGCACCTTTTACTCTCATCTATCATTTCCCCTCCTCATGGAAGCTCGCCCCCCTTACAACATATGTATAATGAGTGACCCCTACACTTGCAACCTGAGAAAATGTTGGTCCATGATTTATACACCACATGTTGCTTACAGTGGTACACTTCACCAACAGTGATCCACATATACTCAAATGGGATTCTAGTCATATCCAGTTCAACATAAACATAAAGATTGATAAGATGAAAAAGGGATTCTGTTCTACTATCCAAACACATATACCTACCAATCAGGTTCACTAGCATACACAAAACCGAGGGATGCTGAAAAGAAAGGATAAGTTTGGGAAAGCATAACCATGTTTCCATCGTTGGAGAATCATGTTTAATATTCCAATCAAAGGACCACCGAAATAGAAAAAATATAATTCCATTGATGTTATGATATTCTCTTGATTAGGCCTTAATGTGATCAACTTATAAGGAAAAGCATATCATAATAGGTTTGGCCACCCATCAAGAAACTCTGAAGTGTTCGGACCAAGATAAATTTGGGGGAAAGGAAGGATAAAATCGGGGTATGAGAAGGGAATGAATATAGGGGACGTGACTTTGATAGATGACGAGTGTCCCCCCCATCAATGTGGTAGTGACCTCCATAGAGGATCTCACCATCAGGTTAAGGGAGAGAACCCAACTAGGGCTCCTCCCAAAGACGAATCAATCTACCATTATCCTTTAATATAGTAACATCTTCTTTACTATAACTAAAAAAAAGGTCATAAATGAACTTAATAAAATTATAATAAATAAATTAAATGTATAATAGGTTCTAAATTAATTAATTAATGGATTTAATTTCATTATTCATGACATTAACATATAGTGAATACCAGTTTCAGAATTAAGGTAAGGGATTCTTCATGAACCTCCATTTTTTCCTTTGTGTTACTCTTTCTCTCTCTTTACCACAATTTATTGTTTCTTTATTATTATATAAATTTTATTAATTATTATTATATATTTAAAAATAATTTACTTATATAATATAATCTCTATTTTATGTGTTAATACATGTTTTAAATAGGTTCCCTTTTCATTTATTCCCGATATGCAAGCCCAAGTCAAGGAAAATTCCCGATTTCTTACCCGCCTCCAAGTTCACTCCATAATCAGTTTGAAGACAAAATTATTTTTAAAAAAATATTAATTTTATCATGAAAAACAATCTTTGATCATTTCATGTTTTATGAAAACAAATATTCCTTTTCCTCTTTAAATTATATTTAATATTTTCCTTAAACCGCACTAAAATAATTCATTTCTGATGTTTCTTAAACACAACATTTACATATATCCACTATTATTATACATCAATTTTCATGATACATGCCTATTTTACCTTATAAATTTCTATTTATGTTTTTAATTCATTCATTCATGGAATAATTTTTTTATATTCTCATTTTAATACCTTGTATCATGATTATGATACTTATTTCATTCCATGCGTAACCCTAATGCTTATTTTCACATGAAACACATATTCCTGAATATGTTATTATGGGTGAACATAGACTATTCTACATTGCATTGGTTAATGTTTAGTATCATTATATATCAAGTTGGGATATAGAGTGAACCTAATTCATTTATGGGACTTCCTCCACAATGTTATATAGTCTTGGAAAGTAGCATTGACATACATATATGTTATGTTATATGTTGTTTCCACATTACTATAATTCCATTATTGTATGTTACCATGCTATAAATTTTATCATTTATTGTGTTCATTCATGTTCCATTCCTTTTATGTCATCATGTTATTCCTTATAACCCATGTTCGATCATTTATTCATATAATTACTCTATTAATGGGATTTTTAGATGATATCGTTTGTTCATGTATTCCATAAGTTATTCTATACATATGTTTGAGTTAAATGGATATTAGGACCTCATTGTGGAGATTAAATAAATGATTTCTATTTTGGTTTCATGATGTTTATTTATGTACTTAATCTCTGAAAGGCACCATAAATTACGAACCTTGGATTGTAATTGTAATTTAATTAGGTAATAAAATGTTTAATAGCTAGGTTCTCTTTATTTTATATCATAAAAAATGTGTAGTCGTTTATTGGATTAGGACTAGACAACTCTAGTGAATGACATGGGGAAAATACAATGTATGAGAAAAATACCTAATTTTTTTTAATATAGTGTAAGTTGTTTATAAATAAAATACATCCATGTTTGGATAATACAATTATGAATCATTATAGAAATGATATAACTAGATGTAAGAACTCTCACAATGTGTTCTGAGCCTGACATTGGGTAACCTGGTACACGAAAATGGACATTACTACACAACTAGTTTTACACTCCGAAGGGATATACTAAGTAAATTCAGAAATCTCATTTCAACCCATTCTTAAGGGAAAATGAACATTCCTATAATGATATATTTTAGAAAATAGATCATAGATAACATAGATTGAAACCTAGGGAATCACAAGTTTCTTATTTTATTTTATAATTTAATTTTTTTAGGGTTATTGGTAAATTTATCAATCCCATTATTTATACTTCATTTTTCATAGTTAATGTCTGGGAATATATGAACCCATTCCAAAAATCAATTTGATATGAAATGTGATTATTTTCATAACAATATGCCAAATATGATTGGAATGGGTGCTCAAAAAATCATGACATTACTTTGTCAACTGGATCAAGTTATGAAAAATAAATTGAATCACTTGAAACACCATCATTCTGTTAATTGATAGAATGTTTCCATAAAATAATTCATGGAAAAAAGTTATCCTATTTTAGGGGATCTTCTGATCCCCTCCTCATAGAAAAATTGTTTAACTTCATTGATAATATATTCTCTATCATCCAGTGCTCACAAGAAAGAGAAAGTTGTATTGAATGTTTATCATTTTGATGGGGAAGTTGATCAGTGGTGGACAAAGATCAATAAAAAATTTCCAAGGTTGATATTGATTCTATAAAATAGGATGACATTAAGAAAATATTTTCAATTTTTTTTTCCATAACCCCGCTATCATAAAATTGAAAGGGAGTTCCTCAGAGTGAAGAAAAAAGGAAATTATTCTATCGAGGCATATGAATGAATCTTCCCAAGGCCTGAATGACATACATTTGGATTTTTCATGAACACCGAATGTAATTTGGATCACCTCTTTATCATATTTATGACAAGTCTATGAAATGTGTTGGAAATTTGAGACATTTTGGGCTACAAGGTGATTATATGTTGTTCCCTTTATGTTGAAATTGAGATCATAAACTATTATAGGTCTAATGGGATATGGGAAAAGAGGAAAAGTTATTTTAATATGGGTGGATTGATAGAAAAATCCCAATATGGAAATACGACCTAACATCCCACGAGTCAGAAATCTGAGAAGAAGCATCATGTAAACTATTTAATTAGAATCAAGAGATTCTTCAAATGTGGAAGAGAATAGAATATTGATAATAAATATCAAAGGGATTTGAAGAATCCCACTTATGTGGAAGAATAATGGATGATTCAGATCAACCTTCATCATGTAGTTTCATTTTTCACCTATAAGGTACATTGGAATAATTCATGCAATTTCCATAATCCATGAATTTTTTAGGGAAATCAACAATAATATCCTACAGGGAAGTAAGGAAGGGAATATTCTATCACTACTACTAAGTTAGAGCTTGAAAATGATGTGGTGATAGGTGCACTGGTTATTCATTCAATAATAGATAATTTAAAATTTGATTTTGGATCTTTTAATTCTTTTGTATCTTTCAAATTTAGTAGAACTATTCAGTCACCGGCTCAAAATATAGAAGTTCAGTTATCCGGGATAGTAGAAAATGGAGAAATTATCACATCTATTCTTTTATACCTCATTTATATTTAATTTTTGTGGACTGAACCTCTGAAAAATTCTTTTTATAATCCCTTTTTTAGAGTTTGATTATATTTTTGGCATTTATTGGATATATTTATATAAATCAAATATAAACTTTTGGGAAAGGGAGATCACTCTTCACAACCCAAAGCATCCAAAAATTCCATATAAGTGTAAGTCGAATCTCTTTTATAATCATCATCTCATGTGTGTATATTATATCCTTAATAATAATAATAATAATATCTATCTCAAATGATTATGATAATGGATAGAATCATTCTCGAAGACAATCCCATTTTTAGGGACTACATTAATATTTTCCCCGAAGGGTTGAATGGTCTTCATCCTGATCGAGAGGCTAAATTATCAGTTGAAATTATTACTATATGTCTTCCTATATCAAATACACCTTATAGAGTTTCATCTATTAAGATGGATGAATTGAAGAATAAGCTACATGGGAAACTAGGCAATGGTTTTATATGCCCATGTGCATTACCAAGGGGGTGATCTACTTATCTTTTTCAAAAGAGGTATGGATCAATGTAAAACATCATTGATTATCCTATGATTAATAAAATCACATTAATGAACTAGTATCTCCTTCCATGGATAGATGAATTTTCAGATTGGATACATGGGGCCCATTTTTTCTCTACGGTGGTCCTTTAGTTGGAATATCACCAATTAATGGTGAGTAAATAAGTTATTTAGATGAAAACATTTCAACTGAGGTATAGTCATTATGTGTACATAGTGATTCCCTTTGTACTCAACAATTCCGTAGTAATTTTCATGGATTTAATGAATTGATTCTATATAGATTACCCTGGTATATTTTTAGTAGTCTTTATCTATGATATTTTAATATACTCCTAGAGGTGGAGGAACATGAGGAACATTTCAATATTGTGCTAAAGAAATTGCGAAGGGGATAAAATTATGAAAATTATAGTATATATGAGTTCTGGATGAGGGATGTATCATTATAGGGGAATGCAATCAACAGAAAAGGGATATTTATAGACCCTAACAAGACAAAGGCAATTGTAGAGTGGACTATACCAATATCTGTAATGAAGATCCGTAGTTTAATTGGTATAGAAGGGTATTACCAATTATCTTTTAAGACATTCTCATGATATTAAAACAAACTGACCATTATCACTAAGAAAGTATTGATTTTTTCTGGACAAGTGAATGTGAATACTAATTCTAACAGTTCAATAAGAGTCTTACCACTGCGCAAGTACCCACAATTCCAAAAAAGTGGGGAACACTTTGTTGTGTACAATGGTTCCTCAAAAATGGATTTGGATTTTTTACATATGGAAAATGATAATGTGATAGTCTATTATTAATGGTAGTACAAAATTCTTGAGAAAACGATAACAAAAATGATCTGGTGTTGGATACAATGACCTTTTCTTTGAAAATCGTGCGATATAATCTCAATTTGGAGAAGAATGAGATATATATATACTAATCAAAAGTGTTTAAAATTTTTATTCACACACGAGAGAGATTAATATTCACCAAAATTGATGGTAAGATCTCATCATGTATTATTAATACTTAATCCACTAGCATCTTAGTATGGAAAATAAGGTACAGATGCTCTAAGTTGAATTGATCAAGCATCATTACCAATGATGAAAATTGAGAAAGATCCATCCATCTTAGACCTAAAATGGATTGGCATGGGAATCGTTAAGGAAGAACCACCCTCAATACTTTCTCAACTGATTTCCCAACCACCCCTTATGAAAAAACAAAGGATTCTCAAAGAAATTATGTTGAAATTTAGAAAAGGGTGGAATCTATTAGAAATGAAAAATCCTCTGAGTTAAATATCTATGAGGATGGATTTGTATGATTTCGGTCAGCACTATGTATACCATACAATCCATAGAAAAAGTTGTAACTTATAAACGCAATACATATATCATCCTTCTCTAATCACATAGGTAGAAAAAAGATGTATTTAGATCTCTAAGAGAACTATTGGTGGGACAATATGAAGAAGAAGATAACTGAATATACATCAAATTCCCTGGTATGTCAGTAAGTGAAGGATAAAAATAAAGAGTATAAAAGGATTATGCAACCAATACCCATACTAATATGGAAGTGGGATAAAAGAAACTTTGAATATGTTACTAGACATCCAATGACCTCTAGAGAAAATAGTTCTATATGGGTTTTTATGGATCATCACACATAGATAACTTACATTATAACAAATTGAGAGGACTTATCAATAGATCGACAATTAAGAATATAAATAAATGGATTGGTAAGGCTGTATAGAGTACTACTATTTATTGTATTCAATCGAGATCTGAGATTCACCTCCATGGTCAAAAATAAGTCTATAACATTCTCTAAGTACTGAAAAAAACTTCAGTATGGCTTATCATCCTCAAAATGATGGCCAATCAGATCAAATTACTAAAAAATTGGAAGACATGCTGAGGGAATGTTCTATGGACTTCAATAGAGGATGGGACTGACATCTACCTCTAGTTTATTTCTCTAACAATAACAGTTTCCACTCAAGTATCCAAATGGATCCATATGAAGACCTATACTGGAAAAGATGTATAACACTGACACGTTGTGATGATGTTAGTGAAAATGAGATTATAGAACAATAAATGGTTGACGAAATGGTAAAAAAGGTTAATTACATTCATAATAACATCAAGGAATCCAAAATTCAACAAAATAGCTATCCGTACAACCACTAATGGTACATTTAGTTTAAGGATGGAGAAATGGTATTCCTCCATATATCTTCATGGAAGAGGATCAAGAGATTTGAGATAAAAGGAAAGATAACTCCTAGATACATCTGTCCCTTTAAGATCCATGATTGTGTTGAAGTCGTGGCCTAATTACTATAACTTCAACCTATAATGTATCGAGTACATGATGTTTTACATATATCACTCTTGATGAATTACATATCGAATCCTTCACATATACTGAATTTATATGTGGTACAGTTGAAGAATGATTTTATAACACCCTAGGTAAATAATGAATATGACATTTTCAAATTTATCCATATTTTTAAATTAAATATTAATATTACTTTAAAGGGGGTGGTATGCTCAATGGCATACCCAATACGCAACAAAGAGTTTCTTGGGAATCTTACGTTGCACTATAATAATAAAATAATATTATTTTAAATGGTAGTTAACGCCTAGCCGTTGTAATTTCCGGAATGAACAGAACTAACTAAAAAATGATTATATATGTTTGTAAAATATTTTTACTTTTTACAATAAATGTTAGAGGATTAAAAATGCGAATGAATCCAATTTTAAGCGTAAACATTTTAATATTCTTTAAAATGTCGATTAACCGACTTTTGACGGAGAACCTCTATTAAATACTCTTTTTAACAATTTTATGTGTTATATTTGAAAAAATAAAATTCTTCTTTAGAATCAGGACATCAAAATTTAGTTTGTGTAAATTTTTGGTATTTTTCTGATAAAGTTCATTTTTAAATGAATAGTGAATAATGTTGTATTTTAATTCAAAACCTTGTTTTAATCTAATTTATTTATATTATTAGATTATCATTTAATTGGTTTTAAAGTGAAATTAGAATATATTTTTACCATTTAATCCAATAGTGGTCGTTGGAATTAATTTCATCTTAAAATTGGACTTAAACTAGTGTCAATCTTTTGATACATATTATTTCATAAAAACACACTATTTGCTCTGACAGCGAGAATTAATTATTATATTAATTAATTTAACTTATATGTTTTGAATTTTGTAAAATATACATCATTTATGTTTTCGGAATATCAAATATAGCTTAGGGTGATTTGTTTGGTATTTTTCTGGAAAACATCAATTTTTGATGAATAGTGAAACCACTAAGTGGTACTAAAAAAACTGATTTTTTCGTTTAAATGAACTTTTACCCCCTCTGTGTTTTGAATTTCAAAATTCCAACATACATGGTTTTAATTAAGAAGTAAAATGTGGTTCAATGGGATTAAAATAGTTTTTTTTTGAATAGTAACATTTATGTTTTAATCATGATTAGAGGTAATTAGTGTAGTTTAAGGTAAAAATAGTGTTTTAATAATATGAAAAGACTTAGAAACATGTACTAACCTCATTGGATGAGTCATGTCTGACCCATACAATCCATGGGTCAAAATTGGGACCCCATGGAGCCACTTTGGATGGAAAATGACATAAATAACTTTTTATTTAAAGTTAAAATTAAAATGTCACAAACATGTGTTGTTTTACTAAAAAAAATTTATAAATGGGGTTATGTAAGTCATATTTTTTACTATAAACATTAATTATAAATCTAATAAAATTTCCTACATCATGATAGGTTTTTTTTATAATTTTTAGACGTCGAATAAATTTATTTATTTATGACACTGTGACGATGTAGTGATTACCTCATAAATGAACGATTTAAATAAAATGAGAAGATAGGGTGAAATATAAGTCATACACTTGTCACAAACCTATTGGATGGGTGGATTTAAAAAACTTATCACCTTAAAACGTAAATATATTCTTTTGGGACCTTTTAAATCCGAAAATCGTTTTATAATAATGTAATATTTTATAACATTCAAAGAGTGCCCTCCTATCCTCTTATAAAATACCCCCACCTCTACCACCTTACACACACCTCTCAAGATTTTGGCTCGGCCAAACCTTACCGATTTCATCTCTCCACATCCCTCTCTTCATCATTTAAGCCTCGCTTTGGGCAGAATCCTTTCCATGGAAGCCTTTGAGCTCAAATCAAAGAGAGTTACCCGATTTAAAGGCAATGTCTTCCCTTGTGTTCTTTTGTTTTGTTTTTCTTCTCCAAACCCCTAAAATCTTTTTATTACCTATTTTTGTTACAAAATCAGTATCTTAAATATAATAGTATGTTGTTATAGGAATTATTCGAGCTAAACTTTTACACACCTTCGGCTAATGGTTAAAGAACATATAGTTTCTGTGGATGGTGAATTACTGTCTCACGAAACGATGATTGTTCAATATTATTTTAACACCTTCAAAGGTGGCCATTAAGATGTAAATATGATTATATATGATATTTTTATGTTTTCCTTAAGCTTCTGTATTTTTCATTTATGGCATACCTTTATGGTTTCCATTATATGTAAATGGGATATCTTCATTTTAGGAAGTGCGGACTACCGCCCCTCAAAGTGATTTGATTCGTTAATGCCTTATGTGGGACTTATAAAGGATGGAATTAATGGTATTGCATATGATATACTATAGGAATTATAATATTACTTTATATCATTATTATTTAATTCCATTTAATTCCGAAAAAAAAGAAATGAAAGTAGCGTTCATGCATACGTACGGCTTACCGTCTCCATGAACGGTACATTTCATTTCTAATCTCCAAATGTTATGTACTATTATAAGTACATATATATAATGGATATATATGTAATATATTACATCTAAATGATGGATATCATTCTGGAATTATAATATATATCTCTCTCATGTCATTTTAATTCCATTAAAATGATAGAAAAATGAAAGTAGCGTCATGCGTATGTACGACCTACCGTCTCCATGAACGGTGCATTTAATTTTTTATCTCAAAATGCTATGGAATAGTATAAAATAAATATATACTGGACATATATATGATATTTAAAACATAAATACTATTCTGGATATGATGTACCAATAACTACATGGAAAATTCTTTTCCAACAAGTTTGATTTTTACTCATTTACCGAACATCGACAAAAACGTCTGATATGAACTCACTTTTTTAACCAATTATTATAACATTATAATATGTGATATTAACTGAATAACAATCTTTAAAGTATGTCCTTATGAAATTATAAAATGACCAAATTTTATTATTCAGGAGATTAAAGAATGATCGAGTCATGTCGGACACGAGGTAAGGGATCCTACCCCTCTCTTTTTATGTACACTCTTTTATGTCATTCCTTTTAAGCTCATCATTATTATGATTGGGAAGTTATTTTATATTAATCCTACTGTAATTTTTATTTTCATATGATGAGATACCCTATTTTCTCTCATCAACCCATTTTTGATGTTTTGAGTGGCGCCGTTAGGCTGCCGAGTATTCGTAAGAGATTTTTCATCTCACTTTTATTCTCGTGACATGTATGCTACGTTTTCCACTATTTCCTGTGAGTGGTGTATGTACTGCCTGTTATTATACTCTTTGTGTAATATATTTTCATTTATGGTTATTTACATAATCATTGTATGACCCTTCTTCAATGGGGTGTACGTTTCGAAAGTTACCCAAGTCGGTAAGGTAACCTTTCACCCTCCTCTTTTTAACAGACATCTTTTGTTATGTCTTTTAATTCACATACTATTATGTAGGGATATGTTATTATATATCCTTCTTGATGTAAATTTTATGTCCAAGTGATGAGATAACCTTTTTATCTCTCATTAACTCTTTTTTTGAATTTTGATGTGACACCGTTAGGCTATCGAATTTTTGCAAGGGAACTTTTTAACCTAATTTTGATTTTTTAGGATAAACATGTACTGCTTGAATATGTCGTTCTATGAATATGTGTGAAAGTACTCTGATTGTTTTACACTTAATATCCACTTATATTTGGTTTATTCATTTTTCACACATAATTATGTAATTGATTTATCCTTATTCCAAGGATACCGTCTTTGTAAGGGACTTCATATCAATCTCCTTCATTAAGGCATATTTTGTTTTATACACAACATTATTTTATATGGTGTATAAACACCTTTGACTTTTACATTTATTCAAAATTAATCTTTTATATATGAAGCATTTTACTATGAAAAATGGAATGTTTTTTTTTCGTACGTATGCGGCGACAACGACTTTTCCACCGCCGTGACCATTATTTGAGTTTCTGATTCCTCTACAAGAAAAAAAAATTTTAAATGAAAAATAAATACCATGTTTTAATTTTATTTTATTTTTTTATTGAAAATGGTTTTTAAAATGTTTTTATTATATCAATATGTGGTATTGATATCTTGTGATTGAAATGTGGAAATGTTGTGCTTCCTTTATGCATGTTTGGGCATTATTATGACGATGGGTGGTTCCATGATAAAATAAGGGAGGGTGAGCCCTATATATCTGTCCAATGCATTGGGTAACGCGAAGCAGTTAAACGTTAAGGTTTCACCAAAGTGATTTATGGAATATACTGTGATGGGTATTTCAAACATAACCAAGAGGGTTACTCCCTACGTAAGAATGTTATGAATGCCTCAAGTTACCTTAATGCATTATTATTTCTATGATTTATTCATGATTTGATGAGGTATGTTAAAATGCCTATGTTTTATGAGTAAAGTATGATTTCATACATAGACTAACGTTTTCTTTTCATACTTTTATATCCCTTACTGAACATTTTATGCTCATCCCAAGTTTTTGAAATGTTTTTCACAGGTCAAAGGAAAGGTACATGATATGTTGATAGTGTCAAGGAAGTGTCAAGAAATAATCCATGTTTTATTTTAAATATGATTCCGTTGATGGGAAAAACGAATACTATCTTTTATGTAACAACATTATTTAAATGTGGAATGTAATTCATGATTTATGATCTAATTATCTAAAAATCTAAACCTAAAAAGATCCTCAATGTAAATTATTCATTTAATTCAATATTAAGTATGGTTTAAGGCTGGGGCCTTATAGTTGGTTTTAGAGGTTGGTTTAGATAACTTTAGAGGTTAGGGTATTCTCTAGGCATAAGTGACATTACCATAATGGTTAGGATTTCAGAAAGAGTCCTAGTTTTACATAATGTTAATGAGTAAGTATATCTTAGTGTTTATCTTCCTCATTAGTAGATGATGGTTTTGTTGATATACTCACACTGAAATTTCTGTTTTTAGTGAATGGATGGATCTAGAAGGCACCAAAGTGACAATAGGTTTGACGGAAATAGTGGTGGTTCTCTGATTTAGAGACTGGATGAAATGGGGGATTCAATGAGGAAACTCGTGGTTGTTCTAAACCAACTGTCAAGGAGTTATGATCAACCACTTGTACCTTGGTATGTTCTGTAATGCATCATGTACGAGATGACCAATCGATGTGGAAGTTAAGGTAATAATTATAAATGTAACCATTAGGGTTTATATGATCCTTACTTTTGAGGTAATTATGGGTTATTATATATTATGATGGAAAATGAAAGGCATGAGATAAACTTGATGTTAAAATATTATATGACTATTTTTGAAGATTATGTCTCTTTTTTGGGAATGTTTTAAGAATTATATAGTTTGGGAAAAAGGAAAACATGCAGACCGTGTGACAACCCGTCGAGTCGGACGAAGCTGCGGGAATCGAACCCACATCCAAAGTGCGACTGGTATTTACCGCCTACCACTGGACTACGTGAAGTCCTTGGTTAGTTTGACTAATTCTTTTTAGATAGATGATTTTAGGAATAAAGAGTAATATTATTTTGGGTTATATATGGAAATGATTAACCTATCATCGATGATATGTGATTAGGTTAATTACTATTCAATATGAGAATTTAAGAGCAACTAATGTTATTTGGAGATAAAAGATAATTTGTACCTTGAAAGACTATGTGATTAAATCTTTCAAATATTTTTGGTTCAATCATAGTTTGGTTTACTTTTAATAATTTTATGGACAATTGTTTATCGAATGGTCTTCGTTGAACTGTGGGGTTTTTGTTGGACAAATTTTGGTGATTAAGAAAAGATTTTCTTTTTATAATGGATTATAATTTAGTGGAGTGTTTGATCTCATACTAACAATTTTGTTTTTTGGTTTTTGTCTAAATACATTGGAAATATATAGTTCTCTTCTGTGGATTAGGTGATTCTCAAGAAGTTGATTATTGTACTCTTAATGCGAACAAGTCTTCCTAAAAACTCGTCATTTGGAGAAAATATGAGTTTGATTAAGGAATATAGTAAAAGATGAAAGTCTACGTGACAAGTAAGTATGTTTCATTAAGATTTAGTTAAGCTCAAAAATAAATTCCTCAATGAAGACTAACTTAAAACAAAAATGTTGGCTGTTAACTTTTCCTACTGGGGAATCGAATATCGTTTAACCCATCACAAGTTTGTGATTTTCTCATAGTTAATTTTCTCCTAGACATGTTTATTATCACTCTCCCTTAGAACATGAACCTTTGTTTTTTCTTCCATATCCATGTTTGATTACATGGAATCCTAGTATGGGTTAACTCGGTTGACCTTTGTAGTTCGCTTTCTTTATTTTAAAGTGATAGTTTTACTGACTCTTATTCCGATGTGGGATTTTCAATGATGTTTCCAAGCCCAATTTTAAAATTTCGAGGATGAAATTCCCAAAAGGGGGAAGGATGTAACACCCCAGGTAAATAAAGAATATGAAATTTTCATATTTATCCATATTTTGAATAAAATATTAATATTACTTTAAAGGGGACGGTATGCTCTATGGCGTACCCAATATGCAACAACGAGTTTCTTGGGAATCTTACGTTGCACTCTAATAATAAAATAATATTATTTCAAATCGTAGTTAACGCCTAGCCATTATTATGGAGGGAATGAACAGAACTAACTAAAAAATAATTATATATTTTTGTCAAATATTTTTAATTTTTACAATAAATGTTAGAGGATTAAAAATGCGAATGAATCCAATTTTAAGCGTGAACATTCTAATATTCTTTAAAGGGTCGATTAACCGCCTTTTGATGAAGAACCTCTTTTAAATCATCTTTTTTACAATTTTATGTTTTATATTTGACAAAATAAAATTCTTCTTTAGAATCAAGACATCAAAATATACTTTGTGTATATTTTTTGTATTTTTCTGATAAAGTTCATTTTTTAATGAATAGTGAAAAATGTTGTATTTTAATTCAAAACCGCTTTTTAATCTAATTTATTTATATGATTAGATTATATTTTGAATTGGTTTTAAAGTTAAATTAGAATATATTTTTACCATTTAATCCAATAGTGGTCCTTGGAATTAATTTCATCTTGAAATTGGACTTAAACTAGTGTCAATCTTTTGATACTTATTGTTTCATAAAAACACGCTACTTGCTCTGACAGCGGGAATTAATTATTAAATTAATTAATGTAAATTATATGTTTTGAATTTTTTAAAATAGAAATAATTTTTGAATTCGGAATATCAAATATTGCTTAGGGTGATTTTTTTGGTATTTTTCTGGGAAACTTCAATTTTGATGAATAGTGAAACCACTAAGTGGTACTAAAAAACTGATTTTTTCGTTTAAATGAAAATTTACCACCTCTGTGTTTTGAATTTCAAAAATCCAACATACATGGTTGTCATTAAGAAGTGAAATGTGGTTCAATGGGATTAAAATAATTTTTTGGTCAATAGTAACATTTAAGTTTTATTCGCGATTAGAGGTAATTAGTGTAGTTTAAGGTAAAAATAGTGTTTAAATAATATGAAATGACTTAGAAACATGAAATAACCTCATTGGATGAGTCAGGGACGACCAAGAAAATCCATGGGTCAACTTTGGTACCCCATGGAGCCACTTTGGATGGAAAATGACATAAATACCTTTTTATTTAAAGTTAAAATTAAAATGTCACAAACATGTGTTGTTTTACTAAAACAATTTTTAAATGGGGTTATATAAGTCATATTTTTTACTATAAATATTAATTAGAAATATAAGAATATTTCCTACATCATGATTGTTTTTTTTATAATTTTTATACATTGAATAAATTAATTTATTTATGACACCGTGACGATGCAGTGATTACCTCATAAATGAATGATTTAAATAAAATGAGACGATAGGGTGAAATATAAGTCTTACACTTGTCACAAAACTATTGTATGGGTGGATTTAGAAACCTTATCACCTTAAACCCTAAATATATTCTTTTGGGACCTTTTAAATCCGAAAATCACTTTATAATAATGTAATATTTTATAACATTCCAAGAGTGCCCCTCCTCTCCCCTTATAAAAGGCCCCCACCTCTACCACCTTACACACACCTCTCAAGATTTTGGCTCAGCCAACCCCTTCCCATTTCATCTCTACACATCCCTATCTTCATCAATGAATCCTCACTTTGGGTAGAATCCTTTCCATGGAAGCCTTTGCGCTCAAATCAAAGAGAGTTACCTGATTTAAAGATAATGTCTTCCCTTGTGTTCTTTTGTTTTATTTTTCTTCTCCAAACCCTTAAAATATTTTTATTACCTTTTTTTGTAACAAAATCAGTATCTTAAATATAATAGAATTTTTTTTATAAGAAGGAATCGAGCAAAAATTTCACACACCTCCATCTAATGGTTAAAGAATATACAGTTTCTGTGGATGGCGAATTACTGCCTCATGAAACGATGATTGTTCAATATTATTTTAACACCTTAAAAGGTGGCCACTAATATGTCACTATATTTATATATGATATATAATATGTTTATGTTTTCCTTATGCTTCTCTATTTTTCATTTATGGCATACCTTTATGGTTTCCGTTATGGGAAATCGTGATATCTTCATTTTAGGATGTGCGGACTACCGCCCCCTAAAAGTGATTTGATTCGTTTATGCCATATGTGTGACATATAAAGGATGGAAATAATGGTATTACATATGATATCATACTGTAATTATTATATAACTTTATATAATAATTATTTAATTCCATTGAATACAAAAAAATGAAATGAAAGTAGCGTTCATGCGTACGTACGACTTACCGTCTCCATGAACGGTACATTTCATTTCTTATCTCCAAATGTTATGTACTATTATAAGTACATATATATAATGGATATATATGTAATATATTACATCTAAATGAAGGATATCATTTTTACATTATGACATATATATATATATATCTCTCATTTTGTTTTAATTCTATTAATATGACAAAAAATGAAAGTAGTGTTCATGCGTACGTACGGCCTACCATCTCCATGAACGATGCTTTGAATTTTTTATCTCCAAATGATATGGAATAGTATAGAATGAATATATAATGGATATATATGATATTTAAATCATAAATACTATTCTGGATATGATGTACCTATAACTACATGGATAATTCTTTTCCAACATGTTCGATTTTTACTCATGTACCGAACATCGACAAAAACGTCTGATATGAACTCACTTTTTTAACCACTTATTATAACATTATAATATGTTATATTAAATGAATAATAATATTTAATATAGGTCTTTAAAAAATTATAAATTGAAAAAAATTTATTATTTAGGAGATTAAAGAACGATCGAGTCATGTCGGACACTAGGTAAGGGATCCTACCCCTCTCTTTCTTTTTATGTACACCCTTTTATGTAATTCCTTTTAAACTCATATTTCATATGATTGGGATGTTATTTTATATTAATCATACTGTAATTGTTATGTTCATATGATGAGAGACCCTATTTTCTCTCATCAATCCATTTTGGAAGTTTTGAGTGGCGCCGTTAGGCAGCCGAGTTTTCGTAAGGGATTTTTCATCTCACTTTTATTCTCGTGACATTTATGCAACCTTTGCCACTATTTCCTTTGAGTGGTGTATGTACTACCCATTATTATACAATTTGTGTAATATAATTTCATTTATGAGTAATTACACATTCATTGTATGACCCTTCTTCAATGGGGTGTACGTTTCGAAAGTTACCCAAGTCGGTAAGGGAACCTTTCACCCTCCTCTTTTTAACAGACTTATTTTGTTATGTCTTTTAATTCACATACTATTATGTTGGGATATTTTCTTATATATCCTTATTGATGTATATTTTATTTCCATGTGATTAGATACCCTTTTTATCTCTCATCAACTCTTTTTCTGAATTTTGAAGTGACGCCGCTAGGCTGTCGAATTTTTGCAAGGGAAATTCTTAACCCAATTTTGATTTTTTGAGATAAACATGTACTCCTTGAATATGTCATTCTATGAATATATGTGAAAGTAATATGATTTTTTTTACACTTAATATCCACTTATATTTGGTGTATTCGTTTCTGACACATAATTATGTAATTGATTTATGCTTAATCCAAGGATATCGTCATTGTAAGGGTCTTCGTCTCAATCTCCTTCATTGAGCCATATTTTGTTTTATACACAACATTATTTTATACGGTGTATAAACCCCTTTTACTTTTACATTTATTCAAAAGGAATATTTTCTATACAAAGCATTTTACTAAATGACAAAAGCAATGTTTTTTTGTTGTACGTATGCGGCGACAAGGACTTCTCCGCCGCCGTGACCATTATTTGACTTTCAGCTTCCTCTACAAGCCATAATTTTTTTAAATGAAAAATAAATACAATGTTTTACTTTTCATTTATTTTTTATTGAAAATGCTTTTCATAATGTTTTTATTATATCAATGTGTGTTATTGATATCTTGTGATTGAAATGTGGGAATGTTATGTTTCCTTTATGCATGTTTTATATGATACGATTATGTTATGGTTCATGGGAATTATTATGAAGACGGGTGGTTCCATGATAAACTAAGGGCGAGTGAGCCCGATATAGCTCTCCAATGCATTGGGTAACGCGATGGAGTTAAACGTTATGGTTTCTTCGAAGAGATTTAGGGAATATATTGTGATGGGTATTCCAAACTTAACCAAGAGGGTTACTCCTTATGTAAGAATGTTATGAATGCCTAATTTTCCATTATGCATTATGATTTCTATTATTTATTCATGATTTGATGAGGTATGTTAAAATGCCTATGTTTTATGAGTAAAGTATGATTTCATTCATGGAATAACGTTATCTTTTCATTATTTTATATCCCTTACTGTCCTTTTTATGCTCATCTCAGGTTTTTGAAATGTTTTTCACAGGTCAAAGGAAAGGTGCATGATATGTTGATAGTGTCAAGGAAGTGTCAAGAAAGAATCCATGTTTTATTTTAAATATGTTTCCGTTTATGGGAAAAAATGAATACTATATTTTATGTAACCACATCGTTTAAATGTGGAATATAATTCAAGATTTATGATCTAATTATCTAAAACTCTAAACCTGAAAAGATACTCAATGTGAATTATTCATTTAATTCAATATTAAGTAAGCTATAAGGCTGGGGCCTTATAGATTTTTCTTACGAGGAATAAAAAAAAGATATTGGACCATAGAGGTAATGTTCTCCGCAATAAGACTACTCACTTGGTCAAAGTACTATAGAAGAACCATAAGTATAAGGAGGAATCATGGAAATGAGAGGATGTGATGAATGATAAATATACTCACCTATTTTTCCAATATTATGGAAAAACAACATTTTGAGGGTGAAATTTCATAAGGGGGGAATAATATAACAACCATTAATTTTATCAAATTAAATTAAATTCTTATATTTTGTCACAAAGATTGATTATATAAAATAAAATTTAGAATACAATACAAACATTATAAATGATGAATTATTGAAATAAGAGGTATTCCTAAAAATTATGGAACCTAAACCAATGGAATAGTAACTTGTCCTTTGGAATTGTAACATGACCCTTATTAATAATAAATCATCCAATTGAATAGTAACCTCACCTATGAAAGTATAAATAATATTCGTGTGTCCAAAAAATGAAGATATAATATAATTATATCATTGTATATGTAAATAAATGTATTGAAAATTATTAATTATGTGTTTGTATTTTTTTATGTTATGAATAGTTAATTCAAATATTATAAATAATATAATGATTTAAAAGAAAATTTATTTTAAAATAATGTATTATTAAATTAATATTCTTATGTATTATCATTTTAAGACAATTTTATGAAACCTTTATTTTTTCAAAGTGTTATAAACCAATTATAATTTAAAAATCCTTATTTTTCAATTAAAAAAAGATTTTAATTAGAAATTGATTATAAATTATTTAGAAATTTATATTCATAAATACGTGTTTATATTTTATTTCTACACATCGAAAAATGGGTAGGGTTATTTTTTGGGATTTTTCTAAAATACTTGATTTTTTGGTTAATAGTAAAATACGATAATTTTTTTATAAATACTAAATACATGAAATTTAGAGTCATTACTGATGTAATACATAGTTAGGCACCATTAGATCAAAATAAAATGGATTATATACTGTTTTTATTTACATCAATCAATAATAATTTTTTCTATAGCCAAAATAATAAACTAATGATTAAAATAATGAAAAAACACTTTTCCCTCAACTATAAATAACACCCCTCACCACCACTTCACCTCAAGACTTCTTAGATTTTAGTGATGTCATTGTACTTCCTAATAAACATCCAAATCCCCTCTCTAATTATCAGATCTCGTCTCATAAAAAGTCCAAAAAAATATTCTCTATGGAGTTTTTTAATGAGGATAAACTCAAGAGGAAAATTCCTCTTTCTATTTCTTTTAATTTCAATTGTTGTCTTTTTTTCATATTCTATCCTTACCTCCCCTCATCCAAATTGTATTATTACTCCAATACCTCAAAAATACTACAATTTTATTATGCTAATGGAATAATAAACAATTAAACCCATCTCTTTTCCCTTTTATTATAAAAATAAAAATGTCATTTGTGAGGTGTTATTTTTCATCTTCAAGGAAAAAAATTCTATAAAGAATTCATGTATGGTCATTAAACCATTTTAATGGGTCAAAAAATATAATATATATATTTTAGGATATTTAATGTTCTCTAATGAATATATACACATGATGTTAAATAATAAAACAAAAAAGTTCATTATGAGCGAAAACCACCCAAAATAATCCAAACGAATATCAATAACATCTTATCTAATGATTCATCCTCACCCAAAATATCCAAATGAATTATATAACCATTTAACATTTTATATATCCATTAATATCTTATAAAATCAATTCTATATTTCAATTTCCATTCTAAATGAACTTCCATATGCTTATACAAGAGAACCGATCATGAAAACTAGGAAAATGAGAACACCTAAATGATTATGATGTCCTAATGAAAGGCTCATCCTCGATTGAATTTTCATATGACAAAAAAAAATTAGTCTCTAAGAGGACAATTGACCAATTAATTTTTGTTATATTAGAGACATAAAATATTTTCACAACTTCGGATTCCATTAAGAATGACATGGCTTTTTCACCTTCTACACTAAAATTCACCTTTACAACGCGAATTTCATCATCTTTCACTCCATTGATATTGTCAACTGATTTCAAATAGAATCGTTTCACTATGAATTTTGTATAATCCTACTCATATATCTGTTCCATAATGACAAAATATGAAAAAAATTCAGAAATTGGATTTATATCCTCAGAACCAGATATGTGCATCGATTCAATCACAAGAGTAACACCACTATTTTTAATCTTACTAATGAAATTGTGTTATTTTTTATAGAACATATAACCATTGATTACAAACCTAGTGTAAGATATAACATTTAAATTTGGTCCTCTAGTAATCCATTTATGTGGTTTTTAAATTAAATTATGACTTTCAGAAAACTCCTTATAAATTTTATCTCTAGACCATCGTATAAAATGTTGATTATGTGTCTATAGTATCCATATTTTTTACCTTGATGGATTAAAATCTCTAATAATTTATTTATCAGCATCAATTTCTGGATCAAAATATTTACTATTATGTAATACGTAAATATTTTCTTTAATCCTCTCTGTTAAGGTAATTTTAACAACATCTCTTCTGGAAATCCCTTGGCCCATAAGGAATTCACTGTGAAAAGGCATTGGGAGACTGATGCTTTCAAAATCATACAGGCAATTGGTATAGATTTCTATTGCTTATTCAAAAATATATCATTATCTAGTACAACATTCTAGAAAAGTTTGATTCTTAAAATACCCTTTCAAAATATTTATATACCATTCAATGTGGTACATCCATCTATAATGGACATGACAATATAGATGAGCCTCTACGACCAAGTGAACCATTATATGGACCATTATATCAAATAATGATGGTGGGAAGAACATTTATATATCAAATAATATTTTTGAAATCTTTTTAATCGTGGTGGGAAACATCATCTGGTCTACAACGTTTCTGAATATGACATGGAAAAAAGAATCAACGTCAAGTTAATAAATGTTGTACATTTTGAGGTAGAAATAAATGGAATGAAATTTGCATTACATATTGCATGAAAACATGGTAGTCATGTGATTTTAGTCCTTGTAACATGAAATTATTCATTTACATGACATTATAGATATTTTATGAATACCACTATAGATATTTTACCCTCCTAATAAAAAGTCAAAATTGTAATTTTTCTTGTCTAGATATAGTGTTAGTTTATGGAGGAAGAAAAGTTTACTTTTACCTATAACAGGATCCAAATCACCACTTATCCCCATTTCAATCAAATCATACCTAGTCTTGACACCATATTTTGTTTTTCCAGGAATATTTAGTAATATTACAATAACACTATTAGATACATTTTTTTCTACATGCATGATATCATGAAAATATTTGACATACAAAAAATTCCAATATGAAAATTCAAAGAAAATTGATCTCTTCATACAACCTAATTTTGTAAGGTTTTTTGAAAATGGTCTACCTAAAAAATGATCAATCATTTTTTCTTTGTTTACAGCTGATCTCCCATTGTAAGAGTTGATGTTGTACCTTGTTTGATATTATCATCAAATGTTATCACCCATGATCTGTATTTATATTGTCGAGTTAATCGTTTTTGATGTCCTAAAAACACACTCTAAGAGGAATTATTCAATTGAACTGAGTCTGTTCATTTCTCACAAATGGGACACTCCATTATTCACTTTATTCTATAGCCTGATAAATTTCCATAAGAGGGAATTCGTTAATCATTCCATACAGCATGGAACTCGATGTTAATTCTTCAATTCTATGAGAATCATTCATCGTAACACCTATATTCCACATCAATTTCAGATCTTCGATTAATGGAGCCAAATATACATCAATATCATTAGTTTCTCTCTTCGATCTAGATATAAGTAGAGAAAAAAGAATGTATTTTTGGTTCATGAATAAATATGGAAGTAAGTTATAATATACTTACATGACAGAACATGTTCTGTGAGTACTAATCTATACACCAAAAGGATTTATTCCATCTATAGATAACACTATATGAAAGTTTATCGGCTCATCTAAAAATTGAAGAAACCCATAATCAATTTTCTCCCACTAAAGAGAATCTGATGGATGAAATAGGGTCCCATATTTAATACATATATCTGTATTCCATGATTATTTTCTTGCAGTATCCTGACATCTAAATAGTCTCCTAAATTGTGGAATGATTGGAAAATACCTTACAGATTTCAGAGTACTTGATTCATTTTTCTTGTATCAATTTACACTACACTTATGTCATTTGATGAGGGATTCATGTTCCTTGAAAAGAATATGAAATCTTTTGGAAAATATTGTATTTTTTAGGGATCATTCCCTTCGAACATATCATTCGTTTATCATCATATGTTTGACATGGTAGTTCATTTTCATTTGGTCGAATATATTTCATAAAACCAAGTAGTTTTTTAAAGATGGTGTCAATCCATATGTTTCTGACATTAAAATCAATAAAATATAAAATGATGTGTATTTAGTAAAACTGATATACCATGGTTTCTTGGAAAAACTAATTAAATCCTAAAACAACTTTTAAAAATCCTGAATTTCATCTTCAATTTCCATTATCATTTCTTCCATGAAATCTTCATTATATTTTACAAACATATTCATATCAAGTGATTCATAAACTGTAGTATCATCTGAATCGATTCCAACATATATTTATCCCCATTTTTAGCCCAATATTTATATCTTTCATATATTTCATGACAAATCAAATTTTCTTCCAAAAATTCCATACTAATTTTTCATTAATATCAACAATGAAAACATAGACTGAGGATTTAAAAAGGACAATATGCATGCTCTTTTAAAAACATGATGAACTCTTTAATTCCATCTACACATTAATTTTTAAATGATTAAATTGGATCTATTTTTGGTTCATATTAATCCTATTGGGTTCATAGAATAATAATTTTATACAACATATAAATAAATACACATAAGATATTCATTATCAAAAGTGAATGTTTTATTAAGGGAAATATGGATCAAATCTACAACAATATCTGAGTGCCTTGATATTACAAATCCAATAATAAGGTTTGTTGGAATTTGAAAAAATTGAGGGAGATAAAGTTAGATAATAAATGATTTTATCATTAAAAATCGTAGGTGTTAACTGAAAAATGGATAGTGTAATGTCCCTAACATTAATTACCCAGACAACAATAGGAAATATCATATTATGACCTTAAACTAACCTCAATGTCACAAAAGTATGGTTTAAACATTGGGTGTAAAAAAATATAAGTGAGAGGTGACCCCCCTCTCAATAGAAATAATTAATAATAGAGATCAAACAAAATTCTAGCATTCCCCTTGGGGTCAATGGACATGCATACCCAAAATCATCATTACCCTATATAGGCATACCAATTAGACAATAAACTATTGAAATAAATAATTAAATAGCTATATAGACACTCATACATGTCACACCCGTATAAAAACTCACTCAATTATAGTCTATAAGAAATTTCATATAGATAAAATCCTGATATTCAAACATAATGTGATCTAAAGGCACTATAATGATTCAAAAATGAAGGATTTATGTGATAAAACCTCATGTGCTTAACTGGGGATGGCCAATTTGAATATTCTCTATTAGAAAAATAAAAACCACATTGAATTATAATTGGAAGTAGATCCTATGATTCATATAACCAATAGATGAACATATATCACTCAACTATCTTGGTTCTTGAAAAATAGAATTTAAAGATGCATTTCAACTTAGGTGTCTATGAATGGTTTCAATATATATATAATCATTTGGGAACCACCAATATGCCTAAAATTAGTAGTCAATAAATAAATATATACATGAAAATTTAAACTAATTTATATACATATATGGAAAATTTATTTAGTAAGAAGACATAAAATATATCTTTAAAATAAAAGATAATAAATCTAAGGCTCAGTGTCAAATATAAACAATAGATCATACATCGATAGTAAATAAAAACAACGGACTGTAAATAATTCCTAAAAAAAGGATCAGAAACAAATCAAAACTAGAAGATCATAAACAATGGATAATAAACAAATTATAGAAGAATAAATCATAAACAAAACAAAAAATACACAAAGAAAATGAGAAGGCCTACCTCTCTATGTTTAAGAAAATTTGATACCCTCTTCATATACCAGACGAGATGTTTGGAGTCAATTGAGTGGTGTGATTCGACCTTCAATTTATCAAGGTTGTGTGCTATAAGTGGGTGGCATCCGTATAAATCTTTTATATTGAGACGAGTTCGAAAAATGTTAGGGGTTTTAAAATAGATTTCCACACATTTTTTACTGCTTACCAATAAGCACTGAAAAAAGGACTATTTATCAAATCATGTTTAGAGATTATAATGATAGGTCTTTATCAACACTAAAGATGTAGCGCTGATCAATACTCATCAATATCAGTGTAAAAAATCAATAATAAAGATTCTTATATCACCTCATATTACTGAAGCATTGTTAAAGGATTTATAAATATAATTACAAATTAAAAAACTGAAAATATTTATAAATAGTTAATAAATAAATATAAATATAAATATTGTAAATATATTCCTTTTTAAATATATTTATTACCATTTTATTATATTTATTTACAGTTGTATAAATATTGTAAAAAATTATTAAATATATATTTATATATATTTATATAATTATATATATATATATATTTAAAAAATGTATATAAAGATAAATGTAGTAAATATAATAATTATTTATGTAAATTTATTATGAATTTAGTAATCATTTAAATATATGTAACTATTTAATTATAATTATATAAATACTTTTAAAAATATTTATTTGTTTAAAATTATAAATATATAATTGTATAAATATAGTGACTGTACATTAATGAATATATATATTAATATTGTTTTACAACTGTATTTTTTACATTATAAATGAATTTATAATATTTATTTAATCCATATATTTACAATATGAGTGAAATTAAATAAATTTAGAATATAGGTACACTTTAACAATATTTAAAAAATGGACATGTCCTGTGTGTGTCTGCATATTATATATAAAAATAAAATAATTATACATATATTTGAAATCAATATAACACAGATTTGATCTATAGTAAATAGAACAATCAATTGACCTTCAATTATATGTCATGTACTATGCAATAAGTCAATATTTTTCTTTCATATTAATTTTTAATTATATACCATTATTTGAATAATATATGATAATTTATTGTAAAGAGCATAAATATTTTGTAATTTATTACAAAATTTATATACATTAATATATATAAATTTAATATATTCAATTTAATAATAGTAATTATCATAATTATCTAATTAATAAACTGATTAATATTTAATAATGTGTAATAAATCAATTCCTTTTTATCAATATTTAATTCATTTATAAAATTTGTAATTTTTTTAATAAACACATATTTAATTTTTTATTTATTTAATCATTTCATTTTATTAGTGCTAAAAATGTGTTGATGATAGAAATATTTATCAGCTCTAAACATAAATCTCTAATAAAGTGCACCCTTAATTAGTGCTAAAATCAATGAATTGTTAAATGATACCCTTTGTGAGTGCTAAAAATATAATTCTCATAAAGGACACCCTTTCTCCAAATATAAATTAAAGTGCTGATAACGGTTTTCTTTATCGTTGCTAATATAATATAATTGATAAATGGATAAATTTATCAGTTCTTTCTTTATAACTAATAAATATTCCACTTGTGAGAATTTTCTTTTAGAACTAAAAAATAAAATCACTGCAAAAGGCTACTTTTGTTGTATTTACTACTTGATAGGGATGAAATGATTCAACTTCAAAATTTGATCAATGATCTCCAAAATAGAATAATTATAGAGAGATTTTCATTGTAAAACTATAACTAAGTGCATGAAAACATCATTTTAGATCTATACTAGAATGTATATGTTTTTATACATTCTAACAGTATATAGTGCCCTTCATTAATACTCTATAATGTGATGTATGGTGAAAAACATACTATAATAAACCACATAAACCACAAAAAATACTGATTTTTGAGATAATAATAAATCATTATAGTCCTGGGGTGTATAGAGAAACAATACTGATGTCCATTTTCCATGAGTTCATACCTCAGAGAAATAGGTACAACTAACTTTCCTCAAAAACACAATACACCAATGAGAGATGGAGGCAAATCCTCCATGGTCTCAATAACATTTGAGATTTTAGTAAAATGTTGTAAATAAATGTCGACTATATTCTAAAACTTAACCCTTTAATGAAATACTGTTTAAAAAATCATGAAATCTCAGAAAATAATTCCACCATCATTTTCCACTCCCATGAACATCATGGGAAAAAATTAATCAGAGTCTATTGCTCAATTGATTCCTTCATGGCTTGATTAGTACATTCCATCTCAATATATCCAAAACTACATTACCTTTATGGAAGCTCAAAACCAAATGTTTAATGATTCTGAACCCAAAATATTTTCCTCAAATTTAGATCCTTCTAATAAAAAATATACTTCAGGCTATTATGATTATAATAGTCTTCAAATTTCACACAGTTGTGATAGTGACTCTACATGTTGAAAGAAGTCATAAGAGATACATTCTCGGTGATATGGGATGGGTAGTTCTTATCATTAGGGTTATAATTAGAGTAATAATTAATCCAACACTATATTTCCCTATATCAGTAAATAATTAAAACCCACACATGATTCATTGAATATAACATGACAACCTGAACTCTGTTCTTGATGAATCAGGAGAAGAGCCGAATATATCCTCTTCTTCTGTTCCTCAAATGACCTATTACATTTTAGATTCAACTAAATCATAACATAATTGTAGGTTAAATAATTCATTACGTATAAATTTTTGTATGATTCCCTAAAAATAAATTTAATAAACTCCTACTCCCAAAAACCTCTATATCAAAAATACATTTTTTGAATGCTCTAATGAGATTACAAGTGGAATATTTTCTTGATCCACTGAGATTCCCCTCTTAGATATTTTTTTTTATTTAAAGGTAATGCTTCGGTCAAAAGACCAAAGCACAGAATATATAAGAAAGCAAGAGGATTAAAAAGTTCGGAAAGATGTGATTTTGTTACAATCTCTCTCAAAGAGAGGCGATAAGTCAGCTGGAAGAGTGTCAAGCCAAGTCATGCTCTGTTGAATACCTTTGTTGGCGAGTGCATCAGCAATAGAATTCGCTTCACGGTAAGCATGAGTAGCAATATAATCTTGCCCGTAAAGCGAGTTCAGACACTTCATCCAAAGAGTGGTAAGCGGCCAAGCAAGATGAGTGTCGTTGTTCCATATGGCCTGAACGATGGTTGTGGAGTCACTTTCAATCCAGAGCTTTCTCCAGCCTCTTTGAATGGAAAAATCAACAGCATGGATGACACCAAGCATCTCAGCCTCGAGCGAAGAAGAAAGACCACAGCCAGCATAAAAACAGCCCTAACAGTGACCAGATGAGTCTCTGAAGATGGCACCACAACTAGCAGGACCAGGATTGCCTTTGGAAGCGTCGTCAACGTTCACTTTAATCCATCCTGACATTGGGGCTTGCCATAAAACTTCAAAGAAGCGCTTGGGTTTTGGATATATGCCCGGGACACCGAGGTGGTGAAGGATAACTAAATCGTTAGCCGAGTTGTTGCAAGAAGCTTTTTGGATTGAAGCGGCTTCATGTATCGCAATAAGGATCCGAGCTTTACCTGCATTGAGACTAAATGAGTGGTTGTTATGAATAAAATCATTACGGGCATACCAGATCACATGCAGGAGCTCCGCCACTGCCGCAAGGAAGATATTCTTTATCTGCAAGGAGGCATCATATCTGATGCAATATTTAAGAAACATACAAATCGAATCAAATAAATGAACCAAAATTTTGATTTTTAATTATTACCCTATAGGTAATGTTCATTAAATACTCTATGGATGATATATATATATGATCCACGCGATCCTACTCTAATATAGAGTACATCAAAATATTATCCAAAAACACGATGACGATAGAGTAAAAATAATATTTATTGATATAGTTAATCCACCCCATAAGTAAAATAGTACCATTAATGGGACTGAATGGCATAAAATGAAATTTAAATTTCCCATATCAGCAATTAAACATAGTCTTATTTATATCCACTTCATTAAAACTCAACTAATTTTACCATGAAGATTAATCAATTTTTGGAAACTAATGATCCCCTTTGAGTTGACCGAAGATATTTTGAATTATTTGTAAGAGGTATTTATTCTAAATGGTAATGTTACTTATATTTTGATAATAAACCCAATGTATAGGGATTTCATATGGATTTATGGAAAAGAGAACAAGAAAAGATAATGGTGACATGCTTGGAAGAATTAATCTCTTTTCCTCAATATCCACAAGATGGACCAAATGTTTCATCAAATCTGTTGGTTTCAAGTGATAACATATCATATAAATAATCATCGTAATTGGGAGCATGTTAATAGTGAACTCAAACTATATCTATGATAGTAAACCAGAAAAATCATTTTAAAAGACATTAGAGAATGAAAATATTTTCACATGATGTGGAATGCTCAAATGAGGATTAATGGTAATTAGGAACATATTTGAAAACCTATATGAGATAACATAATCATAGAGATTAACATGCTCCATTCTTCCATATATAATTCTATATAAAATCGAAAAACATGAGCACCCCCATTGGGATATAGATACAAAACTCAATAATTCTAACAGTCAATCTATGACTTAACAAAATTCATACATTTTATCCCAAAAAACTTTTATTGATATGAAGATACATAATGATGAAATACCACACCATATTGATTCCAGTTATCGTCAACTGACATGGGGGGAAACTAAAACCTTGTTTGGACCTCCTTCCCAAAAGGGTGTATTTTTTTAATGATAAATACATCACCTTTGAACACAATCCCAACACATCAATTATCATTGATTATATAAATCATTGAATACATTCTGTACCAAAAATTAATAATAATTTAACAGATGAGTCAAAAAACATTACCTATAACAATAGTCATCCCAGCCTCAGATTCATCTACATAATTATTTATTAAAAATACATCGAGTATCATCCTCCCCTTTATACTTATTTTGTGTATGAATTTCTCCATCTTAAAATGTTTGAAACCCACCACCTAGGGAAGCATCTAAAAAAACACACCAAACATTGGTGAGGATGGAACATGTTGTACTACCAAACTAAATTCTTCAATGAAAACAACTATGCTAACCATATATTCCACAATAATGAAATTTATTTGGAGATTACATATATTTAGGTTTGGTATGACAAGATGCATCACCAGTATTTGTTATAGAAAATATAATCTCAATAGATTTATTAATAAAAAACACTGATATTCAAGGAAATTATGATGTTTTATAGATATATTATTATAATATAGTCATTATATTATCGAGTATGAAAATGATTAACCATATTATGTAATAAATTAATAATGTTTTTCCTCAATAAAATAATTTTGTTCAAATCCTAGGAAATCAGAACAAAAAATTTAGAGTAGTCATTTTATTTTTCAAAACATCATCATCTGTAAAAGTAATTTCTATTTCATTTTTTCAGTGTAAAATTATAATTATGTTTTGTAAATTTTATAAATTGAATATGATAATATGAAATCCATGTTTATAATCTAAATTAAATATTTTTGAAAAAAATTATAATTTTTTTCCCATAATGATTAGTATCCATATTAATTTGTTTACTATAGGAATGAAAAAATTGCTTAATTATACTTGAAAATATTATCATATGACTAAAAATTCATTCAAAAATATTTGCTTATTTTAATAAAAGACTCTATTTCATCCATAATCATCTAAACATGGAATATATGACCTTTTCATCCCATTTATATTTTCTTTTGATATTTATAATATATATATATATATATAAGGTAATGTCAAAAGTGTAATATTCATTATTTTTTTGATATTTTATGATAAGAGAAAAAATAAGGTACATATGGAAGTAAATGGTAACATGAAATATCAATTTATAATTTTTTCATGGATATTTATTTTTAATTTATAGTGATGAAAATTTTACTATAAATTCTTATTTAATGGTGACATAATAATTGTGCATGTAGTTGGAAAATACATTGAAATATTTGAAAAACACTAATAATAAATCAATTGATTTAATGTTCCCCATAGGTTTTGAACATGAATATAACCTATTAGATATGTTTTAGAGTTTTATATTTGAAATAAATACCGGTAATGTTTTTTCAATACTATATTATATTCATATTTCATATCTTGTCATTAAAATTATTTCATGTTAAATAATTAATTATTATATTTAAAAAAATCATGTAAAATTAAAGAGGAAAATATTTATTGAGAATTATCAAAATTGAAATATTGTTTCAATTTTTTTTCATATTTTCAAATTATATATATAATTTATAACTATTTAATATTCAAAAAATTAATTGACACACATATGGTTAAAATTGGTTAACCAAGGTGTTAAACCATAAGATAAGGTATAAAATGATATATAATCATATAAAAATTTGACAGTATGATAATATAATGTCAATTTAATCCTAATATTAAATTTAATGTCACTTTGATACCATTTTAAATGAGATATACAAAACTTTTGTTATATAATTTTATGTATTTAAAAAATGACCTTAATGATATTTTTTAATAATTTATATTTTATCAAATGATATAATTTATTTAAAAAATACTATATTCTTAATAGATAATATTATATGGTTAAATTTATCTTTAATTTTACATTTATCTTTCTCCTTTCCTTTTATTGATAATTTCTTGAAAAATAATGATTACGAATCATTGATATCATAGTAATTGTTAAAAGGGTTAATATAGTTTTAATATCAAGAGATGTGGTTCAAATTATAAAAAAAACATGTCAATTTTTTTGTATTATTGGATTTATATTCATCATAATTTGATATTATAATTATATAAATTTGGATATTCTTTTCAATTCATATAAAATTATATTAATTTAATACATTAAGTAATTCCATGAGTGCCTCTTCTCTCACTTATAAAAATGTACCTTCTCTCCTTCGTTATTAAAAATGATTGAGACTTATATATCATTAACTCCCTACACATATATAATAATATATTCCTACAACACATCTTGGATTTTATATTCCTTTATATTCTCCACCCTTTTAAATCTTATTGTTTAATCAAAATAATGTTTCTCAACGAAGAGGTATAACTCTTAAGTATGGATTTTGATGTATAATTCTTTATATAACTCCTGTTAATATGTGGAATATATTATAAAATAATAACATAATTAACTTGAATATTATTAATTTTTCTAATTATTATAGAATTATCATTATCTACCTTCATCCCATTTAGTAAAAAGATATAATTTTTCTCTGGTGCATATATGGGATACCCCCACAAAGAGATGTCATTAATTATTCACATAAGATATAAACGGATAGTAACTAAGATATAATTAATTAATAAAAATTATATCTATGATAGAATAATATTTTTTATAGATAAAATATTCTTTACCTTTTTCTTTGTTTTTCAAATTGTAAACAGTTTTCATGCAGAATTACAACCTACCATTACCATGAATAGTGTAATTCTTTTTAATATCTCTATATTTTAAGGATGAATATAAATATATATGTAATAAAGATATTTAATGATAATATCATTAATAAAATCCATTATATATATAACATTAATAAATTTATCTTTATTGTGACTTCCAATCCCAAACATTCATGAATGAAAGAAGATTTTATCACCTGGATGAGTGATTTTCAATGAAAATAGTGATAATATATTATAAGTAACTCATATATTGAATGATATATATCAGTATTGTTTTTGAATAAATCTATAACAAATTTATATACACATTATAGGAGGATCAAATATTATTTAATAAAGATGAGAGTTTAGGTAAGGGATTGACGTCTCAATCCAATTATATTCAAGATTATTTATGCATGAATTCTAATTAATGAAATTTTATGATCCTTATCTGATATATCAATTTATTATTTCCTTCTCATTTGTTTATTTTTTTAGAATAATTTTTTTCAATTCATTTTTTTCACTTGCATTATAGAAGATATTTGTTGAATGATTTTTTGGAAAACGGACTTTATTTATCTATTCAGTCAAAAATATTTTTGATTCAATTTCTAAAAATCCTTCAAAATGATTTAGATAATTATTTTATCAAAAAAGTGTTTTCAATGATATTTTTAGAATGTTATAATATATAAATAATGTATTATTTTGAAATTTCATTCAATTTTTTTAATGTCAATGTTTTCACTTTTTATTAAAAATTTAAAAGGAATCATAATTTTTACACACACTACATGAATGAAATACCCCACCATTATGAAATATCAATGATTAAGACCATACATTACATTTTTTATCTATATATTAAATTCATTATCATTTCATAATATTTTTTCGTTTTTAAATAACTGATTTCATATTTAAAATGTTATTTACATCAAGAAAATTTCCACAAAACCTTTAAATTAATTTCTATGTTTGATAACATTACATGATCTTACATAATATTTAATGTGTATATGACTCAATGATAACATTATTATTCATTCACATGGTGGTTTAGGATTATTTAGAAATTATGTAATTTTTTATGAAAATCTTATTCTATTCCACCAGTTATGATAGATTGATAAGATTAATGTTTATGATTATGAGGCCTAAATACACATTATTTTCATTATATAACTATTGGGGCCAATTTAACTAAAAAATATATTATTTAATTATAGATAACTCATGAAAATAATATTTTTTTCATCAACCAAGTTTAAAATTCACCAATTTATTCATTGACATGGATTTCAAGTACAAAATTATTATGTGTGGTCGTGTCTTTCAAGTTCATAAGATATTGTTTTGGAATGTTTATCATGTACATAAGTTTTTTTGTGGACCATGACATCATTTCCATAAATATATTTTTGAATTTTGTTTTCATGTCCATAACATTATTTGAGGACCCTAATTCATGCCATATATTAATGAGTGATCCTATTTCTATATATGCATGTTTAAAGAGACAAACATAATTTTTTTTCACATTCATATATCTATATTTTTTATCTTATGACTCTTTTTATTCAATTAAATTATGACTAATATTCTCAAATATTTTCCCAGTTCTCAGGATTATGATCTATGATATATATGATATTGTTTTATAATTTTAAAATAATATTCTCAGACCCTTATGGAAAAGTTATGACTACATTAATCATTAATATCTCCCTTTTTTACCCTAATTTGGAATTAGATATCATCCTTTCAAATGTTTCCTTTCCCTTTTTTATAAATAACGGTTTAATATAGGGCACGTCTAAGATGATTAAAATGTAAAAATATTATTGTGGGAGAAAATTAATATATTTAATGAAATAAGAACATTAAATATCAAGTAACTAAAAACACTAAACCATAAGGTCATTATGAATGTATTTTTAAAATATAAGGAATATTACGTTTTTATGATTTAATATGTATTTATGAATATTATGGATCTCTCTTATCGGTATGTGTAGAAGGTTTAATCATTAATTGGGTATTTGGATTATAGAACATTGGTTAAAAACCTAGAGATATGTATAATTAAAGTATAACATCCAAAAATATTCTTATTTAATATATTATTATGTTTTATTTGAAATATATCAGAATTTGAACTTGAAAAAAAGATGTGGTTTTGGAAAATATTATTCTATGGGTAATAACCAAAAAATTGTTTGTTGATTATATAATGTCTATCATTTAGGTTCTCAGTGAGTGTTCCCTTACTATGAACATAGTATAACATTTTTATGGGATATGATTAGTTTAATTAAAATTTTATTCAATATCCATTTTATAGGATACGAATAAGATAATTATCATGGATATACTTGGATAAACCTATTGATTAATAATTGGAAAAGAAGTTCTCCTGATTTAAATATTTTCTAAATTATTTTTCACTATCTTGATATTTCCCACATTGGTTATTATTGATCACACTATAGTATTTAGTTACAAAAAAAGGATACAATAAGAAGTAATTATGTTAATGATTAATGTGAAAAATAATTAAATGATATTATTTATAAGAAAACAAATGAAATGAGAGTTATATATGAAACATTAAGATTATTCCTTATCAACTTTCTAATTATATGATCAAAAATATCAATGTGACTGAATTTAATAACAAACCCAATCAGGGTAATATAATGTATCATGATGGAAATTGGGGGATGTGGAATAACATTTCTATGTGTATAGTATATGAGAATAAATACTCATTGAAAATTATTTTTGGAACAAGTAGATGTTTTCTATGAAGAAACCATGATTATATAGGAATAAATTTCCGAAGAATAATTGAATATTTAGTTAATGTGACAGAAGATAATAGTGGTTTCCCTAAGGTATCATCAATTGATTAAGGCTCTAAATTTGGAATGTATTAGAATTATAAAAATCAATGTCATAGGGGGAGATCTTTAAAAGTATATTAGAATAGTTTTACATGTAAAGGATTTACTATTGATGATTAAAAATATATCAATGTCATATGAAAGAAATTATTAATTATGGAATAAGATAACAAAGCCTAGATAATGGTTTCATATGGATTTTCAATGAATGATGTAATTATGAATTATAATTCAAGATTTATTTTGTATAATTATTTTTACCATTGGTATTCTAGTTATAAGATTCAATAGAAAATTAATAATTCTTATATAGATGTTTTCTTGTATGAATATTCAGTCTTATGGTGATTGATATAGATAACATAGAAACACAATTTAATGGTGAGGTGTATTTCTTTCAAAATCACACAAACAATGGACAGATAACCCAAAATATGTCACTAAAGTTGAGATAAATATGTTTATTTAGCATAATGATATTAATTATATTTACAAGGGAAATTTTATAGTGTTGGGACCTTGGAACTGATAATTTATTCCATAAAAATTTTGTTTTAAATATGATTAATGGTGGTTAAAACATTTTTAAATCAATTTGATAATTTTATATTTTATTTAAGGATGATGGGGATATTTTATTTTTCTAGGCATGCATGTTTTTATTGGGGTTTTATGGTCATTAATGTTATTATAATTATTTAATAAAATATGTTATCAAGGTATTCACATGTTTTGTTTGTGACATTATAAGACACATTATGTTCTTTTTGAGATAAATGGTATGTTGGGTTTTAAAGATAATTTAAAATCAATTCTATATATAATTAATTTAAATTTGCTGAGATATATGTTGGATGGTTATTATGGTTAACCATTTATGGAATGGATTATGCTAAACTACTAGTGTTATTATTAACAATATTGATATAAATATATGGTTTATCCATATAGGATGAATTATTTTATCCATTTTGGATTCATTGAATATAGAGAGACAATATGAATAACATAGAATCATTTTATGGATCTTATAATCCATTGATATTTATTTTTTGTACTTCAGGTATGAAAAATAATTCATCAATACTCATTTCATGGAGTATGAGATTAAGATATAAGTGATTTCATCACACCTAAAGGATGAAAATATTCATACGAAATGGAACGAAATCAAGAAATTATGTTTTCTCTGATTCCATATAATGATAGTAAACTAAACATTTAATATTTGGAAAAGGATATTGAAATAAAAAATTTCTCCCTTATCCTTAATTTTTGATGAGTTGATAGTCATTTAACCCATCAGATATTTACATTTTCATAGTTTTACCTTTCTCATGGCCATGCTATTTTTCACTCTCTATTAGTCCTTGGATTATAGTTTTCTCTTCCATGTTTATAAATTAAACTCCCCCAGTGATCCTCTTATCTAGGAACATGGGTTTTTTATTTTATGTTAACTTTATGTTTTAAACCTTACCTTTTTAAATAAATTCTTATTATTACATTGTGGGATGTGGGTTTTAACAAATGTATAAGTAAATATTATACCTTTCATGACTAATATAAAATATAATGGGTAAGACATTTTTATAGGGCCTGAATGTGACACCATAACAATTGAGTTAATTGAATAATATTCTAGATAGTTTTTTGAACATGAAACATTTATCATTATGATAATGCAGACATATTATGAAAATATTATTATATCCTATTTGTTGAATTGGAGGAAATAAGTATGAGTAACTTGATTATGAAATAATTTCTCAATGGTAATAATCAATACAAATGCATTGATTAATGAATTTCTAATATTATCACAATATTTATTGAAGTCATTTTATACATCCAAAATCAATTTTCTAAAAAAATGACTAATTTTTCATTTATTTAATGGAAATTTAAATAAATTCCTTCAGTTTTTTAAAATCACATTTTCATTAATGGATTCTTTATAAGGAATCTAGAATTCCAAATTTGGTAAATATTTTCCTCTAATTTTATATACATATGAATCGTAAACATAATTAATTTTGTTTCCATAGATAATGTAAAATACATTAATTTGTATCAAAACTAATGTTATATGACATAAAATTAATAAAAAACATTAATTTATTTCATTTTATGTATGTATTTCATCCATAATCATCTAAACTTCTATATTATGTCCTTAGGTTCCCATTTATCTATAATTTTTACCTTTTTAATATGTAATAAAATATAATGTAAAAATACCACATTAATTAAATTAATATCTAAAATATTTTTTTGATAAGGTTAAAAAAATTATTTTAAAATATAAATTGTTATCATTATGTTTTTTTTAAAAATTGTGCTAATTTTTTTTTATTTTTTTTGGAATGAAATTATTAAATTATATTCTAACACATCGTGGACATAGTGCTTCTATAAGAAGTGTAAATATCAATTAAATTAATTTAAAAACATTAACATTAATATTTTTTTGGCATAATTTATTTAAAAAAATAGAATATAAAAATAACATATTTGATATATATGGAAATTTATATTTTAATTTAATTACTATCATGTTGTTTTAAATGTCATATTTATTGAATAGAGAATAAAATTGCATTAGTTGTCTATTATATAAAATAATATTTAATTAATTTTTTTATAAATCATAATAAAAAGTCATTGGAAAATTTGTATGATAACTAGTTAAAAATATCATTACCTATACATTTAGGTGCCATGTATCTCTATATTAGTAATATTATAACCCTTTAATATTGAAAATTTAACTAAAATGGTTTAGGTTAAAATTGGTTAACCAAGGGGGTCAAATAAAATAATAATTTTAAAATTATATCTAAGACTATAAAAATATGATTTTATTATTATATTAGAAATATATATTCCTAATAATCAAATCCATTTTATTTTTCATCAATTTAAAATAAGTAATAAGAAAATTATATTATAATATTTCTTGTATTTGAAAAAATGGCATTAATGATATTTTGTAATAAATATAATTTTTTTAAATGAATTAAAATTTATAAAAATTTTATATTCAATCATGTGAAACATATATGGTTTAAATTATAAAATATTTTCTATTTATTAGTCACATATCCTTATATTGTAATTTTCTTTAACCCTAAAAGTAAAAAACAATGATATCAAAGTTACTGTTTAAAGGGTTTATTGGATATTAAAAATAAGAGATAAGGGTGAAAACAAAAATAATACCTTTACAAATATTATTGTATAATAGGATTTATACTAATGATATAATTATCCTATAATGATATGAAATTGGTTTCATTTTTCCATGGAAATTAACTATTTTAAATTTTATATTTTCAATAATTATAATAGTGACCCTCCCAGAACATATAAATTGTGGCATAATCCCCAAAACTATTGAGGAAATTTAATCATTTATCTTAAAAATTCTCCAAAAAAATAGATATTTTATTCCTTTAAAATTTCCAAGAGGTTTTATATTTTTCTAATGGACCAACGATTCTAGGTTTTAGGGTAAACCCATTGATATTTTCTCAAAAAAGAGGTATACCTATTAACCAAGAATCTTCAATTTTATTTATTATTATAACCCTTATAAATATGTTGAATTCATTAGAAAATAATAAATTTTTTATATTAAATGTAATTATTTTTTATTATAAGGATTGAACAACGATTAACCACCATCATCTCATCCATAAGAAAAAGGTAATATCTCTCAGGAGTATGTGTTTACTACAACCATCATAAATAAATTTGAATTATTTTATATTCCAATATAAATAGATGGTAATGAGGATTTATTTAATGAATAATTAAGATAAATATGATATAATAACTATTCTATATAGTTGAATTATTATTTAACATTCTTTCAATCCATCTTCCAAAATAAGAAATCATTTTTCATGTGTATGTGTGGACTAACATCCCTATAAACAGTGTTATTAATTTTTAAATCAATAAATTTTATGTATAAATACAAAAATTAATTTAATTAATATGCATGATATTAATTTTAATGTACCAATTTTGACTATACCTTTTCATTGTGATTTTCGGGAGTTGTATGTTCCATAAGGAGGTTCCAGTTCATTTTATGTGTTTTAATGTATTTTTGGAGGAGCTACTGAAAAATATTTCATGGAAAAGGATGGTTTTTTGTGTTACATCAAATTGTCAGTTGATATAGTGTATTCATCTAAATCAATGAAATGGTATATTTCAATGGGAGTTTTGAAGATACTATAAAATTGAGGGTAACTGTGACATGGAGGCATACTATGGCATATCCCTTCCTTTGGTATCATGGCATTATGGAAAAGAGTGAGAAGTATGCATCAAATAAAGTATCAAAGATAATTTATTCTGATGGGTGGATGAAACATGGTATGTTTACTATAGAATATTCCCTTTTGTAGAATTGGTGGTTATGCAACATAGTGCTTGTGGCTACGTTATAGTCCCTTATCATCTTTTGTAGGGTATCATTGGGATTCAAGGAATGGCCTTTGATCGAGGGTGGATGTGGTGTGGTCCCTCAAGCCATCTAATACAAAATCCTATGTGAGGGATGGTTATGGAATTTTCTAAAGGGTTTTTTGCGGTACCTTAAAATTCACCATGTCTATAAATACCCAAAAAAACCGAACCCCATTCTTTTCAACTTCATCCACTCAAGTCATGAGTCACTAAAGGTGATTTTTTATGCTTTTCAAAGAACCTTAAATAGATATTATTCCACAAGATTCATTGATCAATAATTGGTGATATCATGTATGTTCTACATATTTTTTCTAGAGGTTTCTCTATATTTAGTCTAAATTCTGTAATTTTTCTATTACATTCTTTGGAGTTTGGTCTTTTTTATTCTTATGGAGTGTTTTTTTTCATTTTCCACTATGTTATTGGTATGCCATATTTGTTATGTCATAGATTCTCTTATAATAGAGGATCGTATATCCACAATGTTGGTATGTTCCCATTTGAACACCATTAATTCATTTGAGTTTGGGGATTAATTTAGACACTTTTATTTACATTAAATTATAATATTATCCAGGATTATACCTTTGGATGAAAATGGAATTAATAAAATAAATATTTGACTTAGAATAATAAATAATATCATAGAGATTACATTTTTTCGATTCATTATACCATAATAATGTTTTAACAATTGTATTTCTAGATATTACGGTATATTTATAATTGTTGTAAGATTTTATTATCCTGTTATGGATTAGAAAGTTGATTGTAATAGTGGAATGGATGGATATGTTATGGAACTTATTCACATGATTTCATCTTCGCAGTGATATAGTTTCAATTGTAAATGATTTTTTGGATTTAATTATGTTATTGGGTGATGGTAAAGGAGATATGTTTGATGTGGTTTTCAAGGTTATGAGTTCTCGTATCATAGGTTTTTGTTATCAGTGTGGTCTTTGATAGTGATGGTGCTAAATGATTTCAGGGAGAATGGATTGAGGCACCAGTCACCTCCCTAATTGAGGCATGAGGCGGTGGCATGTTTTTCTCTAAAAATTTAATATAGTGGAGTTTATAACATCTCCTACACTAGGATTTTTTTATAATTTCGCATTACAATTGATTTTATTTTGTTATCTTTTTATTTTAGTATCAAAAATTGTATCAATGTGATTCCCAAAAACAATAAAGTGGCTTATTTTAAAATAAAAAAATCATTCTGGTAATTTAATTGTAATTCAAATTGATAAAATGTGCCTATTTAATTTAATATGACCATCCATGAATTAATGTAATTAATAAACCAAGTTAATCATGTTAATAATTATTAATTATAAAAAAAATTGAATGTTGACATGATAATAGTACTTCTCAATGTGTGTTGAAACCAGTTATAATAGCTTGTTTTACCAGATGACTTAAATCAACCGTAGTTGAAACCGTTGAATAATTAATAGGTTAGTTAAATTTGGAATATGATCTTTTTCATTATTAAAGATAATCCTTTTGGTATATGACTATCACATTTCTTATAAATGATGGATTCCTTGTGTTTGGCCCTCGATCACTGTTTTTCAAAGGAAAGATAAATTCCTTGTTCAAGAGTTATGTTTCCCTATTGGATTTTTATGTTCATTATTCCTTGTGATGTTACCTGGATACATTATTTATGATATGATCTTAGAATGGATTTTTCCTGAATGTAAGATGAGATATGGGGAATGGAGGCCCAAAACATATAGTCGAAGGTTTCTCATGTGACAGAGAGATTCATGGGTATATGCATGCTGGTGTTGAGGATAACATCAATGATAATGGAATGGTGTAACGACCCGTCCTCGGGGTCCGTGACGTGACTACCACAAGCCCTCCTTCCATAGGCCAGGGGCTGGCGACTAGCACCAAAGGCGTAAATCTCGATTAAAGGGAAGGAATTTCTGTTGTATAAGTAAAGAAACACAATAGAGTACGCAAACTAAAGTAAACACTAAGTAAAATGAGTACAAAACTATGTTCTAGAAAGTAAATGGGCCAGAATACAAACCCAACTGAAAGTACAGTACAATAGAAAAGAAAGAACAGATACAGGAAAGTAAACCAGCAACCACTAAGTCATCCTCTGGATATCCCACATGAAGGTTGGGTACAAATGATCTCCTCAACTCCACGAGTCTAGCCATCTGTTCCATGTACTTCCCGCCAAGTGGTCCACCTCCAAGTACCATTCCGCTCCACACGACTCCACCTCGATCAGTGCTATCTGTTTTCTACATCCAACACAACATAGTTCGGGCATAGCCCGTGCATGGGTGGGTATAAAATAATCAGTAGGGACCCCATGCTCCCTAAAGATCTCCCAGAATCCACAAAGGATAAACCAAAAAGGAAAGATACAAAAACAAAGTATCAACAAACTCTACTTAGGTATATGCCCATACATATACCTAAGTCATAAATTCCAGTTCACCTCCAACTCAAGAGCCCAAATTCAACCCAGTCTACACAGGAAAGCACTACTTAGTCCACACTGGAAAGCAAGTCAGCCACATCGATGATAATGACTGAAAGTGAAGACTCCGCTCACATAGGTATACTACCCATGAATAGGGGTAGAGATGATAGATGTAGCCTCTGAATCATCTTCCCTGCTGAACCCACGTAAGATCCAAGTATAGATGTCGTCGCTGCCGAACCCATGTAGGATCCAAGTACAGTAACAATCGTTGTCGAACCCACGTAGGATCCAAGTATAGTTTTCATCGCTACCGAACCCACGGAGGATCCAAGTACAGTCGTCATCACTGTCGAACCCACTTAGGATCCAAGTACAGTCGTCATCGGTTTCGCAGTCGCAGCGAGCTCAAGGGTTTCCGCACACAACACTCTCGATTCCGGGAGTGTCCGCTCCACGAGCCAAGGGTATTCGATACATAAACTGTCAAAAAGTCCAGAGTTGATGTATCCCAATGTTCTGTCTTGTCAAAAGAAACTCAACGCGATAAACGACACATCAATCGGACACCCGGTCTGAGAGATAATAGCTTTTCCGTTTGGGGGCCCGGTTAGAAATATGCTCGTTCCTAACCCAGACAATACCCATAGTCGTCCAAAACTAACATAGAGTATTGAAAAAGAACTGCCTCGTCGAGAGGGTCCTAGTGCCACATACGGCGCATCGATCAGACGTGCGGTCTTAAAGTTATTCACCTTTAAGTGAATACGGGCACGGCCCATTAAGCCCGGTGGGCTGACGGGTCAGGTTGACCCAGTTTGATGGTTCCAACCCAGCAGGGGTGTTGGACCTGTCCGAAGAAAATAATCAACTCGGCCCGAAGGAATGTGGCCTGGCCTGATGTGGCGCGGCCCGGCCCGAGGGGGCGCGGCCTGGCGCGGAGGGGCGTGCCCCGGCTTGGCCCGGCCTTGCATGGCCCGGCAGGGCGTGAGGCCCGACTGGCTCGACCGGCTGTCTGAGCGGCTCAGATGAATCTGAGCGTGTTCGAAGGGGGGGGGGGGGGGGGGTTCTCACCGGTGGTACTAGGCGGCGCCGCCCTTCCCTAAACCTGCCGGCTAGACCGTCCAGTATTCTGCACACGCGGCCCGCTTGGGCGGGCCGCCGGTCCCCCAGCGCGATGCCCTCCTGGAACCGCATCTCCTCTTCACCCGGCCGGCCGACGGGCTGGCTGGTTCTTCCACCGAAACGGCCAGTATAGCGGGCCGCGGTTCCTTCTTCACAACCGGCGCGACAGTGCTGGTTTACTTTGTCATGTTCCCAGCATGGCGCGACAGCGTCGTGCCTCCTCGCCATTGGTTTCCAACTCTAAATAAAATAAACAAGATAAATAGAGGGTCGTCGTGCCGTGTTCGTTTAGCCCGCTCCCTCTGTGTAAAGTGATTGAAAAAGGGTGAGGTAAATAAGATGATCAACAACAAACCAAAGCACAATTTTAATCCATTAAAATTGAACTTAACCCTTACCTTGATAATCGATGTCGAACATCGGCGTCACGGGATAAGGATTCGTATATGTCAACAGAGAGCATCCGAGGAGGAAGAGGTGTCTCCCCTTTTTATCACAGAGAGAAGAAAACAAGGTGTGCCATCCTTGGCGATTTCCGGCGTCGGTGTCCCCTCCCTTGTCGCGGAGTATGAAGAGGATGGAGAATTCGGGGGCACAGAGTCGAAGTTATTCTTCAGAGAGTTGGAGTTCTTACACAAAGGAGGTGAAGCGTTCTTCAAAACTCAAGATCTCTCTCCCCAAAATCTCAACACAACAACCCAACCAAAAATAAAATAGGGCATCTCCTTATTTTATTAAATCATGCCATGCATTCAAATTTACAAAATTCAAATTCCAATTCAATTTATTAATTAAACCATGAGTTGTCAAATTAATTAAGTGATAGGTTAGCAAGTTTTAATGGAGTGAGAGAGGGAGAGGAAGATTTCTCATTAATGAGGAGTTAACAAGTTTAAAGGGGGAGGTTTAACGAGTTTTAGGGAATATGGAGGGTTGGGGCTCATGTGGGCCCCAACCTCACAAATATCCTCACATGGGTAGTTAGGGGCCCACCCCAACTCCCCTATGTAGGATATGACCACCTAGATATAGAATAAAAATTGTTCCACATTTTTATTCACTTCTTATTTAATCCACAATTTTTAACTTCTCCTCCTGCACAAACCCAACTACGGTAAAGGTCCGCATAAGCAATTACTGGGGTTGCGAATTCATCAGTGCACTCAGATTTCAATTCTGAGAACTGGTTCAAAAGATTGAAAAACCCGCACGTTCGTTTATTGAACATACCCAAGATAAGCTTCAGAAATTGATACCGGGCACACCGGGTCTCAGAATCAAGTGCCGTCAGAAGACACAGACTCATTAAATTTCAAAGTATTTAAGAAAAAATATTTCCTTGAAATTTCGGGGTCGTTACATTACTCACACCTCAGGGATTTACATCCCATTAAAGCTACATCATAATCTAGGGAAACAAATGAGGGTTTTGTGCATGCATCAGAGCCTCCTACTTCCATATGCTCTCCTGGAGGTTCTCATGCTGCCAACGAATGCGCACCAGAGGAATAGACCGTCTATATAAGAACTACTCCTATCAATCCTCGATCTCCACCATAACCTCCGTTAATGTAGCCCCGTCATCGATGTCCATATCCCCGTGATCGATTATATACATCGGTTCGTGCATGTATCTCTTTATCTGAGATATGTGGAAGTTGTCGTTCACCCGGTGCAACTGAGGTGGAAAGGCCAAGAGATATACCACCTCGCATACCCTGCTGAGGACCTGGAAAGGTCCGATGAAGCATGGAGATAACATTAAACCACGGCCAAATCTCCATAATCCACATCAAGGTGAGACATATAAGAAAACATGGTTTCCATCCTCGAACTCTAGTGGTATCCGCCTCCTATCGGCATAGGACTTCTATCCGATCTGTGTAGCCCTCATCCACTCCTGGATGATCTTCACCATCTCCATCGTAGCCTGGACAATCTCTAGTCCTACAAGTACTGACTCCCCAGGGTCTGTCCAGCAAAGAGGTGATCTAAATGGTCTGTCGTACAATTCCTCATGTGGTGAAATCCCGATGGTGGATTTGTAGTTGTTGTTTAATGCAAATTCCACCAAGGGTAGGTGATCCTCCAAGCTACGACCAAAGTCAAGGACACATGCACAAATCATGTCCTTGAGTGTGTGAATGGTCCTCTCCATCTGGCCATCCGTCTGAGGGTGAAAGGCGGTGCTCAGGCGTAGCTACATCCCTAAATCCTCCTGTAACCCCTTCCAAAGCTGGGAAGTAAAGCAAGAATCTCGATCAAAGACGATAGATGATTTCACACCATGAAGTCATACGATCTTCTGAACGTAGAGGCATCCCAAGCTCTCCACTGAGCCCTACTCCCTGATAGGTAGTAAGTGGGCCTACTTGGTGAGTCTGTCTTCGATCACCCAAATGGAGTCATGTCCTCTGGAAGTACGTGGGAGCCCCATCATGAAATCCATGGATATCACATCCCACTTCCACTCCGGGACCTCTAAGGGTTGCACCAAGCCTACCAGTACCTTGTGCTCCGCCTTTACCTGCTGGCAGGTGAGGCCTCGTGAAACGAACTCTGCCACAACCTTATTCATACCCGGCCACCAGTGATGTCATCTAATGTCCTAATACATCTTCTCTACTCCAGGATTTACTACAAGAGGGGAAGTGTGGAACTCCCTCAGCACATCCTCCTGTAGTGCAACTGGTACCATGGTACGTCCCCTGAAGAGGATGACGTGCTCCCCGCCTTCTGAAAATCCATCGGGTGCTAGCACTGAGGATATCTGGGAACGTCGCGCCTCACAGTCAATGTCCCCACACTGTGCCTCCCTGACCCGCTAAAGTAGTGAAGGAGTGACAATGAGCGACTATAGAAAGGATTCTCCATCCCTATCCACGAAAGATATCTCCAATGTGGCTAGCTACTCTGTCACCTCTCCAAGTAGCTGAATGCTCGATCTCCTGCTGGGAGCATCAGCTACTCTGTTCCATTTCCCAGGAGTATAGACTATCTCAAACTCATAGTCCTGGAGGAACTCGAGCCATCACCGCTGTCTCAGGTTCATGGTCTTCTTCGAGAAGATATACCTGAGACTCTGGTGGTCAGAGTAGACTGTAAATCACTCGCCCATAAGATAGTTATACCACATCTTCAAGGCGAAGACCACTTCTACTAACTCCAGGTCATGGGTAGCATAGTTCTACTCGTGCTGCCTCATCTTTCGTGAACCATAAGAGATCATTTCATGCTCCTGCATCACAACACACCCATGTCTCTTCCCTGATGCATCACAGTAAACTACATACCCTATGCCCTCCTCTGGTAGCCTCAAGATGGGTGCACTGGTCAATCTCTGTCTCAGCTCTTGGAAGCTATGCTGACATCTATCTGACCACACGAAGGGTTTCCCCTTATTCGTCCAATCTGAAAGCGGTTCTGCAACTCTGGAGAAGTCTGTCACAAATCTATGTTAGTTCCAAGCCAGACCTAGGAAACTCTGCACCTCTATCACACTCCTGGGTGGCTCCCAAGCAAGTAATGCCTCGATCTTTGCAGGATCCACCACAGATCCCACCTCAGAGATGAAGTTCCCCAAGAAGTGGACCTCTCGAATCCAGAACTGACACTTTGAGAGCTTACCATAATGTTGCTACTCTCGGAGTGTGTCTAGTACAACCTGCAAGTAGTAGGCGTGCTCCTCCTCAGAAGTCGAGTAAATCAGTATGTCTTCGATGAAGACTATGAAAAATCGATCAAGTTAAGGCTAGAAGATCCTGTTTATGAGACTAATGAACATAGCCGGAGCATTGGTTACACCAAAAGGCATAACCAAGAACTCATAGTGGCCATACAGACACCTGAAGGCCGTCTTCTGCACATCCTCATCTCGAACACAGAGATGGTGATAGCCGGACCTAAGGTCTATCTTCGAGAACCATCGTTCTCTATTGAGTTGATCAAAGAGGTCATCAATCCTTGGAAGTGGTCACTTGTTCTTTAAGGTCACCTGATTCAGGAGACGGTTGTAGAAACATAGTCGTACGCTCCCATCCGCATTCTTGGAAAATAAAATTGTAGAATCCCAGGGTGAAACACTGGGTCTGATGAATCCATTTACCTTCAAGTCCTCCAACTGTACCCGCAGTTCACGAAGCTCGGCGAGAGCCATCCGATATGCTGCAGTAGATATCGGGGCTATCTCGGGGTACAGGTCATTGTAGATGTCTACCTCTCTATGAGGAGGTATTCCTGGAACATCATCAGGAAGAACATCCACATACTGGTCCACCACAACAGGAAAACTTGTACTCCGCACATCAACTACTCCTAGGATGGGACTAGCCAACTGATGGGTGATCGACTGTCCTCTCCTCTGCATAAGTCCATCCTGCACTGCAAAGGCTCCCTTCTCGCTGGTGAAGGTGAACTTGCTCCCATCTATGCGGACACACCGCACATTACTCCTAATACAGTCGATATGGGAATGAACTGTAGATAGCCAATCCATGCCCAAGATGACGTCGTAAGGCCTCGACGCCACTGCATGAAGATCCCAGCCGAAGCTCTCACCTCCTAGAGTAATCTCACACTTCTGGCACTAGAGCGTAATTGTCGAGTATGCTCCTGTAGGAGTCTCTAGACATAAGGATCGAGCCAACGGCTCCATCGGAATCTATGAGCATTGAACAAGGGCATCAGCAATTAAATAATGACTTGCTTCTGTGGCTATAAGAACGGTATCAAGGGTGGAGTAGACACAGATATTACCTCGAATCATCTCAGTTGTTCCGTGGTTGTATGCCTTGGCTTCCTGAAGCAGAGCCTACCCCTATTTTCCACCTCCATGTGGTCGGGGTGGTCCTCTTGGTGTTGGTGTTGGTAGAGCCTCGAAGCATTTTCCATCACCTACTGCTCGGACAGCTCCTCTACCTCGTCCTCCAGCTCCATGCAGACCGCCATGGTCGAACCTATGCCTCTTCCTGGGTGGTCCCTCAACTTTCTGCTGCTCCTCTGCATGGCGGGTTGGGCAGTCATGAGCAATGTGGCCCAACCCACAGCATGCATAGCATTGTCTGCCTCTCGTATGACTGGCTCTGCTGCATGTGCCCCGCACATCCGAACCAGTATCCTGAGGTGGCCCACCTGATGGCCTGGTCTGCTTGGACCTCTGTGACATATGTCTACTGCCAGCTGTAGAAGACTCCGCTACATGTCGCCCTACGGTAGGCCTCGCTGCTGGCGTAGGATCAGCAAGGAAGCTCTCTACAATAAGGGCTCTCTCCATTACTCCTCCCTACGTCGTAATGATGAGGGATATCATAGAAGCCCTGATCTCATTCCTTAGTCCCTGGTCGAAGGTCCAGGCCTGGAAGAATGGGTCCCGTACCATGTCCGTGGAGTAGCACAATAGGTCGGTATACCTCACCGAGTACTGGGTTACTTCCATGTTACCCTGCCGCAGGTGTAATAACTCTTCGATGCGCACTGCACGGAGGGTGGATTGAACGAACTCTAAGCGATAGAGGCTCTTGAAGTCCATCCAAAGTAGATATTCCTCTTCATGCACCTGGATCATCAAGATCCAACATCTACCTACTGCTACGTGCAGGAGACTCATGACAAGGATCACCATAAGATCCGCAGTTGTACCTACTAATCTGAAGACTCGGACGATACCCTCCAGCCAATCATCAGCTGCATGAGGGTCCGTCTCTCAATGGAACCTGAGAATCCTCTATCACTGAAACTCCTGCATCGCACTCAGGCAGTGTGCACTCTCCGCTACTGGGGCTGGTGGTATCGGTGGCCCAGCAGGTAGAGGTACCGATGTGCCTATGCTTTAATGGAGCCCTGCTCTGAGGCATCGTTGCTCGGTGGGCTTCCATCTCACACAAAGCTCGGAACCCAAGATGGATGCCTTCGTGGGGCCATCTTGAAAAGTAACAGGTGTGTCACTATTATTACAGTATACTCGGTGAGCTGACACAAAGTAATCACAAAGAAAACATTTGAAACACACATGCAATCAGTGTTTTCGAGCGCTGAGTCAGAAATCAGAAGTCAGGGTCCTTGTGTATAGATTTGTTAGCCGTCGCACCAACACTGGACTCCCTGGACTGATAAACACACTCAATACCCTTAACACTATTTCTTCACAGGAAGAAATTATCAGAGTCCTAAGTTCGGCGGTAGAAATGACTCCTTTACGACCAATTTTTCATGACCCGTCCTCGAGGCCCATGCCGTGACTACCCCAAGCCCGCCTTCCATAGGCCAGGGGCTGGCGACTAGCACCAAAGGCATAGATCCTGATAAAAGGGAAGGAATTGCCTTTATAAAAGTAATGAAACACAACAGATTATGCAATATGAAGTAAACACTAAGTAAACTGAGTACAAAAGTTAGTGCTGGAATGTAAGCGTGCTAGAATACAAACCCAACTGAAAGTACAGTACAATAGAAAAGAAAGAACAGCTACAGTAAAGTAAACTAGAAACCACTCAGTCGTACTCCAGATATACCACCTGAAGGGTGGGTACAAATGATCTTCTCAACTCCTCGGGTCCGGTCATCCGCTCCGTGTACTTCCCTCCAAGTGGTCCACCTCCAGGTACCGTCCCACACCACAAAACTCCACCTCGATCAGTGTTGTCTGTCTTCTGCATCCAACACAATGTAGTGCATGCACATCCCATGGAGGGGTGAGTATACGATACTCAGTAGGGACCCCTAGACACATGATGGTCTCCCAGAATCCACAAAGGATAATCCACAAAGGAAATATACAAACACAAATTATCAACCAACTCCACTTCGGTATATTCCCATACATATACCTAATTCATCAATTCCAGTTCGGCTCCAACTCACGATCCAAAATTCAACCCAGTCCACACTGGAAAAAACATCCCAGTCCACACAGGAAAGCAAGTCAATCACATCGATGATAATGACTGAAATTCAAGACTCAGCTCAAACAGGTGTACTACTCACGAAGTGTGACGGAGATGATAGATGCAGCCTCCAAATCATCTTCCCTGCCGAACCCACGTAGGACCCAAGTACTGATGCGGTCGCTACTGAACCAACGTTGGATCCAAGTACAATAACCATCGCTTCCGAACCCACATAGGATCCAAGTACAGTTGTCATCACTGTCGAACCCACGGAGGATCCAAGTACAGTCTTCCTCGCTGCCGAACCCACGTGGGATCCAAGTACAGTCGTCATCGTCGTCGTACTCGCAGCCACCTCTAGGGTTTCCGCACACAGCACGCTCGATTCCGGGAGGGTAAGATCCACAAACCAAGGGGGGTCGATACATCAGCTTTCACAAATTCCAGAGTTGATGTATCCCAATGTTCTGCCTCGTCAAAAGGAACTCAACGCGACAGACGGCGCGTCAATCGGACGCCCGGTCTGAGAGATAATGGATTTTCCGTTCCAGGGGCTCAGTTAGAAATACGCTCGTTTCTAACCCGGCCAATATCCATAGTCGTCCAAAACTCACTTAGATTATCAAAAAAGAACAGTCTCGTCGAAAAGGCCGTAGTGTCGTAGACGGCGCGTCGATCAGATGTGCGATCTTTAAGTTATTCACCTTTAAGTGAATACGGGCCCTGTCCGTTAAGCCAGGTGGGCGACGTGTTGGGTTGACCCAGTTTGATGGGTCCGACCCAGCAGGGGTGTCAGACCAGTCAAATGAAAATACTCAACTCGGCCAGAAGGGATGCGGCCTGGCCTAAAGTGGCGCGGCCTGGCCCTAAGTGGTGCGGTCCACCCCGGCTTGGCCCGGGTGGCGTGGCCCAGCTCAGCGCGTCCTAGCGCGGCCTAGCGAGGCCCGGCTCAGCCCGGCCTGGTGTGGCCCGGCTCGACCCAGCTGGGTGTGTGGCCCAGCTGGCTCGGCCGGCCGGCCAAGCGGCTCGCCGAAGCCGAGCAGTTGCCATGGGGGTGGGGCGCGACCCCCCCCCCCCTGGTTTTTTTGCACTGACGGTGGCAGGAGGTGCCACCCTTCCCCAAACCGGCCGGCTAGACTGGCCGGTCTTCTGCGCACGTGGCCTGCGTGGGAGGGCCGCCAGTCCTCCAGTGTGGCACCCTCTTGGCACCGCGGTGCAGCTCCGCTCGGTCGGCAGGTTCTTCCACTGAAATCTCCCGTGTATGGGGCCCCAGTTCCTTCCGCACAACAGGCGCGGTGACACCGATTTACTTTATCGCGTTCCAGGCATGGCGTGACAGTTTCATGCCTTCTCCTCCTTTGGTTTCCAACTCTAAATAAAATAAACATGATCAAATGTGGGTTGTTGGGCCATGTTCGTTCGGTCCACGCCCTATGCGTAAAGCGATAGAAAAAGGGCAAGGTAAACAAGATGCTCAATGACAAACCAAAGTAGAATTTTAATCCATTAAAATTGAACTTAACCCCTACCTCGATAATTGATGTCGAACGTCAGCGTCGCGAGATATGGATTCGTAGACGTCAACAAGGAGCGTTTGATGAGGAAGCGGCTTCTCTCCTTTTTATCACGAAGAGAGGAAAACAAGGTGGGAGGTCGTTGGTGAGTTCCTGCGTCGGTGTCTCCTCCCTTGTCACGGAGGAAGAAGATGATGGAGATTTCAGGGTCGCCGAGTCGAAGTTATTCATCAGAGAGTTGTAATTATTCAACAAAGGAGATGAAGCGTTCTTCAAAACTCAAGAGCTCTCTCCCCAAAATCTCAACACAACAAGACAACCAAAAATAAAATAAGGCTACTCCTTATTTTATTAAATCATTCCATGCATTAAAAATTACAAATTACAAATTCTAATTCTCTTAATTAATTAAACCCTTCGTTCTCTAATTAATTAAGTGATAGGTTGGCAAGTTTTAATGGGGTGAGAGAGGGAGAGGAAGAGTCCTCATTAATGAAGAGTTTACAAGTTTAAAGGGGGAGGTTTAAGGTTTTTTAGGGAATGTGGAGGGTTAGGACTCGTGTGGGCCTCACCTCACAAATATCCTAACATCTGTAGTTAGGGGCCCACCCCAACTCCCACATTTAAGAGATAACCACCTTGATATAGAATAAAAATTATTCCACATTTTTATTCACTTAATATTTAATCCACAATTTTTAACTTATCCTTTCGCAGAAACGCAACATCATTAAAGGTCACATTAAGCAATTACTGGCGTTGAGAATTCATCAGTGCCCTCATATTTCAATTTCGAGCACCAGTTCAAAATATAGAAAAACCTGCTCATTCGTTTACTGAACGTACATGAGCTAAAATTCAGAAATTGATTCCGAGAACACCATTCTTTGGAATCAAGTGCCGTTAGAAGCCACAGACTCGTAAAATTCCAAAGTATTTAAGGAAAAAAATTCATTGAAATTTCTGGGTCTATAAAAATGGGTTAAATATTGGATTATAAGTTGAGGTGATAAGGATATATGCATACTTTATGTTACTCTATTTTTTTCTCAATGTCAAAGTTCCTAATTTATGAATTTCATTCACTATTTCCTAAGGTATTTGGATGTTCTTGTTTTCATTTCTCTTAGTGTTAGGTTAGGATGATTTTCCGAAGTACCTGTAAACTATTGACTGCTTAATAATGGCTAATAAATGTTTAACCCACGGGGTTGGTTCTTGATGGAATTCAAATTTTATGATTTTTTGAAACCATAGACTTGATTAACTTATTAATAAATGGAATGTCCTCAGCTTGATGGTTAATCATATGTGTAATTTTGAATAATAATTTCAATTAATGAATAATTTATTAGTTATTGAAATCAAATAATTAATAGTAATTAAATAATTAATATATATTTAAATTCTTGTGTGATTATTGGATATCTAGTCTTAGTAGTGGTAGCTTGGATTCTAAGTGAATGAAACTAAAAACCCATAGTTCCCATATCCTGTGTAAAATGTTTTATTCAAAATAATTTTTTCCATCAATTTCAACTGATGGTACCTCCACATCACTTCATCCTTTAAAAATACTGAGCTCTCTCAGGCTGTTGAAACAAATAATTGATATGAGGTAAATAATTCTTGTTCTTAATAGTGATGTTATTCAAGGCTCTATAATCAATTGCAAGTATCACTAAACCATCATTAGTTTTCACAAACTAACTAAGATATCCCCAAGTTTAACTTCTAGGTTATATAAAATATTATCTAATTAAATGTATAATTAATTTTTTAGTTATAAATGTACCTCCTGACCCATTTGATAAGGGGGTTTACAAATAAGCTTTGCATCCCGTACTAAGTAAATAGTAAACTCAACCTCCTTATCATGAATAAAACCAGAAAAATAATTAATAAATAAATCCACTTAATCCCTTAATACTAGAATGTTACTAATTTAAATAGAATCTTTTTATTCAAAAATATTTGATAGGTAGCTTTAACTTTGATATCGAATCAATTTTTTGGGTTCTTTATAAGTTATCAATGGCATGAAATCCTTTAATACAAATTTTTACCACGTAAATATTTCTATTCATGATAAAATAAAAGGTTATCTATAACAAGAATGATATTAAACTCTATTATTGGAAGTGGAACAATATTGTTAAGAAATTCCATCCCAATGATAACAACGAGAATATTCCTATAAATCTTGGTTTTCTTGATATTTCATCTCAGAGTTTCATCCAATGTTCTATAGTATTGTCATGAGGAAATATTCCAAATTTGAGTAATCATTTCTAAAAAATGAATTATTTTGAAGATCCATTGTCAAATAGGCTAAAGGAATAATTCATATACACATCTTATATACCTGTCACCACATCATTTAATGGGCCAAAATCAGCTATAGTAGTAGAACATGAACATCATACACATTTTTTTCCCCATCATGATGATTTATATACTCTTATACTAACTTAAAAATTGCATTAAAATAATGACTGAAATCATTAAAACTACCACAACTCAATATTAGATGGTAATCGATTACTCCATTCTATGGTTGATCAAGAATATTTTCTTCGCATTCATGATCCATGTGACCAAACAAACAGTAACACCCTGAGATTTTATGGACATGTTTTTTTCAAATAAATTTAATTTTTCATTTATATAATTCAGTATAATAATTCAAATAATCTGTTTACATGAAACACTTACTTGAGGTATGTTATATGAGAAACTGTCATGGCGTAAGTTACATGCAACACTTTCATGGCATATGTTACATGCAACATCGACATGGCTTATGATACACACAATACATAGTTTCTATGAAACATCTATTTTATTGTAATAATTTAAACAAGATAATTATAAACTATATATTAATTATAGTTATATGAATTATTATATTTTCAATAAGTTTATATATATATATAACTTATTGGTAATGAATGTCAAGATTTTCGTTAAAGTCCTTCTATGTTTAAAAACATTGTTTTCTCAAATGAACCACTTCTAATAATGAAAGTAATTTTATAAGAAATTATAAATTTATTTTTGTAAAATAAAAATTATTTTTTAATTTTTAGCATTGAAATTACCCTGGGGTGAATTTTTGGTTTTTTTGAGAAACATCATTTGTTGATTAAGGGTGAAAAATACTATTTTTTAGTTAAAAATTGGATTTTTTTTCAAGTTAATTATTAATGCTAATGATAGTATAAATATTATTTGAGGTCAAATTTGAAAAATAATACATCTTTTAATAATATGTAATTCATTATAATGATTTGGATCTGAATATTAAATATTAACAAACCTTTGCACTTTTTCCTACATTGAAACCGCATTATTTTGTCTCATCTACCAGATTAAAACTAATCATAATTTTCATCTTCTATGAATTGAATTTAAAAAATTTAACAAACACCATTTTATTTATTATAATATTGTGATTCTAATATGGCCTTGTTATTTTTGGATGAAAATGATGAGTAAAATTGACTAAAATTAATCACAACAGTTAAGGCCAAATTAAGCATAATTAGGGACTAAACCGTAAAATTGATGCACCAATTGACCAATAAAAATTTCTAAAACCTATTTTTTATCCATATTTCGTCCATAAGACTTACAATATTTTGTTTTTATGACATAATTTTATGTAATAACATGTGCAAACCTAACATGTTTCTATAAATTCTAAGCGAGTCCCTTTCTCTCCCTATAAAAGGCCAGCACCTTTACCCATTCCTCACACCTCTAAAACCATTCAATTTCTGATATGATATTCTAAATTATCCTCCAAAAAATAATCCCTTTGATATTGATGCCTCCCTTTGGTCAAAAATATTTTCATGGAAGCATTTTGGCATAAACCAAAAGGAGTTACCCGATTACGAGGTAACGTCTTCTCTCAAACTCCATTCCTTTATATTCATTATTTACCCAATGAATCCATTTATTAAATTCTTATGTTCAAAAACTATAATCCTAAATATAATTGTATTTTTTTATTATATTCTTTCTAACTAAACTTACACACACCTCTATCTAGTGGATATCGAACATATTGTTTCTGTGTATGGTGAATTACAGCCTCATGAAGTGAAGATTGTTCATTTTTCATTTACAACAAATCATGGGGGCCATTATGATGGGAAATATATATCTATATAATATAAATATGATATTTATATTTTTTAATTCTTATTTATTTCTTTTATAACACACATCTCCTTACATTCCATTTGGTGTTAATACTATAATCTTGATTGAGGAAGTGTGGACTACCGCCCCTCAAAGCGATGTGATTCCTTCACCCACAACAAGGAATGTATTAAAGATGGGTTTAATGGAATTATATTATATATATGACATAATAATTCTACTGTAATAATGATATATATATAAATACATATTTATATATTTTTTATTTACTTTATTTCTTTCAATATGTCTATAATAACAGAAACAACATTCATGTGTATGTACGACTTACCATCTCCCTGAAAGGTATATTAAATTTCATACTACTATATTATATAGAGTATTAAAATAAAAATATACTATATAAAGATAATACTTATATCATTTTTTTCATTCTATAATCATGATATAATTATAAGGACCAGTGATATAACAAAATAAGACACATGTGAAGGACAATGCAAATTTTACCCAAATTGAAACTTTAACATTGGATCATTAATAAACAGGTAATATTAGGTCATAATAAATCAATATATGGTATTATTTAGGATAAATTGTTTTTTTAAATATGTATAATAAAATTATATTTATTATACATTAATCTTGTACGAGTATGAAGAGAGTCAAGAGACAAGGTAAGTGGATTTCATCTCATTTTTAATTTTTGTGAGATACAAACAATGTTTGCCACATATTCCTTTTTTTTTTGTGTTTATTCTACCCATTATTTAATTTTAATTATCTTTTACATAAATTTATGGTCACCCACATTCCCATTTTATGACATTCGTTCATGGGGTTTAGCTTTCAAAAGTTACCAAATCGGTAAAATAGTTTTGTCTCAATTTTCCTTCTTTGATATTCATGTTTTGTTATACACCTATACTTTTTTTCGGGGTGTATATACATCTATTTTAGATTTTATATCATGAATATCCATTTTATCATGATATATTAAACTTTATTTTATTTCTTTTTCTTACATCTAGAGTATGATCCCATGTTACTAAGATGTATGTGTTTATTGAGTTAATCTCATCACTTTGTGAGATTGTTTATGTTAATGATTCCATTGATGAAATATTATGATCTATATCTCAATAATATTCATGATTTTCTTTCTAATCTATTTATTCATGATATCCTCTATTTTTACTACAATTTTTCCACTTTTTGGTACTTAATATAATATTTTTTATGTAAAATATAGTCATATCTCTCTTTAGTCAGAAGTATATTGTATTCAAAAACCATGTTTTTGAAATTTTTTCAAAAATATTTTAAAATGATCCTTCAATATATTTTTAAGGAAAATATTATTTTAAAAATGTTTTGTTGTTTTAAAATCTTCCTTTATATGTTTTCAAAGCTATAATAAAAGAAAACATCTTTCAAAAGCTTTTATGTTATGAAAATAATTTTTAAAAAAGTGAATATATTTTCCTCAAGAAATATTTTTAAAATGTTATTAAAACTATTTCTAATATAAGATAACATCCATTGGGGTTACTCATGACCTTATAGGAAAATTATTCAGTGTCTCAATTCATATTCATTCTTTTAATGGATTATTGTTTTTGATGTAATGATTCTTATGAATCTCGTATCCCCTTCACGATTTATATGCTTTTGAAACCCACTTCTATTCATAGTTTATGTTTATGAGGAAATGATAATGAAATATGTCTTTTTCAATATTTTATGATATGTTTACATATTTATGGTACCCATCTGATTTCATGGGTTATGAAATATTCATTTATGATTTTGGGGAACATTTTGGTATTTCTTCATTATCAGACAGGTGGGACATATATCTCCATCTAATGCATTGGGTAATGTTTTATATCTCATGAGATAAACTAAGATGGTATCGGGAGTGAACCCTAACTACTATGATGGGAATGAGAGTGAACCAAGAAAATAAGATGGTATGAGTAGTGAAGTCATGCTACTATGATTTTCGTGGGAGCGAACCACGACAACTATGATGGTATGGGGAGTGAAAACATTCTACTAAAATGGTCTTGGCAGTAATAAAATTGATACTATATAAATAATTATATAATTATGTGTTTTACACTATTCTATATATTAGTCCTATGTCATTAATTCCTGGATTATGTCATTTACTTCATTTTTATTCATGTCTTATGAACTTCTATGCTTTATGACATGATTCATGTATATGATCTTTTATATTCTGGGTATGATCTTATATTTTCATGATCACATTATTAAACCCTTATCCTTATGTTTACACTCACATTTATCCCCGGATTACCCTTACTATGCATTTTTTTACCCATTTTTATGTTTTCTTCCATAGGTTGTTAAGATATATATTATGGTTGATTTTCTTAAGAAGTGTGTTAGTCAGGAAGATCCTAGTGGGAGATAATGTAGCTCAGATATGTATCAGTGTTTATGTTTCCATGTTTTCAAAGAAACTATATTTACATCGGTCATTAGGTGTATTTTTGTGTATTTTTTTAAGTATTCCACAAATGTTATGTAATTTTAGTGATTGAAACGACATGGTCTCTATAGATGGTATTATAGTGAAGGTATATTTAAAGGAAAATTCTAAGGTTATAGAAATGTATAGGAAAATATCATGGAATTTTTGTGGAGGATTGAGTGAATGATATCCCAGAAATACATACCTCAATGGATACTAAAATTGTATGCGGATCTGGAATAGATTTACATAGGGGTAATAACTATGAAAATATATTATGGGCTTGACCCGGGGTAATTTGGTACACGACAATGGGCCTTACTTGTCACCTAGTTTGACACTCCTAGGGGATATACTTTAGGAATTCACAAAATCTTCATGAAACATTAAAGAAGGATTTAAATATATTTTTCCAATGAATAACCTAGGATTAACCTAAGGTGTCATATATTAATGGATTTTTCATAAGTTAGCCACCCTATATGTTATTTTCCATGATAATGTAGTTCTTCATTATGATAACTATTTCATACCATATGCATTTAGTTTTATTCAATGGATGGAACCAGAAAATACCATGTTAAAGGATATTGTGATGGAAAATGAATTGATTGAACTCTAGAACAAAGAAATTGTATGGGATATGGAATGAAAGTCCTTGTTTCTTTGGTTATAATTTTTTCTCAAGAAACTAATCATGGTGGAATTCAAAATGGGAAATGGAGGGAACAACATTTTGGTGATTCTTCCATGATATAACATCCACCTTGTTTCAAAGGATCTCCTGGACCACTTATTTCTGATCAGTGGAATAGTATGACTGGAATGATATTATCTATTCTTCAGTGTTTAGAGCATGGAAATTCATTCTAGATGTTTATCGATAAGAAGGTGGAGCTGATCAATGGTGGAATATAATCAAGAATACAAGGCTACATTATCATATTTAATTCCGGGTCTGGGACGACTTCAAGAACATATTTTTCAATAAGTAATTTCATCTGATTCTTCATAACAACATTGAGAAAAAGTTCGTTGATTTGAAGTAAAGGAATGATGAGTCTTTTGGAACCTATGTGGCTAATTTCATGAGACTTACGAGGTATGCTTCAGGAATCATCATCCAACCCAAAATTAAAGTTGATAGGTTATTTGGAGGATCAAATAAAAGACTTCTAAGGGAGGTGTACATTAGATACTTTAGTAGTTATAAATCTATTGTGGGTTTTTCAATAAAGGTTGAAATGGAGGCAGTAGTAACATGTCAATCCAATTGCTTTGAAAAGAAGATGAAGATGGAGTTTAATGGAAACTCAAAAAAACAAGGAGAAAAAATGACGACCTTTAATTTCTGATCTAAGTGTGGGAATAATCCTAGATAATTTTTTATGGGGTATAATATATGTCTTATGTATGGAAAAGAAGTATATCGAGAAATTTATTAATAAGGTGGATAGAAGAATTTGGCTCAAAACACTAATGTAGAATGATCTATATAGAATGAACCTCCCAAGATATAGTGATAAACGTGTAAGGAGAATGTGAATTATGAGAACTACAGCCCAAACAAATGGGTTGGTGATGATGATCAATTTTAGTATCTTTTTATCCCAAAGGACATGGGGAAATCTCATGCAGTATCTACATCTGATGAGGGGTTCGATAATTACGTGATTAAAGGCACACTTACCATCCACTCTATAACTGTTAATGTCATATTGTTTTCTATATATACCCACTCTTTCATATCTAATGAATTTGTTAAGGGTGTTAGGATTACTCCAAAACAATTATAGGTGGAAATAGAAGTGAAAAACTCAAATAGTATAATGATTTCAACTGAATTCTATGATTCATGTCTAGTTGAAGTATGTGGGAATGTACATCTTGAAAATCTTATCATTTATCCTTTGGTATAAATTGTTTTCATCCTCGAAATTGATTGGATTTGTCTACATAAAGCCCACATCAATTGTCATGGATGGGAATTTATGATCGACATTTCAAACCCTCCTATGATCATCCATAAATGTGATTATATGTCTATTCTTCCAATGGATATTACATCCAGATTATGAGACGTAATTCGAATTCAAATAGGTTTTTATCAGAAATGTTGCGCGGGGGGGGGGGGATATCGACAATAATGATTTTACTATTGTTTTGGATTTTATAGTTGTATTTCTTGAATAGTTTCCTAGTATTCCAACAAAATGTGTTGTTTAGTTCTCAGTAGAACTTATATTTGGTTCAACAAAAATTTCAATGAATCCTAATAGAATTTACTCAACCGTGTTGATGGAATAGAAGATAAAAATCTAAGAAAACATTGATAAGGGATTCATTTAGCCAATTGTGTCCCCTCAAGGTTCACCAGTTCTTTTATAAAAGTAAAAATGTATCAATTTGAATCTTTATTAATTATCAAGATTTTAAGAAGATCACAATCAAGTAAAAATATCATATTCTCCATATTTATGACTTTTTTGATCAACTGCACAGTGGTCAATACTTTTCCATGATTGATTATTATTCTAGATATCATCAATTGAGGGTCCAGATGGAGGATAATCCAAAGATAGCATTTTGTACAAGGTTTGATCACTATGAATATATAGTGATGCCTTTTGGTCTTATTAATTCCCCTATAGTTTTCAAGGATTTAACAAATTGAGTCATTAGAGATTACTTTGACCATTTTTGGTAGTTTTTATAGATGATATTTTTACCTATTCAATGAGTGAGAATGATCATGAAGATCACTTGATAATTGTACTGAAGAACTTATGGAAGGAGATATTATAAGGAAAATTTATAAATTGTGAATTTTGGACGAAAAAGGTTTCATTAATGGATATCATAAGCTCAAGAGATGGTATAATAGTAGATCCATAAGAGATGAAGGCTATTGAAAGATGGAATAGACCAACCATAGTGACTAATATGAGAAACCTTATTTGTTTAGCTTGATATTATCATAGGTTGGTGGAAATTTTCTCATGGCTATTTGGTCCTATATCCAAGTCAGCTCAGAAGGGTGTTAATTTCATTTAGATAGATATATGGGAAGAAAATTTCAAGGAACATAAAAGAATGATGGCCAGTGCACAAATTATTACTTTACCATGTAGTGTAGAATAGTTTTTAATTTATACAGATGCATCTAAGATGGTTTTGGTTTGGGTTTTTATGAAACATAACATTTTTATAGACTATAACTCGCGATAGTTGAATATTCACGATAAAAGTTACCAAAATCATGATTTGGACTTAGCGGCATTTATTTTTTCATTTACGATACGGAGGAATTATATTTACGGGTGAAAGTTTGATATATATATATATATATATTGATAATAAAATTATAAAATATATATTTACACATATGGAGTTAAACATGCACTATAGAGGATGGATAGAGTTGATACAAGATTAGTGCTTCTCAATACATTACCACCATGGGAAAGAAAACATGGTGGCTGATGCTTTGAGTCGAAAAGATTGGGCAAGCTTATCTATGGTGTGGATCACAAAATATCGAATATTTCATGATTTCCAAAGGATTGATCTTTAATTCTTAATGTATGGGGAAATTATTATATTTCTCAAATGAATGTGCAACCCTCAATCCTTGTGATGATTAAGGAGACACATAAGGAAAATTATGATCTAAAAAATATGGTTAGAAATGTTATTGAGTTTAACCATGATTTGGATGGAATGATAAGGTTTAGGAACCGTGTATGTGTAACATACATGCCAAATTTGAAGAATGGTATATTAGATTATTCTCATAGTTCATCATTCTCTATTCATCCTAGAAGTATGAAGATTTATATAGACTTAAAATAATACTTCTAACGGAATGAAATGAACAGAGAAATTGGGGAGTTTGTATCTTGGTGTGTGGTTTACCAGAAAGTTAAGTCTGAAATGAAAAAGTCTAAAGAGATGTTCAATCCATTTTTCATAGAAGAATAGAAATGGGATAAAATCACTATGGAATTTTCAATTAGAATAACCAAAACGTAAAAAGGGTTTAATTATTTATGGTTGGTAGTTGATCGCCTTATTAAGTCGAAGCACTTTATTTACCTCATAGAATATTTCTCTTTTCATCAGCTACGTAGAATATAAATTATGAAAGTGGTAAGGTATCATGGAGTACCACATAATATTTTCTCATATCAAGATATGAGGGTTACCTAAATGTTTTAGAAAACTCTTTAGATAACACATGATACATAATTGTATTTCATCACTACTTACCATCCTCAAATAGATGGAAATTATGAAAAAAATAATCAAACCCTGGAGTATATGTTGAGATCTTGTTCTCTAGATTTTAGAGGTTGTTTGGGTCAACACCTAACTCTAGTTGGATTTTCTTACCATAATAGCTTTCACTAAATCATTTTGATAGAACCATATGAAGCCCTTTATAAGAAGAAGTATAGAGCATCGATATGCTAGGATAAGGATGTATAAAGAAATCTATAAAGACCTAATATTTCTTATGAAATGGTTTAGAAGGATAGAATAGTTCAAAAATATATCAAGGAATCTCAAAGCTGGTAGAACCTTTATGCTGATAACCATCAGTATGATCTAGAATTTGAGGTTGGGAAAAATTTGTTTCTAATAATCTCACCATGGAATAAAGTTATGACATTCTAGAAAAATGGGAAACTAATACCTTGGTGTATCAGCCCCTTTAAAATTATTGATCATATCCGAATAGTGGCTTATCACTTGTAACTTCCTCCCAATATATCACAAGTCTATGATGTATTACATGTATCTCTACTGAGGAAGTACATACTTGACCTTTCAAATGTATTAAACTCAATGGTCACACCTCTGGGACCAAATCCTTCATATGAGGAACAACCTGTTGAAATTATCAACCGATCAGAAAAGTTTTTTCAAAACAAGAACTCTCACCTGATAAAAGTTTTGTAGAAAAATCACCAGTTAGAGGAAGCTTTGTGGGAGCATGAGGTTATGATGATGTATATGTATCCTTATATTTTTTACCTCTGTCAAAAATTTAAAAGGATAAATTCATTTTAAGGGGGTTATAATTAATCACCTCATGTTTTTATGGACCTATTTTTCTTTGAATAAACTCATATTTTCATTTATGTCTTGTAATACAATAAGTCAAAGATCATTTTACATGAAACACCAACATGGTATATGTTACATGAAACATTGAATTGGTTTACATTATATTAAACACTAAATTGGTGTACTTTACACACATCACCAACATGAAGTACATTACACACAACACCGGCCTTGTGTAAGTTACACGCAACACCAACTTGGCATACGTTACACCTAATAGTGGCTTCGTGTATGATACATGCAACACAATGTTCCTATAAAACATATCTTTTTATTATTATAATATAAAATAGATAATTATAACTTTAAATTTAAACATATTTATATGAATATTAATATTATCTATATTCTTTTTATATAAATAAAATATATTGATAATGAAAGACATGATTCTTGTTAAAGTCCTTTTATGTTTAAAAAATTATTTTCTCGAATGAACCACTTCTATTAATGAATGTAACATTAGATACAATTATAAATGTAATTTGGTAAAATAAATTTATTTTTTGAATTCATAACATTGAAATTATCCTATGGTGATTTTTTGGGATTTTTCGGAGAAAAATCATTTTTTGATGAATAGTGAAATTACTATTTTTTAGTTAAAACTGCCTTTTAATCTAATTAATTATAAATGATAAAAGATATTATAAATATTTTTTAAGGTAAAATTATATTAATAATAAATCTATTAATAAAATTTAATTAATAGGGTCAATTTCACATTGAAACTAAATATAAAATATTAACAAACATTTGATTTTTTTCCTCATTGAAACCCCATTATTTCATATCATTTGCATGATTAACACTAATCATAATTTATCCACTTATATGAATTAAATTTCAAAAATTCCTACATAATACATTTTATTCAGTCTTATATTTAGATTCTAATAAGTCTATATAATTTTTTTACCAAAATGATTAGGGAAAGTGATAAAATCAATCACATCGGTTAAGGATAAATTTAGCTTAATTAGGGAGTAAACCTTAAACTTAAGGGACTAAATATCAAATAAAATTATTAAATACCCATTTTATTTCCATATTTATTTAGTAAACCTTCCATTGTTGATTTTGTTTTGTTTTTTGTGACTTTTATTATGTATGAAAATGTTTACACAGAAGTTGTTTCTAAAAATTACAAGAGAGTCCTTCTCCTTCCAAATAAAAGGACACCACCTCTACACATTCCACACATGTCTCTAAACTTTTATTTTCATCCAATATATTTCGTATTAGCATCATAAAAATCCTTCCTTATAACTTTAATTTACTTATTGGTCATAAATATTCTCATAGAAGCCTTTTGGAATAAACCAAAGGGAGTTCCCCAATTAAGAGGTAACGTCTTATCTCAAAATCCTTTCATTTATTTTTCTTCTTCAAACCCTAAACACTATTTATTAAATTATTGTGTGAAAAAACAATATCCTCAATATAATTGGATTTTTAGGATATTTTTCACCCTTAAAATACACACTCCTACATCTAATGGATATCGAACTTATTATTTCTTTGTATGGAGAATTACTACCTCATGAAACGATAATTGTTCAATTTTAATTTACCACCAATAATGGAGTACATTATGATGGAAAATATATTTATATAATTTAACTTTTATATTTATTATATATTAAATCTTATTTATTACTTTTACAACACACATATATTTACTTTCAATTTTTTGTTAATACGGTAATCTTGTTGGAGAATTGTGGACTACCACCCCCTCAAAGCGAAGTGATTCATTCACACACCATATGGGATGCATTAAAGATGGTATTAGTAAACATATATGACATATATGATACAGTAATGATATAGGTATAATGACATATATATACATACATATATATATAAACATATATATACATATGTCTTTTACATACTTTCTTTCAATGTGACAATAAAAACAGAAACAACATTCATGTGTATGTATGGCTTACCGTCTCCATGAATGGTGTTTTCTATTCCATAATCTTATATTATATAGATTATTATAATACAAATATATTGTATATTCATGATATTTTTTTATTTTTATAATTCTATAATCATGTTATATGTATAACGGCCAGAGGTATAACAAATTTACAAACATGCGAAGAACAAAATAAATTTGACTGGAAGTGAAATTTTAACATAGGATCATTAAAATGCCAGTAATATAAGGTCCTAATAAAACTATATAGTATTATGTATAAGAATATTATTATTTAAAATATTTATAATAAACTTTTATTTATTATACGAGAATCTTGTATGAGTGTGGAGAGAGTCAAGACACATGGTAAGGGGATTTCATCTCACATTTAATTTCTATGAGATACAAGCTATGGTCAACCCGCTTTTCTTTTGTGTTGTGTGTGTGTGATAATCATGATTGTATTATATTTATATTTTATTTAATTTATGGTTATTCTCATTTACATTTGATTATGCTTCATTCATGGGGTTTAGCTTTCAAAAGATACCAAATCGGTAAAACAATTTTGTCTCAATTTTCCTTCTTTGAGATTAATGTTTTGTTATGAACCTAAAATCTTTTTTGAGATGTATATAATAAAACTTCCATGTTATGTAATGAATATCCTTATTTTAATGATATATTAAGCATCATGTAATTTCATTTTCTTACATGGATAGTATGATCCCATTTTACTGAGCTATAAGTTTTTATTAAGACAATCTCATCTCTTTCCGAGATTGATTTTATTTATTCATCCCTTGGTAAAATCTTGTGATCCAACTCTCAATAATATTGATGATTTCCCTTCTCAAAAATTTATTCATGATATACACTATTGTTAGAACATTTTTTTCACAATTTGGTAGTTTGGATAATGTTTTTATGAAAAATATGATCATCTCTCTCTTCAATCGGATGTCTATTATATTAAAAAACCATGTCTTTGAAAATGTTTTCAAAATGATTTCAAAAAAAATCCTTGGAGATATTTTTCGAGTAAAAATATTATTTACAATGTTTTATTGTTTTAAAATCGTCATTTAAATGTTTCAAAATCTATTTTCAATAAAAATGGTTGTCAAAAGATTTTATGTTATAAAAATAATTTTTTAAAGATTAAAGTTTATTTTCATCATAATATGTTTTCAAAAGATCATTAAAAATTATTTCCCATATAATATAACATCCATTTGTGTTACACAAGCCTTTTTGTAGAAATTATTCAATTTTTCATTCGGATTTATTCTTTTAATACATTATTTTTTTAATGGAATGATGCTTATGATGCTCATATCTTCCTCACATGTTATATGTTTTGAAACCTGATTCTTTTCACATGTTTTGTTTAACATGAAATGATCAGGAAACCTATGTCTTTCCAAAGGTTATAATATTTTTATATGTTTTTGATACCCATTTCATTTCATGGGTTATGATATTCTTATTTATGATCTTATGGAACATGTATGTATGATTTAATTATTTGAAGGGTGGGACCTATATATCCCTCCAATGCATTGGGTAATGTTTTATATCTCATGAGATAAACTAAGATGGTATTGGGAGTGAACCTTAACTACTATGGTGGACATGGTAGTGTAACATGAATACTAAGATGGTATGGGGAGTGAAATCAAACTACTATGATGGCCATGGGAGTGTACCATGACTACTATGATGGTATGCAGAGCGAACACATACTACTGAGATGGTCTTAGAACCAATTCTTTTGATACTATAGAAATAATTATATGCTTATGTTTTTCAAAAATTTCAGGTCATAATCATATGTTATTATTTTCTGTCTTATGTCATTTATATCCATTTTATTAATATATTATGAACATCCAATAATTACTCCAGGATTCATGTATTTGATATTTGTTTTTAGGGTATGATCTTCATTTTTCATGGTCACATTATCATACAGTTATTCTCATGTTTTTTCTTACATGTTTCCCTTTTTTAATCATATTGAGCATTTGAGATCACCCCTTTTTATGTTTAGATCCCTAGGTTTTAAGGATATGTATTTTTTTATGTGTATTAGAAGGGTATTAGTAAATAAGAACCTATAGGGAGATAATTTATATCACATATGTATTAGTGTTTATATTTCCATGTTTTCAAAAAATTATACCAACTACTATATTTGGGAATCTATTTTTATAATGTTTATGTATTCCACAATTATTATGTTATGGTAATGTTTGAAGATCATGCATCACTATACTAACCTCAATGAAATCACTTCTCAGATCTCTTCAAACATTACATGATACAAAATTTTACATAATTGGAAAATTTAGGGGGATTACAAACAAATATCATAGCTGGTTCTTTCTCCACTACCAACCACCATGACCTTATATTACTATTACCATATCATGGAACATACATGTCAGCAACCTCCAACAAAAATTTCCCATCATAATAAACTATTTTCTGATAATTTTTTTGTTTTCATGTGTTTAATACTCTATGTAATCTTGGTTTACACCCTAGGTAAAATATATTAATATTGCTATTAGTGTCCCATATAAAATATGGCACGAACATGGAAAATCATGTGATGTTCTATTCATACGATGCTATAAAATAATATTCTTTTTACCTCAACTACAAGAATTATTTTTATATATAGAGTCAAGAAACCATATGGAAATATTTATCATGGAGAATATCCTTAACTTTTACCATTTAAAGGCTTAAAGTTCATTTTTCAATCTTTTATTCTTAACGAAAAACCACCATCATTCAACATCACCTTCAAAATGATAAAACATCATATTTTCCTTATTATGGTTTAAATATTCCATGATATCAAAATTATTATCTAGATAATTGATCCATTCTTTTGATACAGCTAGGTTAGATGATCCATTGAATGATAAGGGATGTTAGCTTTAGAAATGTTCTAGAATTAACTTGTCCCATCATTGTAAATCAGGTTCCTCTCAAGAATGGATCCCACCACCATTTATTTCTTGTATAAATTGATCCATTACTACAGAAAATATTATATTCTAATTCAAAACTTCTATTGATAATGATTTGGAAAGATATTTTCATCTTAGTTCCACTTCACTATATCTTATATGTTTACTTTGTGGAAAACTATTATTAATGAGAATTGTTTAGATGAGGAAACATTGTAATATTAAAATTATATATCAATTAAACTTTTCTATAAATTAAAATATTTCAATGATATGCTGTTAAAATTATCCCAACCTCTAACATTATCTAAACAAAAATACTAAAATAACTATAATGATTCTTCTTTAAGAATTACATGATCATGGCTTTTAAAAAAAATATTCACGTTATTTCATATTCACAAATGTATCTTGTTTGGATTTTTACACAATTTAGTCATAACACGTACAATACAAAACCTATTAATACAAAATGGACAGATTCAATCGGAATTCATATCGCCAACCACATAAATTCAATGAAAAATATTCCTAACATTAATAATGGCTTCATAATTTACCATACATATCATATTAGAGACATTTAAAAACCCTCTTTGAAAAAAAGAAATTTATGGGATATAAAAATAAACAGAATAGTTCATTTAGTAAAAACATGTAAGCCGATGGAATATTTACAATTACATCAATGTTATTTTTGAAAAGAGAAAAAAAATTCACATGAAAAATTAATCATTTATTTCTCAAATAAATAAATTAAAACACATATAATATATTCAAAATACTTATCAATGACATATATAATCAGATTCATAACCATTTTTATACATGTGTTAGAAGTAAATGGATCCCAAAAAAATCCACTAGGGAAACCCCTCGTTAAATCCCTCATTCTTTCATGTTAATAAATTGAAAATAACCCAATGTATTAGAACACTATCTATGATCACTCATAATATAATATATAATGGTATCACCTAGTTTTTTCTACTCTATTCCATTGTATATGTTGTAACAGGATCACCCAGTGTTATATGGGAAGCCCCATCATATAAGTTGTAACATGCTTACCTAATGTTATCAAGGTGTACCCATTTGTAATGTGTAAAACTCAATTAACCTATCTTGAATAAAAAAATTATTATTGTATTTTTTCATCATAAAATATTTTATAACCCAATATTTTAACACATAATCAATTAAAATTTGGAAATCTCAATTCCCTTTTCATTTAAAATCATATTTTGAATAAAAAACATATTTTTCATTGATAAAATTGTAAATATGAAAAGACACAAAAAAATGTAAATAGTCTTTTTCATTGAATAAAAAATGAGATCATTGGAAGGAATACAAAAAATAATATATTTTTCATGGTGGTGAGAAATTCATTTTTCCAGGTATGTTAAGAGTATAACATTATTTTCCCTGTTTTTCAAAACATGTCATACAAAACACGTACAATGGTTAATTTTTAAAACCATTGAAAATAATGTTAAAAGAGTCATATAATTTAATTAATAAATCTTTGTATGTACATATTATAAATTTCCTCAAATAATTTTAAAAACATGGAAATGAATGATATAGGGAGTTTTAAGGAAATCATTAAAAGAGGGTTTTGTTTTTAACAATTGTACCTTATCATATTAGAAATATTAGAATCATAAGCCCTATGAATGAAAAAATTAAAAAAATGTTAATAACCATGGGAATATAGAAAATAATAATATAAATTTTGATGGGGAAATATAAACACCTCATAATATAATATAGGTTTATAACACCAAAATATACCTCAATTGAAGAAAATTGAGACAAATCCCCTTACCTTTAGGTTGACTTGTCACATGTGTGTTCATAATCCTTAATAATAATATTATGTTATTTATTTACATAATTCAAAAAAAATTCTTTTTAATTATATCTTTTTTCACTTTTCTTATTGATATACATAATTACGTAATCAAATAAGTTTATTTTGTATGTTTTTACCATATTGGGCTTATGTCTCCAAAGTGACATTGGTAGGTTGAGTATGGTCAGGAATGACATTAGTAAAACTGATCCAAAAAAATTATTCATGAATTATTTATAATATTTATTAAAAAATTATACATTTAAGACTAATCATTAATGTTTGAATTTATAAATGATGTTTGTTATGATCATAGAGACGGTCAGATGTACAAACACATGAGTAATGTTTCCATTTTTTATAAATGATTATGGAAAAAAGGTAAGTAATACATTATCATTAATAATAATAAAAATATAATATATACTGTAGTATTTCATTAAGTATACTTATAACCTTAATTCATGTAATTGTATTTATGGAATGTGAGTCACATCACTTCATGAAGGAGGTAGTCCATACGTACATGAATGACGTTTTAACTTTTTCAGTTAGAGAAAAGTTCAAAAATGATATATTATAATTTAATAATTATATATATACCATGAGTATTATAATGATTCCATTAATATCACATATATTAATTTTCTTCACCCTTATTACCTTCCATTTAAAGCGTTAGTAAGAAACAAATAACATGGATTTGTGGGGTGATAATCCAGTGTACACACGAGAGACACTATCATATCCCCTGTGAAATAGAATATCAATATTTATATATATAATACTGAATAAATTGTTTTTATTATGATTTAAATTTCATTTATATAATTTATATACATAATTATACCACACATTGAGAGGTGGTAATGATAAAATAAATGACATAGATTTTTGAGATGATAGTCCGTCAAACTCATGAATGATGATTTCACAACCCATTTTATGGAAGTATATATTGTTTTAGTTTAACATCGTGTAATAAAAAATATTAGTATATGTATGATATTATGGTTATAATATAATCATGTTATAATAATAATTTCTGTAGGTGGAGAAATAAATGAAACAAAAACACTCATTGAGGAACGTTACCTCTTCTTCAGGTGTCCTCGTTAAGCTTTCACAAAAACCATTCTTTAGTTAGGTTTTTTCACAAATTTTGTTGTACATGATTATAAGAGGAAATTATAATAGTTATATTTTCAAGTTTTGGCCAAACAAATTTTTTTTAATGAATGAAGATAGGTGGAGATTTTGTGACATTTTATTGGTGGGGGAGAGGACATAAATGGTATTTTTTACATGAATTGAGTTCACCAAATTTTTTAATTTGTCCAAAAGGGATGAAAATGGGGAATTATAAAAAAAATTGGTTTCATGGTTTAAATATTTATATAAAATAATTTTTATAAAACGTTATAGTTCATTTTACCTTTATCTTTTAGTTTAAGCCCCTACTCCCCCATTAAACTTAATTTTACCTTATTTGGGGTAATTAATTTTTGCATCATTATCATTCCATTTAGCTAAATAATTATGTTGAAATTATTAGTTAATATGAATTATGATTATTCAAAATATGTAATCCATTTTTTCAAAATCCAATCATATAAATATAATAATTTAATTTTTAAATAATCTCATAGACCCCCTTAGAATGCAGGTTTTTAAGGAGAAAAAGTTCAATAGTATACAATGTTTTTATAAAAAAAATTTAATATCAAATTGATTAAAATGACGTAAGTAGGATTAATGTATGTATACTTGAACAATTTTTACATTAAAACTAATTTAAAATATAATATATTTTTAAAAATAAATTAATCAAAAATGAATTTTTCTATTAAAATCCAGTATTTTCACTATCCCTTAAAAATGATGAACTTCGAAAAAATAAAAAAACCCTAAGATAATTTTTATTTGAGGATATAAAAATTATATTTAGAATTTTAAAATTTTAATAACATATTATGATTTTTTTAAAATTAAAATTATTTCATTTTTTATCTAAAAAAATTAATTAATATTTTTTAATGAATATAATTATATTAATAAACATGAGAGGGATTTACTCTATATTTAACTAGGTTTGAATAATATATTTTATTTTAAACCATATATTTTTATTCAATCCTCTCATTAAACAAGTATACTAAAATTGTGGTATACATTTCTCACTCTTTAAGGGTTATAAATATGCTTATATGGTTAGTTTTGGATCCAAAATTGTTCACAGATGATAGTCCAAACCATTTTCCATCCTAATTTTACTATTTTTGTTTCTTAATATTTTTAAAACATTAATAAAATTATTTTTTATCATAAAATTTCATTAAGTTATTTTTTGGGACAATTTATTAAATCTATCATCAGTGATATATGAGATAAATTAATTCCTTATATAACTGAATTTTCTATTATTTATATACTATAATTAAATATTAAATTGTATGATTAAAAAATTTCACAAAAATGCTACTAATTTTATTTATTTTTAAATTAATTTTCCATGATTTTTTAACTACTTGCACAGGCATTGTAGAACCATTTCATGACCATTTATTATAATTATATAATCATTAAAAATAAAAATTTCATTGAGTCTTCTACTACTTCAAAAATCATTATATAATCACAACATAAGTGTCTATGGTATTTAATAAACTTATAAAAATTAGATAAATTTAACTACATGAAAAAAATTTATGTATTCATATAATAATATTTTTGATTAACTTATAACAAATTTTTTCCCATGACAACATTTATGTTAAATTTAAATTAAGATGTTGACCATTTTATAATTATACTATATATAAAATAATATTCTATTTATATTCAATGTTAATCAAAATTAAATTAGATAATTTATAAACAATTGATGATTTTAGATGAAACAAAGTTATATAATATAATAGAGGAATGTTTCTAGGATATATTTAGTACTTATATAATAGTTTTAAACCTATTTTACTAGTTTTAACTTTAATCTAGTAACAATATTTTTAGAAAGGTTACTATTCATAAAAAGTGTCATATTTATCAAATGGAATACCCTTGATTCGAAATTTGGAATGCACATTTCATGATTCAATTTCTAATAGTGGAAAAAATTAATATAAATGTGAAAAACCTATTGAAAATGGTGTACTGAGAAACATATTTTTAAACCTAAAAATGAGATTCATAAAAAACATTAAATATGATAATACTTTTTCTATAAATAATTATTAATCTCTAATTAAAGGAGACTTATGATACTTTAATTTTAAAAAATTCATAATTTTACTTTTTAATTAACTCATATAATTAATAAAATTATTGTTATGTAAAAAAATTATTTTTCTCTAATAACTGAAATGTCAAATATTTATTATAAATCAAATAAATTATACCTATTATAATAATGATATGATTTAAAAAATTAAATAATTTTTATCAAATTGAATTTAAAAATATTTTAAAATAATTTTAAAGAGAATACAAATCATATATTCATATACAGAAAAATGAAGCTTTAAAACTTTTATATTTGTTAATCTATTTTATGTATATTAATAGTTTTATGTGTTTAATAAAATTATTTCCTTTAAATTTTAATCACTAAATTGAATAAAAATTAGGCATACATATAACTTATGTATATAAATGTACAATTGATATTTTTCCAACTAAAATATTTAAAATGGTCATTATACATTCCGATATATATCCAGACAATAAGAAAAAATGATTCTTTTAAATCTATCTCAACTGGTCTATCATAATCTAAATTTTTTCATTGATTCCATTATAGATTTTGGGGTCATAATAATTATATAAAACCCAAAAGTTATAGATTTTATGTTTTTTCTACTTTTATATATATGTGAATATAGTAAACTTTTATGTTTATTCATGTTGTTTCATTTTGAAACCTCATTAATGTATTATTTTGCATCCTTAATTTTAATATATTCTCTCAATAAAATAATCACAGTTCAAATATGTTTAATCTTTCATCTGTCAAAATATATCAAACATGATATTATTTTAATGAATAAATTCATTTTGACATATCAACATTCAACATTCTACCCCTCTAAAAAAATTGCATCCTCAATTTTTTACTTCTCTCTCTATAAAATGAATATAGCGTAGTAAAAAAATAAGATATGGATTTTATTAAAAACATTAGTTTTTGGGACAATATTGTGAAATATAATAATTTATACATGAATTTACCTCTATAAAACATATACTTGGGCATGAATATGTAATATAATACCAATCAAAAGTTGGCATTAAATTATTAATAAAATATGATAAAATTCATAGATTATATTAAAATATATGTTGATATTTTAAGAAAATATTCTTTCATTATTGATTTTAATAACACATGTTATAATTCAACCATCACATAGGTTTCAATAATTACACACTTATGTTACATATCTCTCTATAAGAATTGAATAATGAAGGAAAATATTTTAGGACTAAATCTATAATTTTATCTTTAAACCAACTATAAAATCCAATAAATGAAGTAGTTAAATTTATTATATCAAAAATATAAATGGATTTCACAATCTAAATATATGAAAAAGACAATTTATCCTTTATATGTTAAAATACTACACTAATCTCTAAATCATTTACAATAACACCCAATGATCATCTAAAATCATTCTATAATTAACTGGCATTGAAACCCCTAAAACAATTTCATTTCAACATTCAAGACCAAAACAATTTAAAAGTCTTGATGAAATATTCATTCAAGACAAAATTAATATTTATCTCTACACAAAATTAAATTCTCATTAATTCACATGCCAGAAATATATATTCCATGTCATATAATTTAAAAAATATGTTTATTTTTTCCAATATAACCTTAACCACCATAACGACATAATAAAATATTATATGCATGAAAAAGATAATACAATAGTAATTTTCAATTAAAATTCTTCGTATTACCCAAAATTTATCTATTTTCTTTAGTCGTATAATGTTTCCAAAATAGTTAATTTTTTCACCAAAAAATTAATCATATTACCGAAAAGAAACTTTAAATCCCCTGATTATCCATAAGACTAAACAATTGTTTACTTAATGTAATAACCATATTATCCAAGTAACTATAATTCAAAAATATTTTGACTTAATAAAAACCATAATAGTTATCAATACATCTCCACATATTTTTATAATATAAAATGATTCCCATAAAATAACCATTTCACTAAAACAGAAGTTAAATTGAAGGGTCAGATATGTTTCCAAAATTTATTAAAACATCATAAATGACACCATACTTCTCTTATAACATTATAAATCAAATGTATATTTATTATTTTAATCCTTTAGTAACCCATGGACTTATTATACAAAGATATTGACTAAAACTAATCAATTATCATTATTATATAGGGTCATATCCTATTATAATTATTCATACCTTTATATGATTCCAATTGATATTTCCATAGAATCATACACTTGGATATAGTGGTAAAACAAAGGCTCTATATTCTCGATTTTATACCAATTTAATTTTAAAAATTAAATCATTATAAAATTAAAATATAAATAGCAATGACTGATTCATTAAATAAAAAAGACATTTTACGTTTTTTATTTTTCCAAATTTAGAAAAAATATTTCATAACAAAATAGTTGAGAATTTTTTAAAACGGAATTTTCCAATTATACCTAGTTTTTCATATTCCATAAGAAAACATAATCAAATATAAAAAAATATATATTCACATTATATCCTTCTAGACTAGTCATATATAGATTCATTCAGCATAACCTAGGAAACTTTAATAATAAGAAACTGAGAGATCAGATGCTTTGTTATGGTGAACATGGGAAAAATAAATCAAAAAAGAATATAATATGATCATTACTATACGATATCATAATCAAGTTAATATTCTTATTAAAAAAATTTTATACCCAAAAAATCAATGATCAAAAACATAAAAAAATTCATATAAATATACTTGATTAAAATGTCTTTAAAACCTAAATGAACATCTGGGAACATATTATATTCACATGGGATCATAAAAATTATAGAAAAAAAATCTCATAAAAATAACTATTCATAGTTAAATACAAATATGAAATTGTAGACATTCTAGTATAAATTGTACTCACACATCAATATGTGAAGATAAGTATTCAAAATCTTATCAACACATAATCATTGATCATAAATCGATGCAATCGTACACATCTTGAAAAATTTTAATACAACTATTCTAATTCATGCCCAAACTTGTCATTATCATCTAATAAGATTTATATATCATAGTACCCAATAAATTTATTTTCCATAATAGAAATAATCATCACATAATAGTAATACAATCCAATATATTCTAAATTATGACAAAAATATTTATCAATTTTTTATTGATTAACCAATGGAAAAGAAGACAAGTTTCAACCATATTTTATCATCAAAAATAAAAACCATCTAGAAAAACAATATGTATATTATGAGTGGATTATATATCCATTTTACCATAAGTAACAATTGTTATTATTTTCAAATATTAACATACTATTGAAATATCACCATAACATTTCATGAGGTAATAATCCGTTCTTATTGAAAAAAAATTATTAAAAAATTTATGATATTATGATAATATTTATATTTGAAAGGAAAATTAGAAAATTTTAATTAAAGATTATAATAAAGTGTTATTCATAATTGTATGAAAGTGGTTTGTGAAATATACAATAAAAAAGTTTTTTCATACCTTTGGTAAAATGTAGCTATTTTGGAAAATTAATATAAGATTCAATTATGTATTTTTATTGAAATTAAAATATAGTAAAAATTATTATTGTAAATTGGAAAATATAAAAAATATTCATGAATTTTTTTTAAATAACATACCCATATGGAATATAATTATACTCGATGAAAGATTAAATAAACATGAGTAATGCTAAAGTCATTTTCTCAATGGTTAAATATACAAAAGAGTGTAGAATTAAAGTAAACCATGAAAAACTCCAACAGAGTGTAAAAGAATAGTTTTTAATAGATAAGGATCCTTTAATTTCCCTCAAATTTAAAATTAAGATGAATAATACCAAAAAAATGATATTGTATCATAAGTCACATAACACTTCAGTAACAATTGAATCATAATGTATTTTAATGAAATAAAATAAAATGAAACATTAAATTTCATGAATATGAGGATATTAATGATATAAGATATCATATGAAAATATATTGAAATTATTAATACTTGTATGTGAATATTGTGATACATTTCTCAAGGAAACAATATTTATATGAATACCGATTAATGTTTTTTATATAACTTAACAAAAAAACATCATTAATGGGTGAAAATTTGATGGATTTTGAATCAAAAAAATATATTTAAATGTATCAAAGTATATATTGATGGGAATTATGTACAAAAAAAAATAAACAAGCGAAAAATGCCAGTATACCTCACAATAAAAAATGTCAGATGCCAAACCCTTCCCTCAGGTGATGTCTTGCTTCACATGCTTTTAAAACCCCATGGATATGGTAGTCCATAATTACATATGGTAGTCCATAAGTACAGATGAGTGATAAAATTTAATCTTTATAAAAAAATTTATAATAATATATATAATTTTTAGGTGAAAAATGAATTACATCACTTCATGGAGATGGTAGTCCATAAGTACAGATGAGTGATTTTCCCACTTTCCAATTGATGCAGTTAAAAAAGTAAAAATTAATTCCCAGTTAAAAAAATAATTATATCATAAAATTATATATATTTTTTAATTATTTTCTAATAAATTTACACTTAATTAGGAAATGAATAATAAATGATATAGCTTCATAGAAGTGGTACTTTACACTTATGTATGAATGGCATTATTCTTTTCTAATAAATGAGAATTTAAAAAGTTAAATATTATATTATTATTGAAGATGGGTATTTATATCATTAATAACATATATATATATATATAATAAATATATCATTATAATTATCCTTATGATTTGGTGTAAAAAAATGAGACACATCACCTCATGAAGGTAGTTGTCATACGCACAAACGAGTGTTGTTATAATTTCACATAGGATAGAAAAGTAGGCAATAAAGGGATATAATCTAGACAATACAACATCTCAGTATAATGGGGATATAATTTTTATTAAATTAAAATAATTTTGGTATATATTATGGGTATATAAGGTGAAATAAAATGAATAAACTTGGTTAAGAGTTATATATATATTTTGGAGAAACCTACATTGGCTTACACAATAATAATTTATGTATATTTTTTAGAGACATCGCATCCTCTAGGTCAGTGATTGTTTTTTTGGGAAGGGATATGTGTAGAGATTTGTCAATAGAAATTTCTCAAGAATGGTTAAATATGCGATCAGTGGGGTGCCCTATTATACATGATGGGTGATTCAGAATTTAAAACATAAAGAATATAATAATATAGTAAATATACCATTCAACTAAAGTGGAATAAAATGGAAATAATTTATATCATAGGATATGATTAGGAAAAAAATGTATTCATCCAAATAATATTTAAACATTTTTATGTTACATTTTAAACATTATATTATATTTTAATCCACCTAGAATCCATTTTAACCTTAACCATAAAAACATTATTGGATGTCATTAACAGTTATAATATGACTTTTATTGTTTAATATAGATAAAAAATGATCCATTAATGTAATTTTAGACCATTTCAAATCCCATTTGTCCTATTTCAATAATTAATTGATTTCTAAATCATTTAGAAATATATTTCCATCATAAAATAGAAATAAATATATTTTAAGGCTATTCATTTAATTTGACTTAAAATAAACCAAGGAAACATATTTATTCACATATTAACAAAATTAAATTAAATATAATTTGTAATTAAATATTAAATTACTAGAATAATTAATTTTATCAAAAACATATTCAATTTACTGTTTTTTAAAATCATTCACATAGATTTGTTTTGTTGCATTCATAGGAATTATACCGTAGTTGCGTTAAGGATTACGGGAATTACACCTTATAAGAAAATATAAAATTAATTTCGATAAAATAACCAAATGAAGTTGTTAAAAAATAACATTTATATTTCCTCATAACATATTTTTATCTCAATGAAAACATATATGATAACTTTAATTTAACAGTGAATTTTTTTTAATTATTGTTTAACTAAAATAATATAAACGATATAATAAAATTTATTTTGAAAAAAATATCCCAATTATATCATATAGTGTGATTGTTGTCAAATAGATCTCATATAATAATAAAATTTCATGTTTTGGGGATGTTGTTATGAGATATCTCAATGTTTACACCTTGATGTACCCAATTTACCCTTACTATGGTGATAAATTGTTTTCGAAGGTAACCATTCATAATGAACAATAATAAAAGGTAAATATTTAAAAAAATTCAACCTATTGATTCAAAATACCGAATGAATCTTTTTATTTTATTTATTTTAGCTCTTTAAATCAAATTCATTATCAATTTGTAAAATCCAATAAAATATTATTTTTTTCAAAATTGTATTTTTAATCATCATAATAAAATTTCACCAAAATTAAATATATTGATATTTTATATAATAAATTAGATTATATTTAAATAATGGTCTTTTATTTAGCATTAATTATAATCACCAACATAAAGAGACATTTTATTTAATTTATTTAATTAAAAAAATCACCAACATCCAAAAATCAATATTTTCAATATTCACTAAAAATTATATTACATATAAATTATATAAATAAGTTAATCAAAAATAAAATTGATATGATGGTGGAAAATATTTAATCCCATTTATCTTTTTATTTTTTAAAAATTATAAATAAATTTTATATGAAAATATCGAAAATAATAATTTTATAGAAAATTCCATTTCAAAATTTAACTACTCTTAATCTATTTAATTTAATTTAATTATTATTTGAGTGTTGATAATTCTATTAATTTAAATTTTCCATCAAAAAACTATATTAAATCATTATGTAAATATACCCAATATCTATAAATACAACTGTTATATGTTTTCAATGGTAATGTGTCCAATGGATGTATATTTAAGGTACATATTACATTACTATATACAGCATTACATGATTCACTTAAATTATTCCATTTAATTCTCTCCCATAATGTATTTTATATTCCAAATTCTTATACATTTCTCCATTTTTTCTTTTTGGAAACAACAATGATAGTGAACTAGGAGGATAAATATTTTTTGTTATACTTATTTTTATATATATGGGATTTTACATCACTTATAATTTTCATCAGGTTTTTACATATTTTAGATTCAAAATTTATAGTAATAATTTGTTATTTTTTATTATTAATTAGAAATTTTTTCCTAAAATAATAATCAGAGTTCATTTTAGTTTTATATTTTTCAAGAAATGAAATATAATAATATATATTTCAAATTCCCAATTTTTTTTGAATTGTATCCATGTTGTGAATTATAAATCAAAGTCTAGTATCACCCTGAAAATGTAGAATTTCAAAAAAATACTACCATGTATCTAAAATATTGTGCATGAAATCATTAATGATTTCCATAAAATGAAAAATGATCCCCAAAGTCCCCTAATACATTAAAAAAACCCACACACCATGACATGAAAATGTAGTTTTGAATGAATATGATTGTAAATATATGTCTAAAATTTTACATAAAAACATGAAGTTTTATAGTTTCTAAAATTACCCCAAAATAATGGATGTCTCAATGGACAACTATATCATTGAAACACAACTTCCTCCCCAAAACTATGTGAATTATAACTCTCATGGCATAGAAATTGGATCAATGAAAACTTCTTAACCCCATGAAATAACATCAAAATAATCTTTCTAATGTGAGAAACATATTTCCTTGATTTGAGTCAACTTACTCATCTAAAATATCATCTAATCCTCCACATCAAATTCTACATACATCATTACAATTCATATATATATAATATTAAGTGTAGTGGTATTGAGATGTCCTAACTGTTAGATTTTATAGTAAATTTTAATTAAAGTAAATAGAAAATATATTCTATATCGTTTTTAAGATTAATATTTCAGATTTATAATTTTCAAAAAGTAAATTTTATCTCTTATTTTTATTTTTTTAGATATTTATGTGGAAAAAACATAATCATTTTTTCATATACTGTAAATGAAAAAAATATAAAATTTATCTTTTTAATTCGGATTTCCCATTTCTAATTGTCAATAAAAATTAATGTAAATTTAATTTATCAATGATAATCATTAAATAATGTAGATCATGAGAAATGGATGTCAAATATCGTTTTTTTGAATACAGATAATGAAACATGGTTTTCTTAGTATATAAAATCTATTGAGATAGTTTATGATAATAAGTACCATCCTTTAACAATAGAAAAATATTTTTATCATAAGTAGAAAGTATATTTTAGGGCATCACATCTATGTTAACGTTTATAGGAAAAAATTAATTACACAATTTCCCGTTGAATTATATTACCAATGTGAAAAAAGTAAAAATTATATATGATATGATATTTAGTTTCTTGTTATTTGAAATAAAATCCATAAATAATTTTATCAATGATAAGGGGAGTGAAATGATTAATTTCATTCCTTGTATTTTCCTATATTTTACATTATAATACATTTATATTATATATTTATAGTTTTTAGTTCCCTTGTTACACAAAATTCCACAGAAGTTGACCTTACAATCAACAACTAAACCACACAACCCCTTACCTCTCTTGATGAGTGTAAGGGGATACATATATATATATATATATATTTATTTATTTATATATTCAAACACAAGAATAATATTAATTAATTTTTCATAATAAGTTTATTATTAATACTTATATGAGTTTACTAATATATTTAGATTGTATCCCACATCAAAGAGTTTGATTAGTTCACCATAATAATTAGAACCATGATATTCTATGAAAATTGTTTTGAATTTTTTTTTGAAATAGCCATCTCATATATTTTCATGGGAAATAGATGATTAAAAATATCAAGTTTTTCTGTTTAGTATGTGGATGATTATTCATTTCTTGATGTTTTCAGTTGATAAAATCAATCATGGGACATTGTGATGATATAACTACATTTGGAGTTCCACATGTGTGCATTTCATTGAAGTTTAATGGATATTTGTGTATATATCCTGAGTCTTTGAATTATTCTTAATTTATCACTTATGTCACAAACAATGATGCTAATTCAAAAATAATGGTTCCATATGACAGTGGAGATAAATGTTTTTTTGGATGTGTAAAAAGTGGTATAAAATTATTGAAAATTTAATGAAAGGATTTATTTATTTATTAGATAAATGATAATATCATAGAACCATTAATTTAATTGGAATTATTAGTGTAATTCCACATCCATTTTATATTTCACAGTGATGGATTATATGTGGTGGTTTCCACTATGAAATTATAGTTATTACATGTTTGTTCATGATATATTACTTATCCATAATGCTAGGATTTAAGAAAACCTTCCTAATTCCACTTAGATTTAATCCTTGAAGGTCAAACACTATGTGTGTCTTTAGGTTTGAGTAAAATTATATTTTAAATTTTCATTTGTAATACAAGATTTTATCATGACTGAAGAAGATTATTTATTTGGTATTTTATGATTGGGAATATTTATCCACCAAATATATTCAATTTATGGTGTATATATATATGTTTCAGTTTAATATGAAAATAAATATATATTCATATTATAATGAAAATATATATATTTACTAAATGAATATTGGGCATGAATTGGGAGACCAATTCATGTTACCGCTTTTCTCTTAGAGAATGAATATGATTTATTTAGTAAATCACTTCTGATTCAAGGATAGTTAAATTTTGAAGAGGAAATATGTTTAGTGATATATTTATACGTATTAATGTTTTATAAATAATTAACATCAAAAAAATTCAAAAATAATTTAATTGTTGTTTTAAATATATATTCCAATTATAGAAAAGATTAATAATTCCATGAATAACATTATTATTAATTGTAATAATAATAATAATATTACTATTATTGTCATTTTTCATGGGAAATATATTGGAATTATAAATTTATGGTGGAATATCATAGAAATTTTATATAAATAATATTTATGTATATTTTTCATTATAACATATTTTCAAAAATAGGATTTATTTTAGATGTTCACAATGCATATCCACCATTGAGATCTTTTTCTGGAATGGAGAATGTGGCTATAAATTCTCTTCATAGTAAGAGAATATTCATCTTCCTTACTCTCGTGATAAATCATTAGAAAAAGAAAAATAATACTTTTTATATGGAAAATGAAATATGATCAAATAAAATAAGAAAAATTGATTGGATCATCTATGCTTGTAATTAGTTTTCCTTTTGAATCATTAAAAAAATTTATATAACATTTGGATAACCCAAAATAATTTCTACATTCAATTCCCTTGGTTTGAGGATAATATAACGCAAATATTTTTTTATTGATGAATATTAAATTAAATAATGATCTCTATATAATGGTGTTTTATTATTAATAATTAAATTATTTTTTTATGTGAATGGTCAACTTATCATGATATAAAATTCTTTCTCAAGTTTCATTAGGTAAATACTTCATACATGAATACTCATCATCGAGTTATTTAGGATTGTTAATTATACATGATAAAATCATGGTTTGATATTAGTACAATAAATTGTATCTTTGTTTGAAATTTTTATTTTATAGTATTGGGGTAATATTAAAAACAATTTCATTTAATTTTATTCATCAAAATCCCAATACATTTTTAGTATAATATTTTATTTTTATTTGATAATTCATAAAGGGAAAATAACGAGTTGGTGTAAAATATTATAAAAAATTCCCTTGACCAAGAGAATGACATGTATAGATTCTATAAAAACTAACTAGAAAATCAAATGACATTATCATATTACATGGGAAGTAACAAGTGTACACATCATATAGTTATAGGTCAAAAAATGTGTATTTGATTGTAACTATAAAATAAATTCATTTAGAGGATCATTACATCATGTTGATTAGACAAGATAGTAATATCTAGTGAAGCATACATTTTACAGGGTTATATGGTGTTTATCTTGTGAACACATCATGAGACACCACATTATGGGGTGTTTGTGTTCCCAATTTCGGTTTTTTAAATTTATATAGATTCAATCTATAGAATATATTTGAATTAACATGGGATATATGTGATCACATATGAAGTGACTTGATTTATAACTCTGTAATGGAGGTTAATCTTTTATGGATATCAATTCTATTACCAAGATGCACAAAACATGATATTTATAATGAATTACTAATTTCACACCATATCCTTGGATACTAACTTATTTTAATCTTTTCATTTCCTTGGACATTTTCTCTGATTCTCAGGTGAGCCTCAGTTTAAAATTTTGAGTCTTCGGTTGAAAAATTTGTATTTTTAGGTTGGGTTATAGCCTTCAAACTGTTTGCGAATGGTTTGTAAAACTATGTAGCTCAAAATAGGTAACTGTGTAGACTTTGGTTGAGTTTAGGCAGTAACTTTTAACATTGTTAGCGCATGATTTGGAAGCCACGCGGAGAAGCCATGTGAAGTGTATCATTTAGATAGCATCTATCACACTTTTTGTGCTTGATTTTTTAAACTATCTAGATTAACCATTTGGTCTTACTAGTTTCTAAACGTTCAAAATAAAAAAAAATTGATCCATGATTTAAACCCAAAATTGTGATTTACTCCCCTCCTCTAATATAGGCACACCACGGGGTCCTCCCAAACCCCTTCCCTTTCTCCCCTTACTAAATTAATTGTACATGAATGTTTTAAAGGGAAATATCCTTGTTCTTATTCGATTTCACCATCATTATCCCTCTTTCAATTACTAGGGTTTTCAATGTAGGGTTTCTCTTTTATCCAAACCCTATATGTAAGGCTTGATATATATATCAATTTTCTTGATGTTTTTGGTGTTCAATTTGATCTTCATGGTGTATTATTCCTTCTTCAATAGTTTTATCACATTCATAGACCGTTGAGGTTGGTGTCTCCCTAATTTCTCATTCTGATTAATTCCATTGAATCATGGGTTACTCAGATTATTTTTTAAACATGATTCACACCATTATAATGCACTAGGGTCTTCAATTGTGGTATTTTCTTATTGGTATAAATTATTAAAAAAAGGATTCAGATAGATTCTTTACGTATTCCTATGTGTATATACACCAAATGTGTTTGATAAAATGTTAATTGTACCTTTAAAATAATAATTAGAGGATTTGAGTGGTTCTTTCTCTTAGAAATGTTTTGTTATATTGATTGGATTTTGTATGGGTTTGATATGTGGAATGTAGTGATTTTCATGTTGTGGTTTGTTGTACTGGTTGGTAAGTATGTTATTTTCACTATAAAATTGTTTTGGGTGATGCTACTTATGGATTTCCATTGGATGTGGGAACATCCTTGTGTTACTGGAGTGCACATATTGATGGTAACACAAGTAATGATAGCCTTTCATTAACGTGATACCCAATTTTCAAACACATTGTTGTATCTTTTGATTTCATGGTGCTAAAATAAACTCCCCCTTGTTTCTAAAAGTCCCATGGGTGTTTTCCAATGTAATGTTTTATCTATGGCCTATATGATAATTTTTTAAATATTATTGGTTTCTAAAATATATTGAAGGATGATTGTAATCATTAAGTTTGGTGTGTTTCTTTTACCTTGTTTTATGAGATATTGTGGGATTTGGAGTAAAGGCCTGTTTGGAATTGAGCTCTTAAAAGTGGTTGTTTGTATTAATTTAGAAAAATGGGTGAGAAATTTATTGAAAGTATATCTGAGATTGACAATATTTAAGGCTCGGTTGGAACCTTGTAATATTGAGAAATGAATGTAGTTTTTAAAATGTGAATTCCTGATTGGAAATATGAAATTTTTCAGAATGGTTTTATAATATTATATGATGTGATAACCTGGTTGGATCTTATAAACCACATATTGTATGATGGTAAAAAAAGTTGGGATTTCGTAATACATGTTATCGTATAAGTGATGTTAATGTTTGGCTAGTAATATAGGGTGATGACATGTAAGGTGATTCACATGTGTGTGGGCCTCATAAATAAATAGTATAAATTTACCATGGGTTTTGTGGGACTCTTATAAAGGTTTTTGTGATAGTTACCGATGTACCCCAATTTGATGGGTTGATACCCCAAGATTTATTGAAAGGCCAGGTGGGATGCTCCATTGGTTTGTTTGGTTTATAATGGACAGTTAGTTATTTACTAGGGTGCTTCGCCATATGTCAGCAGGTGGTTCCGAATCGAGTACGTACATAGTTCACACTAGGGATGTTTTGTAAATTTCCATGGTTACTAAAATGTATGTTATTTCTTACCATATGTTTTATTTAATTCCCATTTAGGACTATTTATTTTTCTATATCATATTCAATTATAATTTTTCCTGGGTTTTACTTTGGGATTTGGTTTCCAAAATGATTGTCTCTTTAAAAGTAAAGGGTATTGTATTATTTTTTGGAAATATAAAACATGATTTTTTTATTAAAAAGTGAAAAACATATTTTTATATCTATATTTAAAACTACTTTTTATGGGAAATTTTCCGGAAAGAAAAATTATTGATTCATTGCTTGTTTCCTACAGACCTGTTTAGATCAAAACCTATTAGGACCTTCCGATGATAGTAGAACTGGGTTGTTTTATTGGTTAATGTTCTTAGTTTTTGTTCCCGTGTTTGGATCATGTTGGTTGTTGGATGGCTGTGACATTGAGGTAACATGGATATTGTGTTGGTAGTGGGTTTTTCATTGTTTTATTTTTCTTGTTTTTAGTTATATATTTTAAATGAATCATTTTGTTTATTTATTTGATATTCATTTGTTGGTTATATATATTCTCATATTATTTTTTGATCCTATTTATTTGGCAGAAATCATTCCCACATGTCTTGTATTTGATGATCGAAACTATTTTCCAGCCCATGGGGATCAGGAACGCCCTTTGGTCCATGTCTCGGACTGGGTTGGGTATTCGGGTAGGATAGAATCTAGGAATAATTCATAAATAAATTGTATCAGAGGGAGGTTACTATTATTTGGGTTGTCATATATATTAGAGACAAATATTTTCAGGGCTTATGAGGTAGGTTATGGTTTATTCCAAATCCCTACCACTCATGATGATACCTAATATACTAGGTGTAGTCTATATTTTTAGACTTTAGTCATTGTTTTGGATATAGGAATGAAAATGTATGAAATCTAGTGTTATGTCAGGATCATAAATGGATTAGTGACCCATGTGGGGTCTATGTTCATGATTAATGGTCTTTTAGTTTTCATTTCTAAAATGGGTAACAGAACACTACCATATCATCGAGTTCGACGTGACTAGTAGTTCATCTTCCTCATAGTTCGGTGTAAGTTGTTATTATTTTTCTTGATTTACATGAGCATTATTTTCAAAATGAAAACAATTTTAGAAAATTAAAATGATTTCTTTAAATGGTTTTGGAATTGGAATAAGGTTTTTTTAAATGATTTTTTCTAAATTTTAAATTCAGTGAAAATCTAGTTTGGGTCCTTACATGGCATGTTTGACCCTTGGTTTTCCTTAGGGACGATTGCATATGTGTGGCTAGGTATGTCAATTACACATTGGCATATGAAATGTCGTAGTTGAGTGTAAATATATGATCACATATGTGACGGTTCATGGGATTCCAAGGGTGAGGTTTTTAAATCAATGGTTTGGATTGGTTTTTCTAAAATGGATTTTAATTAGAATATGATTTTAAAAATTGGGTTTTCTTTAAAAGTTGTTTTTCGTATTGGAATGTGGGCATGGATTAAGGATATTTAGTAATAGAAATGAAAATTCTGGTTTGTGAAATATTTTTTTATATATTTTTGTAATGTTTAGCTTATAAGCCAGTTGTTTTGGCCTAAGATGGTCTCTTGGTTGTGATTTGGATGGATATTGATTTTTTGGTTTGTGTTTTGATTTCATTCAAAATATTCATACCAGTAAGGTCCTCATGTTTTTTAATGTGTCATTCCCAGTATTTTTATTATTTTTTTCCTACCATTAATAGATATTGAGTTTCCCTATAAGTAATTGAGTGGTTTGAAAATGTCAAACATGTCTTCATATTTATGGGAACTATAGAAGCTAGTAAGATTTGAGCTATTCTTGGTTTTTTTAAGGGTCCCACTTTGGACAACTAGATGTTTGTTTCCACATCATCATTGGATGTTGATATGACATGTGAATTATTTAAGACCACATTTTTATAAAGGATTATACCAATGGAGGTGAAGAAGAATAAAATTGAATAGTCTATGAGTATTATATAAGGCCACTGGATGGAGAAATCCTATGTTGATTGATTCAAGGAGATAGTTTCCTTTTCTCCGAAGCATGAATTACAGGATATATTGAAGGATTATTTTTTTATTGTGGGTCATCATCTAGAGATCAAGGAGTGATTTATATCATATAGGGGTCATAATTTATAGAAGTTGGTGGGAAAATAATCTCTAGGTGAGTTGGTTACTATAACAATGTGAGTTAAAAATCCACTATCCCTTTTCATTTGTAATGGTTACCCATCTGTTGAGGAGTGAATGCCAGAGGAACATGTATCCAAAGATTCTCCTTCAATGGAATTATCCTCCAGCTCGTCAAATCATTCTCTTGTGTAGCATCAGTGTGGCTATTTTGGGCATCCAAATTCATCTTGTAACATCCTACCAGAGGCCTTACATTATTATGGATGTTTCGGTCTTGTTGTGAAGTTTTTATGTATCATTTCACAATTATGGGGTTTTATCGATGAATTATAGTACCTAACTATAAGGAAAGAGATGCTTCTATCATCAGGGCTCCATCCATAAGATTGCAGAGTCAAGAGTGGTCGGGGGTGTGTGAATCATTATCCCAATTTTTTCCCCATGTTGTGGGGGAAGTGTTCAATGTTTCCATGTTGTAGTTCTTCTTCCATAGTGAGTTCATGTTTTCTTTTTAAGTTTTTGTTGAACTTATTCATTCCCAAAATGAACAATTTTATTCATCTGAATGTGGATATTTGAATCAAATTATCTTCTTGAGCATCCTTAGAACAATTTTGGGTTGCTCCTAGTTTTACTTGAGCTCATTTGTAGGTGCTTGAGTTTTGTAAATTTTGATGTATTGTGGTTCTGAGTTCTTTGTTCGAGCTCACGTTCTTTTCTAGGGTTTATCCCCTTGTGTTTGGAGTTTTGGTGGCGGTGGGAAATTTTTAGTTTTGGTGGTTGTGTTGTTTCACTAGTGTTAAGGGGGTCATATGAGTTCATGTTGGGAGTTCCCTAGTTCTCAGTTTTTGTAATGGTGTTGTTTGGTTATTGTGGAGAAGATGAGTTAGCTCTTGGGGTCCTGTTTTAATGGGTCACACGGTAGTTGGTTTCTTGTTTATCTTTTGGGGGTTCTATTTGGGTTTTAATTTTTCCATGCTAGTTGATTTCTTGAGATGGGGAGAACCCCTTCGCATTCTCCCCTCATTCTTGAGTTGTGGTTTCCTTTTAATATTGGTCTGGTATGAGTGGTGTAGTTAAAATGGTAACCCTTAGGTTTTTGAATTCTTTCTATTTTGATCAGGCATTGGTTCATGTTTTTTCATATTGTTTAGCTGGGTGAGATTCTAGGGGCATAAGTGCCTTTGGATGGGCGAATTATCACACCCCAACCATAGATACTGATTTATTTTGTTCTTTTCCTAGCCTTGGACCATTTGGTTGAGGCTTGGGTGAGCCTAGTTTAATTTTTTTTTCTTTGGTTGAAACATTTGGTTTTTGAGTTTGGGAGTAGTCTGCACATGATTTGTGCATGGTTTGGAAATCTTTGCTGCACAGCCCATGTAACCATGTGAGCTTTGAATGATTTTGGTTAGTGGTGTTTGGCATGGTTGGTTCACAATTTTGAATCTGTGTAGACATGTCATGTGTGGTGTCTCCTTTTGATAGCAGTTGTCACACAGATTTTCAAACCTGGCGGACTAACCGTACGACCAACCCTATTTATTAAAATTAAAAAATTAAAAAAAATCCCTCCATTTTTTATCCCAAAATTAGGAATTCCTCTCCTCCTCCGACCTAGGTGAAGCTAGGGGTCCTCCCAAACTCATGTCCCTTGCTCCACTTCATCCATTGAAGGCCCTTAGATGTTTTTAAAGTGAGTTTCTTTGGTTTTTAGTTGAATTTCCCTTCTCTATCCCTCCAATTTCAAGATTCAGGGTTTTTCATGTGGGTATTATCTCTAAAAAATCCCTAGATGTTAGGGTTGATGTCTTTCTTTATTTTAGAGGAGTATAGGGTGTGCTGTTTTATCGTATGGGTGTATTCTTCCTCTTCCGAGAGTTTTATCACATTTTCACACCATTGAGGTAGGCGTCTCCATGATTTTACTTTCCAATTCAATCCATTGATGCTTGGGTTCCTTATAATAATTTTAAATCATTATTCAAACCTTTATAATGTACATAGTTATTCTATTATGGTGTTTTGTTTTTTAGATATTACAAAAAATGGGGTTTTAAGTGATTATTAACATACACCTGGGTGTATATACACCAAATGTGTTTTATAAAATTATAATTATACCTTTAAAGGTAATATTGGACACTTTTAGTGGGTTTTTCTCATAAAAATGTTTTATTAAATTTATTAGATTGTGTTTGGGTTTGATATGGGGGTTGTGGAGATTCTTAAGATGTTGTTTGTTGTACTAGTTCAGAATTATGTGATGTTCTCCATAAATTGGTTTTGGGAAAAGCTTCTTATGGTATGCCATTGGATGTGGGAACATCCATGTGTTCCCAGAGTGTCTACATTGATGGGAACATAGGGGATCATGGCATTTCATTCAAATAAACCTCAGTTTTCAAATGCTATGTTGTCTTTTTTAAACATGTTGGGTTTAACTAAACTCCCCCTTATTTCAAAAAGACCTAATGTTGTTTTCAACTATTATCTTTAATCTTATTGAATGTTTACTATTTGTAGAAGATGATTGGTTTCTAAATGATATGGAAGGATGATTAGAATCTTTATGTGTGTTTTGTTTCTTTTACCTTGGATTTTGAGATAAAGATGGATATGGAGTAAAGGCTTATTTGGCATTGTGCTCTGGAAGGTGGTTGTTTTAATTAATTTTGGAAAATATGGGAGAAATATTTTGAATTTGTATTTGAGATGGAAATGATTTAAGGCCTGGTTGAAATTTTTTAATATTTTGAAACCAATGTGTTTTTGAAAAGTTGAATGCCAGATTAGAAACATGAAACTATTGAGAGAAAGGTTTTATGAGCTTATTTGATGTGACAGATCAGTTAGCACATATAAATGACATATTGTATGATAGGAATGCATATTGGGGACTTCCCTATATGGGTTATCATAGAGGTTGTGTCACTATTTGGGGTAGGAAAGTGAGGTGATGGCATGTAATGTGAGTTATGGGTGTGAGGGCCTCCTACTCACTCGATATAACTTTAGTATGGTTTTCTTGGGCATCTTTTAGTGGATCATGTGATGGTTTTTGATTAACCACGATTGGATTGGTTGGAAACCCCTGTATTTTCTAAGAGGCTTGGTGGAATGTGCCACTATTTTTGTCTATTTTGGGAGGGAGGTTTCTTATTATCTTGGGAGCATCACAAAACGGATGTAGGTGGTTCCGAACCGTGTACATCTGGGGGACACTCAAGGGATTTTTAGAAAATTCACATGGTTACAATAGTTTTTTTTCTTCTTTACCTTGAATTATATTTTTTCCAATCTATAACTATTTATTTATTTATATCACTACCTATTATAATTTTTCCTGGGTTTTGGTTTGTGATATGTTTTCCAAAATGATAGTCTCTTTGAAAGTAGAGGGTATTTTGTTCTATTTTGAAATGAGGAAGACATGTTCATTTATTAAAAATATAAATATATATATATATATATATATATATTAAACTTGTTTTTTTGGACTATTTTAAGGAAATGAAAATTATAGATTATTTGGTGGTTGACCACTGAGATATTTATCCCACGCACTACTTATACCTTTTCGTGTCAGTAGACCCGATTCGTTTTATAAGTTCAGGTTCTTAGTTTGTGTTCCCTTTATTGGAGTGGGTTGGTTAGTGGATGTTGGTGAAATTGAGGTCACATGGAGATCACAATTAATGTGTTTTGGTATTTTTTTTATTTTTATTGTTTTTCTAGATGTATATTGTAACTGAATCATTTTATTTTTTTTATTTGAGAATTCATTGGTGGTTTTCTTCATGCTCAGATTATTTATTTTAAATTGTTTATTGGGATGAAACCATTCCCAGTTGTGTTGTATTTTATTTCTAACACTAGTTTTGAGCCTGAGGGGCTCAAGACAACCCATAGGACAATGTCGCAGACCGTTTTATGTGTCCAGATTGGATAGAATCGCATCCTAGTTCATGAAAACATGATGTGTAGTCGGTTCTAACACTATGTAACTTGTTTTAACCCTAAAGAAAAAATGTTTTTTTATGTATGTCATGTGGGTAAATAAATGTGGGAACTAATTATTTCATAAAAATAGAAATATTTATCTGGTAGCTAGTAGTATAAGTTATGAAAAGTGATTTTCCAAAAGTTTAGTGAGCTTCAAGTGCCTATGTGGAATAAATACTTTAACTAATATTTTTATGTGTTTCAAATATATACATTAATTGAATATTTTCCATTCACATCAATTACTATTCATATAAAAATCAAGTATTAGACAAAAATGATATTATGGTGTGTCATTTGTTTTAATTTTTTTTATTAACTATATGGACAGACACTAAACCATTGCATTGTTTAAAATCATAACATTCCATTTTTTCGCATTTCCATAACTAGTACTCCACCTGTGCATTCGCGCGACACTATAAAAAATTTCTTATTTCCCATAATAGAATACCATTTTAAAAACTCGCAAAATTTTTTTAATAAAGAATCTATTTAAAACACAAATGCGTTGTAAATTATAATAAAATATAAGTTAGAGAAATTGTTGAAAAAACACAACCATAGAAAAAAATATTTAAATGAATTAACATGGAATAAAAAATATATTGGGCATTCATGATAGAGAGAATATTTAAATTAATGAAAAACATATTATAATTGATAATTAAAAATATGGTAATACTGATATTCAATGTTGGAATGGAAGTAATGTGACTGAAAATAAATAATTCCAAGTGCAAGATAAGCAAACTGGTTAAGGCTGTAGTAAAAAGAGGTGAAGGGTCTAACATCACATTGACCACTAGCCGAGCACATTGCATACAATGGATTGACTCTAACCTAAAGGCTGCAACACCGGCACTCCATTTTTCTCCACTGAAGTGGCATGGACTCACCAGGAGACAAGATGATGGTATTCCCTAACCACTTATATTCCAAGCCAAAGAACATGAAAATCCGAACCTAATAATATGCCGTGTGGGAATGATGATATGTTTTGTAGAGGAGATAGTGTGATGACTGATTAAAAATAGAGATTACTACTGACCAACTCAACTTAAATCTTCACTTCCCCTTCAAAGATCTTTTTAATTTCCAATTATTTAAAATAACTAAATTAAACCACATAAATATATATACGTACATGGATAGTGGTTTTTTAGATAATGAGAGAGGGTGGTAGAGAGAGATAATATTATCCAATGGAATGTTAAGATCTATGACTATCTCTACCAGATATGCACCCCCTTTTCATCCATTTAATTATAGAGGAACAGAAATTAATCTATTTCAAAATCGACACATAGCCAGCAAAAAACTTCTCATGACCGTCTCAAAATCATAGACAACAAATACATGAATGATTCTTCCAAAAGGTAGTCCTTAATTTAATCCTTAACAATTGCATTGTCATGATATTGATCATATTTTACATCAAATTTTATTGGAAAGAACTATCATTAAAATAATTTATTTTAGAATCCTCCAATCTAAAGGTATAAATATAAAAAAATACAAAAAATTAAACAATACAAAGAAATTATCATGCACTTCGATAGAAGCTATTTTTTGGGTCCAACCTGCTTGAGGATGAGCATACCATGGAATATGAAAAAATGGAAAAGAACTCCATCATCCATGTGCTTCATCCACCAATGCATGGTACACTAATATTTGTGGAAACAGCTACTAGGACAACTATCCCTTTCTGGTTCGCATCCAGATTAGGGAAAAAATTGCCTTTAATGAATAATTTCCGGTTTTTTATGATTATAAGATTTCAGATTGGGGTGATGTAAAAAATTACTACATTAATGAGAAATCTACACTCAATATGTATGAAATACAAAATTTTGTGAAATAATTTAATGGAAAGATGTTCTGGTATCAGGTGAGGTGTTTGGACACCATCACAAGCCTCAAGATAGTGATTCGTGTCGTGGAAGATGTTCCCATTCATATGAACATGATTGTTTTCAATAGTAAGGAGCTTGAGGATGGCCATGCTTTGGAAAAGTACAAAATAAATTTGAAATGTACACTCAAATTGGTTTGCACCCTGAGGGTAGGAATTAAATTTTTTTTGGAAACCCTTATAAGGATGATGTTCCCATTGGAGGTAAAGTATTTACATATCACTAGCAACCTTAGAGATAAGTGATGCGGCATGGTAGGCATCCCCATATACGATCAGAGGCTAATTAAAAACATTAAGTTTATTTAGGATGTCCATGCCTTGGTAGATTATGACATAGTAGAGGAGTCCACTCTCTATTTGGTTCTTTGCCTCATGTGTAGAATGAAAATTATTTTTCAAACCCAAATCAGGAAGAATATGTATATTTCTAAATGTTTTTTAAAATATTTAAAATTTTCTATGGTTTTTTGGATGTAAAATATAGAATAAATTAAAAACAAAATAGTGTTAATTAAATCTAAACATGGATCTAAAAAGAGAAATAAGAGGAAATGGAGAAAAGATGAAGAATAATTTGTGGGGAGGGTGTGACTAACATACTCAAAGCTAGAATAACATAAAAATATATTTTCAATTATGTTAAAAAAATATTGCATACATACATGTTACATTAACATCAAAAACTCTTACCTCCAAAGGAAGTCGTTGTGTATCCGCAACAAAGAAATTCAAGCTTGTAATGACTGGGAGTATAGGAACCCGATTGAAAAAAGACTAATTTTTATGAATGAAACGATCGAATTATGTTTAATGAATAAGAAGATAAATGATGGAAATTATCTATTTTCAATAAATGTAAAAATAATACTTCATGTAAGAAAGGTATATTAATTTCAAGAAATCTTACCTCCAAATGAAGACATTACACCACCAACAAAGAAATTTGATCATGATATGACTGATTTGAATAAATTAAATAGAAGAAAAAGGGGGAAAGGGGGCTTAAAAATTTATAGGGAAAACCTGAAGAATGAGGGAAGTTAAAATATTTTCAATAAATTTCAAAATTATATAGGCTTGTTTATTAATTTCAATAATTTTTTCCTCCATAGGATGTTTTCACTTATAACCCACAAATACATATGGTTCATCTATGATATATTTGAAAAGAAAAATAAGAGCGGTGAAAAGATGATGAATAATTTTCAGCGACGACGGGATTGACATACTCAATGTTGAAAAAAAATAAGAAAATATGTTTTATTATACCAAAAAAATCATACATACAAGATTGATTAATTTTAATAGAGACTACCTCTATAAGAAATCTCTACACATCTGTAACAAAAAAAACTCAACACATCTATGAAATATTCAAATAGTTATACTTGGTAAAAGAAGAGTACAACATTAATTTATAAGGAAAATAATAATATACTTAATTATGTTTCTCCATTCCAAAAATGAAACTAAGAGTAATATTAATATATTGATAAAGCCAGAAGTTATCAACATGTTATTGTTAGAGACATAACCCTTGTTATTTTTTTTACCAGAATAGAGGGTACATGAAAATATAGAAGGAATAATAAAGAAAATAATCCAGAATAATGTTGAATGAAAAGAAAATTCTAGAAATATAGATAAAATTAAAATATTAACCTATTACATTTTATAATGATACAATCTAGGCTATAGCAGCAGCCCTGGCATTTGAATAGAGTTAGTCCTTCCTGTTTTTCTCTATAAAAGAAAGAACTCAATTTTAGTCAAATGTATAAAAGGCACATATGATATCAAATGAAAGGGAGGTAAATATGTAATCAAGAAGTTGATTTTAGTCAAGAGTAAAAGACACATATTATATCAAATGTAAAATGATCATATTAAAGAAATAAGACAATTTTAGTCAAAAGTAAAAGGCAAATATAATATCCCTGGTCATAAGATTGTACCTACAACCAAATCGGAGTATATGAGCACCCAAATGAAAATATAATTCAAATTAATGCCAATATAGAACCAAAAACATTGAAAATATTAATTAATCATATGAATATGGAATATGAAAATGGGGATTAACAATGTAAACTAACAAAATAGATATAAAATAAATAATCATAGATGGAAAAGTAATGAGCACATATGGTGATTGAAAATGCCTAGATATAGTTCCTTTGGACAACCCATACAACTTTATAGTCCATTACTAAATATGAATTAACTCAACATAACCAAATAATCTGAAAGAAAAAAAAATATGAATAAAAAACATAAAATTCCTTAAAGAATAAATATTTTAATGTAAAAATTATTTTTTTAATTAATTTCAACCTTTCTGAAAAAATAATATGAAAAAGTGAAAAATATGAATATATATAATTAAGTGAATTCAATAATTTTATTAAAAAATATAAACAAGGACATACAATAAAAATGAATATCTAATTGATAAAAATTAAATGCATTCAATATAAGGATCTATTAGATTGTTAATATATAAGAACATGTATGAAAAAATACGTATAGACAAAAACCATCATTAAAATTATTCATAAGAATAAAATTTATCGTTATAACATAACAAAAAATATGTACCTGTATATTAAAGTGGAATCAAATATTTTTTTTAAACAAATATGAACTTGTATGAACAAATATAAACTAACTTTATTTAATATTTAGTTCTTATGAAAATGTATTATAAAAATAACTACCCCTTGGAAAATGAGGTTGTTCACCCATTATTGTAACTACACTTGCAGTCTAATGTGAAAATCCTTCATTTGAATATAATATGTATATTAATCCCCACAAGTGATGACCTAGAGATACAGGATCCTAATGACCATAAAAATGACCAAGAGACCCAAATTACAAAATAATATGAAAGACGAAGGACCAATTCTGAATCCCATGAACACCTATGATGTAACCAACAAATCAGACAGAGGCACAGGGACCATCGATTACCGTAAGTGCATTCTGCATGAACGATCCATAGCCTCTTGAAGGCCAGAACAACCATATGCGACCTGGTGAAAGTCTAAAAGATGTCATCCAATCAAATAATCCATGAACACCAGACATAATCGCCATATCCATCATGTATAAACACCACTGCAGAGAAACATGAGCTTAAGAATATATTTTGAATCCTCATGACTATGACGACAGTCATTTAGTCATCCATGGTCCACAGCAGATTCATAAACCATTGCAGTAGAAGGGGAATGGGTGAGGAAAATTCAGAAAACAAAGGAGAAACTAAGACCATGTCTGGAAAGATCTGCGCCCATACTCCACCAGATGAATCCATGGACACCACCCACCACCAGTAGGTCCATCATCTAAATCCACCTATCAAAAATCAGAACTTCTCCATCAATTATTCCATCTCCAGACCATGATAAATGAGTAAAAAGATCTACGAATGTTGACCTATGGGAAAAGGTCGGCAGAGGTGGTACAGAGGTGGGATGGAGGGTGATGAGGAGGAGGAAGACTCTGATGTGGAGGAGGAGGTGGTGAATACTGACGTAGAAGAAGTTGAAGAGGCGGATGCCAATATTGAGAAATAGCAGGAGGCAAAGGCCTATGTGGAGTAGTAAGAGGACCCTGATGTAGAGGAAGATGATGCAGACATTGAGGCATAGGAAGAGGAGCCAGAAAAAGATGCAAAAGAGGAGCAGGTGGACACAACTGCTAAGGAAGAGGAAGAGGCCATGCAGAGGAGATTCGAGGAGGGGGTGATGTAAAGGATGAAAAACTGATTGAAACCTTGTGCGAAAGAGAGGTCGAATGAAATATTTCTATTCAGACAAAGGTATAAGAATACATTGTGCAACATGAACCCTAGATTGATAGTGTGAGTTTTAGGAGAAAGCGAGGGAAAAGTTATCATGAAGAGGGATGGAGTGACGACACTTGCTATACATAGAGGGATAACATGGAAGAGATACCACACATAAGTGTGGAGGTTTTTAGGGAGGCAACGTGGAATGGAGGGTATCATAAGATTATTATAGTTTGTAGATTTATGTCTTGTAGTCAATTGAATAGAAAATTTAAACAAACTAGATATGTAAAAATTGTAACAATTATTATTAAACATAACATAAAAAATTAATTTTAAATATAATTATTTAAATTTGTAAACAATTTCATAGAATAGAAATATTATTCACCTTCAAGACTTCTTGGATTAATAATGGAGATAATGAATTATTTAATTGATATTAAAAATAATGTTTTATTGAAGATAATTTTGTCTTAATTAAAAGATATGTTTGAAATAAATTTTTCATGTTTGAATGTGACCTCACTGTTTTTAGGTTGAAGTTCCTGACCACGATATAAATATGTATTTTTTTTTGTTTCTTTTTAATTTAATATTAGTTAATGATTTTTTTCATTAATTAACATCTTATTAAATATAAATATATGTTTTTCGTCACTTAAACCATTATTATGTAGGAAATAAGTTTAATGGTTTACATGATGTATTCCATACCCACTGATAAATTCACCAATGTATGAGTGACAAATAATAAATTATGGATCTCTAACTATAGGATATGGTTTTGAAATAAGGTGGGATGAATATATAACAACCCTGCTTTTTATTACAAACACAAACATGATTTATTACATAAAATCCTTACTTGATACAACATGGAAGATCGAGAGGTAAGTGTTCTTAGAGATTAGGAAAATTACATAACAACATAAAACATAAAACATAAAACACACAACATCATTATTTAAAACTTTCTTTACGTAACCATGACATTCTCTATTACATATCACTTGTATGGGATAACCTGAGGACATACATGTAAAAAGGGTGATATATAAATCTCATTAAGGGAGTAAAAAAGGCATAACGTAAATAATAAAATATATGTCAGGAAATAGGAATATCAATGGATAATAGAAGAAACATAAACATAAAAGAATTATATATCATAATTATCATAACATGGAAATGTGGCAACAACACATGACATTGAATTAGCATGACCCAAGGCTCATTGCACGTGGAAAATGATTAAAACATCATTTCAGTTGAATTATAATGACTAAATCCAAATTAAACATGAATTAGAATGATTAAATACTAATTTCACTTGACGTATCGTGATAATAATCATTACCCAATGCATCAGAGCGCTATAAGGGCACACCATTCTTAACAATTTCATTTCATGCATAAGTGTGCCACATGGATCATAAAACATGAATTAATTAAATATATTCATTTATTCCAAGATAATGTAATATGTAATTCATACATAAAACTATAAAATCAATAATTAAATATCAATAAATGTGAATACCCTTGATAGTGAAATTGGCATGGTATTCACTACACAATGGCTTTGGCTTGGAAAATCGTGGTGTAATTTCAGCAGCATAACTATGTGACATAAGGGTTCATAAAAAGTTTAATAAGTGAGAAAAGGGTGTCTCATCATATTTGCATGATATGGGTATTAAGTGGTCATATAGATACATTTTCCAACATAATTAATTGAATTTGGATTTATAAAACAAAATAATTTCATGAATGTAAATGAGGAGAGAGAGATTCCTTACAGAATTTTGGCATGGTAACAGGTGTACATGGGATGCATTAATGAGAGATAAAAGGGGTATATATTATTTCAAACATAGATAGGGCATCATCGGGGAGGTGTAAAATCAGACCCCAAAAATTATAATTGAAAATAAAAGGGCATTACATTATTATGAAACTGGGTTATTTGAGAAAGGAATGAATCCCTTACTTTGAAGTGTGATCCCAAACTATTGATAGAGGCTTGAGAGAGGTTTCTTAGGAGCTTGTGGTGCCTTGGGAGGATTATAGATAGATGAGGGAAGAGGTTTGAAGAACTACAAAAGATTTTAATGAAGTGGAATTTGGAAATTGGGTGGGTTTATATAAGAAATGATATGGAATTCATTATTATTTATGTTTGGAAAACCCCACATTAAACTAATCAAAACCACAGACCATCCCATTGTTTTTAAAATAGGGTAGTGGAAAAAAATATTTATATGGCCAATTTCCAAAATTATAAAAATTATAGGGTTTCTTTTGTGGAGGTTAGTCACACTCTTAAGGATATCCATTTAAAAAGATAAAATGTTTTATAAGTCATAGAGGGTCCACTTAAGCTTTGTAAAATAAATCAAAAAAGCATGTCATACAATTATTTTCATGTTAAAACCTATAATGTCTGAACGTAGTGTTTATAGTATTTTATTACATCACTATTGGGTCATTATGATGTCACAAAACACATTATATAATTAAACGGTATTTAATTTTTATCCAAAAATTCAACTGTCTCAGAAAAATATGAAAATTTCACCGTTGGATAATTTCAACGTCTTAATTCTAAAAATAATATTTATTTTATATAAAAAATTTTCTAAATATGTGAATTTTGACTTTTAAAATAAAAATTTACATTTATCGAATAATCATGTGTTTTTACAAAAATATCTTTCAAACCTTAATAAAAATTACAATTGCTTTCATTAAATTATATGATCATTTAAATTTAATAAAAATTAATTTAGTAATAATAATAATATTTTAATAAAATATTATCTATTTCAAAATTCCATTAATTTATCAAAATATATTTCTTAGTGGAATATTAACTAAAAATATTATTTGCGCTTTATAAACTATTTACAATGCAACAATAATAAAATGAATGGATATTCTCTATAAACAGTAGTGTACATAATCCTAGTACAAGGGTATTGTTACCTAAACCCTTATATAACTTTCATAAGACTGAATGGTATGGTGTGTGGTAGTGACATACTCTTGGGGTGGCTCGGATAACACCTCTTGAGTGGTAATCTCTATAAACTTCCACTTCTCATGTTGGAAGTTCCGTTTGAGCTTAACGTGTTGAATCTCAGATTGGGCATGGTCGAGATCAAATCCCAATGATGCCGCCTCATTTTCGAGCTCGGACAAATGGGCTTCATATGGGGAAAGTCTACTAGATAAGGCTATCACTTCCATTGTCCGAGTTAATTGGATTTGTTAAAGCCCTATATTTATACTAATCATGTGATAACTATTCAAAGACTATAATAGTAACAGTGAAAATTCATAACAATATTTTGAAATATAAAAATTTAAAACCAAGGAAGTGCATATTTAATATAAAAATTTTACATATTGTTACATTTAATTAGATCAAAATAAATTTCCATTAACAAAAGTTTGGGTCGTTACAATCTCCCCCCCTGAGGAAATTTCTCCCCCAAAATTTCCTTTTCCCTCACTAAAATAAATATGGGTAACTATGATTTATAACTTCCTCTAATTCCCACATTTCTTCTTCAAACATTTGGTTTCTCCACAACAAATTGATATGGGGAATTGAATCATTTTGTATAACTTTTTCTATACGATATACTATTTTTATTGGTTTGTCCTCGTAAGAAATATCATCCTCAAACTATACTACCGCAGAAGAGTGTACATGTGAAGGGTATCGAATTTACTACCTTAAGAGGGATACATGAAAGACATCATGTACATTGACCATGGTGGGTGGAAGTTCTAGTCGATAGGCCACAACCCTGACACGATCAAGAATCATGAAGGGGATGATATACTTAGGACATAACTTCCTTTTCATTCCAACCCTCATGACCGTCTTCCACAATGAAATGCATAGAAATACCATTTCTCCATCATTGAATTCAAGTTATCATCGACGGTTATCTTCATAACTCTTTTATTGACTTTGGGTTGCCTTGATATGCTGCTGAATTGTTTTCACCTTCTCCACCATTTCATTGACCATTTCAGGTCCTAGTAGCTTATGCTCACCGACTTCATCCCAACACACCTGTGTTCTGCACCTTTTCTGATAAACGTCTTCTTATGATGCCATTCATATTCTCAACTAGAAACTGTTATTGTAGGATAATTCAAAAAATGGAAGATGATGGTCCCGTCCTCCTTGGAAGTCCATTGAACATGATCTTAACATATCTTTCAGTGTATGAATTGTTCACTAATATTGGCCATCTGTTTGAGGATGATAGGTCGTACGGTGGTTCGGTTTAGTGCATATATCACGCGAGAGTCATTTCAATAACTTCATGGTGAATCTCGGATCACGATTGGATACATGGATAGTGGTGATCCATGCAGAATTACCACTTCTTGGATGTAAATCCGTGAAAGAGGATCCAATGAGAAGTCCTCTCGAATTGCGATAATGTGAGATGTCTTTGTAAGATGTTCTACAAAAACCCATATAACATTGTTTCCTATATATGTACTTGTAATTATAGTGAAAAAGTCCATGGTAATGTTGTACCACATCTATGTCGGTGAGGGTAGTGGTTGCATAATCCCCTTCTAATTTTTCCTCTCAGCCTTCATTTTCTGACATACCAGGCACATTGATGTATATTTAGAAATATCCCTTTTCATAATGTCCCACCAAAAGTTTTATCAGATATATTGATACATCTTTATACTCACAGGGTTAATAGAGAAGGTTGAGCTATGTGCATCATTCAGAAGCTCCTTCTTCATCTCTGGATTTGATGCTACACATAATCATGACCCATATCTCACCATTCTATCCTTGTGAACCATGAACTCTGAGGATTCCAATTTCTGATATCTTCCACCTTTTTTTTAATCTCCAAATCCTTTATTTGGGAATCCTTTATTTTCTCCATGAGAGTTAGTTAAGAGATCATTTGAGAATGTATTGATAATGTTCCTCCCGTAATGATTCCCATGTCCATCCTCTACAATTCTAAGAAGATTAGATCCTTTTCAATTCTAATCATTGATAAAGATGTAGGATCCCTTCAACTTAGAGCATTTTCCACTTTGTTTTCCTTATTGTGATGGTAGCGGATTGAGTAGTAGTAATCCTTGATGTGATCTATCCATCTTCATTTGCGCATATTAAGTAATTTTTTTATGAATATATATCTTAGGCTCTTGTGATCAGTATATATCTCACACTTCACCCCATAGAGATAATGTCACCAACTTTTCAACACAAAGATCACATCTTCCAACACCAGATCATTCATGGGATTGTTTTCATTATGGATTTTAAGATTCCTTGAGGCGTAGGCTATCAATTTATCATTCTACATCAACACACAACCTAGGACCTTCATCAAAGAATCACTACATACCACAAAAAGTTCACCAGTTGTGGGTAAGGTGTGAACGTGCATAGTGATAGGCCTCCATTTCAATTGCTTGAAGTTCTCTTCCAATTCATCACCCCATGGAAACATTAATCCCTTCCATGTTATATTGGTAATATTGTTAGAAATTTGTGAGAAATTTCTCATAAATCGACGATAATATCCAACTAACCCCAAGAAGTTACGAATATCCATTATCTATGTTGTCCTCGACCATCCCTCAATTGAAGTTGTCTTGGAGGGATCCAAATATAACTCATTGCTTATGATGATATGACCCATGAATGAGACCTCCTTACACTAGAACACACACTTTATGTACTTTTCATAGAGCTTATCCTTTCGCACGATCTCTAGTACAATTCTTAGATGCTCCTCATGATCCTCCTTGGTTTTGGAGTATATTAGAATATCGTCTATAAAGACTTCCACAAATTTGTTGAGGTAATATATAAAGATTATATTCATATATTCCATGAATATTGCTAGATAATTAGTGAGACTGAAAGTCATTACTATGAATTCACAGTGCCCGTATCCTGTACGAAAATCACTCTTGGGGATATCTTCCTTATTCACCCTTAATTGATAATATCCCAATAGAAAATCCACCATGGAAAAAAATAATTCTCCATGAAGCTAATCGAACAAGTCATCAATTTATTGAAGGGGATACTTTTTCATTATTGTGAATTAGTTGGGCTCACAATAATCATTTCAAAGGCACATTGACCCAACCTTATTCTTGACGAAGATGACCAGTACACCCCATGGTGAAGCACTTGCGCGTATAACCCTTTCGTCCAGATTATCCTACAGTTGTTATTTAGCTCCTCAAGTTCCACAACAACTATTCTCTATGGATTCTGGGATATTGGAAACTCCCTTTGTCACAACCCTTCCTCGGGGCCCATGTCATGACTACCCCAGGCCCGCCTTCCATAGGCCCGGGGCTGGCGACTAGCACCAAGGAGAAAATCCCGATAACAGGGAAGGAATTGACTTTGTAAAGTAAACAACCATCACAGAGTAAGCAAGAGAAAAGAGGAAAAGATAAGTAAAAACTATAAAATGTTGTCCTGAAAGTAAAAGGGGCCGGAAATACAAGCCCAACTGTAAAGTACAACTGAAAGGGAAAAACAGCAACTGAAATGAAAAGCCACAGCGTCGAGCCATCCTCTAGAAGTCCCACCTGAGGGGCGAGCACAGATAGCCTCCACAGCTCCTCGGTCCAGCCGTCCACTCCGAGTACATCCCGCCTAGTGGTCCACCACCAGGTACCATCCTACTCTGCAAGCCTCTACCACGATCAGCGATGTCTGTCGTCTGCAACCAACACAACGAAGTGTGGGCATAGCCCGTGTAGGGGTGAGTATAAGATACTCAGTAGGGACCCCGAGACCCCCGAATGTCTCCCGAAATCCACAAAGGATAACCCACAAAGGAAAGATACAATCACGAAGTAACAACCGACACTGCTTAGGTAAATGCCCATACATATACCTAAGTCATCAATTCCCATTCGGCTCCAACATCTGAGCCCAAGCACAACCCAGTCCACACAGGAAAGCAAAACGTATACTCACACAGAATAGCACAACACAATCCATGAAGGAGAGAAAAAGTAATCCAGAAAGGATAGCTCAACACAATCCACAAAATAAAAGTAAACATTAAATCCACATAGGATAGTTCAACACAATCCACAAAGGAGAGTAAATAGTAAATCCACATAGGATAGTTCAACACAATCCACAAAGGAGAGTAACACATGATTCAGCTCACACAGGTAAACGTCGTTGAAAAGGTGAAAGGGATGATCTGATATAGATACTGAATCATCTAAGCTGGGACCCACTAGGGATACAAGACCAGCTGTCTTCATTGATTCCTCTATGCTGGGACCCATATAGGATACAAGACCAGCACTGAATCATCTAAGTTGGGACCCACATAGGATACAAGACCAACACGGCTGGGACCCACATAGGATACACGACCAGCAGTGAATCATCTAAGCTGGGACCCACATAGGATACAAGACCAGCACGGCTGGGACCCACATAGGATACAAGACCAGCACTCTTCAGTGATTCATCTATGCTGGGGCACACATAGCATACAAGAGCAGCACTAAATCATCTAATCTGGGACCCACATAGGATACAAGACCAGCATGGCTAGGACCCACATAGGATACAAGACCAGCACTCCTCATTGTCACAGTCCACTGAGGATCTCTACACAGTCGTCGTCGTCGAAGTCGCAGCCAGCACAAGGGTTCCCGCACACAACAAGCTCGTTCGGGAGGGTCCGCTCCATGAGCCGAGAGTCTGATACATCAACTAACACAATGTCCAGAGTTGATATATCCAAAAGTTCCGTATCGTCAACAGGAACTCAACGTCGCAGACAGCGCGTCAATCGGACACCTGGTCTGAGAGTTATTGGCTTTTTCGTCCCAGGGGCCCGGTTGGTTTTTAAGGCAAAACCAACCCGACCGTACTTCACCTGTATCCAAACCTCGGGCGGAGTATGCCAAAAGTTTCGTCTCACTTAGAGGAATTCAACGAAGTTGATGGCACGTCGATCGGACGTCCGAAGCTCAAGATATGAGCGTTTCCGCTCCGGGGGCCCGGTTGGTTTCGTGTACGAACCAACCCGGCCGAACTCAAAGTATTCCATAACCTTGAGTGTGATATACCGAAATGACCATCTCATTTCAAGGATCTCTATTCAACTGATTGTGCGTCGATCAGAGGTCCGTAGCCCAAGATATGATCATTTGACTGAAAGTTGTCCGAAATTAGGGGGTCTGGGCTCGGCCCTGCCCGACCCAGAACCCCCTGGGTCGGCCGAACTGGGTCAACCAGGCCTGGGTGGCGACTCGGCCCGGCCCGGATGCACGGCCCGACCGGTGGCGCGGCCAGCGCGGCGGCGCGGCAGCGCGAGTGCGCCCAAGGGAGGGGCTACGCCCCTCCTTTATATCAAAATGACGGTCCCCTTTATGGGGTCGCGCCACGTGTGCAACCCAGGGGGTGTAACCCCCCGTATTTTCCCCTGCAACGGCCAGCCAGTGTAGGGCCGGCCGGTTTCTCGCCGTGGGACCCCGTGGTCCCTCGCCTTCCGGTGCCGGGGGCCGGAGTTCCGGCCGCCTTCTTCGAATTCTCCGGTGGGTGGTTTTTCCGGCCGCTACTTCCAGGATGGCTGCAAATTCGTTCAGCACGGCGTGACGACGTCGCGTCCTTCCGCTATGGCCTGACTCTGGCCGCGGCCTCATTCGTACCCTTGACGCAGCGCGACAGCATCTCATTTCTTGGTCGTGGCCCACATCGTTCACGTCTCCTTTCGCTCAAGCGCGGTGCAACGATGCATTACCATCTTCGCTAATCAAAACGAAGAATAGCAAAAAGGGGGGAGGGGTATCGACCGCGTTTGTGCGGACCGATCCCCTCCTGTTTTCTCAATAGTAGTTAGCCGAATCCTAAAACATTTAAACTTCACAATTTATAATTTAAATAAAAATTTGAACATGGCCGTCAGATTTATCATTCTTATTCGAAGGAAAGAAATCACCAACTTAAAATGATTCAAACCCCTACCTCGGTACGTCAATCGAGCCGCGGAAGACGAGCGTCACGGAGGTCGGGCATCGCGGGAAACGAATGTCGATTCCATTTTCGTCGAGTTGTGTTTGAAGAGGAAACGTCATTGGAAGTAGACGTCGCGTTCTTCGGCGGAGATGTTCTTCATTAAAGAACGGTGTTCTTCACGTTCTTCGTCAAAGTTGAAGAAGAAGAAGAATTCCTTTAGCTTTCTCTCCAAAAGATCTCAAACAACCCAAAACTAACCCAAATAAAATAAGTTCCCAACTTATTTTATTATCACAAAATGGATTTTGAAAATTTAAGAGTTTGAAAATAAAAACCCACACTTAACTCACTCAAGTTATTAACAAGAGTTGTAAAAATAAATGAGGAGTTAAGTTGGCACGAATTAAATGGGGGGGTTAAGGAGTTTAAAGGGGGAAGGTGAAAGGTTGGGGCTCGTGTGGGCCCCACCCTTTCAATTATCCACACATGGGATGTTGGGTGGATGTGGGCCCCACCACCAACGTCCCATGGGAGAAAATAACCACCTTGATATAAAATAAAATTGATCCAACAATTTTATTTACTTCTTAATTAAACCCCATTAATTAACATATTCTTCCGCACAATCACAACTACAGTAAAGGTTCCCTTAAGAGATTACCGGCGTTGCGAGTTCATCGGTGCCATCGGTTTTCAATTCAGAGCACCGGTTCAAAAGATAGGAAAACCCTCTCGTTTGTTCACTGAACGTACCCGAGCCAAACTTCGGAAATTGATTCCGGGCACTCCGGGCCTCGGAATCAAGTTCCGTCAGAAACCACATTCTTGTAAAATTCTAAAGAAAATTAACAAAAACAAATTCCCTTGAATTTTACGGGTCTTTTCATTACTCCCACCTTAGGGCTTTACATCCCCGTAAAGATACATCAAAACTAGGGAAACAAATGAGGGTACTGAACACGCATATGAGCCTCCCATTCCCAAGTGCTCTCCTGGAGGTTTCTGTGCTGCCATCTGATGCGCACTAGAGGAATCGACCATCCACGTAGGACCCGCTCATGTCGATCCTCGATCTCCACTTGGACTTCCGCAATAGTCGCCCCATCATCGACGTCATGCTCCCCAAGGTCAATGATATGCGTCGGGTCATGCACATATCTCCTCAGCTGATATACGTGGAAGACGTCGTGCACCCGGTACAACTGAGGTGGTAGAGCCAGACGATAAGCCACCTCGCCAATCTAGCTGAGGACCTGGAAGGGTCCGATGAAGCGCAGAGATAACTTACCGCCTCGGCCAAATCTCCATAATCCATGTCGAGGTGAGACATGCAAGAAGACGTAGTCGCCATCCTCGAACTCTAGTGGCCTCCACCTCATGTCAGCGTATGACTTCTGCCAGCTCTGAACTGTCCTTATCCGCTCCTGGATGTCCTGGACCTTCTCTGATCCCACAAGAACTGCTAAGATTTTTTCGTTGTCGATAAGAGAAATCTGGTCTCATCCCCTAGATGAACCACTTTGTTTACCTAATACAGTCAATCCCGACATGGATGTTACTAATCCATACCAAAGATGACGTCATAAGGCCTCGACGCTACTACCAAGAGATCCAACTGTTACTCTCGCCTCCAAGGGTTGAGTCACACTGTCGGCATTAGTGTGTGGTAACTGGGTCTCCTCCAGTAGATGTCTCACAAGTGAGGGTCAGGTCCACAGTCTATACTGGAACCTCTTAGTAACAACACAAAAAAGGACATGAATGAAAACATCACAAAGGTAAGCGTCTTTTACTATTGAAGATCATAATACAAAGAAACCACACAACAACAACAAGGAAATAGAAGTACAAAGGACGTATCCACTAGTTCCTCTTCTGTCCATCTGCTCCCAGAGCTCCATGATCTAAGGCCTCAGCTGCCTGAAGTTGAGATATCGCATGTCCACCAACTCCCTGCGGTCGGGGTGGACCTCTTGGTGGTGGTGGTGGCAACACATCGAAGTGTATCCCATCATCTGCTACTCGACCAGCTCCTCTGCCTCATCCGCCTGCACCCTGCGGACTACCGTGGCCGAACCTCTATCTGGGAGGTCCCTCTACCACCTGCTTCTCATCTGTAAGACGAGTCGGGCAGTCTCGAGCATTGTGACCTCGCCCGTTGCATGCGTAGCAATGCTTGACCCTCGTGTAGCTGTATCTCCTTCGGGTGACCCGCACAACCGAATCTTCATCCTGAGACTGCCCATCTGATGGTCTGGCCCGTTTGGACCTCTGCGTCACCTGTCTACTGCCAACTGCAGAAGACCCTGCTATGGGCCGTCCTGTGGAGGGCCCTGTCACTGGAGCCTACTCGGCGAGAAAACTCTCCACTAGAAGGGCTCTCTCCAACACCTCTGCATGTGTCGGAATGTTGAGGGAGATCATCGAAGCCCTGATCTCGTGCCTCAGTCCCTACTCGAAGGTCCGGGCCCAGAAGAACGGGTCCCGTACCATATCTGTGGAGTAGCTCGAGAGATCAGTAAATCTCGCCGAGTACTGGGCCAATGTCATGCTGCCCTATCGTAGCTGTAGCAGCTCTTGGATGCGCACCGCACAGAGGGTGGCAGGGACGAACTCGGAGTGGAAGATTCTCTCAAAGTCCATCCAGAGAGGAGATGTCTCGTCGTGCACCTGGAGCATCAAGCTCCACCATCTTCCTGCTTCCGCGTGCAGGAGGCTCACTGCGAGGATCACCATGAGGTCTGCTGGTGTCCTCACTAATCTGAAAAACCCATACAACTGCCTCCAGCCAGTCCTCGGCGGCCTTAGGGTCCGTCTCCCCACGGAACATGGGCAGTCGCTGGTGCTGGAACTCATGCAGTGCACTAAGGCGACGTGCATCGTCAGCGACTGGGGCTTCTATCATCGGTGGCTCGGCGGGTAAAGGTACCGCCGGTGCCTCTGCTGACAAGGAACCCTGCACCGAGGCCTTGTCGCTCGGTGGTCTGTCATCACGCTCCACTCTCAGAACCCTAACTGGCAGCTGTCGTGGGGCCATCCTAAAAAGAAACTGGTGTGCCACGGTCAGAAATTTATACCTGGTGAGCTAACACAAGTAATCACAAAGAAAACTTGAACACACATGAAATTAATGTTTTCGTGCATTAAGTCGGAAATCAGAAGTCAGGGTCCGGGTGTACGGATACATCGGCCACCGCACCAACACTAGACTCCCTGGACTGATAACCACACCCAATACACTGAACATTATTGCTTCACATAGAAGAGAAATCAGAATCGGCGGTAGAACAGAACTCCTTTGATACCAATTTGTCACGACCCGTCCTCGGGGCCCATGTCATGACTACCCCAAGCCAGCCTTCCATAGGCCAGGGGCTGGCGACTAGCACCAAGGCGTAAATCCCAATAACAGGGAAGGAATTGCCTTTTTAAAGTGAACAACCATCACAGAGTAAGAATGTCACATACATAACTTATTTTAAAGTTATTTTTAATTTATTTACCATTCATTCTTTGTTTTGGGGGGTTTCCAATGTTTATATGGAGAATGGGTGAGTTTTCATGAATTGGGCCAAACCGTGAGCCCAATTCCAGATTTAAAAAAAATGTTTCTTTTATAACATTTTAATTTATCAATATTTTTCAGTCATTCCAACTCCTAAATGTCCTACCCTGATATATTAACACAAAATTTAAATTTGGAGGCATTATAAATCCATAATCAAGGGGGATTTGGGTTTTTATTTGAGAATTGGGGCAACCCGAAAGCCCATTTTCCAGTTTTAAATGGTTTCTTTAATATTTTAATATCTTATTCATTATAATTAATTTTTCTGTGATTATACCTCCCCCTAGACCCTAAGAAGCCCATGCGCGCTCTCATTCATTTTCCCCCTCTTTGGAGCTCGTTTTCATCGCGATTTTGTGCTGAAATTCATAGGGTTTCTAAAATCGGGCAGATTTGAGGAGGTAAGTTATTTCCATCATAACTCTCTCAATTCTTACTCTTTTTCCCCCATTCCAGTTCCTATATGATCTAATAATCCTTATTCGAACATCCATTTAATGGTTGGATGTTTTCAAATTCAGATTCTGGTGGATTTTTGGTCGTTTTATTCAAGATTGTTTTGAGTAAGTGTTTCTCTCTTCAATTTTTCATTCTCCTTAGGGTTTCCTCCCTCTTTCATTATGTTCTAAATTGTCCAGAAGTTAGGGTTCGATCCTAAGGTCTGATTTGGTATCTTTTGGTTCAATGTTTGGTGGTCTAGGTCTGGATTTATATTCCTTGTGGTGCGGTGGTGGTGCGCTTAAGGTTTCGCACCAAGTTTTGAGGGTTTCAATTCAAAAGGTAGGTGATTCCATGTGTAACCATTTTATGATGAGTTAGCTTGCTTGGATTATTAATTTAGTATGTTTATAATCTGTTTTGTGTGTTGTGAAAACTGTTTTTGACGAATTTGGTTAAACATATAATTTATAGTTGTATTTTAACTTGAAATTGGGTACTTTTCTTGTGTGACTCTTGGGGTAATGTTTGGGTTTAGATTATAACATATTAAAGTGATTTTTTAGTCTTTAAATGGGCTGAAAATTCTGGTTTGGTAATGCCTTATTATCATGTGGGCGTTTTAAAGAGATTGTTGATTGAGTTTAAGGTGTAAAATTGTGTTGTACTTCTTGAAGGTGATTTATGAAAACGTGTGTTTTTCATGTGTATCTTTGTGGTATTATTTGATGTATTTTTATAACAATTGGGGGTGCTTTAATAATTTTTTTAGGGCTGAATGTTCTTTTTTGGATTGTTACTGGTATGATTTTGGTTTTGAATGAGGGGTTTGAAATGGGTTTAGTGTGAAAAAATGGTTATACCTCTTGGGTTTGTTTTATAAAAATTGAAAATGTTTTATTTGGTTAAACAAATTTGGGAAAGGGTGTATATGTACTGTTTGGGTGAGTGTGTTCACCCAATGTGGGTTTTTTAAAGGTAAAGTGCTGATTTGAGATTTCAAACATTTTTAGAATGTTTTATAAATTGCCGAAATGTTTTACTAAATTGTGTTTTGTGTGCGAAACACGGGCGTGGGATGTTTCGTGTGAGTTTATTGATAAAATGAATTGTGGAGTTGAGAAGGGTATTATATGACATATGTGTGCGTTGTTATGTGAGTTAAATATCTTGTAATGGTTTTATAAAATCGTTTAAAGGATTTGTGGAAGTGTTAAAGAAATGTGACAAGTGTTGTAGGTAATTTTGGTGTTAGTTTGATTTCAAAATGAATTTGAATGAAAAGTGGAATTTTTGACTTGTTTGATGTACATGGGGCTGTTTGGTTAATGTATGATGTGGAAGTGAAATTTTCATGTGAAAACTATACTTCGTGGATTGTTGAACTTGTTTGAGCACAAAGGGAAAACCCGTGTATCTAGGTGGGTGGACATGTACTAGTATGCTAGTGAATCTGTGGGGTTCGGCCTCAGTTTCACTTAGCAAGATTGACGCTTACAACTCTAACTAAACAATGATGATGATGATTAGGGACCAATAGGTTATGGGTATGATCCCTACTAGTGGCTCGTGCATGAAAACATATATTTTTTGTGGTTACTCTCCCCGAGATACGAGGTACCTGGGACCCACAACTAGCTAGTGCCTAGGGGTTATTTCCTATTACTTGTGCTCATTAGATCCTTTGTACTTACCGTCAGCATAGGGTATTGTTGGCTGGAAAATAAAGTAGATTTGTTATTTATTTAAAATTTTTTGGTCCTTTAAAATTATCCCACATGAAAACTGTTTTCATGTATTATTGCATCCTTTAGAAAATTGTAACTAACATTTCTTATTTACAAAACATACAATGCATTTTTTTCATGAAATGTTTATCACATGGAATCTCTTAGAGGTGGTATCCTACTGGGCTCTCGCTCACACCCTACTTACACCTATGGGTGTAAGTAGACTCACTTATTTTATGTCACAGGTTTGGGTACAGGTTTTATACCATTGGTTGAGGTTTTTAGCTGTCCATTGGGATGTAGTGTCATAGAGATGGCTTGAGGGCAGTTTCTCTTTCCATGTGTAGGTTCTTGGGCTGTCCTTATTTGGTTTTGTACCATTGTAATGGTCTTCAAACATAGTTTTAACTTATGTATTTCAGTTCTGAAATTCTGTAAAAGACGGTTTTAGTTGAAAAATCCAGATTTGTTTTATTGAGTTTGTTTGTTGTTTAATGTTTATAAAATTGGGTGAATCTTTCCCAATTATCATGATATGATAAATGGTGACTTGTGCCATCCCGTGGGGATTGGGAATGCCCTTCGGGCCTTGGCACATGCTGGGTTTGGTGCTGTTTTGATGGCGACCAGATCCGGTTCATGACAAAATATTATCAAAGGAGGTTCTGGTTAACTCTTTGGGTCACGTTATTTAGGGAACAGTCAGGATAGTATAAATTTAGGATTATTGGGACTTGGTAGTTCGGTTATGGTTAGTGTGCCTGATCACCACACCTCATGACAGGATTCGATTCGCCAGGGGAAGTTGGGATTTATCTAATTCCTTTGGTTTTCTTGATTTGATGATGATTATGGGAAATGAAAAGAGATTTGGGTTAATGGTCTTAGTGAGCTCACAGGGCCTGGCAAGCCATGTGAAGCCGGAGATATTCCCTAGAACACTATCGTTGACCGTGAAGTGATTGGAATATGGCCACCAACCATATTTCCAAGTCACCCATTGAAACTAGTTTCCTCTCACATTGTTTTGTGCTTTAGTTTTGAAATCTTGGCACTTTCGTTTTAAGGTGACTTGGTTTTAAGAAGTGTATAGTTTTTATGAAACGATTTTCAAATAAAGAAAGAATGGTTTGGTTTATGAAATGGCGGAACTGAATTTGAAAAATTGTTTTGAAATGTAAAATGGTGTGCTTACACTTCTTTGAAAGCAGGAACTATATTGATGTTGGTTTTGAAAAGTGTTTCCAATTGAGTTTTCTAAACAATCAGAGTGTGTTTTAATGGGATGAGATGTTTTGAAATTGATGTGAATATCTTTAAAGTGAGTTATTTTCAAAATGGTTGTGACTTTCTGAAATTTTTTGTAAGATGTGAGTTGGGATTTTGATCTCGTGGTTAGCGATTTTGAGAAAAAAAGAGGTGTTGGTTGACCATTTTGGTTTTGAAAAGTGGAAAGAATTCTTGTTTTAACCATTGGTATTTTTGTGAGCAACCACATGCATGGGGTTATATGAGAATATGGATGATTGATGACACGATTGGATGAGTGTCGAGATTGATATGAGGAGGGTGCCCGGTGTGGCAGAGAAACATGCATGTGTAAGGCCCATGGGGTACCATTGGTGGATGCGCTAACCGTTGAACAATTTGTTTTCAAAGAAATGTTTTTAAAGAGAAACATGAAGACTTCATGAATTGTTTGGAATGGTTTATATTATGGGTTTTTGGAAAATGTTGATGTTGTGGGATGTTTTGAGTCCAAGAACCCCTCCTGTTTGAACTGCGTTTTGGGTTTGGGTTTGGTCAAAAAGTTGTGTTATAGGGACAGTTAGTGGTCTCTTTTGAAAAATGTTTTGGGACGCCATTATGATGGTTCCCTTCATGTGTTTGGATCTGGTTTGTGGTATATCTTGACTAATGGACCATATTGGTTGGGTCCATGGGTTCAACCGTTGGATAAGGTACACCCCCATTAAAGGTTAGTGCACAACTGAAGTGCAACCAGGATTGTTTCTCCATTTTAAGAACCTCCAGTTGATCAATATAAGGAATATTTTTTCTTGAGATTTTGAGATTGAGTCTACACCCATTCCTTTATTTGATTTTTAGATCCTCTTGTAACGGGAGAGTGCTTGTGGAAGGGTGAAAGAGACCATAGTTTCTTATGTTTCCTGATTCATCGAAGGTGGATGTGGTCTACGGTTGTTAGTGTGGATGAGTGTCTCAATGGTGTCTAAGAGGGCCTTTGGGGTTCTTCAAAGTTTCATTGAAGCAGGAGTTCATGTTAAACCACCAGTGTGGGAAATATGGTCATGATAGGATATTGTGGCCACATTCTAGAATTGTGTATTGTTTGGTGATGTTGTATAAGGTCCCTCTCCATGCATTGTTTATATCAGTTGCAATGGCCGTGTTTAGTGATGACTTATGATGTCATGTGATCGATTAACCATATTGGTGAAAGTCGTGAAATCCTACGAGAGTCCCTATTGTGTTGGGTGAATGTATCCCTTGGAAAAACTTCAAAATCATCCATTTTAGAGGAAGGTGAGTGTAGGTGTTCTTTAATTCTATTGTTTATCACCTGAAGAAACAAGGTGTGATGTGTGTGCGTCTTCTTAGCCCTTGTTTCAGTGAAATATCGGGATATGGTAAAGTGAGTATAGAATTTTTAATGTCTGGAAAACTTATCTTGGGTTGCGGTGTAGTTGTTGGTGGCACCGAATGAAGAATTATCATTCATTGGGTTTCCGAAGACTAACTGTGAGGCCGAAGATGCTTCAATCATTTGATCTCCAACCATAGGTCTCGGAGAGAAGCTGGCTCGTAGTCAGGGGAAATCACAGGGTCATTTAAAACCTTGTACAAAGTCCTATCCTAAATATGAAATATAGGTTGAGTTTAAACCTTTGGTATCATTATCTTTCTTATCTTGTTCACATTTCGTGGAAATAGATGGAGGGCCTTGTACCCATGACATTTCCCAATGTCATTCCCTCCCCCATTGGTTTTCATTGAGACTTTGGAGAATGGTTGGAAATTTGGATAGACATGCTGAGCACATAGTTTGTGAATGATTAAGAGAGACTGTGTGACTGAAAGACATGTAGGAATATTGATCAGCACAGTTAGTTCACGGTTTCACAAACTGTGCGGACTAACCATGTGACCATCCCAAATCTTGAAATTTTTGGGTCTTTCTGTGCCGGCCTATACTGGTCGATTAAGATGGTTGGTTCTTATGGTGGGGATAACCACTATGATTCTCATGTATGTTTCTTAGGAAATTTTGAATGGAAGTCTACACTAGGTACCGGGGAGTCCGTTCAGGCCTCCCCCTATTAGTGTCCTGATTCTGTCTCGAAAAATAAATATTAGTTGTCTCTTATGGTGGGGAGCATATTAATGTCCCCCCATAACAGTAACTTAGACTTATCTATGGTTTTGGCTTAGTGTAGATAGTCTCGATCGGATATATCTAGCTACCAACATCTTCCTTGAGTAAACGTTGGGATTGTAGAGCGCCCAATGGTTTAGTTAATGTAATGTAAGTGTAACCTTGTTCAAAGTTGTTGTTCGTTTGGGTGAATTTCTTTAGTCTTGTTCGGATAGTGTTTGAAGAATTTTATTTTGGGATAAATTATGAATGTTATTGATCCTTTCAAGAAAGTGGTGTAAGTTTTGGTTGTGAGATTAATCCTTCCTTAATTGATCACTGGAGGTGTTTTGGCCTTTGGTGGTGAAACCTCGCAAGGGAGTACCTATTGGTTTCTCAGTGGGGTTTGGTTGTTCCTTTAACCTTGCTGCGACTTTCCGGGGCAGAAAGTTTTCAAGGTGGGGAGAATTTTCACATACATAACTTATTTTAAAGTTATTTTTAATTTATTTTCCATTCATTCTTTGTTTTGGAGGTTTCCAATGTTTTTATGGAGAATAGGTGAGTTTTCATTAATTGGGCCAAACCGTGAGCCCAATTCCAGATTTAAAAATAATTTTTGTTTCTTTTATAAATTTTTCATTTTTTAATATTTTTCCTACATTCCAACTCCAAAATGTCCTACCCTGATATATTAACACAAAATTTAAATTTGGAGCCATTATAAATGCATAATCATGGGGGATTTGAGTTTTTATTTGAGAATTGGGGCAACCCGAAAGCCCATTTTTCAGTTTTAAATGGTTTCTTTAATATTTTAATATCTTATTTATTATAATTAATTTTTTGGTGATTCCACCTCCCCCTCGACCCTAAGAATCCCAGACACGCTCTATTTCATTTCCCCCCCTCTTTTGAGCTTGTTTGCATCGTGATTGAGTGCTGAAATGCTTAGGGTTTCTAAAATCGGGCAGATTTGAGGAGGTAAGTTATTTCCATCATAACTCTCTCAATTCATACTCTTTTCCCCCATTCCAGTTCCTATATGATCTAATAATCCTTATTCAAACATCCATTGATGGTTGGATGTTTTCAAATTCAGATTATGGTAGATTTTGGGTCGTTTTATTCAAGATTGTTTTGAGTAAGTGTTTCTCTCTTCAATTTTTCATTCTCCTTAGGGTTTCCTCCTTTTTTCATTATGTTCTAAAATGTCCAAAAGTTAGGGTTAGATCCTAAGGTCTGATTAGGTATCTTTTGGGTCAATATTTGGTGGTCTAGGTCTGGATTTATATTCCTTGTGGTGCGGCGGTGGTGCGCTTAAGGTTTCGCACCATGTTTTGAGGGTTTCGACTCAAAAGGTAGGTGATTCCATGTGTAACCATTTTATGATGAGTTATCTTGCATGGTTTATTAATTTATTATGTTTATAATCTGTTTTGTGTGGTGTGAAAACTGTTTTTGATGAATTTGGTTAAACATATAATTTTTTGTTGTATTTTAGCTTGAAATTGTGTACTTTTCATGTGTGACTCTTGGGGTAATGTTTGGGTTTAGTTTATAACATATTAAAGTGATTTTCTAGTCTGGAAATGGGATGAAAATTATGGTTTGGTAATTCCTTATTATCATGTGGGCCTTGGAAAGTTATTGTTGATTGAGTTTAAGGTGTAAAATTGTGTTGTACTTCTTGAAGGGGATTTATGAAAACGTGTGTTTTCATGTGTATCTTTGTGGTATTATTTGATGTATTTTTATAGCACATGGGGGTGCTTTAATAAGTGTTTTAGGGCTGAAATTTATGTTTTGGATTGTTATTGGTATGATTTTGGTTTTGAATGAGGGGTTTGAAATTGGTTTAGTGTGAAAAAAATGGTTATACCTCTTGGGTTTGTTTTATAAAAATTGAAAATGTTTTATTTGGTAAAACAAAGTTGGGAAAGGGTGTATATGTACTGTTTGGGTGAGTGTGTTTACCCAATGTGCGTTTTTGAAAGGTAAAGTGATGATTTGAGATGTCAAACATTTTTAGAATGTTTTATAAATTGCCGAAATGTTTTACTAAATTGTGTTTTGTGTGCGAAACAAGGGCGTGGGATGTTTCGTGTGAGTTTATTGATAAAATGAATTGTGGAGTTGAGAAGGGTATAATGTGACATGTGTGTGGGTTGTTATGTGAGTTGAATATCTTGTAATGGTTTTATAAAATCGTTTAAAGGATTTGTGGAAGTGTTAAAGAAATGTGACAAGTGTTGTAGGAAATTTTGGCGTGAGTTTGATTTCAAAATGCATTTGAATGAAAAGTGGAGTTTTTGACTTGTGTGATGTACATGGGGATGTTTGGTTAATGTGTGATGTGGAAGTGATATTTTCATGTGAAAACTATACTTCTTGGATTGTTGAACTTGTTTGAGCACAAAGGGAAAACCCAGGTATCTAGGTGGGTGGATGTGTACTAGTATGCCAGTGAATCTGTGGGGTTTGGCCTCAGTTTCACTTAGCAATATTGACGCTTACAACTGTAACTAAACAATGATGATGATTATTGGGGACCAGTAGGTTATGGGTATGATCCCTACTAGTGGCTCGTGCACGAGAACGAATATTTTTTGTGGTTACTCTCACCGAGATACGAGGTACCTGGGACCCACAACTAGCTAGTGCCTAGGGGTTATTTCCTATTACTTGTGCTCATTAGATCCTTTGTACTTACCATCGACATACGGTATTGTTGGCTGGAAAATTCAGTATCTTTGTTATTTATTTTAAAATTTTTGGTCCTTTAAAATTATCCCATATGAAAACTATTTTCATTTATTATTGCATCCTTTAGATAAATGTAACTAGCATTTCTTATTTACAAAACATGCAATGCTTTTTTGTCATGAAATGTATATCACATGGAATCTCTTAGAGGTGGTATCATACTGGGCTTTTGCTCACACCCTACTTACACATTTGTGTGTATGTAGACTCTCTTATTTTATGTCACAGGTTTGGGTACCAGTTTTATGCCATTGGTTGAGGTTTTTAGTTGTCCATTGGGATGCAGTGTCATGGAGATGGCTTGAGGGCGGTTCCTCTTTCCATGTGGAGGTTTTTGGGCTATCCTTGTTTGGTTTTGTACCATTGTAATGGTCTTTAAACATAGTTTTACCTTATGTATTTCAGTTCTGAAATTTTGTAAAAGACAGTATTAGTTGAAAAATCCAGATTTGTTTTATTGAGTTTGTTTGTTGTTTAATGGTTTTAAAATTGGGTAAATCGTTTCCAATTATCATGATATGATACCCAGTCACTTGTTCCATCCCGTGGGGATCGGGAACGCCCTTCGGGCCTTGGCACGGGCTGGGTTTGGTGCTGGTTTGATGGCGACCAGATCTGGTTCGTGACAAAATGGTATCAAAGGAGGTTCTGGTTAACTCTTTGGGTCACGTTATTTAGGGAACAGTCGGGATAGTATAAATTTAGGATTGTTGGGACTTGGTAGTTCGGTTATGGTTAGTGTGCCTGATCACCACACCTCATGACAGGATTCGAGTCACCAGGGGAAGTCGGGATTTATCTAATTCCTTTGGCTTTCTTGATTTGATGATGATTATGGGAAATGAAAAGAGATTTGGGTTAATGGTCTCAGTGAGCTCGCAGGGCCTGGCAAGCCATGTGAAGCCGGAGATATTCCCTAAAACACTCTCTGTGATAGTGAAGTGATTGGAATATGGCCGCCAACCATATTTCCAAGTCACCCACTGAAACTAGTTTCATCTCGCATTGTTTTGTGCTTTAGTTTTGAAATCTTGGCACTTTGGTTTTAAGGTGACTTGGTTTTAAGAAGCGTAAAGTTATTATGAAATGATTTTCAAATAAAGAGGGAATGTTTTGGTTTATGAAATGGAAAAAATGAATTTTCAAAATTGTTTTGAAATGTAAAATGGTGTGCTTACACTTCTTTGAAAGCAGGAACTATATTGAAGTTGGGTTTGAAAAGTGTTTCCAATAGAGTTTTCTAAAAAATCAGAGTGTGTATTAGTGAGAGGATATGTTTTGAAATTGATGTCAATATCTTGAAAGTGAGTTATTTTCAAAATGGTTGTGACTTTCTGAAAATTTTTGTAAGATGTGAGTTGGGATTTTGATCTTGTGGTTAGCGGTTTTGAGAAAAAAGGATGTGTTGGTTGACCATTTTGGTTTTGAAAAGTGGAAAGAATTCTTGTTTTAACCTTTGGTATTTTCGTGAGCAACCACATGAATGGGGTTATATAGGAATATGGATGATTAGTGACATGATTGGATGAGTGTCGAGATGGATATGAGGAGGGTGCCCGGTGTGGCACAAAAACATGCATGTGTAAGGCCCATGGGGTACCATTGGTGGATGCGCTAACCGTTGAACCATTTGTTTTCAAAGAAATGTTTTTAAAGAGAAACATGAAGACTTTATGAATTGTTTGGAATGGTTTATATTATGTGTTTTTGGAAAATTTTGATGTTGTGGGATGTTTTGAGTCCAAGAACCCCTCCTGTTTGAACTGCGTTTTGGGTTTGGGTTTGGTCAGTAAGTTGTGTTATAGGGACAGTTAGTGGTCTCTTTTGAAAAATGATTTGGGATGCCTTTATGATGGTTCCCATCATGTGTTTGGATCTGGTTTTTGGTATATCTTGACTAATGGACCATCTTGGTTAGGTCAATGGGTTCAACCGTTGGATAAGGTACACCCCCATTAAAGGTTAGTGCACAACTGAAGTGCAACCAGGATTGTTTCTCCATTTGAAGAACCTCCAGTTGATCAATATAAGGAATATTTTTTCTTGAGATTTTTTGATTGAGTCTACACCCATTCCTTTCATTGATTTTTATATCCTCTTGTAACGGGAGAGTGCTCGTGGAAGGGTGAAAGAGACCATAGTTTCTTATGTTTCCTGATTCGTCGAAGGTGGATGTGGTCTACGGTTGTTAGTGTGGATGAGTGTCTCGATGGTGTTTAAGAGGGACTTTGGGGTTCTTCAAAGTTTCTTTGAAGAATGAAATCATGTTAATCCACCAGTGTGGGAAATATGGTCATGATAGGATATTGTGGCCACATTCTAGAATTCTGTGTTGTTTGGGGATGTTGTATAAGGTCCCTCTCCATGCATTGTTTATATCAGTTGCAATGTCCATGTTTAGCGATGCCTTATGATGTCATGTGATCGATTAACCATATAGGTGAAAGTCGTGAAATCCTACGAGAGTACCTATTGTGTTGGGTGAATGTATCCCTTGGAAAAAATTCAAAATCTTCCATTTTAAAGGAAGGTGAGTGTAGGTCTTCTTTAATTCTATTGTTTATCACCTGAAGAAATAAGGTGTGATGTGTGTGCGTATTCTTAGCCCTTGTTTCAGTGAAATATCGGGATAGGGTAAAGTGAGTATGGAATTTTTAATGTTTGGAAAACTTATCATGGGATTTGGTGTAGTTTTTGGTGGCACCGAAAGAAGAATTCTCATTCATTGGGTTTCTGAAGACTAACTGTGAGGCCGAAGATGCTTCAATCATTTGAGCTCCAACCATAGGTCTCAAAGAGAAGCTGGCTCGTAGTCAGGGGAAATCATAGGGTCATTTAAAACCTTGTACAAAGTTCTATCCTAAATATGAAATATAGGATGAGTTTAAACCTCTGGTATCATTATCATTCTTCTCTTGTTCACGTTTGGTGGAAATAGATGGAGGGCCTTGTACCCGTGACATTTCCCAATGTCATTCCCTCCCCCTTTGGTTTCCATTGAGTCTTTGGAGAATGGTTGGAAATTTGGATAGACATGCTGAGCACATAGTTTGTGAATGATTAAGAGAGACTGTGTGACTGTAAGCTATGTAGGAAGATTGATTAGCACAGCTAGTTCACGGTTTCACAAACTGTGCGGACTAACCATGCGACCTTCCCAAATCTTGAAATTTTTGGGTCTTTCTGTGCCGGCTTATACTGGTCGATTAAGATGGTTGGTTCTTATGGTGGGGATAACCACTATGATTATTATGTATGTTCCTTAGGAAATTTTGAATGGAAGTCTACCATAGGTACCATGGAGTACGTTCAGGCCTCCCCCTATTAGTGTCCTGATTCTGTCTCGAAAAAAAATATTGGTTGTCTCTTATGGTGGGGAGCATATTAATGTCCCCCCATACCAGTAACTTAGATTTATCTATGGTTTTGGATTGGTGTAGATAGTCTCGTTCGGATATATCTAGCTACCAACATCTTCCTTGAGTAAACGTTGGGACAAGAGAGCGCCCAATGGTTTAGTTAAAGTAAGGTAAGTGTAACCTTGTTCAAAGTTGTTGTTCCTTTGGGTGAATTGCTTGAGTCTGGTTTGGATAGTGTTTGAAGAGTTTTATTTTGGGATAAATTATGAATGTTATTGATCCTTTCAGGAAAGTGGTGTATGTTTTGTTTGTGAGAGTAATCCTTCCTTAATTGATCACTGGAGGTGTTTTGGCCTTTGGGGGTGAAACCTCGCAAGGGAGTACCTATTGGTTTCTCAGTGGGGTTTGGTTGTTGCTTTAACCTTGCTGCTACTTTCTGGGGCGGAAATTTTTCAAGGTGGGGAGAATTTTCAGATACATAACTTATTTTAATGTTATTTTTAATTTATTTTCCATTAATTCTTTGTTTTGGGGGTTTCCAATGTTTTTATGGATAATAGGTGAGTTTTCATGAATTGGGCCAAACCGTGAGCCCAATTCCAGATGTAAAAATAATGTTTGTTTCTTTTATAACTTTTTCGTTTTTTAATATTTTTCAGTAATTCCAACTCCAAAATGTCCTAACCTGATATATTAACACAAAATATAAATTTGGAGCCATTATAAATACATAATAATGGGGGATTTCGGTTTTTGTTTGAGAATTGGGGAAACCCAAAAGCCCATTTTCCAATTTTAAATGGTTTCTTTAATATTTTAATATCTTATTCATTATAATTAATGATTCGGTGATTCCACCTCCCCCTCGACCCTACGAAGCCCAGGCGCGCTCCCATTCATTTTCCCCCCTCTTTGGAGCTCGTTTGCATCGCGATTGAGTGCTGAAATTCTTAGGGTTTCTAAAATCGGGCAGATTTGAGGAGGTAAGTTATGTCCATCATAACTCTCTCAATTCATACTCTTTTTCCCCCATTCCAGTTCCTATATGATCTAATAATCCTTATTCGAACATCCATGGAATGGTTTGATGTTTTAAAATTCAGATTCTGGTGGATTTTGGGTCGTTTTATTCAAGATAGTTTTGAGTAAGTGTTTCTCTCTTCAATTTTTCATTCTCCTTAGGGTTTCCTCACTCTTTCATTATGTTCTAAAATGTCCAGAAGTTAGGGTTCGATACTAAGGTCTGATTTGGTATCTTTTGGGTCAATTTTTGGTGGTGTAGGTCTGGATTTATATTCCTTGTGGTGCGGCGGTGGTGTGCTTAAGGTTTCGCACCAAGTTTTGAGGGTTTCGACTCAAAAGGTAGGTGATTCCATGTGTAACCATTTTATGATGAGTTATCTTGCTTGGTTTATTAATTTAGTATGTTTATAATCTGTTTTGTGTGGTGTGAAAACTGTTTTTGATGAATTTGGTTAAACATATAATTTTTAGTTGTATTTTAGCTTGAAATTGGGTACTTTTCATGTGTGACTCTTGGGGTAATGTTTGGGTTTAGTTTATAACATATTAAAGTGATTTTTTAGTCATGAAATGGGATGAAAATTCTGGTTTGGTAATTTCTTATTATCATGTGGGCCTTGAAAAGAGATTGTTGATTGAGTTTAAGGTGTAAAATTGTGTTGTACTTCTTGAAGGTGATTTATGAAAACGTGTGTTTTTCATGTGTATCTTTGTGGTATTATTTGATGTATTTTTATAACACTTGGGGGTTCTTTAATAATTGTTTTAGGGCTGAAAGTTCTGTTTTGGATTGTTATTGGTATGATTTTGGTTTTGAATGAGGGGTTTGAAATGTGTTTAGTGTGCAAAAAATGGTTATACCTCTTGGGTTTGTTTTATAAAAATTGAAAATGTTTTATTTGGTTAAACAAAGTTGGGAAAGGTTGTATATGTAATGTTTGGGAGAGTGTGTTCACCCAATGTGGGTTTTTTGAATGGTAAAGTGCTTATTTGAGATGTCAAACATTTTTAGAATGTTTTATAAATTGCCGAAATGTTTTACTAAATTGTGTTTTGTGTGCGAAACACGGAAGTGGGATGTTTCATGTGAGTTTATTGATAATATGAATTGTGGAGTTGAGAAGGGAATTATGTGACATGTGTGTGGGTTGTTATGTGAGTTGAATATCTTGTAATGGTTTTATAAAATCGTTTAAAGGATTTGTGGAAGTGTTAAAGAAATGTGACAAGTGTTGTAAGAAATTTTGGTGTGAGTTTGATTTAAAAATGCATTTGAATGAAAAGTGGAATTTTTGACTTGTGTGATGTACATGGGGCTGTTTGGTTAATGTGTGATGTGGAAGTGATATTTTCATGTGAAAACTATACTTCTTGGATTGTTGAACTTTTTTGAGCACAAAGGGAAAACCCGGGTATCTAGGTGGGTGGACGTGTACTATTACGCTAGTGAATCCGTGGGGTTTGGCCTCAGTTTCACTTAGCAAGATTGACGCTTACAACTCTAACTAAAAAATGATGATGATGATTGAGGACCACTAGGTTATGGGTATGATGCCTACTAGTGGCTCGTGAATGAGAAAAGATATTTTATGTGGTTACTCTCACCGAGATACGAGGTACCTGGGACCCACAACTAGCTAGTGCCTAGGGGTTATTTCCTATTACTTGTGCTCATTAGATCCTTTGTACTTACCGTCGGCATACGATATTGTTGGCTGGAAAATTCAGTAGCTTTGTTATTTATTTTAACATTTTTGGCCCTTTGAAATTATCCCACATGAAAACTGTTTTCATTTATTAGTGCATCCTTTAGAAAATTGTAACTAGCATTTCTTATTTACAAAACTTGCAATGATTTTTTGTCATGAAATGATTATCACATGGAATCTCTTAGAGAAGGTATCCTACTGGGCTTTCGCTCACACCCTACTTACACCTTTGGGTGTAAGTAGACTCGCTTATTTTATGTCACATTTTTGGGTACAGGTTTTATGCCAAATGTTCCGTCTCACTTAGAGGAATTCAACCAAGTCGACGGCACGTCGATCGGACGTCTGAAGCTCAAGATATGAGCGTTTCCGCTCCAAGGGCCAGGTTGGTTTCGTATACGAACCAACCCGGCCGAACTAAAAGTATTCCAAAACCTTGAGTGTGATATACTAAAACGACCGCCTCGTTCCAAGGATCGCTACGCAACTGAAGGTGCGTCGATCGGAGGTCACTAGCCTATGATATGGGAATTTAACCGAAAGTAGTCTGAAATTAGGGGGTCTGGGCCCGGCCCAGCCCGACCCAGTACCCCCGGGGTCGGCCGAACCGGGTCAACCCGGCCCGGGCGGTGACCCGGCCCGACGACCCGGCCCGGCCGGCAGTGCGGCGGCGTGGCCAGCGTGCCGCGCGACTGCGCCCAAGGGAGGGGCTACGCCCCTCCTTTATTTCAAAACGGCGGCCCCCTTTAAGGGGTCGCACCACGTGTGCAACCCGGGGGTTGTAACCCCCCGGCTTTTCCCCTGCAATGGTCGGCCATCGCAGGGCCGGCTGGTTTCTTGCCGCGGGACCCCGTGGTCCCGCGCCTTCCGGCGCCGGCGGCCGGAGTTCCGGCCGCCTTCTTCGAATTCTCTGGTGGGTGGTTTTTCTGACCGCTACTTCCAGGATGGCTGCAAATTCGTTCGGCCCGGCGTGAAGATGTCGCGTCCTTCTGCCGTGGCCCGACTCCAGCCACAGCCTCGTTCGTACCCTTGACGCTGCGCGACGATGTCGCATTTCTTCATCGTGGCCCGCATCGTTCACGTCTCCTTTTGCTCAAGCGCGGTGCAACGATGCATTACCGTCTTCGCTAATCAAAACGAAGAACAGAAAAAAAGGGGGAGGGGTATCGACCGTGTTTGTGCGGACCGATCCCCTCCCGTTATCTCGATACCAGTTGGCCGAAACGTAAAACATTTAACATTCACAATTTTTAATTTAAATAAAAATTGGAACATGGTCGTCAGATTTATCTTTCTTATTCGAAGGAAAGAAATCACCAACTTAAAAAGATTCAAACCCCTACCTCGGTAAGTCAATCGAGTCGTGGAAGATGTGCGTCGCGGAGGTCAGGCGTTGCGGGAAACGAATGTCGATTCCGTTGTCGTCGAGGTGCATTCGAAGAGGAAACGTCGTTGGAAGTAGACGCCACGTTCTTCGGCGGAGATGTTCTTCGTTGAATAACGGTGTTCTTCGCGTTCTTCGTCGAAGTTGAAGAAGAATAAGACTTCCTTTATCTTTCTCTCCAAAATTTTTCAAACAACCCAAAACTAACCCAAATAAAATAAGTTCCCAAATTATTTTATTATCACAAAACGGCTTTTAAAAATTTAAGAGTTTGAAAAAAAACACACACTTAACTCACTCAAGTTGTTAACATGAGTTGTAAAACTAAATGAGGAGTTAAGTTGGCAAGACTTAAATGGGGGGGTTAAAGAGTTTAAAGGGGGAAGGTGAAAGGTTGGGGCTCGTGTGGGCCCCACCCTTTCAATTATCCACACATGGGCAGTTGGGTGGATGTGGGCCCCACCACCAACTTCCCATGGGAGAAATTAACCACCTTGATATAAAATAAAATTGATCCAACAATTTTATTTACTTCTTAATTAAACCCCATTAATTAACTTCTTCTTCCGCACAAACGCAACTACGATAAAGGTTCCCTTAAGCGATTACCGACGTTGCGAGTTCATCACTGCCATTGGTTTTCAATTCCGAGCACCGGTTCAAAAGATAGGAAAACACGCTCGTTCGTTCACTGAACGTACCCTAGCCAAACTTCGGAAATTGATTCCGGGCACTCCGGGCCTCGGAATCAAGTGCTGTCAGAAACCGCATTCTTGTAAAATTCCAATGAAAATTAAGAAAAAAAAATTCTCTTGAATTTTACGGGTCTTTACACCCTGCGTATAAGGCCAATTGATAATTTAACATCTCTTCTTGGAGGAAGACTATAAAATTCCTCGAGAAACACTTCAACAAAATCGCTCATGATAGGCATGTATTCAAGGATGGTTGCCTCCTCAGACTCAATCATCTGTGCCAGATACGCATGCTCGTAGGGTAGTAGTATCCATGCTTGAGATGATGGAGATAATGAAGATTCATCTTCCTTCTTTCACATGTATAGAATAGGGGGGTGATTCTCCATATGGAGAGTGATTTCCCTCTCATGGAAATTTATGATGGATCTGTATATGGAAAACCAATCCACTCCAAGAATTTCATCATATTCCACCAGAGGGATTGTGACTAGGTTAGCCAAGAAGTTCAATCAACAAATTATTATAGAGGAGGAGTAATATTCATGGGATTCAATGATTGAACCTTTTTCTGTATTCACTAACATATTGTATTCCAATATTTGTGGTGGTATTGTGATTGTTCTACTAAACATTCATGATAAAAAAGAATTCCTAGAACTAGAATCAAAAAGTAGATTCACTATTCTTGAATTAATAACTAGAATACCTGTTACAAATTAATTTTTAGGGTTCACTTTGGCGGTAGTGATGGAAATATCTCGCCCTTTATTCCTTGGATGTTTTTGGTTACCTCTGAAAACACTTGGCTTGTGACACTAATTTTTATGATTACATGGTTCTTTGTATTTGAATCAATGAACAACATGTTGAGTGTTGAATGGATAATTCCTCTCCTATGTCACAACCGCCAGTTATTCTTTTTAACATTTAATGGCTAGGTGCCCTTCTCTTCCACACCTAAAGCATTTCCTCGTCCGTTCAGGAAATTTCGGTGGTTGATTATTACACACCTATGGCATGTGGGGTAATGTATTTTCTTAGCACCATTGGATTAATCCATTGAACTAACAAAATTGAAGTCCACCTTACGCTTCTTATCCCCACGATACCCCTGAGATTCTATGATCTGCATTTCGACCTTGAGGGCACATCAGAAAAATTCCTCATAGTTGTCACAGTCACGGATCACCATGACCTTCTATAGACTTGGTTTCATCCCACCAAAGAAGCGGTCAACCATGAATTCAGGGGTAACAACAAAGCTGGATGCATATCATGCAAGACTTGTGATGTTTTCCCCGTACACACTGGTGGATCGTCATCTTTTTTCTTGAGGGAAAGGAAGTCCCTAATCATCATTAGTTAGAGGGTGCGTGGAAAATATGTATCAAAAAACATCTTTCAGAAATCCATCCATTCCAACACATCGATCTCCTTCTTAGGCTTCATATTTTTTTATCAAAGTCCTCCATTGATTGGACACACCCTCCATACAATAAGCATCTAGATAAAGCATCACTTGTTCAAAACATTGAAGGATAGAGATGATATTCTCAATGGAGTTGATCCATTGTTTGACGTTTGGGGTATTAGATGATCCATTAAAAGATGGATGCCTTTGTCTCATGAATCTCTCAATAGAGATTTGTTTTTTAATAGGGTTCGATGGCCATTATTCTTGACCCAAGTTTCTATTCAAATCTAATGTTAACTGGTATATTATCATGACAATGTTTGCAATTCCCACTCCCATCGAACTGGGAATCTCATTAGAAAAGTCATCACATTGATATTAGCATCGGTTGTTAGCCCGAGTCCTTCTATTACCATCAGTTGGCTAGAATAAAAGGAATATTAGGGATAACACATAAAGGGTAATCCCAGGAAAAATTGGATAAATTATAAATAATTATTATTTTCTTAACTTATGAATCTATAGGATTCAATCCTTTTTATCCATTATCTACTTTCTAACATATATTATTAGGGTCTTTTTCCCTTTAATAATGGATCATAATTAGCTTGTGAATTTACCAAATCTTATCACTTAAGAGTGTCATAACCAAGAGTGCATAAAGACCCATTGTCATGTACTTGGATACCCCGGGTCATTCCTGAAACTCCCTGTTGGATTTTTCACACCTAAATACATATGTGTGAGTGCCGCCTCTACCTCCTCGTATCCAGAAAGAGATTTATTTTCTTGATAAACCACTTACTCAATACACACAATAACATAGGGATGTTTTTATTATATATAGTCTTATCGCTAAGGCTTTCACTATGATTTCTAATCCTAATACAAAAAAAACCTAAACCTCTTCATTTGATACCTACTATAACTACCTTTATTTTTATGACACACTTAAACATGATTTGTTCAATAAACTCCACATTTGATACGACATGATAGATAGAGAGGTCTATTGTCTTCAGGGCTTAGGAACATTAAATAACAATATAAAAAATAAAACACAGAACATCTTTATTGAAACCTTCCTTTATATAACCATGACATTCCCTCGTACATAGCATTTCATGAGATAACCTAAGGACATACATGTGAAAAGGGTGGGCTAAAAAGACCATTAAAGGAGTAAACATGGAATACCATGAAAAATACAATACATATTAGGAAATAGGAATATCAAGGGATCATAAAAGAAACATAAACATAAAGGCATGATATATAATGATTATCATAACATGGAAATGTGGAAACAACACTTAACATGGAATTAGCATGAGATAGGGATCATTGCACATGGAGCATGAGTAAACCCTCATTGAACATGAATTAGAAAGAGTAAATCCTCACTACACTTGAATTATCATGACTAAATCCTCATTTCAGTTGACGTATCATGATACTAATATTTACCCAATGCATTGGATCACTATCATGGAAGACCCTTTTTAATCATTTCATTTCATGCATAAGTGTCCCACATGGATCATAAAACATGGATTCATTAAACATAATAATTTATTTCAAGATAAATGAATGTGAAATTAATACATGAAAATATGTAATCAATAAGTAAATGTGAATAATGCTGAGTACCCTTGATAGAGAAATGAACATGGTACCCACTACACAATGAAAATGGATTGGAAAATCGTGGTGCAATTTTGGCAGCATAACTGTGTGACCTATGATGTCGTAAAATGGTTTATAAGAGAAAAAAGGGTTTCTCATAATATGTAAATGAAATTTAAAGTAAGGGGGTTATATAGATTAATGTCACAATATATGTAATGGAATTTGGATTCATAAAAGAAAATAATTGCTTGATTGTATATAAGGAGAGAGGGATTCCTTATGAACTTTCAGCATGGTAACGAGTGTATATGGGAGGCATTAATGAGAGAGAAAAGAGGTCTATCATCATTCAAACATATAGAGGGATGTTTGGGGGAGTTGATAAATCATACCACAATATTTATAATTGAAAATAAAATGGAATAACAATATTAAGAAACATGGATAAAATTAGAAAGGAAGGAATCCCTTACTTGGAAGTGTGATCCCAAAGGCTTGGGAGATGCTTGAGAGAGGATTCTTGGGAGCATGGGTCTCCTTGGGAGGATTATATATAGATAAGGGAATATTTTGGAAGAACTATAATGGATTTGAGTAAAGAGGAAGTGGGATTTTGGGTGGGTTTATATAGGAAAGAAGAGGGGATTCTTTATTATTTAGTTTTGGGACACCACACATTAATCTAATCAAAACCAAAAACCAGCCCATGTTTTTTGCCCATGGTTTATTCCAAAGGGGAGTGGAAAAAAATATTTTATAAGTAAAATGGCCGAACATCATAAATAATAGGGTTGCTTATGTGGAGGTGAGTCACACTCTCTAAAAAATCAATTTAAAAAGATAAAATGTTTAGGCTCCACTAAAGCCTTGTAAAATAAATAAAATAAAACTAAAATTACATTACATTAATTTTAAAACATATAATGTCAGAAAATAGTGTTTATATTAATTTATTACATCACTATTGTGTCATTATGTTGTCATAAAACACATTATATAATTAAACGATATTTAATTTTTTCCCACAAATTCGACTGTCTAAGAAAATATTGGAAAATTAATCATTGGAAAATTTCAACATCCTGATTCCAAAAATAATATTCATTTTATCTAAATAATTTTCTAAATATGGGAATTTTTACTTTTAACATAAAAACTGACATGTATTGAAAATTAATGGGTTTTGACAAAAACAGCTTTCAAACCTTAATCAAAATTACAATTGCATTCATAAAATTATATGATCATTTATATTTAATAAAAATTAATTTAATAATAAAAAATATTGTATTAAAAAAATATGTAATTAAACAATTCATTAATTCATCAAAAATATATTTCTTAGATTAATATTAACTAAAAATATTATTTGTGCTTTAAATTTTTTTTTAAAGTACCAATAATAAAATGAATGTATATTATCTATAGAAAAATAGTTTACATAATCTGAGAACTAGGGTATTGTTACATAACCCCTTATGACACCCGTATATGACCTAATGGTAAGGTTTTTGATTCTGATAGACTCTTGGGTGGCTCGAATAACATCACTCGGGTGGTAATCTCTATCAACTTCGACTTCCCCCGTAGGCGGTTCTGTTCGAGCTTTCTATGTTGAATCTCAGCATGGGATTGGTCAAGAGAGAATCCCAATGATGCAACGTCCTTTTTGAGCACTAAAAATTGGGCTTTGTACGAGGAAAGTCAACTAGATGAGTCAATCACTTCCTTTTTATGGTTAAATTGGATATGTTAAAGCCCTATTTTTATACTGATCATGTGATCACTGTTCAACAGCTATATTAGCTACGGTAAAATTCTTAAAAGGTATTTTGAAATCCAAAAACATAAAACCCAGGAAGTTCATATTTTATATAACCATTTAACATAATTAACCATTTAATTAGATGAAGATGAATTTCCATTAATAAAAGTTTGGGTCGTTACAGAATCTAATTACGAAAATAGAAAGGATGATGGTGGAATATCTTAACATGATATTAGATATGAATAAAATGTTTTCCAAATAGATTCATTGGTTGATTTATTTTTCACTCAATAAATCAACCACTAGAATGAACATGATAATGTAAATTTAGTTATTTTAATTTTCCATGTGAATGGTTTATTTTTATGTCCATGTAAGATTAACTATTTTTTCAAATAGGATAATATAAATTAAATATGAAAACAATCATACAAAATGGATTAAAATAAAATAATTATTGCCAAAATATTTTTCTCAATACCATTTTATTTATTTGAATAAAATCAATTCAATATTATCACAAAATGTATAAGGATATAAATCATATGTTTATATAAAATTTAATAAAATCCCCCAAGGACATATTCTATCAAAAAATACATTCATTATCTGATTTAATAGTGACCCATTGTTAATTTCTTTGTCATTCCAAATTAGGTAGAACATTAAATTATCATGAGTCTATGAAAGATGATTGGTTGATATACGAAAATATTTTTCAATTTAACACTCATAATTTATTTAAAATAAATTTAGTGGAAAATATTGAGTAAATACAAGAAAGGAATTCATGTTTTAGATTCCATAAAATGGGGAAGGGATAAAATAGATAGAAATTTTCATAACAGTATACTTAAATACCTTATATGTTATTTTTTTTGACATAATCAGTGTTATGAAAATGGAAATATTGATCATTACCACTAAAATATCAATACTATAGTAATTTCCAAGTCTAATATAGAGGGAAATTTGGACATTATAAAATAGAGAGGTCAATATGAGGTCAGAAATTAATAAAAATTCTATATTTTGGAAAACAATATATGGAAATGAAATCATTTAATTTTTATGGATGATAGATAGAGAATTGACCATTATATTCCTATAATACATATTTCATAATAAAAACACATCAGACGAGAGTAATATTTTCGAGATATAAAAGTCATTGAATATTTGGAAACATAAATAGTACAGGAATCACATATTCAGTTACAATATTCCTAATCTTCTTTCTATGTATGTGATGGAGGAAAATATCATTATCTACTTTAATTATATGGATAGAATCCAAATTATAGAGTTTTATTTTATTAACCATGACCACTGAACTCTAAAATATATGTGACAATAGGGATTAATATACCACATTGACCAATAATTATGAAATTTTTTAGGAGCCAACATGATACGATTGGTACAATACCTCCATACTTGTTATTAAATGCATAAATCTAGAATATGATCCTATTGGGGATCATGTATTTAATATTTTTAGTTATATTGAGTATTAATATATTTTATGGTTTAATCAGTCTTCTTAATTTCACAAAGATCACATAAACTCTTCCCTTTATCATAAATTCTCTTTTTTTATTATGAATTATTATATGAATAACATTGATAAGAACTAAAATGTTATCATTACATTTATTTTCATTGTAGATAAAGACATAATGCATGAAAAACCATTTATACATTTGTATAAAAATAAATAGGAAAAATTGGATGGTCCATAGACAAACTCCATCCCTATGGAATCCTTGCAAAACCTAATACGGATGAGGAAGTTCATTTGGACATAAAGAGCATTATGTCATTTTTTCATATGGAATGATAGAGAATTTGATAAAGTACAATTCCTTTATAAATAAGCAAGGGGATAATTCAGGTTTATTTTTATCAAGTTAAATAATTTTTTTATAAATTGTTTTATTAGATACAACTAATGTGGATTATATTTTCAACCAAATATACGAAGCATTAAAATTTGGTGGAGTTCCCTAAAGTGATTATGACTTATGAGAAGCTAATGGATAAATCTATAAATTATCGCTATGAAATAAAATAATGTAATGTCAACATAGTGATTGATTAAATCCCTAAAAATGTTTATTATGGTAGAATATAAACCCAAAAAAACATTATAATTATGTCTTATTAAGAAATATATGTAATTATTTTTATGGTAGTAATAAATTCTCTTACCTTTATAAATATAGACAATTCCTTGGTTTGTAACATTTAAATAAATATTTTTATGTGTTAAAATTAAAAAATCATTGTTTTGGAAAAGAATAAAAAATAATTAAATTATATTGCATAGCATTCCGAATTGTGGTATCACTTCCACAGTAATGTAAACAAGTAGATCTTGAAGATTCTATATTAACAATGGTATTTATATTTTTTTTGAATACAACTTACCTAGAATGCATTATTCATATTGAAAAGTAAAAATAACTATTAAATAATTATGTGGAATTTTTTAAAGGGACACAAGTCTTCTTGAATTGGGGTTTATTTACATTTTTGTTCATTTTATAGTTTAATTAAATGGTTGGTTTTTTTTCAATTACAAGTTTCAGTAATGATATTAGAAGACATGGATATATATTTTAACATAAAAAGTAATAGTAGGATAATTTATATATATATATATATATGTGTGTGTTAATATTTAGTAAATAAATCTTAATTTTACCTCAAAATGGATGTTATCTCCAATAGTGTGAATTACACATAATAATTAGAATATTTTTAATCTTACATTGCATGCAAAACTAAGTTATATCGAACAATAATATATTATTAGTATTATTATATTAAGTGGTAGTTATCTATTAACTATTGAATAAAAAGGGATAACTATATTAGGTTAACACATGTTTATAATTTATAGAGTCATCCAATAAATTTTATTGGGTTAAAATAACAATCAATACAATATTTAGCATAAAATTGATATATTTTTAAAAAGTGGTTTTACCTCCATTTAATGGAGAATCCAATTTAAATAATATTTTTTAATCTTTTGTAAATTTTATATAAAAAATAATTTTACTTTTTCAACGATATATATATAAATTTACTTTGGTAAATTTTTAGTATTTTTTAGAGAACATTCATATTTTGACGAACAATGAATAATATTTAATTTTATTTCAAACTCATTTGTCATGTATTTTAATTGTATAGTTAAATAAAGGTTTTAATTGTTTTTAAAGTAAAATTTGATATATTTATATCATTTGACCAAATTTTGGTCATTAGAATCCATTTTAGATTGAAATTTGATATAAAAATGTTGTAAACTTTTGAATATTTTTACTTTATTATCCTTCTTTGTCATCCTGTCTGCGGGATTAAAATTAAATTAATTTTTGATACTTATATTATTTGAATTTGGAAAGTTAGATTCCATATTTTGAATAGAAATAATTTATAATTTCAAAAAAATTCAATTTTTTTGACCTAAAATATTAGTGAAAGTGATTAAAAATAATTATAATGATTAAGAGAAAAATTTGGATAATAATTGACTAAACCTTATACATGAAGGTCAAAATGACTGGTAATATTATCAAAAATTAGTTTTCTAGCCATATTTAGACCTTATACTCCCTATTATCTAATTGTGGCCATTATTGGATCCACTTTATAGGGTAATAACAATGGTGGAATTCCCTTTTGGAATGTTTAAAATAGTTTCACTCCTCCACTATAAAAAGACATTCAAGACTCCCACTTCCTCAAACCTATAAAGACACTTTTGGTAGACTTTTATCCTCCCAAATAGCTCAAAAAAATACCTACCCTCATCCTATAATCCTATAATTGGGTATAAATCCATCCAAGGAAGCCCTTTGGGAAAAACCAAAAGGAGTTACCCAAATAAGAGGTAACAACCTTCCTCAAGCTCTTTTATTTTATTTTCATTTTTCATGTCCTCAAGAATTCTTATTAAATGCATAAATAGTTGCACAAAAATAATAAATATACTATAACTTATTTATGATATGATTTTGAACTACACATACACTCACATCCATCTAACGGGTAACAAACTTACCATTATTGTGTACGATGAACTATATTCTCACAAAACAATGTAGTTAGTTTTTCCATTACCACCTTCCATGGATGATAATTATGATGAAAAATATTTTCTACATAATATATATGATATTTTTTTTGTATTTATACATATTTAATTTTGTTAAAACCCATAAATTTATACATTTTATTTCATGTAAATACAAAAACATCATTTGTGGAAGTTTGCACTACCCCCTCCACAAAGCGATATGATACATTCATAGACTATATGGAACATATAAAATATAGGTTTAATTAAATATATTTTATATTCATAAAATATAAATTATATTCATAAAAAAATTACCTTCAGGTGAATATAACATGTAATTTTCATTAACACTTTTTCACGCAATGAAAATCTGATAACGTTGTTCATCGACGTGTGGACTACCGCCTCCCCGAAATGATGTGATTCATTTTACATAACTCTAATTATATATATAATTATATATTATTAAATAATATGTTATATATTATATTCTTACCATTATTTAAGGATACTTTTTTAATTACCTTCTTTCTATAATGATCATTGGAAAATGTGAATGTTACTCACGCGTCTGTACGGTCTTTTGTGTTCAAGATTGTAACATTGTTTCATTTTTCAAAACCATATTTCAGGATTGGTTATAAAAGTATAATTATTTCATATATATGGTAACAATTTCATGATTATTATTCTTTATATGCTCATATAATAACTACATTGATAATTGATGACCTACCAAAACTTCTTTGACACAAAAACTGAATATCGTCAAAACAATTGACGTAAACATAGTTGTTTTTGTAATTTTTTAAAAGATTTAAATAATTGATATAAAAGATAAATAAAATTTAAAATGGTTATCAATAATTTATATAATTAATATAATTTTTTAATTTTGGAAATTAAAGACACACAAGACAAGTCAGAGCCAAGGTAAGGGATTTTGTCCCAATCAACTTTTGTGGAGGAATTTCTTGATTATATGGATATTTATTAATTTATAATTTTCATATAAAAAAATTTTAAATTATATATCCATATTGAATATATTATAATTTCATTTCATGTATTTTAAAATGTTAATACTTCCTGGGGAAAATGATTTAAAAGTTCAAAGTTGTATGGAACACTTTTAATGTTTGAAGATAGAGTTTCAAAATATTTTCTCCATGGAAATATTTGTGATATTATTATACATATTTATTTATATAGATATAATAAAATATATAAAGGAAATATTATCTTTAATTTTAATTTCATTAAAATATATTATAAATAGGAATCTTTTTATGTTCTTTATAAATAACATTTTGACAATCAAAAAATGGTTTATTCTTAACATAAATAGTGACAAGGGATATTCTGTCATCCAAAGAATTGTTTTATTTTTGGAATAAATTTAATGAATTCATTAATTTTTTAATTAAAAACCTTGTTTTTCCTTTTTGGGTATTTTTATTTAAAATGGGTATTATAAATGGAATTATTTTTCCAAAATATTGAAATGTTTTTTTGTGATTAAAAATGAAATTTTATAAGTGAAATGTTGAAAATTGCATTATTTTAGGTTTTATGATTATATAAATTGTACATAGACATTCTATGGGTTTTTATGTAATATTAGAATGATGGGTGGATCCATGATAAACCAATGATGGGTGGGATCATGATACCTCTCCAATGCCTTAGGTATGGAAGTCATTTCTTGTGAAATTCAATATATAGGACCAAGATGTATTAAATTCCACTGTATGGTTATTCCATTTATAGGTGTGAACAGTATAATTATTCTCCAAGTAACATTTATTTATTTTATATTATTATATGGGTTTTACAGTAATAATTTTATTATAAAAATGTATGAAATTATTATATTATCAAAGGGAATTATTTACTAACTTTCAGGGTGAAATGTATTACTTCAGGTTAAATATTTATAATTTTTTTAATATTAATAAATGATCTAATGGTTTCATTATTTTTTTATCCCTTACTGAGAAATTTATGACCATCCCATGTTTTTCAAATTTTTCATAGGAAATAAAGATGAGTAAGGGATTATAATAATTCGTGTTCATAGTCATAATGATTTATCCGAAAAGAGATCATTCTTTATTTCTCTATGATTTTATATGGTGAAAAAATTCAAGCAGATCAAAAGAGTCCACTTTTTATTTTATGTTGTTTTTTATATATGAGAAATTGACTAATTGTAAAAAACTCAAAATTCTAAAGTATGAACATTGTATTTGATAACATGCATGAAACACAACACAAACTGTGTAAGGGAATATAAAATCGCGAGTCTTTATAACAAATTTAATATTTTAAATAAATTTAATATAATAAATATCATTAAATACATTCAATACTCACTTATCATTCATTACACACAACAAATAATTTATTTTATATAGTGCGTTTCGTGCTAGACCATGTTCTACCAAACAAATAATATATTTTTAAAATATTATTATTTAATAAAATATGATATAACGTAATCTTTAAATTAGTGGTTATGAATAGGATTAAATATCTTATGAAAATATATGGTTTACATAAATTTAAAATGAAATCATTAGTTAAAAATTAATTATAATTGAATATATGAACCAATTTAATATAAATAAAATATCTTTATAAACTCAACTATTTTTATGCTCACAAAGCTATTTTACTATAAAAAATTTATTTAATTAATGTTAGTTATTTATTTTAATTTAATTTATATATTATATATTCAATCAGATATTTTTCAATTTTTTCCAATATATTGGATAGGTATAATATAGGAAAAAACCTAATATTACACATAATAACCAATATTTTTATTAAGGCACTTTTACTTCCTTTAAAAGGTGAACTAATTTTAAATCCAATTTTTTGATGTTTAATAAAACCATTATGTAAATATAAACTTAATAATTGAAATGAAAACTTGAAAACTATGTTAGGGTGGGTTTTTGGTAACTTTTTATGAGGTTTTATTTTATTGAATAGTGAAAAATATTGAATTTTAATTCAAAAATTCATTTTCATATAATTTATTTTAAATGAATTATTTTTAAATTGGTTATCAAGACTATTTAGATATATTTTTTATTGATTTATTTAATTTTAATCTATTTAAATTTTAAATTTTATATAAAAACTTATAAACATTTTAATGTTTTTACTATAGAATTCAGTTTTCTCTTCCCATTAGCGAGATTAAATTATAATTATTTTCTACCACATATATGACTATAATTTTGATAAAAAGACTCCATATTTAGAATAATAATAATTTATAATATCTAATATGCTCAAATTAGTATTTGATAAAAATATTTTATAAAGTGATTAAAATTAATTACACTGACTGAGTTGACAATAAACATAGGAAGAGACTAAACCTTACACATAAGGTCCAAAATTTCCTAGACACATTTAAAAAACCGTTGTATATCCAAATATAGACCCTTTCCCCCTTGTATCGAATTTGGATTATTATTGGATCCACATGGCATGGTAAATATGTTGAATGATTTCCCTTATCGAAAATTTACTAGAGTGCCACTCCTCCTACACTATAAAAAGGTACTCAAGTCTCTCACTTTCTTACACCTCTCAGGCCACTTTAACTTTAACAAGATCAAAAAATAGCTTCTAAAAATATCTCCCATAAACCTAGAATCATATCCTTGGTCATAAATCCATCAAAGTAATCACTTTGATTCAAACCAACAAGAGTAACCTAATTTAGATTTAACATCATTCCCCAAGTTCCTTAGTTTTGCTTCCAATATCCACCCCATAAACACATATTATTTTGTTATTATATAATAAATAAATTAACTTAAATATACTAAGTTGATTTTATATTAAGGGTTAGACATATACTTAAACAAACCACTATTTAATGGTTAATGAACTTATCATTTATGTGTACGGTGAACTTCCACATCGTTATATGATGTTGTTCGTTTTTCCTTTACTACCTCTCATGGTCGAGAATAATGAGGAAACATATATTTATATATGATATTTATAATATTTATATTTTAATTATTCTTCTTATATTATTTAATAACACATACCTTTATGTTTTCTATTTTATATAAATATGATAACTTCATTTATGGAGGTGTGGACTACCGCTCCCTCAAAGTGATGTGACTCATTCACACTATACAGGGAACTTATGAAGGGTGGTTTTAATAATCCTATGCAACTTATATTAAATATAAATTCTACTATAATTATAATATAAATATATATATTATTATTCACATTCTATTAATAATAAAAATAATAAATGTAGCGTTCATGCGTACGTACGATTTATCATCTCCATGAACTGTGCATTTCATTCTATATCTCCTAATTTGATAGAGTATTATAAGTACACATACACTGAATATATACTATTAAATATTGTTTTACATAATATATATAATTAAATCATGATTTAATTATGAATAAGAATATGTATCAAGTCAGAACATGCTCAAATGTTTAGGAAATTGACACCCAAAATAGTGAAAATAATGAAGGATTATTGAAAAACGAGTAATAAGATATAATTAGAAGATAATATATGAAATTTTAAATATAATTATGGCTTTGGTGTTATATAGTGACATGTTTAAAACCATTATACATTATTTTAAATTATTTTCTCTATCAAAGTAAGTTCAAGGTAATTTAATTCATTTCAATTTACATTCCATCGAGTATAATTTGTTGGTATGGACCTAGTTTCTTCTATATGGTGTATATACTATCCGCTGACATGTTTTTTCTTGATTATATTTTTTCTCATGATATAATAATTTTCATTTAACGTTATTACTTCAGAGATATTATGATTCAAATATTTCAATGTGGTATGGGACACATTGGAATGATTAATTATTATTGTCCTCAAGAAAATTTTTTATGACTATCTTTGCAATCTCAAATCCTTTTATGATTATTAACATTATCTTGAAATAATCACATTATTTGAGGTCACATATAATCTTATATATAGTGTATATATTTCCACATGGTCTTATAATATTATGATTTATTCATTCTTCATGATATTGTGAGTTTCAATTTGAATTATTTCATGTAAGGGGATTTGAGTTAAATGTTACGAAGTAGAAATGAATTTCATAAACCAATTAATTTTTATTGGGTTATACTACTACATGATTTACATTAATATTATATAATTATATCTAAAATTACTTTGACTACCTATTTATTTATTTCCACTTTCTTATGAGTATTCACTATTATTACACATAATATACTCATTGATTGATTCGCACTCCAATAATATATTCTTTTATTGGGGATAATCTACACTATCATTTTTTAGGATTATTTACACTTACAATTTTCATCAGAGTTAATTATTTGATTATTGTAAAATAACCCATTTAATTTTTATCTTTTCTAGTTATTCATGTCCTTTTTCATGTATTATTACCATTTTTCAACTCATTGGTACTCAAAAAGTTTCTGTAACTGTTTTTATAAAAACCCGAATTCATTTATTTATTTAGTCAGAGAACATGATTTATTATAAATAAATGTTTAATTAAAATATCATCAAAAATAATTTTACCCTTTTAAAAATGATTTATTAAATCCATTTTTACCCTCTTGGTCTTTTCCCCACATTTTCAACGGAATATTCACATCACTTTTTGAACAATGAATTTTTCAAAAAAATTTACCATGAAAAGGAATGTTCTTTTTGTGTTGTCTAGAATGTACATATTTACCTACTTTCATTTCATTGAATCATCTTTTTCAGGTTTAAAAGGATGAATTTTAAATAAAATGTTTTCAAATGTTGTTTTCAAAGTAAATTTTTTTCCTTACAAAATTATATTTTACACAAAATTTTTCTTAAAATATCTTTTTATAATATTTTAATTCATTGAAAAAAAAGAATTATTTTACACCACTAGGGATTTGTTTTATTGATATAATCCATATTCCTCCTCTGGATGTTTTATAATTTAATTATCCAATCAAAGTATTCAAAATCACTTATTTGATTCCTTTTATTCCCCTTGAAATAATTAATTTCTCTATGATCAATTAACATTGATTTTGAACTAAATATTCATATAATTACTTATAGATATAATTATTACATGAACCATATACCATTTTCATTGGGTCTTTACTTTGAATGTTATATATTATTTGGGAAAATATTGATAAATTTGTATCCTTTATTTAAATGGATATCAGTTAAAGAATATTGGTTATTCGATACGAGGAAGGCTTGGGACATGAAATTCATAGACCAAGGACCATTTTAGTTAAGTCATACGGTCTGGGGACTTGTTAATGAAAGGCCCTCAATGCATCAGTAATCACGTGAGATAAAATTAGTTTTTGAAAAAAAACCCTTCGAGTCTGTTTCCAAGAAGAATAGATGGGTTTCTAACAATAGTTTAAAATTTTCTAGTCGATAAATCATGAATGTATAGGTTTTCATGTTCCGTAGACATGACATCAAATAATTACTAATTGTCATCAATTTGAATATGTAATTATTTATCCTTGATATTTTACATCAAAATATCGATAGATTAATTTTATCCTCAGTTTGTTGATTAACTGGAATGTTTATTCAGTTATTTACCTTTCCATGTTATTTATGAATCTTTATATTAGTTAATTGATCAAATATAATTTGGATTTAGTTTTTACCTTTCTATATTGATTATTCTCATTGATTGATTATTTCTTCCTATATAATTTACACTTACTAAGAATTTGAGTTCACTATTATTTTTTCTATTTCGCTAGGAATCTGAGAAGCATAATATAAAAGATATGTCTGGATAGACTAGATGGAATAATGTTATTATCCTCTATGTTATATAGAAGAAAATATTATGTTTTAATTAGTTTATTAATTTATAATGCATGAATCATGTATGTATCTAGTTTACCCAGACTATTAAACACTTCATTATTTTTGTATTTGATTCATTGTAATCATTCCAATGTAATGGTAGTAGAAACTCACTCCATACTGTCCAAGATCAAGGAACTATTATTGGTATCAGAAAAAGTTCTGTAGAAACCATGGGAATTGGATTTAGGAAAACATAAATTAGATAATATTTCTCAAATGTAGAATTTAAGGGAAAGTATATAAGAATATTCTAATGATTTAGTTGTAAAGATATAATTTTTTTACTATAAATGCATCTCTATATTGTTACTACAAGACAAGGGTGTTTGGCACAAATTTACCTAGTAGTAAAATCTTTAATAGGTTGTTTCCTGTCTGACTAGCTGTAACATGGTACATGACAACGAGCATTATGGATCACCTAGTTTAACACTCCCATGGGATGTGATTAGGATAATTCGCAATTTATTTCCAACCCATCATGATTTATTTTAAAAGATAATGACAATAAATGACCTAGGTTAAATGAAAGGTTTTTTAGATTGAAGAAATGGTGCCATGATTTAGAAATCCAACTAATGATATTATGGATAAACCCTAGGCCAATGAATGACCAATCTTGAAATAAATGGATGAAGTACTTATGTATTATTATTTTATTGAAAATATTAGTTGAAAGGATATTTATTTATTAACCTTAGTTTTATGATTTCCATCATATTTATTTTATAAATTATATTAATTTGGTATTAGGAATAGAAAACCTATATGTCGTGTGATAACTAATCATCTCCAAAAAGGATATGGGTCTCGAACTCATGACCGATGGATAATAAGTGTTTAATTACAACCATTTATCTATGTAATTTCTTGTTTAATATTCCCTTATTTTTAGTTACAATAATTTAAACATAAGTATTAATGAATATCCTTTAGTGTCACTTTTTAGTTTTAGAGTTTAAAGTAATAACCATGATGAATTTGGAGAATACTCTAAGTAAAATAGTTAGAAATGTGACTCTTTTAATAGGCTTATGGTCCCTTTAGAGTTTATATTAGTGCTTTAGTCTTATGAAATCAATTTTAGATATTAATTTCATGGAGTAAGGGATGAATTATAATTTTGTCAAAGAATAACAAAAATGTGAAATTGTTCTTCTGAAATTGTAACATATCAATAAATTTTATTTCCTTATATTCTTATATTGTATATAAATTTATGAACATGAGGAATCATATCTTAAAAAAAATGTTTTCCTAATGCCATAATTTTTATTTAACCAATGGAATTTTAGATAATTTCATATTTATGGACTTCAGTTCTTCAATTTTTCATTGATCGTTAACTTGTTTGTGACTGATGACCTCAACCACTTCCTATAATTATTTATACTTTTCTTCCATGTACTTGTCATTATTTTCCACTAATGTTCTCTTACATACATACCTTGTTATTTTTTATTCCATGTAAACTTTGTACATCCCATTATCTCTTTTGAAGAGGATTTTTAGGAACCCTTATCAAAAGATAGAATTTTAAAAATTTGAAATATCAAATTATCTATCACAAATATTGAGTTTCAATTTAACATGCATAATATAAATGAGGATGGAAAATTTAACACCTCAAAATTTTAAATCCGGAACATTGTGTTTGATAGCGTGCCTGGAACACATCACCAAGTACGTAAGGGAATATAATATCCAATGACTTCATAATACATTTACAATTAAAAACTAGTTTAATATATTAAATATCTTTAAATGGACACAATAATAATATATATTATGTCACATAAAAAAAATTATTTTATGGCCCGCGTAACATGCAAGACTGAGTTTTTCTGAACGATAATGTATTATTAAAAATATTATTATTTAATATAATATGATATAACCTAATAGTTAAATTGTTAGTTGTGAATAAGATTAAATAACTTTTTAAAATATTATGTTTACATAAAAATTAAATTAATTCCTTTGTTAAAAATTATGCATAAATTAATATAAGAACAAATTTAATATAACAATATTCTTTATTAAAAACTATTTTTTTGCTCATAATACAATTATATCAAAATAAAATAAATTAATTTAAATTATCGAATTTTATTAAGGTAATATATATATATATATATATTAAATATCAAATAAAAGATTTTTTATTTTCATCCAATATATTTGACTCGTATATGATATTAACAAACCCAATGTTACTAATAAAAACCTAAATTTTTATTATGGAACATTTAAAACCTTTTAATGGAGTACCTGTTTTAAATCCAAATATTGGAACTTTTATAAATTTTTTATGACATAATAATCTTAATCATTCAAATAGTAGAATAAAATTATTTTAGGGTGAATTTTTGGCATTTTCTATGATTTTTCTTTTTTAAATGAATAGTGAAAATTACAAAATTTTAATACCAATTTTCCTTTACACATAATTTATTTATAACAATAAATTGTATTTTAAATTGGTTTTTAAGATTAATTATGTCTATTTTTAGTTTATTAATACTTTATTGGTCATTTTAATAAATTTCACAGTGAAATTTGATATAAAAACATGTAAATATTTTGAAACATTTTACTTTAAAAAGATTCATTTTCATCCTATTACTGTGATTAGCTTTAAATTAATTTATGAAACATATGTGAGATTAATTTTTTAAATATTAATCTATATTTGGAATTAAAATAATTTCAAATTTATAATATGTTAAATACAGTTTTTGGACAAAATTATTTTTTTAAATTAATTAAAATTAATTATAATGATATAGGTGAAAATAATCAGAACAAGGGACTAAATCATAAACATAAGGGAAAAAATAACCTATCCACTTTTCCAAAAACCATTTTATAGACATATTTCGACCCAATAATCCATTAAATTTAATATTTTTCATTATTGTATCCACTTTCAATGGAAAAAGTTTTGGTGTAATTTATTTTTTTCAAAATTTACAAGATTGTCGCTCCTCCTCCGCTATAAAAACTCACTCAAACCTCCCAAATCCTCACACATATCTATAAACATTGGATAAAATTATAAATTCCAAAATAGCCCCAAAACCCTCCCCACAACCTAGATTCATCAAAATCATTATAAATCCATCCAAGGAATCCATTTTGTTCAAAACAAAAGGAGTCGCTTAATAAAGTGGTAACATATTTCCTCAAGATCTTTTGTTTTATTTCTATTCTCCACCCCTTCAAATCTTATTATTCCACGATTATATAATAAAAAAATTATACTGAATATAATGATTTGTATTTATATAATTTTTTAATCCTACACATAGAAACACATCCATCTAATGTGTATTTAACATACCAATTATGTCAACATAGAACTACTACCTCACATAAATAATGTTGTTCATTTTAATTTTCCACATCTCATCATTGGGAATTATGGTGGTAAACCTATCTCTATATGATATATATAATCTTTATAATTTATTAATGATTATTTTATTATTTTATAACACTTTCATTTATTCTTTCTCTTTTGTGTAAATATGATAAGAACGTTTGTTGAAGTGTGGACTACCACCCCCTCAAAGCCATATAACCTGTTCACACTATACAGAGAACATATAATGGTTGGTTTTAATAAACCTGTGTAACATCTATCAAATATAAATGATAGTGAAAATAAAATATATAAATATATAAATATATAATTTTCTTATCATTATTTTAAAATCAAAAAGAAAAGAATGTATCGTTCATGCGTACGTATGTCCAACCATCTCCATGAACATTGACTTCCATTCCACATCTCCAAATATTTTATATTGTTATAAATAAAAATATCCAGAATATATATAATTTTATCATGGTTAAAATACTGGTGAGGATTAAATCATGATTCAAAAAATATGAATAATATATAACAAGTTAAAACGTACTCGAAAGCATGGAATATTGTTAACAAATGAGAAATATGATAAAATAAAAAATTAATATATGATATTATAAATATGATTATGGTTCTAGTATTTATTATTGAAATATATAAAACCATTATACTTGGATTTAAAGTACATTCCCCAGAAAAATAAACACAAGGTAAGGTATTTTGTCTCAATTTATATTCCATTGAGACTTATTTGTTATTAGGAACCTAGCTTCTCTTATATTGTGTATATATTGTCCATTGAAATATTATATTGTGAATATATTTATTCTAAGGATATGGTATGATTCAATAATATTTATTCATTCCTGAATATTTTTATTCAAATTTTTATTTGTGGCATGGGTCACTTTGTAATGTTTAAAGATTATTCTCTTTAAGGCAGTTTATAATGCCAATATTTGCAATCTCACTTCCTTTTGTGATTGTTAAATTTATACTAAAATAATCATAGTATTTTGGTGAACCTAATTTCATATATATGGTTCACATAATAAAAATATATCTTATAATATCATTATTTATTCATTATTCATGTAATATTGAGTTTAAATTTTTCTTATTTCATTTAACCAGATTTGAGTTAAAAGTTACAAAGTGGAAAAAAATATTACATAACCCAATTTATTTTCATTGGGATATACAACTACATCATTGTTTCTCATATTATATGATTATTTTTTTGATGTCATTAACAATCTATTTATTTGTTTCCATTTCCCTATATTTATCTTTAGTTGATACACATAATCTACTCATTGATTGATTCACACTCCATCATTATAAAATTGATAGTGGTTATATTTAAAATATCATTTTTTTCGTGATTTTTTATACATGAATTTTATATCATCGTAAATTATATGATCATTGTCTAATAAACCATTTCATTTTCTCCTCCTCTAGTTATCAAGGATTTATTTCATGTATTAGTACCATTTTTTCACTATTTGGTACTCAAAATATCTTAGAAAATGCTATTAATAAAACCTAAATTAATTTCACTATTTAGTTGGAGGTCCTATTATCTTTTAAAAATCATGTTTTATTGAATTTGTTTTTTAAAATAAATTTTCCATTTTAAAATTAGTTAGTTAATATTTTTTTCCCATTTTTTCTTTTTCCAATGTTTTCAATGGAATCTTCAAGTCGCTTTATGAAAATGGATTTTTTCTATATTTTTAACATTAAAATGTAATATTATTTTTACATAGTGAGACATGTATAGATTAACCCTTCATTTTTTATTTTAATCTCCATTTTCGTGTTTAAAAGAATAATTTTTAAACAAAATTGTTTTCAAAATTTATTTTTCAAAGATAAGGTTTTCCAAAATATTTTTCAAACCCAATGTATATTTTCCTCAAGAATGTTTTTAAATGAATTTTTTATAATTTTTCCATTCATCAATGACAATGAAAATTTATTTTAATCATATTTATGTATTTTATATTTATAAAATCCCGATTCCTCGTCTGGATGGTTTATGATTGATCTTTAAAAAGATAGTATTCACATTACCTCCATTGATTCATTTTAGTTACCATAAAATATTCAATTTTATTTGATCAATTGACATTTAATTTCCCCTAATCATCCATATGATATTTTCTTGAATATCATTATTGAATGAATCATATTCCATTTTCATATGGGGTTTACATTGAATGTTATTTGATTATTAGGAAAAATATTGGTAAATCCATATCCATTATTCAATAATGAGATTTTATAAGGCATATTGTTTATCTGATATGAGAAATTATTAGGACCTGACATGCATGGGTCAGGGACCATTTAAGGTACTTCATATAGGTTGTGGACCAGATAATGAAATCCCATCGATGTATCAGTAGTCTCATTATATGAAATAAGTTGGTGAGAAACTTTTTGAGTTTGTTTCCAAGAAGAATTGATGGGTTTCTATGAATATTTTTAAACTGTCTAGAGGATTGATCTTGATAGTAGGGGTTTTCATGTGACTTAGACATCGAGCCCAATAATTAAGAATTTCTTTCATTTTAATTTAGTTATTTTTTATCCATGAGATTTTTCATCGATATATATATAGATGCATTTCATTATCATTTTATTGATTAAATGGTGTTTTTTATTTATTTACCAATCCATATTGTTTACAAAGTTCCTTATCAATTTACTGATTTCGTGGAATCAATATTCAGTCATTAACTTGATATATTTATTATTCTCTTTCATTCATTATTTATTTCACTATACATTACCCATATTAAGAATTTAAGCCCACCTTAATTTTGTTTCCATTCCCAAGGAATACAAGAAGAATACTATGAAAGATTTGCATGGATATACTAGATGGAATGAATATATTGTCCTCGAAGTTTTTTAGAAGAAAAAATATATTACAATTAGTTTATTCCTTTGAAATACAATACTAATATATATATCTAGTTTATAAAGACTACTAAAGTATTTGGCCTTTGAGATTTGACTCTATTTAATCATTCTATTTTAATGGAAGTATGCACTGGATCCAGACTCTCTGCGGTCGGGGCACTATACTAATTCTCTAAAATTCTAAATGTGAAATTTAATTAAGTGATATATAAATTAAAATTATTGACATTACTCATGATAATGTAATGTTTTAAGGATTGGTCTTTATAGTTAGTATTATAGAATATGATTAAATAACATTAAACTTTATATTAATATTAGTAGAATTCATTTAGAATGTTTTACTTTATGGTTAAGATAAAATGATATACCATTTTAAGGTTTCCATATTGATTCAAATAAAGTATGTTTTTTTAAATGGTTTTATGTTGAAGAAAAAAAAAGAAGTTGTAGTGAGATGATGTCGATAGGAAAATATACTTCTGAATCTGCATCAATAGGTTGTTGGAATCGTAAGTGAGCATTTTTTGTTTTGATGGATCATTGATTTAGGATTTAAACAATTTTTGTGTATTTGTAAGAATGAAACCATAATGTCTATAGAGTAACCTGATGATAGTGGATCATTTTATGTGGTTTAATCCCCCATTATTTAGAGGATCATATGACCCCGTGATAGTTTAAGGACATATTAAATCCATAGAAAAGATATTTGATGTCATGGGTGGTTCAGATCACCAAAAGGTAACCATTAAAATTTATCATTTTTATGGTAATGCTAATTAATGGTGGTCTATTTATAAGAATATATAGGAAAATGAATATATTTATAACTTGTAATGGGGTGAATTTAGAAATATCTTCATTGAGAAATATTTTCTTATGGTTTTTTCACTCATGATAGAGGTACAATTCTTGGAATTGAGACAAAAATTAGTAGATTCAGTGATAGAGTATGATGAAAACATCACCCAAATATCAAGGTATTCAAATAATATTATCAAAGATATTGATAGTAAGATAAATCCGTTTTACTATGGATTGATGCTAATAAATATAATGGAATTGGATTCTTGTGAGTTCAATACCTATGAGAAAATTGCTCTATGTGATCAGAAGGTATAAATTGAGTTTTCATATGATCATGTGTCCCACGATAAAAACAAAAAGAAAAGGTGATTTTGGAAGGCAATGAGGAACCATTCATCAATAACATTTGGATTTAAGAAAACCAAAATCCCTTCTTTTGAGAACTTTGGTATGAAAAATCATGGAGAATGTCTTTCAATGTCCAGGAAGTGCTTATGATATGGTGAGATTGGTCAGATGGTTCAGGACTATTAGGAATAAAATCATAAAATCATTTAAATTACATTGGTAATATGTTTTAGTTTTAATGAGTTAGGAAATTTTGTCAACTTGTGTCCAAATTTGATTAACCAGGGATGAAACCAGTAAGGAAAATAGTAAAGCGGTTTGGAAAAATTATTTTATACTACGGCAGTTAATGTTAGGACATCAAATGAAGTGGTGATAGACATGTTATTGGTTTATTCAAATCATTCTAATTCTGTATCTAACTATGGATCAATACATTCTTTCATTTTTTATATTTGTTTTTGGAAATTTGGAAATATCACCGCATGATATAAATGAAGGATTTTTTTAAAAAAATGGTGGAATTATTATAGAAAAAAATATTTAAAATAATATTCCTATTATCAATAGTGGGATGGTATTTCCTGTAAGTCTTGTTGAACTACCTATAATGGATTTTGATATCATTTTGGGAATGTATTGGAATTAATTTATCCTGTTAAAATAGATTGAAAAGCCAATAAATATTTAGTAATTGATTTTATACATTTGATATAATACCATGAAAATGGGAAATTAATGAATGTTGTAAATAAATGTGATCTGGATCATCTTGTTAAAAATAATGAAATAGTTCTCATTAGTGGAATACTAGTATTTAATGAATTAATGATTTTTTCTAATGAATTCCATGGTGTTGTTCTGAATCCAGAAGTTAAATTTACGTTTGATCCATTTCCTGATTTAAAGCTTATTTCTAAACCCACTTATTTAATAGTTGATGTTGAAGATGTGGAATTCAAAAACTAGTTGTAATAATTGAGTGATCAAGGTTTCGTTTGACCAATATCTTCATCAAGGGTGATCTCGTTTTATTTGTGAAAAAATAAAGATGGTTCCATGAGACTTTTCATTGATTATAGAGAATTGAATAATATCACTATTAAGAATAAGTATCATTTGGTTCATATCAATGATTTATTTATCCTCTCCAAGGAGCTTAGTGTTTTTAGAAAATTGATCTATGGTCTGGGTACTATCAAATAATGTTGAAGGAGGATAACATTATGAATATAAAATATCCGACGAGATATATGAATTGTGATATTTTAGTTATTTAATACAACTTATATATTTATCAACATTAAGAATAGAGTCTTCCATCCATTTTTTTGATCATTTTGTGGTTGTGTTCATTGATGATATTTTTATATATTCTAAAAACTATGAAGAACATGAAAGGCGCAAAAGGATTGTTTGGAAAAAATTTAAGTAAAACTAAATATATGTATTTTTTAGTAAGATTGAATTTTGGTTTCAAAAAAATCCATTCCATGGAAATATTTTTTCTAATGATGTAATAACTGATGACCCTTCGGAAAAAATGTTTCTGAAGTGTGACCTTAACATACTAATGCTACTGAGATTCATAGTTTACTTGGATTAACAGGTTATTATTGTTATTTTTCTGAAAACTTTTCTTAGTTATCCATCCCACTAAATAAGTTAACATTAATGGGATTAAGGATTATCTAGACATAATAATTTAATGTTTGTTTTTAGGAATTGAAAAGAAGATGGGTCAATACTCCGGTTTTGTCTCTACCTTCCAGAAATGGTGAATTAATCATCTATAGAAATGATTCATTAAAAGTAGATGGTTGTGTCTGGATACAAAATCAAGAGGTAATTGTTTATTATTCCCATTAATTAGAAAATCATGAGTTAAATTACCATATAGATGATATGGAATTATCTTTTTTGGTTTTTTCATTCATAATTTGGAGGCATCATTTTCATATAGTAAAGTGTAAAATATATAATGATGACCAATTTTTTAACTATATATTAACATAGAAAGTGTTCAGCAGGGTAAAATGTAAATAACTAGAACTAATCAAGGATTATGATTCCACAATTCATTCCTATCTTTTGAAAGAAAACAAGGTGGATGATTTTTTAATTCAAATAATTTAATGTTACATTGAACATTTTACATTTGGTTCATGACCCTTTGGTTAATGATTTGATGATTTGATTCCTTGATGTTATGGATGTAGAGACATAACATATTTTGTTTCATGTTTTAATTTAGTCTACATTTTCAAAAAGAATTAAGAGGGGTCAGAAGGTGGATCATTTTTATTGCAATAAATGGTAGAATATGAGAAGAATGGAATATTTCTAGATGTTAATATTGATTAAGAGTGTGTTTTACCATTTGGGAAGATATTATATTTCCATTTTGATCAATTTTGAGGAAATAGTTATTGATTGAATCTCATAGTTCTCCATTATCCATTCATTTGGGAAGCACTATGATGTATAGAGAACATCAGGGGTATTATTAGTGGGATTGAATGAAAATATATTTTACAAAACTTACCATGAAGAGTTTGACTAGTCAATTGGTTAAAATAGAGAGATATTTTTGAAAGGGGATGATACAAACTTTGGTAGTTTCATATTTGATAAGGGAGAATATATAAATTTATTTCATAGTTGTATGGCCAAATACTTCTCAAGGTTAAAATTCAATTTTTGTAATTGATGATCGATTAACAGAATATGCACATTTCATTCCAATTCGAGATGCAATGTTGTTAGATCAGGTTTCTTGATTGTGTCCAAAATAGATTATGAGGGTACATTTTGTGCCTTTATCTATTGTATATTGTCATCATCCAAAGTTCAAATCCAATTTTTTTTAAAGGAATTCATAATTTTTTGGGTCCTAAATTAAATTTTAGTATAACTTTTCATCCTAAATATGATGGATTGTCTGAGCAGATGATTTAGACCCCAGAATATTTGATTCATTCATTCTCAATAGATTTACAATGATGTTAGGATCGATATATTAATTTAGTTATTTTTTCATATAATAATTGTTTTCATTCAAATATATATATGGGACCTTTCAAGGCACTATATGTAAATAGGTGTCGAACAAAGGATTTTCGGATTGTGTATGATAAAGGATGTTAATGGGACTAATGTTGGTATTGGATACGTAATAGAACATTTTGTTTTGATTCAGCGACACATGAGGACAACTCAGACTAGGAATAAGGGTTATGTGGACTACTAGATAAGAAATATTTCTTTTTTAAGGCTGGTGATCATGGATTTTACTTAGTCGAGGTCATGACTTTGATTGCGTCGGCTTGGAGTAGGCTCGGTGAGGATCTAAAATCCTCAGGCAAGAATCTCAACATTGGATCTAGACTCGACTTTGGTGGCGAAGGTTTATTGTATTTAAGAAGGCTCAGGCGAGGCCCTGGATTTCTCAGGCGAGCAATTTCATTCTCAGCTCGGTGGCGACGATGAAGGCATCAATTTGGCAGCTTTCTATTGAATCGAGGCTCGGCGTTGGCCCCGATGCGATGCGGAGGGGGAGGGTCTCTAGTTCTGGATTCCAATGTCATGTGTCCTATCTAGAAGGTCTATTTCTAATGTTTTTTAACTTTAGTGTTGAATGCATTGAATTGGGGGAGATGGTGGTTGAATGAGTTGAATTGGTGCGTTGTTGGTGTGTGGTGTCCAGTTCTCACTCCCCATAGGTCATCTTACTCATTTACAATGGTCTTCATATAGCATAATCTATTGAGGGAGTGTATGTGGTTCAGTTATGAGTGGATCCATTCTCAGAGTAGCGTTTCTGATTCAGAGCATCCCAGACTCCCTCATCAGTGACGTCCTCTTAGTGTGGTGTTGGTTCATCTAGTCCTAAGTGATGATTACTTGGCTACACATTCCTTGGATCATCTTCCAGTTTCTTTGGTAACTATAGTGGTGATGGGGGGAGAATGATGGGGCTCATCCAGGTTTCTTCTTGGCTGGTGAAAGGGTTTTTAGGGATGATGAAGATGCATTTTTGAGTTTGTGTGGTGTTGTTAAACATTTAGCATAGTGATTTTTTTTGTGGTGGTGAATTTCCTATGGCCCTATAGTTCGTGGTTTGAATGTTGTTGAAACTATTCTCTTACAAGGGGTTGCTTCAAATGGGGCTTCGAGCCTAGGTTTTTCTCCTAGTATTATCTTTCTATAATTGGATGTTTGAGATGGTATGACTTTGCCATCAGTACCAGGCCTGTGCATTAATGCACGAGACAGCTAGACGGGTAGTGATATATAATAGGAAACTATTCTTATAGTTTTTAGATACTAGGTGGGGGCTCCCCAATGTAAGATTGAATGAGTTTTTCAGCCTTAAACATTTGTACCATGGTGATTTGGTTGTTTTTAAGTCATTGATGTCATGTATGGTTTCTCACTTTCTCATCAAAAGTATTTGAATAATATAGAAAAATTCAGTCAACCCATGATTAATTAGAAAATATTAAAAACTAGAGGAAGTTGTAACCATTCCTACTATGCGGCCTTATATTAGAGGTTATCTCAGGTATTCAGTGTATTTCATGTTTCAATGTTAAGGAAATATTTACCAGACTCACCTCATGTTTTATTCTCTAAAGTAGTTTAACTGGAAGATAATATTTCTTCTGAGTAACAACCAGCTCATATTATTGAGTATAAAGAGAATTTTTTGAGGAATTAGGTAGTTCACTTGGTTATGGATTTATGTAAAATCCATATCATTGAGAATGAGACAAGGGAATATGAAAATTATATTAGGGGAAAATATACCCTCTTATTTTATAAGAGAATAAAATCATGAGGAAGAAATTTCCAACATGGGGATAGATGTGACATCCCAGATAATAGTATAATAATACATGTTCATATAAATTAATAATTAATAGTTATATAGTAATTTTACATTAAAATGGAATTTATCACTAGTAGTGTGGATGACAAGAAACAATACGTTTCTTTAGAATCTTATGTTTCCGGAAAGACTGAGTTATATCGAATAGTAATATACTATTTATATTATTATATTATGTTTTTGTTATCACCTATCTATTGAATCAGTGAGAATGAATAGGGTTAACTATATTATGTTGACACATGTTTTTAAATTATTTTACATTCGTTGAATAAATTTTATATCCCTAAAATAAAAATCGATCCAATTTTACGCATAAACTGAATTATATTTTTAAAAGGTTGTATTACAATCTTTTAATTGAGAACCCATTTTAAATATAATATTTGACACTTTTTAATTTTTTATATGTAAAAATGAACTTATTTTTTGGAAGTGAAATATAAAAATATAATTTGGGTGAATTTACTCAATTGTTTTGAGAACATTCATATTTTATTATTAGTTAACCATACTGAATTTTTCTTCAAAACTGCTTTATCATCCAATTTATTTATATAGTTAAATAATGAGTTTAATTATTTAGTAGTGTAATTAATTCATTTTTATATTATAGTAATTAATTTACAAAATTATAATCAATTTCAATTCAAAATTCGATATAAAGACATAGAAAAGTTTTGAACATTTTTACTTCAAAACACCACCTTGTTGTCCTGTATGTGGGATTACATTCAAATTAACTACTACCACTTGTGTTATTATAATTGTTAATAATTTCCTAAATATTTATAATCCAATAATATTGTTAAAATATAATAATTTAAACTTATTTTTTTACCAAAATTAATAGTTTTTTATGATTATTACTAATCACAATGATTGAGATAATAATTAACTTAACAAGGGATTGAACCTTAAACTAAAGGGACCAAATAACCTAGAAAATTTTCCAAATTCCATTGGATAGCCATATTTAATCCCTAAAATCCATTTTATCTATATTAGACATTATTTTATACACTTTACATGGGAAAACATTGGCATAATCTCATCTTCAGAAATTTACAAGATTGTCACTGCTCCTCTACTATAAAAAAGGCGGTCAACGTTCCCACTTCCCAAAACCTCTCAAGGAACATTGGATTGACCAAAATATTCCCATATAGATACTAAATATCCCTCATCTAATAAAATATACCCGAAATTTGACATAAATCCATCCATGTAATCCCTTCGGTGCTAACAAAGATAAGATACCCAAATAGAGGTAACACCCAACCTCAAACTCTTTTTTTTATTTTCATTGTCCACTTACACAAGTATTCTAATTCCTTTGATAAAAAAATAATTTTTCTAAATATACTATACTATTTTATGATAATAGTTTTTCCTAAACTAAAACACTCATTCATCTAATGAGGAAAAAACATGGCATTCTTGTGTACATCAAACTATTATCTCACAAAATGATTTTGTTCATTTTTTCCTTTACCACCATTCATGGTAGGAAATTATGATGTAAACACAATTTATATAGGATATTTATTTTTTATATATTCTTATATAAAAATTTTATGACATATAACTTTATACATTCTATTTTTTGTAAATACGATAACATCATTAATGGAATAATGGATTACCGCCTCCTCAAAGTGATATGATATTTTCACACACTACATGGAACATATTAAAGATGGGTTAACTTAAATATATGATAATTAAATAACATATATATGATATTTATAAAATAATAACCTTTTAGAAAGTTAAAAAACATTTTCTTTAATACTTTTCCACACACTGAGAAGGTGATAACGTCGTTCATGGATATGTGGACTACTGCCTCCTCGTAGCCATGTGATTAAATTTACATCAATATATATATAATTTTATTGGAAAAAATAATATTATATATATGATATAATTATCATTTTGGAATGATAAACTGTTACATACTTACATTCCATAATGAACATTCAAAAATGAGAACGTTACTCATGCGTACGTCGGGCCTAGCATCCCCATGATAGTAAATTTGGTTCATTTATCATAACCATAATTCATGATTAGTTTTATGATTGTAATTTATAAATATATATGATAAGTATTTAATTATTATTATTCTTTTTTGGTTTATATAATAACCATTTTTAACATATTTGACCCACCAATGTCATTTTGACATATTGAATTAATATGGTCAAAACACCTAGCATGAAAAAAAATTGTTTATGTAATTGTTTAAAAAATTGTAATAATTGAAATGAAATTAAAAATAAACCTAAAATAGTTTCTCAATAATTTATATATTTAATATAAGTTTATTATTTATTATGGTAAAGAAACACAAGACAGGTGAGATCCAAGGTAAGTATTTTTTCTTAATCACCTTTCATCGAAGAATTTCATGATTATATAAACCAATATTATTTTATATGGATTATATAAAACCCTTTTCAAATTATATATCCTTATTTTTTATATTCTAAAATTATTTAATGTTTTGTTAAATTTTTTTCTTTCATGGGTCTGAATAATTAAATGTTAAAAGTGGTATGGGACACATTGAATGTTTAAAGACAGAATTTAAAAATCATTTCTCCACGGAAATATTCTTAATTTTATTATACATATTTATTTTTATGGATATAAAAAGGAATTTCAAGTATATTTTTAATTTCATTCAAATTTTTCCGAAAAGGAAGCCTTTTACTTTATTTATACAAAACAATTTCACAAATAAAAAAAGGAATGTTGTATTCTTAACATACATAGGGAAAATAGATTTTAGGCTTCCATGTGAATTATTTTTTTTATATTTATTTTCATGATTTATTTTTTTATTTAATTAAAAACATTCTTTCTTCTTTTAGGTATTTTTTATTAAAAATTTGGTTTTTAATGGATTTATTTTTCTAATATCATGAAATGTTTTGTTGTTAATGAGAATGAAATTTTATAAGTGATATGTTGAAATTTTCAATCTTTTATGTGTAACGATTATATAAATTTTACCTCTACATTTGATGGGTGGTTCAATAAAAAGATAATGACTAGTGGTTCCTTGAAAAAAATAATGGGTGTGTCCACGATATCCTTCTAATGCATTACATATAAAATTCATTTTTATGGATACATCATTTTTAAGAGTGAAATATATACATGTCGATCACATGGTAATTCCATTTATAAGAGTTGACAGTATAATTATATTATTTGTTACATTTAGTTATTTTCTATAATTTTTATGGATTTTATTGTAATCCTATGATTTAAAAAACTATTAAATAAAATTATTTTCAATGTAATGTATTTATAACTTATCATGGTGAAAATTATTACTTCTTGTTAATTATTTCATTGGATTTCTGTTTTTATAAATGGAGTAAGGGTTTCTTTATTTTTATATCCCTTAGCGAGATTTTAATACTCATCTCATATTTTTTTAGGGTTTTTCTGGATCTTAAGGATGAGTAAGGGATTAGAATAATTCATGTTGATAGTCATAAAGAGTTTTTATAAAATAGATCATGTTTTATTTTTTGTGGTTTTATATGGTTGAAAAAATGGATACTGATTGGAAGAGTCATGTTTTTATTTTAGGAATTTTTATGTAATATTTATCGCCTAATTTAATAAAACACAATACCTAAAAATAACATAAATGTGAGATAAAGTTAAATTGTAGACATAAATCAATATTATGTAATGTTTAGAGGACAACTATATATATATATATCTGTGTGTGTGTGTGTTTGTGTGTGTGTGTGTGTGTAAGAAGTTATATGCCAGATTCCATTTATAAATTACAGGTATACAATATTAATGATGAGAATTATCATGCGATGAAAATAATTAATCATCACTAAAAAATAGAAAAGAATATTTTAAATAAGAGTTTATTAAATTAATGTGTTTGAGATACTATATAGACTCACATTTCCTTATTGGCCATATTATAATTTTCTATATGGAAGGAGTAACCACACATTCCATAAATTATTTAGATCAATGAAGAGTCATAATGGAACCCTATTTTCCTTTATTGAAAATTTATTATAAGTAATAGAGATCATACTAAACTAGGTTCCAACTTTTGTAATATCTTATAATCCTGAAGAACATTTGATTGGAAGTAAACATGTTTTTCACATATATATGTACGTTGTTGAGAATCATTTTGTATAGTGATTTCGTAAAACTAAGATACTACTCCAAGAATTGAGTTTATTTTTATATATCATCATAAATAATGAAATGTATATAACAAATATTTTTATTCTTATGAAATAATCATTATAATTAGACATGAAACATTTTATGAGATTGAGAAAATCGCAAAAAAGCGATACTATGAGATTGATAAAGTGTCATTATATCCTGGATCAAGTTATATATGAGTTGGAATAGGAAAATATTTCACAAATCCTCATTAATGTGGATATTATAGTAAAATATGTATGTTGATGGACCAATAGTGGGGTCAACGAACTAATGATATATGGTGTTTCAATCAGTTAGGATATTGACTTTTTATTGGTTGTTAAAAATGAAATTGTGTCATGCATGGAAACATTAAGTGCCACAACAACTTTCAGATGGGAAGGAATTCATATTTGATAAGAATTCCATGTAATAAAAACCATTTTATATTTTCTTAGATACATTAGTGGATGTAAGTACCAATGGATTCAAATGGTTATTCAAGAATATACTAGGAATGGACGTTAATGTCCATTATAATAAATTTATCAATGTTTCAAAAGGGTTATGAGATTTCAATCCATTTACTATCATAAAAACTATTAAATGTTATATATATTGAAATACCTTATAATTCAACTTTCCATATATACATACCATGATTATGATTTTTTGGAAATCAGTCCCAAAAAAACCATAAATAATGGAAACATTGGGGAAACATTATTTATAGTAGAATAATAAATGTATGGGAATTTGAATGATTCCAATTAGGTGTGAAATAAATTTAGGGTTAATATTTTTTTAATAAATAATCAAAATAATTTGGTATTCAAATAAATGAATATATTTGGGAATTTAGTTTCCCAAAGAAGGAATGTGGTCCTTGTTCCTATATATAGTTTAATAGGTGTGTGGTCATTTTCCACATAGTATTTATTGGGGGAATATTAAAAATATAAAATGATATATTGTTCTGATGATATGGTACAATTTTGTTAAACACAATATTTTCCATTATGAACATATGTAAAAAGTACACATTAATGGGATTGAGAATGATCATAATAAATATAACAATACTTATACTATATGTCAGGAAATATGTAATGACAGGTTGCTGAAGTGTATGAGGATTGTTTCATGTTCATGTATGAAAGATCCTTTATTTTTCGATATTTTGTTGAATAGACCATGGCTTTGTCAGGGTAGTTTTTTTTAGATTTTGATTCTTTATAGGCATTTAAAATATTTTATCAAGGTTAGGGAAAATGTTGTTCCATTTCTATGGAATATTTCAAATTCTTTTCGTTTGAGATTGTTGAATTTCACAAGTTCTGCACATGGTTAACAAAATAGTGTGGCTAAACATTGTAGTTAACCCAATGCACTGAATAAGGCACAATTTTAGATCATGATTATCCCAAAAAGGCAACAAAACCATGTAGTTTCTCGGTTGTATAAAAGTTTTCCCAGTATTGGATCATGTATTTCCAATCAATGCAAAAAACTCTTATGATGGGAATTAATTATTCTAGATATTTATTTCAAAAAATGAAACCTCAATCATTTACCTCATTTTTTCATTCATTATTAAATAATATATATATTATTTTGGTTATTTTGAATATTACCATCCTTCCAGATAGTGTTTCAATCATATCTAATAGAATTGGATATACAGAGTTAGAAATATGAATATCCACATTTTTTATTCTAAATCCCCTATCTTTTTTGAGAATAGATTCATAGATCGGTCTTTTCCTAACTAGATCTATGTGTAATGCAATTACCTAATGGTATTTATTACAAATCCAATAATGGTAAGGAATGATAATTTAGATATACCATTATTATTGTGATATTACTAAATAGTTTATATTTTATGTAGTTTCTCTTATACTTATTTGATCTTTGGTTAATTGAATTTGAGTCAGATTATTATTATTTCAAGTAAAAGTGTTATTTAATTTTACATAGGATTTCAGTTTCCCTTTATTATGTCGATTCAATTTTTTTTTGGGAAATTATGGTTGTTTCACAAAAGAGTCCCTTTCATCCCCCATTAAAATTAAATAAAATATTTTATATAATTTAATCATGTTATTCCAATATATTTCTATATTACCATTTATATATTCATGTCTATTTAAAATATGGTTTCCAACATCAGCTTCACCAATGTTCTAAGGTGGGATGTTTTATAATAATTATTATTTTAATTCATTTTAATGATAGATTAATTTTCCCCTAAAATTATAGTTTAGGGATGGAACTTGATATTTATTATTTTAATTATTTGTGATATTAGTTTAAAAAATTATGTTTAAAAATAATTGGGTGTTATAGAACATTTTTGAAATTATTCAGATGTTTGTAATTATTGAATTATTATATAAAAAATATGTGGTTCATTTACGAAAGGGTATATAATTTTTATAATATTATGAAATAAAAAAAACCACGATTAGATATTCTAATAGTTAAATTTGAAAATTAAAACCCATAGGGAATTCCTCTTTTAAATATAATGGAAACTCATGGTTTTTTATATTCCATGAGATGACTACATTTTATGTTTTAATTATAATATATTATATGAATTTTTATAGTTTTTTTGGAGACTATGTGATAACTAACCTTATAGTGGTAGTAGTATTTAATTATTATACCTATAAAAATGGGTTTTCATATGTGGGTTTTTTGATGTGTGAGTATGATAAATTATTAAAAATTGGTTTTCATTTTTTTATTCATTGTACGCATATTGCGTTGAAATGCTTTGATCCTTTTTATATGTTGTTGAGAGACTGTGTTTTATAGGTGGGTTGTATTGGTAGAAATTTTTTCTAGTCCATAATTATGATCTATATAATGTCTCTATGATAGAAGTAGTTCAACATATGTGATGCTTCCCCATCATTAGGATAATAAGTATATGAGCCTATGCTAAGGAAGGAACAATTTATGTGTATTTTTCTTCAAGAACATAAACATTTATTCATTATTGACCATATTATCTATATAGAAATAATTCCCCTTGGGAATATAGGATTCCATGATGGTGATAAATTTATTATTTCTATTGTATAGTATTTTGGATTTGTTATAGTATGTTTTTTATGTTGTCCATCTTGGTTTTCCTGAAAACAATTTTAATGAAATTGGGGGATTATTTTGTTAAATGTGTATAAAATATGGTTTAATTTATAATGAACAACATAAAATTTTAATATGGTGTATTTTCATTGAATAAACTTTGATACCTTTTTAAGGAATTAAAACCATAAAATGTATTTTATATCATTGTTTTCAAACATTAATGAAATATATTTTCACATAATTGGTTATTTTATTGGTCAGTGGGGTTGATAGGCTAGGCTTCTCATCATTGGACTTTATATATTATAGTTTCAATAGGTTTCTATTATGTAGAATATATCCCTATATATATTGGTTGGGGATTTGTGAACCCGGTTTATGCGGTGCTCTCTTTCTTGTAACTGAAAATTTGGCATTGGTAGCTTTTTGTACATTATTATTTATTGTCATTTGTTATATCCATTTTCCATGTATCTTAGAATCACTTACTAATGTTTGAATATTTATTATAATTGTGTTCTTGGATTCTATATTTTTTATTTAATATTATTATAATTATTTAATACATTTATAGAGTAAAATCATTCCCAATTGGATTTCATTGATTCCCACGAACAAGTTTCAATACCACGGTGATCAATAATGACCTAAAATCCTTTACATGGATAGATAACGTTTTCTATTAGGGTACCATATCAATTAGTTAGTGAAAAAATAGTATCATACTGGGTTTATCTTGTTACTTGGGGATGTTTTCTGGAAATGATCTAGAATTTTCAGAAATTTGGAGACAAACCGTAAGTTGGTACATAATCCCCACAATCCATTATAAGTTATAGGTTCAAAGGTCTATATATGTTGTGTGTGTCTTGTGGAAAATCATTGTTCTCAATTACATAATTAATTATGCTCATTATATTTTTTGTGATTTTTTATTTTTAATGGATATACATTGGAACTCATAGGAATATAATACCTATATAGGATCTCATAAATGATGTTCACGACATGTTTCATATGTGATGAATATTGTACATTACATTGTCAATATATTATGGGAATTATTTTGTGGTTAATCACTGTGTTAGCATATGTATCCAAAATTATGGAAATTTTCATCCTTTGTTGAATTTAGACTATTTACATTTTCAGAGATGTTATTTTTTTGGTTATTTATTATGTTTTTATTTTGTTAATATTTCTATTGAATATTTCAAATGTAATGTTTAAATGGTAACAACTAAAAACTTATTTTTAAAATGGTCAAAATATTAATGGATAAAAATTGATAATGCATTAGGAATGATATATGGGTTTTCAAATGTGTTGATGTTGTTTTTGAATCAAGACAATGAGTAGACTTTGAAAAAAGTGATGGTGCCTTAGAGAATAGTTATTGTGTCAATAATTTTAATTTATTTCTTATGATTACAATTTATTTTATAAGAATATTAGAAATATTTAATGTTTTTCATATTTTAAAATGGGTGTTTTTGATGATTTTCTATGTCATCAATGTTGTGTTTGTTGCTGGTTTTGGTAATTAGGAATATATTATATTATTGGGATACAAAAGCATTGAGGTGATTCATGTGAGGTTTGATTTCTTTCATTTCCATAGAAAATTCCCCACCTGATTTTAGTTGCGTTGAGAATAATGAGAAAATAGTTATTGGTGTACAGATCTTCACTTGTTGTGATGTGGGAAATAAGAACCCAGACCTTCTTTTCAGGTATGTTTTTCCTTTTTCTGTAGTTTTTTTATAAAAGTGGAGCTTCTGGAAATTTTTGAAGTACATGTCGTATACTCCCTTTCCACACGAGTCTGTGTGCTGGCCATGTCCGTGCCACACACACAGACATGTAGGGGTGATGTGGAGGCTACCTAAAGCGGAGTACGGAAAATGAGAGTACACGCCGTGTACTTCAAAATTACATGCCGTGTACTTTGTTTATTTTCATTAAATGGACCAGGGTTGCGTCTAATCACTCGAACTATCTTCTTCTTCGTTTTGTTTGACCAAGAGAAGTTGTATGGTCGTGAAATTTCTCCGAGCCATCGAGCTTTCATCCTTTCTCCGAGTTGACCTCCGTCGATTTAATTGGAACCACATCGGTATGCTCTTGCTTCTTCTATAGCATCATTTTCCAATTCCACTTCTTTTGCAGGTTATTGTGGGTTGATTGTTTTGTGCGTTTTCATAGATCTAAGATGTTCTAAGGTGATTCAAACCTAATGGTTAAAGTGTATCATTCTAATTTCATCAAGGTAGGTCGTTTGTGCCTTTCCGTTCAATGTCCTTGAGATTTATGGGCAAATTCAACCAATACCCATGAACGGGGAATTGCGTGTTTACTGTTTTTCACCTTCTGTTTTCTTACGTTGCTTGTATGCTTGTGTAGAGTTATTTTGGTTATGTTTGAGGATAATTACTATGCTTGGATGTTTTCCCATGCATTTTTATGTTTACGACCTTTTGGTCTTGTTCAGTCATTGGCTGTCATACCAGTTTTCCATGCCTTGTGACCGTAGGATAGAGTGTTGTTCTCTGACATGCTTGTTATGTTGTAGACTGGTTATCCAAGTAGCTCTATAGGTTTACTTTGGCCATATAGAATTATTATGCACTGACTGGAAAAGGGTCGTGAGAACCTGGTGCTATAGACTATATGGTGATAAACTAAGTGAGCTTCCCAGAGAGTCATGGACATTATAGATTATAGGAGGATAGACCGAGTGAGCTTACTCAGAGAGTCTTGAGATTTATAGACTATATAGGGATAGACCAAGTGAGCTACCTCAGAGTGTCATTGTTTTGTTGGAATTTCCTTAAACCACTCGAGGGTATATGAGGAATTGACCGAGTGAGCTTCCTCAGAGTGTCTATGATAGACCTAAGGCTATAGGAGGAATTGACCGAGTGAGCTTCCTCAAAGAGTATCTATACCTTGGGGCTATAAGGGGATTAGACCGCATGATCTTCCTCAGAGAGTCCCTGACTACAATAGACTATAAGGGAAATTGACTTAGCGTGATTCCTCAGAGAGTCTTATAATTACGTATGACCAAACCTGATGGGTTAGGCTGAGTGTACTGCCCAGAGGGTTGTTGGTACTTCTTGGATAGGACCAGAGGGGATGGCTGTGAGTACTTCTTAGAGGAATTCCTATTTTTGGTTAGTTGTTTTCTTCACCGTTGCTTGTTGATTTTTGGATTTTTTACTGTTTTGTATTATCCTGTTACTACCTAATGTTTATTGCTTACTGTACTATTACCTGCCATATACTCACTATCTGTTAGGCACAGATCTTCGAGTGGTTTCCTATTGTGATTTAGTCTCTCACCATGTTTGGGTCATTCTTTTGGGCCCAACCAGATTATATTATTGCATATATAAAAAAGGGAAAGTGCCCTTATACTTCAGGTACTTGATTGAATTAGATCTAGAGAGCATGAGACCAAGCTGAGGCTTGTGATGCTGAGGAGTTGCTTTTCTGTTTTCTTTTGTACTATGGTTTAGTTCTGTATCCAACATTGTGACTTGTTTGGCTGCCTTTATATATATATGTATCATGCATTATTTCATAGAAATATATATGTGTCTGCTCCTGCAGTTTATCAAATTTATTGTTTCGTTGTTTACTTGTGTATGGATTGTTTACTGCTTCTTCTATTGTTTATTGTTTTCTCTTCTACTGTGTACTCTGTCGATGAGGTCATAGTTTCCCCATTATCACACCCAAGGCCCTCACTGCTAGTATGAATCCTCTAGCATTTGGGGAAATGCGCTTGAGGCCATGTGACCAACCGGGTACGGGGCACCTCTGGGTGGCTTCTGGAACCGGGACATTACAAAGTGGTATCAGAGGCATTCTTTTCTCTTGAACTACTGTTTGGAGCCCATAGCCAGGGATATGACAAAATAGGTACTTGGTAATAAGCTGTTCCTGGGTGTAGCTAACCCGCATAGAGGGAAAAGACATAATACCACGTTTATTGCAGTTTTATTGGTTTCCACTTTTACATTTTATTTGATTACACCATTTGGTGATTCACATGATTTGTGTTGTTACCGTTGTTGTTATTTCGGTTCTATTTATGTCGCAACCAGATGAGTTAAGGGTATTCCATTTTATGCATCATATAGGAACTTGTTAGAAATCACATTCCATGCATTATTGTCATGCCATCTAGGATGCATTAGCTATTTCATGTTGTTGTGATAGATGTTGTGTAGATTATTCAAGCTGTTTTGATAGATGCTTGGATAGAATCTCTGATTTTTTATAGTGAATTTGTTTGTATAGTATTTTTCTTAGATGGATGCCAAAATTTGGTTCTTGAGGTGTTATGGGCCCTCATCAACTAGAATTTGGTGTATCATTTCTTTTTTCCCTTGTATATGATATGTATGAGATGCCAAAATTTGATTCGTGAGGAGTATGGGCCCTCACAGATCTGAATTTGTCACCTTAACTCTTGTTTTCTGTGTTTTTAGGGCATCAGAGTAGTTTCTGAGCAATTACCTGGAAAAACCCAGAATACACGGCATGTACTTTGTTAATACACATTGTGTAGTTTTTAAACCATGTCAATGACTGTGGGGGCAGAAACACAGTGTTATGAAAAATCTTCAAGAACATGTCGTGTACGGTAGGTACACTCTGTGTTGTAGCAACCGTGTGTCTTCCCATGTGGCTAACGACACAGATGGATGAAACTTTGACTTTACACACCATGTCCTATTTTCACATGACAGGATTTGTAACCTACGTACCCAGTCCTGTCACGAACAACACAGCTCGGGGAAAACCTTAAATTACATGTCGTGTTCCAAGGGAAGACGCTGTGTAGAGTGAATCTTGTAGCCGACTATGTAACTAACAACATAGGTGGTTGAAACCTTGTCTATTACACACCGTGTCATTCATGAACACATCATGTAGCCTAGGATTGAGAGGAATGTGTGGGTTAGATGGGTAAGGAGACTCATTCATGGGATATTGTTCAAGTACACACCATGTGTGGGGACAAAACATCGTGTGGTTGGGGTGTTACAAGACCAGTTGTGGCAGAAGTACACGCCCATGAAAATGTCTTAAAAGAACACGATGTGTAGTTTTATACCGGCCGTGTAGTCCTATTTTTGTAATGCATTAATGTTTCTTTCTCATATTCCCCTCTTGTACTCACATGTTCTCAGTCTTTAATAATCATGATCTAAGGTGTGCTTTTGACCTTTTAGAATTATTCCACTGAGACGTCCATCAGTTTTATGTCAGCTACCAAAATTATGCCTTAGTTTTATCTTCAGTTCTTTTCGATACTGGAGCTATGCGTAGCTTTATCTAGGATTCATTTGTGGAGAGCCTTGAGCTCTGTATCTTTTCATCTGCTGATACATTGATGCTAGAGTAGTTAGCGTACGCCAGTGCAGAGAGTTCCCTCTTGAGGTTGTGGGGTGTCACTTCTTATGGGACCTATATGTCCTAGAGATGACGAGCTATGATGTCATTCTCTAAATGGACTAGCTAGTTCCCTTCCAGGAAGTCGTCGACTGTTATCGCCACAAGGTGAGTTTCGTATCACCAGAGGGTGGATATTTTCTTTATATAGGTGAGTGGTATGTTTTGGTGAGTCGATAAAGACCTGAGAATCATGGGCTAGGAGGAGTTACAACCCAGATTTATAGTCTTTATCTAGATAACAAGGGGACATCATAGTTAGACTTTCCTCTAGTGGTGGATCATTTCATAGATGTATTTACCATGTACTTTTCATGTTTTCCTCTATAGCGTGAGGTAGACTTTTCTATTGAACTCATACCAGGAGCAGAACCGGTGTTCATTCCTCCTTATAGGGAGGCTACACCAGAGTTGGAGGAGCTCAAGAAGTAGTTGGCAGGGTTGCAGGCATAGGGTTTCATCCGACCCATTACATCTCCCTGGGGTTCTCTTATCATGTTTACAAAGAAGGCAGACGGCACCCTCAGGATTTGTGTGGATTATCGGAAGCTAAACCAGTTGACGGTCAAGAACCGATATCCCCTGCCGGGGATCGATGATCTCTTTGATCGTCTTCAAGGAGATCGAGTGTTATCGAAGATTGACTTGAGATCCGGTTATCATCAGTTGCATGTTAGACCCTATGATATACCTCTTACAGCTTTCTAGAGCAGGTATGGTCTATACGAGTATATGTTTATGTCGGTCGGTCTCACGAACACTCCTGCAGTTTTCATGGCACTAATGAACCGAGTGTTCCATCCATACATTGATTCCTTCGTTGTGGTTTTCATGGATGACATCTTGGTGTACTATAACACTCGACCCGACCATGCTACCCATATAAAGATAGTTCTAAGTACACTGGGAGGCAATCATTTATATGTTAAGATCTCGAAACGCCACTTTTGGATGCACCAGATTCACTTTTGGGGTCTTGTTATCTTAGAGACAAGAGTATCAGTAGACCAAGAGAAAGTGAGGGTTTCAGTTTCTTAGGAGAAGCTGAAGAACATATTTGAGGTGAAGAGATTTCTAGGGATGGCTGGATACTATAGGAATTTCATACATGACTTTTCACGCCCAGTAGCACCGCTGACAGGTATGACCAAGAAATGGGAAAGGTTCTTATGGTCAGATTCCTATGATTCAGCCTTTCAGGAGTTGAAAGGGAGTTTGACTTCAACACTGATGCTAGTCTTGCTAGAGCAGAGAAAGATCTATTTACTGCGATGCTTCAGGTATCGGGCTGGGAGCTGTGGTTATGTAGGGAGATGGATTCATTGGTTATGGGTCTCAGTAGTTGAGGCCACAAGAGAGGAACTACACGACGCATGATCTGGAGTTGGCAGTTATTGTTCATGCCTTATGCTATTGGAGACATTACCCTCTGGGAGATCACATTGTGGTGTTTACCGACCACAAGAGTATCAAGTACATATCCAATCAGCATTATCTGAATCTGGGACAGCACAGGTGGGTAGAGTACCTTCAGTCCTTCGACTTTGAGATTGTCTATATGCCAGGAAAGGGCAACTCAGTAGCTGATGCATTGAGCAGGATAACTCAGATACAGTCAGTTCATGAGGCCAACAGTGTGTGGTAGCTTATGTCTCTGTTCTTTGAGATCCATTTGGAGGTGCACTGTAGTCAGGGGCATGTGTTTCTTTCTACTGTGGATTTTACCTCTACTCTTCTCGATCGGGTATGGATGAGGCAGGTATCAGACCCAAAATGACATGTACTATGGGAGAGTATGTCAATAGAGGACCCTCTTCCTGGATGGCCAGTGGGCGAGGATGAGATCTTGCGTTTCTAGGGATGCATATGGGTGCCAGTAGACATACACGAGGAGATGATGTGGGATTTTCATTCCTCAGTTTGGTCAGTTCATCCTGGCATCACCAAGATGTATCGTGATCTACACCGCCATTATTGGAGGCCAGGTATGAAGAGAGATGTTGTTGGTTTTTTCATGAGGTGTTCCACATGTCAGCAGGTGAAAGCGAAGCATCAGCGACCAATAGGCCTTCTTCAGTAGTTACCCATTCCGGAGTGGAAGTGTAATGATGCCATGATGGACTTCGTGATAGGTTTGCCGAGGTCTCCAGGAGGGAATGACGTAGTGTGGGTTGTCATCAATAAACTCACGAAGGTTTCTCACTTCTTGCTGTTCAAGGAGCCCTTCAGTGTTGATGAGATGGGGTAGTTGTACATCTAAGAGATTGTACGTCTGCATGGAGTTCCACACTCCATTGTTTCATATTGGGATGTATGTTTTACTATTGGGTTCTGGCAGGGGATTCAGAAGGCTTTGGGTAAATATGTACTTTTGAGTACATCATACCATCCCCACACAGATGGCCAATCCAAGCGTACAATTTAGGTGCTTGAGGATACGCTCCGAGAATGCATTCTGGACGTGGAGGTTCTGGGGAGAAGCATATACCTCTTGTGGAGTTCACCTACAACAACAGTTTTCAGTAAACTATTTAGATGGAACCTTATGAGGATTTGTAGGGTAGGCCATACCGATCACCTTTATACTGGCTGGAGGTAGGAGAGATGGCTTTACTGGTACCTCGTCTTGTTCATGAGACATCAGTGCAGATTGAGTTGATTCGGAAGAGGATGGCTATTGCGTAGTATCGTCAGAAGTCTTATGCGGATTAGAAGAGACGACCCTTGGAGTTTGAGATTGGGGATTAGGTTTTGCTGCATGTCACACTGAGGTTGGGACACAAGAGGATTCAGATACATGGTAAGCATTCAGCACGGTACGTCGGACCATTTGATGTTTTGGAGAGATTTTGGCAGGTTTCCTATCAGTTGGAGTTACTTTAGAGGTATCGAGATATGCATGATGTCTTCCACTTTACTCAGCTCCAACGTAACTTTTCAGACCCGTCTCATGTCTTACAACCTAAGGAGGTTGTGGTTGAATCAGATGCTTTGTTTGAGGAGCATCCTATCCTGATTGTCAATCACAGTACAAAGTTTCTCCGTGGCCAGTCTATTCCTCTAGTACTAGTGCTATGGAAGCATGAGCGAGTACAAGACCGGACTTGGGAGAGGGAGGCTAATGAATGATCATAATGGCTAGAGCTATTCAGGGGTTTCTTCTTCTACATCTCTCTAGGGAAATTCAGGGGTGAATTTCTTAAAGGGGGATGTTTGTAAGAACCCTGACCATCTTTTCAGGTATATTTTTCCTTTTTATGGAGTTTTCGAGAAAAGAGGAGTTTCGGGAAATTTTTGAAGAACACGCCGTGTACTTTATGAGTACACGCCGTGTGCTTCATTTCCACGTGAGGCCATGTGCTGGACATGTTCGGGCCACACACACTGCCATGTTGGGGTGATGTGGAGGCTACCTAAAGTGGAGTACAGAAAAGGAAATTACACGTCGTGTACTTCAAATGTAAGCATTGTGTACTTTGTTTTTTATTCATTAAACGGACTGGGGTCGCGTCTAATTACCAGAACTATCTTCTTCTATAGCTTCTTCGACCGAGAGAAGCCGTACGATCGTGAAACTTCTCCGATCCATCGAGCCTCCATCTGTTCTACTAATCGACTGCTGTCAATCGCGTTGGAACCGCATCGGTATGCTTCTCCTTCTTCTAGAGAATCACTTTCCAATTCATCTTCTTTTGCAAGTTATTGTGGGTTGATCATTTTGGGCGTTTTTGTAGATCTACACAGTTCTAAGGAGAATGAAGCCTAGTTTTTCACGTATATCAATCTCCAAACATCAATGTAAGTGGTTTGTTCCTATACATTCAAAATCCTTGAGTTTTATGCACAAATTCCACCAATACCCTTGAACAGGGTATTGCGTGTTTACTATTTTCCCCTGTTGTTTTCATGCCTTTCTTGTATGCTTATGTAGATGTATTTTGGTTATGTATGAGGATCATTTCAATTCTTGGATGTTTTCCCATTCCTTTTTCTGTTTACGACCTTTCAGTCTTGTTCATCCTTTGGCCGTTATACCTATTTTCCATGCCTTGTGACCGTAGGATGGAGTGTTATTCTCTGACATGCTTGTTATGCGGTAGACTGGTTAGCCAAAAAGATCAGTAGGTTTACTTTGGCCTTATAGAATAATTATGCACTGACTGGCATGAGGCCGTGAGAACCTGGTGCTATAGACTACAAGGAGGTAGACCGAGTGAGCTTCCTAGAGAGTCTTGGATATTATATACTACAGGAGGATAGGCCGAGTGAGCTTCCTCCGAGAGTCTTGATCTATGTAGACTATATGGGGATAGACCGAGTGAGCTGCCTCAGAGAGTCTTTATTTTGATTGAATTTTTTTAAACCACTCCAGGCTATTGGAGGAATTGACTGAGTGATATTCCTCAGAGAGTATGTGATAGACCTGAGGCTATAAGAAGAATTGACCGAGTGAGCTTCCTCAGAGAGTCTCTAGACCTTGGGGCTATAAAGAGATTATATCGTGTGATCTTCCTCAGAGAGTCCCTAACATCCTTAGACTATAAGGGGAATTGACTAAGCATGCTTCCTCAAAGAGTCTTATAATTTCGTATGACCAAACCATAGGGGTTAGGATGAGTGTACATCCCAGAGGGTTGTTGGTACTTCTTTGATAGGACCAGTGGGGGTGGCTGAGAGTACTTCTCAGAGGGATTCCTATTTGTGGTTAGCGGTTTGCTTCACTGTTTCTTGTTGATCTATGGATTGTTTACTGCTGTGTGTTATCCTGTTACTGCCTACTGTTTATTTCTTATTATTCTATTACTTTCCATATACTCATAAACAGATCAACATAGATATTCAGGTGGTTACCTACTGAGATTTAGACTCACACCCGAATTGGTTCATGCTTTTGGGCCCAAACAGATTATATTTTTGTAAGTATAGACAAGGCCAAGTTCCCTTCTACTTTATCTACTTGATTTCATTAGAGCTGGAGAGCTGGGACCAAGCTGAGGCTTGCGATGTTGATGATTTTGTTTTCTGTTTTCTTGTACTTTGTTTTAGTGTTTTATTCATTATTGTGACTTGTTTGGCTTCTTTACTAGACATATGTATCATGCATCATTTCAGATATATGTGTGTGCTCCTGCTGTTTATCAAATAGTCTTCCATTGTTTACTTGTGTACGGATTGTTTACTGCTTTCTCTATTGTTTATTGTTTTCTCTTCAGCTATGTACTCTGCCGATGAGGGCATAGTTTCCCTATTATCACACCCAAGGCCCTCACTGCTAGTCGGTAGCCTCTGGTGTTTGGGGAAATGCGCTTGAGGCCATGTGAGCAACCGGGTACAGGGTACTTCTGGGTGGCTTCCAGAACCGGGACTTTAAATGGGAATTTTATTAGCATATTATTTTGAATAATGTTTAATAGTAATTATTGGGTTAGTTTGGGGATACATGCTTTAGTCTTGACTACACACTTAATTACTATTTGAATCACTGACTGTTGGTGATTTGAAAGCATGGACCCAAATTATCCTTACTTTTACATAGGCAAAAACATCTTGATATATATTTTTGTAATTAACCCTTATGATGTGTTTCCATTTGGTTTTTGTTGTTATCTAGAGTGATCATTGTTGGATATTTTTCTTGATATTGTAATATTTTTAGAACTATTGTTCTAAGGTCATATCTATTGTCGATCTGGTGTGGTAGTTTTGAGGATTCATCATGATATTGATTGTTGTGTTCTTTTTTAATTGATTATTTGAGTATGTGTCATCCAATATATAGTGGAAGAATATTTATCTAATTTTATTTCTATAAATTTCATCTTGGGTGGGTAATTCATTGTTGATTCTTCATGAAAATGTAGTGGTTTATCAAGGCATGAGTTATTAAATAGTTTTATAATAATGTGGGTAGGCCACCATAAAATATATTATATTATAGGATATTATTATAATTCATATGATATTTAGGGGAGATTGATTTTTTTTTAATTTTTTTAATGGTTTTTTTTGGAGTGTAGCCTATGTTGGATTTTTTCTTATTGAGTTTTTTTATTTTATTCATAATGATCGACCATCGTCTATGATCCCTTATTTTTAGTGAAAGCGATATGAGGTATTTTTAGAACTCGTAAATTTAAACTAATAATGATCATTTATATTATTAATATTCATTTCCAACCATTCATTGGTTCTGTTGGGTGATTATTTAGGATTGGATTGAATTATTTCATTATTGAACATAATTGTTGAATGATTTTGGAAAGTAGTGTAAGATTTCACAAAAATTGTACAAATTGTGGTGGTTTTGGAATGTATCCATTTATATGGTAGTATAATAGTTATCCAACCCATGATAATACTATTTTGTACAAAAAAATCATTTTTGGCCAATAGTATGTGAAAACATGATTCCAAACCATCTGACTTATCAAGTATATAGATATTAAAGCATTGTTGGCATACATTTTTCCAAAATAAATTGTTTACCCATGTTATGAGAATTATATAATCATAAAATTTATTATAAACCCTAGAAATACTCTGTTTGATTGAATTACTTCCCCTATATACAAGTATCTCGACCTATATACATTATTTTTGGAATTTTTATATCCCCATACATATATAGATATTATCCATCAGATATAATGGTGTTGAAATAAGAAAATAAATGATATGAATCCAATAATTATTTTTCATCAAGATGTCCATTTTTTTCTTAGAAAAAATCACAAATCATGGATATTATGGATACTTCTATATTTTATTGATGGATAAAATTTGATTTCCTGTTAATCAATTGATGGGGAATGAAGAGGAACCAAGGTCCACCATTAACATTTTGGGAATCAATGAGTTTTTTCATGGTATATTATTTCTCATAAACTCCATTAATATATTTTTCATTAGATACATGTCTTGATATTATTGTTTCATGTCATAGGGATCTTTTATTATTTATAGGTTCCATCAGTATTTTTGGGTTGTATATTATAATTTTTTGTTGGAAATTCCGAGAGTTTGAAGTAGTTTTCATATTCATATCTCTATAAAAATAAAGTTATTGGTGCTTGTACATTCATTATGAAATTTCAATGTGTATGGTACATATTATATTTTTCAAATCTTTCTCAATGTAAGTTTCAATAATGAACATAATCAATGTAAAAAAACGATATTTTTCTCTTGATTTTTTCAAAATTCATTTTATTGAAATAATCCCATAGTTTGAAAATTGTAGGTCCTCATTGTCACATTATTATTATTCATGAAATTTTTTATGAAATTTACTTCCAATATGATTTGAAATTATTTATTATATAAATATCAATTTTTATATCCTTTTAATGAAATTCTATAAATGATTATATGTATTTCTATGATTAAATATCAATATAGAATTTGATTTACCAATTGAATTTTATTCACCTTCTCTTTTTAAGAATGACCCTAGGGCCTGATTGGCTCACTTAACAGTTGAATTTAAAAATGAAACTCCATCATTCATGCTTCTAATGGGAACTCATTTTTTAGATGATATGGTATAACTACCCATATAGTTGTTGTTATATTTTTTATGTGAAAATTAACGATTTTTTTGGATTCCTCTAGATAAATACCTCTATGTTGGTATTTTTATTTTATTATTACAATTAGATAAAAATGATATTCTTTTTTGGGTGTTCAATGGTGTGAGATAGATAAACAAGTGAATGATTTTTATCTAATATGATTACATGATATTATTATTACATTGAGATACAACATTACTTTGAAATATCTTGGTAAGAACTAGTTGGATAGTTGTACATATAGGTCCACATGTTCACATATATATAATTATTCTATAGCTAGTGGCCCCAGATAAAACATAGGTCAATCTATAGGATGTTTCCACTTAGTTTGGCCATGAAGGGTATGACTATGATATAAGGAAGAGTGAATTTATGTGTATGTGTTTTCTAAAGTATGTTAAATGATTCATTGATGTGCATGTCATCTCTATATAATATTTACCCCATGAGAATCAAGGATTCCAAAATGATTATTTATATTTATTTTGAAAATTATGTTTAACCATCTTGGTTATATAAACATTTGCTTCAATTTTAATGCCTAGATTTCCTTAAATCGTTTTTAAATTTAATTTATGATAAAATTTGTTAAATGTGATTAACATTTTTTCTAATCCAAAAATAACACAAAATTTATGAAAAATGTGTCTTCTATAGAACAATTCTTGACATATATCTTAAGAATTGAAGCCCATAAAACCAATTTTTTCATTATTTTCAATCAAGAATGAAAAAAGCATGTAATATGTTATGTACGGGACTAATGGTGGTGACCTATTGGGTTTTTTAGATTAGTAATTTATATATCACATGTTATACATTATTCTTTGAACAAGATGATATCCAAGTATATCATGGTTTATATTATATGATGGTGGTGTGTTTTGATCTTCCTCACATTCTCATGGATACTTAGTGTTTGTCGCATATCATATTTTTTCCACATAGATTGTTTGCATAAAAATATTTATTTTATCATATTATCAAGTATTACAATTAGTATATTTGATATCTTTTTATCTTTTGTTTCTATCTTTTTTATTTACTCATTGTCTACATATTTTATATTTTGTTGGAAAAAATTGTTCGTATTGCATTTTTATTGATGCCAAAATGCTAACCCACACTTATGGAACTATAATAACCTTTGGGCCTTAAAATGACTGGACCATGTTTCCAGTTTTAAGATGAATTGGATTCATTCATGACATACTATAGGGTTTAATTATTAAACAATCCCATATGGTATTATTCCAATTCCACATGATATACATCAATAAATTAAAAAGTGTCAATGGGTTTAAGAGGATGGATTTGAGGATGGAAATAAATACATAAAAAATCATAGGTTTATTCAAGTATTGAATGATATATAATGTTTTTTATTTTCCCTATGTAATGGTCAACATATCATTATATAAAATATATCCACATGGAAAAATTTGGAGATTTTGCACAACTATCCTAATATATATATTTATATGTTGGTGGTATACTAATTTTGTTTTTATAATTTATGGAGGATATGAGCTCATACCTCTCTTGATATATATATATTCTAGATTCTAAATATTAATTGATGATAAAAATTCAATGTATAAATATTCTACCTTAATTGACTAGATGTGATCTCAAATATACCAAAAAAGATAGTGGATTTCAATTATATACAAATGTCCATAAATATTATGGAATCAAATATAGTTAATGATGTAGATTGAATATAAAAAATCATATAAGATTATCCTTAGGTTCTTATTTTTAAATATCATATCACACTATACTATGATAATATTTCTGTTAAAGCAGTTTTCATAGATATATGTTTGCATTAGAAGATGAAGAAAATATTTCAGAAATATAATCTCAAAGTGGATTTCTCTCAAAGTGGTGAGGTCACAATAATTAGTGTTTCCATAAGGGAAATATTGGTGAACCCATGTACTAGTTCCATATATTTTAATATGTTTATAAATCATCTAAAAATAAGAAATCAGAAAGTCATTACCAGTTGGATTTTATGAAAGTCATAATATATTTGAGTAAGTTCCCTATAGCCAACTACATCATTCATTAAATTGAATAAATTTTTTTCAATGAAAAAAATTATAGAGTATCATAACATATGATTTATATTAATTATTGAAAAAATTAATGTTATAATGTACTCAGTTTATAAAATGCATTGAATGTTCACAAAAGGTCACAAATTTGATAATTACATCAACGACCTATAATAATATTTTTTTTGAAATACTTATTCTTATGGGATGAGGATATATGCTAGGTCTCAAGAGATGCTTTCTAGTTGGTTTTTGATTCCTGTATGTCGAAGAGGAATCATATAAATTTTTCATCACATGGTAGTCTCTTAAATATGTGATTATAAAAATAGGTGGGCTAGTAATAATTTCAAATGATTTTGTTTCATGGAATATTCTTATATGTGAATGTGTTTATTGTTCATTTGATATGAGAACATTATTAAAGAATATAATGATTCCTTTTGAATGATGTACTTTCAAAAACCATATTTATATATATCCATTGTGATGTAGAGTATTTATAGTTTGTCATGTGTGATATGGAATTATTGAACAAGTCATAACATTATATTTACCATATGATACCATAGAATGGCATCTAAGGCCCCTATATTTAATCTAATTTTTAGATATATTTATGGTTATGGTTATTAATGTGTTCATTTTAAGTGTTAAATGATAAATATATCAACAGTATAGGTTGAATACTTGATTATGAATCCTACAAGATGATATAATTATATAAACTACTATATTACACAATTAGAATTAAAATGTTATAGATTCATTACAAAATTACATTCTTTCCTTATTGGGAGTCAGACATGTTGGTACACACTAAAAATGGAACTTTGGAAAGACCACCATGTGACTTAGAAAAATAAGTATAAATTGTCACACATATTATGTATCACCGTATCATAGATAAATTATATTTTATTTCAAGAGTTAAAATAAATTAGATTCTCAGTATCAAGGAAAAATATGTATTATTTATTTTTAAATTGAAATAATTAAGTCACCAAAAATATTTTAGTTAATATTTATATGTATGTTGAATATGATAATATCTATTTATTTTCCATATGGATAACATATTGATAATTTTTGGAAAGAATAATATTTAATCTATAAAATAAAAATTATACATGGATCAAAAAATGTCGTGCAGGGTATACAGAGTGAGTTAACAGTCATTTAATGAAAATGATATAAGTTATAATTGTACTTTAAATATAAATAAATATATTTATTTTAAAAAATATTAATTATTTTTTTTTCATATTAGTGAATTTATATGACATATTATTATTATTATTATTATATTGAATGGGAAATATTATTATATTAAAAGATAATGGGATATTATAAAAAATTTATATTATTTACCCTATTTATTTATTATTTAATATATAAATTTTATTAGTGTAGAAATAATTCAGTTTGGGAATAAATAATCAAATACATAGATAGTTCTCTAGGAAATATTGAACATCACTAGGGTTTTGGTCAAAATTTTTTGAAGATACAAATTTATATCTCCCTCTCAAAATCATGAGAATAATTGATAAAATCCTTCAAGAGAGAAATATTGTGTTGTGATCAAGGAGAACAAATCATTTTTATTTTAACATTCATATGATCCCTATTTTGGATCATCATCACTTAATGACAAAAACAATATTGGGTATGACCCAAAATGGTTCCTCTGATTCATTGGGAACCTTCATAAAAAGTGTACGTAAATTGATATTAAGAAAAATAATGTATAATATGAAGGATAAATAAAGTAATTTTTATTTTTAAACATGGTATGGATAATAAATTTAATTGAGAATATTTTTTGACAAGTTATGGGGGAGAAAATTAAAATCAATATTATCATGAAGGATTTTTATATCAAAAGAAAATTCAAGGGGGTAATGGGAATTAATTTATTTTAAGAAGAGTTTATAGAGTAACACAAACACTAATTTCCAAAATATTATAATAATTACTATTATAAGGTAGTTTAATGAAGTGTATATTTTTTTATAACCCATACATGAGTTCCCAAGTATTTTAAAATATGTGATACTAGTATTTATATCCATTTTAAATTTCTATTAGTTATTAAGTAGATTATTTGTAAGTAAATTTTTTTATCAGAAATATGGGCTTGATGAGACAATATCTCAATAAAATAAAATGTGTATAATGTAATTAAATATCAATTCGTCTCTATAAACTACATCATTGCCCTTTTTTAGAATTGAACTAAGGTGGGAAAAAATTATTTTGTAAAAATAAAAGACTCCATGTGGAAAAACAGTCAAATTATATGTCACCATCCTACTAAATACACTAAATAATTGTTCCCTTAAATAAAAGTATACTATAAATAATTGTAATATTATCCGATAACTAGTGAACTGCAAGAATCTATTTATGTTTATTGATAGCCGTAAATGAGTCTACTTCAACATTACAACATTATTAGTTTTAAATTATTCTAGAAAACCATTTTATTATTAAATTTGTTAGTAATATTATAAGTAAATAAAATTTTACCTATAAATAATATGCTTAATAATGATTTTTTAGTGTTATGTTAAGGTAAATAATTTTCCAAGCCTCTGTAATAGGGTAGAGTGGTTATTTTATGTTCTTCGTAAGGGTAAAGGAACTTTTCCATTGGCTATGTAAGGGTAATCCTATTTTTGTAAAGGTTGTTTAAGGGTATAATACATCTATATTAGGATATATGTAATTTCAATATGTTTCATAAAAGTATATTTATATATACAAGGGATTCCCAAAGCTACAGTTCTCATTGTGTAATGGTAAGGTGTAAATTTTTGTGTTATTTAAGGGTCTTCATTGCTTTAGGTAAGGGTAATAGAGGATTCAAATATGGTTATCACTATTTTTAAATAATTTAAATTGGGGTAAATATTACGCAACATAAGGGAATGATGGAAATTCCATATGCATTGTATGGGTTATTTTCTTATTGTGTAAGGGTAACATTAATTTTCATAACAAATTGTTAGAGTAAACAAGTATGATGTAAGGGACGTTCCAATACCTTGTACGGGTAACACGTACATTCAAAGTGTTTTCTCAGGGTAACTAAGATATCAAACAATGTGTATAATGGTAAATACCCACCCTCACATAATGGTTTGGAGCAGCATAAAGATTAAACAATGACGTGATTTTGGAAGATGAAATTCATGGAAATCAAATGTTTCACAACTTTATTTTTTCATCCCATATTATTGAATATTATAAATCTTCCACAATATAGAATGGGTTAAAATAAAAATTAAATAGTAAATATAATTTTTTGGTATTAATATTATGACTCTTTATATATAATTCCTTCTTTTTTAATAGATAATCCATTGATGCCATTTTTTAGAGATAATTTTGTGACTATGGAGATGATAAATTCTATTATACATGATCTATGATGTTATCTTGATCAAAAAAATTTCTTCTTCAAATTTTATATTAGTTTATAAATACAAAATCTCCCATATTCGTTAGAGAATCGGTTTTCAAGGGGATATTATTCTAGTTAGTAATCTGTTATTTTATCCTCTATTTATTTCATGAATAGGTTGTCAGTTATCATTCCAATACATTCTTGAGACGTGATAAAGAAAATTTTGAAAGATAATAATATAATACTGTCAAGAATAAAAATATACAATTATCATGTTTATTATATATTATATATTAGAGAGAAATTATTATCAAAAGTATTTATTTTTTTATCCTTTGAAATAAAATTGTTTTATTTGGTGTTAGGAATCAATGGTGAGTATTTGGAAAATAAAATTACAAGAAAGATATTTAGGTTACTATTCCATCATAGATCATGAATTTTTTAATCAGTGTATTTATGGTATGAATTTTCATAAGTTATTAATCAATCATATAAAATTTCTAGACTAGGTATAGTTATTTTGTAAGCATTACATGATTATCATGGTTGATTTTGATCTATTTTGGTTCAATGTGTGTAAATCGTGATACATGATAATAATGCTTTATTCCATTAGTATTATTGTTAATGGTTCAAATTGTTTCCATTATTTTCTCATGTATTTGTCTCACTACATTAGTAACATGATTATATTCTTTCCATGTATACCCTACCTCGTTATATATAATAACTTATATTCACAGGTATCGATCTTGGTGCGCAGAACCGGTTGACAATTGTGATAAGATTGTACCATGGAGGGGGAGTGATCATAAATTTGATGATGAAAATGATAAAACACGAAATAAGGTGGGAATATTATTATTAAATGAAAATTTCATTTTTTTTGTTGAACCCAATTCTTAGATTCCTTGTATAACATTACTCGATCCCCATTGAATTACTATGTTTCACACTAGATTCCTAATAAATATGCTCAATTATATTCCATAAATGAGTCATAAAAATATTTAAGTTTCATATAAACATAATTCCTTGAGGTATTTGAGAAACTGTTTCACTATCCATGTGGATATATTTCATTACATTAAATATTTTCCCATTAACCTTCTCTAATGGAGATAAAGGGGGTATGTTTAGGGGTTTGTGGAAGCTTGGAGAGTGGAAAAAAACATCATACAAGATTTTGTGTTGTTATTATTGATTAATATTTTATTATTGAAATGGAAAAATATTATTATAGAAAGGATCATTTTATTAAAAAATCATTTTTGGTGTCCTATTAGATTTTATTAGTCACACCCTGCATGAGAATACCAATTTTCATGCGGACTTTATGTATAGGGATTTGAGTAAGGGAATGGGGCCCATAAATGATTTTTGAGTAGAGTACCTTAGGGATAATGGTAGAATTAGAGTGAATGTGGATGACTTATAAGATTATTTATTTATTTCATTAGATGTTGACAATATACTTTGGTTTAGGTTGGATGTTTAGTAGCTTGTTTACTTCATATATGACTAATATTCCATCTATATTTTTTCCACATCTATACTATAGTATTTTAATTTATATAATTTTATGATTTATTAATTTTATTGAAAGTATTAATTCAAAGGGTATAGTCTCTCCACTAATAGACATTGATCCTTTATTCTTATCAATATCCTCCTGCATTTGGGGAGGCACACATGAGGGCATGTTGGACTTTAGTATGGTCTCCATAGTTTAGTATGGGGTGATTAAAATTATATTATATGAATGTTTTCTATATTAAATTTTTACTAACCTATGATGTAGTATATAAGAGATAGCTTAATGGAATATCTGTATGTTATTATCCATGTGAATGGCTAGAAAATGTGTAAAACCCCTATGTGTTACCATGTAAATGATTACTACTACTATATTCATGAGGTTTATCTTGAATTCTTGAACCATGAATAGTAACATAGGTCTTCATTCAATATATATATATATATATATATATATCGATTTTGGTTCAAAATTGAAAATCATTAATTAAATTCCATGAATTGTGTTATCTTTTGGGATAGATTCCATATTGAAATATATATATATCTAATTTCCCATTCTATTTTGATTTATAACTCTTGTAACTAATTTGTTTAAAGGAGAATACTGTAATTATTTAGTATATCTATGATGACAATGAATAATTTTATATTATGAGACTTTGGATATGGATTGGGGAATTATACATTATTTCAAGGGTATTCTCTATATAGAACATCTGTGTGATCCCATATACTGGTCACGATATGTCCTAATATATTTAGTTTCATTAAATATTTTCTTCTCACTATAAAATTTGTATCCTAAAAATATTCTTAGTTAACCACATTTGAAGAAGGGATGTAATTCATCCACAAGGTAGGATATTCCTTCTCTTCCATGAGATAAATAGATGTATACTACTACAAATGCTTCTAAACAATCTGGTTTTTGAAGTAGTGATTCATCAACTAGAAACAATCTCTTATATTTTTTCCTAGGAATAAGAGTTTAAAAAAAGGGTAAAATGTTCCCTGAATGTCTACTCTAATATTATTTATCATTTTTTGGCACAAGCGGCCCTAATAATGGAGAGTAATGGGTTGAAATATTGGTGGGAATCATTATCAAAGAATAGAAGTTGAATTTTTAGAATGTTAATGTGAAATATATCTCATGTCAGGTGTATAAACAATTTCAAAAACCCATTAGCATAAGAAACGATTCATTTTTATGGATATCAATATGAAACTACTTGATTTAGATTATGATGGATTTATAAGGAAATTGTTTCACTATGTGGTTAACCTATCATGGACCTTATGAATGAGAACAAGATTCTTCAATTATTCATTGATTAGTGAAAGTTGATCCAAGTGATATTAAATAATAGTTATCCTATAACCTCAGTGGAGGATCATTTCAATTAGTTAAATTGAGTTTAGTGGTTCTAAAAGATTGATCATTTATAAGATTACCATTAGCTATGGGGTTAAGGGAAGGGAATCCCAATGATGGAATTTTCGAGTAGGTATTGGATTTATTAGTATTAGCTGATGTTGTTTGGTTTGAAAAATTATATGTCAGTTTTCATGGACCTCTTGAACAGCGTCTTTATTTTGTACATAGACTTATTCATTATGTTTTACATTTATGTCATACTTGTATACCATTTGATGCAAGAGAATATTTCTAAACATTGGACAACTTGAGACTATCTTGTGTATGCTTTGATCACATCAGTTGTACCAGACACTATCAAAGTGAATTGTCTATATTTAGGTGGGTAATTCATTGTCCATATGGGTTTTGAGCTAGGAATATCCTTGTATCGAAATAATGTTGAAGAATTTATATGAAGGAATAGATGAATATTACTAAAATATTATCAAGTTATTATCTCATTTATTATAACCTATGACTACCTAGATGAAAAAGGAAGTATTGTTCTAGTGGTTGTAACAGATTGAATATGTGTTTATTAGGATGAAAATAAGGTTCAATACAAATTCGGTACTAATAATTCCTTTGGCAAGGATCAGATACATTGTGCACTACAATGCATCAATAAATAGTTTTGGAGAAGAACTTATCAATATGGGGAAACTAGTAGATTATGGGTATTTCTAGTTGAAAGCCAAAAAGAAAAAATGCTCTACTAATGAAAATGATTTGGAATCTATAGTCAATAGACATAGTGTTGGAATACTCTTACATTAATACTAAAAAATCATGTCTAAATATGATAAATCATGATCAATCCTATTATATTATGTTTAAATATTTTTATGAAAAATAAAAAGTTATTATATGAGTATTAATTTCTATGACATATTTTAGATATTTTAACATGTATGAGTCATTGTTATTGTGAACACAGAGTCACTGTTGCTGTAACCAAAAGGTCTCACTATTTAGTCTGAAATTTGGTAATGTATGAGACACCATTTACAGGACAATGTTGTATCATACTACCATTTCTAAAATTCAAAAAAGACCAGACATTGTTTCCATGAAACCATTGTATCATTCTATTGGTTATAGAATTCGCAAAGGATCAGACATTGTTTCCATGACACTGTTATATCATGCTATCGGTTCGAAAATTTGCGAAGGACCAAAAAATGTATCCGTGACACCGTTGTATCATGCTATATGTTCCAGAATAAGAAAAGGACCATACACTATTTCCATGAAACCATTGTATCATGTTACTGGTTCCAAAAATTGAAACAGAGCATACACCATTTCCATGACACCATTGTATCATGCTACTAGTTCCAGAATTCACAATAGACCAGACCCAATTTCAATTATATCGTTCCCAGTGACACCCTTTCACACGAAGGACCTTACACCATTTTCTCAACACCATTTCATCACCTAGCTAACACAATAATTTCAAAAGTATGAGACACTGGTCTAGAGGCACCACATAGAAGAAAAGGATTACTCACCACTGACTCTGGCTCCGCTCCAGACTCACCGTTCCTATGACACCAATCCTATGGCATATCTGACTGTGAAACCATATCACACCTATCCATTTCTGTATTATTTCTATTAAATTTAATGATATTTCTAATGGTCATATTTGTTCTATTTAATGATACTGATATTATTGATTATTCATGAAGCCATGTTAGAAGATAGTATGAGGTACGAGGGGTGGAAGTAATGTTTCTTTTTGGATAAAACACAAACATTGAGGATAAATATATTATGGCACCCGAGCTGACGAAGAATAATAAAGAAAGAGTGACACACACAATAACATGCATAAGATAATGATAATTCATAATACTTGTTTTGAGAAAAAGAATATCTCATAGTGAATCAACCTAAAAACATTATTGCAGCAACAACAACTCAATGAAGAAGATGATCTACAAAGAACATCCTTTTAAACTAGAAACCAGAACACAAAACTCATGACACTCAGTTTCTAAGTATATATAAAAAAGATGACCCATGCTTCGAATCAACTACATTAAAGAGTCCAGAACTACATAGATCATCACTCAGAGAATTTATAATCCATTCTTATTATATTCTTCTCTATTATGTACTATTTTAATATTCCTTTGAGTAGTGTCTATATCTTTATTAAAAACACACATTGTCTCGTATGCCAAACCGGAGGATACAATATATCCTCTCACTATTACTCTCTTACACCATTTTACTCCAACATATAACCATGGAAGAGGTATTTTTTTCACCTATATATATTTGTTTCCCACGTAAAACTGTGGCAGAGTTCTGGTTGACCCGAATAGCTTGCATACTATTGCAAACCTCGATATAAGATGTCGATCACATTTATTAACAAAAAATTGTGGGTGGAAGTTGATCACCAAGTGGAGAGGACTAAGTCTATGTTTGAGACTGAACCTCTTGTTTTATCTATTGGGTTAAAGTTCTGTTTCATGTCTGTCATTGTTTATTCAAACCAGAAAACATTAATTTTCTTTGATAGTTATTCTTAGATAGATTTTGTTTTAGAATTTTTTTTAGTAGACCGATTTTAGAAGTTGAAGTAACATAACAAATTTATTTAACTAGGAATTAATCAATCTTTGATAAATCTTTCAAAAAAGAAAATCTTTAACATATTTTTTTTCTTTGGTTAACTTTCCTAGTTGATTTTATATTGGGGGAATTCCAAATAAATAATTTTTCAAATTATTTTACGAACTCCATTCACCCCCCTCTTGAGTTTCATACTCTTAACACCATTTTTATAAGAGGAATTTTATTAAATTTCCATTCTCAAATATTTTCAACAATGATTTCAGTTTTGTTTTAATGATCTCTAAATTTCTTTTATTTTTAAATCTATCTCCCTTTAAAACCCTATTATTTATTCTTTATTATGGATAATATATTGGAAGGTTCTCCTACCAATAGAACACCCTTATAAAATTGAACTAATTACGATCAGTGGAAAATTAAAAAGAGAATGCATTTAGAAAGTACAGGTTCAGAAATTTGGTCTTCCATTGTTGATGAATATAAGATCCCTCCTACTACATGAAATACTTGGGAAGAACAAACTAATACTTCATATAATAATAATTGTCAAGCTATGAATGTATTATATTGTTCTTTAGGATATGAATAATTCAATAGTATTTCTATATATAAAAAACCATGAAATTTCAGATACACTAGCTTTTTCACATGAGGGAACCACTATGGTTAAGGAAATGAGGCCCATCACATATAAAATTAAATATAATAACATGACGATGAAGTATGATGAACCTATCTCTTACATGGATATATGTTTTAATGAAATTTTAAATATTATGATCTCTCTATGAAAGAAAGTTGATACTATGGAACAAATCTTGTGAATTATAAAATGTATACAAGATAGATGGAGGGGAAATTTAGTGTCAATTATTGTATCAAGTGATATAAGTAAGTTTCAATTCCAAGATCTAATTGGAAATTTGATGAAGTATGAGGAAGAATTAAAGGTCAAAAAGAATAAGACTATGAACCAAAGAGAAATTCATTGTCTTTCAAAACCACTAATTCCAAAAACATGAAATGTTTAGTGTAAAAACTCATTCTGATAATATATTTAATTAATATTTACCATCTGATAGTGATGAAGAAATGGCTCAGATAACCATATGGTTTAAAAAATTATATAGAAAGAAGAAGTTTTTTTTGAAATCCCAACTTCAAAGGAAAATATTGCAATAAGATAAACTAGAAAAATGATTTTAAAAAAGGTAACAATTCAAATGTGATAGTTTGATATGAATGTAAGAGAAGAGGACATGTAAAGGCTGAGAATCCTGTGTTAATGTATAAGAAGAAATTTGAGGATAAATATAAAAGTTATATAAAACAAATGGAGGCCACCTAGAGTGCTTTAGATGATATATAATGTGAGTTAGAATCCTCACATAATGAAGAGGATAATAAGTCCATCTTCTGTTTCATGAAAAAAACATTTGTGGTAACACTAGAATCTCTTACACGTAGTTATTAATATTTTATAAATGAACTTGAATATGAGAATATGTCTAATGAATAATTTTTTGACTACTGAAACATGCTTCAAGATAGGTGAATTGAGTTAAAATATAAATATAAGGTATTAAAGAAACACCATTCTCTTACATATACTATTAAATCTGATCTTTCTATGTAAAAAGAGAAAAACACTCAATTTCTTAAAGACAACATTGAACATTAACATTCTAATGAGAAATTGAAAAAGGACGTAGAAAAGTAAAAAATTGAATTAATACTCTTAAAAATTTCTTGGTAAAAAAGTATCACCAACACACACTACTAGCATAGGATACTATCATGGATAGAGGAACATAGCTTAACATCATTTTTTAACCAAATCTGGAAAAATAGTTTTTATGTTGAGAATAAATAATTTTTTTCTAATTCTAAAACTGGAAAACCATCTACTACGTGTAGTTTTTTGGACCAAATAATAATTTTTTCTCCATATACATTACAAAATACTTATAAGAGACCCATGAAGCATGTATGGGTACCAAATGGACTTAATACCAATGTTTCTGGACCCAAGCGTGTTTGGGTAAGAAAATATTCCCTTATTCAATCTCAGTCTTAGAATGTTGTTTAATGATATCCTGTATAAGTCTATTGTACTTAGAGAGTGGATGTTAAAGACATAATATAGGATATTATTCAGGATTTAATAATATGATATTGATTTATGTTGTTCATGAAACTTTTGGTGACAATGCACAATGGAAAATAATTGTCCTTGGACAAATTGGTAACTCTAATTCAGTTTTCATTTACAATGTTATTTTTTATGTATTAAAACATAATATTCTTATTATCACTCAGCTATGTAATGATGGTTTCAATGTTAAATTTAAAAATGAATCATTCAAAGTTTTTATTTCTAAAAATGGATTATTATGTACTACTTTTACAAATGAAAATGTGTGTGCTGTTAATTTAGATTGCTAAATTTTTTTTAAAAATTATTATTTGAGTGTTTCTCACAAGTATTATTGTTTATGGAATATGATACAAGGATATTTTAATATTCAATCACTAATAAATCTTACTAGTAAATGACTAGTCAAGGATATACCCAAACAATAAATTCAAAATGACAATGTTGGTAATCCTTGATAAAAGGATAAAAAACCCAAAATATCATTCCAACCAATGAATGATGTCTCAAATTATCAACCTCTTAATTTGGTTCACATGATTTTTTTGGAAATTCACTAGTTTCAACTCATAATGGGAAGAACTGTATTTATGTTTCAGTAGATTACTACTCTAGATATACATGGACTTTCTTTCTTACTCACAAAACTGAAACATGTTCTCATTTCATTAAGTATGATAAAATAATAGAAAACCTAACTAGTCAAAGAATTAAATCCTTAAGAATTGACCATGGTTGTGATTTTTAAAATAAGGAGTTTGAATATTTTTTCCCACAAAATGGATATAGTCATAACTACTATACTCCTAGGACACCGCAACAGAATTCAGTTTTAGAAAGAAGAAGTAAAACCTTATGAGAAATAGCTCGAACTATGCTTAGTGAGTATTATTTACCTATTTTATTTTGGCATGATTCTTTTAATATAGCTTGTTACATAATTAACAATGTCTTAATTAAACATATTCTTAAGAACAAACCTTATGGGTTGGGGAATAATATGAATCCCAAAGTTAATAACTTTAATTTTTTGGGTTGTAAATTATATATACATAAAAATAAAGGTAATCTTGAAAAATTTTCATCCAAAAGTGATTAAATAATATTTATATGTTATTACATATCTATAAAATCATATATAGTCTTTAATAAAAGAACCAAGTTCATGGAAGAATCCATACATGTCAAATTTGATGAAACAGATTCACATGAACCCAAGAACTCCATAGAAAACAGTGGGGATGATATGTCCAATTTTTTACACAACTACAAAATCTTATGATCCTTCTATTAAGCAACCTGTTAAATCATCCACTTCTGTAAATTCCCCAAACTCTATTCACAATTAACAATAACCTTTTGATGAAGCTTAAATTACAAGCCCTTATTTTTCTAGACCATCAATAACTCTTAAGAACCGTCCTTTGGATGTTATAGTTGGATACATACACAATAGAACTCAAACTAGTTCTTTTCATAGAAACTAGGTTGATCATCTAGCCTTCTTTTCACAGATTGAACCTAAGAACATTAATTATGCAATCAATGATTAGTTTTTTATAATGGATATACAATAAAAATTGAATCATTTTGAAAGAAATAATGTTTGAAAACTAGTGGATAGACCTAAAAAAACCTAGACTATAGGCACTATGTGGTTGTATAGAAATATAGGTGGTGAATCTATTACTATTGTAATAAATAAAACATTATATGTTTCACAAGGATATAGTCATGAAGAATTAATTTATTATAATGAATCTTTTTCAACAATTTCTTGACATGAAGCCATTAGAATCCTACTAGCATATGTAACACAACTAAATATAAATCTATATCAAATGGATGTCAAGAGTGGATTCCTAAATTGAAATATAGTTGAAGATTTTTTTTTCTATACTGCCCCCATGTTTTACAAACCCTCACTTTCAATGTCATGTTTAATGTTAACAAACGATTTATATTATTTAAAATATGGTCCAAGAGGTTGGTGTGATAGACTAAGTACTTTTCTTATTTATAAAGGTTTTACAAAAGGTATAGCTGATCCTACTCTCCATCTAAAAAGAATTTACAAAGATGTTTTAGTTGTTTAAATATATTTTGATGTTATTTTTTCGATATTCTATAAATTCTTTATGTGATGATTTTTAAAAAATAATGAAAAAAAATTGAAACGAGTTGAATGGGTGAACTAAAATATTTTCTTCGATTTCAAATATTTCAAAATAAAGAATTTATTATTTTGAATGTGTGTAAATATACTAAATATCTTGTAAAATGTTTTGGTTTGGGATAGAATTTAAATTATTGAAACTCCTATGATTACCACCTATAATTGGATCTTGATGATAATGGAAAATTTAATGACCAAACAAATTATAGAGGTATGATTGGATGTTTTCTCTACATGACTAAAAACCGGCCTAATATCATGTTTATTATATGTATGTGTGGTCATTTTCAAGAAAATCCTAATTAATATCATTTAACAACTATTAAAATAATTTTTAAATACCACAAACATACTACAAACTTAGGATTATTCAATCCTAGATGACAGTAATTTGAATTAGTTACTTATTTATATACTGATTTTAGTGGTTGTAAGTTAGATACAAAAAAACCACTAGAACATGTCACTTTTTGGGAATGATTCTAGTATCATGGTTTAGTAATAATTAATATTTGGTTGAATTATCTACTTATGAATCTTAATACATAGCTACCGGTAGTTGTTGTGCTCAGATTTTGTGGATGAAATAGAATTTTCTTGATTATGGATATCAATTTAAACATGTACCTATAAAATTTGATAATACAAGTGTTATTCACTTCTATAAGACTCCAATTTCTCATTTAATATAAAAAATTATTAATGTAAGACCTCACTTTTTGAGAGATAATTATCAAAATGTGATATTATATTTCAATTAACTGGAACATAACATTAGCTTGCTGCTATTTTCAGTAATCCATTACATTTTGAAATAATGATGAACATTATACATGAATTGGGAATGATCATCCTTGAGTGATAGTTTACTATCTCGCTGTTTACTATCTCATAGTTTAATGACCAACCATTAGTTTTCTCAATAATTATTGTCTTATCCATTAGAGTCACAACATTGTGATGCCACCGTAACTGCACATTTTGGTCTCACCATTATGGCTCATCTTTTTATATTTAATAATCTTTTCCTACACCAATGCTTTTAATTATGGTATTTCACTTTTATAATTTTTTTTATATTTGGAATTTTGAAATACCTTTTTTTATATTTAGACTTTTTAAATCCCTAAATGAAAGAACTCATCACTCCACTTCTCTCGTCACTCGTGATCTCTACTCCCCAAATGGAAACCCTTCTCTCTCAAACTCCTTTCTCTGCTTTATACAATAAATTCATGTAAAAAATTACATGGATAAAGCATCATTCTTCTTTGACTCTAGAGAAGAACAATACATTAAATAAAGTGAAATGATATCTGACTAAAAATCCTGAAAAACCACTGAACCCCAGTCTTGCAGATCGTGTAGTTGTGCCTCAAAAGGAAGAATGTGGGAAATGGATTCAATTGAGTAAGTCACTTATTCTTAGAGTTTTGGAAGTTCATGTACAGATAGAATTGTTTACAAAACAATATAGACCCATATAACCCAAACTAATTTTTTTTTATATCTGTATGTCCATTTTACATTCAATAAAAAGAGGACTTCGTGGTTAGAAGTTGAGTAAATGGAAAAGGGTGTTATTTTTCTCAAGGATATGGTATTCATGTTTATGATTACCTTATGATGGTATCTTTGAGTACTATAAAAGAAACCCACCACCTACAAATGAAATATTTTTCTTAGAAGATGATCTTTGTGACATGACTAGAGATGAAAAAATGAGAAGCTCTATAGCTGCGGAATTAGATAAAGTGACTAAATTGTTGTAAAAATTTATTCAACACCAGATATTTCTAAGGAATGTGACTTTTTATAAAAAAATATCAATATATATTCTTTTTGTATATCTTGAAGAATTTTCACAAGATAAATATGTGCATGTACCTTGTCATTCACTTGTGTGATATGATTAAGACAACTTCAAAGTCAATGTCATTATTTTATTCAAGATTCATTTCTGCAATGCTTCAAACCAATGCACTTGTAGGGAATGATGAGAAAACTATTTGGGGATTTCAATTTTGTTTTTCCAAATATTTATGCAGGTGAATGAAAATTAGTTGGAATCCATGGAAGAAGTTACGGGATGAAGATAATGAATGGTTTTATAAGGATTTCAATCATGTTGAAAACCCTTCAAGACCTAATGATATCACTAATCCTAGTTTGGATCCAAATGAATTTGTTGAATATTAATAAGAATTATTGTTATTTTATGTTCCTAGAGGTGAAGCTGGAGTTTTTTCTGAATGCAGTGATCCACTTAATTTAAAAAGGACTGAAGTGCCTCCACATGTATCTCTTAAACCATCTCAGGTTTTCCCTCTAGATATTCTATTCTATCTAAAAGAGGTGAATGTGATAGTGACAAAACACAGCCAAGGATAAATGTGATGATAAAGGTGAAGCAATTGTGGAATCACTTATTTCTAATGAAAAATATACATTTGAATAATCTACTGAAAAATAAGTCCTTTTACCAACTGAAGTAAGGATGGAACAATATTTTTAGTTAGAAAGAAGTGTGACAGAGGCTGAGAGGTACAAACAGATAATATAGGATATGGAAAGATTTCCTGAAATTGAGTCTCTTATCCCTAAATGGGTATCATTAATTAAGGTGGAGCAGGACACTAGTTTCGAATGGATTGATGTTCTAAACCCTGTTGATTCTGGTTCAGTGGATACAGGTACAAGTTTCCCAAATACATTGATGTTGATGATTCTAAGAAGTCCTTGGATTAGGAAATGGACGTTTCAACTATGTTTCAACTCAATCAAATCAATACTAAAGAATTTATATCTACTAAGGAGCCTAAACCTGTCTCTATTCCTGAACCTTCTTAAGAAACCCCCAGTTTTGTAAGACATATTGATCTGAAATCTTTTGGAGAAAATATCTGATCTAGATTTGGAAATATTATGAATTCACAACCTACTCTTGTAACTAATCATAGTTAAAGAGATGCTGGACTGCTTCTAGAATAGTTAATCTGGAAAACTCAGCCCAAAATACATTATGAGATTCAAGAATTATTGATTGAAAAAAAAATTATTGATGAAGTGAAATCCTTATGATATTTTTTAGAGGTGATGAGGAAAGGCTTTCCAGATACTCTTTCCCTAGTTTCTATTGTATCTTAACTGAGGTTGATTATAACATGATATCAGGGAAGGTTGTATCATGGATTCAACCTAGTTGGATTATCGTGCTTGAAGAAGTGGTCAAAAGAAATACCAAATTATCAAATGAAATGTATGGACTTGTGTCCGCATTGAATAGATTAAAAATGAGTATAAAGGATATTTTTAAAATTTTCTCCAAATCCAAAATATCTTTACCTTTATTGCTCCATCTAAATAATGATTTGGTAAATCCACTCATCCTTTGGATAGCTACTTTATTAGATCAGTGAATAGAGATGAGCTTTAGAATTTGGGTGGTAGTCAAAATTTGGAAGGCCTGAGAAATATTGAAAAGTAAAATGAGCATGTGCATGATATAGTCAAAATTTTCTCCAAGACCATTATAGATGCTCATGAATAGATTTCAAAGAAGATAGATTCCTATTTTACAAGCATTTATACGAAACACCAACTAACATGTCATTTCAAATATGTGGTCATGAATTTGAGGATACCTCTAGTGACTCGTGCTTTCATGAAGAAAGTCAAATAGTTGAAAGATGTTACTCATACTCTTGAGAAGATTATGGAAAATAAGTATGTCCTTGAGAAACCCATGGATTATGGTGGTGAAATCATCAAGTATTTCATAAACCTATTGTCACCTTATTTAAAAGTTCAATGAACAACCATAGTGTCCCTTAAAACTGTTCTGCTCAGACCTGGCTTTCTTTCCTCTCTCACTTCTTCTTCCTCTAACTCTATTACTCCAGTTACGATGACTTGTTGTTAGGATCTAATCCAAATTAGTCCTATCATCACTGATCAACCATGACCCTATACTTCATCAAGACCATGCCTTTCCACTTATATTATTTATGGAGTGACTATATCTTTTTCCCTATGCCAACCACATCTCATAATCCTACAAATAATGATCATCCTCCTACTGTCTTTGAGAATTATAAAGGGAATGTTGTAGAATATTAAGAGAAGTGGAGGGTGATTTTTGATAAGGCTATGTTGTATTTTCTTTTTTTTTGATTATATTGTACTCTATCGGTATATTCAATTAAATTTGATCTATTTTATTCACTTGTTGATTACCTTTAATCTATTTTGTTTATTTTGTTTATTTTTTTATTTTCTTTTTCATATTCCTAAAATGGGGAGAACTCAGTTATGGAATTTTCCTTTCACTATATTAAAAATATTTATTGTATTAAAGAGTGAGAAGACCTTCCATTTATGCTATTTTTACAAATATGATCTAATACTATAATGGAATACCATGATTATATGTCTTCATCTAACATAATTTGTTTGATATTTTAAGAAAACTATTTATTCCATTCTGTAGTGTATGTATGGTAAATGGCATGATTTTTTATCATAAAAAAGGGGGAGATTGTTGGACTCCTATTATTTTAATGCTCAAACATCATGCTTAAATCCAGAAAATCATGATCAATATTGTTATATTTTTTATAAATATTCTTATTAATAATATAAAACTATTATTTTAGTATTTAATATTAAGAGAGATTGTAGAAATTTAAAAAATTATGAGTTACTGTTAAGGTGAACACACAGTCATTGTGGTTGTGACCAAATGGTCTCACTGTTTAGTCTAAAAATCGGTAATTTATGAGACATCATTTCGATGACATTGTCGTATCATGCTATCTCTTCTAGAATGTGAAAGGGACCAGAAATTTTTCCATGTCACCGTTGTCTCATGATATGGGATCCCAAATACTCAATGGACTAGACATCGTTTCCATGACATCGTTGTATCATCCTACCAATTCCAGAATTCATAGAGGACTAGACACTGTTTCCATGACACCATTTTATCAAGCTACCGAGTCTACAATTTTTAAAGAACCTGACACTATTTCCATGATATTGTTGTTTCATGCTACTAGTTCCAGAATTCCCATGTGATCACCAAGCAGAGAGGATTATGTCTCATCTTGAGAGTGAACCACTTTTTTTAGCCTCTATGTTCAATTTTTTTTTCAGGTCTTTATTTGTCTATTAAAACCCCAAAAAATTACTTTTCATTGATAGTTACTATGAGAAGCTATTTGTTTTAAAAAAAATTAGTATACTGATTTCAAAATTTACAGTAACATCAAAAATTACTTTAACATAGAATTAATAAATCATTGAGAAATTGTGAAAACAAGCAAAGCTTTTACAAATCCTCTACTTTGGTTAACGGGCCAATATGATTTTAAATGTGGGGAATTTCAAATAAATAATTTTGTTACAATTTTTTTATAGGAACTCAATTCACCACGCTCTTGAGTGACATACTTTGAACAACACTACAGTTTTGGAAACAGTACATCTTTTGGGATGGGTTAGTTTTCCACAATGACTATATAAGTCAAAGTTATATATTAACATGGTGGGACCTAAACACAAGTCATAGGATCTAGGTAGAGTATCTATTTACTTTTACCATTGATATGGTGTATAAATCAATTAAGGGAAATCATGTATAATGCGATCTTATTTGAAACACACTGGTTTCTAATAGGTATGGAGTGTATCCTTCAGGGGATGAGTGGATCATGAAATATTATTTGGGGAATATAGAATGATAGAATTTAAGGATTAAGGATCAATTATTTATTCTCCCATAGAGGTCACATATTCTATAGTAGTCTAGGGAAAGGATATAGAGGACATTTACCCATAGTTTATATAGATATGTGATCTTCTAGTGAAAGGTGGCCCGATATCTGTTTGATGATTAGGAGAAAACGATATAATCCTTTTTCATGGAAGATTGTTTTTCCCTGAAAACATTAGAGAGGATATTATGACAATATAATTTAATTCTAGATAGTTGATACATATTATTGTGATAAATATGTACCATAATTTCATGAGATAATTATGGTGGCTAGAGGTTAAGTGGGAAATCACTCAATTTGTTTAAAAATTCCTTAACTGCTATAGTGTAATGGCCTAGAACCATTTTCTTAGTGGTTTTATCCAACCACATTCCATAACCTTGTGAAACTAGATGATTTCATGATGGCCATTTTGATGGGGTTACCCAGGTCTCTGAGGCGTCATGAAACTATCAGGGATATTTTGGTTCTACCGATGAGGGTTTACCATATCATACTGATATGAGAGACACAATTAGTGAAAAATTTTGGAATGTTGTATGTCCATGAGATAGAATTATTATATATTGGTCTCAGCAACATAATATCTAATAGAGATGATGGTTTTTAAATGATTGTCATGTTTCATTTATAAATGGGCCAAAGGACTTGATTGACATTGAGAATAGCATAAAAACATAATATATAAGGAATATCTAAGAATTTAATTTCTATACATGAGGATATGGTTAATACATGAATCATGGACATCAAGGGAGCATGTGATGATCATCTGTCCTTGGTAGAGTTCACAAACAACAATACCATCCCAGATTATATCAATATGGCATCGTTTTAGTATTTTTATGGGTGTTCTTTTCACTCATTCCTATATTTTAATGATGTTAGAGAGGATGAAAATGTTTTTCTAGTATAGTGAAAGAGATGTCAACTGGATTGAAGTTGATTTGGAAGAGACATGTGGCCACTCAGAGTAGACAGCATCATATACAGACTTATGGAGATGACGTTGGAATTTTACAATTGGAAACTGGGATTTCATTCAAGTGTCACCTCTAATGGGGAATCAACATTTCTAAAGCACTGGTAAACTAGAACCATTATTTTTTTCCCCGTGGGCACTTAATTATTTGGGATAGTGTCCCAATTTGTGGACATTATGTAACAACCCCAGATTTTGAGAATTGTTTTTTTTTCTATTTAATTTAACATTTCAATATTTTTCATTTCACAAAACACTGGAAATTGTTCATTATATATAAATATATATATATATATATATGAAAAATATAATTCAAACAATAACTTCGCACACAATACCATCTTGGTTTGTTCTATACTCAGTACCAACTTTGCTTATTCTACATGGAACGTTGTTTTGGCACATAATCCACGCAACATTGGGTTTCTATGAAACATGTATTTTTATTGTTTAAATTATTTAAATAAGATAATTATAAATTATCTGTTAAAAATATTAATAAATAATTTTCAAATATTATCATTTTATATAAATAAAATAAATTGATAATGACAGATAATATTTTAGGTAAAGACTTTTTTATTAAAAATATTGTTTTCTTAAATGAATTGATTTTTATAATAAAATCAATTTTAGAAAAATTTAGATACATAATGGGATAATATAAAATTAATTTTTTAAATCATAAAATCTAAATTTTACTTGGGTGACGTTGTGGAATTTTTTTGAGAAACTTCATTTTTGATGAATTGTGAAAAATTCTGCTTTTTAGTTAAAAAATGGCATTTTCTAATTAATTATTAATGATAAATGATAGTAAAAATATTTTTTAAGGTCCCATTTGATTAATATTACAAATGTTAATTCAATTTAATTCATTAAAATAATTTTTAATTTTAAAATAAGAATATAATCTTAACAAATTTTGGAATTTTTTTTACATTTAAACCCCATTATTTTGTCCCGTCTATGGGATTAGCACTGATATTAGTTTTTCTGCTTCTGTGATTGGAATTTCAAAAATACAACATAAAAATGATATTTTATATAATATTTATTTTCTAATGATACCATGATAATTTTTGACCAAACTGATTAGTAAAAGTGATTAAAATTAATCACAGTAGTCCATGCCATAATTAAGCTTAATTGGGGACTAACCCATAAAATTAAGGGTCCAAAAGACCTAGAAACTTGTCCAACACCCATTTTTTGTCAATATTGCTTCCAATAAACATCCATTATTTAGTGGTTTTTTAATGACCTATTTTAGGATCTAACTTGTGCACACCTAATTTGTTTCAAAAATTTCCATGTGAGTCTTTTTCCTTCCCAATAAAAGGCCACCACATCTACCCATTCCTCACACATCTCAACCCTTTTAAGTTCATAAGAAATATACCAATGTTGCATCCCATAAATCTGAACTTAGAACTTTAATTCTCCCTTTTGGATGAAACCATCTCAAGGAATCCATTTGGCACAAACCAAAAGGAGTTACCCGATTAAGAGGTAACATCATTCCTCAAACTCATTTCCTTTATTTCCAATCTCCACCTACTACACTCTCTTTATTCCATTGTTGTGTGATAAAATACATATCCTACATATAATAGTATTTTTTTAATGCAATTTATATTATCTTCACTTATACACACCTTCCTATAATGGATGTTGAACATACTGTTTCTGTATACAGAAAACGACTGCCTCATGAAATGATGATTGTTCATTTCTCCTTTACCACAAGCCATGGTGGACATTATGAAGGATATTATGTTCATATATGTCATATATTATATTTAAAATTTGTTTAATCTTATTTATTCCATTTAAAACACAGATATATTTACTTTACATTTGTTGTTAATACGATAATCTTGTTTGAGGAAGAGTGGACTACCGCCCCCTCACAGCGATGTGATTCGTTCATACACCAAATGGAATGTATTAATGAATGATTTAATGAACTTATAGGATATACATGATATATTAATTATTCTAGAATAATGATATATATATATATGTAATCATACATATATATATTTAATTTACATACTTTTTTTATACGACAATAAAAACAAAAACAGCGTTCATGCAAACATATGTCTTATCGTCTCCCTGAACGGTGTATTCCATTTTGTACTCATGTATTATATAGAATATTGTAGTAAAACTATACTATATATAAGGTATATATATATAATTTTTTACATTCTGGAAATATGATATAAATCTAAGGACCAAATATGTCGTAAATTGAGATGCATAAAAAAACAGAGTATTACCCAAAGCGAAACTGTAACATAATATCATTAACAAGATGGTAATATAAGGTTATAATACAAAAATATGGTAATATATATATTAATATTATTATTTAAATGATTTATTATAAATTTATATTTGTTATATAGGAATCTTGTACTTGTTCGGAGAGTGTCAAGACACGAGGTAAGGGGATTTTCATCTCACTATTAATTTCAATGAGATACAACATATGTTATCCACTCATTATGTTTGTATGGTTTATTAACTTAAAATTATTGTATTTTATTTGTCTTCTAATTAAATTTATGGGAATTCACATATCCATTCTATGATCCATCTTTCACGGGGTTTAACTTTCAAAAGTTATGAAATCTGTAAAACAGTTTTGTCTCAATTTGCCTTCTTTGAGACTATTGTTTTGTAATGCACATAATCTCTTATTCAAGGAGAATATACATTAATTTTACATGTTATATAATGAATCTAAATATTTTAATAATATCGTAACATTCATTTAATTTCCTTTCCTTAAATGTAGAGAATGATCCCAAGATACCATGTTATAAGAGTTTTTTTAGGCAATATCATTACTTTTAGAGACTGTTTATGTTTATGATTCCTTGGAGAAATAGTATTATCTATATCTCAAGAAAATTCATTAGTTTTCTTATAATCTTTTAGTTCATGATATACTCATTTATTGGTTCAATTTTCTACTCGTTGATACATAATATAGTTAAGAAAGAGTTTTTAGGAAATCCCTCATTTACCCACTCTTTGGTCGGAAATCTATGATTTCTAAAAATGGTTTCCATGAATATTCTACCATTATCCTATAAGATATAAAATAATTTGTACAATTTTATCTTTTTACGATCTCTTCAATATAGTATTCATGTCTTTTTCCATGAAGAGAATCTTTCCACCCTTTTTTATCATGCAAAAGGAATGTTCTTTTTACCATGTATGACATTTACCGATTTACCCATCATCATTCCATTTAATCTTACTTCATAATTTTTAGAACTTTCATATTTTAGAAAAAAATTTAATAATTATTTTTCATGAAAATTATTGTTCAAAATATTTTCAAAAAAATTTTATAAGTTTTCAAGAAAAATGGTTGCAAACTATTTTGATGCTCTATTTATATGTTCTCAATGTGCATTCAAAGAAATGGTTTTAAAAACTTTTTCACGATTATTTATAAGTTTTCAAGAAAATTGATTTTCAAAATGTTTTCAAGATTTCATTATAAATTTTAGTAGTATTTTCAACGAAACAGTTTTCAAAATAAATTCAAGCTTTCTTTATAAGTTTTCACTTTTTTTCAAATAAAAATGTTTTTAAAATGTTTTGATACATATTTTTAAAGTTTTTGAGGAAATTGTTTTATAAATTTATTTCAGGTATTTTTTATTATTTTTCAAGTTATTTTCATTGAAAATGTTTTTCAGATTATTTTATGCATTAAAAATACGTCTTCACACATGATAGGTTATTTACCTTAAGAAGTTTTTTTACATTATATTTCAAAAAATTTTCTATCTAATATAAAATCTATTGATGTTATTCATAAATGTTTGGGAAATGATCTAAAGGTTTCATTGATATCCTTTTATGAATGTGTTATGATTAATTCCATTGTCTTTATGAAACTGATTTTTTCTTCATGCCTAAAATTTTTATGAAACCCATTTATCTTTCACCGGTTATATGATTTTGAATCCCACTTCTTTTCAAGGGTTATTTTATAATGATATGATTACGAAACCCATATATTTCCCTAGGTTATGATATGTTTACAAGTTTATGATACCCATTAAATTTATTGGGTAATGATATGAATATTTATGATTCAGAGGAACATGTATGTACGCTTTCTATATGTGATGGGTGGGACATATATCTCCATGAAATGCTTCTAGGTAATGATTTATATCACCCGAGATAATGATGGAAATCATGTATATGAGCTTGATCCACTATGGATAGATGGGGAAAATGGATCCCTTACAATGAAAGGAATTCCGATAGGGATGGTGGTTTGTCCTGCCCAGTAGGTGTAGTCACAATGATTTTGGAAGATGGGGATTCCCGATCCATTATGGGGATCATGGGAAAACCAATCACTTACAAGGAATGAAATCCAACTGGGGGGGGGGTGGTGTGTCCCACAAAGTGTGTAAAATTCTCATGAAGTTCCATGCTATGTTCTAGCAATGCGTCTTGAATTACAGGGAATGGTATCACATGATTATGTATTCCACAATTCCATGTCTTATTCATATCATATTATTTCATGGATTATTCTCATTTTGTATTATGATTCATGTATTATGAACTAACAGTATTTATTACATGATCTATGTTATGATCTTTCATATGCATTGTATTATCTTCTATTTATAGGCACACATTCTCATACCCTTATACTCATTTTTATGTTTATATGTCTCCCTTGTTTACACTTACTGGGTATTTTAGCTCCCCCTTATCATGTTTCCTTTCTCTAGGTTATGAATACAGGTTTTAGGTATTTTTACTAAATGATGAAATATTTATGGGATATGTTGAAGATCTTTTATGAGGATAGATCATTTTCTTTCCAAGTTTCCAAAGACACTAATCAATTACAGTCCTTTGGAATGTATTTTTCTAATGTACTAAATATTCTTAAAAAATGTTTTAATATCCATGTATGCTAAGACATGGTCAATATAGTTGGTATCAAAGTAAAGGATTAGTAAAACATTGTAATATAGGATGAGAAACCCTTTGTGAGATTCCTAGTTTTATTTTTAAGGATATGTTAATAGATGACTCTAAGGATAAGTATATGTATAAGTTAACATTTATGAAATTGTATTGGAATTTTCATAAGGGATATAGTGAGTGGTTTCCATTAAATACATCCCTATCTAGATACTACAAGTGGATGTGGCTCTGGAATAGTTGTACCTTATGGTAACAACTCGGATAAGATGTTTCGGGCTTGACTTGGGGTAATCTGGTGCACGACAACCAGCCTAGCTACACACATTATTTGACACTCTCGAGGGACATGATTTGGGAATTCAAAAACACTTAAAAATTCATCGAGAAGAATTTAGATATAAATTAGCTATGAATATCTGAGGATAACCCAAATGTGACATAGATTATGGATGTTTTCATGATTTAGACAACTTATATGTAATTATTTTCTTGAAAATGTATTTTTTTTTTTGATAACTATTGTTCACACTGTTATTCGAGTTTTAGTGAATGGAAATAACCAGAAGGAATTGGATTATTGTTGAATGTTATGTAAGATTTTTTGATGAGTAATAAAATGGGACGATCATTAGGGACAAATATATTATGATTATAAAGAATCAGTTATCGTGGTATATGATTTTCAATGTTCTCTTTGGGGATATTTATTACAGGTCGAATAAGAGAAATATGAACATTAATGGTAAGGAATATAGAGGAAAGATGATTTACCCTCGTGCATATCAAGAATAAGGGACGAATAACCTTTAGTAATACCTAAAATGGATGGGAAGATGTTTTTTTGGTAAAAGGCTCATAGAGTGATGAGTTGTAACAGAGTTCAAAGTATTATATATGGATAACATTGGAATTACCTAAAATAATTCTCCAAGAAAAGGATTTACTTCTAAACCAAGGAACTATTCCATTAAAAACATTAAAGTTTAAGTATTAATGTATTTATGTAATTTGATTACAGAATTATGAATGGTGAATAGTGCATGGATTGTTTATTTTATGTTTTCTCAAAAGATTTATAAGAATATATTGAATGGTCATGATAGATGAGAAAATAGATTTAATGTAAGGTTATATTTTTATTAATGGAATGAAATGATAATTAATTTCAAACTCCAAGATAATGATTTTTATTGAAAAATATAGTAGATATGAATATGTAAATTGGATGGTATAGATTTCCCTAGAACTGATTATGGAAAAATATTCTATGTCATCAAGGATGAAGTTTATAAAATATTGGATTTAAGGGATGTATATAGTAATAATTGGAATAATGAATTATGCATGTTTTCTAAAAGGATTTATGGTAATTGAGGTTATTACCTAATTCCAAGAGAAAATATGACGAGGTTATTCACAATTTTTGAATATGAAAACCAAGAGTTACTTTGTGATATATAAGGGAATAAATGTTAAGATGATTTCATAAACATCTTTATAAAGCCTTTAATTTCTATATTTAAAAGTTATTATGAGGTTGACCATTTATGAAGTGTTTAAGTTAAACTTTAGATTATGTTAGTAAGATAAAAGTGTTATCTTCTATATAAGGATTTATGTATATTATAATGCATGTTCAACCTACCATGTGTGGATTGTAACTAATGAAAAATAAGAAGGAATATCATGGAACTTAAGATATATTAGTACTTTTTGAATGAGAAAGTAACCAAATTTTTTCAGAATGAGGGGAAGTGTATCCACAAAAAATAAATGGTGACATTGCCTGGAAACCCAAAATGTATATCTTTTAATGAGAACTCTTTAAATTTTCATGAAAAAAAAATGTTGTCTTATAGATATGTTTTTTATGAATTAGATTATCCCTTAGGTTATTATATATTTATGAATTTTTGGTTGTTAACTTTCTCATATCTTAATCTCCATCACTCAACATCATAACATGATAGTAATATTTATCTTCCAAATCCATGTTTTCACTTTCCACCAATGTTCTTCCATGTGGAAACATATTTATATGTTACTTTAGGTAATGGTTAAGGTTCCAAATTTAACATTTTAAGTGAATTTGTTGTATCCCTTTTTATTATTTGGGGTTCTATGACTGAACCATTCAAGTATTAAACCATTGATAACCTAAGTGAATTTCGTGGGTGAAATTCATTTTAATGGGCGTACAATGTAACACCCTGATATTTTTAGAATTATTTTTTTCAAATTAAATTAACTTTTATATATTATTAAATTCAAATGACACAAGAAATATTAATATATATATATATATATTAAAATAATAATTAAAAAATTCTTTTCACACACAATACTAACTTCGCTTGCGCAACAATAAACACTGACATGGCCTATAGTGCACGCAACATTGAGTTTCTACGAAATAATAATTTTTATTGATTAATTTTTTTTAAATAAGATAATTATAACCTAGAAGTTAAAAATATTAAAAAATAATTTTCAAATATTATGGTTTTATATAAATAAAACATATTGACAATGAAAGATAATATTTTTTGTGAAGGCCTTTTATATTAAAAATATTGTTTTCGTGAATGAATCACTTTTAATAAAAATGTAATTTTATAAACATTTAGAAATTTAATTGTATAAAATAAACATCATTTTTTAGTTAATAATGTTAAAATTTTATTAGGGTGAATTTTTTGTATTTTTTGGGAAACATCATCTATTGATGAATAGTGAAAAATATTGCTTTTAGTTAAAGCAACATTTTTTCTAATTAATTATTAATACTACATGATAATAGAAATATTTTTTAAGGTAAAACTATATGAATATTACATATATTAATATAATTTAATTCATTATTATAAATTTCACATTGAAACAGAGTATAAAATCATAAGAATCTTTTGAACCTTTTCCTACATGAAAACCACGTTATTTTTTCCCGTTTGTAGGATTAACACTAGTTTTTATTTTTCTGATTCTAGGATTGGAATTTCTAAAATATGACATAAATCATTGAGTTTATTCTAATGATTATATTCTAATAATACCATATTAATTTTTCACCAAAATGATTAGTAAAAGTGAGTAAACTTAATCACTATTGTGAAGGACAAATTAAGCTTAATTATGGACTAAACCTAATAATTAAGAGCCCTAATGACCTAGTCACTTTTCCAACACCCATATTCTATCTATATTTATTAACAAAACCTTAAATTATTGATTGTGGTTCTTTTTTAAGAATTTTTCAATGTACGAACTTGTGCCCCCCTAATTTGTTTCTAAAACATCCATATGAGTCCTTTTCCTTCCATATAAAAGGCCCCCACCTCTACCCATTCCTCACACCACTCAAACCTTTTAATTTCGTCCATTATATTCCCAAGTATCCTCCCAAAAATCCTAAAATGTATCTTTAAGACTCTCTTTTGTAGAAACTCTCTCAAGGATTCCTTTTTCCACAAACCAAAAGGAGTTATCCAATAAAGAGGTAACATCTTCTCTCAAGCTCATTTCTTTTATTTTACTTCACCAATCCACCAATCTCATTATTCCATTATTTCATGAAAATCCCCATTTCCTATATATTATAGGATTTTTTATGAATACCTTCTGACATAAACTTACATCGACCTCCATCTAATGGTTTTTGAACATACTGCTTCTGTGTACGCTGAACTAATGCCTCACGAAACAATGATTGTTTATTTCCCATTTACCACCAATCATGGTGGAAATTATGATGGAAAATATATTTATATATTTCTTATAATATATTGTAAATTTATTTATTCTTATTTATTCCTTTTAAAACAAAATTCTTTTTAATTTTCATTTGTTGTTAATATGATATTCTCGTTTGAGGAATTGTGGACTACCACCTCCTCAAAGCGATGTGATCCGTTCATACACCCCATGGAATGTATTAACGATGGGTTTAAAGAAAGTATATTATATATAATATATAGTAATTATTATGAAATAATGATATATATATATATACACATTCATTTATATAAGTATTTAATTTATATACTTTCTTTCAATAAGACAATAAAATCTGAAAAAATATTCATGCATAAGTACGGCTTACCGTCTCCATGAACGATGTATTCCATTTTATACTCCTATATTAAATATATTATTATAATAAAAATATAATTCATATACTTGATATTTATATAATTTTTTACATTACAGAATCATGATATAAGAATAAGGACCAATGATTTAACAAATTAAGACCCATAAAGAGAACAAAGTGAATATTACCTGAAGTGAAACTTTAACAAATGATCATTAACAAGAGGGTAATATAAAGTTATAATAAACCATATATGGTAAAATATATATTTTCTTATTCTATTAAAAATTTATAATAAACTTTTATTTATTATATAGGATGCTTGTACGTGTACTGAGAGTGTCAAGACACAAGGTACGAGGATTTTCATCTCACTATTAATTTCTGTGAGATACAAGCTCTATTATCCATTAATTTATTTTTTCGTGTGTATATAATGACCATGATTGTATTTTATTCATATTTTAATTAAATTTAAATGTATTAATGTATCCATTCTATTATCATTAATTCAGGGGGTTTAACTTTTAACACATACCAAATCGGTAAAAATATTTTGTCTCAAATTTGTATTATTGGAGACTCGTGTTTTGTAATACACCTAATACCTTCTAAGAGGTGTATATACTGCCATTTTACATGTTATGTCATAAATTTAATTATTTTTAAAATATATTAGGTTACATTTAATTTCATTTCCTTAAATGTAGAGCATGATCTTGAGATATCAGGTTATAAGAGTTTATTGAGACAATATCATTACTTTTCAAGATTTTTTATGTTTATGCATACTTTGATTAATTATTGTGATCCATATCTCATGAAAATTATTAAATTTCCTGATCCTTTTTTATTTCATGACATACACATTTATTGGTAACATTTTCTGCTCTTTTATACAAAATAAATTTAAGATAGTGTTTTTAGGAAAGCCCAACTTTACCACTCTTGAGATGGAAATCTATGTTTTATAACAAGGGTTTTCATAAATATTATACCATTATCCAATAAGATCGAGAAGGAATTTTTACCATTTTTGTATTTGACCAATATATTCATTGGAATATTCTTTTCTTCTTCCTACAAAAGATTCTTTACAACCGTTTACCATGAAAAAAGAATGTTCTTGTTACCTTTTATGACATGTACAAATTTATCCACTGTCATTCCCTTGAATCTTCCTTTTCAATTTTTAAAAGCTTAAACTAGAAAAAAAAATTTCAAATTTATTTTTCACGAATTTTTTTTTAAAAAAATTCAATATTATTATATATGTTTTAAAAAAATTGGTTTTCAAAATGGTTTCGAGCTCGGTTTATAAGTTTTCAAAGTTCTTTCAAAGAAATGGTTTAAAAAAACCAAGCTTCTTTATTAGTTTTCAAGAAAAATTCTTTTCAAAGCATATTAAATATTTATTTTAATTTTTTCAATTTTTTTCAAATAAAATTAATTTTAACATTTTTGGAATCTTATTTTAAATATTTTCATGGAAAAAGTTTTTCAAAGTGATTTCATATCTTCTTTATAAGTTTTCAAGGTATTTTATAAGAAAATTAATTTCAATTTATTTTATATTTTCAGAAGACTTTTCCAAACAAGAAAGGATATTTTCCTCAATAAGTGTTTTTTTCATAAATTTCATAATAATTTTATATATAATATGAAATCAATTGATGTTACTAATTCCTTTATAAGAAATGATCTAAATGTTACATTCATATCCTTTCTATTAATGTGTTATTATTAATGTCGTGGCCTTTATAAGACTGAATTATTTATCAGGTGTAATATGTTTATGAAACTCGTTTATCTTGCATGGGTTATATGATTCTGAAACCCACTACTTTTCATGGGTTATGTTTATGATGAAATGATTATGAAACCTATATCTTTCAATAGGTTATGATATGTTTACTTTTTTATGATACCCATTTCATTTCATGAGAAATGATATTATTATTTATTATCTTATGGAACATGTATATACGATTTCATTATGTGATGGATGGGACCTATATCTCCCTCCAATGCATTGGGAAATAATTTATATATCATAAGATAATAATGGGAATCAAATCGATAAGTTTGATCTAATATGGGAAGATGGGGAAACCCAATCCCTTATAATGGAAGGACTTCTGCGGGGGATGGTGGTTCTTCCCACCCAGTAACTGTAGTCACCATAATGATGGATATTGGTGAAACCCGATCCACTTCAAGAAATTGGGGAAACCTGATCTCGTACAAGGAAACAACCTCGAGTAAGGATGGTGGTGTCTCTCACCGAGTGGGGGAAGTTCCCCTAAAGTGCCCTAATAAGTTCTAGCAATATCTCTTGACTAATAGGGATTTATATCACATGTTTATGTATTCCAAAATTCAATGTTATATTCTTATCTTATACATTAATGGATTATACATGTTTTTTCATATGATTCAGGTCTTATGAGCTACCAATATTTATTTTGTGATCTATGTTATGATCATTGATATGCATGATATAATATTCCAATTACATGATCACATTCTCATACCCTTATACTCATGTTTATGCTTACATTTCTCCCTTTTTTACCCTTACTGAGCATTTGAACTCACCCTTCTTCATGTTTCCTTTCTCCAGGTTATGAAGAAAGGGTTTAGGTAGAAATAAAAAAAGTTAGATATCTTTATAAGAGATGTTGAATATCTTTCATGAGGATAGATGATTTTGTTTCCACGTTTCCAAAGATACTAAAATATTATAGTCCTCTGTAATTTATTATTTTAATGTACTGAACATTCAAATAAAATGATTTAATATCCATGTATGTTAATCTTGGGTCACTACACATGTCTCCCTTGTTTGACATTACTGAGAATTTGAACTCACCCCGCTTCATTTTTTCCTTTCTCTAAGTTATGAAGAAATGTATTATATAGAAGTACTAATGGTGGAGATCTTTATTGGAGATATTAAACATAACTCACTAGGATATAATATTTTATTTCATGTTTCCAAAGACACTAAACTATTTGGGTCCTCTATAATTTATTTAATGTACCATATATACAAAAAAAATGATGTAATATCCTTGTATGTCAGTCCTAGGTCATAATACAATCCTCCACATTATTTATTCATACATAACAAGTTCCAAATTTCATTGCTTTATAGGTACCTACCAAATCCTTTGATTGTTATAAACTACAAGGTCATTGAATTTGATAAATATATATCTTATGAGAAGCACATTGATCTGATTTTAAACAATATATATAAATTCCAATGATTGAATATCAAACATCATTTCCAGATACCGTGGAAGCATGGATGGATCCTGGAAGAGACATGGGAGTGGGAACCTTATGTTTGAGTGGAATGCACTGAGTTTTTAGAGAATGACATAAATAGAATCTTTTCGGGGATAATAAGTTGATATAGGGGGAGGATTATAATTTTATAAATATTTATAAAGTTAGAATTTTTTTAAATTTATAGGAAATATTATAAAAAATATATAAATTTATAATAAACATTACCCTTACAGATATAGTTTTGGGTTATATAAATTTTAAATTGGTTTCCAGGCTTCTTCATAATGGTAGAGTGATTTTTTTCTTTAGTTACAAACTTGTAAGGCCTCTTTTCCAATAGTTGTGTAAGGGGAATTACAAAGTTAAAAATGGTTTATAAGGTTACAGAACATCAAGGAAAGGGTATATTGAGTTACAATATACTATATAAGGGTAGAATAATATTTATAAGGAATACCTAAATGTACCAATGATGCTTTATATAGGAAATATGGAACTCTATACTTTATATAATGGTCTTCCTAGATTTATGTTAGTGTCTTCACAGTATGGAATAAAGGTATTCCATTATTAACATAAGGGTATAAATATATTTATGTGTGTTAAATAAGGGTAACCTATATACAATAGAGTGGTATGTTTCAAATAAGGTTAGTTTTTTCACTGTGTATTGGCAACATTACATTCCTTAATCATTTATAAAGAAAAAAAGTTCCTTGTGACGATACTTACAAATATGTGTAAGGATAAAACATAAATTCAAATAGCTATATAAGGGTAAATCATAGTTCAAATTGGGTTTGTAAGAGTAAATATGTACCCTTATGCAATGAATAAGAGTTATGTAGGGGTAAAAGCATGTTTCCCTTTTATGGAATCATTTATGGTGAATATTATTAAGTAGATTTTTCTTTTTTTCTTCATCCAAAATAAACCTAATTTTTTGATGATATTAGAATCCTTAAAAAGGTGAAATAAATTCTATAAATTATTTATCATTCAAACCCCATTTAATTGATTATTTTATGTAATCCACTATTAATAATTGGTTAAAAGAATGATTAAATTTTTTATTTAATTTTTGGGGTTTAGTAAAATGAATCTATGTACATATTTTCATATTCTAAAATAATTTTTTCATTGAGGTATTTATTTTTTGGAGATAAATTAGAGACTATATAGGTGGGTAATTATTTTAATGAAGATATATGATGCTATATTGATCAAATTATTTTCTTCTTCGATTTTTCTAGTAATGTATAAAATCTCTCTATATCCTATATTATTAAGAGAAACATTTCTCAAGGGGATATTATTCTAGGTTTGAATATTAGTTTTCTACTTCTCATTATATCATGAATAATTTATGGGATAACATTTAAAATCATTCAGAACAAGTGATAAAGAAATTCATAAAAGATAATAATATTGATTTTAATGTATAATAATTTTAGCTTATCATGTTTATTCTAGATTATCAAAGGAAGAAAAAATAATATTTCACATTGTGTATTATTTATTTTTTTGAATTAAAATTTTCAAAATCATTCCTTGGAATACTTAGTGAGTGGTCGGAATTTAATAAATCACAAATTTGATTTCAGTGATGATTCTTTGATGATCCATGATATTAATTATCGATGAAATTGATGAAGGAAGTTCTTTAACTTATGGGGATCTTGAACGCACTTTTTTCTAGGGTAATGTTCTTATACTATCATGTGGCGTCGATCATACATGATTGAGATCGCATGTTAATGTGTTTGTGTGTGTGTCCTAAGGATCATATTTATGATACTTAATTCCATGCGTATTGTCGTAGATTTTTTTGACAAGCTTCATTATGATAACATGTAATTTTGTTAAAAAATTGTTATCATGATTGTATTCTTTACTTGTATACTATACCATGTTATATATGTTTCCTTTCCTTTGGAGGTTTCATTCTTTATTCATGGAGATGGAGGGCCATCGTGGAATTATTTACCCTTAGTGGTGAAATATTCTATACTTCTAATGATAATGATAATAGACCAGAGAAAAGGGTAGAAATATGATTATTCAATATAAATGGAATGTTTAGGATGAAATAGATTCTTAGATTCAATGTATCATCTTACTATATTCCCAATGTACATCCAATTAGTTTATTGGATTCCTGGTGATTACACTATATAGAATATAATACTTGAGTCCTGGTAAATGAAATGCTATATGTATTCCTGATGAAATGAGATATTATAGTGAGATATTCAAAATAATTTTGTCTAGATTTTGTTACATCACAAATATCCTTATTATACATATAGAATGGAGGTAAAGTAAGTAGAATTGAGGGTATGTTGCATCTTGGTTAGAATAAGGCTTCTTAGTATGTGAATTTTTTTTGTAAATATTTTTTAAAATTTTATTATTATCATGGTATACTCCAATTGTACATGTTTAACTTTTTGAAGTATGAATTGGTGGAGTCATACTATGTTTTATTACTGAACCCCTCCACAAGCATCCTGATGCATGTACATGCATAATTTTTTGTAACGACACTTAATTTATAAAACCTAATATATCCCCAATAACTTTGTATTATATTATATTATATTATAGAAGTATTGTTCAAATAAAGTTTATAGTGAAATAAATAAAAATTCAATTTAATTAATGAAAATATTTACATTAGCTAATGACTATTCCCATAAAAATTTATAACATTATAAGGGCACAAAAATAGAAAATAGAAAATAATTAATTATAATATTTGGATCACAAAGATAATATTGAATAATCCCTCCCAACAAAAACATTATGGAAAAGAAACAATGTTTTATTAAACTAATTAAAATTATTGAAAATGAAAATATATAACCATGTGAGTAATTGTAGTGAATATTTAACGAAGGACTGTAGTAGTACTTATAGAAGGTAATGTGGTCTTTAGGAATAGTAACTTCACCACTAGAATAGATATTTGAACACAAAATAATAAAATTTTATATAAAAAATATTTACCATGAGTAATTTAAATAAATAAAAATAATCTAATTCATCAAAATAAATATCATTATTAATAATTTCAGTGAAAATATTATTACATTATTTTTAAAATGTAATTTAATTTATCACATAAAATTTTTAATTTCAATATTAAAAAAATAAAACATATGGAAGAATATTATTTTTAAATAATTAATTTAATTTTTAAAATTATCATATAAAAATTATCTAAGGGTTATTTTTTTATAATATTTAGAAATCGGTTAATTTTTAAGTCAATAGTGAAAATTCAGTTTTCCTATAATAGGTGTATCCTGAATTACATAATTCATCATTTAATAGTAACATAATTATTTCAAAAACTATATGGTATAAAAAACATATTTAATTTCATAAATTAATCATTCAATTAATTTATCCAAGTTGTCCAATCCTAAAAATTACTTTCCAATGTCTAAAGTCAAAAGTATTCATTTTAAAAACCCAATTTTATCTTTTTTTATTTCCTAATGAATAAACAATTTAATTATAAAGATAATGGGTTTAGAGTTATTAAAAACAATATTTTATTTATTATTGATTTATTATATAAAAAATATCATTATTATAGTGTTTAAGTTTGATATAGTATTTTATTCAATATTTTAACTCAAAAAATACCCCTCACCTCAAGTATGAATATCCCCTCTCCCTCCCCTTGGGATAGAACTCCACCATCATATACTAAACCCAATATCTTCCAATATCGACTCTCTTAATCCCTTATATAACTTACGGACATTATAAATTAAACCAACTCCATTCATGAAGGATGTCTAGTTTCCCACTAGAAAAGAAATACCAAGAAATGAGTATGTTTTTGTCAAATCTTCTCTTATCATCCTCCTCTATTGACTCTTTCCAAATTAAATTCGAAAATAATATTCTAATATTAATTGTAAACTATTTTAACATTATATTAATGATAAATAACTATAGATAAAATTATTTTTTTGATGTTTTTATATTTTATAAGTCTATTTCTCTTCGTTTGGATAATGATCTTAAAAGCGATTAGTAAATAGCCAACAAGGACATTTCCAATTAGTTCATTATCACCAACCTTATATGGGGTTATAATAAATAATTAATTTATATATTAATTTATGAATAAATTTATTTTAATATTCTATAAATAATTCATCTTATGGATATATGATGAAAAACAAGCAGGGGATATCAAAACTAAACAAGAACTTTTTACGAAAATCATGATAAGAAATAATTTTCCATTTTACCAAGGGAATGAATAAATGTAACACAAATGATTATAATTTATAATTATTGAAAAATATAAGTATTTTATATGTCATTAAGTATTTTAGAAAACCTATGTTTATTATTCAGGAGGCGTATAAGTGAAGAAATAATTCATTATTTAAGGTAAATGGATTCTCAAACCAAACTCAATTTTGATTGGGTAATCCATAATATTAATTATTTTATCTATGTATATCCCCCTAATATTCATTAAATATTCGTTCAAAATTAAAACCCTTTTTCAGGGACATACATGCTTTCTTCATTTCTAAATGTATTTTTAATCCAAATACAAATATTTTTCATAAATAATTATCATTCCAAAACACATATTTGAACCATATTGACTTGTTTTCTCTTTATTAATGAATAATTATATTTATATAAAATATTTATTTCCTTATTCATTTCCAAACACATAATTTTATTAATAATCCCTAATTTTATTCATTAATGTATTCTTTGTGAAATACATATGAATCGTAGTCCATCAATGGGAAAATTCATGACTATGACTATTATACAATCTTTGTTGTATGAATTATTGTGATCATTATCATATAAATTTTCATGACAAAATTATATAGCCATATGTTGAATTAGGTAATGGGATATACCTCATGAGATTATATGTATTCTGTATGAACATAATACCAGAAGTTTTCAGAAGAATGAAATTATGATTTATGATCATATGTTATTCATGGGAATGATGCTTCATTTTTTCATAACTATATCTGTTTTTTTTTCTATATGACATTTTGTATCATTTCTATGAATATTACACATTTCATGAATTTATGAAATATTTCAATCATGATTTTGATAATGATCCCATGCTTATGATGTGCTGATGTTGACTATAGTCACCCTTGTATTATTGATTCGTGTCTATTATTCCTCAATTTATTTGTATTGTATTTCCCCTCATATTTAATTTATATTCTCATGTGATAACGTGAACTAGGATTTCATAAAATAATTATAATTATAAATTATAATTATTTAAATAATTTTTATGTTTTATTATATTCAAATAATGTATGAACCGAACATTACCAAGAAACTAAATACTTGGATCCTGGATTCGTATTTATATTATAATTTTATCATAAAATTGATGTAATAATCATGAAAGAAAAAATTGAGTATCTATAGTTGGTTTGAGAGAATAGATATAGTAAGTTAAAAAATAGAATTAGAAAACATTAATAAACCGTTAGTAAATCCATATGCATGGGTAAAAATCCTAGATGTATAATAATAGATAATTTATAGAAATAGGAATCATATATGATATTACATTATAGATAGTATGATCATAAGAATAAATTATTTATTCATTAATTATTTAAAAAGGAATTTTTTATGCCATTTCTATTTTAGAAAATGGTAATAACTAGAAGAAACTGTAACAATAACCTATGAGAGGGAAAATGAAATTATTGTATGAATGACACCCCAAATTTAATTTAACGTAGAGTTAAATGCATTTTGGCTATAGTTACCCAGTTGTCTTGGTATATGAAAAATAACATGACCCTTGTGGATCATCCTATTTCACCTAAGAAGAATAAAATATCTATCATGTATTTTATACAGAAACAACCATTAATATTTAGTGGGTTTTTGAATCCACATGTTGAAAAATAGTTAGTTAATTCAATGATGAATATAATTTATCTATTAAAAAACTCTAATATGGATGACATCAATCTATCCATTTATTGTTTTTATGGAGAGGCTAAATAATGGTGATAAATGATAAATAATTCCATATCGAATGATGAAATGGGAGATATTGAGTTGGATGAATTGTTTAAAATATTTCAAAAAATATAGAGAGATAATTTATATATTTGATGATAATGAAGGTGATTTATCACAGCCTGTGAGGATAATTTTTCAAGGATTTCAAGATACTCTTCTGGTTTTGTTTTCAATAATAACAGAAAAATAAATTAATTATTTAGTGGTTTAAAAACACACCTTCAAAAGGATCTGTATATATCAGACAACAGAAGTTATGAAGAATTATTGTGATGTGTATCAAATTAAAAATGGGGTTTGGATATTTGACTCATGGTTATGGAGACAAGAAGAGAAGAATATTTTATCAATCAGGATAGAAAACCCAAAAAAGTATGAAAGAGGTTCCAACCACCTAATTTTCACCAATGTGGGAATAAGTATCCTGGGAATTACCTCAATGGGTTATGAAAAATTTCATGTGTGGGGGAATTGCCACCAACCTTATGAAATTTGAGGAGATACAGGGAATTCATCCTACATGATGGTGGAAGGTAACACACCACATAATTTACCTCCCATGGTTGAAGGATTCAACTATACATAGAAAGGATATTATGAATGATTGTGCAATAAACCACAGGTCCTTGAGGGTAATCAACATCATAAACCAAAAATTCCTTAAGGTAAAGGGAAATAATATGAAATCACTTATAGTAAATTGGATCATGAAAATAAATTCATACAAGGTACACTTCCTACTTACTCAATAATTGGAAATGTTTAATTTTATTACGAGTCTATGAATTCTTTTATAACCTCCATGTTTCAATTACTATTGAATCGAATCCTTGATACAAATGAGTACATATATTTATAAAACTCCAAGTGTTAAAATCAGTGAATCCCATATATTTTACCCTTATATCATTAGATTTTATGGTAATATTCATCCATAGAGTCTTGTAATCATTTCCCAAGTATAATTCTACACTATAATTAGTATGGATTAGATCTCGTTATATAATGTAAACAATAACAATTTGGAATAGGGAATATTTTTAAATATTTTTAAATATTTTAAAGTGTCCATTGATGTTGTAAAAATGAGTGGAATATAATTAATATCCTTTGTAAAATGTCACAAATTTTTTAGTAATGATACCCTATAATGTTTGATACCTTTCCCAAATTGTTGAGTCAATGTAAAGTAAAAACCATGAGTAAATTCCCATTACTTGTGAATACACTTATGTATTTCTTAAAGAGTTCCCTCGAATTCAACCAGATTGTGAGGAATATTTATCCATATATCTTATACCCAAATCCACTCCAATCCCCAAAATTCTATATAGGAAGGCCCCTATAGAGCTAGAGGAGTTAAAGAGAATACAATAAGAGAATTTAGAAAATGGGTTTATATGCCCTAGTGTATCAAAATGGTGTTTTAGTGAACTTTAGCAATGAAAGATGTAAATATCAAACAAATTTTTATAGTGTAACTCCCCGACCCAATTACCCAGATTCGGTGCATTATTACATAATATTGGCATGACCACAAAAGATCAAGTCTCGAAAGACCGAAAAGTTTAGTAGCCTTGGAATAACTAGATACATTCATAAAGTTTACATTACATCATAATGTGAAAACTACTACAACAACATTTTGTCTTCATATACCCTCATACTACCCCTGCAGGTCATTCATAAATTAATTCTTCACATCCTGGGAAAAATAAAACATTGAAAGGGGTGAGCTCAGATCCTCAGTAAGGATAACAATATAGTAGAAACTTTTATAATTAAGCATAAACATTTAAGGGAATGTAAAAAAAACAAAATCCTTTTAAACTTGAACATCAGCATAGTATGGAAAAGATAAAATGAAATAATTCCATTTACTTATTCACATGGATATTCTACTAGTCGAATAATCACATTCAATATCAATAACCACTTTCATAATGATGTAATGCATAATGCCAGACAATCATAACCACATAGTCAAGGCCTCATGCCAAGACTACAAATAAGATTTTTTTCAAGGCCTTGTGCCAAGACACTAGTTTGTCTCATGAGACCTACTGATGCATCGTGGAGCTATAGCGGGCTCTACCCATAACATATTAATTCCAATGCATTCCTCATATGAACAGGTTTAAACATAAAATAAATATTCGTATTAAAACTAGCATATGGAATGTCAATACTTTCTCCATAAACCCTGAATCGTATAAAAATAACACATCCACGGTCAAACCTATCACAAAAACATCAATACAATATGGCAGTTTTGTATCATAAAAATAAACTTCAAATAATATTAAAATCCATCAATGGATGTTGACATAGATGAAATCAAAACTATTTGAGAGAAATATCTCTTTTTTTGAAATCATTTAAAAGTCTCATAAATATAAAATAAAATATTTACATTGAAAATATTTTTATAATCTTGTAAGGTAAGCTTTGACAATTTTTTAATGGCGGAAAATAGCCGTACCCTCCAAATAAGTTAAAAGGACATTCTTACCTTAATTTTGTAGAAAATGTTAAAAAAGACCTTGTTTGGAAAATGACAGAACGATTCCTTTATAAATATCATATAAAAAGTCAATAAGGGTATAAATAACTTTATCCCATAGTCTTTAAAATAGTAAGAGTTATTTTAAATACATTTTTAAGAAACATGGATGTAGATGATAATGTGGTCCCAGTAGATAATTTCATATAAACAATCTCAGATAATGAAGAGATTGTGAAATAAACCCTTACCTTGTATTTTTCCTTAGTTTATGGAATGTTAACCTCATGTATAATAGAAAAAACATTGTTATAAAATTATACAAGAACCATATACATAATTATTATATCATATATTTTCTACTAATAATGCTTTGTTAATAATATTTTAGTATTATCGTCGTTTCGGGTGTTAACTTACTCGTTTTCTATTATATGTTTTATTACATAAGTCGTGTTTGTTTTGGATATGTTGTGTCTTATTCATATCCAGAATGATATAATGTTCTTAGAAATTACTTTTAATCATTAAATTAGAATTACTCTTGAATGCATACGATGGGGAATGAATCTCATCACGTTCGTGGAGACGGTAGTCCGTACGTACACACGAGTGACAATATCATTTTTTTGATATTAAAATAATATATAATTTGATGGTATATCATATATACAGATTCATTATCATGTTATATTTATAATTTAAATTAATTAAACATCATTATTATATCCATCCAAATAATAATATATTGAATAACAATTACACCACGACCTGGAGACGGTAACCCGTACGTATGCGCGTATAGTGACATGTCATTCAAAGCATGGATAGAATAATGAATATGGATGTACCATATTTATAATAACATAACAGTATATAGAATATACTGTATTTATTATTTCAGAATTGAAATAACAAAGAAGTAAAAAGTTGATGAATAAAAGAACTTGAAAGAGGGTGGTCAAAACAATACCTCTTCTTCGGGTTCTTCCTATTGATTTGATCAAAAGGGCTCTATAGGTTTCCTTCCTGATCATACTAAGGCCTCTAGGGAGAATTTAGGGAATTTGAGAGAATATTTGGGAAGGGGTTGGCCATGAAAAAAGGCTTTGATGGTGTGAAATTGAGACATGGGGGGAGTTTCCTTTTATAAGAGGGGTGAGGGGCACCTTTGGAAAAGCTAGAAATATTATTTTATAATAAATTCATATTCAGTTTCTAATGGCTCCAAAGTAGATTATCTAAAATTTAAGGTGGGGATAGGTCTAAAATCACTCAATCAATTTGTTTTAGATAGGTTTGGGTCACTTTATTAACCTTACCTTTTAGTTTTAACTCTTAGTTAATTAGTTTGAAACTTACCATGTCTCTTTGTATTTTTATATTATATTGTCAATAAACTTACTATAAACATCCAAGAAACCCCCAAGTGGTCCATTAATGATACACCTATCATTATATAAGTGGTAAGAACAATAGATTTTTAGAAATAGAATATAAATTAATAATATAATATTTGTTTTAAAAACCCTTTTATATCATTTCTGTCACTATCGGGTATTTTGTTTTTGATGATTTCATAATAGCATTATTACTTCGAAAATAATTTATATAACCAGTCCTAATATGTCATATTAACCTATAAAATTATTGTAATTCATAAAAAGTCTCAAATTACATTTATTTTGATATTTATAATATCAATTATTTTAATATTTCATTAATTAGGTAATTAGAACATCACCATTGTGTCATAAATAACATAAATTATTTAATGTATATAAATTATAAATAAAATACCAATATGTAGGAAATATTTTTATCTTTATAATGAATATTTATAATCCAATTTATCTTATATATAACCCAATATTAAAAAAAATTAAATTATTAAACATTGATTTTTACTCTTTTAACTCTTCTTTGAATTAAATAATAATAAATGTCCTAATCTAATCCATGTGGACCAAAGAGTTTCATATTTTATTTCTAAGGTTTTTTTAGTCCCTTTATACTTAGCTAATAGAATTAGGACATGCGTTAGGGTAATAACAATATCATTTTTACTCTTAATTAGCCTATTTACTTTTTACTGTGGTAAATAAAAGTAAAAAGTTACTATTCACCAAAAAAAATTCATCTTATTGAACCACATTTTACTCCTTGATATTAACCGTGCCTCTCGGATTTTTGAAATTCTACTCACAGAAGCAGTAAAATTATGTTTTATGTGAATTTCCAAATTCTCATAGGAGGTGGGTAAAAGACGGTGAAAAGTTCAATAAACTTTTTGTATATCTAAAATTATTCTAAACTAACTCCAATGAATTTCATCGAACATATATAGGTGTTATGTATCTATTATGACCTTAATTAAATTTAAATATAATAAATTATTATTTAAATAAAAATTCAGTTTTAAACTATAACTTAGTGTTTTTCACTATTCATCAAAAATTAAAAGTTTTCAGAAAAATACCAAAAATTAACCCTAAGATAATTTTGATATTCCGAATTCAATAATGAAGTCTATTTTACCAAATTCAAAACATATAATTTTAATTTATTAATTTAAAATTAATTCCCGCTGTCAAAACCAAAAGGCGTATTTTTAAGAAATAATAACTACCAAAAGTTTGACACTTGATTATGTCAAATTTCAAAGTGAAATTACTTACAATGAACATCATTGGATTAAATGGTAAAAATTTAATCTATTTATACTTTCAAACCATTAAAATTTATAATTTATCAATAAAAATTATTTTTATTTAAAAAGTTATTTTCAATTAAAATATAGTATTTTCCACTATTCACCCAAATAAGAATATTATCAGAAAAACAAAAAAACATTATCAAAACTAAATTCTTAAGTCCTGATTATAATGAAAAATTTTATTTTGTCAAATTTAATATATAAATGTTTCAAATACTGGATTTACAAAGGCTTCGCCATTAAAAGGCGGTAAAATTGCATTTTTTTGGAAAAATACTTCTTTTATCTGAAAAAATGTATGGGTTCTTACATTAGGTCAAAGAAACTCATAATATGGATTTTAAAATTATATGGATTATATAAAGTTCAAAATTCAGTTAATACTATTCATAACCGCTTTTGAACGGCTTGTTTGGTAAGTCATGGTGCGCTAGAACTCGGTGTTGTGTGGAGTGTAAGTTATTGAATTACATTGAAGAAATAACGTACTATGAAATCATGGGGTGTTACACTCTTTGGCCCTTCAATAAATTGTGTCCTCGTAATTTGAAATTATTTTTCAAAAATAAAAGGTTGAAAATAGAAAATACCTTTGGGAAACCCCACATCGAAAATTAGGTTAATAAAATTTAGTCTAAATAAGAGGAAAAAGAAAAATGAAAGGGTCACCAAAAAATTATGATCTCAATTAGAAGAACATTTTTGGAAATTAGAGACATATAATTGGAGGTAAAACATAAATATTTTTAGGTAGTGATTGAGGTCATCAATCAAAAACAACTGTAAAATTGAGGTCCTTAAATTCATCAATCTATGATGATTTAAAATACCATTGGTTCAACAAAACATATGGCATTAGGATAACACATTTTTTGGTTTAAGATCCCTTCACGAAAATATAAGAATTAATTTCTTCATTGAAAAAATAGAAGAAGAAAAATATATACTTGACAAGTAGAGTCCCATCCTTTAACTAATTTCTACCACAAACTCATCTTTCACTCTAAAAGACAATAGAACTTAAAAATAATATTTTATTTATCCTATACGTATAGGGTTTAAAAAAATGAATTTATAATTCATCTACCAATTTTTTTTTAAAAAAGACTACATTATTCAATCCAGGATATCACATGGGCTAGTGGTAGGTGATACACCCTTGTCGCCCTTAGGTTGTGGGTTCATGTCTCGCGGCCTTCCCGAACATGACAGGTTTCCAACCAACCTCTAGGTTGTCCTTTTATGGAAATCCAAAAATAATCTCAAACTAGAATTATCCAAAATACTTCTGTCCAAACTCACAGTCCAAAATTTATAAAGAATTTAAACACAATGAAGATCCTTTTTTCCGCGTAATAACATGTGAACACATTCATCATGTATTATTTTAAAACACTGCAACATCCTGAATTACCATAAAACCTTATTGATTACATTAATGATCCCTTATTCCTTATAGAATACTAGATATACTCATTCTATCCAAAAATTTTGTAAACTCAAACAATGATGGAATATCATTAATCAAATTCATGGTAGTCAAGAATATCCAATATAATTTATCCAAATCAATCATGTATTATTCCAAAATCACTACCTCAGTATTCAGAACCATATTATGGTTTATCTTTCACTCAACCATATATTTTCCAAAAATTTAACATGCTATTGAGTCACTTTTCTTTGTTCCACCCAATATCAAGTCCTTAATAAAATAGTACTGTAGTACAGTCCTTATATACTCCATAATTGTTATCACTAGTACATCGTTGATACATCTCTCAAATGACATAATTCTTCAATAACAACATAATAACTCTAATCATTCCTCATCATATGTGGCAGTATCATAACTTGATTATTATCCAATAACATCATTTGGGGGATACTCTAATGATTTAGGCATTGGTTCGCATAGTGTCCCAACTCCTTGCAGATGAAGCATTGTACATTTGAAACCCTTTTCTTACCCTTACAGTCACGTAATTGGTGTCCTTTTTCTTCACACTTATAAAAAACTCCCATTCCCTTCAGGAAAGTTCGAGGGCGTTTCTTCCCACAGTTATCACATATGGGAAAATTCTTCATTTCCCTATTCCCTTTATCCGTCTTTCTCTCTTCCTTCCTTTTCTTCTCTTGCTTGCCTTCAATTCCATAGGACGTAGAAAATTATTTACTTATCTTATTTACACATGATGCTATTTCTTCATATGTTGAGAATACATGGGAGACTATTTCCCTTCTAAATGTTGGCTTAATACTGTGAAAGATATGATCCTTCTTACTCTTTTAATCATACGTATTTCTGGAGTTCACATTCCTTCTACTGGGTGCCATTTCTATACAATAGCATAAACTAGGTCAGATTATGAATTACAATAATTCCAAAGTTGTAAAATACCGAACATAAATTGAACAGTTTATGGATATAATCCATAATCATACAGATTTTTTCATTGAGGAAGTATATACTCAGAAACCCTTCATAATGATTTGTAAATAAAATGAGAATTATCCTAAGCATATCTCCCGGGAGTATCGTTACCAAGAGTGCAGCAAGGCCTGTTTTCGTGCTCCAGTTCCCGTTCAAGTCTAGCTCAAGCAGTGTTTTTGGGTTTTACCCCTAGGTACATCTGTGCCAGAGCCGCCTGTACTAGCTCGTATCCAGACAGGGATGTATTTGCTTGTTAAACTCATGAATTCTCTACATTACCAAAATTATAGGAATTTCTTCTATACTAATCCTCAATGTCTATATTAGGTCTATGTGCTCTAATCAGAGTATATATAAATCTAGATTCCAAGGTTTTTACTAAACTTCCTGTAATAAAAACTATAACGCCGCAACCCCAGTTACCCAGAGTCGGTGTATTATTACATAATATTGGCATGATCACAAAAGATCATGTCTCGAATGGCCGATTAGTTTAGTAGCCTTGGAATGACTAGATACATTCATAAATTTTACATTAAATCATTAAGTGATAACTACTACAACAAAATCTTGTATTCATATCTCCTCATATTTTCCCTTTAGGTCATTCATAAATTACTTCTTCACATCCTGGTAAAAATAAAACAATGAAAGGGCTGGTCTCAGATGCTCAGTAAGGTAAAAATATAGCGGAAAGATTCATAAATAAGCATAAACATTTAAAGAAATGTATAAATAAAAAAAAATCCTTTTAAACTTGAACATCAGCATAATATGGAAAAGATAAAATGAAATAATTCCATTTACTTATTCACATGGATATTCTACTAGTCGAATAATCACATTCAATATCAATAACCACTTTCATAATGATGAAATGCATAATGCCAGACTATCATAACCACATAGTCAAGGCCTCGTGCCAAGACTACAAATAATATTTTGTCAAGGCCTTATTCCAAGACACTAGTTTGTCTCATGATATCGACCGATGCATCGAGGAGCTATAGCGGGCTCCACCTGTCACATATTAAGTCCATTGCATTCCTCATATGAACAGGTTTAAACATAACAAAAACATTCGTATTAAAACTATCATACAAAATGTTAATACTTTCTCCATAAACCATGAATTATATAAAAATAACACATCCATATTCAAACATATCACAAAACATTCAATACAATATGGATGTTTTTTATCATAATAATAAACATCAAATAACCTTAAAATCCATCATAGGATGTTGAAGTAGATGAAATCAAAACTATTTGAGTGAAATATCTCTTTTTTTGAAATCATTTAAAAGTCTCATAATTATAAAATAAAACATTTACTTTGATAATATCATTATAATCTTTTAAGGGAATCTTCTACAATTTTATAATGGCGGAAAATAGTTGCACCCGCCGTAAAAGTTAAAAAATGAAATTCTTACCTTAATTCTGTCGAAAAGGTTAAAAAGGACCTTGTTTGGAAAACGATAGAAAGATTCCTTTATAAACATCATAGAAAATGTCAACAAGGGTATAAATTCCTTTATTCCATGGACTATAAAATACTAAGAGTTATTTTAAATAGATTTTTAAGAAACATTGATGTGGATGATAAAGAGGTCCCAATAGATAATTACGTATAAACAACCTCGGATAATGAAGAGATTGTGAAAAAAACCATTAACTTGTACTTTTCCTTAGTCGATGGTATGTTAACCTCCTTTATAATAGTTAAAACATTGTTATTAAATTATACAAGAACCATATACATATTTATGATATCATATATGGTCTTCTAATAATGCTTTGTTAATAATATTTCAGTATAATCGTTGTTTTGGGTTTTAACTTACTCATTTTCTTTTATATGTTTTGTTACATAAGTCATGTTTGTCATGTACAGGTTGAATCTTATTCACATCCAGAATTATATAATGTTCTTAAACATTACTTTTAATCATCAAATGATAATTACTCTTTAATGGATACGATGGGGAATGAGTCTCATCGCGTTCGTGGAGACGGTAGTCTGTACGTACGCACGAGCGACAATATCAATCTTTTGATATTAAAATAATATATAATTGGATGGTATATCATATATACCGAATAATTATAATATTATATTTATTATTTACATTAATTACACATCATTATTATACCCATCTTAATAATAATATATTGAATAATGATTACACCACGACGGGGAGACGGTATGTCGTACGTACGCACGTATGGTGACATTTCATTAAAAGGATGGATAGAATACTGAATATGGTTGTACCATATTTATAATAATATCCCAGTATATATAATATACTTGAGTTATTATTTTATAATGGAAATTACAAATAATGAAGAAGTTGAAAAAGAAAGGAACTTGAAAGAGGGTGGTGAAAAAATTACCTCTTCTTCAGGTTCTTCCTTTTGATTTGATCAAAAGGGATCCTTAGGTTGGCTTTCTGATAAAAATAAGGTCTCTAGGGAGATTTTAGGGAAGTTGAGAGAATATTTGGGCAGGGGTTGGCCGAGCCAAAAGGCTTTGATGGTGTGAAGTTGAGAGAAGGGTGAGTGTCTTTTTATAATAGGGGTGAGGGGCACCTTTGGAAAAGCTATAAATATTATTTTATAATAAAATCATATTCAGCTTTTATTGGCTCCAAAGTGGATTATATAAAGTTTAAGGTTTGGATAGAACGAAAAACACTCAACCAATAGGTTTAGACTTGTGTTGGTCACTTTATTAACCTTATCTTTTAGTTATAACTCTTAGTTAATTAGTTTGACACTTACCATGTCTCTTTGTATTTTTATCTTATATAGTCAATAAACATACTATAGACTTCAAAGAGACCACCAAGGGGTCCATTAATGATACACATATCATAATATAATTCTATTGGCCGAACCTTATATTTTTTGAAATAGAATATAAATTAATAATATAATATTTGTTTTAAAAACTATTTTATGTCAATTTTGACACTATTGGGTATTTTGTTTTTGATAATTTCATAACAACATTATTACTTTGAAAAAATTATATAACCAGTCCTAATATGTCATATTAACCTATAAAATTTGTGTAATTCATAAAAAGTCTGAAAATTACATTTATTTTGATATCTATAATATCAATTATTTTAATATTTTATTAATTATGTAATTACTGCATCACCATTGTGTCATAAATAAAATAAATTATTTAATGTATAAAAATTATAAATAAAATACCATTTTGTAGGAAATCTTTTTAGATTTCTAATGAATATTTATAATCCAATTTATCTTTTTTAAAACCCTATATTAAAAATGTTTTAGTTATTAAACATTTATTTTAACTCTTTTAACTCTTCTTTGAATTAAATCATAATAAATGACCTAATCTAATCCAAGTGGACCACAAAGGATCGTATTTTATTTCTAAGGTTTTTTTGGTCGATTTATACTTATCTAATATAATTAAGACATGTGTTAGGGTAATAATAATATCATTTTTTACTATTAATTACCCTATTTACTTTTTACCGTGGTAAATTAAAGTAAAAAGTTACTATTCACCAAAATTATTTTCATCTCATTAAACCACATTTTACTCCTTGATATTAACTGAGTCTCTATTATTTTCTAAATTCTTCTCATAGAAGCGGTAAAATTAAATTTTATGTGAATTTTCAAATTCTCCTAGGAGGTGGGTAAAAAGACGGTGAAAAGTTCAATATTGTTTTTATATGTCTACAATTATTCTAAACAAACTTCAATGAATTACATCGAACTTATATAGGTATTACGTATCTATTTTGACCTTAATTAAATTTAAATATAATAAATTATTATTTAAATAAAAAATCGGTTTTAAACTATAACTTCGTGTTTTTCACTATTCGTCAAAAATTAAATGTTTTCAGAAAAATACCAAAAATTCACCCTAAGATAATTTTGATATTCCGAATTTAATAATGAATTCTATTTTACCAAATTCAAAACATAGAAGTTTCATTTATTAATTAAAAATAAATTTCCGCTGTCAAAACCAAAAGGCGTATTTTTAAGAAATAATAACTACCAAAAGTTTGACACTTGTTTATGTCGAATTTCAAAGTGAAATTACTTAAAATGACCATAATTGGATTAAATGGTAATAATATAATCTATTTATACTTCCAAACCATTAAAATATATAAATTAACAATATAAATTATTTTGATTTAAAAGTTGTTTTCAGTTGAAATATAGTATTTTTCACTATTCACCAAAATATGATAGTTATTAGAAAAACACCAAAACATTATCGAAACTAAATTCTTATGTCCCGATTCTAAATAAGAAGTTTATTTTGTCAAATTTAATATTTAAATGTTTAAAATACTAGATTTTAAAAGGCTTCTCTATTAAAAGGCGGTAAAATTTCAAATTTTTGTAAAATACTTCTTTTATCTAAAAAAATGTATTTGCTCTTACATTATGTCTAAGAAAAACATAATATGGATTCTAAAATTATAAGTATTAAATAATGTTCAAAATTCAGTTAATAATATTCATATATGCTTTTGAACGGCTTGTTTGGAAAGTCATGGTGCGCTAGAACTTGGTGTTGCGTGTAGTGCAAGTTATGGAATTACTTTGAAGAAATAAAGTACTATGAAATATTAGGGTGGTACATATTGATTACTATGAGAACAAGAAGATATCCATAATGAACTAATATCCCCTTCCATGGATTGATGACTTGTTTAGACAATAATGATGAACTTAGTACTTCTCATTGGAGGACCTCTTTTCGGATATCATTTGCTAATGGCAAAGGATGATAATATTCAGAATTCTAGTTTCTGTACAAGGTGTTAGAATAATGAGTTCATAGTGATAAAATTTAGATATAAATCCCCTTCATTTTTCATTTATTTTATGAATATATAATTTTTATTCCATTTCCTAATATTTTTGGTGGTCTTTATTGATTATATTCTGATTTACCCCAGAAGTATAATGGAACATGAAGAGTATATAAGGATTTTATTGAGACTTTAAGGAAGGAGAAATGTATTATATGTTCAATCAGTGTGAAATTTGGATTAAGAAAGTCAAATTTTTTGGCAACATGATCATAAGTGATGTTTTTCTTGTGTTCCCTTCAATGAAAAAGGTATCTAAGAAATAGACAGGCCCTTCTAGTGTCCTGGGAATCTAAATTTTTCTTATCTTAGAAAGGGTATTACTACATTTTGTGGTAAATCTATATTTATTATATTTCTAAAAAAGTATGTTAACATTGAAATGGGTATAATATGTATGGATGAATGAATGTGATCAATTCATTAAGCAGATCAAGTATAGGATAATCATTACACTTGTACATAAACTACCAACATCTAAATACAGTTTTCTAATGTAAAATGATTCAAATAATAATTTCTTGGATTTTTTAATCATGAAAAATTGTAATGTTATATCCTATAACTCTTGAAATTTTAATATACATGATCAAAAATACCTGATGCATGATCTAGAGTAAGCATATGTGATCTTCACATAGAATATTTAGTGGCACTAACTCTAGGGTGAGAAGTGTGACATATATTCTGATCAAAATATTATAAATTGTATATTTACATTTAAGCATCTCAACATGCATAAAATCATATTGTTAGAGAAAATCAAGGTTTGTGATATCTCTACACACAACCATCGAGGAATGAATAAAAAGGTAGGTAATTCTCATAGATGAAAAGTACCTTATGATTTATCTATGATGAAGATTTAGAATGGCCTTGTTTTATAGGATATCAAAAGGATGGATCTATAAATCATAACAACAAGGAAAACATTATTCCTTTCCAAATTTATTTCCAAACCATCTATCTATGAGAAGATCAGTAAATCACAAATGGATGATATATAGCTTCAAAAAAGGAAAATTTCACTAAAGGAGGGGAATCTTCATGACTTCCAGATTGATGAAGATGGTGTCATTTGGTTTGGAACAATGATTTATGTTACTTCATCACCTAAAATAAATAAGGATTTATTTGATATTGAGATTATATCCTCTTTCTCCATAAATCATGGAGGAACCAACATGTAATATAATCAATGATTGAACTTACGGTGGGAAAACATAAATAAAGAGATCATCGAGTAAACATCAATGTGTCTGTTATGTCAGCACATTATAGAAGAGGTAAAAAATTATAAGGGTATAATGCACACATTAACTTTATCCACCTGAAAATGGGAAAACATAGCAACATATTTTATTACAAGTCTCACAAATATATAGTAATGAAAAATTTGATATGGGTAATTTTATAAAAAATCACAAAGGCTACACACATCATCAACATGCTGGAAGATTTCTCAGTGGGAGAAAATTCCATGATATACGTTCAGAAGTAGTGAGTCAACTTGGGGCACCACTTTGGATCTTCTATGATAATTATCCAAGGTTTTCATATAAATTCCATAGAATTCCAAAACATGAAATAAATAATGTACTAAATATTAGTACAACCAACCAACCCTAGATCTATATACAATCTAAACTAGAATATTTAGAGACATAAAACATTATGAGAGCATACACATTTGAAGATGATGGATGATGGGATCAATATATCCCATTAGTTGAGTTATCATATAGAAATTACTTTCGATCAACTATAAAAATGTCACTTCATGATGTTTGTTATTGGGATCGATGTTGAATTCATTTTTATAGAACCGTTGGATTCAAATAACTAACCGTTTTTGCATTTTCTTTATGATATAATGTTTACGGGATATGTTTGAGAGGTATAGGAACCTTTTGGAATGTTTTTTTGGGTCTTTTATATTGGTGTATGGTTTGGGCATGGTTTGGGTAAACTATGCGGCTCCTATTAGAAATTGATCATAGTGAGAGAGTGAAAATGAGAGGCACAAGGGCCTCACATTGTTTTTCCAAATCGTGTTGCATCCTTGAATAAAATGTTCTAATCAACAAAATGGTCTTTATGATTGTTAGAAAATGGTTTTGGAACCTTATGATTCAACCATGTGAGGATTTACCATTGATGTAGTATCTTTCACATAGTAAGCACATGGTTTTCCTAACTGTGATACTAACCATGCACAGAATAAATGTGAGATCCTAAAATTGTGGATAGCACCCATTTTCCTATCTAACTCTCTCATTTTCCCCCAAAATATCCCAATCTCTATATTTTTCTCTCCCAAAGGTTGTAAAACCTCTCCCCATCATATTGTATGTGATCAAGAACCGTTGTTTTTTGCGTTGATTCTCGATTCTCATGATAAGTCATCTTTTATGTGGATTTTGGATGTTTTCCTTAGATCTAATTGTCCACATATATCATTATCATATATTTATGCCTTCTACAGATATATATATGGTTTTAGATTCCAAATAAGTTCATATTTGGTCTTTTTGATGATTGGTTAAGAGATCTAAGGTGGGTTCATGTAGATTTAACCTAGTTTTGTGGGCTTTTAAGTGTCGTTCTATATTATAATAATTAAACCTAAGGTAGGTGGCTTCTCTCTCAACTCCAATAATTTGAAATTGAAGTCATAGTTTCAAATTTACTAAATTGATTGAAATTGATTGTGGAATATTTGTGCTTATTACGGAAGAAACCATATTTTGTGATGGTTTTTTGATTTTCCACAAATTGTGGAATTATGGTGAAAAGTTATTTTAGAAACAATTTTAAAATAGTTGTTTAATTAAATTCATTGAAATAAGATTTTATTAAAAAGGTTGTTTCATTGAAATGGTTTTGGCATGATGATATTTTCGTGGTTGTGGGACAAACTTGGTGTGTGTGTTTTTATATTGTATAATGTGTCTTTGTTGAAATATGACCTTGTTCTTGGTGTCAAAGGTGTAATGAAAAATGGGATTTAATTAACATGTGTCAAATTGATATATCTATAAGAAATAGATCATGAGTATGGGACTATCATAATAAAGCATTCATGTGTAGATGTGTGGATGTGTGGATTGGAATGGGGTATTCCAAAATGGAATTAATGAAATGGTTTTGGAACATGGTTTGGTTTATTTCCATTGAAATTGGTGTTGTTTGTTAAAATTGTTTTACATAGGAACATGTTTATATTTTGATATAAACAATTTTATAATTTTTTTATAATGACTGTTTTATAAAAATTGGACAACTTGTTCTATCCTAGTGGCATGAGTAGGGAAGTGTTGCGGGAAAATATACATAGTTTCATTAATCACCCCTACATTGGAACATCATTGCCTTTGAAGATGTTATTTATCAGGACATGGGAAAAGGTAATGTATTACACGTCATTATAAGTACATCGTGATACATGGGATTTTGTGGAGTTAGATCACAAAGAATGTTTGGAGATTGGATTTATCATTGGGGTCATTGAGTTTTTTCTTTTATTGTTCGGATATTATAGTATTCTATTGTGGGACATGGTTTTAGTTATTTTTTGTTAAATGAAATGTTGGGTTTTAGTTCATTTTTTTCATGAATCATATGGTGTTTATTTGGTTATGGTTTTTTTGGTTATCGCTTGATTGGATATGGCCTGTTTGGTTAGTTTTATTTCATTGTTACCACAAATTTAAAAACATTTTTGTGGGTTATTTTATGCAAGGAAAACAAGGGAACATACAACCTATTCCATTAGCGTTATCTTTTGGGCTAAAAAACCCATTTTGTGGTATTTTTTATGGAATTCCAAATAGTTCACATATTTCATAGTCATGAAAAAGACCATTCACATATTCTCCCACTCTATCTCTAAAGGATGATGATAGTTTATAACGATTTTGATCTCCCTAAGAACTTTTTTTTTGGAATGTACCTGAATACATATGGGCCATACTCAGTCATAATTTCAAAAGAATTAGGTGAATAGTCTCCCTACACAGGTCTGATCCAAGCATAGGGTGTATGGTTTATATAGTTTCAGGTCACAAAATTAAGACCATAATATCATGGAAATGAAAGATGATGCATGGCCTGCTCAGGACATGTTTGTTCTGTATACATAGGACATTAGGGGGGAAATTGTGAACCACTTCCATGGAGGTTTTCAATTCAAGAGAGTGAACATGGGAAAAATATGTGTACGATGACTGTTGACTTTGAATCGTGGGTTCCATCATATTTTCTTCAAATCATATAGGGATAGAAGAGGCTTCTCCAAAGGGAGAAATTACCATTATTCAAAAAATAAATTTTGGGGTATATTCTATGTAAGGCCAACTAGGGTTTGTATTGCACAGTCAAACAATGACATCCTTTCACTGACCAGCTCATTTTTTGGTCTATTTTACTAATGGGTGACTAGGAAATGTAATTCATATTCTGGAAAAAAGAGATCTCAGATCTCAGAACTTTTTCTACTGAAAGCTTATAAAAGATTATAAATATCTTAAAGTGTTCATGATTAGAATTATGATGTGTGGAATGGATTTTTTGAGAAAAAAAGGAATTGTTTTGATGGATATTGTCTATGAGTTAGAAGCCCATTTTGTATACCTAACTCATGCATAGATGGGGTATATCTCAATTTCTTTGGTGGACCCCTAAAGAGGGGACTCAAAATAAAATCTCTAGAACTAACCTTAACATCTAATTAGGAAGGGGATATTTTTCATTACATCATGGCTAGGCCCAAGACTGATGATCTAGACATGACTTGATATCTCATAGGGGTGAGAACCAAGCCATGAATTGTACTTGAGGAATTGTGTTGTGTATCTTCATGAAGAAATGATTTGGGTGATTTTGATGTGAAAAGTTGTATCACGGCTGGAATTGGTTTAGGACCCATGTGTCACTACATGTCATTCAAGGGAATGATCAAGAAACATTTAGTCATCAAATATATCATGATGATTCTTTTCATGTGATGAGGAAATCTGGTGTGACTTTTAAGGTCTTGAAACCAAGACCATGATATCCTAAATGTGAATTGATGTGTCTTATTTTTGTGGGGAAATTATTTTCCAAATTCATAATCCCACCTGAGATATGATCAGTGTGAGAAAAAAGGAGTGGAAAATTGTTTCTTCTCCAGCACAAGGGAAACACAATTGAATGATAGGTGTATTGAGACATTGTGGTGGCTAGTCCAAGAGGTACAATCTAGGTTTGTCTACGTATCTCATAATGATGAGAATAATGAGACCTATAGTACATGATAAACACATGAAGTTTAACATTGTGTTGTATGGATGAATATGATGCTATGTTAAACAAGATCAATGTAGTTGTTGGGCCTTGTTATAGGACCCCAAGAGTCACTGCATATAATTGTGGGGAATAAATCAAATCACCCGTAGTCCTAAAAAGGATTCCCAATGTAGTTTTGATTTTGTACAGAAGGAAAAAAAAAGGGGTTTTTTGTTTTTTAGATTAATATAGACATAATATTAGAGATCTTGGAATACCTACATATCATATAGAGGTGTGAATCAAGACACACATTATTCTCGATAAGGTTTTTTGTGAAGGTTGAATTTGTAAACAAGGAATGGGGGATTTTTGTATTGAGGTTGAACCCGAGATTGGTGATATGGGTACCACTAAGATTCTTGCTGGAGAATGAATAAAGACACACATTGTTCTAGGAATAAATGATTCCACCACACAATCTAGGTTTTGACACGGGGAAAGGGATATCAGAAATTTCAAGGATGATGATTTGGTATGAATCATATGGTTTCATTAACATTGCAAATCCAATTGTAATGGGGATCAATAAATACATCCTTGAAAGGTTCCTTGTATAGTTTTTATTCATGCATAGTGAATATGAATTTATATTTCATTTATTTAATAATAACTAGACCGATTAAATGAAATCCCGGTTCCACTACATATCTCACTTGGATGAGAATCATGTCTTGGGGAGTTATTGAAAATATTACCTATACAGGTTTGATCTATACACACAATGAGTGAAGGATCCTTTTATAGACATGTGGCAGGACCTAGGGTGTAGGACCAAGGATTTACTATATATCTTTTTGGGGAAATAATAAATCCACAAATAACTCTTATAAGAACCTTGTAGTTTATCATCATCTGATAAGTATTTTGAAATTATAGGGAATATATTTTTAAAATGGGACTAAGTTCCACTATAGAGTGGCTCTGATGGGGGTAGGGATTATGCCTAGGTTCTTCCCATCATTTAATCCTCATATTTTAGGGACCATATAGAGTATAATCCTATGGTATATTGAGGGTTCCTTAACATCAAATGAAGGGGATTTTAACGATGCAGTTTAATGTCATGTGATTTAGAAAATAAAAATCATGTAGTTTTAGGTCAGAAGAATGATAATTTATGTAATGTAGTTTAATATAGTACATAAAGTAAATTTATGTCGATAATTTTAAAAACGTTTGGCATGGATACATGTTGTACTATGCAGCTTACCATCTTGAAGCTTGGACATTATCTCATGTGATTACATGAAATACTTCTTCGATAAACATTCATACTTTTGAAGCCTTAATGAGTTATCTATAAATTAAAATCATGGAATAAGATCCATTAGAGTGGAACTTGTGTATTTTGTAAGTTCCTTCTTACACTGCCTCATTATTTGGAAGCTTCTATCCTGATATCATGGGAGTCCTAAGAACCACTACCAATTCTCCAGGGATTAATGGGCGGATGGTGACCTTCTTGTTAAAATCCCACACTATTCGATTCTAGTTGGCTTCTAATTTATAAAAGGTTTTCAATATATTTTCATCCAATATCTCAAATTCATCCAGTATTTTATGGTAAAATTCATTTATATATAGCTTCTCACATATGAAAATATGTTGTGATGAAAACTAATCCTAAATCAGAAATACTACTTTTGTCCCATATTCCAAAAAATATGTGGTTTCTTGTGTAACAGTACAGATCAATGTCTATAAATCCCATAATTAATTTACGATCTTTTCAGCCTAGACTTCATATCATTATCAACCATTTTATAGATTATATTTTATATGATCTTTTTGAAAGCCTCTATTTGTCCATTAGTCACTGTATGATAGCGGGAAGAATGGTTTGATTTGATTTTGTATCATGATATATCAATTCTACATCAGAAGAACATAAATTGGTTCCATTTTCAATCAATTTAGTATGATAGATGACAAATTTTGTAATGATGTTATCTTTTATGAAAATAAAAATGATTTTAACCCTGATATCTTTGAGGGGTATTTCCTCAACCCATTTTGAAAAAACAAATGTAGGAGTAAGGATGTACTTGAACTGCTTAGCCATGCTTTAGGGGTATGGCCCCACTATATCCATTTCCCATGAGGAAAATTGCCATGATTATTGTTATTTATGTAGTAACTGTTGGGGTTGATGGATGAAGTTGGTGTGCACATGACAAGTGTTACATTTCTTGGTGAATTCTATACAATCTTGAGTCATTCGAGGCCAAAAGTATCTAAGCCTTCATATTTGATCACAAAGCCTATATCCTGATGGTTGTGCACTACAGGATCCTGAATGCACTTATTCTATGATATTCATATTCCCTTCTCCATTGATAAATATGAGAAGGTTTCCATTGATTCCCATCTATTATAGGAGCTTCTGGTGATTTGGGCAACCCTAAAGAGTGCAATTGGTTGATTGTTGTTGGATCTTCTGTCTTCCAGCTCTATCTTGTGCGAGTAACCCGTCATGAGGGTAATACGTGATGGGAATCATACATCCCATGATAGGACCAGAAGAATGAGGGATGGGGAAAACTTCATTGTTCTCCTCTATTTTTGACTTGAAAAAAGGTGACAACATGCAGGAATGAGAAATGTTGATGATTGTTTCATCCTTGTTTGGATCTTTAAAAGTCATAGGTAAATTTTTCAATGAAACCACATAGGAATTATATGATCATGGGACGTGATTCAATGTCAGTCCTTAGGGTATTTTAATCATTAAACCTCATGTATTTTTAAATAGTGGAATTAGATGATCTTTTCTGATTATGTAATACCCATTGAGTTGTTTGATTACAAACTCTAAGTCACCTATCACATCTAGGAGGATCATTGGTATTTGAAGCCAAACTTCTTGGCCTACAATGACATAATGACATTATTCCTTGTTTTCTATTAAACATTATGATAACAGGAAGGATTACAAAAACATTTCCCTCTATAGAGAGATAAGCACAATCCGTAACCCAACTTTGTTCATCTTAGGGTCTACTATTATATTCCCCATGTGATTCCAATATGAACTGTCAGAACACATATCCCATGTTTGGGGACCTCCTTGAATACATAATATCTCTTCAATAATAAATTTAGTATTTAATGGCATCTCTACTATAGATGGGTGCCCGACATGGAAAACTAACAAGGCCCGACCTTTCACCGCTTTCAAATACATGAACTATATGTTGAAATATTACAGAATAACTACCCCATTACAAACATCCTATCAGTGTGGTATGAATGAAGATTAATTTGAGAAGTTTATTGTGAGAAACCAAGTGGAACTCAGAGTGTAATAGATAGTACCTCACCTTCAGAACCAAAAATATTAATTCCAGACATCTTTCCACGATGTGAAAATAACAAGCATCTCTAATGATCATGTTTTGAATAAGATAATATAGTATGTTTTCCTTAATGACATTGTTATTATGCATGAGGAAGGTACATATTGATCATTCCAGGTCCATCAAGTATAGATTTCCTACGTTTCCAACAACATGTGGCATCAACACTGGTGGGATCAAGGGATATAGGTTTTGGGTATCAAATTATTCTTGAAAGTCATTGGTCTATTGATATGTAACCCCCTTCCTCATCGAATTGGTGAAGGGTAAAACATTCCTGTAATGTTATCTTTTAAGCAAAGATGTAAGCCATGTTTCCTTAATGTCATCTCAACTCTTTTAGTTTTTGAGGAGGTTACATGATAAGGATATAATTCTTTTTCTCATGATCAACTTCAATACCACATTAGTGTAAAATTATGCTGTGAAATTTCTACAAGGTTACCTTGATTGAAAATTTCAAGGGAGCCATCTTGAAGCTATGTTGTCACATTTTATTATAGATGGTTTCTACGTCATCCAGGTGATCATCACATTTCCAGGACATAACCATTAAATTTTCAACATTGAATTCAAAATACCTCACCACAAAGGGTTTGAAGATGTGTTTCATAGCATGTTTGTATGTGGAACTAGTGTTCTTCAATCAAAATTGCATTACCTGATAGAAAAATACTCCTTTACGGGTCCTAATGGATATGGATTCTTCATCTTTAGGGCCCATCTTGATCCAGTTGTATCCTCAATAGACATCTATATAGTATAGGTATGATAACCGATTGTTTTATCAATCAGAAGTTCTGTAATTGTATCTAGGAAGTCATATTTGGGATAATGCTGGTTGAGATTTTGTAAATTGTTGAAAAAACTGATTTCCCATTCTTATTATACATCATGAAGTTATTGTTATCCATTTTGGAAACTAAACATCTCGGATGAAGTTGTCATTTATGATCTTTTCTACATTTGCCTCAATTTTTGAGGCATGTGTCAGGTGTGTCCTTTTTACGCCCTTCTTGTGTCCCCAATGACCTTATGACAAACCAAAGTGATGGGTGTCCATTTTAAGGTCAAGTCATAGATTCCCTATGTAATTATATGAAAACATGTCTTTAGTTTCCTTCATAAAGGATGTATATACCTCATGTTCTTTGGGATTCATGGACGTACTAATCAGACTAGGTCATGGATCTTCTTATGTACCTATATTTATATCCATAAGTTTATCCATAGTCATGGAGGCTCCTTCCTCGAATGATACATGGGTATACCTGATGTCTTCCTCTTATTCCTCATCGTTATGGTTTAATTATTTCAGCTTTTCATGGGAGGTTGGTGATGAAGCAGGAATCTATGAGTTTGGGGAGGAATTATTAATTGGAAACTCAGAAGATGATGAAATCATTTCTAGATCAATCAATGAAAAGGGGTTTTTTTGTGTTCTGAAGAAAAGAAGGGGGATTTAGAAATAGAATCATTTTATTATTCTATTAATTTTGAAAATTATTCTATTAAATATTATAAAAAATGTTTTTTTTATTCTCAAGAGGTGGGATAAAGAAATCTCTATCATGGATTTCATTATTATTTGGAAAGCCGATAAATTCTCTTTCTTTGTCAGGCTCATTTTTCACAATTGACATTATGGAAACTTCTGAACGATTGTTTAAATTTGGACCCACTCCATGTAATTTTTTAATGGTATGAACATAATTTACACTTATCTTATTCAAATGGTTTGTTGGGATCATCTCCAAACCTTTTGGGGCCTTGATTTAAGCAACATAATCTATCTTGGAATATTTTCCACCATTTTGATATAACCCTGTATCAATTTACTCTGATTCACTATAATTTAAAGGGGCCTTTTCACCATAAAATTTCCTAGTTTGACCATTCGTACAATATTTGAGGCATTGGTTGTATATTGAAGGAATAGCTGCATGCTGATGTAGCCAAGGTCTCCCAGCATAACATTGAAAGTTAAATCATGTCAAACAACCATGAACTTTGACTCGGACATAATATCTTCAAAATGAGTTATTATAATGATCATTACAAGATTTTATTTCTAATTATTTTCATATACATGTAACAATAAAGGTCAAGGATACAAATGAGATTCATTGAGGAATAATTGATGAAGTTTTCAGACCGGAATGATGTTGAATCCGAGGAAATTATCACCAAAGACACTTTGTATATCAATGTCATTTATCTTACCGGATTTATACAAGGTCCTGGATTTTCATTATACAATAGAATCCTAATTCTTTTCTGTGATGGAAAAGAAAACATGTAATTCCATAGGATCATTCCCTTCATGATATACTTCAGTAGAATCAACCTCAACATCAAATGCCTATAAGATTGATAATTCCACGATAAGTAATTCCCATAGATATTTTGATAAAATCAATTCATCCAGGATTGATAATTTGGGTGTAATTTGGTCCAGTTACATCAATTCTTCATATTTATGATCTATATGTATTTTCATATGGGCATGGGGATTCTCTTTTTTCGGGCTCTTTAGGAGCCCATTTTCATGATGTGGAGGGTCCATCCCTTGGGGGAGGATCTTTTAGGTCTTATGTTCTTATTGTATTAAGTTTATTGGTTCAACATAACCACTAGTTATGTAGTAGAATAATCACTAATAGGTTATCCAATTTGATCATGTCAGGGAAGACCCTATCATGTGTGGAGGAATAACTTCTCTCGTTCTTTATTAGCTCGCAAGAGAAATTTCCAATGAGTTTCGACCATATAAATAGTTTTACTAGTGTCTTGGTTGATGTAGAGGGTCGTAGCATGACCACATCATCCATTGTACCATCGACCTTGACAAAATATTCCTCCAGATCCCCAAAAATTTGTTGGAAAATCAGGTTCACAATTAGAATTATCACGTACTAACGATCCATTGAGGGAAAAATTTAATGGAACCAACAATTAACCCCCCATCTGTTGAATATTTTTTCTGACGGGTCAACTCTTATTATGTCGTTTTTTGGTGTAATTCCCATTCTTTTGGGAAGGCAATCGTGAATAAGGATAAATTAAGAGATAATTTTGTCCTTGAAACAGGGTCTTATTTTTTCATTTTCTTTTTACAATTTTGGAAATTTCACTTTTTAAAGGATTACCTATCCAAGGATACAACTGCTGATGGAGTTGGTTGTGTTATTGACTGCATAGTTGGATATTTAAATTATTCTCAAAGAATAGAATTAGTCATTTTGAGCATTTATTGACCATATAATCCTTGAAATTTTGTGTAATATTTCACTTAAATTCTTTCAACTCATTTTCCTCATCTTGATTAGTAGCATAAACACTTTCTGTAAGGGTGGGTTAACTTTTCAGTTTCACCTGCCTTGATTCCACCATCTTCTACATGAGGTAATTTAAAAAAATCAATCCTCTATGTGGTTCCCCGCCATTTTATGGAATGGGAAATAGTTTGAGAGATATTTTTCACCAGTTTTTTTTTGGATTTTTGGGCTCTAGAAACTTAAATAAGTAGTTTTTCAATTCCGAGATGTAGTATCTAGGAATGTGGTCATTTAAAAAAATTAACTTTTTTCACCTACTTATAATTTTTCCAGCTCGGGTCACTTTGATCATTTAGATGAGGCAGGAGTTGCGTTGACGCAGTAGAGGTTGAAACATAAGATATGTTGTAGGATTGAAGATGAAGTGGTTACATGGGCATGCTTTTGAGTATTTGTAGTGGACTCTAATTTTCCAATTTTCATTCCCTGAGTTCATGGAATTACATAAATATTTTATATAATATTTGTGATGGAGTTTTACAGCAGTTGAGAAATTGAGGGAAGGTCCTGAAACTATACAATGTATTTCATTATGATCAATGACATGCACAACTCATTGCGATGATTTTATACATAGATGGGAAAAAATCTTGTTGAGGGAGTGGTATGTATTAGATGTGTGTCAATATTTTCTACGAAGAAATGAAATCTTATACACTTTCATTCTACCATTTATTGATGTTCCTGAGATCAAAGAGTTTTTTATTCTGTAGCATTGAGTTGAACTGGAAGAGAAAATTTTGATAGAGGTCTTCCCGTCTAGTAGTTGATGGAGACTGTAAACTTGTGTACCATATAAAGGATGGCCATTGCAATGATTGCATGAAACAACTATGTTTTACCGCATGTTATTGTTGAGGGGTTCCAATCATAGGATCATGAAAATAGATTATATGTATCATGTGATTCTTTGGATCTCCCGAGAGGTTGAATATTAGAAATATAGGGCTCCCAATGTTTGGTGGGGGAAGATTCAGGTCTACCCATTCAGGGTAACACTTATTATCTAGTAGTATGGTGTAGTTCATTCCTCCATGGCTTCTAATTGATCTGTTAGTGAATCAATGGTGTTCATAAGAATTTTATGGATGTATGGATGATCTAGGTCTGGAATAGGTGTGATGTATGGTGACAGAATGGGTGCAGCAGTTGGTCGGACCACTAGGGGCACAACTTCGAGTATCTTTTATTTATAATCCATACGGTAAAACCTCTAAGGATGTGTTTAAGACTACATTTGTTATACATTCAATGGAGGGAATTCACAATCTAATTATGTAGGATCCAAATATATTAGTGGTCAATATCCTTCATTGAGAATATGTTCAAAATATAATTTTGTTGTTGTAAAGAACTCTATTTGTTGCACTGTACCATCTAGAATTTTAGGTTGAGGATATTTCTGTAGAACATACCTAGAATAAATGATACCTTAAAGTAAATTTTCATTGAGTTTCCTCAATTATTTCACCTTTTCCTCTAACGGAGAGAATATTTCCACCACCTAAAGGGACGTAGAATCTCTAAATGTATGGGGACCTGTAATATGACCCAAAAAAATTTACCTACTATTTTCCATTCATGGTGTTAATGGGGGATTGTTCGGGGGATTTCCAAAATCATGGACAAGCCTCTATTTCAACGAAAGCACACCTCCTTCATTTGTTTCACTGTGGACCCCATTGTGAACCAAATTTTCTTCTTCCTCTCACTCATTAGAATTGGCCACATAATTTGTGGAATCAATGATGGATGAATTCATGATGTTAACTAATGTCAAACACATTGTGGACATTCTGTCAGTGTCTTTTCAATACAGTTTTCTTCTATGTCCTCTATAAGGACTTATCCCCCCCCCACATTTTTGATTATATGGGAACTTTTTGGTAGATAGTAAATCAGTTGTATTCTCTAAATATTTCAGTCATGCGTTTTCTAAGTGAAAATAACAGAAAACGAGATGAGATGAACTGGTATGATTCATTCTATGGTATCTTCTTTAATTGGGATAAAAATACATCCCTATAAGGAGGTGATTGTTGAGGTAAAAATCCCCATCCCTAAGGGATGGGGATATAATTTTTCTTCTTTAAAAACTATTTAGGCCTAATTAGATAACACTAAGGGTTGTGTTAAAAAAATCCCCCATCCTTGTTGGCAGAGGATTCCCTTGAATTTATGTGGCTAATAATACTAAAAATTATATTTTTTTATTTTACTTTGTTTTTTAGATCATGGGATAGGTTCATCATTCAACATGAATATAAATCATTCTTTTCAGAATACCATTATGATATTTTTGACATTTTAAATATCTAATGGATAACATCCTCTAAAGGGGAGGCTTTCTCAATATTCTATGATGCTTGATGAAAGATTATTTCTAAAACCTTATCTCTTCTATCCCATTATCGGTGAGAGTTTGTTGAGGACTTTTATTTTATAGATTACCTTCAGTCATGAATAGATTCTATTTGTTTGAGCTAACATGGGGATATGAAATTTCATGATTCCACCTTTAGAGGAATTTTCTAGTTAGTTTGTTCGGTGAAATGTAGAACTTTGTGTGCACCCCATCATCTGATATGAAAACCACATGTGGTATCTGTGATCAACTATCAAAACCTCATTAATATTTTGAGGATTCATCATTTAAGGGATCCTTATTGTTTATCAATCATCGTATTTCATGAGTCCAGCATAGATTTCATGTAAACTTTGCACTCAAACCCTTCTATTTCCTTGACATGGCTTTTATACTCATTATAAGGTAATATATTTTCCTTTATGTGATGATTTTTTCCCATATGTTGAGTTGGATTCCATTAATACAATATTCCACAAATTTCTATATATTTCTGTATTGAGGATTGGTGAAAGGATAGATCATGACCGATATGTCATCTATAGCTAGTTTTTTTCTCATGTTTAATAGTTCCCTATCATCGTTTTCTAGTGGTTCTTATACCTAGTCTGACCAAAGTGGAAGCTTACTGATTATTTTTTTCAAAAGTATTGGGATTGGTTGAGACTTCATCTCCTCCATTAGAAGGATGGTGAACCATGTGTGTTTTAGATAATGACTTTCTCCTTGGGATGTCTTCCATCTAATAAAGTATTTCACCTCCCAATGACAAGGAATCAGACATAACTGGACTTATGTTCTCTAGTTCCTCACAATAATATGGCTCTCTCATCATGATATTTTCAATTGGATAATTCTTTTGACAATTAGAAACATTATTATAGAGATAACATTGATAGATATTTCCATAATGGGGAAGACCACCATGGTAGATTATAGTAAGCGGAAGACCCTCTTGATCCTTGATCTTAGGTCTATGTAGAGGGATGCAAGATCTCTCTTTAGTAGATGAGATCTCACAATCAATCATATTTTAGGAATGAAGCAATCCATCATGGTGAGTTTTCTGAAATGGGACTTTGGAATTACTATTATTTCTCTTAAAATATTGTAAAGGGGGGTGGGATATTGAAATTCCACAAATAATTGTCTGATGGATTAATGAACTCCATCATTAATTGAATCCATATCGTAGACCGGATTTTTTTTCCAATGATATTTGATGAGGATTTTTTGTGGATTCCTTAATATGATCCTTTGGCACCACTTGTTGGGAGAGGTTGTTTTCATAGTCTTGTGTTTGTTCTTACCTTGGAGTGGCCATTGGAATGGGCTGATTACCTCTAATTGGAGTGGGTGTATGTTCCTTATTCGGTTATCTGTCTAATATGGAGGAGTTTTCCCTATAACCCTCTAGGATGGGATAATATTAATTTGTCTTATCTAGGGTGATATGATGATGAGACTCCCTACTTGTGGGAATAGAGTTATGTGTTCATCCCTTGAGAATAATTGTGGTTGTCGTAATGACGTTCGGGAATGTCTGTAGGAAGTGGGAAGGAATATTTTTCTTCCCTTTAACCATTTCCATTAATTTTTTGTGTGAATTCAATGACTCGAATTGTGATATATTCCCATTAATTATCTGGATTAGGTGTATAAGCCTACTCTTGTCCTCCCTTTCCATCATGTGGATAATGATATTACTCATGTGTGGGGGTAGAGAGTTTTTTCCTCCCCTACTCATCATTGGGAGTTTTTATCTAGCTTCTTCAGGTTCTACTAGATGAGGTGTTTATCAGTCTTGGTGGATGAGAGTAGGTATACGTCCTTGCTCATGGATTTACATTGTATTTGTATGATGTTATTCCTTGAAGGATACTAGATGAGTCTGCTAGATGGTTGAATGAAGGTAGACATATATATCTGCCCACATGTAATTTTCCATAAAATTTGGTTGGTGGAATTCACATGAGGGGGAAGAGGTGTGACCCTAATCCCTATTGTCTAGTTTTCAACCCTAGTGGTTTGTCTTTCCTACCTATGTTTGAAATTCCTAGGCTGGACATCCGAGGAAAATACCAATATCATGTTGAGGGTTCACTACCATGCAGTTTTGGTGGTGGTGATGTCTAGAAGAAGACCTATAGAAGGACCCATGTGTCTTTTATATGAGGCCATATGTTTCAACATTATCCTCCTATCTTGGATATGGGAGGAAATAATTGTTAGGTTCTTGGGGTAATCTCCCAAAATGGTTGAATATGTTGGTTGGCTACATCTGTGTTAGAACCATCGATGATCATTGATCAGATGATTGGGGGTTCTTCATGAACTGGAGGGCTTGTCGAGTGGCCCCTAGGGTCTGGATTATTCCATTTTTATAGTACCTAGACCATTGAGTTTTAGACAAAGTGGTTAAGAAGCTGATTTGGTGATGGTATCCTCTGTATGGATGAAGACCATGTGCCTATAGAAACCAGGGTATTCGTTAGTGAAAACTTGAATGAAGACATTAGATTGAAGGGATCTCTTAGAGTATGTTCCTATGATTATATAAAAAAAATGATCAAATAAAACAATATCAATGTAGAATCTCATTTTAATGAACTCATTCGTGATTTATTTCCTTTTCTAGACCTCTTTTTTCAAGTGAAAGGGGTCTGATAGGTTGGTTAGAGTATCATCTTGATTAAGGTTTCACGTCGGGTTCACCATTTTTATTCCCCTTGAAATTCACACACCACAATATTTTTCTACTTCAAAATGGTTTCCAATGGTTTTGTTCTTGCAATAGGAAACACCCTATGCTTATATATCAAAATGGACCTAATTTCCAAAGGAAGTCACTGATTAGGAATTTTGGCCAATGATGCTTAAGAACTCAGAGTGGTTGAGATGATGGGAGGTTAATCTCATCGCAACATTTTGTGGGGAATTATTATATACTCCATGAAAATCTTTTAAATAGAAGATATGTTCATGAATCCCTCATTAATTTCCCATTATGATGTGTGTTTCCATTGAATTAGAAATAAATTATTCTCCTGAATAGATCTAAGAATCATTTGTTTGTATCTGAGGTTCTTCATCAATGGAGATATTAGTATTTATCTGAGGTCATCCATTAATGGTAATCTCTTTTGTACAACATAGATATTCTTTGGCCTTTATTATGATGATTCCTGTTTTTTATACACTTTGTGGGGAACTCTAGAGTATATCATCATCCAAGGATACATGTGTTGTTTTGGTGTTGGGATTGAACCCATAAGTGGGATTCATATGAATCCTTCTAAAAGAAATCAGAACCCAAATAGTTTGGTGTCTCATAATGGGGAACTTCATACATTTTAAGGCCACATGATAAAAACCCAATTGAATAGTTTAACGCCATGTAGAAATGAATTTTTTTGGGAGGTGCATTGTAAAATTTTGGTGTTGGACTTATGCAGAATCAACCTAGGGAGCATGGGAGAAAGATGGTTTCCAATGTTAAATTAGACACTTATAGTTATGTGGCCTAGAGAGAACATGGTATTTGGGGTGTTGATTTTGAACCTCATGGAGGATTACTATGTTTACCTTTAAGATTGGAATCAAATCCCACATATTTCAATTATGATGAATACCTCCAATGTTGGATCGATAATTTTATCTCACATGGTAGTATAAACCTTTGATATGATTAAGGTAAAGATTACTCCTGAAGATGATGCTCTGTTGAAGTGGTTGAGAGTGATATATTATCTCATAATGATTTAGATGCTCCTTTGGGTATAAGGCCTAATAAAGAGTCCCAAATGATGAATTTTGGGGATTAATATTATGGGATGATGTACTAGTGAATTGGGGGTTTTGGTAAGGAATTACTCATAAGAAGGATGTCAATTAATCTCAGGCCTTAGGTGGGTGTCCAACATATCTTGGTTATGGACTAAAAAATAGTTCTCATAGTTCATAATCTATATGGATCCTATGGAATTCATGAAAACCATTAATATTTGAGCCCATGTTAGTCATGATCAGTTTGAAAAATAAGAGGAAACGGAAAATCTGTGATACCACATGATCTGCTTCTATCTACCAGTAGACATTGTGATAAATCCTAGAGGTAGATTGTTGGGGATTGAATGTGACCATTTCTGCAAACCTTTCTCTGATGATGGAAGAGGATGAGGACAATGGTGGAATTGTCCTGGACTATGAAACGACCTTATCATCACTTTACACTAGAATGGGTCCAGGGTATGGTGACTGAGGAGGTAAGGAAGAAAGAGATAGGGGAGAGGGATCGAGTGCTCATTCCCTATATAGAGTAGTGGCTATGAGGCATAGAGAAGCATGATTAAAACATCCTACATGATATTCTAGGGGATTACTCCAGAGGGTAGCCCTTAAAATCAGTTCTATAATGAGGGAGGATGATTCTATTCCATGTTTAATTGAAAAGAAAGTGTAATTCTTAGTATCCCATCTATGAAATAGAGGTCTTATGTGTCAAAGTTGAGAAGGGTAGGATATGGTCCTAATTCTATTGTCTGAAATTGAGAACTGGCCAAAAGTTTCCTTGGGGTAAGGTTCCCCGAGACTATGGAAACACAAATTCACTCTTTCCCTGAGGATCCTAACTATTTGGTAGGCCAAATGTGGTAAACCTTATACTGTAAAAATACAATTCCAAATTTGAGACATTTTTTACACTTAATCCCTTGGGATTATAAGACTAGATTCTTTCATGATGGTTGAAATTTCTACCATTCATGAATGGGAGTCAAAGGGAGAGGAGCCCTTCCATTGGGGGCTTGGAATGCGGATCAATAGTTTGGATCACATAGAATGATGGGTAGGTCAAACTAAGGAGCCCCAATGAAGGGGGTTTCCCACGCAGGTAGGCCTATATAAATAGGTATCAACATGGGTGATAAAAAACTTGGGCGACTTCACATGGGTGAGAGCTTACTCAGTCCTTCCAGGGAATCCACATGTGTTCCCAAAAGTGACTTTCATATTTCCTAGATTGAGGAATGGTGCCTTGCAATATTCTTCCTTAATCACAGGTTGACCAAGTGACTCAAATAGATATTTTTTATTTTTAAACCCTAGTAGGACAATAATTTTTTTCCACTTCTAATTCCATCTTCTACAGGTTATAGAAAGCTACCTAGAAGGTATTAGAGGGGTTGATCGGAGGACTACGGAGAGCTGAGCTACAGTTTACCTTTGAGAATTTTTTTCTGTCTAAATGAAGTCCCTAGAGTCCTATTCATAAATAAATATAGGACCATCGGTAAAGGTGTCATCTTATGTAGGTGTCATAGGTAGGTCGGTCATGTAGGGTTACACACAGGTACCTATTGCGCCGATAGTGTTTTGGGGGACTTGGGTGAGTTGGACATTCGAGGAATTTTGATCTTTGGCATTCTTTATACCTCTTCTTCTTTTATTTTTAGAGCATTTCCCTTTGTTTCCTTTTCATACATGTGATGAAAATGAGTGTCAACAATCATGTATTTGTAGAGATGTAATTTTTTTTATTGTGATGCTATTTAAATTCATATAAGCATTGAAAATCTCTTGGGCAGCTTCATCAATCATAGTGATAATCTATTATAAATTTTACTAATTGCCTTAGTGAACATCATATATGATATTGTTATATTTCAGATTATGTGTTTTTATGTCATATGGTAAATGATAGTTTTTGGAATGTTTGGATTCTAAAACAATAGATCCATTGTAATACCATTATTAAATAGTTACAATTTTATGTGATTATATTTTTACACACTAAATAACAAAAAAATGTTTAATATATTGTTTTCGAAAATTTCTAACCCAATAAAAATAATTTTTTATTTGTTAACCATAATTTTAGAATCTTATCTCTTATTTTTGATAGTTTTAATAAAACTACCACCATTCAATATCTATCATTTAACCAACACTAAAATATGATTCATTTTTTGAATTTTATTTTATTTCTACATTAATAATTTACAAATCATAATGAAATTTGTGTAATTCCTCAATTACTAATAGTAAATTTTATATAATTATTATAAAATTATTTTTTACATAATATATATTGAAATTTAATAAATATTTACTATTCATTATTTAGACAGATAATGGTTTATTATTTTCAGTTATATAATTACAAATTAATTTTATGTATTAATAATTATTGGTTATAAGACATAATTATTTAATATTTATTTCGACCAATTAATAATATTTTATCTGAGTAATTATTAATCCATATTTTTTATTTTTATAATTAATAATTAATAATTTTTTATTTTTTGTATAATTTGTGTTAATTATTAAATATTTCATATATTTTTATTAATTATTATTCAAAATTGATAATTATTGATGTCAATTATTTAATTATATTAATTATATTTTACATCTAATTTTAGTGACCTATTTTTATTAATTTTCTTGTATTTACTAAATATTATGTTCTATTATTAAATTTTTAATTAACTTCATGATGATTTTTAGAAGTTGTGGTGAATCATCTTGATAAAAAACCACTTAAATATATACATTTCCATCACATAATATAACATTTTTATTTAATTTTTCCACATCAAATATGTTCTCAGAAGGGGAAAACAATAACCCTCTATTTTTTATATTTTTCTTCAATGTCTATATTTTTCCAAAACTAGACACACAAAATTTCTTGTTTTATAATTAAATTATGTATTCTTTTCAAAACATCATAAACTTTTATAAAAACACTATTATTTATCTCCCTTTCTTAATTCTGTGTTTCCAATAATAATAAAAATCAATAAAATGGATTTTTTTAAACATTTTTACCATTTCAAATCCTTTTTTATTGTTCTATCTGTTCTATTTATACAAGTCCTTATTCTAATAATGTTATATTTTAAGAATAGTGAGATAAATACAATTATTTAGTGGTTTTAATGGATATTTATATAATCATTTTTAAATAATCATTAACAATTGACTAAGATGTTTCTCTTAATTATTTTTCCTATATTTTTCACTTTTGAATTATCAAGATCCTTTGACATTGATATTATTTTATTATATTTTATTTTAATGTTCATTGAAAATTAATATTTTTTTAATAACTTAATTTAATTTATTAATTTAATGAAATTTATTATCAATATAATTTTTTCTTATTCTTAAATATGTCAACATCTAGAAAAAAAGAATTTATTTCAAAAATATTCACTATGATCATATCATTCTCTGAATGATTTATTATCAATATCTACAACTATTCAAATTCCACCCCATCAAAGACACATATATTATATTGAATATCATTTTAATTTTTTTTATTTTTAATCATTGTAAAATAATCATTTTTCTCATTATCCACATATTTCTATTTATATGATAGTGTTTAAATTAAATAATTTTTATTGAAATGATATGTCATTTCATTTTTATTCACCATCATCAATTCTATAAAATTATAATATATCGTCAAATATAATTTCTATAGTTATACTCTATAATTTATCCATATGAGTATTTTATATTCACTTTGATACAAATCCTAATTCGATTGACTAAAGAAAAGGATTCATATTAATTTATTTTGACTCAGTCTATTGGGATAAACATCTAAAAAATCATTGATGTTTAAAACTATTAGTGATATATTTATTTAAATATGTGATATCACATAATTAATTCCATCAATGATATATTATTATACCACAAAGATTTTTCTGAATAACCTAATATTTTGGAATAGTTATTATATTATATTTAACAAAAAAATTATTTTCTCATGATTTTATTGAAATCAGATATATTTTTATATCATCATGTGATGTTTAATCCCATGATTTTATTTCCCTATTTTATAATAGGTTTATATAAATATTTTATGAAATTAAAATGTTATGTTAAATGGGTTTTCAGACCAGTAAAATATGGAATAATACTCTAGTTTTTAACTCAATAATTTATCTTTTGGTACATTAGTGGATTATCTTGTCTGATGTGATATATATATATATATATATATATATATTTGGTACTCCCCGAAGTATGATTAATATATCTACATGTTATATACTTCCTAAATTAGAAATCTACATTCCCAAGGTTCATGATTATTTACTAACGAATCAATGTTAATATGCATGGGAATATGTTTTGCTTTATTATCCTTCAATTTGTAGTTCTATTTTTCAATTCCATGATATATGATTTTTAAATCTTCACTGATGATAACCTTTTTTACGTTGATTATTTTAGTCAACTATTCATTATATTTTTGTTCATTTGTTTTTTCTAAAATATTTATAAAAAATATATATACTCTTTATATATCGTTTATTTTATTTTACCTTTGATATATCACCCAAAATATAGTTCTAAATTTATGAGTAATATTATTTTAATGATATTTCAAGGAGTTATTGAAGTCTATATAATAGTATAGATAAAATGTAATCCATATATTGGAAAATATGAACAAGTACCTAATCAACGAACTCATTGTACCATTAGAATGATATGGGGGATAAATAATAAATTGACATGTATAGTGTGGTAGAATGATTTATATTTTTTTGACTTATCTTATTTGGTGTTTTAGTTTGTTTTTAACGTATGTATTTCTATTATCCCAAGATATAGAATTATAGTTCTGAGGATTCTACAATGAATATTACTTTAATTAATATGCTTGAAAATATCTCGACATATATGTTTTTTAAATTAAGTAAGCAACTTGAATATGGATTTTATAAAAAAATTCACCATGAAATACATCCATAAGTGGTTTATAGTAAAAACCCATTCATATTAACCATAAAATATAGATCCTTTTTCATGAGTATTTCATATATATCATAATATATCAGAACCCCAAACCCAATTGTTTAGTGTGTTTATAGAATACATAAATAATAAAATTATTTTATTTTCATTCATTTTCATCTCCCTAAAATATTTACTATATTATTAACCTTTTATAATTTTGATCTTATATTCTTCATAATGATATGGTGAATTAAAAACATAAGAAAGAGAGGTATTAGATAATCAATAAGGGTATACCAGAGGAATTCCAATCAAATATCATAAGTGAACATGGTATGATCATATGAATAATAACAAAACTAATTTTAATGATAAAAACACAAGTGAATCCTATAGAGTAAGACATATATCTTAAAGAAGTTTAGTTTCATAATTATTTTGGAAGAACATAATACTTGAGTAATTGTAGAATGGAAAAAATTTATTAATCATGATCTATGATAAAATTATAAATATATGTAGTATTACAAAACAATATGGAATAAATATAATAATATAAATCATAACATATGTGAAGGATACTGATGGAGAAAATCATATTAGAATTAACTAAGCTAACCACCACTGATAACAAAGTAGGTGTGGGCTAACCACCCTTATACCATCCTAATCTGAAGAGAAATTTAATAATTTAAAAATTATTATAGGGCTATAATTGAACCAATTTTCATATATTTATAAACAATACATTTATGTTCCAAGTCAATATGATAAAATTAAAAATTCCATTATTTTTTATGTAACCCTTGATAATGAAATACCTTTCACAAAAAATTTCATAATAAATAATGAAGAACAATCTAGTAGAAGAAAATCAATGTTTTGATTAACGAATATTCTTTGATAATTATATGTTACCTAAAGTGATGTAACTATATATATAAAAATAAGAACATTTGAAAGTATCTATGACATTTAAAATTAAATATCACATAATTTTAATTACTTATATTTTAATTAAAAAATTATTATAAATGAATTTAAAAAATTATTCATCATTTCTAATGGTTTATTTAGTAGGAAGATTCATATATAAAAACAAAAAAATGGAAAATAATGGTCATGGGAAATAATTAAAAATTATGATTCTTTAGACAAAAAATTTATACAAAGTCAATGAAAATATAGAATGAATGATAAGGAAAATGATAGTAAAAATATTTATTTAATGAAAACAGAAAATAATCTATAATTCAATATAAAATAATGTTAATTGATTTATATATATATGAACATTAATAAAAAAAATATACTGAATATGTTTATGGATGTGAATGATTGCTGCCAAAAAATGGATAAGGACAACACCACTTATAAGAATCATTAGAGTTGAGATGTTTATAAAAGTGTGGTTAAATTATAATAATAAAATTTATCCATAATAATTAGTATATTTTAAAAAATATATATATGTTTTAATAGATATTGAATATATTATTTTACCAACTGTAAATTATTTCACATAATAGTCTTTATATTAATGTCTTGCTTGAAGGAAAAACAATAACATTGATTACCATAGGGTTAGACAAGCTCTATAATCTGGTATAATAAAACTTTAGTAATTAAACACTTATTTAATATCCGTATATATGTTTTTTAAAATTTATATTATCATTTTATAATTTCTTATTACATATTGTTTACTCATCCCTCATTAATATTAATATCAAGATGTTAATTGTCTTGTATTTCAAAAACAATATCGATATTACAATTTCAGTCCATGGAAAAAGTGAATGGGATCAAATAATCTATAATTAATATTATTATAAAATATAATTGTTTGATATAGTTCAATATCTCATGGTCATTTCACTACACTAATGTTGATAGATGACAAGAAATTATTAAAAGGTCAACATTTTAAATGTTTTAACGAATACTTCTAAATATTACAATTAAAATTATGAGAAAATTTAAAAACCGACATTAATTCATAATATTAGAAAAATTTAGGTATTTATAATCATTCATCATTAAAATATTATCACAACATTCAAGTAGGTCATAAAACCAAACTAAAATATACCACATTTTAGAAACATAATGGATAGGAAAAAACAAATTTTATAGTACAAATATAATATTTAATGTATATTAATGATCTTAAATAATGTTTCTAATGTGATAAATTATATTATATATGTGTTTTATAATGAATATATATTTGAATGATTATGGAGAAGACAACACATACATTGAAAACTTTAATCTTTACATTGTGGGAACCTCAGAATGTATGGATATGGGAGATAATAATTTGACCATGGATTTATAAAAACATGATATTTATTTTATATAGGAAAAATTATCTTTGTTTCAATAGATATTTTAAATAAGGTTTTTGGTTTAGGTCTATAGTTTAGGGGTCATTTAATAGGAGTGATAGATGGTAATTTTTTTAATTACTGATTATATTATATAAAAGGAATGTTGTATTCATGGAATGTGGATTAAAATTTTAAATATAAAGAATATAAAAAAAGGATTTGTAGATAATAACATCATATTAAATTCTTGAAAACAATTTACAATAATTTTGGTCTTTTTTACATTCTTTTAACACATTCATTCTTCAATAATAACTATTTTAATTTTTTAATGAAAATTCTCATTATAATGAAAAACAATTATTTCAAAATTATCCATTTTAAAATATTGTTAATTCATCCTTATACCATTATTTATATTCTAATAATTCAAATATTACAAATTAATTAGTTTAAAAATTGAATGAATCATTTATATAATATAATATACAATTTCTAAAAGTATTATAATTAATATATTTTTAATTTATATGAGAATTATTTAAAAATGGTAAATAATATCATTTCTGATTTGTTTATAACACATGCGTAACCTAAATATACCTATTTGATATATTTTTATTTGATAACCAAATAACCAATATCCAAATTTAAAATATTCATATTAATAATGTCCATAAATACAATAACCATATGTCTCACATCTATAATTCATTATTATATATTATTCTACAAGATTCAAAAAAAAATTTATATCCTATTTGTTTAGTTATGCCTCAAAATCATTATTATATTTATAATTTCATTTACTCTTTATGTAGTTTTATTATGTAATATTATATTCATAAAAAAATAATAATTATTGTTTCAAATTAGTGGTATTTTTATTTATTGGGGTATTTTACCTCTTATAATTTTAATAATGATGTTTCGTATTGTATTCATATAATGTTTTCTTATATATAATTTATTTATTATATTTTATCATAATTAAATATATTAGAGTTATTTCAATTTTTTGTTTCATGTTAAACAATCGATCAATCATATATATTTTACGTAATGGACAGTGCATTATAATATAATTGTGTGTTTCATTCTACCACCAATAAAATAATTTATCCTTTTAAAATAAATTAACATAATAATAATAGATATGGGTACATATTATTCCATAAATCATTAGGTTAAAATATTGTATCCATAATCATTTTTTTATTCCATATAATATATATTAACAACATGAGTGACTTCTCACATACTAATTTATCTACACGATCAAAGGTTATTATAGGTTATTATTTATTAGAGAGATCATGATCCAAATATATGACCTCTTATAAAAATACTTTAAACTAATTTTTTATGAAATTACACAAAATTATTCCATTGAATAAATCTTTCACATAGGGTAGGCTTGTTTGAACTATAAGATAATATGCTAGTATTATCACATGATCTATTATTTCAAAATGGAAGATTTATCTAGTGATTATCTTTTCCTTTTTGAAAATATCATAACCTTCAATTAAATAAATACTCAAAAGTTTATTTATTCCCTAGACATAAAATTTCAAATCACATGATCAATTATCAATATATACTTTTTATCAACATTGTGATACTTTGAAAATAAGAAATTGGTTTTAATATTTTTCATCATCTCATAAATTTCATCTTTTCACAATAGCTTTTTCACATTATCTTTTTCCAAACATATTGGTGTTTTCCATCACTTCCCATAAAAGTTATCATATATTTCTATTTTAAGGATGACTTGGAAGGTATTTTTATATTATCACACTACTAGATGTATAATATGAGAGAAACCTCCTTTAAAATGCATTTAATAGGATGACAATATATCATTTCGACTGTATTGGTCATTTGTTATAAACCATAAATCAAAGGATAAAAAAAATAATTCACAGGTCATTGTTAATTAGTGTTATGGAATTACCCAAACAATTAAGTTATTCCTCGAATCCCTATAAAATTGAATAGAATTTTGTACTCCATATAGTGTCACAGATTCCTTAATGAGTATCAAGGAATTTTGATTGAGTGATTAATTTTCATTATTATGAAAATATCATTATATGGTGATGATATACTACCCAAATGGAATTATTACCATATGAAGTATTAGGATATCCTATGATGAAACAAAATTTTTGATTTCCCATTTCTATGTACATTGTGTAAGGGTTGCATCATCTCTATAAATTTTTATATTTATACCATAAATTTTTGGTACATTAAAAATAAATATATATATTATAAAATATTGGTTTTCATGTTATCACATTATAAATACTCTAGGAGATCCCTATAAATGCAAATTTTTCTAGGAAATATAAACAGTACAAATATGTGTTCGTAATTAAATACCACAATCTTTAATTTATTTTTTCATGAAAAGTTTCCTTATTTATTTGTGTATCTGTTTACCCAATATTGTGTTACACCACATTTATATTTTTCATAGTCTTAAAATGATATTCATAGATATTAATTTCAATGGATGGGGGTAGAAGTCTCTTTCACTTTCTATAGAGGAGTTTGGTGTTAACTTAGAGGACCTACAGGGAAATATGAAATCACATAATTCCTAAATTTCAATTAATTTTAATCATATAATGTCTACTATGACATTGTACAGTACAGATAAAAAAGAAAATGATTAGTTTCCTCCAAAACAAGGGTTTTATCCTATGAGAGTTCATTTATTACATTTGGAAGAATATAATTTTCTATAACCATATAATTTCAATTCATCACATATGGATAGAAGGGAATTTTGAATCAGAAGCCCTAGACAAAAAATGGATGTTATGGGAGAGATTTATCATATACACCAGTATGGGGTCCTTACACAATGATTTTATGATTATATCTAGAGTTGATTCCCTTGGACTTCAATATTTTTTTCTCCTTGAAATGAGATTCTTGGTGTGATGATATGTCATTTTTAATAAAAAATTATTTTCATTATTGGGATATACTTAGTTAATGTATGGTATAGTGAAATATAAAAGATGGAAAAATGGATTAAATCATTATAATCTAATATTTATTATGTATGGTTGTTTTCATGTTGTAGTGATTTTTTGTTCATGAAGGATCGATGGGTAGGTGCTAAACTCAATTTAAAATGGTTTCATGCCCATAAAATTAAGGTTAAGGATATATTTGTTTACCATATTTTATGAATCATATTCTTTATAAGCATCAAAAATTAATTTCAAAATATATTATTCTCACATCTAATGAGGATTTGTGTAGTTACCTAGAACAAATGATATGATATTGTATTTTTATTGTAATTCCCACAATAGTATTTTGAGCACATGGATTCTATGTGGAGACATCATTGGGAATATATAAATTCGTATTAATATGAGTCATATCGTATAGTGGATTATGAAAAATGTTCTACATTAATACGTAACTATTCAAATTAGAGGTATGATTATACTATCAATTTGTGTGATGTTGTTATACACTAATAAATCCTTGAATCAAATCTTCAAAATATTTCCATGGGTATTTTATTATTGATATTAAATTATAAAAAATCATTAATTACCTATTAGGGAATACTTCTTTGAGTTTATCTATAATTCATAGTTTCTACACAAACCATAAAATAATTCTAAGAGCCTTATGTGGATGTTGTTTTGGTTTTTCCTTATAACCTATACTGTCATATTAATGAAATAAATCTTGGAATGTAGGTTTAGTTTTTTAACTATACAATTCAATATTGTTTTAGTAGCTTATAGTAGCCAGAAGTGTATAATGTAAGTGAATTTATACGTGATCTTAATCTGATTATACGTATAGATGTACCTTAACTAGAATATCACCCCACTAGAATTCCTTGTTGGAAGTGGTTCAATGGAATCTATTGTGCCTCAAAATTTTCATAAAAAATATTACATATTATCTGAATAATATTCCACAAAAAATGTTACAATCCACTTATTAATAATAAAGGTTTAGTGTCTCTTGATATTTTATTCATCGTAATCTTATTTAGTCACATTCATCCTCCTTTATGATTATTTTATTTTAACATCAAATCCTTGTTGGCATATCCTACATAAATTATTTCTATATATTATCATTAAAGATAACATAATAATAGGGTGTGATAAGATGATCAGAAAAGGCAACCATGTGATATGTCTATTTATTATGATATGAAATAATGTGATACATATCAAAGTATGAAATTGTTTCCATAATAGACAATGTTTTAAACTATATCTCAATGATAATAAATATAATTTATGGAATAAAACATTATCATTTTAAAATAATTGAATCATAATTGAATGGATTCCTAATAAATCAATCGTGGAACATAAATTAATATCATAATAATAATAATATTTAATTTAATGTTTGGTAATAACATAATCATAGAAAACATTTCATATGTAATTATTAACTACCAAGGTCATCATAATATTGTTCATAATGTATCAAAAACTATTTCTCATATCATAACTGATCTGGCATATCAATGTATTTCTAACATTGGAGCTGGCAACCCTACCTATTTTCTATTGTGGATCATATATCCTTATCTATCTCATGTAGTTATCTCATGAATTTTTATGATTCTAAAAATTACTTTTAAATATATATAATTATAAAACCACCCATCATATAATGAAAACCCTTATTTTTTGTGCCACAAAATCATAAAATTTTTATCATTTCATCAAATAATAACCCATAAAAAAGACATGGGTTTCATAAACATTTCATTATATTATCATATAAGAACATGTATGAAGTGAATGGATTTTTTATATATCACATCATTATATTCATAAAAAATCCATAATATTGGTAAAATTGGTATTACCTAGTTATATCACTAGTAATTCATATGTATAATCAATGGATATTATGAAATATGAAAATTGTCTTTAAAAGATAACTGGTTTATTTTTTTAGGAAAATTAACTTAAAATTTTGAAACCACAGATTTAAAATTATAAAATTTCATAAAAAATTTGATAATATTATCATTCAATATAACCTTCAAAACATATAGAGGAATCAAAATTTCATTTCGTGGTCATGATGGTGGTAAATTATATTCATTCGAAGCATATTAAAATAATATTCCTTTCACATTTTCTATAAAAATTCTAAAGTACATATAACAAACCAAGATTTTAAAATAATAAAATTGGGTTAAAAATGCATATGACATGAATCATTAAAATTATACAAGAATTTGGCACACAAAAACATTAATATACCTCTCATTATTTTAAATAATCTATATCTTTGGGAGATTGTAGAACACTAAAAAAAAGTCTAAATGTAAAGTAATTTAGTATGCCTTTATATCCTAGTTGTTAAATGGGATAATATGAAAAATAGTAAATAAATATTGAATAATTTCTGTTTTACATATGCATAATAAAAATCATTATTTATCTAATTAATATGATTAAAATAAGATTCATATTAAAGAAAAATAAATGTTTTCTAAAAAGTAAAACAGTAATTTTCTAAAAGGAGGTTTAGTCACACATTGCACAGGTAATTTAAAATTTATTTTTACCTAATTATAGAAATTAATCTTATAAATTGAACATAAAATATTAAATCTAAAAGTAAAAAAATTTATTTCTGTTGGATATTAGTATTTTTTGAAAAGTTTCATCTTCCGATTAATAGTGAAATATACTGATTTTTATTAGAAAAATATATTCATTTAAATAATTTTCAAGGAAAAATTATATTATAATTTAGTTTTTAAAGTAAAATTATTAAAATTATGTTACTATTTATCCAATTTAGTTGATTTTAGTCAATATCATGTTGAATTATCATTTTGAAACATTTTATATGAAAAAGAATTTTCTCTTTGGAAACATACTTTATCATAATGGTTGTAGGTATAATATTAAATTATATTCTTCTACATCTAGGAATTTAATTTGGAAAAAGGATTCAATATTTATAATCATAAAAATTAATATTATCTAACAAATAAAGCTTATTTTTTTACCATTATGAATAGTAAAATCAGTAAAAATTAATTATTATAGTTATGTTATGAATAGGTTTATCAGTGGTTAAAGTATGTAGAGGATGACTAAAATGACATAAAAAAATTAAAAAAATATATTTTCTAACTATTTATAGACCATATAGACTCTAAGTTCTGATAATTACTCTTTCTAGAGTCTTGCGACATCGTAATTAAATTGTCGTAATTGATTCTTCAAAAATATTATTTCTGAATCCTCCCCCCAATTATTAATGGCCAATCCCTTCCTTCAGTTATCCACACATCAAATCCTTATAGATCCAAAAAATAAGTCAAAAATCTCTCCCAAAAAATTATATTCACATTATATATATACTATTATTCTCTTAATTTCATCCTGAGTATTCGTAAGAGGATATGAAAACAATGTTTCTCTAAGAGAAGGTAATTATTTTAATGAATCTATTTCATTTGGTTTCATTTTTCCACATTAAATAATATATTGAAACACAAAATATAATAAAAAAATATTCCCCCATTTACTGAGACATTATTATATTAATGTAATGATATTTTTTCATCTCCTCTTCCATCAAATGTGAAATTAAATTACCGATTATGTGTATAGTGGACTATTGCCTCACAAAATGATGCAACTCATTTTCCATAATCACCTCCCATAATAGGATCTTATTATGTAAATAATGTATATATATATTATGATATTTATATACTTATATAAATATAATATAACATATATGTTCTTATATTTCATGTCATTAGAAATATTATAACATCAATTGTGTGTGTGAAGGACTATTTCCTTGCATAGTGATGTGATTCGTTTTTTATTTATGATTTACATGTACATTAATGAGGATAAAATTAATGAATATATGTGATATATATGACTAAATATTTTTTATTTAAAATTAATATTTCACCCACTTAATTACCCATTATCCCATTAAGTAAATGATAACATCACCCATGTGTACATATGACCTACAGTCTCCACAAAGCGATGTGATCTATTGTCCAGGTTAAAATTTAAATAAATATTCTGAAAATGAGTTAAATATTTATATTTATATTTATCAAATTAATATAATTTTTTAGATGATGGTACTGTATAATATTCTCAACAACTATAACATTTACGGAAAAACATGCATGAGAAAATAAGGTAATTAACACTCAAAACAATGAAAATAATGAAATGTTATTATAAAAAATCTTTTCAAATGTTATAAGAGGATAATAAATGATATTATAAATTTTAATATTGTTCTTTAATAAATTAAGTACCTTATTAAACCCATTATGGAGTATAATAAAGAAAGTTCACTAAAAAGAAAGTGTGAGGTAAAGGACTTTATCTCAATTTCTCGTTATTGATTTATATTGTAATGTTATGAAACTTATTTATGTTTTATGGTGTATATACTTACACTTTTTATTTTAGTATTAAAAATACTTCATAATTAAAATTATTTTATGTTTTAATATGAATTATTTCATCTAAATGGATTTAAATTATAAATAAACTAGTGGTAATGGATTTTATAACTCAATTTCTCTTTAATATGTTATATTACTTCCTTGTTGTCTTTTAAATTCCATGATTTTGTTTGTAATTAATTTTTTATATCATATTTTGAATTTAAACATTATGACATTGTTTTAAATTTGATTTACATAATTTATTCATATATTAATTATCACTTTTACATAGTGACCATTGTAAGGGTTTTTTATTGCACCTTTACATTCATGGGACATATGTCATATTCACCGCCTATTCCTCTTTTTGGTGTATATAATTTCACTTTTGATATGTTATTTGATGTATATATTTATATTTATTGAATATAATTTTTCATTTGATGCTTTTTATTTCATGGGGCTTATAATTCAAAATGTTCCACAGTTGTTAGAGATTTGTGATTCATTCTCATTTTTATCGGGATTATTTTTAAATGAATATCCATTAAATGAACTTATTTGATCATTATATAACAAATATCATTTATTTTCTTCTCTTATATTTATATAAGAAAATTTCATTTAATATTACTATATTCCCCTTTTTAGTACTTAAATGATTGAGAAATGTTTTTTAATAAAATTTGAGGTTATTTAAATCTTTGGTCGAAAATATTTTTTCTTTCAAAACCTTATTTTATGAAAACATTAAAAGATATTTTTAAAATTCATAAATTTTTTTATGAAATTTTTTTACTCATTACATTTTTAGAAAATATTTTAAAAGGAATCTTAAAATCATATTCCAAAGAAGGATGTTTGTCTTTCACTGAAAATGTAAAATTATTTTCTTAATATGTACTATATGTAAATAATTTCCAATGATCATAAAAAAATTGTTTTACATGTTAATTTAAAAGATTCAAAATTTAATTTCAATGATTTTTTTTAAAATATATTTTGAAATTTTAGTTATAAAATAATATTTACATAAGGAAATGTGTATTTTTATGATGAATGTTTTTAATGGTATTTTATGGTATTTCTTTTCACCAATGATATCAAACACTTATTTTATTCATGATACACTGGGGTAATGTTTTGTTGACACCATATGTATTATTTATTTGGATGTTTTTTGATTAATTAGACCTAGGAAAGTATTGAAATTCCCTTTCATGATTAATTTGATTAATCATAAATTTTTCTTGAAATGTTTACTTTTTTTGTAATCGGACATTAAATTTCCCCCTAAATATCCATATTATTTATTGTGGAAATATTTATTAAATTAAAAATAAATCATTTCTACATATGGTATTTTATATTGAAAGATATATGATTAATAGGGGAAATTATTTTTATTCTGTATTCATTACCCGATACATAAGTTTTTTTGATAATGCATATTTTCCTAAATTAAATCAATAATTAAAAATATGTATAGTTTGTTGGTCATATATATATGGGTTGTATTTTTTTATAGAATTCCCCTTGATGTACGAGTTGTCTTTTGTGGTAAATAAATACTCTATGATTTTTTAAAAATGTTTCTAGGGTATACCTACTCATCAATTTTAAAATATATTTATAATGGATCTAGATAGAAGAGGTATCATGAATATTTATTTCATGACACCCAAATGATAATTATTTATTTATCAATAATTCAATTATTTTTATCCATGCAATTTTTTCAATGAGATTATTTATAGATTCATTTATTTCTTATTTTATTGTTTAAATTGATTTTTTTAGTTATTTACCTTTCCAAATTAATTTTGTGTTATATAATCATGACAATTAAATTATTTAAATGGAATTTGTGTTTAGTTATTTACATATGATTTTTGAGTATACTTATTTATCCTTGATATCTTCTTCTATAATTTACCCTTATCTGTCATTTGAGCTCACCATTGTTTTGTTTCCCTTCCTTGAAGTCAAGGAAGTGTGTAATTAATGATATGCAAGGACATTATATAATTAATAATGAAATTATTTTAAAAAAATATTTTTTTTTAATTTTTATATTGAAATGTAATATAGGTATCACATATATATCTATATTAACAATAATAATAAACAATTGAGTATTTTGTGATCCAATTCCTTGTATCTTTTTCCAATGTATTAAAGTATCTACTATCTCTAGGAAACTAGGGATAGGGTCATTATAGTTGGTTTCAAGTTAATTTCATTATAATCATTGGAAACTATATTTAGTTAAACTTACAAAAAAATCACCTTTTGAATGAATTTTTGATTATTTATATAGTAGCATCATAAAGTTTATGAAATGATGAGATTATAAGTTTTATCCAAGAAATATATCTGAATATGGATTCTATAATTCAATACTTTTCTCAAATTTTTTTAAATTTGGGTATTAACTACTTAAAAGGTGTGTCATTATTTACTCATGCATTACCCAGTATTAGAAAATAGGTCTTACTGTGCACTTGGGTTGACACTCCAAGGGGATATTAATTGGATAATTTATTTTTTTATTGACCATTATAAATTTTTAAATATATATTACTAATTAATGGCCTAGGTTAAACTTATTTTTTATTATATTGAAAATAAGGTTTAATTATTTAAATATCACATAAATTATTTTTCCTGAATATTTTTTTTCCCACTTTGATTATTGTTTCTCATGCTATGCTTTTTGGTTTTGGTCAATGGTTGGAACATAATGGAATCATGTTAACATTAAATCTGAAGGATAATGTGGTGATAATGAGAAACTAAATGAGTTTATGAAAGGAGTGAATAATTTTGTGACTATTCTTAATCAGTTATCATGAAATTTTATCAACAATATATAACATAATGTGCTCACAGAATCACTGAAGAAGATAAGGATAATGTTTTCTAAGATCTTGAATAGTGGATACCATGCATAAAAAAAAGATTGACTTCATTCATGTCCAAAATGAGGGAAATGATACACATGATGGTGTCTCAACGGAAAGGGAAAATGGTTTTTGTGTGAAAAAATGGAATAAAGAAATGAATTTCAGAGTAAAAATGAAGAGTTAGATATATTTGAAAAATACTTATCCTAGGGATCCATTTATAGTTCACTTTCATATTTATGGGGAACCTAGGAATTATTTATATCAAATACCTATTTAATATTTTAACTCATAGACCAAGGAAAAATTATGTTGAAATAAATTTCATTAGGTATTTATGAATTGCGAATCAAGAAACAAAACATTTTTTTGGACTAATAGTATTTTTATTATAAAATTTTGGAATCCTATAAATATTTTCTTAAAATTTTAAAAAAATATAAGTATTTATTAACTTAATAGTTCTAGATACAATCATAGTTTTTTGAGTTTAAGTTCAATCATTAGTTCAAAGTCTTAAACACCACTTTAGAAAAAAAATTATTAAGGCAATATAACATGATTAAGGATAATTTTGGAAAATAGTAATTAGAGTACAACCCATAGGTCTAGAATATTAAAATGTTATTTGATAAAGAATTAAATTAGAATTTTTAGATATTATATTTATGTTATTGGTATCCTTTATGTTTTATTTTATCATTTATGTTGTAGTAAATATGGTTCATCACAATTTGGGAACATTATAGGAATTATATTAATATAGTTTTGGTTGATGCACACTCATTTATTCTCGTTAAGGTTGTGGGTCTTAAACCCACAATTGGAGGATAATGAGTGTTTTTGATATACCATTGGACTATGTGATGTACTGATCAATAATTCATTCATTTTATTATATTATTTCAAAAATATATATTAATGATGAAGTAATGGTGCTACTGTTGAGGTTTAGTGTCTATTTATAAATTATGCTAACTATATTTTTTGGGAAAATCAATAGAAATAAGTGGAAAGAATAAAAACTCTATTATGTATCACATGATTAATTAAAAGATAATTTTATTACTTATTGAATAAAAATTCATTCTGGATATTCATTTCTTAGAGTAATAGATAAACTAGAAATTCATCAAATTTTAACCAAATAATGAACTTTTTATTATTAAATGGTAAAATATAAGGTAATTATATTTCCTTATATTCTTATACAAAAAAGTAATTCATAAAACGATATTTAATAAAAAATATTATCATACTATATTATTTTCTGATGAAACAAATAGTCTTTTAAATCATCACATATTTATGGTTTTAAGGTCCTTAACTTTCCATTGATTATTCAATTTTTTGCAATTATTGATCTCTATAACTATTTATAATTATTTACATGTTACTTCCATTCTATGTCTTTACATCCCACAATTGGTTTTCAACGTTAAAAATTATTTATGTGGTCACAAACATTAAAATATACCATGTTAAATAATACCCAATGCAAACAATAAATAGTCTAAGGTTTTTTTATCAATCCCCATGGGTTGAAACTAGAAACTATATTAATAAAATTTAAAATAGGAAACAATTTTTCAAGAAAAAATTGTGAAAGATAAAAAAATTCATTATGATCAACACTCCACATGGATAAAGTACTAGAAATGAAATAGTAATATCCAAACCCAAGATAGATCATCATCAAGTAATCATAATATAAAAATATAAACTAGACAACCAAAAGTAAATATAACTCAAAACTAACAGGATCAAGAACAAAAACATCCTCCATGAGGTACTTTCCATTTTCTTTGACCTTGATGAAGGAAATATATAGACCCATGAAAGAAATGGTTGGTTGTGAGCTATGAATATGAGTAAATTACCACCAAGTATTTCATAATAATATTACTTAATAAAAAAAATAATGCTATCAATTTAAATAAAACAGTGCATGGAAATACATTTTTATATTTGACACAAACAATTATTTCATTTTAAAATGTTATAAAACATTTCAAACTTGTTTTACATAAAATATTTATATATAATACTTTATATAAATCATCAATCATGAATAAGCTCATTCTATAATCAGGGAAATATATTTTTGAAACAATCATAATTAGTACCATGGTCATATTCATTGTATTATTATAGTTTATATTTATTGGGTCCTCACATTTTTCATATTAGTGATTGTAGAAAATATGTGTCACAAGTCCCTCTAACTCGGGATGAATAAGACTCCTCAACAACTCATTAGGTTTAAGTTACATCAAACTAGGTTCTTGATAGAGTTTTTTCGCATCAATACATTATAAAGAAATATGTTTACAAGCATACTTGTCCAAAATAATTTACTAACAACACTAGAACACGTGTAATAAATCAATCAATTAAAAAAGTGAAAATTATATAATTTCAAATAAATCATCATTTAAAATTCAATTTACCTCATTTTCATTTCAAAGTGATAATTCTTTTTAAAAAAACATTATTTTTTCACAATTTTATTCATTTTAAACACAAAAACCAATCATAAATATTAACTTTTCTATTAAATCATTTTTTCTCTAAAAAATATAAAATCAATTCATTATTTCTATCAATTTACAAATATTTCCCAATTTTAAATTTCATTGAAATTAGGGACTTTCAAAAATAATAACCATATAAATTATTAATTCCATTTATCATAATTAATTTTTTACAAATAAATGGATATCAATTTCAAACAATAATAAAATATAGGTTTAATGAAATGGAAAATCCCAAATAGGACCACCTATCTATATTATCAAAAAAAAACAACACCCACAACATGATCTTCCAATTATGAATGATGACTACAAAGATGATGTGACGAACCATATAATCATGATCCATTTAAATGGATTCTAGATCCATCAAATATGTGATGGTTTAGAACATTCTAATGTGGAGATAAATAGAGAGAATGCGAGAAATAATTGGAGGAGATCCGCATAACATGGAGGGATTTATCTTCCACCTCTATGAATGTTAATAAATAATTGTCTTTGGAGAGGACTAATTGTTTCTTGAGATCCTCTAAAGACTAGGATATAAATTTAGTAAAAATGAGGGTTGAGTGATGGTTATATCGGGGGTTTGTGGTTTCCACTAGATGCCCATTCATAGAAAAAATATGTTAAATATCAATCTCCTCCATGCTCAAGACATGGGATGGGATAGAAAAATACTTTTGTTGATGTGATGCATAAAACACATTATCTATAAATATCTACTATAGAGTATGTGTGTAATGGTAAGACACATTCTCCAACTACTTTGAAACCTCAAAAGGTCCCGAAAAATGAGGACTAAGCATCTCTTTCCTCCCATACCATTGTTGACCTAACTGAGGTAAAACATTAAAGAACACATGTTCATAAAATAAAAACGGCAGTTGTCTATGGTGATTATTAGGATTTGATTTATACCATCTTTGTTCCATCAACATTCTTTTATGAATCACGTAATTCATTGATGAATCCCATTGAACAAATCTTGGTCTAACCAAGGATGATTCATTGTTCATTAACAAACACATTTGAGATTTTTATGGTCATGCATAAAAGGACTCAAAATGAGTCATCTAACTGTAGAAAAATAACTATTGTTATAATTGAGACCAACCATTACCAAATGGACATCCCAAGATTCAGTAAAATAAATAATGAATTCACAAAACATAACCCCATGAATATTTATATCCCTCTTTGTCTGGCCATATTTCTACGGATGAGATGCCGTACTCAAATAAAATTGAGATCACATCACCTCATATGGTCATTTCCGAGAATGAGATGTAAAATGGGGATCTAAATTATATAGTATACTAGATTGATCTATATGAAAATGAACAACCCCTTTCATATAGATATTTTCCAACTCTTTAACATTAGTTATGTCATGAATGTGTATAAGGTGATATTATTTGGTCATTTGATTGATCAAAATTAATATCACATTATTTTATCAAGGGGTATGCTGAAACAAAACCACAAATTCTATAGATATCACATCCCATTTTTATGTTGACACTAGAAGTGGATAATGTTAACCTGTAGGCCTCAGTTGCTCATCCTTAAGTAGTTTGCTAGAATAGTAGTGAAAAATAATGTTAGTGATTTCTTGTCTCATACATGGACCCAAAAATCATCTCTTCATATCATATAATAACTTATTGGTTTATAGGTCCACTTCCCACTTGGAATTATGGAAATTGCATCACACAAATTTCCTCAAAGATAATGTAACAACAAACTGATTTAAAAAACATAGAACATACCCAACAATAAAAAAACACTCACCAATAGTCTCCCCTACATAAATATATTATCGAGTGCTATATAATTAATTGTCTATATTTTTTTTATAAAGAATCGTATCAATAATATTAATAGTAAACTAAACACTTGGAAATACAACCTCAAAATCCATTTCTCATACTCCTTTATTAAAATTAACAAAATGAGCCACCAATTTCCACTCATATAAACATTATTTTAAATCCTGGGATATAAGATTAATGTTCATGGAAATAATAAAACAGTCTCTTTCCTTGATTTATAAGGAAATATCAAAATAAAAATACTGCAGGAACTCCACCCAATTCCTCTTTAAAATATTTAAATATTTTTTAGAGAACATATAACTCATGATCTTGTTGTAAAAAACATGGAATACCTTTCACCAAAAATTTAATGCTACCAAATATTAAGTTCATGAATTATAGTTGTGAGTTTAAGTCCATAGTTCAGATAACTATTTTAAATTTTCCTATGCTACTGAGATCCATAAGAAATGATGTGATCACCTTGTATAAGAACACAACCCAAACCCGAATATAATGATTCAGAGAATACCACATAGCCCTACCCAGCCTTTGGAATGGTTAACACTGGCATAGAATTCAAAATACATTTCATATAAATATTTGTAGGGTCTTGAAAATTCTGAAAGGGGGAAATCCAATTACCCCAAAACATGGAAAAGGACATAACCGGTCAACGCACTGGCACCCAGAAATAGTCTGTGGCCAGTTTGTCGAACCGAAATTCCGTGGATCAACGTTGTCCGTGAAGAAGAGGTGGGGCTCCTCCGCAGGGGAGAAGCAAGACGGACATCAGGCCAGTCCACCGCCGTGAAGCACCACCTCTGCGGACCACTTTCGTTTGAGGAATAGAGGCGGAGTGGTGCACACCCACGGAGAAATTCTGTGGATCTCAGTTCCAAAAATCCTCACGCCTCTCCAACATACGTCCCTTCTCTACCGTCATTAACCCCGATGAAAAATGTAGAGTCGCACTGTGAACTTTTCGGGCAGGGTCAACAATATTTTCAACTGCACCCTTATGTCGCTCCAACATCTATCCTAAAAATTCCAGGAGTCAAGCTAATCAATATAACTCTCATATAACCCCATTTCCTAGATTCTTTTCTTAGGTTAATCTAGAAAGGGCCGCCCTTGCGTAATTCCCACACCTACCATTGCTAGCTCTCTCCAAGCTAGTCATCCTGACCACATGATGTTAAACTCTATAGCCCTCATCCTATCCATATGACATTAAACTATATGGAAATAGTCCTCTCTACATGAATATAAACTGCAGTTCTCCCTATGTTCCAAACACAGGATGCCTCTTGTTCCAAATGAGAGATTCCTTATGCTCCAAGCATAAGATGCCTCATGCCATGTTCACAGTGGCATAACATCAAGAGCGTTGGAATCCATTCAAACATTCCATCACTCTGCCCCACTCTTTGCGTGTTCATAATTCAGATCTTCATTCTCTTGAAGGTCTGAAGGGACTCCCTAACGGCCTTATCCCATTCTGCCTCGGCTCACCTACCGTCCTAGGCCAACACCCCGGAAGACTTTGGACAGCACTTTGAGATAGGTCATGTGTTTCGAACACGGTCAACAGTCGACCCTCATTTGTTCGTCCCCATTTCAGGCTAACGTGATGTGAATGTTGTGTTTCGAACATGTTCAACAGTTATCTTCCATCACCATTCCACCCATACTGTGTTCCGAATGTCGGGCATGTAATTCACACTTTTCATCTCCCTTTTTTTGGACTGACTCTAACGCCATTGGCGTTATCCCGCTTTTTCACTTGCGCATAGGCATTGGCCCCCACTATATTACTCAACCCACCATTGAGTTGGGATTCCCTCATGTCCAGATATGAGGAAGACACCATCGGTTTCTATCTCGGATTAAGCCCCAACCTTATGGGCCGCTCCACACGTAATCCTCACTCCATTCCTCACGGACGCACCTTTCGCGACGTGATCGTCTGGTCCTTGCTGCCTCTTGTTTCTCACACCGAGGATGACTCAAGTGGGAATAGAGTAAGCATTGACCATGACATCCTCTTATGGGCCTCCTCAGAGTGCAAGTCCCAATTAAGAAGACTACGAAGACTTTGATCCCTGTCTCCTAGGCAGGGTACGTAGGATGCCTCTATAAGGTTCAAGCCCACCACCCAATCCATCACTCTGGGCCTCTTCAGAGTGTAAGTCCCAATTAAGCAAGCTACGAGGAATTTGATCCCTATCTCCTAGGCCGGGTACGTAGGAGGAGTCCATGAGGTTCAATCCCGCCACCCATCAGACCACTTGGTCGTTTCTTCACGTGGAGTCCCACCCTCGTCCAGCACGACGTTAAACTGTATAATCAAACTACATGGACTTTGATTCCTGTCTCCTAGGCTGGGTATGTAGGAATCCTCCCTTAGGTTCAAGCCTAGTAGCTAGCTGATCCGACTATCTTCATGTCGGGTCCCTGCACCATTCTTAGTGCCGCTTCAATGAGTCCTGACTCCTCAGGGTCATTAATCCAACGAGGGATGGTAAACCTCGGACATAAATGATTACGAACCCCTGCATCCAGTTGACCATTTCCCACTAGGGTTCAATCCAGGGATACTATGTTTGGGTATAAACCAAATAATCACAAACATAAGAATACGTCTTAAATCAATAAGAGTGTCCCGGAATAGGCAACAAATCCCCCCAAAAGGGTGCGATGAGCCTGACTTCCCATCCTCTCGACCAATGTGACTTCTTAAGCATCACTATCCAAAATACCTATCAGACACCTGCCTTTGGAAAGAAGGTCCACGTATTGTTGGATATGTAACTGTTGGGTGTTTTGAAACAATGACCGGTGTACCCGACTTTGATAATCGAGCGGGGCTCAGCCACTCGTGAGATCGACAGTTGGTCACATTGGTCCTATATCTCCTCGAAGGGGAAACGAGATCAAAACAACAATATAACTCTAAAATTTATCATCATAAGAAAACATCACCCTCTTCTATGTGATATCCATCATCGGGGAATCCAACTTCAATAAATCAATTACAAACTGATGATAATACCTAGGTAAATACAAGGAGCCCTAAATCCCCAAAAAATACTGTAGTTTCGATTATAAATTTACATATTTCACATTCTCAGTGTCAACTGAGATACCATGTTTTGATACCACATGTTCCAGTAACATCAATTCCCTTATCCAAAAATCACATTTCGATAGCTTGGAATAAATTCATATATTTCACAATAACTCCTAATCCCATCTTAGATGACACACATTATCCTACTTGAACATAGACTAAACCAAGATGGAATCCAAAAACACATTTATGAAACAATCAAAACACTAATGGAATTTCCTATTTATCAAATTCTTAAAGTTTTCAAGAGGATTTGATAGACCAAATGGAATGAAAAGAAACTCATAATGGTCATACCATCACCGGAATGATATTTTCTAAAAGTAATTTTCTTTTATTACTAACCAGTGATAACCAAATTGAAGATAAATATTTTTGAACCACTTATCCCCTTTAGACTGGTTCATATTACCATCAATCCATGATAATTAATATATTTTATTTACAACAACAAAGTAGAGTTTTTGATAATAAATAAAGAGGTGAATTGTTCCCTTATCATTCATAGTAAATTGAACAGGCACCTCCTATGGTGACACAATTGGGAATATAAATCCGTTCTCTAATTGATCATATAAATGGTTATTCAATTATTTCAATTATTAGGGTTCCATATGTTAATAAGGTATTGATACCGGCTGAGTACCATGCACTAACTCTATAATAAACTCTACCTCACTTTCTGGTGGAAAACCAGATATATATTTATAAGGGACCATCCATAAACATTAAAGAATCCATGTTTATGTCAATAATTAACATTGAGGATCATTTTAGGTTTAGATTTTCAGATAATGAGGATATAATTAATACACAATAACTCAAATTTATACTAAGTGGATACAACTGATACAATATCCATTTATTCCACAATATAAAACTTTTTTAAAATAAACATGATTTATTTTATTGATAAAATTATTAAAGACTTGTTCCTTTTTCTTACCCAACCGTATACCATGTGGAAAACATTTCAAAAACATGGGATGAGCATTAAAATCTCAGTAAGGGTTATAAAATAAGGAATAAAACCGTTATTCAATGTATATTTTAAACCCATGATTTTTTTCAAAAAATCATAATTTTCACCCATAAAAAAAACTCTTAAACATACCTCATAAATTAATATGATTCATAAAAAACTTCGTATAAACCATAAACAATAAAGGTAACTTGTGGAATCCATATCATACAAACAATGTAGCTTTCACAGCTACATAGGGAGTAACTTTCATGGTTGTAGTTAAAATACCCATCATAGTATATTCCATAAATCTCTTAGGATAAACCTTTACATTTACCTTTATCTCATTACCAAATGAATTGGAGAGATTTCACAGGCTCACCGTCCCTCTATTTATCATGTGACAACCCATTTACATAAATAATGTCCAAGAACCATAACATAATCATAACAAATAAAACAATCATAAAGGAAAAATGTCATTTCCCCATTCCAATCACAAGAGATAATTTCAGAAAATTGACATAATAAATCCATAATAAAATTAATTTTCAATACCAGAATACATTAAAATTTTATTTGGTATTTATTTTTCTTTTAAAAACATTTTTCCTTATAGAGGAATCCAAATATCATATAATGTTAGTGGTAGTGGAAAAAGTCATTATCGCTGCATACAAAAAAAAATCGTTTTATCAATTAGTAAAATAACTCAAAGAAAAATATATCTTTTGAAACCCATTTAATGAAATTAAAAGTCAAATTCGTTTATTACACACCATAAAAAATAAGGTTGTGTATAAATCAAAATATCCCTCAATGAAAGGAGATTGAGACTATGTCCCTTCCAATGATCATATCATTAGATTAAGGATAAATCAATGACATAATTATGTGTGGAAAATATAAATACACCCAATATAAGTGGATATTCAGTGTAAAAAAATCATAGGTAACTTACACATAATCTTGAAAAAACAAAACTGATTGCATGGATATTTAACTCAACGAATAAAAATTGAGATAAGATTTCCCTTACCATGATTCGGACACGTACGTTCGTTATTTTCTAGAATAACAAAAATATGTCAATTTATACATAAATGGGAACCTTTTTCAAGTTGATTATTTCTTTTATATCACTTATTACCATTTTATTTAAAGTACATAACTCTTTATGTTTATAGCGGACATTCTGTTGATGTTGGGTTCTAGAGTCAAAAATGACCTTGTTTTGAAGTAAATTATCTGTGTGGTCAAACATACATCATCTATACAATAGTATTCATTATTTAAATAGAATATATATTTTTTATATATGTATTTAAAATAATCTATAATATTTGGATATATGAAATGAAATGCACCGTTCATAAAGATGGTAGGTCGTATGTACATTGAACGCTACATTGACTTCATTGTCATATTAGAAGCATAATAATTATATTATTTAAATGTATATTACAATAATATTATTATATTCATATCATATATGTATCATAAGTTTAATAAAACCATCATTTATACATTCAATGTATTTTGGTAATGAGTTATATCGCATTGAGGTGGCAGTTGTCCACACTTCCTCAAACCAAATTATCATATTTTCAAAACATGGGAAGAAAAGAGGTATGTTCTAAATTAAAAATATATAATCATAGATAAAAAATAAATATAATAAATATCATATGTAAAAATAGTTTCCATGATAATGGAAATCATGAGTGGTGGTAGGAGAGAATTGAACAATCGTTGTTTCATGAGGTAGCAGTTCGTCATACACAGAAACAGTATGTTCGTTACCCATTAAATGGAGGTCTGTGAATTTTTATATAGAAATATTATCTTAAAAACATAATAATATATTTTCGATACTAGTTTCTTATGAAATAATATAATTATAAGAGTTTATGGATGGTAGAATGGAAATGAAACAAAAAATCATGAGAGAAGGTGTTACATATTAATCGGGTAACATCTTTTAGTTTATATAAAAAGGATTCCTTGGGAAGATTTCTGTCATAAGGGTGGATTCTAATATTAGGTTAGGGATTATAAGAAAAGGTTTGGGTAGGTAATAGATGACCCAAAATGTTCTTTATGTGTGAGTATTAGAGAAGAGATGGTACCTTTTTGTAGGAGTGAAAAGGGTCACCTTTGGAAACTGTAAAATTATTAAATTAATATAAATAATTTTTTTAATTCAAATTTCTCTAATATGAGATATTTTTAAGATATGATGTATATAATTTTAAATTATCTAATAAAATAATTTATAGACATGAATTTATTTTATTTTAACCTCATCTTTTTTTTCACCCTTATTTATTCTCTTTTAATTTTAAATGAGGTAACGAAATTTTAATTACTAATAACCTATTAATTTTACTTATATGGGGTAAATTACCTATAATAGGATACTTAATAAAAATTTTAACCGCATCATAATTTGTTTTCAAAATTTTAATATTTTTTAATATTTTTTAAAAATAATCCAATAAAATATTATTTTTCTAAAATATCAATAGTGTCAATTTTTACACAATTAAATTCATTAAATTTAAATAAAATTAAAATAGATATATAAAATTGAAAAATTACATTGTATTGTATTATAAAACTTAATATTCACCTATAAAATTCATGTATGGAATAAATTTTTTCATAGAATATTTATTTTAATATTTATAAGACAATTTACTTCATATTCCTCTTAATAAAAAAATTTTTGAATCACTATTGTGTCAATATTTATGGAAATTATTTAATATCTAAATATTCTAAATAAATTCTAATTATATTATAATTTATTTATATTTTAGGTGAATTTTTATATTAAAATTTTCATTATGTTTACCACAAGATTAAAATTATTATACTTATAAGAGATAACAGGGTGACATGTTGTCACTTTTTTGTTGTAATAATATTTATTTCTCTTTCATGGAAAAAAGTCCATTAAATAAAGAAATTTTGATCTTTATGTTTTAAGGGTAAAATTTAATTCATCTAATAGGAATTGGAAATTTTTTAGGGTATTTTCTTTTCCCTTATAATATTTTTTTCTTCCAAATTTACCAAATTTTCCTTTAATTGTGGTAAATAATAATTATCGTAGTTACTGTTTAGAATATCCAAAAATTAAAATCAAACTATTAACAAAAATTGGAACCACTGATTCCAAATATGGATTCTATTTTTCAAAATTATAAATTCATAATTGACAGAAATTAATTTAAAATTAATCTTCGTTGTCAAAACGAGAAAAAGAGTTTTTTAAAAAATTAAAAAACATCAACTGATTAATGTGATTTTATAAAATATTTCATTGGGAAATTACATAAAATGACCAAAATTAGATTAAATGATAAAAACATAATCTAATTATACTTTAAAAACAATGAAATATATTATCTATCAATATAAATAAGTTAAACGAAAAAGCAGTTTTGAAATAAAATGCAGTATTTGTCACTATTCATTAAAATAAATCATTTATCAGACAAATACCAAAAACTCAACCAAAGTAAATTTTTATGTCACTATTCCAACTAAGAATTTTTTTTGATATATAACCTATAAAAGTGTCAAACCCCATATTTAAAATGTGTTCTCCATAAAAATGCGGTAAAAATGCCTTTTTTTGATAAATACATCTTTTATACTTAAAATTGAATTTTAATTTGTTTTCTAGAAAACATATCATATGAATTTTAAATATCACTATGATTTTATATTTCATTAATATAGTCCTACAATAGTGATTTTATTTTATGAACACAATTATTCTCATTTAAATATGTTTTTATAAAAACACATCCATTATATTCAATAGGTTTTTATCTCAATTTCTAATAAATTTGGTAGACAATGAATCATTATATAAACTTCTGTAATCCATATTTTATTAATTAAGTTAATACTATTAATTCCCTCCATTCTAATGGCATGGTAATAATGGAATGATTTAAATAATAATATTTAGTTATTCATTTAATCTTCATGTATGGTATAACATACACTATTTGACATAGTGTTTCTTTCTTAAAACATGGGATGTTATATCCTCCACCCCCACCCATTAATAAATTTCATCCATAAAATTTCAGTTTGGGTTTGGTAACTACTGTATGACTTTTCAAAATACCTTTATTGGAATCCCACATCATAAAAAGCGTTAATAAAAACACAACATTAATAGAAAGAAAGAGATGTAAAAAGGTCACCAGATATAACACATACTAAGATTACATGTATGAAAAAAAGAATGTGGAAGAAAAAAATAGTGTCAAGTTATGATTTATAGTGATAGAAAACATTATTTAGAGAAAGTTAAAAATTAAAAAACCACAAACATAGGATGGGTTAAATAGTCTTGGATTTTACAGTAGGAAAAGTAAAAGTATTTTTTTATATTTTAAAATCCTTTTAATAAGTTTGAGGAATTTATTTATGAGCTTGAATAATAACATAAGTAAACATACATACATTCCATGTATAGTTTCATCCTTTAATAAATTTCTACCACAAACTCATAATTTATCCAAATTAGGTGTATTCCAGATGACTTGGTCACACATGAATAACTAGACTCAACTTCTAAAGATTCACATATTCCACAAAATATTTACCACGTATTCATAATATCTTGAAACATTAACCAAAATCCAAAATGTTAGGATAAAATCAGATAATTCCCCAAAATAAAAAACCATTTTATGAAGAGAAACTACTTTTAATCTCTAAAATTCAATACAAATATCAAAAGATCAACAAAGACGATTAAAAAACTAATTTTCCATAAAGTTCCTAAAACATTAAAAACAATGTTTGTAACACAAAATTCAGAAATATTTTATCACATAGTCTTCTAGGATATGTTTTAACAGTTATATCCATAAATCCCTTTTAATGTATCATATCAAAAAGTAATGAACTTATTCACATTTTCTCTAAGATAGGTTAGTAATATCCATAAATAACATAATTCCCATAATACCATAATTAATATCATTGATTATTCAAAAATATAATTCAATCATTACTCCCCTATTAAAATCCCATTGTATTCTATTTACATTAGTTATATAAAGTTCCCAAAATATTTAAGGTCTTCCAAAGAAAAATTTATCATGTAATCCCAAAATCATTTTCAAATAATAATGATATCCATTTGATAAAATATAGGTTCCCAAAATCATATTCATGTTACTCCAAAAACAAGTTTAACTAAAATTTAAATATCTTATTAAACAGGGACTTCACATAGGCCAGCGGTATAAGATTCAACCTTATCACCCTTCGGTTGTAGGTTCGATTCCCACATCATTGATGAAGGTGACAAGTTATCACCCATCTGGTGGGATGTCCTTTTTCAAAAACAATATAATTCTTAAAATATTCCAAAAAAATTATTAAGACCACATAAATAACCATAACATGTTTTAACTTGAAATTTTATTTCATACCTAGCATTTTTCAACCTAAAATCTAATAACCCATATTTTTATCAAAGGTGAACATCTCCAAAAAACCAATTATCCAACGTAATATTTCACATCATAATGAATCAAAAGGGGTTTATACGACATTGAACTTTTGATTAACAATATTATTATAAATCCATGAAGTTATCCCAAACTCTTAATAAAATATCATAATCTCTAAATTTGTCTAAACCATCCTTTGATACCAAATATAAGGCCCCATCCATAAAAATTACATAATCTTGAATTAAGTTAATAATTCCTATTGAGGAAATTTTAAGGTTTAGTGTTTTACAGAATTAGGATGTAACTAATACCTAATAACTCAAATTTATACAACATGGATATAACTAAAGCAGTATCCATTTCTTCAACAAAATAAATCTTATTAAAAATAAACATGATTTCTATTCTTGATAAATTTATTCTAGACTTCTTACTTTCTCTTACCCATCCTTAGACCATATAGAAAACATTTCCCAAAAATTTGATGAGATTAAATAGCTTAGTATGAATATCAAATAAGGAATAAAACCATTAGTCCATAAATATTTTAAACCCATGAAGACATTTTCAAAAAATCATAATTTTCACCCATAAAAGATAAAATCTTTAAAAAACTTCATGAAATCATAATATTCCAAAAAAACAACTTTTAAATCATAAATCAAAAAGGTAACATATGTCATCCATATCATACTTACATTGTAGCTTTCACAACTACATGGGGAGTAACCTTCAAGGTTACATTTGGAATACCCATCATAGTATATTCCCTAAATATATTAGGTTAAACCCTAAAATTTTCCTCCATATCAATAAAAAATTAATTTGAGAGCTATCATGGGCTCACCCACCCTTGGTTAATCCCGGAACCACCCGTATACATAAAAAAATTCCAAGAACCAAAACATAATCATTACACATAAAACAAGTATAAAAATAAAAATTATACATTTCAATCACAAGAGATCACTTAATGATGTCTACATAATGAATCCTTTATAAAAATTATTTTCAATTCCAAAATACCTGAAATGGGTATATGGTTTTTGAAAACAATTATGACTTATAGAGGAATTCAAATATGAAATAATGGTTGTGATGACAAAAAAACTCATTGTCACTAAATACATTAATTGTTTTTCCATTTTTAGTTAGTAAAACTCTTCTTTGGAAAATATTCATTTTGAAAACTATTTAATTAAATTATAAGTAAATTTTTTTGATTATACACCATATAAAATAAGCTTGTGTATAAATCAACATATTCCTCAATGAACGGAGACTGGGATGAATTCCCTTACAATGATCATATCATTAAATTATGGATAAATCAATGACATAATTATGTGTGAAATATATATATACACTGAATATATGTGAATATTCATTGTAAAACAATCCTAGGTCATTCACACATATTCTTGTAAACAAAAAACCAATTCCATCGATATTTAACACTATGAATGGAAATAGAGATAAGATTTACCTTACCTTGAGTCAGACTTGTATGCTCTTTATTTTCATGAATGAAAAACTTAAGTTAATTTAAAATTTATTTAAGGACATGTTTTAAAATTTATTATTCATTTTATATCACTTCTTACAATGTTATAAAAACTATATAAATTTTTAAGTTCATATCAGACATTTTGTTGATATTGGGTACTTGAGTCAAAAATGATCTTGTTTTGATGTAAATTATCTATGTTTTAAGAATTAAATCATATCTTGAATAGTTTTAAAGATTTAAATTTCATGTATATATTGTATATATTTATTTATAATAATCCATAATATTTGGAGATAAAAAATTATATACACCGTTTATGGAGACGGTAGACCGTACATACGCATGAACACTACATTCATTTCATTGTCATATTAGAAAAATAAAAATTAAATGATATAAATGTATATTACAATACCATTATAATATTAATGTCATATAAGTCTCATAGGTTTAATAAAACTATCCATTATATGTTCCATGTATAGCGGCAGTGAGTCATATCTTTTTGAGGGGGCGGTAGTCCACACTTCGTTAAAAAAAATTTATATTTAGATAACATGTAAATCATAATGGTATGTTAAAAAATTAAAATTTCAGAATAATAGAAAAAAAAATATAATATATATCAAATATAAAAATATTTTCCATTATAATGGACACTATGAGAGGTGGCAGGAGAAATTGAACAATCATCATTTCGTGAGGCAATAGTTCGCGGTACATAGAAACAGTTTGTTTGTTACTCATTGAATGGAGGTGTGTGTAAGTGTATATAGAAAAATTATAATTAAAAAATAATAGTATATTTATGACCCTTTATTTTTATGAAATAATTTGATAAGAAAATTTTAGTGATTGGAGAAAGGAAATGAAACTAAAAAACATGAGAGAAGGTGTTACCTCTTAATTAGGTGATTTCTATTGGTTTATACAAAAAGGTTTCTATAAGAGGCTTTATGTATTAAGGGAGTCTTCTAATTTTATGGTATGTATTCTAGGAATAGGTTTGGGCTAGGATTTAGTGATCCAAAGTGTTCTTGAAGCGTGAGTATTAGAGATGAGAGGGTACCTTTTATAGGTGAGGGAAGGGGTATCCTTAGAAACTCTTAAATTATAGAATTAATATAATTTAATTTTTAAATTAAAATGGATCTGACATGAGATATGTGTAATAAAAGATTATTATACTTTTAAATACGCTCATCTGATAATTTTTATACTTGTTTTGATTTAATATTAATCATTATCTTTTCTGTTTACTCGTATTTATTCTGTTTTAATTTTAATTATGTTAAGAAATGTTTTATTAATAAGAGGCAATTAATTCTACTTATATTGGGAAAATTTCCAATAATTGGATACATAATTAAATTTGAGAACATATAATAGCCTATTTATAATTCTAAATGTTTTTTTTATTTTATTAAATATTTTTTTTAAATATTATTTTGATAAAATATCAATAGTGTAATTTTTTACACTATTTAATTCATTGAATTTAAATAAAAATGAAACAGAGATATAACATTGAAAAAAATTTATTTTTAGTCTTATAAAATGTCATATTCAACAAAAAATTTCTTGGATGGAATAAATTATGTCATATAATATTTATTTTACTATTTATAATATCATTTATTTGACATTTCTCCAAATAAAATAATTATTTTATCACTACTGTTTCAATATTTATAGTAATTTTTTATTACCTAAAAAATATAAATAAATTATAATTGATTATATAATTTCATTATATTTTTAGAAACTATTTATATTCTATGTTCCATCAATTTTATCTCCACATTAAAATTATTATACTTCTGAGAGATAAGAGGGTGACATGTCACCACATTCTTTTGTTTTAATAAAAATAATATAATTTTTATAGAACAAAATGCATTAAAAAAATAAATTTTGATTCTTATGTGTTATAGTTATACTATAATTCATCCAATAGTATTTTTATATGTGTTATGGTAATTTTTTCCTTATCATATTGTTTGTTACACTAATTTACCCAATTTACCTTTAACCATAGTAAATAAAAAATATTGTGGTTTGTAACTTCCGAGATAAATAAAGAATATTAATTTTCCATATTTATTAATATTTGTGAATAAAATATTAATACTACTTTAAAGGGAACGATATGCTCGATGGCGTACCCAATACGCAACAACGCGTTTCTTTGAAATCGTACGTTGCACTCTAATAATAAAATAATATTATTTTAAATGGTAGTTAACGCCAAGACATTGTAATGGCGGGAATGAAAATAACTAACTACAAAATTATTATATATGTTTGTCAAATATTTTCATTTTTATCCAATAAATGTTAGAGGCTTAAAATGCAAATGAATCCAATTTTAAGCGTAAAAATTCGAATATTCTTTAAAAGGTCGATTAACCGCCTTTTGATGGTGAACCCTTTTTAAATCCAATTTTTTTACAATTTTATATGTTATATTGGACCAAATAAAATCCTTCTTTAGAATCTGGATGTCAAATTTACTTTGTGTAAATTTTTGTTATTTTTCTGATAAAGATCACTTTTAATGAAAATGTTGTATTTTAATTCAAACCCTCCTTTTAATATGATTTATTTATATGGATAGATAATATTTTAAATTGTGTTTCAAGTGTATTTAGAATATATTTTTACCATTTAATTGAATGGTGGTCATTTTAATTAATTTCATTTTGAAAATGGACTTCAATTAGTGTCAATCTTTTGATATATTTTGTTTCCTAAAAACACGCTATTTGTTTTGACTGCAGAAATTAATTATTAAATTGATTAATGCAACTTATAAATTTTTTATTTTTTAAAATTGACAAAATTTTTAATTCTGAATATCAAATATATCTTAGGGTGAATTTTTGGTATTTTTCTGAGAAACATCAATTTTTTATGAATAGAGAAACCACTAAGTGGTAGTTAAAAAACTGATTTTTCGTTTAAATGAAATTTTACCACATCTGTGATTTGAATTTTTAAAAATCCAACATACATGGTTGTCATTCTGATGTTAAACATGGTTCAATGGGATGAAAATAATTTTTGGTGAATAATATCTAATAAGTTTTATTAATTGAGATTAAGGGTAATTAGTGTAATTTAAGGTAAAGATAATGTTATAATAATATTAAATGACCTTGACACATGTCCTACCCTTATTGGACGAGTCATGGATGTCCATGAAAATCCATGGGTCACCCTGGGGACCCCATGGATCCACTTGGGTAAGAAAACAACATTAATAACTTTTTATTTAATGTTAAAATAAAAATGTCACAAACATGTAAGGTTTTACTAAAACAATTTTTACATGGGGTTATACAAGTCATATTTTTGACTATAAATAGTTACTGGAAAGATAAAAAGATTTCCTACATCATAGTACTTTTTTATAATTTTTAGAAATTAAATAAATTAATTTGTTTATACCACCATGATGATGCAACGATTACCTCATTAATGAACGATTTAAATTAAATGAAAAGATAATGTAAAATAAAAGACATACACTTGTCAAAAACCTATTGTATGGGTTTATTTCGAACCCTTATCACTTTATCCTCGAAATATATTATTTTGCGACCTTTGATATCCTAAAATCATTTTATAATAATGTTACTTTTCAAGACTTTCCAAGAGTGCCCCTCCTCCCTCTTATAAAAGGCCCCCAACTCTACCTCCATACCCACACCTCTCAATCCCTTGGATCGTCCAAACTATGCTCATTTTGTCTCTACACATACCTCTATTACTCCTAGATGCCTCACTTTGTGCAGAAGTCTTTCCAAGAAAGCCTTTGAGCTCAAATCAAAAAGAGGTATCCGATTTGAAGGTAATGTCTTCTCTTATGTTCTTTTGTTTTATTTTGCTTCTCCAACCCCCTAAACAATTTTTATTCATTTCTTTTGTAACAACACCTGTATCTTAAATATACTATGATTATTTTATGAGGATTATTAGATATACACTCTTACAGACCTCCATCTAATGTTTAAATACCATATTGTTTATGTGGGTGGCGTATTACAGTCTCACGAAACGATGATTGTTCAATCTTGTTATAAGACCTCTCATGGTGGCCATTAAGAGGTCACTGTATTTATATATTATATATAAATTATGTTTATGTATTCCTTATGATTCTTTATTTCTCATTTATTCCATACCTTTATGGTTTCAATAATGGTTAAACGCGATAATTTTATTTTAGGAAGTGCGGACTACCGTCCCCTCAAAGTGATTTGAATCATTAATACCACATGTGGGATGTATAAAGGATGGATTTAATGATGTTATATGTTATATAATACTGTAATTATCATATACCTATGTACCATTTTTTCATTCCATTAATGTATGAAATTGAAAGGAAAGTAGCGTTCATGCGTACATACGGCTTACCGTCTCCATGAACGGTATATTTCATTTCTTATCTCCAAATGTAATGTACTATTAAAAGTAAATATATATAATAGATATATATGTCATATATTACATCTAAATTATGTATATAATTCTGGAATTATAATATATATATATCTATAATTTAGTTTTAATTCCATTAATATGACAAAGAAATGAAAGTAGCGTTCATGCGTACGTACGGCCTACCGTCTCCATGAACGGTTCTTTTCATTTTTTTAACTCCAAATGTTATGGAATAGTATAAAATGAATATATACTGGATATATATGATATTTAAATCATTAATACTATTCTGGAGATTAAGTACCTATAAATACATGGAAAATTCTTTTCCAACAGGTTCAATTTTGACTCATGTACCGAACATCGACAAAAACATCTGATATGAACTGTCATTATTAACCAATTATTATAACATTATAATATGTGATATGAACTGAATAATATTCTTTAAATGAGGTCATTAATCAATGATAAATTGACCAAAGTTTATTATTCAGGAATATAATGAAACGAACAAGACAAGTTGGACTTGAGGTAAGGGATCCTACCTCTCTCTTTCTTTTTATGTACTCTCTTTTTTCTCATTTATTTTAAGCTCATCTTTCTTATATTGGGGGATATTATTTTATATTCCTATTAACAAAAATTTTATTTATATATGATGAGAGACCCTATTTTATCTCCTTAATCCATTTTTTGATGTTTTAAGTGGCGCCGTTAGGCTGCCGAGTTTTTGTAAGGGATTTTTCATCTCACTTTTATTACCATGATATTTATGCTACATTCTCCACCATTTCTTTTGTGTGGGGTATGTACTGCCCATTATTCTACTCTTTGTGTAATATAAATTAGTTTATTGGTATTTACATCATTGTTTAATAGTCCTTCTTTCATGGGGTGTATGTTTTGAATGTTACCCAAGTCGGTAAGGGAACCTTCCACCGTCCTCTTCTTTAGAAAGTTTTCTTTTTGTTATGTATTTTAATTTAAATCTTCTTATGTGGGGATATGTTCTTATATATCCTTATTGATGTAAATTTTATTTCCAAGTGATTAGATACCATTTTCTCTCTCATCAACTAATTTTCTAAATTTTAAAGTGACGTTGTTCGGCTGTCGAATTTTTTACAAGGGAACTTCCTAACCCAATTTCGATTTCATAGGGTTCAACTTGTAGTTATTGAATATGTCATCCTATGAATATGTGTGCAAGGAATATGATTGTTTTACCCTTAATATACACTTATATTTGGTGTATTTATATTTTTCACACATAATTATGAGATTTATTTATCATTAATTTGAGGATACCATCTTTATAATGGATTTCATCTCAATTTACATTTCTATTGAGATTTCATTGTTATTATGCACCAATTCACTCATATATAGTGTATATACTGTCCTATGACATATTATATCATGAATCCCTTTATTCTCATGATATTATGAAGGTCTGATTAAATGTTATTCCACAATTATTTGCATTCAAGAGTATCTCATTTTGTTAAAACCTCTTTAACAAAAATATCATTTTTAAATGTTTTAAAGATTTATAATTCTAAATCATTATCTTTAATGTCCATGTTTTAAAAATTGTTTTTAGTATTTATTTATATGGACATTAATGTTTTGAAATTATAATTCCATTTAAATCATCAAAGTGGTATGGGACACTTTTATTCAAAAATCTCTTCTTAAAGGGTTTATGAAAATGGATTGATTATTTCGATATCTTAGAATTGATTCTTGTGATTGAAAATGAAATGTTATTAGTGAAATGTTTATATTTAAAATATTTTTTGTGTTATAATGATAATTGGACATTTTACGGGTGGTTATGTGATAAACCAAATGACGGGTGGTACCGTGAATACCAGGATGGGTGGTTACATTCTAACCTCCAATGCATTGGGTATGGAAGTTGGTCGTATGGCTATTCCATTTAGTGATATGTGTGGAAGTCGACCGTATGGTTATTCTATTTTAGTATGTTTATATCCCAAGTTACCTTTATTTGTTAGGTGTTCATTATATGGGTTTATGGTAATCTTTTGGTTACAAATGATAAGTAGTGATCTTTTATTCAGTGAAGAGTATTTACTACTTCATAATGATAAAAAGTATTACTTTGATAAAGTATTCATGGTTTACTTGTTGTTTTGAAAAACTAACAGTTTTCCTTCTTTTTTTATCCCTTACTGAGCTTTTTATGCTCACCCCATGTTTTTTTGAATTTTTTTTCTCTGGACATAATGTGGATAGGGTCAAGGATGAGATCAAGAAAAGACATGCTATCAAAAACATGGAACTAGACATGTTTCTTTTTAAGATTTTTTATTTTATTGAAACTTAGTAGAAGTTTTTACTTGGTAATATTTATAGATTTAAGAGTTATGTCCTAATTTTCTAAAACACTAAACCTAAAAAGATACTCTATGTGAATTATTCATTTAATTTATGATTATGTAATGTTTTAAGGTCAGGTCCTTATAGTTGGTATCAAAGGTTGGTTTAGATAACTTTAGAGGTTAGAGTGTTGTGTAAGAATAAGTGAAAAGTGGTGTATAACCACAATGGGTAGTATATTAGATGGAGTCACTATTTTTTTTGAAATATAGATTTAGTTTGAGATAACTTGGATAACTATATTTTAGTGTTTATCTTCCTCATTATTATATGATAATTTTACTGATATGCTCACACTGACCTTTTTTGTTTTAGTAAATGGATGGATCGAGTAGGTACCAAAGTGACAATTGGTTTGAAGGAAACTTTGGTGGTTCTCTGATTAAGAGACTGGATGAAATGGGGGATTCAATGAGAAATCTCGTTGTTATTCTAAATCAACTATCAGGAGGCATGATTAACCACTTGAACATTGGTGAGTTCTCTAATGCATCATGTACGAGATGACCAACTCGATGAGGAAGTTCAGGTAATAATTATAAAGGAAACCATTAGGGTTTATATGATCCTTAATATTGAGGTAATTGTGGGTTATTATATGTTATTAGGGGAAATGAAAGGCATGAGATAAAATTGAGGTGAAATTATGTTATGGTTATTTTTGATGATTTTATCTCTTTTGGGGAATGTTTTGAGAATTATATAGTTTTTGAAAAAGGACAACACGCAGACCATGTGACAACCCGTCACGTCGGACAAAGCTGATGGAATCGAACTCACAACCAAAGTGCGATCGGTATTTATCGCCTACCACTGGACTACGGGAAGTCCCTGGTTAGTATGACAAATTATTTTTAGTTATATAATTTTATGAATCATGAATAATTTGATTTTGGGTTATCTAGGAAAATATTGACCTACCATGTCGGATATATGATTAGTTTAATTACTTTTCAATATGAGACTTTAAGAGCAACTAATGTTATTTGGAGATTAATATTAATATTTACCATGGAAGACTATGTGATTACATACTTCAAATATTTCGGTTTCAGTCATAGTTTGGTTTAATTTGAATAATTTTATGGAAAAAATGTTTATGTAATGGTCTTCGTGGAACTTTCGGTTTTGTTGGACAAATTTTGGTGATTAAGAAAAGATTTTCTTTTTATAAAGGATTATCCTTTTGTGGATTATCTGACCTTGTTCTATGAATTTTGGTTTTGGTTAATTTCTATAGACATGGGAAATATATAGTTCTCTTTTGTGGATTAGGTGATTCTCTAGAAGTTGATTATAGTGCTCTTAATGTGAACAAGTCATCCTAAATACTCGTCTTATGGAGGAAATATGAGTTTGTGTGAGAAATATAGTAAAATTTGAAAGTCAAAATGACAAGTAAGTATGTTTACTTATGTTTTAGTTAAGCTCATAAATAAATTCCTCAATGAAAATTAACTTAAAACAAAAATGATGTCTCTTAATTTTTCCTAATGGGGAATCAAATACTGTTTAACCCATCACAAGTTTGTGATTTTCTTTGTGGTTAAATTTCTCCTAAACATGTTTTCTATCACTCTCCATTAGAACATGACCCTTTGGTTTCTCTTCCATGTCCATGTTTTCCTACAGGGAATCATAGTATGGGTTAACTCGGGTGACATTTTTACTTCTCTTTCTTTATTTTAAAGTGATAGTTTTACTAACTCTTGTTCCGATGTGGGATTTTAAATGAAGTTTCTGATCCCAATTTTAAAATTGCGAGGACGCAATTCCCAAAAGGGGGGAAGGATGTAACATCCTATGTAAATAAAGAATATTACCTTTTTATATTTACTAATATTTGTGAATGAAATATTAATATTACTTTAAACGGAATGCTATGCTCGATGGCATACCCAATACCCAACAACGAGTTTCTTTGAAATCTTACGTTGCACACTAATAATAAAATAATATTATTATAAATGGTAGTTAACGCCATGCCGTTGTAACGGAGGGAATGAACAGATCTAACTACAAAATGATTATATATATATTTAAAATATTTTCACTTTTATCCAATAAATTTTAGAGACTTAAAATGCAAATGAATCCAATATTAAGCTTAAATATTCGAATATTCTTTAAAAGGTTGATTAACCACATTTTGATGGCGAAACCTTTTCAAATCCACTTTTTTACAATTTTATATGTTATATTGGACCAAATAAATTCCTTCTTTAGAATATGGACGTCAAATTTACTTTGTGTGAATTTTTTTTTATTTTTCTGATAAAGATCATTTTTAGTGAAAATGTTGTATTTTAATTCAAAACCTCCTTTTAATATGACTTATTTATATGGATAGATTATATTTTAAATTGGGTTTAATGTTTAGTTATAATATATTTTTAACATTTAATCCGATGGTGGTCATTGGAATTAATTTCACTTTGAAATTGGACTTAAATTAGTGTCAATCTTTTGATATATTTTATTTCTTAAAAACACGCTATTTGTTTTGACAACAGGAATTAATTATTAAATTAATTAATACAACTTATATATTTTTAATTTTGTAAAATAGACATCATTTTTAAATTCGGAATATCAAATATATCTTAGGCTGAATTTTTGGTATTTTTCCAAAAACATCAATTTTTAATGAATAGTGAAACCACTAAGTGGTAGTTAAAAAACTGATTTTTCGTTTAAATGAAATTTTACCGCCTATGTGATTTGAATTTCAAAAATCTTACATACATGGTTGTTATTAGGATGTAAAACGTGGTTCAATGGGATGAAAATAATTTTCTGTGAACAGTAACTTTTATGTTTTATTAATCACGATTAATGGTAATTAGTGTAATTTAAGGTAAAGATACTGTTATAATAATATGAAATGACCGTGAAACTTGTCCTACCCTTATTGGATGTGTCATGGCCAACCAATACAATCCATGGGACAACTTGGGGACCCCATGGAGCCATCTTGGGTAAGAAAATGAAATTAATAAATTTTTATTTAAAGTTAAAATAAAAATGTCACAAACATGTATGGTTTTACTAAAACAATATTTACATGGGGTTATACAAGTAATATTTTTGACTATAAATAGTAATTGGAAAGCTAAAAATATTTTCTACATCATAGTATTTGTTTTATAATTTTTATACATTTAATATATTAATTTATTTATGCCACCACGGTTATGCAACAGTTACCTCATTAATGAATGATTTAAATAAAATGACAAGATAATGTAAAATCAAAGACATACACTGGTCAAAAACCTATTGAATTGGTGGATTTAGAACCCTTATCACATTATACTCTAAATATATAATTTTTGGACCTTTGATATCTGAAAATAATTTTATAATAAAGTTACTTTTCATGATTCCCAAGTGTGCCCCTCCTCCCTCTTATAAAAGGCCCCAATCTCTACCTCCTTACCAATACCTCTCAAGCCCTTGGATCGTCCAACCTCTACTCATTTTGTCTCTCCACATCCTTCTATTACTCCTAGAAGCATCAATTTTGTCAGAAGTCTTTCCAAGGAAGCCCTTGAGCTCGAATCAAATAGAGTTATCTGATTTGAAGGTAATGTCTTCTCTTATGTTCTTTTATTTTATTTTGATTCTCCAACCACCTAAACTCTTTTTATTCCATTCTTTTGTAAAAAAACCAGTATCTTAATGAAACTAGGATGATGTTATGAGGAGTATTCGAGTGACACTCATACACACATACATCTAATGGTTAAATAACATACTGTTTCTGTGGGTGGCGAATTACTGCCTCACGAAACGATGATTGTTCAATCTTCTTTTAACACCTCTCATGGTGGCCATTAAGATGTCACTGTACTTATATATGATATATAAATTATGTTTATGTATTCCTTATTCTTCTGAATTTTTCATTTATTCCATAATTTTATGGTTTCCATAATGGGTCAACGTGATAATTTCATTTTAGCAAGTCCGGACTACCACCCCCTCAAAGTGATTTGAATCGTTAATACCATATGTGGGATGTATAAAGGATGGATTTAATGATGTTATATGTTATATAATACTGTAATTATAATATAAATATGTATTATTATTTTTTTAATTCCATTAAAGTATGAAATTTAAATGAAAGTAGCGTTCATGCGTACGTACATCTTACCGTCTCCATGAACGGTACATTTCATTTCTTATCTCCAAATGTTATGTACTATTAAAAGCACATATATATAATGGATATATATGTCATATATTACATCTAAATTATGTATATAATTCTGTAATTATAATATATATATCTCTCATTTAGTTTTAATTCCATTAATATGACAAAGAAATGAAAGTAGCGTTCATGCGTACGTATGGCCTACCATGTCCATGAATAGTGCTTTTCATTTTGTTATCTCCAAATATTATGGAATAGTATAAAATTAATATATAATGGATATATATGATATTTAAATCATTAATAATATTCTGGAGATTAAGTACCTATAACTACATGGAAAATTCATTTCCAACAAGTTCAATTTTGACTCATGTACCAAACATCGACAAAAACGTCTGATATGAACTCACATTATTATCCAATTATTATAACATTATAATATGTGATTTGAACTGAATAATAATCTTTAAATGAGGTCCTTAAGAAATTATAAATTGACCAACCTTTATTGTTTAGGAATATAAAGAAACTAAAAAAAGATGTCGGAATTGAGGTAAGGGATCCTTCCCCTCTCATTCTTTTTAAGTACTCTCTTTTATGTCATTTCATTTGATCTCATCTTTCTTATGTTGGGGGATGTTCTTCTATATTACTCTTACCATAAATTTTATGTTAATATCAGTAGAGACCTTATTTGATCTTGTCAATCCATTTTTGGATGTTTTAAGTGGCGTCGTTAGGCTGCCGAGTTTTCGTAAGGGATTTTTAATCTCACTTTTATTCCCGTGAGATTTATTCTACATTTTCCACCATTTCTTTTGTGTGATGTATGTAATTACCATTATTATACTCTTTGTGAAATATAATTTCGTTTATGGGTATTTAAATCAATGTTTAATAGTCCTTCTTTCATTGGGTTTACCTTTTGAAAGATATCCAAGTCGGTAAGGGAACCTTTCACCCGCCACTTCTTTAAAAAGACTTTTTTTTGTTATGTCATTTAATTTACATCTTCTTATGTGGTGATATTTTCTTTTATATTTTTATTGATGTAAATTTTTTGTCCAAGTGATGAGATACCATTTTCTCTCTCATCAACTAATTTTCTGAATTTTAAAGTGACGTTGTTAGGCTGTCGAATTTTTTACAAGGGAACTTCTTAACCAAATTTCGATTTCATTGGGATCAACTTGTAGTTATTGAATAGGTCATCCTATGAATACGTGTGAATAGACTCTGGTTGTTTTAAAAATAATATCCACTTATATTGGGTGTATTTATATTTTTCACACATAATTATGATATTGATTTATCCTTAATTTGAGGATACTATCTTTATAATGGATTTCATCTCAATTTACATTTCCATTTGGAGTTCATTGTTGTTATGCACCAATTCACTCTTATATGGTGTATATACTATCCTATGACATATTATATCATGAATGCCTTTATTCTCATGATATTATTGAGTTCTGATTAAATATTATTCCACAATTATTTGTATTCAAGGGTCTCTCATTTTTGTAAAAAACTATTTAACAAAAATATCAATTATAAATGTTTTAATGATTTATTATCCTAAATATTTATCTTTAATTTCAATGTTTTAAAAATGGGTTTTAGTATTTATTTTTATGGAAATTAATGGTTTGAAATTATAATTCCATTAAAAGCTTCAAAGTGGTATGGGGCACGTTGATTCAAAAATATATTTATAAATGGTTTATGAAAATGGATTGATAATTTCAATATCATGGAATTACTTTTTGTGATTGGAAATGAATTATTATTAGTGAAATGCTTATATTTGAAATATTTTATGTGTTATAATGGTACTTGGACATTTTATGAGTGGTTAATTGATAAACCAAATGATGGGTGGTGCCGTGAATACAAGGATGGGTGGTTACGTTATATCCTCCAATGCATTGGGTATGGAAGTCGGTCGTATGGCTATTCCATTTAGTGATATGTGTGGACGTCGACCGTATGGTTATTTCATTTAAGTATGTTTATTTCCCAACTTTCCATTATATGTTATGTGTTCTTTATATGGGTTTATGGTAATCTTATCGTTACAAAATATAAGTGGTGATATTTTATTCAGTGAAGAGTATTTACTACTTCATAAAGGTAAAAAGTATTACTTTGATAAAGTATTCATGGTTTACTTGTTGTTTTGAATAAATAACAGTTTTCCTTATTTTTGTATCCCTTACTGAGCTTTTTATGCTCACCCCAAGTTTTTTTGAATTGTTTTTCACAGGACAAAATGTGGATAGGGTCAAGGATGGGATCAATGAAAGACATGTTATCTAAAACATGGATCTAGACATGTTTCTTTTTATGATTTTTTATTTTATGGAAACTTGATAGAAGTGTCTAATTTGTAATATTTTGAGATTTATTAATTATGTCCTAATTCTCTAAAACTCTAAACCTGAAAAGATCCTATATGTGAATTATTCATTTAATTCCTGATTATGTACTCTTTTAAGGCGGGGTCCTCATATGGTTACTATTTATAACATCAAAAAAATAAAAGTGACCTTTAATATAATTTGGATACACTGATTGAAAATATGGAATCCATTTTCGAAAATTAAAAACACATAATTAGATGAAATTAATTTAAATTTAATCGTCATTATCAAAAAAAGAAAACAAGTTTTTTTAAAATAAAAAAACCATCAAAATATTGATGTGTGTTTATATCTAATTTCAATGTGAAATTAATTCCAATGAACAACATTTTATATAATGAAAAAAATTTAATCTAATTATACTTTAAAACCAATTAAATAGATTATCTAACCGTATAAATAACTTAGGCAAAAAAATAGTTTTGAGTTAAAATGCAGTATTTTTACTATTCATTAAAATGTGAATTTTATCAGAAAAATACCAAAATATCAACCAAAGTAAAATTTGATGTCCCAATTCCAAACAAGAAGTTTATTTTGTGAGTTAAAAGTTATAAAATTTTCAAAAAAATTATTTTAAAGTGGGTTTTCTATTAAAAGGGGGTAAAATGCATTTATTGACAAATATATCCTTTATGCTTAAAATTTATTTTGTTATTATAATATTTTAGGAGTAGTCTTTCCTGTTTCCTAAACATTCTAGCTATAATATGAATTATAAACATAAAATTTATTATATATTCCATTAATATAATCCTAAAAGAGTTATATGATTTTATAAACACATTTATTCTCATTTAAATAGGTTTTCATTGAAACACAACCTTTATTGTAAATTGGTTATTATCTTCATTAATAATAAATTTGGTAACCAATGAATCATTTTATAAACATGTATGAACCATATTTTCATAATTTATTTAATAATTTTCATTCCTATCATTCCAAAGACTAGGTTATACTGATAACATTTAAATAATAATATTTAGTTATTCATTACACTAGATGAAGCATATATTGTACGCTAATGAAATTAGTATTTATTTTTTAAAACTAGGGATGTCACAATAAGTTAGAAGGAAACTTATTATAAATATCAATGAAAAATAGAAGGATGTCATCACTAAAATATTACCAGTCCATCTTAAAATAAGACAATAATATTACCTGCCCCAAATCATGATAAGAAGGTCTGACACTACTCGAAATTTGGTGCCATTCTCGCTGAAAAATATGACACACCCCATAATGGGATGTAAAGGAGAAATATAAAAGATATAAATCAGTTCATGCATCATTAAATATAATCTAATCCTTCCTGAAAATGAAATCATGAGGTTCCATTTCAAGACCCATAAAATTCAAGGTATATTTAATCTAAGAGAAAGAGAAGACAAAAGCTAGAAAATGGATGTAACTCTTCAACCCCAGAAGCCCCGATTCGGTTCATTAATATATAACACTGGCACAATTACAAGGAATCAAAATATTTAAGTACCAATCAGTTTATTATTCTTGAATAAATGTTATACATACCCGGTTCCCATTTTACATTGGGAGAAGAAAACAACATATAATACAATATAAAAGAAAATAAACTACATCATTGAAAACTCAATGAATGATATCATATTCATAACTTAGGGAAGGATATCAAATGAAAGGGGTCATCTCAAATTATTAGTAAGGGTTTCATATATTGGAATCATGAAAAATAATAATTTAATCATAATCAATTAGACATAATAAATATGATGAGGTGAATAGTTGAAAAGGACACACCATCAATATATTGAGAATGAAAGTGAATCCTTAGATTTATCATAGTGAAAATCTATTGTACAGTAAAAACTAAATGATGAGTAAATAGAATGCTTATTATTTTGATGTCATGTATCCGGAGAATGAACAATCATACCATCGAGACTGTTTATGTATGTGTGTTGAAACCAGTCTAATTTCTAGAAACAAGCTCAAAGGGTCGGTTACCAACTAGTTTGTCTCCAGAGACTTGTCGATGCATTAAGGGGATATAGTGGGTCCCACACATCACTTACTATGTCCAATTAATTTCTAATATGAAATTGTAGAACATAATAATCATACACATTCATATTGAAACTAACATATGAAATGAAAATAACTTTTCCCAATCATTAAACATAAACACTAACCATTCAGAGTAATGTGGTGAATGGTATCTAGATAGCATATACACAATAAAAATAATTATAAAACATTAATAACGTTTTTTATATGATATATTAAAATATAAACCTCAATTAAGAACAATATTCAACAATGTATGTTTAAATAGGTGAAGATACTATTAAATGAGACTATTGAAAATTCTCGAGCAAATAATCCTTAAACATTACAAAGTTTCCCACACCACCTTGAAACATTCAAATAATAATCCCTTAGAATATCTTGAAAATAAGAAGAATGTTGATATGATATAAGAAATTTCATTACATAAACCACATGCATAGAATAATTGGTTACCAAGGTGTATATATCATAAAAATGAAACTGACACGAGAAAAAATATTTTTACTTTGGAAAGAAGAGTTTTTTTTGGAAAATCATTTTTATTTGTGATGAAATAATATTTTAAACATTTTTTAATAGAAAATAAATGGAAATGACATTTAAATTATATTTGGGGCATAAATGTTTTCCCACTAAAGTGAAATCATTTAAGAAGTGTTTTTAAAGAAGCTTTAGAAATAAAACATTATAGTGTGGTTTAAGGAAAACAGCACAGATATTTTAAAGTAGAAGGGCATGTTTGTCTTCACAAAACTAGAAATTTCCCAAGAAATTTTTTCATGAAAAATATTTTATTTGAAAAAAAATTCCTTAAAATAGAATATATTGTGCACTTGAAAATGTGTAAGAATATGATAAGTTACCTTGAATCGAGCTTGTATATAGGGAAAATATTTTCAAATATTATTTTAAAACATGTAACTCCCCATAATAAAGAAGGACTATGATTGGTAAACATATATAGAAAAATAAAAATGAATTAATGATGATTAAATAAGATTAAATAATAATTTCATTGAGATTAGTAGATAATAATATTAACCTGAATGAAAATAGAGTTTTGGGTACAAAATCCTCCTTACTTTGTAATCAATCGAATAACATGCCCCAAAATTGACAATCATAAAATTATAAATCAAATTGAATGAAAATAAATATATTCAAGATATGATACATCAATTTTCAATATAAATACACTATACTCAACTAAACGTACTGAATAAGGAATATCTCTTAAAAATGGAAGTGAGATGAGGAAACCCTTAAAAGATCATATCATTTGCATGAGGATAAATCAATGGTATAATTATATGTGAAAAATAAAAATCAAAAAAATATAAGTTTATATATATTAAAAAACAATCATAATTCTTTCAAACATATTCAAGGAAAACATAACCAATGAAATAGATTTTTAACTAAAAGAATGGAAATTAACGTAAGGAATCCTTTACCTTAAGTCTGAAAGTATTCTGCATTTGATATTAATGTACTGAATAATAAAAATAGATTCATTAATTACGATTTCCAAAACATTATCCACATATAATTTATTTATTATATCTCCATTAAGTTCATTTATGTCAATTTAGATGGGTTAGAAGATTCAATTTCATCTTTTGGGAGTGCACTTTTTCTTTTTTTTTATGTTTGGTTCTCTTGTATAAGAGTATAGAAGATCATGTCCAGTGGAAATTGAATTCATGAATTTATGTTTGGTATTAGTAATTATCATATATAAGTTTTATTGATTATTTAAATCCTTTAGTTATTATAGGAGAGGATGGATCATTATAAAAAATTTAAATTAATAAACTCTTGGAGTATTTTTTTGGTTTTTCGATCACCACAAACCCATTTTGTTTTATAATTAAATACCAAGTGTAAAAAATGATTAACTAATAGTAAATAGGATATATTAAATATATTATGATATGTTGCATCTATAAAAATGAATTCATGACTGGAATTTTAGATGGTAATAGAAATTGAAAACCGATCGTCAATGAATGTGATAAATTAACACATCTCGGTTGGTGTTTTCATTTTTAGTATAAGAGGAGGGGAAAAGATATGATGATGAAATTTTAAATTATCTTAAGAAAAGTACATTACATATAAGGTACTGGAATTTTCCAATTATTTTGATTAGGGGATGTGAGGAGAGAGAAACAATATAATGGAACATTTCAAAGAAGTTGAAAGAAATAGGAAGAGAGGTTTACCTCTTAAGTAACCCTCCTTGAGAATATCATTAAGGCCATTGTTTTATTCCCTTTTGTTGAGACCAAAAGGGATTAAACTTTGTGGTGGTCTTGGGATGAGTATTTGGTAGAACATAGCCAAGGATAGATGCATAATAGTTGTGAGAGGTATAGGGGTGAGGGATGTTTTATATAGTATAAGAGGAGAGGGTTTTTGAATTATTTTAATCATTAGTTTATTATTTTTCTTCAAAACTACGAATATTATTGATTATTATGACTAAAAAAAGTAATATGTTCATGTGAATTCTAGATAATGATCATTTACATCTGACATGACCCAAGAATGATGCATATATTCATTTATTTAGCATATTTTGTAACTTAGAGAATTTTGACTATTCATAAAAACTCTAGTATTCCAGAAAAATCCCAAAAATTCACCCAAAAAAGTAATCAACATACTGAATTAAAAATGGGACTCCATTTTATCAATCTATTTTTTGAATATGTGCAATTTAAGTTTCAAATAAAATCATTATTTACTTGAAAAATGTAGATTTTAATTTTAAAATAGATTTTATAATACCTTGAAAAATAAACTGACGTATCATGATTTTATAATAAAATAAAAGGATAAAAAATATTTATTTGGAAAGAAATTTATGAGAATTAAAAAAAATTATATAAATTTATTATATATACAATTTTAATAAAATATTGTTTCTTACAAAAATACTAATGCTTATTATTAATTTTTTTAAATATTCACATTCATTTATAAGGTTCCTAAATTTTATTTATAATTTCATGGGTGAGGTTACACTTCACAAGTGTCATATTACTATTCATAAGTGTACACTCCTATTTATAAGGGTAACATTAATTTTCATAAGGGTAACATTACTTTTCACACAAATTTATGTTGATCCTATCAAAATCTAAATAGCTTACTAAACACAACTGGGTATGTATATTTTTCAAAATTCTAATCATAGAAGTGGAAAACATAATTTTAATGGCTAGGTTATAATAAAGGTTTTGTTTCATAGTGACTCAGTTTTATGTTCATTGTGAGCTATATAATGAGTTGAAATTATTTATGGAGGATATACCAATAAAATATTGTGGTGTTGTATTCTTCCCTCATTTTTAAATTTTATCCTCCAAATTATTCAAGTATATATCCCTCTAAAAAGATGTTGGTGGTTCCACTTAATAAAATCCTCAAGTTCCCATGTTGATTCCTCCATTTTATGTTTTCTCTAAAGAACCGTTACCAATAATGTTGTCTGATTTCTCAATACATTCTCTCTTTTGCAGAGAATGTTGATAGGCTCATCACAGTTTGAAAAATTTGGTTCATGTTATATTTTTTCGTTGGCAAGTATATGCATTGGTTATGGAATATAATTCATTAACAATGTGACATGGAATGTTAGATAGAAATTTCCAAATGATTTTCCACTGCTCCAATTCTCTCTAGAATCTCAAAAGGACCCATATACGAGGTGATTAGTATCCCTTTCTTCCCAAATATTATAACACCCATCATTGATAATAAACACATCCATCCTTGCAAGATCCATGTACCTGGGGTCCCTAGAAATCCTCAATTTGTTTAGAACTCCATGATCCAACCAGATCAACGAATCACCTAACTTATTTTCCTTTAATCAACATGAAGCAACTCTAAATTTTCACATTCCTATCATGTGAATAACATCATCATGTGTCCTCTTAAAATATGGAAATAACTAAAATTACCATAACCCCTTATTGGAAACCTGAATTCATCCTTACACATGGTATTGGATATATTCATTATATCCAAATGTGTTGTAAAATCCATCAATGATATCATAGACCACTTTTTGAAAAGACATTAGTCAGTTCTAATGTAGCCAGCACTTATCGAAATCAATTATTTCTTCATGATTATCTGAACATCAAGAATATATTTAGTTTTTTATTTCCCGTAAAAACTATCCATAAAATTTAACATTCCACTTAATATATTTTCTTAGTATCATTCAACTTATGCTCTCAATTACTTAATGAAAAAGTACTACAATATAATCATTTTACTTCATCTATGGTAGAATCATAACATTATTATTATCATGTAACATCATTCGGGTATATTCCTTTGAATTTTGGGTATTGATTTGCATAGTGTCCCATCACATTGTAGTTGAAGCATTGTACATTTGAATCATTTTTCTTACCCTATCAACCATGAACATGGATTCCTTTTTCTCCACACTTATTAATAACTCCCATTACCTTCATGCATTTACCAGGGTGATTATTTCCATAGTTATCACATGTGGAAAAACTCTAATTTCTCATCATCTCTTTATCAATATTATTCTCTTCCATCATCTTCTTCTCTTTCTTCCCATAAAATCCATAGGGATCCGATAATTATTTAATTATCTTATTAACACATGATAATATTTCCTCATATGCTAAGGATACATGGGAGACTATCTTCATTCCCAATTATGGCTTAAGACTATGATAGATTTTATCCTTATTACACTTTTCATCACATGCATTAGTGAAGTTATCATTCCTTCTATTGGAAACCATTTATAAACAATGCCATATACTAGATTATCTAATAAAATTATAAACCTTCTATAACACTAAACATGGTATAACACATAAATTTATGCATCATAAATCATATAACCGTATAATTTTGTTACTTTCGAATCATAAATAATTTATAATGGGTTATATAAAAATATTAATTATCCTATGCATTTTTTGGTAGGAGTGTCAAACAATGTATACAGAAAAGATGTTTTTTGGGTACAAGGTTACCTTGATTCAGGCCTAGAATACCTTTTTGGGGTTGTTACTCCTATGTATATATATTTTAAAACCATGTCAACTTTTAGTATCCATAGTGGGATCCATTATTAGGAATTCCAACATAGTCTCTACCATACCAAAATTATAATACATTGTTTTATAAAGATTCTCAATATCTATATTAGGGTTTCCTTTCGAATCTAAGATTTGTAAATTCAGTTCCCTAGGATTCTACTACACTTCCCCTAATACCTACTATAATGCCCCGATCCTAGATTCCCAAAGTTAGTGCATTAATTTATTTCATTGGCATGATTACAAGGAATCAAAATCTATAAGGATAGATCAATTTAGTAGTATTAAAGAACCCAGATACATACATGAAACCAATTTTATATTGGGGGTAGAAAACAACATATAATACGTAATAAAATATAATAAACTACAACCATTAAAACTCAATGAATGATATCTTCTTCGTAACATGGGAAGGAAAACAAATTAAATAGGCGAGATAAAATTCTCAGTAATGTTTTTATATAGTGGAATCATGAAAAAAAATAATTTAATCATAATCAATTATACATAGTCAATATTACATGGAGAATAATTTAAAGCCACACACCATCAAAAAACTAAGAATGAAAGGGAATCCGTATATTTTTTCATAGTGAAAATTACATGGATAGTTATAACTAAATAATGAATAAAGGTAATTATTATTGTTTAGATTTCATCTATCTAGAACTTAAAAATCCACACCTTCAAGACTGTTTAAGTCTGTGGGTAAAACCCATCAAATTTTTGGAAATAAACTCGAAGGTTTTTCATTCAACTACTTTGTCACATGAGACTTGTCAATGCATTGAGAGGCTATATCCAGCCCCACCCATCACATAATAAGTCTAATTCATTTTTCATATGAATAGGTTAAATATAATTAATATATACATTAATGTTAAAACTAACATATGAAATGTAGATAGCATTCCTCAATTGTTGAACATAAACACTAACCATTCGGAGTAATTTGCTGAATGGTATCAAGATATCATATACAGAGTCAAAATAATCAGAAACAATTCAACGCCATATTTTATATGATATATTAATATATAAACCAAAATTATGGAAAATATTTAATAGAGGTTTTTTTACATAGTTGAAGACACTATTAAATGAGACCATTGAAAAACTATTGGATAAATAGTCATTAAACATTTCAATGTTTCCCATACCATTTTGAATTATTAAAACCATAATCCCTTGGAATATCATGAGAATAAAGATACTCTTAATATGATATAAAAAATTTTATTACATCCAACACATGAAAGGAATAATTGGTTACCAAGTCATATATCTTATAAAAGTTAATGTGAGATGAGAAAATTCATTTTTATTTTAGAAAGAATAGTTCTTTCAAAAATTAATTGTATTTTTGAAGAAGTATGATTTTAAATATCTATACCCCAAAAATAGGAATTACATTAAAATTATATTTGAGACATAAATGTTGTCCCACTTATGTTAAGTAATGTAAAAAGTGTTTTTAAAGAAGCTTTAGAAAGAAAACATTTTAGTGCAGTTTAAAGAAAATAATAAATAGATTTTAAATCAGAATGGGGTGTTTGTTTTAATAAAAATATAAATGAACCAAGATAGTTTTTTATAAAATATATTATTTTAAAAAACATTGTGACTTAAAATAGAATATATAGTGCACTTGAAAATGGGTAATAATTCGACAAGTTCCATGGAATCAGGCTTGTGTTTCGGGAATAATTTTTTAAATATTATTTAAAAACATGTGACTTCATATAATAAATAAGTATTATGGTTGATAATAATATTTATAACATTAATATATAATTTATAAGCAGTACATAAGACTAAATAATAATTTATTTGAGGTGAGTAGGGAATAAGAGTAACCCGAATGAAAATGGTGGTTCTGCTAGAAAATCATTACCTCATTGTAATCAATCAAATCATATGCCCTAAAATTAATAATAATAAAAGGATACATTAAATAAAATGAAAATAAATATATTCATGATATGATACATCAATGGGTAGTATACATACACCATACTCAACTAATAGTAGTGAATAAGGTATATCTCATAAAAAATGGAAGTGAGATGAGGAAACCCTTACAAGATCGTATCATTAGTGTGAGGATAAATATATGAAAAAATTATGTGTGACAAGAAAAAATACAAAAAATAAAACTTTATATAAATTAAAAAGAAATCAATGATCAATCACAAATATTCTTAGAAAAACATTACCAATGAGGTAGATGTTTTACTCAAAAAAAGAAATTGAGTTTAGGAATCCATTAACATAAGTCTGAAAAATATTATACACATGATCTCAATGTCATGAATAATTTAATTAGATTTATTAATTATGAAATCAATAACCTTATATAAATTTAATTGATTTATTATATCTTCATTAGGTTCATTTTTGTTTTTTTAGATGTGTTAATAGATTCAATTTCATCGTTGGGGAGGGCATTTTTTCTTATTTTTCAAGTTCGATTCGCTTGTATAAAAGTATGAAAGTTCTTATAAAATGGAAATTTAAATACATAATTAAAGTTATGAGTTATTAATTATCATCCATAAGGTTAAATGATCATATAAATTCTTTTGTTTTTTATGGAGAGGATGAATCATTATTTAAAATTTTAATGATGAACACTTATATTATTTTGACGGGTTTTCGATAACCACGAACTGATATTTTTTAATTAAATATTGTGTGTAAATAATTATTAAATAACATTAAATAGAAAATTATATATATATATTGACCCGTTTCAACCAAAAAACAGTTTCGTGACCAGAAATGGAGATAGTAATAGAAATTGAAAACTCATCATCCTTGAATATGAAAAATCAACACATCTCCGATGGTGTTTTCATTTTTAGTATAAGAGGAGGGAGGGAAATATATGATGATGAAATATTACATTAGAATAATAAAATTCCAGTACATGTAATTTCCTGTAATTATCATTGCATCTGGATAAGGGGAGGATAGGAGAGAGAAACAAAATAATGGAACTTGTATGAAAAAGGGGAGAGGTTTACCTCTTGAGTAATCCTCGAGGGGGAATTCCTTAAGGCCTTTGTTTTTGGACTTTTTGGGAGACCATTAGGTCCTAGTCATGAAGGTGGGTCTGGGAAATAGTATTTTATGGAACTTATTAAGGTCTCAAAGATTGATATGTGTGAGAGAAAGAGGGGGTGAGGGGTGGTTTATATAGTTGAGGAGAGGATAGTTTTTACATTATTTTAATCATTAGTATATTATTTGACCTCAAGACTATGAATATTATTTATTAATGTGACTAAAAATAATAATAATTGCATGTTAGTTAGAACCAATTACTATTTACATCATCCATGAGTCATGTATGATGTAGAAATTCATTTATTTAGCACATTTTTTAATGATTGAATTTCACTATTCAACAAAAATTCACGTATTTCTAAAAAATCCGAAATATTCACCCAAACCAATTCCCAAAATGAAAAAAAAATCTGAAATGGAAATCATTTTATCATAATAATTTTCTAAAGTAGTGAAATTTAATTTAAAAAATCATTATTTACTTTAAAAATACAGATTTTTAATTTAAAACTGATTTTATAATACATTCAAAAATTTACCAAGGTATCATAAAATTATCCTAAAATCATATGATAAAAAAATATTTATTAAGAATAAATTTTTGGATAATTAAATTTATTTTAATTATATTTATTAATTATGAAATTGTAACTAAATATTTCATACAATCAATATTACCAATACTTAATTTTTAATTTTTTCAATTATGAACATTCATTTATAAGGTGCATATATTTTATTTATATTTTCATGGATGAGGTTACTATTCATAAGGGTCATATTAGTATTCATAAGGGAACATTACAATTTATAAGGATAATATCACTGTTCATATGGGTAAAATTACTATTCCCCAGAAATTAAGATGATCCTATCAAACTGTAAATATGTTACATAAAGCAACAATGTATGTCCATTTTTCAAAATTAAAATAACATAATTGGGAAAATTAAATTTAAGGCCTCAGTTAAAAAAAATGTTTTCTTTCACAGAGACTCGGTTTTATGTGCATTATGAGGTATCTAATGAGATGAAAGTATTTAAAAAGGATATACCATTAAAATATTAGGGTGTTAACGTGGATAACCTTCTCTTTCTTTGTTCTAAGGGGAATAGTAATATCCATGAAATAAGATAAAAGGTCCATTGGAAACATTAGATGGTTAAAACATATGTTGATATGAATGAATTATATGAACTAGTATGGAATAAAGTATTCAATAAATTTAAAAGGATAGTAATTGTACCTCTCCCGGTCAGTAGACCAATAACTTCTTCCTCTAGATACTATTTCATTGTGTGAAGAAACTTTGTTTGAGATTCTTTGGGATAGAACCCATTCATTCATGAAGCATATTAATTCACTTCATTAATATTAGGATCTTTTGATCTTATGACACTACAGAGGGATGAAAATATATAACTAAACATCTATAAGTGACCTTGGTGTAGAGATGAACTGCATATCTTGCGTGCCTTAATGAAAACCCATTTCAAATTCCCAGGTTTACCACAATAGAGTAAAGTCAAAGGGACTCTTTAATGATCTACAAGAGGACTATAGGAACCCTACTATCAAGAACATCCAGGACACTAATCAATATATATTTTTACTTTAATGGAACTCACAGAAGTACCACATGGATAAAAAAGGAACTCCCCTCATCCCTAACAAAATAGCCAGGTTAAGATCAACCATAAATGCTCTATCTAGCATGATAGCATAAAAAGAGTGATTCATCAAGAAAGACCAATATCTAATATTATACCATACTCAAATATTTAACCAACTTGTTTTTATCTTCTCATTTGATACCATCTCAGGTGATAACTACACAAGCTCAGTAAAGCGGTTCACATACTCCATCATGGTCTTGTTAGTATACTTGAGTTTGAAAAACCTTATATATTTATCTTGCACCATATTCTATAAATATAACTAGTTTGTGAAAATAACATTAATGTACTTACACTCTAAACCATCGTGCTTCTTCTCTATCACTATCGAGTCCCACCATCTCCTGGTAGGTCCCACAATCATGAAGGGGGAATATTTCTCCTTTAATAAATCAGTTGTTTCCAGGAACACAAAAGGAAGATATATTTTTATCATACATTCCTAAACCTCTTAAGGGTCATTAGAACCATGGAACACTAGTGTATTTTGGATAAGTTAATCCTACTCATGATTCCAAGATTCATCCCTCTGATGTTCCACATATGGATCTTGGGCAAGAATGGGTGTATGTGAAAATCCTAGAGCTTGGATATAACACAAAACATTATTAATTACATTCTGGTTAATATGGGTTTTTATCTATTGAATCTCACCAATAGCTACCTGTTAGTTCCTATTAACACATCTTCTCATAGGCATGATGATTCACAACATCAAGAAAATATTGAATATCTTATAAAATTACTCAAATAAATAACTGAAACAATAGAAAGTAGAAGAATAATACCATCAGATAGGATACTAAGATTTATATTTTACCATATCCCACTAAAAATATGGGAAGTGCTAGAATTACAGAAAATTATTCGTCAATATTCCTTTCCCAACCACCCATGGTGACTTAAGGATTGATACAATGAGAGCTGGCCAGGAACTCGGTCATAACTACCTCCTATGACCTAAAAATGTACTCTAATCATTGTAATGACATCAAGGAAGGATGATTATACTTCAACTATGATACCATTTTCTCATTAACCATACATGATACCTTGGTACCGGTATAACCGAGCCTGATCATACATGGCCCGAAGGTGTTCCTTGATCCCCATGGGTTGGAAACTTGTAGTTGTAATCATACAAGATAAAATAAGGGATAATATTTCATCCAAAATAGTCGAAGATAAATAAACAGGTTAGTATACTCAAAAATCTACATGGATAAGGTATAAGAAACCAATATGGTATATCAAAACCCATGACAAAAAATTATTATGTACTTAGAATTTGAAAAGATAAACTCAACAACCCAATGGAAAGACCATTCCAGGAACAAAGGATCACGATAATCCGCCTCTTTAAAGAGGCACATTACCTTTTCTCAAACCTGGAAGAAGGAAATATATAAACATCATATGTAAAAACATTTAGTTTGGGATACAAATCCCAATAGGGTATCACCAATCTTTCAATAAAAATATTCCATAACAATAAACCAATTAATACATTTAATTTAAATAAAACTTACTATAGAAATATAATTTCTTATTTAATACAATATATATATTAATTTCATAATCATAGAAAACATTTCCAACATGGATTAAGTAAAAATTTTATATAAAATAGTTAATATAAATAAATTGTCATGAGGAAAAAAATTCTATAATCAATTGACTATATTTCCAAACAATCACAATAAGCACCATTTTCATCTCAACTATGGAATGATATTTTCTATTTATAGGATCCTAGACAACTCATATCATTGATCATGAAAAATATTTGTACACATGTCCCTTGATATTTGGTAGAATATGACTCATCAATATCCCATTAGGGATAAGATGTATCGAACGAGGTTTTTTTTTGTTAGCTTTACTATCCTTAATGTATTTCTAGTTAATAACAATCCTAGTGTGACAATTAAAAATAATAACTAACTAACCAGGATCACATTTTCATAATCATTAAATTGAAAAGGAGAAAATAAACACATTTCAAATCATTAATCTTTCACATTTCATTTGACCACTTTTCCTTTTCAAAATGTCAATTCACATTCAAATGAAATGCAACACTAAATAATTGAAGAGATTATATAAAATCAACTAAACATACAATTTTATATGAAAATAGATAACTATTTTTATTTATATGAAATTGTTTCCCATTAAATCCAAGGATAAAAATAGAAATTTAAAAAATTAAAATGACAAAAAAAATTGATCCATGGTTTAGAAAAAACACAATTCATACACTATTTTTTCAGATATTGATGACAACCTTCCTCTTATCCAGTAGATATGTATCCTAAATAAAAACCCCAAGTTTTGAATAGTATTATCTTCTCTAATTTATAGGATGTGTCCTTCCATGTATCTCTACAAATATCAATACATTATTTTTTATCTCATTCTATCATTCCTAAATTTTAGAATTAATCATCTACCTATAGATTTATACAAATGTCTCTACAAGAGAAATATCATTAATTATTATGACACTTTACATAAATCCAAATGGTATAATATTTAGAAAATATATAGTAACAATAGTAATATTCATCCCACGTTAGAAATGTGTTCATTATGGTTCCAATTTTAATTATATTCTATCATATTTGATATCTACTAAAGACCAATGAAAGATAATGGAATCATATGGACACCCATTACAAAACTCACATATGAGGCCATCAATCATTCACCATTATTATACACCCCACATTACCTCAAGTCCTTACTATCCTATGAATGTATTATTAATGTGTTATAGTTCATTCTTGTCTTTATAGTCCCTTTTCATGAATTGGGAAACATTTTCCTTGAAGAAACACATTTTCTCCTTTATTAATTTTTTTAAAATTTATATAAATGTAATCATTTTCATTAGTTTTTCAAAATTTGGTTTAAATTATATATAAAAAATATATGAATAAAAATAAAAATTTAAAAAAACTATAATAAATATTTTAAAAATCAGGACATTAAAATTAAAAAATATATATATTCAATAAATTATGACATGATTTTTTGTTGTAATTAATCCATATCTTCAAATAATATTCCCTATATTTACATTTTGTATCTTCAAAAAAACCTAAACTATTTTTTAAAATATTTCTACTTTATATTTTACATCATAAAATAATAATTCTGCAACTCTATGGCCTCTTGTACCAATGAATTCATTATAAGTAAGAGTAAAATAAAATGCTATTACTTAAAAAATTTCTTTTATTTATATAGTTTACAATACATATTTAGGTTAAGAATCCCACTAAAAAATATCCTTGTAATATCATATTATTCTAAATTAATTAATGTCCCAGGAAAATATTTCACTTGACATCATCTCCTTCAAAGTATGTATTAATTAAATTATCCCCATTTTTCATCAAGCACATAGTGATATATTCTGAAATTTCAAAATGTATAGTTATGGATAAAAAGAATAAAATCAACGGTGTTTAACAAAAATTTTCTATATAAAAAATACCTCATGGATAGTGGGAGATTCTTCCACAAATCATCTAGGTATTTGAGACGACTAGATTGCATGATCCAATTGATGCATTAAAAACTTATATTTTAGTTGTTCTATCATCACTATATCTAGATTATGATGTTATGTCCCTATACACCACAAATTAACTAGATCTATTAAGACTATATCCTTGATGATATTAACCTTTATATCAATTATATTTATCTACAAATGAATGAAATAAATTTTTATAAGAAAAATTTCACTCACATATTTTAATATCATTATGGTAGAATATTTCAACATAAAATATTAAACCTTCATGTCGTTCTTGTAATAGTGGTAATTTTGTACATTCCTAAGTAAACAATATGTATTCATCCTTCACAATTCCATTTGATTTGAATATTTTCTTTTTTGTCATCCATGAAATGCCTAAATCATTGTGAAAAATAAACTAACTAATCTAAACTTGTGGTCATACTTTGAACCCTACAAACCAAAATTTATGTATCATAACTACTCTTTATTTCTTATACTATGATAAAATACCCTATAATCCATTAAAATATTTATATATCAATTTATAATATTTATATAATGAATTTTAATATTCTTGCAATATCTTGGAAAAATTAAAAATTAACATATCAAATAAACAATATTGCTTTGCGAAACTATTTGGTATAATATTATTAAAATGATATGTTTATATTAAAATATATCCACACACATACTACCATTATATTTCGAGATATTCCTTCAGCCATTATATTAAATTTTTTGAAAAATAGATTCCTATATTCCAAAACACATTGGGATACCTTTACATATTTTGATTTAATAAATCAATTTAAAAACTCTTCCTTATGTTATATATAAAACAAATAAAATGATTAAATAAAAATTAATACTCGTGACTCTTATATTCAAGAAATAACTTGTATTTTTCATTATTTACTACTCAAACAATTATGGAACCCACATATATGAGAACCAAAACACATTGAAAATTATCCTTCATGATATAGAGATTATGATGAAATTATCCTTCCTGGAATCATGGAATTTTTAGTTATTGATAAATCCTAAAATATCTATCCCTCAAGGTTTTCATTAGTTTATAAAATACATTTTCAACAAATAAATCTTTCTATTATCTCAATCTATTGTAAATTAATTTAATATCATATGGTATAATTCATCATAATGAATCTATTTGATAAATGATGATTTGAAATACATTTTATACACATTTAATCTTATTATCACCGACATAACCCTGAAAATTATACTAATTTCAATACAGATATTATTACAAAATTTATCATGAAGACTAGTTGCCTAAACTTTGAATTACCCTTTACACACAAGTTGGTCTTTCTTCCAAATATTTTTTGTCTTAATTTTGTTAATCCTAAAACTACCACTTGGTTCAAATGGAATTTTTATCTTCCATCTTTCTAGAAATATAACATTTTTTTTCCTTATCAACCTGATCAATCTCTTTATGTATTTTTTTTGAAACTATCATCTCAAGAACCCTAGTCAAAACATGTAATCTCTATATGTGATAGAAAATGTTTTTTTGAATATCTATCATTTTGAAAGTCAAGACCCGAGTTGTCTAATAAGGAATAATAATTATGTAATTTATTTTATCAATAATTAATTAATTAAATTAAATTACTAATACTATTTTTATTTCATCTTCATCTATGTCTTCTTATAATTCATTAATTTAGAGACTTTCTTCTCCAAGTATATTGGTATTAGTATCATTATAATTTGATAATTCACCACTTTTTTATTTTGAAAATATCTCACAATATTTTGAAATGTAAATATACATAATAACTATGACATTATAAATTTAAAATATTTTTCAAAATAATTGGTTTTTACATTTTTACACATTAATTTTAGATGAAAAAATATGAAAAAAATGAATCATCGCAAGAATATTATAACATATGGTTATAATCATTGTGAAAAAAAATTAATCATAAAAATTTGAAATTACATCTATGTTGTATTCTTCCTATAACACATATTATAGATTTTTTTAAATATAAAGATATAAAAAAGACTTACTAGAGATGTAAAATAGGGTATAAACCTCTTCTATCCATTATTTTTCTACTGACATAGTTATATTTATTGATTATTAATTTTTTAAGGAGAGAAAATAATTATATAGTCTTCTTCCTAATTGGACTAGACCTTATATACTAGTATATAAAAGTTTTCATATGGGATGGTGTGCATGAGATCATATATAACTCAAGTTCAGACTCGGTGGTATGGTATATGGAATACAAATATGAGAGGATGTTCCACATTTGTTTCATAGATAACCCATGGAACCATAACCTATTATTTTTAATATTTTTCATCCCTTTAGGGGTATGTTTTCATGGTAATGGATTGTGAAATCTATAATGGAGTTTGTATCATGATTATTAGTAATCAGGTATGTGATAAAAGGGAATTCTTCCACAAATGTCTTTTGCTACAATATTTTCATAGTGGAAGTGGGATTACATATCAATGGACTTTAGCCTAGTTCAACTAGATACTAATTTATATGTGATATTATTTGGGTGATTGGGAATTAGTTGATAATGTCATATTATTTCATGGTTATCCATGAGTGAAGTGATCTTGAAATTCAATAAAGGTGATATATATATGATATATAGTAGATTTATAGGGTACCAAAAATTACCCCTATGATCATTATCTTTTCTATTATAAAAGAGTATATGCATTTCTTTACCATGAGTTAAACTCTCAACTATTATGTTTCACATCATTAAATATTTAAATATATGGGGAAATGAATAATGCAATGAACAACTTGGAAAATTCCTTACACACTTATGTTTTAAATTTCGTAGATTATCGGTGAAATATCATCACCTGTATGAGTTTTCCATTAATAAGAATTATCACATCACCATTATAATGGCTATACATGGGGAATTTTTTTAGAAAATGTGTTAATCTATATAATAAGTGACTAATATTTGGGAGTTAATGGCCCATGTAGTAGTTGTGGTTTATAAAATGGAAATAATGGATCATATTACTTTAGGTTATATGAAGGAAACCAAAGATCATCACATTTATTTTATCGATCATAGGAGATAACCAATATAGTTTGAGGTCTTATATCATATGTTCTTCATTGTTTACAATTATTTGGGGAAAACATATGTTTTCTCATGTTAATATGATTTATAATTGGTTTATTGGCCATTTTTAGGTGTTGGGGCACCTTGTGGTGGTGGAAAATCAATTTCCACTACAACCGTAGTATAATCACATACATATTTGTTTTCTTTGAATCACAAATTTATCGATCTCATCATGCTTAATACAATGTGATTCATTTGGGAAAATTTTTATAGAGGAAGACACGTGCTTTAGGGATCTACATGACGAGATTTAGGATCATCCAAAAATGTTGTGTATTGGAGAATTACTCATATTATTCTCATGCTATGGGGGAAAATAATTTTAGAATAATGAATTTTAGAGAATAAATTGTAGATAGAGGCCATTTATTAAGATATATTTTCTTATTTGGTATATAATGATGTTTGAAGTTATTAGTTATGAAATTTTTTATTTAGGTTGAATATTTCTTATGATAATTTAGTTGAATTATATATTTTATAATCTTTATTATTCAATATTTAGGGTATCATTAAATTTTAGAGGTATCTTATATAAGAGTTATTTTATTGGTAAATGTTTCAAACTCATGGATTTTTTTATTCTCATGGATGAGAACCATTTGATGTGTATCATTAGTAATGGACTTGAATTTTCTATACCTTTTATTTTCATATTGTGAGTGTTGGATGTATAAGTAGAATTATGTGTGGTGGATTTTTATGATTATATATTATAGCTAGGGGATACCATTTGAATCATATTACCATGTTTCATATAATGAGTGGAATATTTTAATTTTTAGTTATTTCATAGGGATGTTTCACGATCTCAGTGGGTAGTTTGTGGGATTTACAGTTTACATTGTTTAATGGGAGGAAGTCCAATCATGGAGAAGAATATATAGTTATGGTGTGTTGGGTTTTTAAAAGGATAAGAGAAAACTAAAAAATTCCAGTTCCAAAAGAAGAGGAGATTCAGTATATTATTTAATTTTTCTATAAATTGGCATTTTTGTGGGTTTATAGATACCATAGTATAAAGTCTTTATTTATTATTTATTTTTTCTAGTGGATTGCGATTTATAAAAACTAGTTAACTCGATATCAAAGAGTCTCTCCTTAAACTGTGTCAAATCTATTTGATTATCATGTTTATAATTTATATGGAAAATAAATTCATGGATAAATTTATATAGATTTTTGGGAATTAGACCCATTGAAAAATAACTGTTATATGTAAAGTTAGAACTATAATAAACCAACCCATGTGACTCCAGATCCACAAAACTGAGCAATCATATAGATTTGAATAATGTTCATTCATGGTCATCATGGGTTGGAAACAAATTGTCGGGATTCAAACAAAATTTTTCTAATTATTTCTACATATTAATATAAAACATCAAAATAACACCCTCAAGTTTTCAGGTACAATGAATATATTTTTGGGAGATAAAGATATATATGGAATATGTAGTTTCAAAAAAACCTTGTTAACCATTGAACTATTAAACATCGAAATATAAACTGCAAACAGACTATTGAATAAAACCACTTCATCACAAAGACAATAAAACACTATTTTATAATCAAGACCATCATGATACAATAGATAATAAAATATTTAATTTAATATTTATTGAACATTTTTGTTATAATAAAAATATAAAAAAATATAATACCTATCTATATGTTCTATGTGAAACATATTTTGTTAAAACTTCCAACCTATAAAAAACAATTTCTAAATACCAACACACTTCCATGTGGAACCTATACTGTGTATAAAATGTTTATACACATTAAAAATTACACATTAAATATATAAAACATATTACATATTCATAACTGTTGAACGTAGATCTATTAAATTTTATATTGAATCATAAGGGAAAATATATTTTTTACATTTTAATTCAAAAATTAACATTTAATTCTATTAATGAGCCTTTTTTCAAAATATTTCATATTCTATATTCCACATAATCAAGACATATTAATTTTGAAAAAAATATAACATTTCACAAATGATATATAACAGCATGAAAATTTTGTAAATATAATAACAATATTGAGAGATTTATTATTGTGTAAGACTATTTTGTAAAAAAATATTGATATACTATAAAAATATATTTATTTCAATGTGATCATTATAACATAGTTTTTAATTGTATGTTTTTAATATGAGTAAATTCATAATGAAATAAATGTATTATAGTCTTACTCTATACAAATGAATTTATTAATTCTTAGTATATAATCATTTTTTTATAAATTCTGTTTTATAATTCAATAATGAATTTTCCTCAAAAATGTTTTAATTAATTTTTTCAGAAGATAATATAATTTAATTTTCATATATTAATAAAATTTTTGGAAAAAATCATTTTTTAAATCATCATCTAAATCATAACATACCCTGAATTGTTTTTTTGTTTTCCAATGATGATTTATTTTTTACAGAATATTGAAAATTAATGATTTTCCAAATACATATTTTCTTTTCATTACAAGAAATAATTTAAAAGTATCATTATATTTTAATGATTTATTAATGTGATATAAGATCCATTATATTTAAAATATTTTTATTAATTCCATTATAATCATTAATAATCATGACCTTGATAAAGATAATTTGCATTCTTAAAACAAATTTTTCTAAACAAATTATTCAAATTATAAATATTTGATTTCAAATATGATTATTATGAATTATGGGGGATGGGTAAAATATTTTAAACCAAGAGGTTCAAATTTAGTAAATAGATCCATGTATGTTATAGACATTATGAATTGTAACTGTGGTAAATACTTTTCAACTTAGTAAGGGTAAATTGGGTAAAACAATATCAAAAGCATGAGATATTGTCTCCAAATTAATCCAATAATTGAATTTATTTATTCAGATTGCATAAATTCAACCATTTCCATGCCTAAATCTAGTATATATTTTTTTCATTCCAATATACCTTGATAATTTCATTTAAAATATTTTAAGTAATGAAAATTACAAAATTTACTATTTTGATTTTAGTATCCATATATTTTTGACATATGTATAAAAAAGAGAAATTTCATTTATATATGTCTCTTTTAATTTCTAAATAAGATTTCCATCCTGAAAACTTGAATTTTTTTAGTAATGATATAATTCACTTAAATGTTTATAGAACACTAAAAAGTTATTTTGTATGTAGTAGAATATTCATGTAAATGGTTTCAAAAACTCTAAAATTAATTATTTTTTTATGAGTTATAGTTCCAAAAAAAAATTATTAATTAATATAACATATTATATATTTCTGAATGAATTATATTTGAATAAATATTTTATGCTCATTCCTTTCATCAACTTATTTTTTTAATGTAAAATGATAACCCACTAAGATTGAAAAAGCTTTTATCATAGTTAAGGTTAAAATTTGTTAACAAAGGGGATAATAAAATAGATAAGGTTTAAATGATATCTAAACCTATTTAACTTTATTTAATTTAATGTATTAGGAACCAATACAAATTTTATTTGAATTCATGTCATTTTGAAACAACATATCATTTAATGAGATTTATTATATTATAGTATTTTTAATGATTACATGATTGCCACCCCCTAAAAAATGAAACCCCATGTCTCCTTTTATTACAAAATCCATAACATCCAAAAAAAAAACCAAACCATATTAAATTATCCTAAACACTCTACAAAATTCGGTTTTCTTGATTCTTAAAAGAACATTCACAAGGTCCATTAAAAGGGATCTCAAGGAAGTCTACCAAAGATGTGGTAATTGTCTTCAATTACTCCTTCAAATTCCATTACTCATCAACATCATATAAATATGATATACTTTTAATAATATAATATATTTAGTATAATAAATATACATATATTTTGTTACAATTTTGGGATAACCAATTTCATTCTCTTTTCCATCCTACGAAAAGTTAAAATGTCACTTCTGTAAACGTACGACATAACATCTCTATATTAAGGTGAAAAAATTACATAAAACAATTTCATGGATTTTTTTAAAAATATTAATAATAAATATTTATGATATGAAACACTAAATTATTCTCCATTAATTATTATTTTACACTATCATTCTTACAATTAAAACTATCGGGAAATAATAATGTCACTCGTTTGTACGTGTGGACCACCACCACCACGAAGGGATGTGATCCGTTTTTCATTTATTTTTAACATAGATTGTAATAAGTAAATATTTTATGAATTTATATGTGATATATATTATCAAATAATGATTCTATAAATTTCCATTACTTTTAACCATTATTTCATTCCATCTGTTGAAAAGTGAAAATAGAATTCTTACATACTTATAGCCTACCATCTCCATGGATGGCGTAACTAAAAGTTTCTCAATATATCATTTATAGATGAAACTTTATATTTAAATAATTTATATATTTTCTATTCATAGAATTATTATAATTATATTTATAATGGAACCAAGATCAATGTATATGGTTCAGAACTATTGAACTAAAATTCACATAAATAATGAAATGATTAACACCTGAAAACAAAGATTTAATTGTGAATTTTTAATCAATGGGTATTGAAATGTTATAAGTTAATTATATAAGATATTATAATAATGAAAATTATTATATAATAATATTATAATAATTATATTTTTATCATATATTATGTGAGATCATTTTCAATGTTAGTCATGTTTGAGGTAAGGGGATTCTCATATAACATTTATTATTGGGATACATATTCCATAATAAAAGTAATTTCATTTTTTATATATTCCCAACATAGAATATTATATAATGGATATATTTTTAAGATATTATCTTATCTAGGTACATTTTGTTAACCGTTTCCTTGGTTTTTGGTGAGATAATTAACTTGAAAAGAGGTTTGTGTAGTTTGAAGTAGAAATGTGAAGAAAATAAATAGTAAAACATTTAGACATCATGTAAATAGATTACATGTAATGTAATTATTTGAGGGTTTTAATAAAATAAATTCTAAGTGATGGAGTTTTCAACGTATTCCATTAAAAACATTTACAAAAACTGTAAATTTCTGACCTTCTATGTTAAACATGGCCTGCAGCTGAATTATCTAAATGTTTCTACTACATCTCTCTTCCTTTGACCACAGGCTCTTTATTACAATTTTAGTGGTTCACATATAGATTCCAATACTTCCTATCCTCCTTTCTTGGTGAATCAAAAGTCAAATTGGAGATATGCAGAATTTAGCTAAGTGATTTCATCTCATTTAGATCTCTATCTCTCTTCGAATCCTTCTTCCAAATAAAATATGGATGTTTATCCATTTTCCGATTTAGATCTAGATCTAATATTTTTGGACCTTGAATTTTTTGTCCTTGGATTTATTATTTGGATCTAAATCTCATTATTAATTTCTTTCTTGATTGATCTTCTTCAAATTGTGGACTCTCCCATTAGAGAGTGTTTATAATGAAACCGAGTTAGGTGGTCTATTATTCATATCCAATAGTCTTATTACCAATTACTTATAAGTGATTATAGCATTTATATAGTTTTTTAGTGATATTAATTCCTAAATTGAATTACTAAATGTGTCCAATTAATTAATTGGGGAATTGGGGATTTGATTAAATAATCTAAGTTTGTTGAATTAAGATAACAAATTGATGGATTAATTATCAATGTATTGAATATGTGAAATTGGGATAATTTTTAATAGATTAATTATCAGATAATTAAATTGAGGTATTAGGTATAATTATTTATTGATTTAATTATATGTGTGTTAAATTTTGAATCTAAAAATAATTAATTGTGAATTAATTATTTGATATTGAGATGTGAAATGATTAATTAATTGTTGAATTAATTAATGTAATTTTATGGAAAATTAATTGAGGAAATAGTTAATATAAGAGATGTGATAAACTAATTGGAGAATTTATTAATGGGTAAGATGTGACGAATAAATGTTTGAATTAATTAAATGAAATTTATGGATTAATTAATTGTAGAATTAATTAATGTATTAGGATTAATTAATTTATAAATTAATTAATGGTTTATTGTGATAAGATGATTAATTTTGATTAATCATTTATGATATGATATTGTAATATGTTATGATAATGATATATATTCATGGATGATAAATGTGGTAATAGACATGACGATCTACTCCAATCATATATGTATATATATATATATGTATGGTTAATAATTGGGGTGCTAGACATGATGATCTACACCAATGATATATATGCAATATAGGTAAATGGGGTAATGGACATGAATCTCTATGATAATAATATATATACATTATATATAAATGGGGTTCTAGACATGAAAATCAATGCCAATGAAATATATGGATGATTGAGGATTTAGGAGGCTAAACATGATGTTCTATTCCCATTATAAACATTCTTGGTTGATAACTAGGGTACTAGATGTGACATTTTACACCCAAGAAATTAGTATTGGACTATAGTTCCAAGTGAAGGTAATAAATAAATTCAAGTGACATGGATAATGTGATCCCATGTGCTATAATGAAATGATAATTGAATATTCAACATTGTTCAGACCCAGAGTGTGCCGAAGTAGGTATTGAGGTTTGGGTTTCCTCAGGAACTTGATGGTCTGTGTGGTTTGATAAATATTAATTGATAATTTGGTAATTATTTACATACACATTGTAATTATTTATTTATACAACTTCATACACTTGAAATTGATTGAATTTTTTTTAGACACCATCGGTGGTGGCCTACTAACTTGTACTCGCAGCCTACTCAAGCTCCTAGATTGGTACATGAATAGTCTTTATTGTTGTAGGATAGGTTAACGAAAAGGCCATATAATTGATGGCTAATCTGGGATTGGAGAATGGTTCAGGGAACTGAATGTTGTTTGTAACTGTTGGGAGTCACCATTATACTTCACATGGGTTTTCATTTTAGACACTTGAAACATACATTATCATAGAATAGTTGGGCCTTGGTAATGAGCTCATTCATGGTAGTTTCAAAACAATGTACGAGGTAAAACCCCAGTACCAAGGATGGGATTATTGTTATTGTTTTTTGATGTTACAGTTGAATATTATTTCCCCAAGGGTGATGCACATGTTGTGTCATGTGATTATTGTTTTTGAAAATTATTGATAATTGACTCATGGACCGGTATGACATGAGAGTGAAGGTTTAAGCATCATTCTAGGAACATAGAATTATTTTGTGACTTGCATTATTCTAGGAATGCATGGGAAAATATCTTATGGCTATGATATAGAACATAAACTATTTTTCCTTGCTTCTGAAATTTAATTGAAAATGGTTCCTATAATGAAATTGATAACAGTAAAATTATGAAAAATATGATTAAATGTGTGACTAACTGAGGAACATGATATGAGATGTGTTTACCCTTTTTACCCAGTACCTAGGTCTATGATGGTTAAGGGTAGTGAGAGTTACCTGGTTTTATCATTGTGGGGAGTTTTGGGGAAAGGTCTTGTTGTGATTTTCCTCTAAAATAAATAATTAAATTTTATGAATCCTTTTCCTAAGTTGGTATTTTTAAATTTAAGATAATATTCCACCATAAAGATTCTTGTTGAGGGGATGGACCAAGGAAATGGCTAGAAATGATCCCCCAGTAATGGAACATGAGGAACCTATTGTTCCTGTTGAGGAAGTAGGCGAGCAGTCACAAGAGAAGATCACTCACTTCATGTAATACATTGAATGTGACCCAGTTAGGTTTGAGAAGAGAATGTCTGATCTGATGATATAGTTTCAGTTGCAGCACCGTTAGACTTTCACTAGAGAGGGCGGACTAGAGGGATATGAGATTTATATTGAGTCTATCCAGATGATACCTAACAATTTTGAGACTCTGGATAATAATATAGCTGAACTCATATATTGTATACTACAAGGATCAGTTAAGTGTTCATGATACATCTAGGATCATACTGCACTGGTTGATGGTATGCTATGGAAGGATTTCATTGAGATGTTCTTGGATTACTTATTTTCAGAGATGATGAGGTAGAAGAGATTAACTAATTTATTGAGGCAGACTCTGGTTAACATGTTTGTAAAGGATTATTTTGGATGATTTATAGATTTTATGCCTTTTTCTCGATGTTGGTAGTAGATGAGGCCACTTCCGAAAAAGAGGATGGAATTATGTTTGAAATTAAGTCCAAGGTGCATATATCCAGGGTGAAGAATTTTTCTGAAGTGGTAAATCATGCTCTTATCATGGATGGGAACATGAAAGAGGATTATAGTGGTGGTTAAGTGGTATCTTATATATGATATGGTTTTATGAATTCTGATATTTGGAAGCATCGATATGAGAACATTAGTGAGAGCAATGTGAAGAAGAGTCTCCAGTTAGGGGGTTCAGTTTCTTATAATCTTACCCAAGTTCTTTTGCACTAGTGTTGTAAGATGGGACAATTTTTTAAACATTTTGAACATCCACTAGTGGTTTACCGTGCCTATGGAAAGATAGGAAATTTATAGAAAGCCTGTAAGAACCCAAGACAAACAGTTAGTGATGGAGGAGCATGACCGAACCAGAGTGCGGGAAGGGGATATTCTTCACCGAATCACTCTGGTAGCTAGAGTTCTACTGGCCGAGGCGGTAGAGGTGGTGAAAATAATAATTCTGGAAAATAGTTCCCACATCATCAGAGTGGTGAATCTCATAAGAGTCATATGAAATCACAATGAATAGGTTCATTATAGTTACATGGGGTGAATCCTACACTTGTGGATATCAAGGCTAGGCCATCAATTATGAGAGGTACTATTATTGTAGATTCTACCTTATATAATGACTTATTTGATACTGGTACATCTCATTTATTCATTTCTATAAAACTTGTTAATTTTTTGATCCATGTTATAGAGTTTGTTTGCAAATTAATGACGATAGATACATTATTGGGAGTTCATCCTAGATACATCTATTTGTGCGTGGGATGTTCTCTTAAGATTGGGGAGTGTCGCTTTTTCTTGGATCTCCATATTCCTCATATGTTAGTCTTTGACCTAATAATGGGTATGGATAAGAAAGTTGCATATTTATCCACCATGGATTATTTCCATATGAGGTTGATCATTAAGTCTCATAAGTGTGAAAATTATGTTCACTGTAGAGTGTGGGGTATCCATGAATGCTAAGAAGGGTCAATTACTCAACAACTAGGGGAGCTCACAGCCAAAGTTTCTAGTCTTTTCCTCGATGATGGAGGTGTAAAACATGATTTCATTCCACCCGTGGAGGGTAGGTATCAGGAAATATTTTCTGAAGACTTATCAGTGTTTCAACCTGAGAGATTTTTGGAATTAACTATTTACCCCATGCCCCTTCTTCTATATAGAATGGAACATATAAAGAATCTATAGCTCAATAGTTTTTTGGATGAGTTGGAGTATAAAGGGATTATCCATTTGAGTATGTCACCATGGGGATCATGAGGGATATTTTTTAAGATGGGTGATGGGACTCTATTCTTGTGAGTTGATTACCAAAAGTTTAATTGCATGACTATGAAAAATAGGTACCCACTTCTTCTTATCAATGATCTATTTGCCTAGTTGAATAGAGCTTGTGTGTTCTTGAATATCGACTTGAGATTGGGGTATCATCAACTATGATTTCAGACTTCTAATATATTGAATACTACTTTCAGAAGTTGTTATGGACTATATTAGTTCTTCTTAATGTATTTTGGATTGATGATAATAGTAACATTATTTTTTGCCTTGATGAATAGAATATATCATCTGTAAATGGAACAATTCATGGTAGTGTTTTTATATGATATTTTTGTGTACTCCAAGACTCATGATGATCATTACCAATAACATGAAATCATGCTATGTACAATGAGTAAAATAATATATATTATTTACTATCCAAGTGTAGGTTATGGATCGATTAGTTACACATTCTGGTTGATATCATCTCAGAGGAAGGTGTGTTAGTGGACCAAAACAAATTTCAGCAAGTGGTTTCTTGGGAGAGGCCTAATAACATATTTGATATCCATATATTTCTATGATTATCTGCGGATTATTAGAGATCCATCAAGGAATTTTACAATTTCGATGAATCACTTTTGATCGTGACCAAAATGGTGATAATGTTTCATTGGTCGAAAGCTTTTGTAAAGGCCTTAAAGGAGTCTAATAAGTGTTTCACATCAGTGATGATCTTGATCATAAGAGAACCAAGTGAGGAGTACATGGTTTATTGTTATTCTTAAAGGATCAGACTCGAATCTGTGTTGATATATGGAGATCGATTAATAGCATATGGGTATATGCATCTGAGGTCAGAAGAATGGAACTACTCTATGCACGACCTCAATCATGAAGGTGTAGAGTGTTGGCGGCATTATATGTTGGGTAAAAATTTTATTTTATGCATAGACCATAAGGGATATAAGTATATCTATTCATAGAGAGATCTTATTCTTATCTAGCGGATATGGGAAGAGTGTATATATTTATTTGATTTTTTGATAGAATTTATTCCTGGAAAAGGAAACAGTGTGGCTGACACTTTGTGCAGGAAAACATAGACATAGATGGTTTATGAGTGTAGTACTTAGTGATAGATGATCAACTTGTAGTATGAGATGAATTTGGTGGTTTCAGAGAGACACGAGTAGATGAATATCCCACCAGTTTCACTGGAGTCTACAATTTTGATCCAAATTAGAGTAAGATAGTATAAGGATCTAGATTGTTTGACCTTAAGGGAAATCCTAGAAGGTATGGAGACACCATTATACTAGTCGATAGATGTGGATGAGATCATTTATAATAGGAATTGGGTAATTGTTCCTAAACAATGTGATAGGAGCTCATGTGTAAATTTCATGCCTCAAAGTGGGAGGTATATCATAGAGTGTCCACAAATGTAACACGACATTCTTTGATAGTTTTGGTGGATAGGATTGAAAAGGGAGATAGTAGGGTTTGTGACATTATGCTTCCCCTGTTAGTAGGTAATGGAGGAGCATCAACATCTTGGCTGTATCCTAATGAAATTTTCCATTCCAGAATGGAAATGGGATGTTGTAAGCATGGAATTTGTGGTGGTTCATCAGATGATACTGAGAAATAATGATTATATGTGGGTTATTGTGGATTGAATAATGAAAGTAGAACATTTATTAACTATACAAGAGACTTTTCTAGTGGAGTAGCTAGGATACTTGTATTTTTAGGATATATTTCATCTACATGGGGTGATATAGACAATATATGCATACTGTGATTCACGATTTACTACGCTCTTCAAGCTATGATTCTAGAAGTTTCCAAGAATATAGGTTTTTTGAATACATATTTCCACCAATAGGTAGATGGGATATGAGAACGTACTATATAGTCACTTGAGGATAATGTGTGATCTTGTATTCATATCTTTTGTGGGTCTTGAGAGAATCACTTGGATTTGGTGGAGTATTCCTATAATAATAGTATATTGGAAATGAGGCAGATGGCACCATTAGAGAAATTTTATCTTAGTCTATGAGGATCAATGATATGATGGATAGATGAAGGAGGGTCAATGTTTTTTGGACCAATTATTACGCAAGATATGTTATAATAGGTTCAAATAATTCATTTATTTTTGGCTATATCTCAAAGTAGATAAAATCTGTATGCTGATAGATGTTGATAAACCCTAGAGATTATAGAGGATGATCATGTATTCCATCGAGTTTCTCCATGACATGGTCAATATAGGATACATAGGTAGGGAAATTTGGAACCAAAATTTGTTGGACCATTTGAGGTGGTCAATTTAATTGGGCTACTAGTGTATATATTTCATCTTCTTTAGAAATATACTGTTATGCATAATTTTTTCCACGTTTCACAACTAAATAGGTATCACCCCAACCCTTCTCATTTTATGGAAGTGTATGATCTTGAGAATAATATATATGCGTCCTTTGAGGATCATCTAATATGTGTGGTGGAACACAATGATAATTGTTTTCAGGGAAATACTATGTTAATAGTTCATATATTATGGAAACATGGTCCTGTATAGGAGGAAACATGGGAAAGGGAAGCAGATATGAGGGCTCAATGGCCTATTATATTTTACTCAAAATATTATTAATGCATGGGAGTTAATCTCAAGGATGGTATGTTATAATGTGGTTAGATTTTATGATCACATATTTCTCTAGGTACGTTTCATTAATTGCTTTATAAGATCTTGGTGAGATGGGAATCTTCTAAAGAGGTTTGTGTTATTTAAAGTGGAAAATAAACTATAAAATAAATTGTGGAATATTTACATCTAATGTAATTGGATTATACATCATGTATTTTTTGAGTTTTTTCATAAAATAAATTTAATGTGATGGGTTTTCAGCGTATTCCATTAAAAATATTTTCCTGATGTATAATCATATTACACACTGTGTAAATGCACGACCTATTATTTTAAACATGTTTTGTGGCCAAATTATTTATTTTTTGGATAAACCTTGTTTTCTTTGATTTTATCCCCTCTTCAATGATTTTGGAGGCCCCCAGATATATTTCAAGCCTTCCCGACCTCCGTTCTTGGCGAATCTGATGGTAGACTGAAGAATTGCACCATTCTGATGTTTGTTTTATTTTTATTTAGATCTCTATATCTCTTTCGTAATAATTCAAGATTAAATAGGGATGTTTCTCCACTATTAAATCTAGATATAGATCTAATATTACCACACCATGATTTGTTTGATCTTGGAATTAGGATTTAGATCACAATCACATTCTTTGTTGCGTTCTTGGTTGATCTGCTTCAATTTATGGATTCTTTTGTTGTAGAGAGTTTGTCAACAAATTGAGTTAAGTGGTCTACTATTAAAATACCATAGTATTATTATTTATTACATGTATTTTATTTTAGTATTTATAGAGTTCTTTTACTGATTGGAATACCTAAAGTGAATTAATTAATTTGGTCAATTAATTAATTATATAGTAGGGTATTTGATTGAATAATGTAAATTGGGAATGTAAGATCATCATCTGTTGAATTAAATATCAAAGACTTAAGTTGTTTAATTGGGATAAATAATTGATAAATTAAATATCATATTACTTAATTTAGTTATTAATTATAATTAATAGTTGAGTTAATTATTAGGAAATTAAATTGTGAATTTGGAAGGAATTAATTGTCAAATAATTATTGGATGCTGAAATGTGAAATGATTAATCATTTTTCTACTTAATTAATGTATTTTTTTGTTTTAAATTAATTATTTAACTATACGATAGAATATATTTGATTTAATTAATTGGTGAATTAATTAATGGGTTAGATATGATAAATTAATTTTTTAATTAATTAATGGATGATTTTGAAAAGATTATTAATGTTGATTAATCATAATTGATGTGATTTTTTGATATGTTATTATACTGATATAGATTATTGGATGATAAATGGGTTGATATAAATTAAAATCTATTCCAATTACATATATATTCATGGTTGATAATTGGGGTGTTAGACATGAAAATCTATGCCAATGATATATATGCATGGTTGGTAGATGGGGTTCAAGACATGAAAATATACATTAATGATATATATGAATGGTTGTTAAATGGGATTCTAGATATGATAATCTACACCAATGTAATATATGTATGATTTACAATTTGAAGGCATGACATGACATTCTATGCCCATGATATACATGCATGGTTGATAAACATGGTACTCGACGTGGCGTTCTACACCCAAGACATTAGTATTAGTCTATGGTCTAATGTAGAGGTAATAAGGAAATTGATGTGACTTGTAAAATGTAATCCCATGTTATAAAATGAAATTAATATTGAATATGTAACATGGTTCTGACCTAGTATGGGAAGAAGAAGGTATTAAGATATGGGTTCCCTCAGGAACCCGATGTTTTATGTTGTTTATTAATGATTAATTGATAATGTGAAGAATGTATACTTATGCATTGTAATAGATTATTTATACAACTGCATACACAACTTATTTATAGTATTTTTTTATACACCACTGGTGGTGGCCTACTAAGTAGTACTCACACACTACTAAGGATACATGTTCGGTACCTGAATAAACTTAATTGTTGGAGGATAGGTTGAAGGAAAGGGACCAGTGTTAGATGAATGATTTTGGATTAGGGAAAGGTTGAGGGAACCATTCTTGGTTTGGGACCATTGGGAGTCATCAATATCCTTCTTTTGGAATTCCATTTAGACAACTTACACATACAGTAGCATGGAATTTTTTATACTTTAGTTTGGATATTATATCTCTTGATTTAATAGTCTTGATATATTGGAAGTGGTAATGGTCATATATATTCTTATTCTATTTTTTATAATTTTCACCAATGTTTACTCTGATAAAATATGTTATATTATCCCCATGATTGACTTATCATGCCACTGCTAGTAGTTGGAAACATCTAGCATACAAGGTGATGCACTTGAGGTTATGTGACTGATCAAATTAGGTCACCAATGAGTGGTTCCCGGGTTGGGACATTAAAATATTTCATATAATGATATTTAATATTTATTTTTTTTATTCATTCATAGTGGTTATGATTGATAAAATGAAATTCATTTAAGATATTTATGTTACAGTCAATTTTTAATCAATATTGTTTTTGATTATGTTTCTGATGATGAAATTTTTTTACATATCTATCTAGAATCAAATGAATTTTATTGTCCTATGGTTATTTATCATGATTAAATAATTTCGTATCATTTTACACTCTATAAGAAATCAATAGGATAAATGAATGATTTTTATGATAATAGACAAAATTTCTATGTTCGATGGAAAATATATTCCCCTTCATGTCCATGCTATTTAATAATTTCATTAATAATACTTCTAATATTCCCCTATGATTGTTTAAAATAATTATTACTATTTCATGAATGTATAAAAAATATTTTAAAATATTTCTTATTTTTACTTTCCAAATGAGGAACATTTAATTTTTAATTAAAATGTGAAAGGAATCATAGTTTTGATATAGAATACATTAACATACTTTTGAAACATCATTGCCACTCAATTTTTCTATTCTTACATCAAAAGTTCAAATGTTTTGGTCAAATAATTTTTTTCATTATTAATTGGGAAATTTTTAGAGTTTAGTAATGTGATTTTCATGGGAAAATTGTATTTTTCTCAGAAAATGTTATAAGTAATATTTTAAAGTCATTATCATATTACTTATGTTTTAATCATGATATGACACAATTATACCTAAAAATTTATTTTTTGGATGGTATATGATGATGATGATGATTCTAGGATGATTCTATGAAACAATTTTCTATAGAAACTGTTAGTTATTTAGTGATGAAATAATTATGAAACATGTTTCTATAACATGGGTATATCTATGATAAATTAATGATATGTTAATGAATAAAATTTATTCCCAATGATTTATGCTAGGAATATTTTTCTATGATATTTTGGTAAACATATTTATATTTTTACTAATGGGATGGGTGTTGTGAAATTAAATATCTCCCTAAATCATTAGTTAAATATGGATTTTTCTTGAGATAATAATTATTAAAATATAGAGAAAACATGATTTATTAAGAGACTTCATCAACTTCTATAGTTATAAGGGTGATCATTGACTATATATGTGATGAAATGGGGAGTGAACTAGATCAACTATGATATTTTGAGGTGTAAACTTTGAAAAATGATACAATGGAATGGGTAGTAAAGACCATACACTATGATAGTCTATGAAATAATCATTGGTTTTGTAAATTATTTTATATGATCATGTTAAAAAAATTAATGTTCTATGTCATTATTATTATATCAGGGTTCATGTTATTTTCTTTATTTTGGATTCATGTCTTATGAACCTGCAATATTTATTCCATGATTTATGCTAATGATCTATGATCTGGTGGGTATGGTTCTCAAATATTACATTCATTTTCCCATTAACCCTTTCTCATTTTTTGTTAAAATTATCATTTATATATCACGATTTTACACGTACTGAGCATATATTCTCACCCTTCCTTATTTCTATATTCCCTAGGTTATGAAGAAATGGTTTATATAGGGTATGAATTATAAGATTATGTTGTTGGAACATATTTTTTGGGATATTTTTAAGATATTTTGTGAAATTTGATGATTGTGTATATTGTCTCCGACGAAAATAAATATTGTTAGTCATCAGGTATGTATTTATATAATTTAATGAATATTCATCTATTAAGATATAATATCTATGTTTGAAAATATAGGTTTTTTAGGTTGGTATCATATGTGGTTCTAGTTGATCATTGAATAAATAGATTAGATAACTTTAGTGAAATTCATAGGGATAATTCTATGTATAGGATAATATACTAAGGTTTTTTAAGGTATATATTATGTGGATTTCCTATATTTCCTAGAAATAAGTCTCTGTATGGATACTCTAAGTGGATATGGTGTTAGAAGAGATACATATAGGTAAAATGACCATGAAATAGTTGGTCATGTATATCTCAACCACCATTTTTGTCCATATTTTGTGTGGGTGTGACATTACTGCACACAAGGTTTTATAATGTTGGGTAATATTCTTATGTTAATATAAATTTTCATTGGGAATCATTATCAATGAATTGTATAGATGATGATCATGGATTATATATAATAAACCAAATGATTCACATATTTAAAAAAAGGTGACATGATTTTGATGTCCTCTGAATAATATATCATGATTAAATGATGAGTCAATATGATTAATGTCCCCACTATGATTTTTATTTTTACATAATAGATTTAACAAAGGGGATTCTTGTTATTAATGAATATAAAGGATAATTGAATGACTTACCTCTTAGGAAACCAAATGAAATGTAATTTGAAATGTCAAACCATGTGATTATACCTAATCAGTTATCCTGTTGTGTGATTAACAACCTAAACATCAGTGAGATTCCTAACACACCTGATAAGATAAAATAATATTTTCCTAATAACATATAGGAAATAATATTTGTCTTATTACATGTCAAGAATTTTGGATGAAGAAATCAAGGGAAAATGTCAAATATTCGAGAAGAGGTTTTTGGTGTGGAAATGAAAGATATATAGAAAGTAATGTCTCAAGAAATTTTTAATTTTTAGTTTACCCATGGGATTTGAGTTTTTGTTTCCCTCTAGAATAATTAACTATTGAATATGTTGAATGTGTAATTAATGGGAAATTTAAAAAAAATCTGTTCTATGGGGGATGATCGAAAAGAGGATCAGAAATTGTGTAATTGTAATGTTATTGTTGTTGATGAGGAATAGATAAATATTCCATAAGCATAGGATGTAATGAGTAATAAGATGAAAAATCATTGTTAATGGCATAATAAGTAATTAGAAATATTGAAGGTTTTATATATTTATAATCAAAATTATGTTATATAATTATTATTATTTTTACTTATATAAGGGTTAGAATAATTAGGAAACATATAAAGATATTTATATAGTAGTTTTTATTTATATACATTCATAAATATTGTGAATAGTGTAGTGGACTTTGAAAATTCCTTTATTGGATACAATATATTTTTATAAAAAATGATTTATGTAATTATTACCCTTAATATATTCACAATGTTTAGGTAATAATTTCGAGCAGAGATAAATAAAAGAATGATATTGTTAAAGTAAATTGGATAGTATTAGTCACCTTAGAGTATATTAGTGATTTTATGATGATTTGTGTTATCTTTGAGTGAGTTTACGTCATTTTTATATTTATAGAATATATTATATGAACTATTGTTTTGTATAAGAAATTATGAATGAATTAAATTTTGGAATCATGTATGGGTTCATTGAGATTTCGTGTTACTTTTAATTATTACCATGGTCTAAAAGTATATATGTTCAAGGTATTCAATTGTTTTGGCCTTAAGATCTAATTTATATTGTTTGGGAAATTAATGATATGTTTTTTAAAAATTTGGTGACCTTCTTTATATATTTTTTCATAATTAAGTTAGTTAGAAATATTTTGTAATCTTTAAAGGTTAAAAAATTAAGGAATTATTTATGTTAAATCTTGGGTGATATTATTAAGGATATAGAGATTAATGTATAAATTATCAATATTTTAAAACAAGTATTAATTATTTTGGTATAGGTAGAAATATAGAGACGGGTGGAATGAAATTTCATTATTTGATGGATCTTGTGATCCGTTAAATGTTATTATTTGTGCTTCTTGAATAAATAATTCATCATAAATATTCTTTTCATATAATAAAATATGAGTGGAAATTTATAAAATCCCAACAAAATAGTGAAATAATGATTCTGAAATAGAAATAATTTATGTATGTATATCTTAATTAGTTCTCTATCAGGATAGTAAAATAATCCCTCAACACTAATTAAAATATCTTTAAATAAAATTTTTATAATTTTACATTAATTTTCAATTAATCTATTTTACTTTATACCATTATATAATTATTGTATTATTGTGATTATTTTATCTTCATCATTTTCTATATCGCATTCAATCAGTAATTTGATTCTAGTATTATCCTCCATGACTATATTTTATGTTACAACTAATTTTATACTTATCGTTGATTGCAATAATGATTTCTTTAAGGTGAACATTACTTTTTACACATTAACTATTCTAAAGGATGTTTTATTATCCCTATGTGGGTTGTTGGTCTATAATAAACTTATTTTAAAATATCTACCCATTGATGAAAAAATAAAATTTTGAGGGAGATATTTATTTAAATGGGTAAAATATAATTGCCAACAAACATAGTTAAAATAATAATAAGTTTGATATCATTCTTAATATTTAACATCACGCTTTTTTAGAATGGTAATATATTATAAATATATATATTATTATTTAAATGTGACTATTTTTAAAAATTATTTTATTGATGGGTTTGAATATGAGATAATAAATATTTGAAATAAATGAATAATGGTCTTACTGAATAAAAAATTCTTGATTAGTTATTGGGAAATAAGTTCAAATTTGTAGTGAAGTAATGTTATAAATTAAAATTGTATTTTCCTAAAAATAATGGTTTCCATTTATTTTTTGTTATGGTCGAATATAGGAAAACCTTCATAGAGGTGGTGAATTCTGTCTCCAATTTTTACTTCACTAATTTCATTACACCTCCACCTAGAAGGATAACTATGGAGGGAAGGATCTCACACATTTCATCGAATTAGGATGATGCTGAAGAATGTGTGAAGCTATCTAGGTTTTTTATCATTTCATGGGTTATTATACCCAAAGCTAAAAAAATATGGAAATTTAATGATCTTACAAAGAGGATGTCGAATCTATGTCATTTAAAAGACTCTAGAATGATGGCTATAGGGAGGTGTTATTACCATATAATCATTCCCTCTTATGAGTGAGAGTTTAAGTAATAAAGCATTGGGCCATTTCTCATGAATCCTAGGTTTCTAATAATACATTAGTGGGACAAGATAATTCATCTGAATATCATAATTTTTAATAATGTACTACTCTAGATTCAGATATGTATGTTGAATTTATTATACCAGAACCTATGTATTTTATGGGATATTTCCCAATGGGTTGGAATTCCCATTATGATGGATAGGAAAAAATATAATCTATGGTTAGGGAATTTTTAAAGACTGATGGTTTATGTTATATGGCTAGGACATTGGTGGAGGATGTAGCGATTACCAAGAGGGATGATAGCATGAATCTTTAAATTAAATTTGAGGGAAATCCCAAATTCTGTAGGAATAGTATGTTCTTTGGTCATATCTCTTATGAATGAAAAAGGGATAGTGATTGAACCTTCTTCAATGTGAGAGGGATTGATTATAGAGACCCTCTCTTTTAACACATTAACATTACATAAAATTTTTAGAATACCTAAAAATTATAAAAAAGGATTCCCAAAGGCCATAGTTGGTATTGTTTTTTTCTGAAAAAATGGAGACATAAACAATAAATCATATGTGTGATACATTATCTCCCACTAGGTTTTTCATCAATAACACCCTTCTTAGACACATCAAACATAATAGATATCATCACAACATGGGGATGGAAACATAAAAAATTGACCTCAAATGCTCAGTAAGGATAAATAAGGGATACATGTAAGAGAAAACATACAAATATTTGTATGATAATTTGATCATGAAAATAGAAGATTGTATCCCGTATATGAAAGATCATATACATGAATCAAGTCATAATTTTTTGTAGTTCATAAGATATCAATAAAAAGGAAGTAAAAGACATAATCCATGAAATAATAACATATAATCAAGACATGGAATTGTTGAAAACACATAAGAATGTAAATATTTATATAGTAGCCAAATAATTGCTACCAAGACCATCATAGTAGTATGGGTTCACTCCCCAAACCATTGTAGTATTCATGGTTCCTTCCCATGGCCATAATAGTAGCATGAGTTCACTCCTCACACCATATTATTGACATGGTTCATTCCCATGGCCATAATAGTAGTCATGTTTCACTCCCAAGACCATATTAGTTTATCTAATGAGATATAAAACATTACCCAATGTATTAAAGGGAGTTACAGGCCCCACCTATCAACTAATTAAATCATACACACATATACCACAAGTTCATAAATAATCATATCATTACCCAGGAAATAAAATGGGAATCATAAAAATGTAGAAATGTCATAATGTGTGGTAATATATAGTTTTTATAATCATTTAATCACAAAAAAACCTGTAAAAATAAGTGGGTTTCAAAATCATAGAGTCTGTGAAAGGGAAACAGGTTTCATAAGATCATATTATAATAAAAAATTCATTTTAGAGAAACAACATGAATAGAAAAATTGAATAATTTCCCCATAGAGGCATGAGTAACACCAATGGATGTAATCATAGATAGGAAATAATTTTTAAACATAATTTAGAAATAGTTTTTGAGGAAAATATCCTTTCTTCTTTGAAAAAATGACTTTCATTACATAAAACCTTATGAAAACCATATTCTTTGAAATAGATTTGAAAATATAAACATGAATTCATAGAAAAAAATAAAAAAAATTTGAAAATAATTTTATTTTAAAATAACCCTCAATTATATTTTTAAAACTTTTTAAAAAAAATTAAAAACATTTTGAAAACATTGTTTTTTAATTATAATATATTTCCGACTAAAGAGAGAGATAATCGTATTTTACTAAAAACATTATCCTAAGTACCAAAGAGTGAAAAATAGTACTAAAAATGATGATATACTTTAAAAATATAGTATAAGTAAACTCTTTAATATTCCTGAGATATGGATCATAATATTTCATCAATGTAAGCATAAACATAAATAATCTCAGAAAGCGATGTGATTGTCTCAGTAGAAACTTTTAACTTGGTAAATTGGAATCATACTCTCCATGTAAGGAAATGAAATTAAAAGTAGCTTAATATATCCTGGAAATAATTATATTCATTATATAACATGTATAATTTAATTATATACACCTAAAAAAGATTTTAGGTTCATAAAAAAACATGGGTCTCAAAGATGTAAAATTGAGAATTTTTTTTTACTGATTTGCTTTCTTTTGAAAGTTAAACCCCCTGAAAAAAGGATCATATAATGGATTTGTGAAAGCCAATAAATTTATGTACAATATACATATAATACCATCATGGTTACTACATTAACCCCACAAAAATAAAGAGTGGTGAACATAGCTTGTATCTCACTGAAATTAAAAGTTAGATGAAATCCCTTTACTTTGTGTATTGACTCTCTCTGTACTCATATAAGATTAATTTATAATAAATATATGTTTATTATAAATATTATAAAAAATACTATTATTATACATAAAACAATATATTGTCTGATTATGACCTTATATTACCTGCTTGATACCGATCTTATGTTGAACATACACTTCAGGTAAAATTCGCTTTGTTCTTCGCATGTGCATTAATTTGATATATTTTTTATCCTTATACTTATATCCTGATTACAATACATAAAAAATGATATAAATATAATTTATATGCATTATATTTGTATAATAATAATCTTTATAATATATTAGTATGAAATAGAATACACCATTCCTGGAGATGGTAAGTCGTACGTATCAATGAAAATTGTTTCTGTCTTTATTACTATATTAAAAGAATGTATTTAAAAGAAATATGTATATATATGTATATATATATATGTATATATATTAATTTCATTAGCATTTATATATCATATATATCATATAAGTTCACTATAGTTGTCCTTAATACATTCAATTTGGTGTGTGAATGAACCGCATCTCTTGGAGGGGGCGGTGGTCCACACTTCCTCAAATGAGATTATCGTATTAAAACCATGTGGAATGTAAAGATATGTATTCAATAAAAATAATAAATAATATTAAATATATAAAAAATAAAATTTCATACATATAAAAATAGATTTTCCATCATAATGTCCATCATGATTGGTAGTAAAATTAAATTGAACAATCATCGTTTTGTGAGGTAGTTATCCTCCACACCCAAAACCAATATGTTTGATATCCATTAGAAGGAGGTGTGGGTAAGTGTAGGTCAAACCCTTAGCATAAAAACATCTTATAATATTTTGGAAAATAGTTTTTTAACAAAATAATGGAATAAAGATAATTTATGGTGTGAATAAGAAAATTATATGAAAGGAGCCTAAGATAAGATGTTATCTCTTAATCGGGTAACTCCATTTCGTTTATGAAAAAAGGATTCCATGATAATATTTTTGAACGAAGGGAGTCCATAAATTTGAATTTAGGATTTTTGGGAGGCTAATTGGTAAAATATTTTTCGAACATAAAAGGTTTGAGAGATTTGGGGAATGATTATAGGTGGTGGCCTTCTGTAAGGAAGAAAAAGTTGTCACATTGACTTTTTAGAGACAATTTTGGTGTGCACATGTTCTTACCTAAAATAAGTCATAAAAAAGAAAAACAAACCAACAATTGAAGGTTTATGGAAACCCTATGGACATAATATAGTTGTTTGATAAGTGTACTGTTCATTTGGGCCCTTAAATTTACGGTTTAGTCACTAATTAAGTTTAATTTGGCCTTAAATTTTGTGATTAATTTTAATAAATGTTACTAGTCATTTTGGTCAAAATTTAACATGGTCTTATTAGATGATAAATTATTTATTAAATAAAATCGTTTCTGTTGGATTTTTAAAATTTAATTTACAGAAGAATCAAAATTAAGATTACTACTAATCCAATAGATGGTAGGAAATAACGGGGTTTTAATGTAGGAAAAAGTTTAAAATTATGGTAGTATTTTATATTCAGTTTTAGATTTAAATTAATTATAATAAATAAATTTTTTATATAAATTAAATATTTAACTAATTTTACCATAAAAAATATTTATAACATCATTTATCAATTATAATTAATTAGAAAAAGGCAATTTTTAACAAAAAATGGTATTTTCACTCTTCATCAAAAAATGAAATTTCTCAAAAATATCCCAAAAATTAACGCTAGGATAATTTTAATTTTCTAAAATAAAAAATTATTATTATTTTATAAAATAAAATTTCTAAATATTTTTAAAAATACATTAATTATTAGAAGCTGTTTATTCGAGAAAAGAATGTTTTGAAACATTGAAGGACTTTACAAAAAATCATATCTTTCATTTTCAATAAATATTATTTAAATAAAACAATTTTAGGAAAATTAAAAACTCATTTAAATATTTTTAAAGACTGTGTTATAATTATCTCCATTAAATTATACCAATAATAATATATGTTTCATATATACTTAATGTTGAGTGTATCGTACGCCAAGTCAGTGTTGCGTGTAACGTAAACCAAGATGGTGTTGCGTTTAATGTACGCCAAGTTGGTGTTTCATGTAATGTATGAATATTAGGTGTTGTTTGTAAAAAAATCTTTGACACAGTTTATTGAAAGATATAAATGAAATTTTATAATTATTAGAGAAATTTATGCCCATAAATACTCATGGTGTTACATTCTACCCCCCTTAAAATGAATTTCACCCATAGAATTCAACAATTGGATAAAAAAATGAGGATACTTATGCTTCATAATATCCTCATGTTCCCATGTAGCTTCCTCTAAATTTTGAATTTTTCACCTAACATTGACCGGGTCATGGTTGTGTTTTGTAGAACCATTTCTGATCAGTCCATAATTTCAATTGGTTGTTCCTTATAAGAAAGATCCCGCTCCAGCAGTATGGCCTTTGAGTTTAGTGCATGTGAAGGGTAAGGTATGTACTTCTTTAGGAAATATAAATGGAACATATCATGGACTTGAGAGATATTTAGAGGAAGGTCCATGTGATAGGCTACAGTCTTGATAAGATCAATAATTTCTATGGGGCTTGTATACCTAAGTATTAGTTACCATTTCTTCCTGAATCTCATAACATTCTTCTAGAGTGAGATTTATAGAAACACCTTTTCAGTAAAATAAAATTCTAGATCCATCTTATAGTTATGAGCTAATTTTTTTTTCAACTTCGAGATAACTTGATATTCTACTGAACAGTTCTAACATTCTTGAACATTTTTTCAGTGATCTCAAGTCCTAATAGATTTCTTTATCCAACCTCATCCTAGTATATTGGGGATATACTATTCTTCTCATAAAGGTTTTCATAAGGTGGCATTTAAAATCCTTATTGAATGCTATTATTATAAGAAAACTCAACTAGATGAAGGTGTTGATCCCAACCACCATTGAAATCTAGAGAACAAGATCTCAACATATCATCTAGAATTTGAATTTTTCTTTTAGACTAGCCACTTGTTTAAGGATGATAAGTAGTGCTAAAAAAAATTTCATATCAAGTGATTTATAAATACTTAACAAAAACATGGAGGTAAACCTTGGTTCCCAATCTGATACAATTTAATGTTGTACTCTATGCATCCTTACTACTTTCTTAATGTACATTCGAAAAATTTGATCAAAACAGAAATATTATCTAATGGTAATAAAGTGTTCTGACTTATTATATCGATCAACTACCACCCATTTATCATTAATCCTTTTAGTGGTTTTGGGTAGTCCAATGAAAAAATCCATCGTGATATTCTCCCATTTTCAATCTTGTATTAGTAATGGATGAAACATACCTTTATACTTTTTTGTTTCATTATTAATTTTATGGAATACTAAACAACAAGATACAAAGTCCATGATATATCTCTTCATATAATCCCACCAAAAGTATCCTTTTAATTCCCAATACATCTTCGTACTTCCATGATGAATAAAGAATGAAGATCTATGAGCTTCTTTTAATATATCCTTCTTAAAATATTGCATTGAAGGAACACATACACCATTCCTGAACTATATCATTTCATCCTGATCAAGGTTTAACTCAGTAACATTTCTAACCTACTTTTTTAGTTTTTCATTTTTCTTCTAGGCCTCCTTAATCTTCACATGGATAGAGATTTGAACATTCATTTGAGAAATATAATATTTTTTCCCTTACTTCAGGATTTCAAGATCAATCCTTTGAAAATATTTAAATATTATATCTTTTTTTATCCTCATCACAGATAAGCTATCATGATCTCTTCAATTCAAAGCATCGTCCACCTTTTTCACATTACCAGTGTAGTAATGTATTGAGAAAACATAATCCTCTATCAACTATAACCGTCTTCTCTAGTTAATGTTCAACTCCTTCTATGTGAATTTCTATTTCAGAATTTTATGATCAGTATGTATATCACATTTTTTCCACAAAGATAATGCATTTATATCATTAATGAAAAAATTGCCTACGTTAACTCCAAATCATGAGTTGGGTAATTTTTCTCATGAATAGTTAACTATAATGAGGCATAGTCTACAACCATGTTATTTTTTAATAAGAAAACATCATATTCCATTCTTGGATCCATCAGTATTAATGAAAAACCCTTCTCCACTACTAAGTAATATAAGCACAGGTGCACTGTCCAAACTTTTTTTTAGTTCGTAGAAATTTTCCCCACATTCTTCTTTCCAGAGGATCTTAATACCCTTCCAAGTTAACATGGTTAGAGGATTAGACAGTCATGAGAAAACCTCCACAACCCATTAATAATATTTAGTTAAACTGAGAAATCTATGAATCTCAGTCACTGTGGTTGGTCTGGACTATCTTTTAATAGCCTCTACCTTCAACGGATCTACTATTATACTATCTTTTGATATTATGTGACCTAAAAATACAATCTTTTTCATCCAAAATTAACACTTTGTAAATTTTTCATATAACGTATCCTTCCTTATGGCCTTTATTAGAATTCTCATGTGATCTTCATGCTCCCCCTTTCTCTTAGAATAGAAAAGAATATCATTTATAATAACTACCACAAACTGGTCAAGGTAATCTATAAATACTGTATTAATTAAATCCATGATGATTGTAGAGGAATTAGTAAGACCAAAATAAATCACTATGAATTCATAGTTACCATACCTTATACAGAATTTTGCCTTGGGTATATAATCATTATTGACCCTCAATTGATGATATCTAGAATGAAGTTCAGTCTTGTAAGAGTACTGATCTCCATGCATTTGATCAAACAAGTCATCAATATGGGGAAAAGGGTATTTCTTCATGATTGTGATCTTGTTCAACTATTGATAATCAATGTATATTCCTACTAATCCATCATTATTTTTCACAAATGGAACCGATGAACCCCAATGTGACACACTTGGAAAAATTAATCCCTTATAAATGTTTTGCTGGGGTTGTTTCTTTATTTCTCACAAATCAGTTGGGGCCATTCTTTAATGATTCACTAAAATTGGTGTGGAACTAGTTATAAGTTCTATTGAGAACTAAAATTCACATTTTGGTGGAAGATTAGGCTACCATTTGGGAAATACATCCAAAAAATCTAGAACATTCGGAATATAAATGATGTTGATCTTCAGGCCAACCATTTGAGAGAAACACACCTTTTTAATGGAAATTAAGACACATATAGTGGATGTAATTTCTAAATGAAGTCCAAACTTATTGTTATAGTAATTTATGATCATAGGATTTTTTTAAATATTGAACATAAAATCTATTCCTTGACAATTTATGTGGGATTTATGGAGTGAAATTCAATCGATTCCTAGGATGACATAAAATTTACCTAAAGTAATAAAGAAAATATTTGTAGGAAGCACATTCCCACAAACATCAACCAGATAGGAATCACAAACTTGAGATGGAATCATTGTACAATTAGGTTTATCACTGCTAATTCAAACTCTAATTATTTTAGAGGAATATTGACACCCTTATAAAATTATTTAGATATGAAGGAGAGGGTTGATCTAGAATCAAATATGACATTAGAAATTCTAGAGTGGATGGTATTTGTACCTTTCATCATGTCGTTATCGCATACCTCATTAGATATAGTAATTCAATGAGATTTCTCATTTTCTCTCAGCATAAGATGTTCCGGATGTCGATCATCAACACTAACTCATGGGTTTGGGTAGTAGATTGCATAATGACTATTCACCTTACACTTGTGGAACTGAATCATGGGAGGTTCATTCTGTCCAGCTATTTCTCTATTATCCTTTTAAGCCAAATTCTTCCCATCACTCCGACTATCAATTACCTGATGGCCTTCCTTTCCACACATAAAAAATTTATTAAACCCCCTAAGTCAGTTTACTATTTGATTATTCCCACACTTTGAGCATAAATCAAAGTTCATCTTCCATTCTACATGGTTTTTAGAGTTTCCTTTAAACTCCATCTTCCTCTTGTTAATAATCCATGAGACTGATTCATGACTCCTACCTCCATTTTAACCATGTTTGAACAATGAACAATATCTTCATAGCTACTAAAGTCTATTATGGCCAATGTCCTTTTGAGAATTGGTTTTAATGAACCAATGAAACTATCAACCTTACATTTAGGTTGGATGATAATTCCCAAAGAATACCTCACAAGTCTCATGAAATTATCCTCGTAGATACCAACAGACTCATCATCCCATTGATTCAACTCAAGAAAATATTTTCCCATATTTTTATAAAGAATTAGAAGAATGTAATTATTGAAAAATAGTTTATTGAACTCATCCCAAACCATGGATTCAATCTCATCATGATATTGTGTAATCTTCAATAGATTCCACCACTAATCTTTTATGCCTTCTAACTGATAAATAGAAAAAACTAATTATCTCATGCTCTGAACACTGAATAATGGAGAATATCATTTTAGTGGTACTAATCCATTGTTAAAAAACATGTTCATTCAGTTACCCTCTGAAAGAATTTGGAAATTAAACCATAAAAGAATCAACATAATGTTTTTCCCTTCTTTTCTCAATTGGAATTCCACCATGATTAATAGCTTTAGAAATAAATGTGAGCATAGAAACAATAATTTTCATTCCAACTCCCATAGAATTCGGTTTTTCATGAGGACAATGGTTTCATTTTCCATCACAATCACCATTAACATGGTACCTTCGGGTTCCATCCATTTACTAAAACCAAAATCATTGAGTAAGAAACTATTATCATAATGAGGAATTATATAATCATGAAAAATAACTTATAGGTTGTCTAACATATGAAAACATCCTTAATAAATTACAAATTAGGTTTATATGATGTTATTGATATCCCAAATATATTTAAATACATCATAATTGTTTGTGAAGAGTTTTTGAATTCCAAAAGAATATCCCCTAGGAGTGTCAAAACAGGTGTGCAACAAGGCCCATTATCATGTACCAAATTTCCCTAAGTTAAGACCAGAACATCATGTTGGAGTTGTTACCCATAAGTACATTTTTTACAATGATACATCCACTTATAGTATCTATATATGGATTTATTTCTAGGAAACTACTCACTATAAACTTCACCAAAATTTGAATACATTTTCCTATGCTTTAGCCAATCCTTAGACTTATCTATTAGACATGTCCTTAGGGTTCTCAATAACGTTTTCTCATCCTTGCTTCCAATGGTTAAATATACATTCTATCTGATACCAACTATTTTGAAACTATATTTTAAAACATTAACTTTACGTACCATTTTAGAAATACTTAAATTTTATTCAATTATATTCCCAAAGACTGTAGTTGGTATAATGACTTTGAAAACATGGAAACATAAACACTAAAAAATGTGAACTAAATTATCTCCCAATAGGTTCTTATAGACAATCACCCTTCTTAAAAACTTTAAAATAATACAAATATTCAAAACCAAGGTAAGGAAGCATAAAAATGGGTGAGATCAAATTCATAGTAATGGTAAATAAGGGAGACATGTAAGCACAAACCTGAGCATAAGGGTATGAGAATGTGATCATGAAATTTGAATATCATACCCAAGATTTCAAATAACATATACATGAATAATGTCATAATGCTTGGAATTTTAGAACACGTGAATAAAAATAAAGTAAAGGACATAATCCATAAAATATTAACATAAGAATAAGAAACAGAATTGTGGGAAACACAGAAGAGTGTAATAATTTCCATAGAATCCAAGTCATTTCTTTGATAACAATATTAGTAGTATGGTTTACTCCCGATACCATCATTGTGGTCATGGATCACTCCCATGGCCATCATAGTAGTCAAGGATCCCTTACAAGACTATCATTGTTTATTTCAAGAGATATAAAACATTACCCAATGATTTTTAGGGAGATATAGGTACTACTCTTCACATGATAAAATCATAGAAATATTTTCCATAAGATCATAAATAAATATATCATAACCAATGAAATGAAATTGGCATTGTAAACATTTAAACATATCATAAACTATGGAAAGAGTCAGGTTTCATAATCATTTCATAATAAACAAAACCCTTCAAAAGAATTTTATTTCAATATCATGTAACCCATGAAAGATAAATGATTTTCATAACATAATTCCATAAATAAAAAATAAATTCATAGAAATAATATTAATGGAATAAATTGAATAATTTCTCCACAAAGACATGAATAACACTAATAGATGTTATATTGTATGGGAAATATGTTTTGAAAGATATTTCAGAAACATTTCTTGAAGAAAATATCCTTTCTTATTTGACGCATGAGTTTTATTACATAAATCCTTTTGAAAACCATTTTATTGGAAAATAACATTGAAAACAAATACATGAATCTTTGAAAAAAATATAACATTTTAAAAAAACATTTTCCTTGAAATTTATATTCCAGTATCTTTGGAAAACATTTTTTAAAATTTTTTTCAAGACATTTTTAATTCATGGAAGTTTGAATGTAATAGATATCTGACTGAAGAGAGAGATTGTCATATTTTACTAAAACATAATCCTATGTACCAAATAGTGGAAGAATGGTATTAAAAATGAGGATATCTTTAATAAACATAGGATAAGGAAACTTCATAATACTCTTGAGACATGGATCATAGAATTTCATCAAAGGATGTATAAAAATAAACAATCTCGTAAATCAATGTGATTATCTCAATAAACTCCTATAACTTAGTAATTTTGAATCTTAATCTACATGTAATAAAAAGAAATTACACGAATCATAATATATAAAGAAAATAATAAGATTCATGATATTTCATATAAAATTTAATTATATACACCATGAAAAATATTTTAGGTGCATAACAAAACATGAGTCTCAACAATGGAAAATTGAGACAAAACTATTTTACCGATTAGGTAACTTTTGAACGTTAAAACCCATGAAAGAAGGATCATATAATGGATATTTTAATATACATAAATTTATGTAAAATATATATATAATACAATCATGTTCAGTACATTAAACACAAAAAAGGAAAACGTGGCAAACATAGCTTGTATATCACCGAAATTAAAAGTGAGATGAAATCATCTTACCTTATGTCTTGACTTCCTTCGTACACGTAAAACATAACTATATAATAAATATATATTTATTATAAATGTTTTAAAAAAATTATTATATGTAAAACCATATATTTTTTTATTATGACCTTATATTACCCACTTGTTAATGATTCTATGGCAATGTTTCATATTGGGTAAAACTTTCTTTTTTCTTCGCATGTGTCTTAATTTGTATTATCCCTAGTCCTTAAACTTATATCATGATTAGAGATATAAAATAATGATATAAATATAAGTTATCTAAATTGTATTTTTACAATAATATTATATATAATATTGGACTATAAGATGTAATGCACCATTCATGGAGACAGTAAGTCGTACGTTCTCCTGAACGTTGTTTCCAACATTACAGTCATATTTAAAGAAAGAATTTAAATGAACTATGAATATATATATGTATAATTAATCCAATAGAATTAATATATATTACATCTCATATATGTTTACTATAATCATCCTCAATACATTCCATCCAGTGTGTGAACAAATCACATCGCTTTGAGGGGGCGGTAGTCCACACTTCCTCAAGAGAGATTATCATATTAACAACAAATGGAAAGTAAAGATATGTACATTATAAAAGGAAAATGAGTCTTAAAGGAATGATAAATAAATTATATTGCATATATAAATATAATTTCCATTATAATGGCCACCATCATTTCTGGTAAATGAAAAATAAACAATCTTCGTTTTGTGAGGCAGTAATTCTCCATACACAGAAACAGTATGTTCGATATCCATTATACGGTGGTGTGTATAAGTGTTGGTAGAAAAATTTTGAGAAAAACATCCTAGTATAATTATGATACTCTTTTTATGACATAAGAATGTAATAATGAGATTGGAGGGGGTGAAGAAGGAAAATAAGGGAAAGGGGCTTGAGAGAAGACGTTTCATATAAATCGGGTAACTCCTTTTGGTTTATGCCAAAAGGATTCCTTGAGAAGAATTATGATAAAATGGAGGATTCAAGGTCAAAGAGGGAATTTTTGTTAGTATAATTGGGTATATCATGGACAAACATAAAAGGTTTGAGATTTGTGATTAATGGGTAGAGGTAGTGGCCTTTTACAGAGATGGAAAATGACTCAATTAGAATTTTTAGAAACAAGTTAGGTGTGAACTTGTTCGTACCAAAAAAATGTTATACCAAACCAATAAAACTAAAGAATGTAAGTTTAATTGAAGAAATATTGAATGAAAATGGGTTTTTACACGTGTATTTTTCATTTGGTTCATCAATTTTACAGTTCAGTCCCAAATTAATCTTAATTTCACCTTAACTATTGTGATTAATTTTAATCATTTTTACTAATCATTTTGCTCAAAAATTAACATTGTATTATTAGACTATAAATATTACACTGAATAAAGTGGTGTATGTTGGATTTTTAAATTAAATTCATAGAATCTTAAAAATTAATATTATTGATAATCCCATATGTGGGACGAAATAACGGGATTTTATAGTAGGAAAAAGGTCCAAAGTTTTTTAGGATTTGTTTATTCAGTTTCAAAGTGAAATTGATAATAATGAATTAAATTTTTTTAATAGATGTAATATTTATCTAATATGACCATAAAAACATTTATACTATCATTTAACGTTAATAATTTTTTATAAAAAATGGAAATTTTTAACTAAAAAGTATTATTTTTCACTATTTATAAAAAAATGACGATTCTTAGAAAAATCTCAAAAATTCACACTTGGTTAATTTTGACGTTCTAAATTAAAAATTTTATTTTATTTTATCAATTTAAATTTATAAATGTGTCTAAAATTTCATTCATTATTATAAGAGGTTTATTCGAGAAAATGATGTTTTTAAACGTAGAAGGACTTTACCAAAAAAACATATATTTCATTATCAATGTGTTTTATGTATATAAAACAATTTTAGAAAATATTAATATTCATAAAACAATGTTTAACATCTAGGTTATAATTTTATCCTTTAAATTATATAAATAAAAAGATATGTTTTCATGAAACTCAATGTTACGTGTATCGTACACCAAGTCAGTGTTGCGTGTAACAAACATCAATTAGTTGTTATATGTAAAAGGAACCTTTTACTTAGTGTATTTCTAGTCAAAAATAAAAATAAAAATTTATTCAAAATAAATAGTTCCACAAAAACTCAGGATGTTACAATGATGATGCCTCTTGGTGAATAATGAAAGGAAAATGCAGGGATTTTACTTTAAAAACATTATTTACATGGGTGGAAGTACCTCTAATGGTGGTTTGGTTTTGGATGGTATGTATTCTAAAATACCATATACTAATGGTGATCTAGTTTCAAATCCTCCTTCATCTTATTTGAATGAGTTAGTTAGGAAAAATTCAATTGTTAACACCAAAAATACAGCAGATCTTGAAATCCCTCAAGGATAGATTCTTGACATGGGTCTATCCCTATTAATAATTTCAGTGGTCTAGTACCTTCTAATGGGAGTAAACAATATGATAAAGTTTTTCTGAATAATATTGAGTAATCTCTTCATCATGTTTTCCATGATTCTGAATATCCTCCTACTTTGACACAACCATCCCTCTCATAGAGGACTAATTGGTTGTTGAATTTAATTGGTTAGATTAATGATAGTTCTATGGATAGGAAACTTGATTATATACACACGGATGGAAAAAATACCAGGGTACACACTAAAATATTCTTAATATATGGTGATTCTTAGAGTTCCTTACAAGAAATACATGATTCTGGGATTCCACTATCGGTGCGTGAGTCTTTTGAGGTACCTGTGGGTGAGTGGGAGGCTATTGTATCTCCCCACGAGTCACCTAATTCTAATGAGAAGTCTTATACGAAAAAACCACTTGATTTGGCTCAGGAATCGATAATATCATGTCCTCAATGGGAGGTTTCTCATCCAAACATGAGTAATGAGTCTACCCCTCAAACTGAAATTGATAAGACTGTCAAGGCTTTATCCCATATGGTTCATGACCACGTAAGAACAGATGGATCATTAAAGGAATTAATTCCTATATCTGATAACGAGAATAAAAATTTTTCTAAACCTAATGTATGAAACCAAGATAGTCAATTCATATAGAATAATCCAAACAAGGATACTATAAGGTCCTCTCAAGGGAGTAGTGATCCCAGTAGCATGCTATTCAGAAAAAAAAATTCACCTTTAATTGTCACCGTCTAGGGATATGACTCTGAAGATCCCAAACCTACTAAGCAGGCCATAGTCCCTTCAAACCCTAAGGTTATGACACTAGCTATGGATTCAGTTTAAAATAAGGGTGGTTAAAAAAAATTAAATTTCCTTCTAGTGTAAAGAAGTAAAAAAGGAACAAGGAAGAGAATACAAAGTTCCTTGGGATCCTACTAATGAGTAAAGACCTATGAAAATGATCAAAACCCTTCATTAATGAACCTTTTATATTGGAACATTCAATTTCATGGGAACATCACAAATTCAAATTCCCTTTAACATTATAAAATGTCATATAAGCTTATGTTGATCATTATTTTAGAACCTAAAATTTATTTTGAAAAAATGGAAGTATTTTAAGTGTATATCCCTTGGTTATCAATTTATTTCTCAAAACTGTCATGATCATAACATGGATTAAATTTTGGTTTTTCATATGTGTATACAGGTTACCTACTATATGAGGAGAGAATAATATATTTTTGTCTCCAACATCAATCAAGGATGAAATAGAGAGTCTTCTTTTTTGTATTCCTCCTCATCCTATATCATACGAGAGGATGTTTGGAATGATCTGGAAGCATTTTCTAGAAATAGTTTTAACAAATATATGGTAATGGGTAATTTCTATGTTGTCTTGAAACCTGAAGAAAATGTTAGACTGAAATTAAATAGATTATCCTCTTTAGAATTCATTTCCTTTTTTGATCAATGTCATCATGCTGAAATATCACTTATAGGGTTTGATTTTACATGGTGAATGTATACTCTTTTTGGAAGAAATTTAAGTAAACATTAAAGATTTTATGTTTAGATGGATGGTGAGAGTGCAGATTATAGTGTCTGTGGGAATAAGTTACCAAAGAATCACTTAAATCACAACCCCATTTTTATTGACCTGTCCTTTTAAATTTTCATATATGTACTCATTCCCTTTCATTTTAATAATGGGTGGTTTGTGACTCCTTGATGGATGGAAGTGATTATTGAGACTTGGAGGCCTATTCAACATAGAATCCCTCTTTATATTTTTGTTATAAAACTCAAGGTTGTTAAAATTATTTTAATGTATTGGAGAGGTAATTATTTTTTTAAACATGATCTTGATGTTAAAGAAGCGGAAGAAAACATGGAAAGCTGTCAAATTAAAAATCAACACCTAAGAAACCCCTAAAAGGAGGACTTCCAGTCCCATTCAATGTTGGATGATATCTTAACTATGAAGGAAAGTCTGGATCATAATCATATGAATGTAAAATAGTTTTATGTATAGTCAGGGGAACTCCAAAGGTTTCTATATAAAGTACAAGGAAAAAACGATTAAGATAGGTTTGATGGAAAATAATATTGATGGATTCCTTTACACGTCTGAATGTGAGATTTCAAATATAGTGGTGAATCACATTACTAGTCTATACTCCTGTAATGATGTGGATATAACATAAGAGATTATTGATAATAGTATCCCCTATATTGAGGAACACAAGAACCTTGTTGTTATAATGCCCCCTTCAGAGGAGGAAATTATAAAGAAAGCCTATTTTCTATAATATGGAATGTGTTTTTGAACCAAATGTCTTCACCAACAAAGTATTTTTGTTTTATTGGGATATTATGCAAGATGATATAAAAATGAAGTCAATGAATTTATTACATAGGCCTATAATGCCATATGGTTTTAACTCTAACTTCATTGATTTAATTTCTAAGAAGGAGATTGCTCTTTATTAATTCTTGTTTGTGGATATTGTTTGAACCACTCCAAATATCATTAGTAAAATAATAATGATTGGATTAAGGAATTTCCTCAAGGAAAATATTTCCCATAATCATTTTAGGTTTATTCCCTATAGTAATACTCATAATTTTCCATTTACTAAATCATAAAGAATCATCCAAATGAAAAGGAATAAAATATTAGGTAACTTTTCACTCAAATTGACATTTCCAAATCATTTGACACATTAATATGGTGCTTCCTCAATGGCATAATTAGGTGGTTTGGATTATCAAGTTAAATAATATAATTCATTAGTATAATTTTCAGATCGTCAAGGATATCCATTTTTATCAATGGCTCTCCCATGGGAAACGTTCATTGCACTAGATGAGTTTGAAAAGGTTATCCACTATTTGGGATTAGTTTCCATTTATGAAGAATATTTGAGTAGATTAATTAATGTTCTCTCCCAAGATGTCTTATTCATATAGATCCATGTTGGAAGAGTTAAAATCATCACATCTCACTTATTACATGTTAATGAAATATTCGTATTTGGGAAATCCTCAATGAACACTATCTCTAGAATCAAGTCCATTTTCTTACATAATGAGGTAGTAGTTGTACAACTCCTAAATGTTAATAAATCATTCATTTTTTTGATGGAATCATTGTAGGAAAAAATAGGATAACTTGGACCATTGGACTTAATAAGGGTTCCCTTACCATCACTTATCATCAGGTCCCACTTTTTTATGGTAAGTGGAGGAGGCCATATCTTGATGAAATATATTCAGTAAATATTAATGAAATTGTCATATGGAAAAGAAAGCGATGTCTCCATATGGGAGAGTGTGCCTCCTTAACTCGGTGACTTTTTCAAAAAAAAATTATTCCATCTCACTCTATGGAGGGCCTAGAAGTTTTCTAATTGAATTCTAATGCATGATGAGGAACATAATCTAGGAAAGATCTATTAATAAAAAAATATGATCACCATCTCTTGGAAATATTGCACTGAACTAGTTGAGTAGGGAGGCATAAAAATCAAGGTTATTAGGATTTTCAATGATGGACCTATAAATAAGGTCACATGGAATCTCCTAACCTCGATTGACTCATCTATTGACTTTTATCATGCAAGCTGAAAATGAATCTTCAAAATAGTTGTCAACACAATTTTTTGTCGACTTTGTGGACTTATCATATGCATTATTTCAATGAAATTATTCTAAACTTAATATGTATTGTGAACAAAGAATCTAATAATAATTCTTGGAGAAATATTTATCCTGATAGTCTTTTAAACATGGGTGGCATACCCACTAACCTGCAAGACCTGTCTATGGCTGATTTTTTGGTTCACAGAGATAACCTTGATGTAATGGTGGATCATTATGCCAATATGAAAATTCAAACATACTATTTCTTGGGTATTTTTTTCTCAACTAGAATCCCAATAGTATTGGCCACTTCAATACTAAATATTTCTATAATATTCATTTCAATGGTTATTCCTGAGAACCTTCCTGGATTCTAAAATTCAATGTTATATTTTTTATAACCTCTATGCTCCTCCTACTCTAGATAATATGGAGGAACATGTTTCCCATGCCTGATCAACTGACGAAGGTCGGCCAATGCATTGTATTTTCACGTCATTTATGCTTAAATTATTCTAAAAATGTCCATAAATTATTCATCCCCTTCTCTTTTGCTCAAAAAATATGGAGCTACATTGGTGATATCTTTTTCATTGATTTATGATATCACTAGCAGCATGAAGATTTGATTCTCAGTATCACTAAATTTGGATGGAGTGCACGGATTTAGAATTTGATGATTTTTGTTATAGCAGTTGCATTACACGCTATTTATATGGCTAGAAATGAGGTCCTATTAGAAAACAAGTCTTCATATACTTATGTTGGTTCATTGTGGATTCATAGAGACTTACATGTTGTTGCTTCCATAAAAGTTGGTGACATAGATAGATCCTTCTCGTACTTTCAGAAACTTTGGTTGTTGGGAATTTCAGGTAGTCTGAAGAATCCACTTATGATCAAGTATATACTATATATTACTCCTATTTTTTACGTAAATAAAAATTAATTTTGATGGATATTAATTGTGATCGTTATTATGATTGGGTTGTGATGGTTTCCTCTGCATGCACCATGGCTTTTCTAAAGAATATTTTCATCATTTCACTGGGATGGTAATCACATATGATGTTGAACTATGAGCCATTAGTTATGTTGTCATGCATGTTGTTTATCAAAGTCGGTATAAACTATGAATTGAATCTAACTCTGAACTTGTTGTTAATTATCATACATTCAGGACCATGGATGTTCCATAGAGACTTCTACCTCAATGGATTAAATGTCTAGATTAGGTAAAGCATCTCAACAAAAGTATCAGACATGTTTATAGGGATTCTAACCAAGTTTCTAATTCCTTTTCCAAGAGAGAATTCATGGGAATAACCACCTTTTGGTCCTTTAGGACTCCTGAATTTTGAGTACCTTTGTTGGATTATGACATGTGAGGAGTGTCTTGTTCTATAATTTGCAAACCCCCTTTCTCTATGTAACCTTGTACTTTTATTTTTTATTAATTACTTTTGGGTACAGTCTAACCTGGCCCTGAATTTATACTATATTTTTTGAATATATTCCATAAGGTATATATTATCTATTTATTTTAGAAGAATCTAATTTTTTCCATTTGAATATTCAATAATCAATATTTTGATATTAATTATTTTTTATGATTAAAAAGATAGTTTTTTAAAGGAATTTTATCACTATGTTTTACACATTTATTTTAAAATTGATTTATACCAAATAGAGATACTAAATATTGATAATGTTTATAAATAATTTGGAATTAGGTGGTTTAACGTTTTTAAATATACCAATTATATTTTTTTCATTATGAATAGTAACTATCATAAATATTTGACACCACGGTAAGGGTAAATTTGGTAACAGATGGTTAAAACAATCTAATAAGACCTCCAAATTGACCCAACTATTTCCTTTATTTTATTTTTTGGGATAAATATGGCCCTTAAAATTCATAATTATAATATATTTCATCTTTATTCTATATTCCCATATTAAAGGAATTTATATTAATTTATGTAATGAAAATTCTAATATTTCACTCAATTAATTTTAATATCATTAAAATTATTACATAAAGATAAAAAATATGATAAGTTATGTTATAATAATTTATTAAAAAGTAGAAACCATTTTTTATTGGGAATATATTTTTTAAGTGATTATCTATTTATCATAAATACATAAAAATGCCAACAAAGTGCTTCTATAAGTAGTAGAAATAAATGTCAATAGTTTTTAACACTGTAAATGTAATAATTATACCATAAATATTATATGGGATTATAAAATATTAAGGAATTTTGATGATAATATATTTTAATTAATTTCTTATCATATTTCCTTTAATACAAAATTATTCAAATATTATGAAAAACTAAATTATTTATATTTTATGAATACTGATATTTTTTTAAAATTACTTATCAGTCATAAAAAACATTAAAGAGGTTGGGTAGAATTTAAAAAGGTTGAAAATTCATTTTTTTTTCAACTCATGTGTCGATTATTACATTATAATTTAAATTAAAACCCCTTAAGATTGAATTTTATTACCCTAATTTTGGTTAAAAATGGTTAACGAAATAGTTAATAAAAAATTTAGAGTTTAAAATTATATATAAATAAATATAAATATGAGTTGAGGATTATATTATGATCATTTACTCCATATATTTTAATCCATGTCATTTTTCAATCACATTTCCAAGAATGTGACATTATTAAATTATACTATTTCACAAAGTTTCTAGAGATCCCTCCCATCACTAATAAAATAACACCCCTTCCCCCATTCCATGACACCCTACTGAGAAACTATCTTGAGAAACCATTTAAAATGACTTCTCAAATTATATTTCAATGATTTATTTCTAATTTATTTAAAATTATACTTCTATGATCAGTAAAAATGGATATAAAGTAATTATAGTGATGAAGAGGTAATCCTCTTTACCGAAAAATTTAAATTCATTTAATCTCATAGTTTCCATTATTCTATTATAATCATAATAAAATAATAATTTATGTATAATATATATAAATAATTTTTATTATGATTATGTTACATCCATTTTCATTCTCTTTATAGTCCTACAAAATGCCTAAACATTGCTCATGTGTACATACATATTATCATCTCCTTATATTAGTGAAATTAGTTTTCATCCCTATTTTTACTCATATTTTCATAAAAATGGGAATAATTATTATATATTATATTTTCAAAATAATAATTTTATTTTAATTATAATGTCATATCTTCTTTTTTACCTTATAATCCATTGGAAAATTATAGAGTAACTCATTTTTACATAGCAACTACCACCCCCAAGAATAGATGTGATACATTTTTCATATATTTTATACATTGATGTTAATAATTATTTATTTAATGAATATATCTGATAAATATTTTATAATAATTAATTTTTATGCTTAATTAATACTTTCATTCATTTAATTCCATCTGTTAAAAATATTAACATGGTGTTCGTGTGTTTATAAGGCATGGTGTCATCACAGATAGTGTAATTAATTTTTTATCACTACCTTTAATTTATAATTATATATAAAGGTAATGAATTTATATGACATTTATATCATTATTAAAAATTATATATCATGGAACCATGATAAATTAGTATTTTCAAAAACAAAACAAAACAAAAAATCTCATGTAAAATGATCAAGTTCACACATAGAAGCACTCATTTTAATAAGGAATTATTAATAAATGGATGTTAAAATTTTATAAGTGGTTCATATATGATAATATGAGTTTTTAAATGATTGTGGAATATATGTTTAATAAATATAGAAATATTATAATGGAGTAAAAATCTCTTTTGAAGACACTCATGCCTGATGTAAGGGATTTCTCAGCAAACATTTATTTATACAAGACATAAATCGTATTCACCATTTGTATATTTTGAGTGGTTTATTTACTATTTTTATGAATTTTTATATCATTTATATCCTAATTTTATTGATATATAATGTTTCATTTGATGTAATTAACACATGGGACCTAAAATTCAATATTTACCAAAGTGGTAAGGGATTTAGGTTACATTCTCATTGTTTATCGGGATCGTTTATTCTTATGATTGAGATTTTTAAATTTTAAAACATATATATCAGGATTCTAATGAATTTAATTATCCTCTTATTATATTGAGGGAATATACAATTTTTCCTTTAATTTAACTCTCTTTAAGAACACAATATACCAAAATAATATATTTAAGGAAAACCAACATTATTTCCCCCGTCGTTTGAAATATTTTTCACTTATATAAAGTTGTTTTCTAAAAATGTTTTCAAAAATCAATATAATATTATCTTATGATTTTTTAAAGTAATTTTTATCCATAAATTACTTTTTAAGAAATATAATGAATCTTCGGGTCATTTTATGAATATGGAACTTTTTACTTTTTTCTTAAAATGTGAAAGAAATATTTTTTTGAACATGCATAAGAAGAATGGAATTCCCCACCCTCATAACCACACAATTCCTATAAGAATATTTTAAATTATTCTATTATTATTTACAAATAAATTTACTTTCTTAATATTTTGGAAATTATTAGTCTTTCAATAAGTAATTTCATTTTGGAAGGGGTATTTTTCTCATGAAATGTTCTATGAAATCTATTCAATTAATTTTCATGGTAAATATGATTTACTGGTGATATGATCCAATGATAAAATCCACATTCAATAAAATAATTTCTTATAATTATGAATATATAAGGATGATTTAAAGTAACCTATTTATTTCAAATTAGTTACCATTATTATGATGAAATATTTATATAACAAATATCTTTTCCATGAGTTATGCTATAATGAATTGGGAAAGTTTTTATAAAACTAGTTTTTTTATGAGAAATTCTTTAATAAATTTTTTATGATATTATGAATATATATATTTGATTTTACTTATGTGATCAGTAGTCCATGAATTGTATATCCCTTAACTAAATTTCATAAATATGGATATCATGTGATATAATAAATACTGAAATGGGATGTAAACCATAATCAATAAGGTACTATATAAATTATTATATTATTAGGAGTGGTCCTTGACTAAGGATACAATGAAGTTGAGATTGAACCCAATCCACTGTCATAGTCATGGGAGAGAACCTTGACTTTTGATCATAGGGAATATTGATTGAACCTAATCCATTATTATAGTTATGAAAATGATCCCCGACTGATGAAATTATTTTCTACGATTATATGTATTCCAAAAACATATCTATTATGACAATGATATTCTATCATGTCCCATATTCTTTGTTTCCTTTTTGAATCATTTTTTGAACATCCATTGTTTTTTGCATCATAGAATATTGTGACATATGATATGTTGGGTATGTTTTCAAGTGTTATGGTCATGTTCTCATACACTTATGCCCATTTTTGTCTTAAATTATCATTGATATCACCCTTTTTTACCCTTAATGAGAATATAATCTCACCATTTATTATGTTTCATTTTCATATGTTATTTAGAATTTTTTTATGTATGGTATTTATAATAACAGTTCACTGTTTGAATATTATTATGGTAAATGTTCATGTACATTCATCAAGTAATAACATGTTTTATTTTCTTCTACAAATATACTAAAAAATTCTTTTTAAGATGTAATATCTTTGTCTAAAATGAATATATTTCTATATTTCACAATTTTTAAAATATCATTCTTATAAAATAAAAAAGTAATTTATGACATTAAAGATCTCTCAAGATTTACAGAGAATTTCAATTGAAATATTAGTAAAAAATTGAGATATATTTTCACATTAAAAAAAGAAACAACCAAATATATTAACCCCATGAAGTACATGAACAACCTAATAGAAAATATATATAAAATAATAAACGTAGAAATTAAAAAATCATGAAAATTATAGGAACCATGGGGCCCTTTTGATAATCTATAATTACAAATTAATTAATCTATCTAAATAGTGTTTGATTTGATTCACATAATAACATATTTTTTATTATAAAAATATCTAAATAATTAAAAAATCAATTATGTAGTCCATAGTCCCATATTAGGACCAGTATACATAATATCATCATAATTATATTTTTACATGTATCTATATTTCCCACATATTTACCCACATATTTCCATTACATGATAAGGATTTTATCAACCAATATAAAATGATAATTTTATTGATATTTATTGAACAATATTCAAATATCACCTCATATATAAACATAGTTCATAAAATATTTCCCTTTTCATCAAAAAAAATCTTCATATATTAAATATATCCCCTAACTGGATATTTTCCATTAATTTACACAAATATCAAATGATTATATACACAAACGGAACATTTATGCCGATAAAACCTTTTTAGAGTGTAAATTAGGACATTTGTACCTCATTTTAGAGACTATGTTAGGAAAGAGGCTTTATAGAATAATGGAATTATCCCCATGGGGGAATCTAAATCAGAAAAAGATTAGTAAATGAATTTAAAAGATTAAAAACACACAATTATATTAAATTTAGAAAATTTTAAAAAATACAAATTGAAACATCATTTTGATATTGAAATTTTAATTATAACCCCACATAAACATTTTTTCAAACACTTGTTTTACATGGTTAAATTAAAATATATTTGGGACATTAAAAATCAGAAATAAACCATTGTAATAAATTAAATGTTTCTAAATTATAATTAAAATTAAAAATAGATCAATAAACTTATTTTATACTGTTATATGTTTTATAAAAAATAAAATAAATATAAAATAATATTTTATGTTTAATGATTCATGAATTGAGAAGCCCTACATCCAATAATTATTATTTCAAACTATGATGTTAATGAACCCCTATATGAAATAGAAACCATAATGGATTGATAGTAACCAAAAATAATAGAATCAGTTGTGTAAAATTATTGAATAAAAAATCACTATGTTTCAATATATATCATAAGATATGAAAAAAATAGGGAATATAATAAGGAGAGAATAAAAAAAGCTTATGGTGAACATACTAAGAAAATTAACAAAATAGTGGGTAAAAAATCCATTGAAGGACCCCAAATACTGGAAGAAATAAATGGAGAGAAGTTCTTGGTATACTAGAGTTTGAGTAGTAGGATAATAGGGGATAAATATAATAATTTTAATAGTGATAATGGTGTAAAAACATTTTTTAATGATCTAGATACCCCACATTTTTTCACACCATGGTTTCTCAAATCACATGAAAAAATGTGGATTGATATTGACTAAAATTAATATGTGTCGCATATCTAGACAACATGATTCGGATAATATTCAATCATTCATGAATACACATATGATATGTATTATTGGATTATCATGGATGGGTATTGTGATTTTTAGTAACCATTTGGAAACCAAGTCAAATGAAATTATTCCTAATTCATTAACAAATAAACTAATAAAAACCTATAAATTAATAAAGACTATAAAAATTAACAAAATAATAAATAAATAAGTAAATTTGATGTCTTCTTGTTACAATTACCTTTACCATGACACTTTCTACCCTTATAAGGTCTTAGTATAAATGTTCAAATATGAAATCAATGGTGATATCTCTCAAACTAACTTCCCAGATAGAAAAACCAAGTTGCACTAAGAAAAATATATGGTAAATTACTTTAAAATAAAATATGATGAATTATATAATGAAACATAATAACATTCACTAAAAACAATAGTTTCCAAGACCAATAACCTAAATGTTCATAATTAATATTGTTTTTTACTATTAAACATTCTCATAACCATGTCATATATTGGTATTTATAAAGGTATATAGATAAATTTGAAGAAAATATGTACTTCAATTACTCTAAAATACATCATAGAGAAGAATTGGGATTTAGAAACTGAATACATTACCTGGAATACATATATCATTACCTGTAAAAAATTACCATGAAATTTTCAACGGATCATATATTAACCTTGTGTTTTGACCTACCATACAGTGAATTATAATAAAAAACTAATAATCCAATAATTATTTATTACACTATGTAGTATAAAACGAAAAATAAAATAAAACATAAGATAAAGGAATTTCATACTAGATACAATAACCTAGATCCCACATTACCCTTGTCAGAAATCCTCAATGGCATAGGAAATCCAAAGAAATAACTAATAATGATTTAGAATTATATCAATATTAAACTCTAAAAATCATGATTTAAATTATTTTTCAAAATTAAGGTCATGGAATGTGACACACACCAATCACAGGGCATGGAAAATGAAAATTTTAAATTTTTCCTAGTGCAGCAGTGTAGCTGAACAACATCATCTCACAGGATTAGCTTCACAGTTTACTACCAACTCATTCTAATTAAACTATTATAGATATTTTTGTTACTTTATATTATAAAATATAATAGTTTTTTATTTAAATAGATATCTAAAATAATTATATGAAATAAAAATTTAAACTCTCATTCAGTGGAATTAAATGAGATTTGAAAAAAAAAATTGTACTTTAGGTTTGGTTTTTGTTACAATAATTATTCTTATTCATTTTCATATATTTTAGTCTAATAATCTAGTTAGTAAATATCACATTTGAATTAAAATTCCCATATTTAGAGGTTGTGAAATTTTTAATTCCTATGAAATATATATACAACCTCTAATTGTAGTCAATTTTGATGGAACACTATAATCGAGTGTGTGACACATTCTAGGAAACAGTTATATAATATTTTATTTCAATCATTAAACATATCAAATATATAATATGATGACATTGTGTCCAACAGAAGGGGTAGAGAATATTCAAATAAATAATTGAAGCATAATTAAGTTGTATGTAATGTTGGAAAGTCACATCACCCAAGTATCTAACTCACGTCTAGAAGAAACATAAAATACAAGATTAATATTTTAATAATAGAATTTAATACCACCTAACCTACCCTAAGGACATGCCTTAGGTTATCCCCTAAATATCTTGGGGATGATTTCACAATGGTTAATAAGATAAAAATAAAAAAAATTAGAAGAATACAGAGAGTGAAATGGAGGGAAGGATATGAATATAAAAAATTTAATTAAATTAAATTTGGAAGAGGAAAAATAAAAAAATAAGAATTAGATAAAGAAGAAGAATAAAATGAGATGAACAATGGAATAATTGATGGAACACTGGGAATTAAAAATATATTTTATTCACTATATGAATTAAGATAAAAACAAGACTACACTTTATAATAAATATATACCAAATAGTGGCACCATTATATGTCGAGTTACTCTTGGTTGATTATACTATAATGCCCCCTAAACCCTCCAGGTAGCGGTAGTCCCCCAATATTTATGGAGGGGGGGATTATATTCTTCTTCTTTCAAATATTTTCAATATATATCAATCATGATATTATGTTTTTTGAAAAAGGCATTTAGTACATGGATATTTGAAGGTATCTAAAAATTCCATCACTTATGGAACATGGTTGAGTAGAGAAACCTTCTTTACAGGATACATGACACTTGGCATGGCAACATATCATCATGGATGTGCCTTAGTGGAACTTCACCTCAATGGTGGTGACATCATGGAAGGTGTCATGGGGTGCAATGGAACACTCGGACTCCACAAATAATCTTGCCTTCATATTGGATGGATAATGTTTTGAAATGGACTTTAAATTTTTCAAATGAGGTGGTGGTGGTGATCCATGGTGATTTGGGAAATCACTAGTGGTTATTCAGGTTAAGCCAGTATTTTTTTGGAATCATTCATGGAGTATTCACTATTTTTATATGGCTATAGTGATTTTGAGTGGTGGAAGAGTGGAAGAGGATGATGTAATATTATATCCGAGTAAGGGGTGAGTGGTTGAGGTGTGATGTGGTATAGTTTCTCTAAGTGATGAACAATATGAACTAGAGCTTCATCCCGCATCATATTAGTGAATGATATAAGTGATCATTTATATGAATATTTATTCCATCCCTAGATCAAAATAATACTCCATTGATGGGCTCCTAGTTATATGAACAAACACTTGTATGGGTCATGCCGCACATACACAACCAGTATAGGATTACGTCTGCCTATACATCTCGTGATCTCCTCCTCGTAGGCCACACGTTGCAAAGTCTATGTCCCCCTATGTGGATCAAATCCCTTACCACTTGTTAGGAATTCCCTTGGGCTTGTCTTTCCCAGTTGGCCGACACTGGATGGGTATGTGGATTTTTAGGCCATTAAGGTTGATGGACATCCTAGTTGGATATCTTTTTTTACCTCAAAAATATTAAAATACATCGAAAATTTTACAAACAATTTTCATAAGTAAAATTAATCATTAAAAATACCAATTAAATTCCCTATTAAAATTCAGTATTTAAATCGCCATTTATTCTTCCATTTCAATTCATTTTAATTACATAAATATAAATTCCAACATTAAAATAAAAACATTGAATTTTATTGGATTAGTTATTAAAAATTATTTAAAATTATTTGAATATATTTAAAAATATGCATGAAAATTGGAGTGATTCTAATACCCCCCCCCCCCACATAAACCACAGTTACCCTCAAACATAAAACATCTACATTCAATTTAAGAGGGAACTAATCATACCAATATTTAAAACTCAAATAAATAAAATAATAAAAATATTGATGTTAAAAAAATTATTATTACACATAAATATTAATTCAATTTATATCTATTCAAATAAACAATCAATTCTTGTATTTTAATTTTTACCATTGAAAATTATGGAACTTCTTCTTTCATCCATTCAATCTCCATAATATATTATTATTAACAATTTTGAATCCTGATTTTCCAAAATTTTGAATCTTTTCTCTCATCACATGTGATAAAAAATCATGTATAGTTATGATCAAATCATTAGAGCCTACAACTTATATATTATTATGAAAAAAAAATACATTTTCTAATTTGTAAAGATATAATCCAGATAAAATCATGAGTTACTTCCAATCAAGGTTCAACTGAGTCTAAGGATTATGGTCAATATGATTTGACATTAAAAATTAAGAATTAAAGGAGGTGGTTAAACTCTAAAATATTAATCATGATATCAAAATTATAAGTCCAATAAAATGACACCATTATAATTTTTATAAAACCCACTTCATTTGTTCAAATAAAATGACATGATATATGAAATAATATAGAATAATTTTCTCATTATTTAATTTTTCCTACAATTTTTATCTACTTTTCAAACTACGTTTTAAATTATTTACTTTTTTAATATTAAACATAGAATGAATCTCATATCCACCACCAAACCACATATGATAAAAATTTGAGGTCTTTTAATTTTATTTATTATCTTTCAAGTCACAACCCATTCCTATATTTTTTTTTATTTTTTTATTCTTCATTTTTTTATGAAGGGAAAATAATAAAAGTTTGTTGTATGAATCCAAAACTATTCTCAATACCCATAAATATAAACCCCAAAAATACTCATTTTAATGAATTTTTTCCCTTTCACCCTGACATACCTCACCCCTAAACATAAAAAAAATAATGTGAAAATAATAATAGAAATGTAGGAATGAATAAAAATTAAATGAAATATGGATCATCTCTAAAAAGGAAATTCACGGTCTCTATGTGATAAACAAGGAATAATGTATAAGGTTTTGTAAAAGATAATTTAATATCAATAAAAATGCCTCAATCATTTTTAATATGTTTTTTCATAGTCATTAGCTATGAAAAGTTTCAATGCAATTTCTAGAAGGTGGAATACAATATTATCACTTGGGAAATATGATCAAGATAAAATATATAAAATTTAGTCTAAAAATCTTCTTGATAATGGAACGTTTTATTTGATACAATCACCAATTTAATTACAAAAAATAAAAAATAAATTCACTTAAACTTCATAAATTCAAATATTGAAACATTGGTAGGGAAATTTCATTTACATGAATCACCTATTACCCTTAAATCATGATTCATCATTTTAAAATTCATGCATCACTCTGATTACTCAATTATCTATTTTACTCATTCAAAATGATTTATATTAAAATATAAAACATGACATCATATGTGTCCTAAGAAACTCATGTCTCCTAGATAATTCATGTTATGAATATATTCAACGTGTGGACATGTATATTTCATGTTTTAAGGATCATAACATGTTTTAGACAAAAATATAAGGATTTTAATGGATATAAATTAAAATTGAACTATCTTTTATAATCAATCTTTATTCATATACCTCTAATTTTATAGGATCTTATTTTTACCATAATGAAGCTATAAAATATAATCAATCATTATAACATAAGGGACATTCCATTAAAGATCCAAATGATAGAGGGATTTGGATGACATGCTAAACTAGTCCTATGAATGTAATTGAAAACTAAATTCAAGGAAATATAATATACATATATTAAATGGTTTAATCCACAATTATGGTCTAGTTTTTTTATTATCTCAAAAATTTTAGTACAATCTGTTATCCATAATCGGATTGTGGGTGGAACTTTATAGATTTTAACCACCACTTGTGGAATTTCCTATATTCAACTAATTATTGGTTGGTGAGGATTCAATGAATAGAGTATTCCAAATCCTTACTCTTCACAATGAGTTATATATTTAATGTATTGGGTAGGATAAATTATAGATCATCCTCCTTCATGGATGATACTTGTGAAACCTCCACTTGATTGCATATTTCTTTATCAATAGTGGATGAATGAATTATAATTTTAAATGGAGGATTAAAATGTAATTTTTTAAAAATAATTAAATCATGTTAAATTTAAATTAGAATTGCACCATTCAATTTGAGCAGGCTCTATCTTATTCTGCATAGGATTAGCCACTTGTATTTTCTTATGGACGTCCTTTACTACATGTTCAGTTAGTACAAGATGTTCCTTCTTTTCCTTAGTACATGAATATTTATTTTATTCACCTTCCTCAAAGAAAAAAACTATATTGGATTAATCTAAAATATTTTAATGGTTTGATTTATTACTCAATTCTGGTTGAAAAAAATAAAATGAGAGTGATTTTAAAATAAGATCATTTTCATCAGTTTGATCATCATCAATATCCTTCACAGTTGTATGTGAATATTGATGTGGGGTCTCAGTAGATTGAGGTAGATAATAAGGCTCCTCAATATTTTCATTAAATTCCCCCACATGGGTGGTGCCTTCTTCCATGTTTAGTGAGATATGAAATAGTGTTAGATCTTATAAATTGTAATGAATGGGGAGATAATGTTTTGCCTCAATCCCATTCATGAATTTTCCCAATATTTATGATCTCCCACACATAGGTTACTATGTAAGTCTTCCTTATCCAGAATCCAAAATATCATGTCATTGACATCTTGGATATACCTCTTCATATGTTTTGGTTATCTATGGACCTTTCATTGGGAATAAAATTCTTTGATATCTTTAGTGAAATTATTAAATAATAAGGATTTTTTACTTTAATTTAGGTTCAGATTACTCTTTCGATGCATGGAAATATACAATTATCCATTCTATTTTTATCTTTTATTTTTTAAGGTATTTATTTAATTCATAAACCTGAGATCGTATTTCATCCACTTGCTCTAAATATTTCACATTAGTGAGTGCTTTAAATAATTTGGGAGGAATAAAGGATGAAAATTCCTAGACCTCTTCTACTTGGTATTGTTCTAGAATGTTCTATTACAACATAGTTAACTCCTAGATCATGGATTCAAAAATAACATCTTACATATCCTCCCTCGAGATATTAATGAATTATTTTAACTCATGCTCTATATAGTTTTATTTCCCGAATGACCTCACATACATAAAAAATATATACACTCTACTTCCTTGGAAATATTGGTTCAATAATTTGTTCTTGCACCCATGGGTAATTTTTTTAGGAATTAATGAATTAATCAATTGAAAATATTATTTTAAATTATTTTTTATTGTTATTATAATAAAATAAATAAAAAACAATCTAATATGTAATAGAGAAAATGATACATATACTATTGATTGGATCCCCTATAATAGTTCCAGATTTGTTGCACTCATTTCACAAGGCATAGAAAAAGTAAATTTATTATTTTTCCAAGTATGTTATAGTAGCTGACTAATAACATTACACTTGGGGAGATTTATTGTTGTCAACCTACATATTCTAATTCACTTATACTAGTTATTTTGTTTTATTTTATTATTTAATGAAAATAATTATATTTTTGTTGTTGTGATTTTTGACTAAAATAATGAAATGAAATGAAATCATAAATTATCATGAAATTAAATAGAATGAGATAGAAGATAATGTTCTTTGTCTATAGGATTTTTTGATGTTCAATTATTATTATTAATTATTTTTTCTTTTTCAGTGTGATAATCCATTTATAAAATCTCAAACTTGTATTGTTATTCCTTTATATAGATGTGTTGTAGTATCATATCCCTAAAAAATATAAATTCCACCTCCTCTAGTAATAAATTTTGACGGCACACCTCAATCATGAGTGTAAAAAAATTTAGGACTTTCTCGATCATATTCATTTTCATCAACTGAACAGTTGGACTCTACTATATTAAGAACATTGGAAAAATATAAGGGATGTAGAAGATAAAAATAAGATAATATAAGTTGAATTTGGTTGCATGTTGTGGAGAAAAACATCCAAAACCTTTCATTGAACTCACATATACCATAATCAAAAACAAATACATTAATAATATAATAAATGAATTAAATAACACCTAACCTCCCAAGATCCGAAGCCTTAGGTCATACCCTTTTTATTTAGCGTAAGAGGACATAATGGTTTTAATGAGAAGAAGAGAATATAAAAGTAAGAATAATAAAGATAGAGAGAAAGAGATGGAAATAAAAGATTCATAAAAATAGAATAAAATTAATGTGGTAAGATGAGAAAAAAATAAAATAAGAAGAGGAAGAAGAAGAAGAAGAAGAATAGAATAAAAAATAAAAAATTAGAAGATAAAATATTGTATGAAATGATGGAACCCATTAAATTAAAAATATAATGTATTCATTTTAAGAATAAAGATAAAAACTGAACTATAGACTAAAATAAATATAAAATAAATAGAGGCATCATTTTATGTCAAGAATCTTGCATCTCATTCTTCTCTTATTCCCTCCCCTCTCTTATAAGTGTAAATATCTCTCTATTTATATTGGCGAATTCCATTCATCTTATTTTGAATATTTTCTACAACTCTCAGTAAATATATTATATTTTTAGAAATCATAGAACCTGGTCATGGATATCTCGAAGCTTCAAAAAAATTCATCAAGTGTTGAATATGGTCAATCATTACAACCTACTTCATGGGATACATAGGTTGTGGCATGGAGACATGAAATTATTGTATTACCTTGGTGGATTATCAGTTCATGGTGGTGTCTTCGTGGGAAGCAGTAGTGGTGGATGAGGCATATTGTGGATCCTCAGACCATATTTCCATTATAGTGATCTAATGAAAATTCAAAATGGACGTCATAGTTGTCAAACAAGGTTATGTATGTGATCCCTAGTGACAAATGATTTCATCAGTGTTTATTCAGGTCAAAATCAAGCTTTTATGGCATCATTCATGGATTCTCTGGTGTTTTTAGATGGTTGTGGTGACGTTATGTGGAATAGTGGTGGAGGATGGTGCTGAATTCAATCTAATCATAAGGAAATATGTCAGGGTGTAAAGTGGAATCGTTTATATAAGTGCTGAACAATAAATGTTTGAGTTTAATCCCTCATAGGATAGGTCATGGTCTCAATGGTCGTCTATAATAAATCCATTTCATACCCCACTCTGTATACTTCTTGGGGGATATGCCCCTGGTTATATAAACAGACACTCATATGGACTATACATCACTTAGGTGGTATGTATAGGGTTAGGACCACCTATACATTATAGAAGATCCTCCCTATGGGCTTCACACTACATAGGCCTCATCCGCACAAGTGGCTCATATCCTCTGGCTTTGGGAAAGCCATCCCTTGGGGTCATCTTGGCTAACTTTCCCACACGAGCTGGCTATGTTTCTTGATAGGAATTCAAGGATGAGGGCCAGCCTATTAGGCTGTTTATCTTTTCCTAAAAATATAAAAAACTCAAAAAAATTACAACCAAAAATTCATAAATAAAACTATTCATTAAAAATACCAATTAAATTTCATAATAAAATTAAACATATAAATATCATCTTTTTATTCTATATAAATTAATTTTATTTCCTAAAATATAAAATCCCACTATTAAATAAAAAAATTAACTATATTGGATTTTTCATTAAAACCCAATTTAATATTACTATAATATGATTAAAAATATTCATGAAAATATGAGTGTTTTATAATTATATCTCTTCAAATTATGGAAAATGAATATAGGCTTGATTGGGGGATAAAATGATAATTAAGAGTACATGATGCTTCCATTGTAATAGTATTAGCTTTAGTTGGATGATATATATAATATTATAAAGTGTTGGAATAGTCACCACTCATCTAACGAATAACACATCTTCATAAGAATTACATATGAACAAAAAACCCAAATATATGTGTGTGAGTAAGGGATTTATAGAATGAATTATTATTTTGAACATTGTTCATGCACTGATGGATTGATAATTTCATATTACAAAAATAATCTAATGAGAGGAAAAATGATAGACACACGATTCGACCACCCATCCATAAATACAAAGTTGGCTTTCATATTATTTAATTGGAATTACCTTCCCCATATATGGTAATATATTATGAAGAAATCACCATACTGAATCCATATAATAATGCTTAAATCCTCTCAACTTGTTTTTGTAATGATAAAGAATTTTTTTTCATTGGATTTTTCATTCTGAATTTATACATATTTTCATGAACAAGCCTAGGCATTCTAGTGACATGATAACCGAGATGGCTCTTACATAGCTCAAATGGTGTTCCTAGTCCCTATGGTTTTGTGATTAAAACCTAGAATCAAAAAATATGAAATTGGGAATGAATCTTCCACAATCACAATGGAAGAAATATAAACAAGGTAGTATGCATTCAAGGAGAACTCTACAAGGAGAAGTGTAACAGAAGTCGAACAGGTATGAACAACCAAAATTACTATAGCGAAGCACCAGAAAACATGATTAAAATCCATGTCCTAATGGAAATAACTATCCAATCCCAAGGATCAACAACTACTACTACAACCATGTGGAACCTTATGCATGCCCGAACCTGGAAGAATATAATCTATAGAAACCCAAAGGCACAAGTAGGTATTGTTAGAAAAACTCATTAGGGTCTCACAATAGATTCCATAATAATATGAACACATTTAATTAACCAAAGATTGCTTTAAATTTTAAATTAAAAAATTTTCATTTTAAAACCATAATTAAAACAATTCGTACTTTTCATTCCAAATGATGTAAAATACATTAAAAAAATCATGTAACAATAAATTTATATAAAATATTTTATATAAATGTTGAATTCATGGTAAAAATTTTACAAGTATTGGTATATATACATTTCAAACAGAAACAAGTGATATACATGCGCTTATGCAATAAGGTATGATCATTTTAATCTATGGGATTCCACACAAATATATAGTTGTCTGGAAAATATTTGTACATAATTTCTCTTCGATATTGTCCAAGGATAATGCATCGCATCCACTTTGGGATGTGACCTATGTTATTTTTGTATTACTAGTGTTTTAAATCGTGGAGTGTTGTCTAAATAACTCACTAAATAACTAGTCTTTCATGTGATCCTATAAAAATAAAAAAATGGTAAATTTATTTTAATACAAGTTGAAATAAAATTCATCCGATCTCTATTTATAATATTCTATTTTTCCATTTCAATCCCAAAATGGGTTTTAATCAAATTATTCCTTTTTCCAAGATTAAAACGATGTTTTTCGATAGAAATCATTTCAAGCCATTTTTTTCAAATACCAATTATAATAAATTCCATAAAATTAATTTCACAAGTTAAATCAAATAATTTAAATTTATCTTAATTTCATCAATTTCACAAATACAACCCAATTCAAAGGAATTCAGAGGACTTTCCAATTTTAGGACAAAAATCCAATTTCAAAGGTAAATCCCACAACTAAATGGAATTGGGTATTAAATAAACAATTTGAATTTAGAAAAATATGGTTAATAAAAATGGGACATCATAATAGAACCACCCACCATGGGACATGAGATCTCAAAACCCAAAGTCTTATCTAAGAAATTCAACGAAGAACGCTAGAAACTAAGGTTCAGAACTAAAAACTTGATAAAATATCTAAAATATTAGGTATTAGATCCTATAAAACCCAAATGAATATATAAAACCAAAGGGATAAAAGAAGAGAGAGAGAGCGGGAGAAAGAGAATATGAATAGGAAACTAACAGGGAGGATATTGAATGACGTTCTCCTAGCTTCGATCTAGTTCTAAGTGAGTGTAGAGGGGACAAAATATCTTTTTTAGGATCCTAAAAAGGAGATGAAAACTATACGGGGTCGTACCGGCCCATTGAGGTCCTAAAAGGTGGGTTTTGGGTATTTTAAAACAAAATTTGATTGAAAAAATCTCATATGTAAGGTTAGTTGTCCAGGGACACACTGATAGAAAAACCATGTTCTCTAATTATGCTCTCCTTTTAATAGGGTTTCACATTTTTTCCTAGGTGGGCATAAGTCATGGAAAACCTTGCATCAACTTTGAAATACTTTACTTCCTTGGTTACAACAGTTTCCTCTAGGAGGGCACATGGTTTGGGAAATAATGTGCAAACTCTACACTATCAAGAAACATTCAAAATTTTCAATGATTTAACCCCCAAAAAACCCAAAAAAAACCAACCAATGCATGGTAAAAATGTGGCCTTAATATTACCTGAAATTAGTAATAGTATGTTACAACCTCCTCACCATTGAAACTTTTTATCCCCGAAATTACTACTCAGAAGCATCCATGCTAAAAAGATGACACCACTTCTCTCTCATTTGTGGCTTCCTCACCCATGTCTCGTGAGAATATGAATCATGCTTTAGTATAACTCAAACCAAAGGTATCATTATCTGAAAAAGTACTTTGGTTTCAGAATTAACTATGTTGACTAGATTTTCTGTCTTGAATGAATCAGGATCAACCTCAAGATCACTCCCACTCAGAATATGATATGGGTTCGATTGATTCATTCATTGTTGTGATACATGGAACACATTATTTATCAATATTAGATATAGTAAAAGAGTAAAATTTTAAGCCACTTTCCCCACCTTCTCGACAACCTCAAAAGCTCCCACAAGGTGAGGAGTAAGCTTCCCTTTCCTCCAAAGCCTTCAATGGCCCAACCGAGATACAATATTCATGGACACATGGTCACCAACTTAAATCTTCAACGGTCTATGAAAAAGATCAATATAAGACTTATTACATATTTGTTCCTTCAACATTCACTAATTAATTGGAAAAATAATCTCATTCATCTCTTGAAATAAGAAGATTCCAATAATGGAAATTTCACCAATATCTAACCAACATAATACAGATCTGAAAGGATGGCCATTCTGATCGAGGGATAATAATAATTATTAAAACAAAACACAACCATACCTAAATGATCATCCCAATCTACACAAAAGTCAAGAACACAAGTGTGTATAATATCCTCAAGAATCTGTGTAGATCATCATGTCTGGCCATTTGACTATGTATGATATTTTTTACTCAAACAAACATGAGATCCTAGTTCCTCTGGATGGACTCTACAAAAGTTATAAGTGAACTGAGGGTCCCAATCATATACTATATCATATGGAATTCCATGAAAATGAAAAATCTCTTATATGTATAGATTTTTCAACTCATCAAACATTGTTGAATCACTAATGTGTATAAATTGAGCCAATTTTTCAAACAATATATCACAACCATTATTATATTATTCTTTATATTTGAATATAGAAATGAAACAACAAATTCCATATTGATATCATCACAATTTCATGTTGGCATTAAAAGTGTAAAAGGAAAACTCAACGGTTTTTTTTGATCTTCATTGATGTACTGGAATGAAAAACAATGAGAGAAAAAATAATAAATTCCATGTCACATACCATGCTACAAGAAACATCATTTCATTCCATAGAACATCTTCCTGGTTCCTTGGTGGACATCCCCCTATGATTTATGGAAATCCCCCATCACAAAAATCCATACCTATAATGAAACAATAAAGTGGTTTTGATATCATAGATTTCTATCAGTAGATAATGGTCCGTCAGGTTTGATCTCCCAACATTAAAGAGAGTCTTTAATGCTACATAACTCAGCCTAAAGATGTTATTCTGGAATAATCATCTCAAGACGAGTGGATTTCAACTGAAAATTATCCAAGGAATCCTCAACACTTGATTCTCAAACCCTGATATAAAACTACAAAAAATAGATCAAGGTACACTCTTATGATTATTCTTTTATGGATTGGGTCAAATGTTTCCTGATCAATCAATCTGTGATGAAATTCCATTTCCCCAGAGTATACATGATGTCATATTTGATAGATTTTAGGTATTAAACCCAACTCCACTATCAGATGTTAAAATACTATTATGATAATATATAACTCAAGATTTTATGGTCTGAAAAGATGTTAAAGCTTTCTCTGAAATGGTAATACCACCAACTATTAAGTGTGTGCATCACAGCTACGAGTTCATGGTCATGGGTTGGATAATTATTATCATGTGCCCAAATCTGACGAGATCCCTAAGAAACAACATGATATCCTTACATAAGAACACATCCCAATCCTATACCCAATGAATCACATAATACTATATAGCCATGCCTGGCTTCTAGAAGAGTAAACACCTGGACAATAGTCAAAATATGTTGCAGCTCCACAAAATAATTCCTTCATATTTCATCCCAATACAACATTAATCCCTTCGGAGTAATATCATTCATCAGAGATGAAATCATTGATAATTCCTCAATTAATCGTTGATAATACCTAGATAAACCCAGGAATCTCTAAATCATGAAAACATTTTTGGTTCTTTCCATTTCATTGAATCCATCGCCATTTTAGTATCAACTGAAATACCATGTTTTGACATCACATTCCCTAAGAATTTAAATTATCAAATCTAGAGATCACATTTAGATATCTTGGTATAAATTCAATTATTTCTCTATAATAGCATAACTACTATCATATGAAGAACATGATCTACCTCGAATGTGGAATAAACAAGGATTTAATCCACAAAGATAACCATAATGGTATCACGATAATCAGGGAAAATACTTTTCATTTAATCCATAAATATTATAAGATAATTGGATAAACTAAATGGAATTATAATGTACTCTTTGTGGTCATAACTACTGTGAAAGGTTGTTTTTAGAATGTAAAATTCTTTTATCCACAACTTAATGTAACCAGATAGAAGATCTATCTTTGATAACCACATTGTGTTTTTAAACATATCAAAAAAATCATCAATTCATGGAAAGAAATACTTTTTCTTCACCTTTATTTGACTGATTTTTAGGTAATCAAGAGGTTTCATGTCAAGTACCAAAAAAATCTAATAAATCTCAACATCTAATTAGGAGAAAAAATAAGATGAACTATAGAGGCCCTTCCCTCTCAATGTTTTTAGGGGTGTAGTAATATACATAACATAAAAAAAATTATATATTTAAAGATTTAAAGGACTCAAAATAATGGTTGAAATTAAAAAAATGAGATGTACTTGTATCAAAATAAGTAGTCATTAATGAAGAAGTTATAGTGATTGTACCTCTCAGAGCCACTAGACCCATATCTACTTCCATAGGGAGACACTTCAACTGTGTGAAGAAGCCCTTTTCCGGATACATGTGCCTTGAACCCGTTTTCTCAAGAATCATCTGACTTCTCTACATTTATAATAGGCGTTTATGATCTTATTCCATTATGAATATTAGATATTACATGGGAGAACTTTTTTATGTGACCAAAAAATTCACTGGAGCTACATATCTTGGGTTCCTCAGTGAAAACCCACTCAGAATGCCAATGTTTTCCACACTAGTATCAAATCAAAGGGCCAATTCTAGGAAGAACAATAGGTATAGAAAATTCATTATATCTAGAGGCACCATAAAAATCATCAATATTCATATTTCCCTTGGAGGAAAACACCCTGAAACTGGGAGAAGAAGAAACTCCCTTAAACCATGACCTTCTAGCCATGTCCATTTCAACCATCAGTTATCTATCCATGAAATCACCATAATAAGGCAACATCAGCAAGATCAAATGAGAAAAAATATTAGATCGAAGTCTCAACTAGATCCTTAGAGCATTCATCTTCTATTTTGATACAATTTTAGGTGAAAATTAATCTATTTCAACAAAATTATTTGCATAATGTATCACGGTCTTTCCATCCTTATCAAGTTTGAAGAACCCAATAGCCTTGTCCAATATTATTGAATATGGATAGAATTGGTTGGTGAAATGATCCATGAAGACTTTCCACTCTAATTACTCATGCTTCTTCATCGTCTCCATTGTTTCCCACCATCTCATATTTGGTCCCTCTAGAATGAAGGTGGCATACTTCACCTTTATTTTATGAGGTTTCTTCAAGAACTCAATAAAATGTTCAATATTTCTCACCCATTACATAGCCTCTTTAGGTTCATTTCAGCCTTTGAATTCTAGTGGATTATATAGAAAAACTCATGAGAACAATTTTAGAGATCTTCCCTTTGGGATTCCGTAGTTGGATTCTGAATCGGAATTGGTGGTGGTGCATGTCCCTGAACATGGACTGGATGAACATTTAGCGAAAATAGACTCATGTCCATGATAGTATTTTCCCAATAAGGTTCATCAAAATCTTCCTAATAGATCTGATTCTCTTATATTTTAGAAGTAAAATTCCACACAACATCAGTAGCCAATATTTAAGACATATGATTAAACCTAAAAATGAGTAATAATGGGAAATTAATCCCAATAAATAAGAGCACGATTTTGAATTTCATCCTATAAAAACTAAACTATGGTGAAAGACTATATCTATTCTTCAATAAACCTTTCCCAAACCACCCCTGCTGACTTAATGCCCATTAAGATCAGAAATGACTAAGAACTCAGTCACAACTACCTCCTAAGTCCCGACAAGAATACACAACTGCATACTGATGTCAGGCGAAGATGAAAATGAGGGCATTTGATATCAATTTTTTAAGAACCATCCTAGGTACCTTTTTAACCTGATAACTTATCTAGATCTAATATTTCTCAAAGGAATCTCTGAATCCCCTTGGGTAGGTGAGTAGCGCCTGGAATCATAAAATATGAAAGTTGGAATAATGTTTCCACAAACATGATAGAAGAAAGATAAAAAAAGATAGAATGAATATAATGAAAACATGACAGAGAGAAGTGTTAAATAAGTCAATTAGGTATTTAAACCCCAATGTACTATAGAAAATCCCCAAAAAATTAGGATAAAAACTCATGTCCCAGCATAAACAACTATCCAAGACCAATGATCATCAACTACTACCACCTCCAGGTGGATCCTTACCCATTATCAAACCTATAAGAAGCTAATCTAAAAACATCTGAAGGCATCGTTTTGGTGTGAGATAAAATCTAAGTAGGATCTCACCAAGGATTCCATAATATGATGTGAGAAATTAATTAAAAAATAGATATTACAATTTTAAATATATAGGTTTTCCATTTGAAATGAAAAATTAAAACAATCCACAATTTACATTTCATATGATGTAAAATATTTAATAAAAATGGTTTAATGAACATTTTATGTAAAATAGTGCATATAAATTCATAATCCATTGAAAAAAGTTTACGAACATTAGAATATATACTTTTCAAATACAAACAAGAGAGTCATATGTTCATATGACAAAAGACATGATTGTTCCAGGCTATGGGACTCTACGCACTAAAATTGTTGTCTCATCAATATGTGTACACACATCCTCCTCGATACTAACCAAGGAGGACATGTCACCATCCCTTCGGGAATTTGACCTACTGAATTTATATATTGACGGTGTTTTAAATCATATAGTGTTGTCTAAATAACTCAATAACTACCTAGTTTTATAGGTACTCTAATAAAAATCAATTATAGGAAATTTATTTTAATACTTCTTAAAATAAAATTCATCCCATTCTCTATTTCAAATATTACAATTATCAATTTAAAACCCAAAATTTATTTTTAATAAAATCATTAGTTATTTAAAAGATTAAACCAATGGGTTTCTATAAAAATAATTTCAATCCATTTTTTTCAAATACCATCTCTAAATAAATTGATTCAAATTAATTTCACAATTTAAATCAAAAAATTCACATTTCACATAATTCCCTCAGTTTCACAAATATACCACAATTCAATTGAATTTCGTGTTTTCCTCAATTACATTCTGAAAATCCAACTTCAAATTAAAATCCCGAAATTCAAAAAAATTATGTTCTTAATAAACAAATGGAACAAAACATATATATAAATTGAATTTATATAAAAAAATAAATTTAAAACAAGAAATTTAGTGTAAAAAAATTATTCACTAAAAAATAACCACCTACATAGGGAATATAGGATCTCAAAATGCTAAATCCTGGCCGTGAAACCCTATGAAGAACACTGAAAATGATGATTTCGGACTTCAAAAAACATCCAAGGTCTAAAATAGTGTGTATTAAAACCTCCAACAACACAAAAAGTTCTATAAAACCATAGGGAGAAAATAATAGAGAGAATTAAGAAGATAATGAGAAGAAGAAACTAATTTGGAGGATATCGATAATCATTTTACTAGCGTTTATTAGCATCTAGGAGGATGTATTGGGGCTAAAATTGCCTCTTGGGAGCCTCCAAGGAAGAAGAAAATTATATGGGGTCGTACCGGCCTATCAGGTAACTAAAATTATAGTTTCGAGAATTTTAAAATCAAATATTTGATTATGAAAATCTTGTATGCACGGTTGGCTAGGTATGCCCGCTTGGTTAATAAAATTGTGCACCCTAACCATGCACCCCTTTTAAGGGGGTTTAATGGTTTCTTCAAGGTGGGTCACGACTTTTCAAAATATGCACCAACTATATCAAACCTCACAACCTTTATTTTCTTGGTTTTCTATTGCAAGTCATGTTATTTGGTAAATTCATGCGCCAACCATGAACAATCCAAAAAATGTTCATAATTTCCAAAGTTTTCACCCCAAAAAAACCAAAACAAAACACAAAAAATCTTCATAGAAATAGGGTTTTTTGAATACATGAAATAAGCAACATGATGTCTCACATATATCATTTTTAGTAATATACAATTATATAAATTATATGAACAAAATGATTGAATAAAAAATTATTAACATAAAATTTTCATTTAGATTAACAATTTCCATAATAAAATATCAAACAATATAATGGGAAATATAGAAAATTAGATAACTAAAATATGAAAATTTAGATATACTCATTCCCCTATAATGATCTCACTCACGAAGAACACTACTAAAATAATATATAATATTATTAATCCAAAATCCATTTTGACAATGAAAATATATATATCCTTGAGTGAATATATCTTCAAAAGAATAATGAATGATATGTTAGGTATTTATAGATTGATGGTATCCCCCATGTTTGTTAAAAATATGAGTGTAGATATTTTATTCTACTCATTGGAATAATAATCTATCCAATGGAATAAAAATATTTCTATTAAAAATTGTAACCTAACTATTCAAATAGTATCTTGAGACATAAAATTATATAATAATGTTTCTTTATCTGATAAAATTAAAATACACAAAATTTAACTTATAATTCAAATAAAGATGTTTTTTATAAATCGAAATTTTTATTACAGTATTTTTTTATAACAAAAATAGTTTTATTTTAGTTTCTATTATAAATATGAATATTTAAAAATGAACTTTCTTATAAAATGGGCATATAAATTAATATTATTTTTCATTAAAATGATAATATAATATTTTGAAACCATGTCTAATATTTAAAAATATTAAAATAAGTTTATATTTTCTATAAAAAAGTTACCATAATTAGAAATTTATTTTAATATAATGGTTATTATTTTCTAAATCTACAGTTTAATAAAGTATTAAAGATATTTTTTTATATTTTTCTAAAATATTTTAATTTCTCTGAGTAGTGGCAAATCATATTTTACCTTATAATTCCAATAAATGTATAAGTGAGTCATGGATTGTAATGACACAACAAATTCATTAATCAAAATTCCTCTTGGTCTATTTAAATGTCTTCTTACGGTTATGTAAAACAAATGCACTTATTTGGTTTTATGTTTTGGATTTTAAAATACCATTAAGAATGTTGACCATTGTTAATATATCTATTGAACAATGATCCCATGATTAGTATAAATAAAGGGCTTTAACAAAGCCAATTAACTCAGAAAAAGGAAGTTATGGACTCATCCATTAGACTTGCCTCATACAAAGCCCATTTTTCAGAGCTCGGGAAAGAGGCGGCATCATTGGGCTTCAATCTTGACAAAGCCCATGCTGAGCTTGAATACGTTATGTTTGAGCAGAACTGCCTATGGGAGAAGTGGAAGTTGATAGAGATTACCACTTGAGCGATGTTATCCGAGCAACCCCAAGAGTATGTCACAATCGCACACCTTTCCCTAAGGTCTTATACAAGTGTTTTAAGGGGTTATGTAACAATACCCTAGCATTTTTATTTTGTACATTATTTTTGTATATAATAAAGAACATACATTCATTTTATTATTGTTACTTTGTAAATAGTTTTTAAAGCTCAAATAATATTTTTTAGTTAATGTTCAACTAAAGAATCTATTTTGATAAATTAATGTATTTTTTAATTAAATAATATTTTAATAAAATAATATTATTATTAAATTACTTTTTATTATGTATAAATGATTGTATAATTTTTCTGAATACAACTGTAATTTCTATTAATGTTTGAAATCTATTTTAGTCAAAACCCCTGAATTTTCGATAAATATCAGATTTTATATTAAAAGTGAAAATTAAAATAATTAGAAGATTATTTGGATAAAATTAATATTATTTTTGGAATCAGGATGTCAAAATTATCCAATGGTGAATTTTTCATAATTTTCTGAGATGGTTGAATTTTTGGGTTAAAAATAAATTCCATTTAAATATATAATGTGTTTTATGACATCATAATGACCCAATAGTGATGTCAAAAAATTATATAAACATTGTGTTCGTCCAATATATGTTTTACCATAAAAAAAATTGGATTTTAGGTTGGTTTGATTTATTTTAAAAAGCTTTAGTGGACCATTTAAGACTTATAAAACATTTTAGCTTTTTAAATTGATTTCCTTAATAGTGTGACTCACCTCCACATAATCAACCCTATTATTTCAATAATTTAGACCATTTTACATGTAAAATATTTTTTCCCAATCCACATTCTAAAAATTAATGGGCAAAAACCATGGTCTGGTTTGTGTTTTTGATTAGATTAATGTGTGGTTTCCCATGCCTAAATAATAATGAATTCCCGATCCTTTTCGATATAAACCCACCCATGCTCCCACTTCCTCTTCACTCAAAGCCTTTGGAGTTCATCCAACCTCTGCCATCATCTCACTAGAATCCCCCCAAAATTCCCCAAGCACCCAAAGGAGTCTCTATCAAGCCTATACCAATCCATTGGTTTTTCACATCCAATTAAGGGATTCTCACATTCCCAATTTATGTCCATGTTTCCTTATATTGTTATGCAGCTTTATTTTCAATTATAAATTTTTGGGGTATGATTTAGCACCTCCCCCATACTTCCATATTTATTTGTTAATAATGATATATTCCATTTCTCTTTCTTTAAATCCTCCCATGTACACTCGTTTCCATGCCGAAATTCCTTAAGAAATTTCTCTCTCATCATTTACATTCAAACAATTATTTTGTATTACGTATCTAAATTCCATTACATTTGTTTGAAAATGTATCTATATGACCCCCCTTACTGCCAATTTCATTTACATATGATTAGACCCACATTTCTCTCTGATCAACAATTTTTATGAATTCTTATTTCACACCTTTATGATGTTGAAATTGCACCGCGTATTTCCAAGCCAAGATCATTGTGTAGTGAATACCATACCCATGTCTCTATCATGGCTATTCACCTTTATGAAAATATACATATTTAATGGTACTTTAATGCATTTATTTCGCATTCCTTTATCGTGGAATAACTTATGATGTTATTTATTCTATGTTATATGATCCATGTGGCACACTTATGCATGAAATGAACTCTTTAAGAAGGGTGTGTCGTGATAGTTCTCCAATGCATTAAGTAATGATTAATATCATGATACGACATGTGAAATGAGGGTTTACTCATTCTAATTGAAATTTAATTAAGGTTTAATCAATCTAATTCAAGTGTAATTTCTTGTTTACTCATGCTCCATTTGTGATGAGCCTTGGATAATGCTAATACCATGTCAAGTCTTGTTTCCACGTTTCCATGTAATAAAACTCATGCTATATCATCCCTTTATGTTTATGTCTCTATTGCGCTCCATTGATATTCCTATTAACTAAAATGTATTGTAATATTCATGTTATTATTTTTTTACTCCCTTATTGGGCTTTATAGCTCACCCTTTTCTTATGCATGTCCTGAGGTTATCCCATTTAATGGTAAGTATGAGGAAATGTAGTGGTCATGTAAGGGAGGTTTTCAATAAGATGTTGTGTTTTATGTTTTACGTTTTAATGTAATGTTCCTAATATCCAAAGAAACTATACCTCTCGATCTTCTATGTTGTATCAAGTGATGGTTTTATGTAATAAATTATGTTAATTGTGTAATAAAGAGAAGGGTTGTCATAGTTGGTATCAGAGGATAGGGTTAGTTATTTTGGGATTAGGATTATAAAACCATGTTAAAGCCTTCGATACTAGAATATGTATAATAAAAGACATCCCTATGTTTTGGTGAGTATTTATTAAGTGGTTTATCAAGAAAATACATCCATGTCTTGATACGAGCAGGTAGAGGTGGATTTGGCACAAATGTACCTAGGAGTGAAAACTCCGACAAGGAGGTTTGAGTTTGACATAGGGTATACTAGTACACGACAACGTGCTTTGCTGCACTCTTGGTTACAACACTCCTGAGGGATATTCGTTGGTAAATTCACAATCTTAGTATGAACCATTATTAAATGAATTTAAATAAATTCCCCAAAGAATACATGTTAGAAAGTAGATCATGGATAACATAGATTGAAGCATATAGATTTATAAGTTAATGAAATAAAAGTAATTTATAATTCATCTGTTTTTGTCTTTAGATTACCCATTATGTGTTACCCCTATATTTCCTTTTATTCCAGACAATGGCCGGTAATAGGATAAATCGGGCTGACAACCAATGTGAATACTGGTACGATAACTATTCTAATGAGATCCCCAATCTGATGGGAGTGGGAATCACGAACTTTTCATGATACTATCTCAGTTAACTCAAACATTGAATAGAAACCTGGGTCAAGAGGAACGTTCAAACCCCCTAAGAAATAACAAGTCTCTATTGAGATCTTTATGAGACAGAGGCCTCCTACTTTTAAGGGATCATCTGATCTCTCAATCACCAAACAATGGATCAACTCCATTGAGAAGATATTATCCATCCTTTAATGTTCCGAATAAGAGAAGTTTCTCTTAGTTGTTTATCGTATGGAGGGTGAAGCTGATCAATTGTAGACATTGATCAAAAATAAGAATACGGAGGAGGAGATTAAATCATTGGAATGGAAGGATTTCAGGAATATATTTTTCGATAAATATTTCTTATGAACCCTCCAACTAAAGATGGAAATGTACTTCCTTTACCTCAAGAAAAAAATATGAAAAATCCATTGGAGTGTACGAGGAAAACATCACAAGGCTTGCATGATATGCCTCTAGCTTTGTCTTTACCCTAGAATGCATGGTTAACCACTTCCATGGTGGGCTGAAACCTTGCCTACAAAAAGCCCTAGAAATCTGTGACATTGATAGCTATGAGGAGATTGTCTGATATTCCCTCCAGGTTGAAATGAAGATCAAAGAATCTCAGTGTAACAACCCAAGATTTTATGAAAAATATTTTTATTATTTAATTAATGTCTTGTGTTGTACGCTACACCAAAAGGAGCTTGCATAACATGCATCCCTGACTTGTCTTGCATTACACGCAATAAAGACCTTCATCAATAGCTTGTGTTGTACGCAATACCGAGTTTCATTAAACGACGATATGCTATTACAATATTATTAAAAATAGATGTTATGAATAGTAATACCCACTTTTTGATATTTTATAAATTTTATTTCTTGAAAATGGACTTCATTTTTGGATTTGTAATATCAAAATTATCCTAGGGTGATTTTTTTTGTATTTTTCTGAAAACATTCAATTTTTGATGAATAGTTAAAACACTAGGTTACTATTTAAAAACAGAATTTTTATTTAAATAATTATTTATTTTATTTAAATCTATTTTAGGTCAAAATTGATACATAATACCTATATAAGTTTTAATTAATCCATTAGAGTCATTTTATAATAATTTTAGAAATATAAAAATTTTATTGAACTTTTCACCGTCTTTTACACACCTCCTAGGAGAATTTTCAAATTTACATAAAACTTAATTTTACTACTTTTGTGAATGGAATTTAATAAATCCGGCAGACACAGTTGATTTCAGTAAGTAAAATGTTGTTCAATGAGATGAAATTAATTTTTATTGAATAGTAACTTTTTAATTTTATTTACCATGGTTAAAAGTAAATAGGGTAATTAAGGATAAAAATGATATTATTATTACTCTAAAACATGTCCTAATTCTATTGGATAAGTGTAATTAGACCCAAAAAAACCTTAGGAATACAATATGGCCATTTAGGCCCACTTGGACTAGATTAGGACATTTAATATTAATTTATTTAAAGAAGGGTTAAAATAGTTAAAATCAAAGTTTAATAAGTAAATCCTTTTTAATATAGAGTTATAAATAAGATAAATTCGACGATAAATATTCATTAGAAAGATAAAAAGATTTCCTAAATAATGGTATTTTATTTTTAATTTTTATACATTAAATAAATTTATTTATTTATGACACAGTGATGATGCAATAATTATCTTATTAATGAAATATTGACATAATTGATGTTATAAATACCCAAGTAAATATAATTTGAGACTTTTTATGAATTACACTAATTTTATAGGTTAATATGTCTTGTTATTATTTATGTAGTTAACTTTGTTTGAAATAATAATTCTGTTATGATTTTCACAAAAATCAATTACCAAATAGTGTCAAAATTGAAATAAAATAGTTTTTAAAACAAATATTATATTATTAATTGTTATTTTATTAATATAAATCTAAGGTTCGGAAAAATGACTTAGATACGGTTATATATATTAATATTAAACAACTTTGGGTTCGTTTTTCTTGTTATAGTAAGTTTATTAACCTTATAGTGTAAGAAAATAGGAAGACACGGTAAAAGAAAAATTATTTAACTTAAAGTTAAATCTAAATGATAAGGTTAAAATAGAACCCTAAACTTGTATAAATTATATTGTATGAGAGGCTATCGACCCATCCCCACCTTAGATTAGAAATAACTCAATTTGGAGCTATTAAAAACCGAATATGACTTTATAATAAAATAATATTTTTAGTTTTTCCAAAGGTGCCCCTCTCCTCCCTTATAAAAGGGCACCACATCCCTCTCTTACTCTCACCACTTTGAGCCTTCATGCTCAGACAAACCCTGAACAATTATCTTCTCCACTTCCCTAGAGACATCCTAGAGGTCCGGGTCTTCTTCAAATACCAATTTTAGTGCCCTAAGAGGAGGTCTCAAAGAGGTGCTTCAAAGAAGAGGTAATGTCCGTTACCGATTCTTTCAACTTTATTTCTTCGTCCACTTATTCTTCATTAGTTGTTTCATTATGAAGTAATAACATCAGTATGAATAATATACTGGTATGTTATTATAATTATTAAACAACCCTATTTCACCATCTATCCATCCTACGGAAAACGAAATCACCGCATGTGCGTACGTACGGAATACTGTCTCCACCCCGTGGTGTAATCTATTTTCCACCACCACCTTACTTGGATGGGTATAATGGTGTAAATAATAACTATATATGATTATTTAAAAGTGATATTGATGCTGAAATATTATACATTCACTTCAATACAATTCCACGATCATGGGAATGATATCATCGCTCGTGCGTACGTACAGACTACCGTCTCCACGACGCGATGAGATTTATTATCCATGTTAACCATTAATGAATGATTATAAAGTATATATAATAATTAATCATGAAATATATAAAATAATAATGATACTGGATTTATGTGTATATATATTTATGTCATCTACTTAATTTCATTCAATTCAATAAGGAAACGAAAACAGCATTCATGCGTACGTACGACCTACCGTCTACATGAACGGTGCATTTCATTCCTCTTATCAATCTATAATATATATGTATATGATGAATATATATTATATATAAATAATGTTTTAAATTTTGGATTTATTTAAATCAGTATATAAGTAATAATATCACGAACGACAAGTCGAAACACATACGATAAATGAAACGATTTTACCCAAAACGCTCTTTAACATTGAATTTACAAAAGAACGGGTAATATAAAGTCATTAGTGAACCATAAAAGATATCAGAATAGTGAATATGATTCTATAATAAGTCAATGTCATTATTTAAATCATTATACAGGAGGTTCGGATACATATGAAGCATATCAGACTTAAGGTTAGGGATAATTATTCCAATCTCATTCTTATCCGTGATTGTTTATTTGTATGTATTTACTGGGGTTATTGCTATCATCCATGACCATGTTATATAGAAATGTATTCATGTATGTTTAAATTCCTTTTTACCCATTTGACTTTTACCCCATGGTATAGAAGGAATATTTCTTTTATTTACCCTATAAGGTACTTTTTTACTTTTCTGACAAAAGTAAGAGAAGAGTGTTTTTTTAACGTATACAGCATGAAAGGATTTTTACGATTTTATAAAGCCTTATTTTCATGAAGCTTTCTCCAAAATATTTCATGACTATTTTAAACAAACTCATTTTCTTTTAAAATTTCATGACGTTTTGTGAAAAGAAATTGATTTTAAAGAAGAAAGGATATTTTCCTCAAGAATTCATTTCAAGTGTTTTATCAAAATAATTTTACATATGAGATGACATTATTTCATATATGAATGTTTCAAGTATAATGTGTCTATGATTTACATGTTTTCACATTTTTTATGATGAAATATCCATTTCTTTTATATGGATTATTTGATGATGGGATGATGTTTATGAAACCCATTTTATTCATTGAGTTATTATGAATGATGTACGTTTATTTTGTGGCACAAGTAGGAATGATTTCATTATGAGATGGGTGGGACCTATATCTCCCTCCAATGCATTGGGTAAATATTTATATCTCATGAGATAGACATGGCTGGAATGGAAAGTTAAACCGGTTCAGTAATACAGGAATGGAACGAGGAGTGAACTCGATTCAGAAAGGGACTTTGTCCACTAAGATGGTCTTGGCGGCAATGCCTTGGATACTATGGAAATAATATCATGTGATTAATGGTTTCCAAAAATACATGTTTTATTACCATGTTATTTTATCATGATTGATGTTCCCTTAGGATATATTCCTTACGTACTTCCAAGATTCATGTCGTTGCTCAAGATTTTGATGTTTATATTTTATGTTCATGTTTTTGCATTCAAATGTTTATGGATTGTTTTATGTTCTCTATGTTGACCCTTACTCAGCATTTGAGCTCACCCCTTTTATGTTTTCATTTCCCGAGGATATAAATAATGTTTTTAGGTAAGAAAAAAAAGGAAGATCATTATTGGGATATGTTGAAGATCTTTCACCACGATTAGATGATTTTATTCTGAGTTTCCAAAGACACTAAACTATTACGATCCTTATGAGTCTGTTTTTTCTATGTATTAAGTATTCCGAAAATGTAATGTATTGTCCATGTATGTTAAGCTTTGGGTCTCTACAGTTTTTATCAGAGGAAAGGTTTAGTCAACCTTTTGAAACTAAGATGCGAGAACTTTAGTGAGATCCCCAGAGATATTTCGAAGGTATGTCTATTGATGTCCCTAAGGTTAAGTATAAGTATAGGTTATAGTCCTATAATTATTGTAACGATATTATATTAAACCTAATATGTTAGATATTGAAGTTAGTCCCCCATTATTATGATTTTTTCCTCTCACACTATTCTTTTTGGGATTTAGAAAATGGCTGGAAACAAGATGATTCACGATAATGGAGGATATGATGGACAATGGAATGATATTATTCATTAGCAACCAAATGAAATGGGATTTGGAAGTCCAAACATCATTATTATTCCGAATCAGCAATCTCATAATATGATCAATAAACTCAAATTTGGTATGTTTCCTGACTCGGCTAATAAGAGAAGGATGGAGTTTCATGATGATCATATAGGAAAGAAAGTTCAATTTCCCCTATGTAAATCATGTGGGAAGAGGCATCAAGGAGAATGCTTCAAAGGAACTGGAAGATGTTTTGGGTGTGGAAAAGAAGGACATAAAGCCAGTAAGTTCAAATTAAAAGGTTCACTTAACACCATGGATGAGGATAATGGTATTTCTATAACATCAACAATGGTTAAATGTTTTAAATGTGCAATGTACGGGAATTATGCAAACCAATGCCCTAAGGGAAAGTCTCATAAAGAGAATCAGTATGGTCGTATGGGTAATATTTATGTTAATGATTATGAAGAGACTACAAATGATATGTGAGATGAAATAATTGTTGAGGATCAGTCAATGGTTTAACAAGGTAATGGAATGATTACATGGTTATCAAGTGTAATGTTGTATAAATAATCTAATAGTACTATGGAATAAAGAGACATCTAAGGATTGTTACATTGTTGTCATTCCTTGAGTTTTGAAAGTGTTTGATGAATGGTACTAGTATTTTTGGAAATTAGATGATATGCGCATAATGAAGGGATAAGGAGAAAATTAAATGTTTGATAGTATTCATGAGCTCATGACTGATATAAGGAGAAGGTTATATCATGGATTGAGTATATAGATTTTTTGGATTTTGGTATGTGGAAAGAGTTAAATTTTGACAACATTCATGTTTTCACTAAGGTATAATGGGTATTCATTTTTCTAGAGAATACATTATTATGGTATTCACATGATTGGAATGTGACCAACAAGATAATGGGGCATAAATGATGGTTGGCTGATGACATTTCGAGTAATCATTTTCTTTATACTATGATCTTGGACCGAAGTATTTTAGATAAAGATTGGAATGAATTGTGTTGGGAAGAAGATAGTATTGCTTAAGGATAGAACTTTTCTTGATATTATTGATGGGATGTTATAGTAATGTAGTTTTAGAAAAAGGACAATCTGCAGGACGAGCGACAACCCATCGCGTCGGACAAGGCTGTGGGAATCGAACCCACAACCGAAGTGCGACTGGCCTTTATCGCCTACCACTGGCCTACAGGAAGTCCCTGTTTAGTAGAAAGTATTTTTATTATATTACGAGGTACGATATATGATGTATAAGTCCATTTTAGGAACCATATATGATTAATCTCACTATAGATCGACTTGTGTATATTTAATAACTTTTTCTAACCTTTTGTTTGAGATGGATGGAATGACCTGTCATTCTATGACATGATCTGATAACACTTCACGAATAAAAAATTCCACTTAATTTCTTTAAGATATTAAGTGGAAATTGTTCAAGGCACAAACAATAGTGATATTGTACCAAAATAAATTAAGTATTTATTCTAATTCAAAATTTTCAACTTTAGGGAAATGATCTTGAAAACCAAAAATGATGTCCTAGTGCCCTTATATCCAATGAATCAGATGGTACTCTTGATCATCAAAAATTTATGGCTTTCTGGTTGTTCTCTTTTCCATAGCCATGTTCTCTACCACTCTCTATCAAAACATGATGGTTAGATTTTTCTTCCATATCCATATTTTCACCTATGTTCTCCTACATGAAAACCCAGTGATGAGTTAATTTGGGTAACCGTTACGTTTCATACTTTTGTTTTTAAAGCCATGTTTTTGTATTCCTTTATATGATGTGATTTCTATTAAAGAAACTTTCGAGTAGTAAACCATTTATAACCTCGACGAATTTCGAGGGCGAAATTCATTTTAAGGGGGGTAGAATGTAACACCCTGAGAATTTATGAAAAATATTCTATTTAATTTCATTAATGTCTTGTGTTGTACGCTACACCAAAAGGAGCTTGCACAACACACATCTATAACTTCTCTTGCATTATACGCAATAATGTCCTTCCACGATAGCGTGTGTTGTACGCAATACCGAGTTTCGTAAAACAACGATATGCTATTAAAATATTATTAAAATTAGCAGTTATAAATAGTAATACCCACTTTTTGATATTTTATAAATTTTATTTTTGAAAATGTACTTCATTTTTGGATTCGGAATATCGAAATTATCCTAGGGTGAAATTTTGGTATTTTTCTGAAAACTTTCAATTTTTGATGAATAGTGTAAACACTGGGTTACTATTTAAAAACCGAATTTTTATTTAAATAATTATTTATTTTATTTAAATTTATTTTAGGTCAAAATTGATACATAATACCTAAATAAGTTCGAAGTAATCCATTGGAGTCATTTTATAATAATTTTAGGTATATAAAAATTTTATTGAACTTTTCACCGTCTTTTACCCACATCCTAGAAGAATTTGCAAATTTACATAAGACATAATTTTACTGCTTTTGTGAATGGAATTTCAAAAATCCGAGAGACACGGTTGATGTCAGTTAGTAAAATTTTTTTCAATGAGATGAAAATAATTTTTGGTGAATAGTAACTTTTTTACTTTTATTTACCATGGTTAAAAGTAAACATGGTAATTAAGGGTAAAAATGATATTATTATTACCCTAACACATGTCCTAATTCTATTGGATAAGTGTACTTCGACCAAAAACAACCATAGAAATAAAATATGACTATTTAGGCCCACATGGATTAGATTAGGACATTTAATATTAATTTATTTAAAGAAGGGTTCAAATAGTTAAAATCAATGTTTAATAAGTAAATAATATTTAATATAGAGTTATACATAAGATAAATTAGACTGTAAATATTCATTAGAAATATAAAAATATTTCCTACATAATGATATTTTATTTGTAATTTTTAGACATTAAATAATTTTATTTATTTATGACACAATGATGATGCAATAATTATCTTATTAATGAAATATTGACATAATTGATGTTATAAATACCCAAATAAATGTAATTTGAGACTTTTTATGAATTAAACTAATTTTCTAGGTTAATATGACATGTTAGTATTCATTTTGTTAACTTTTTGCGAACTAATCATTCTTTTAAGATTTTCACAATAATCAATTACCAAATAGTGTCAAAATGGACATAAAATAGTTTTTAAAACAAATATTATATTATTAATTGTTATTTTATTACAAAAAATATATGGTCTGGAAAAATGACATAGATAAGGTTATATATATTAATAATAAACAACATGGGTTTAGTTTGTCTTGTTATAGAAATTTTATTAACCTTATAGTGTAATAAAAAAAGAAGACACGGTAAAAAAAAAATTATTTAACTTAAAGTTAAATCAAAATGATTATGTTAAAATAGAAACCAAAACTTGTCTAAATTCTATTGTATGAGAGGATTTCTACCCATCCCCACCTTAGATTCTAAATAACTCAATTTGGAACTATTAAAAACCGAATATCACTTTATAATAAAATAATATTTTTAGTTTTTCCAAAGGTTCCCCTCTCCTCCCTTATAAAAGGGCACCTCCTCCCTCTCTTCCTCACACCACTTTGAGCCTTAAATCTCGGCCAACCCCTGACAAATTATCTTCTCCACTTCCCTAGAGACATATTAGAGGTCCTGTTCTTCTTCAATGTCCAATTTTGGTGCCCTATGAGTAGGTCTCAAATAGGCACTTCAAAGAAGAGGTAATGTCCGTTACCGATTCGTTCAACTTTATTTCTTCTTCCACTTCTTCTTATTTAGTTGTTTCATTATGAAGTAATAACATAAGTATCAATAATATACTGTTATGTCATTATAAGTATGAAACAGCCCTATTTCACTATCTATCCATCCTACGGATAATGAAATCACTGCGCGTGGGTACGTACAGAATACCGTCTCCACGCCGTGGTGTAATCTATTTTCCACCACCACCTTACTTGGATGGGTATAATGGTGTAAATAATTACTATATATGATTATTTAAAAGTTACATTGATTATTAAATATTATACATACACTTCAATACAATTACACGATCATGGTAATGATATCATCGCTCGTGCGTATGTACGGACTAGCGTCTCCACGACGCGATAAGATTCATTCTCCATGCTAACCATTCATGAATGATTATAAAGTATATACAATAAATAATAATGAAATATATGATATAATAATGATACTGGATTTATGTGTATATATATATATTTATGTCATCTACATAATTTCATTCAATTCAATAAGGAAACAAAAATAGTGTTCATGCGTACGTACAGCCTACCGTCTCCATGAACGGTGTATTTCATTCCTTTTATCGATCTATAATATATATGTATATGATGAATATATATTATATATAAATCATTTTTTACATTATGAATTATGTAAATCAGTATATAAGTAGTAATATAAAGAACGACATGTCGAAACACATACGATAAATGAAACGATTTTACACAAAACGCTCTTTAACATGGAATTTACAAAAGAATGGGTAATATACAGTTATAAGTGAATCATATATGATATCATAACAATGAATATGATTCTATAATAAGTCAATGACATTATTTAAATCATTATACAGGAGGTTCGGATACATACGAAGCATATCAGACATAAGGTAATGGATAATTATTCCAATCTCATTCTTATCCGAGATTGTTTGTTTGTATGTATTTACTGGGGTTATTACTATCATCCATGTCCATGTTTTATAAAATTGTATTCATGTATGATTAAATTACTTTTTACCCATTTGACTTTTACCCCATGGTATGGAAGGAATATTTCTTTTATTTACCCTACAAGGTACTTTTTGACTTTTCCGACAAAAGTACGAGAGGAATGTTTTTTAACGTATACAGCATGAAAGGATTTTTACGGTTTTATAAATCCTTATTTTCATGAAGATTCCTCCAAAATATTTCATGAATATTTTCAAAAAAATCCTTTTCTTTTAAAATTTCATGGCATTTTTTGAAAAGAAATTGATTTTAAAGAAGATAGGATATTTTCCTCAAGAATTCATTTCAAGTGTTTTATCCAAATCATTTTACGTCCAAGATGACATTATTTCATATATGTATGTTTCAAGTATAATGTCTCTATGATTTACATGGTTTCACTTTTCTTATGATGAAATATCCATTTATTTTATATGTATTATGTGATGATAGGATGATGTTTATGAAACCCATTTTATTCATTGAGTTATTATGAATGATGTATGTTTATTTTGTGGCACAAGTAAGAATGATTTCATTATGAGATGGGTGGGAACTATATCTCCCTCCAATGAATTGGGTAAAGATTTATATCTCATGAGATAGACATGGCTGGAATAGCAAGTTAAACCGGTTCAGTAATACAGGACTGGAACGAGGAGTGAACTCGATTCAGAAAGGGGATTTGTCCACTAAGATGGTCATGGAAGAAATGCCTTGGATACTATGGAAATCATATCATGTTCTTAATGGTTTCCACAATTACATGTTTTATTACCATGATATTTTATCATGATTGATGTTCCCTTATGATATATGCCTTACGTACTTCCAAGATTCATGTCTTTGCTCAAGATTTTGATGTTTAGATTTTATGTTCACGTTTTTGCATTCAAATGTTTATGGATTGTTTTATGTTCTCTATGTTTAGCCTTACTGGGCATTTGTGCTCACCCCTTTTATGTTTTCATTTCCCTAGGAAATAAAGAAATGTTTAAGGTAAGAAAAAAAGGAAGATCTTTATTCGGAAATTTTGAAGATCTTTCACCATGATTAGAAGATTTTATTTAGAGTTTCTAAAGACACTATACTATTACGATCGTTGTGTGTCTGATTTTGTTATGTATTAAGTGTTCTGAAAAAGTAATGTATTATTCATGTACGTTAAGCTTTGGGTCTCTACACTCAGGGGTATCATGTGGATAAGATGAATAATTTTGACTTCAATTATGGCAGTCTGATGGATAAATCCAATGGTTCTAAGAAAATCCAGCACCCCATATGCCAAAGGTGTGGAATTAATCTCCCCATAAATTTTAGGAAGGGGATGAGGAAATGGTTTAGGTATGGAAGAGAAGGGAACCAAGCTATTAATTGTCAACAAGAGAAACCCATGGTTGCAACAATGAAGAGGAATTCTCCATTAGACTCTCAACACATTGTTCATTTCTTCAACTACAATGAATAAGGGCACCTTACAAATTTGTTCCCCTAGCCAAGGGTTTTTAGAGGAAAACAACAACCTCCAAGGCAGCAAGGGAGAGTGTTTTCCATCAGTACTGCTAAAGTGAACCCCAACAATGAAGTAGTTACAGGTATGATAGTAATTCATTCAAGAATAGAAAATTTACTTTTTTATTTCGGTTCTACAAATTCTTTAATATACCGAATATTTAGTAGAAAAATCCCAAAACCACCACAAATCATGTAAGTAAAGATTTCAGTGGGTACGGAAAATGGGGAAATCATTGCATCCCATGAACATAACTACTCCCTTGTAAAAATTTGTGGATTGAACTTCCCAAAAAACCTCATTATACGCCCTCTGGTGGAATTTGATGCAATTATTTACATGGATTTACTTTCCTTATATAGATCTAACATAAATTGTTGTGATAAGGAAATCACTCCACATATAAGGAATCAACGCCCAATTCTATACAAGTGCAAGGAGGAAGAGTAATCTAATTTATCACCATCATCTCAAGAATGTATATTAATGCCCATTGAGCACACATATCTGGCTCAAATGATTGATTCTAACGAGGCAACCATCCTTGAAGACATGCCAATTGTTAGTGAATTCACTAAAGTGTTTCTTGAGGAATTTCCTTGTCTTCCTCCTAGAAGAGATGTTGAATTCTCAATTGACTATATACCTAGGGCGTTTCCAATATCCACGACTCTGTATTGAATGGTTGTTTTGGAGCTTGAGGAGCTGAAGAAACAACTAAAGGAGAATATGGATAAAGGGTTTGTATGCCCAAGTGCTTCACCATGGGGTGAACCAGTCCTCTTTTTCAAGAATAAGGATGGGTCAATGCTCATTTTCAATGATTATTGTGAGCTCAAAAAATCCTGATAAAGAACAAGTATTCTCGGCCATGAATTGATGAATTGTTCGATCAGCTGCGTGGAGCACAATACTTCTCCGAGGTAGATTTTTAGTCGGGAAATTATAAAGTAAGGGTGAAGAAGGAAGAACTCTTAAAGACTTATTTTTTTACAATATATGGGCATTATGAATTCATATTAATGCCTTTCAGACTCACTAATTCTCTAGCAATCGTCATGAACTTGATAAATTGATTCTTTAGAGATTACCTCGACAGAGTTGTGGTAGTATTTATAGATGATATTCTAGTTTCCTCCAAAATTAAGTAAGATCATGAGGAGAATCTAAGAACTATACTAGAGACCTTACAGGAGGAGAAGCTCTATGAAAAGTACAGCAAGTGTGAGCTCTGGTTGAAAGAGGTATCATTCATGGGTCATATCATCACCAAAAATGGGATATATGTGGATCCCTCCAGGAAAATTGCAATTGAGGGATGTCAGAGGCCAACATATGTAACGAATATCCATGTCTTCTTGGGGTTATCCAGATATTATCAATGATTTTTTAGAAATTTATCATGATTTCAAAACAACTTTACTAAGCTAACTCTGAAGGGAGTCTTGTTTACTTGGAGTGATGAATGAAAAGAGATCTTTAAGGAGTTTAAAAGGAGGCTTATCATTATGCTCATGTTAACATTACCCACGAGTGGAGAACTTTTTGTGGTGTTTAGTGATTCTTCAAAGAAGGTACTGTGTTTTTTGATGATACATATGATAAAGTGATAGCCTACACCTCGAGGTAGCTAAACATTCATGGGAAAACTATCCCCCGCATGATCTAGAGTAGGTAGCTGTGATATTTGCATTGAAAATATGGCAGCATTTTGTCTATGGGGAGATGTGTGATATATATATTGATCATAAGGGCCTCAAATAAATATTCACACAGAAAAATCTTATTATTCTCCAAAATAGATGGATATAACTCATCAAGGATTATTACTACTCAATCCATTGCCTCCCTAGGAAAGCGAACAAGGTGGTTGATTCTCTAAGTAGAAAAGATCCAATGATTTTGTCATTAAATAAAATTTCTAAGGATCTAGTATTCTTGGATTTGAAGAGGATGGACATGGAAAGAATTAAGGGAGGATCATCATTAATCCTTTCTCAAATTATTTCACAACCATCCCTCTTAGAGAAAATAAAGGATGCTCAATGAAAGGATGTAGAAATTCTGAAAAAGGTGGATGATATCATTAATGGGAAATTCTCTGAGTTCATGGTTGACAAGGAAGGAATTGTGAGAATTGAGTCGTGATTTAGTGTACCATCCGATCTAGAGATAAAGAAGAAACTTATGAACGATGCACATAGCACAACCTTTTCTATTCACCTGAGGAGCCCAATGATGTATAGAGATCTCCAAGAAAACTTTTGGTGGGACAATATGAAAAGGGATATTTCTGAATATAAATTAAAGTGCATGGTATGTGCCCATGTGGAGGATGATAGGAAAATGTATAAGGGGATGATGAAACCACTACCCATACCAACATTGAAGTCGGACAATGTTACCATGGACTTTGTCACTATACTTCTAAGGACATCCAGAGGAAACAATACTATATGGGTCATTGTGGATCGTCTTATGAAGACATCTCACTTTATCGTAATTCGAGAGTACTTCTCATTGGATCAATTTTCATGGTTATACATCAAAGAAGTGGTAAGGCTGCAAGGAGTATCACTATCTATTGTATCCTATTGTGATCCTATATTCACCTTGAAGTTCAAGAAATATATACAGCATGCTCTAAGCATTGAACTGAATGTTTGTATGGCCCATCATACTCAAACTGATGGCCAATCTGAGTGAAATATCTAGAAATAGGAAGATATTTTATGATCATGTTCTATGGACTTCAACGGAGGATAGGACCATCATCTTCCATTGGTTTAATTTTCCTATACTAACCATTTCCACTTGAGAATCTGAATGGCACTATATGAAGCCCTTTATGGGAAAAGGTGCAGAACACCAGCATGTTGGGATGAAGTTGGTGAGCATAAGCTGTTATGACCTGAAATGGTCGAAAAAAATAGTGGAGAAGGACAAAACCATTCAACAGCATACCAAGGTATCCGTAAATCGACAGAAGAGTTATGTGGATAACCGTCAATGAGACCATGATTTCAGATTTGGAGACATGGTGTTTCTACACATATCTTTGTGGAGAAAGGTCATGAGGTTTGGAAAGAGGGTGAATTTAAGTCCTAGGTTCATTTTCCACTTAAATATTATTGATCGTGTCGATGTTGTGGCATATCAACTAGAACATACACCAACAATGGACAAAGTACATGAGTTGTTTCATGCATCCATATGAAGTAAGTAAATACCAAACCCTTTACATTTACTCTTTTTAGAGGTAGTACAACTAGAGGATTATCTTTATTATGAGGAGAAACCATTGAAGATCTGAGATCGTAGAGAAAAGGTTCTATGAAATAATAAAATTCCCATAATAAAGGTGTTGTGGAAAAACCACTAGTTTGAAGAAGCGATTTGGGAATCATAAGAAGTGTTGAAGCAGAGTTACCCACATATATTTTAGTGTGGGATAACAAAATTTCAAGGGTCAAATTCTATAAGGGGGGAAGATTATAAGGACCCAAAAAATTCATTAATAAAAATTCATCTTGGTCTATTTAAATGAATTCTTATGGTTATGTAAAACATTTTCACTTATTTGTTTTTATGTTTTGGATTTTAAGATACCATTAAGAATTATGACTATTTCTAATATAGCCATTGAACATTGATCACATTATTAGTATAAATATAGGGCTTTAACAAATCCTATTTACTCAGACAAAGGAATCGATGGCCTCATCCAGTTGACTTGTCTCATATGAAGCCCATTCGTCGAAGCTTGGAAAAAGGGGGCATCATTGGGCTTCACTCTTGACCAAGCCCAAGTCGAGATTTAATATATTGAGCTTGATTGGAACTGCCAAAGTGAGAATTGGATGTTGATAAAGATTACCACTCGAGCTATGTTATCCAAGACACCCCAAGAGTCTGACACCATCGTGCAACATACCCTAAGGTATTATGCATGTGTTTTAAGGGGTTATGTGACAAAACACTAGCATTATGATTATATACAATATTTATTTATATTATAAAGAATATACTTACAATTTATTATTATTAATTTGTAAATAGTATTTAAAGAAAAAATATTGTTTTTTAGTTAATGTTCAACTAAGGAATTTATTTTGAAAAATTAATGGATTTTTGAATTAAATAATATTTTAATAAAATATTATTGTAAGTAAATTAATTTTTGTTAAGTATAAATAATGGTATAATTTTTATAAATACAATTGTAATATTTAGTATGGTTTGAAAGCTATTTTTTCAGAACTTGTGAATTTTAGATTAATGTCGGTTTTTATTTTTAAAGTGAAAATTCACATATTTAGAAAAATATTTGGATAAAATGAATATTAATTTTTGAATCAGGACATCAAAATTATCCAACGGTGTATTTTTTTTAATTTCTGAGACAGTAAAATTTTTGGGTAAAAATAAAATACCATTTAAAAATATAATGTGTTTTATGACATCATAATGACCCAATAGTGATGTAATAAAGTTCTATAAACATTAGGTTCGGGTAATATATGTATTACCTTTAAAATAATGTAATTTTAGGTTTTTTTGTTTATATTACAAAGCTTTAGTGGACCCTTCAAGACTTATAAAACATTTCTGCTTTGTAAATTGATTTCCTTGAGTGTGTGACTCACCTCCCCATAAGAAACCCTGTTATTTTATAAATTTTGGCCATTTGTCTTATAAAATATTTTTTTCCACTCCCCTTTTTAAAAAACCATTGGCAGAAACCATAGGTTGGTTTGTGGTTTTGATTATTTTAATGTGTGGTGTCCCAAACCTAAATAATAAAGAATTCCCTCTCATTTCCTATATAAACCCACCCAAGATCACACTTCCTCTTCACTCAATGACTTTGGAGTTCGTCCAAACTCTTCACTCCTCTATCTATAATCCTCCTAAAGAACCCCAAGCTCCTAAGAATTTTCTCTCAATCCCCTCCCAAGACGTTGGGATCACACTTCCAAGTAAGGGACTCTCACGTTCCTTATTTATGTCCAAGTTTCCTTATATTGTTATAACCTTTTATTTTCAATTATAATTGTTGGGGAATAATTTTTATCCTCCCTGATACTTCCATATTCATGTTTTAATAATGAGATATCCCCTTTCTCTATCATTAATTCCTCTCATGTACACCTATTACCATGCCGAAATTCCGTAAGGAATTTCTCTATCCTCATTTAAATTCAAGCAAATCTTTTCTATTACATATATAAATTCCATTAACTTTGTTGGGTCCTATATCTATATGACCCCCATTACATAAAATTTCATGTACATATGATGAGACACCCATTTATCTCTTATCAACCATTTTTATGAATTCTTATGTCGTGCCATTTTGTTGCTGAAATTACACCGTGTTTTTCAAAGCCAAGATCATTGTGTAGTGAATTCCATAGCCATGTCTCTATCAAGGGTATAAAACTTTATGAACACATACATATTGAATGGTACTTTCATGTATCTATTACATATTACTTTATTGTGGAATAACTTATGATTTTTATTGATTCCATGTTATATGATCCATGTGGCACAATTATGAATGAAATGAAATTTTTAAGAAGGGTGCGCCCTAATTGTGCTCCAATGCATTGGGTAAAGATTATTATCATGATATGTCAAGTGAAATGATGGTTTAATCATGCTAATTCAAGTAAAATGCGGGTTTAATCATACCAATTGAAGTGTAGTGAGGGTTAACTCAATCTCTATGTGCAATGATCCTTGGCTCATCCTTTTACCATGTTATGTGTTGTTGCCACATTTCCATGTTATGATAATCATTCTATATCATGCCTTTATTTCTAGGTTTCTCTTGCACTCCCTTGATATTCCTATTGACTAACATGAATTTTAATATTCATGTTATTCTTTGTTTACTCCCTTACTGGGCTTTATAGATCACCCTTTTCTTATGCATGTCCTCAGGTTATCAAATTCAATGCTAAGTATGAGAGAATGTAGTGGTAATGTAAAGGAAGTTTTCAATAAGATGTTTCATTTTATGTTTTAAGTTGTAATGTAATGTTTCTATTCCCAAAAGATAGTAGACCTCTCGATCTTCTATGTTGTATCAAGTGAATATTTTCTATAATAAATTATGTTAAGTGTGTAATAAAGAGTTGGGTTATCATATGGATGTTCTAAGCAACAATTATGTCCACCCCATGTTCATAAATTACTATATATAGTTACAAGTTTCATCAATATTGGATTTATTGGGGGAAAATAGTTATATAATGAATCTTATATTATAAAACACCCATATCCTCCATTTAAAAATACCACCCAATAACAACTATCCCATCACTAACCATCTATGACGTAGAGTAGGAAAAGGTTAATTTCATTTCTCTAACCAGCCATATCAACCATTTTTGTATAGTGTTTGTCTCACCAAAAGGGAAAAACTATGGTTATTATGGTGTATTATAATTGATTTCATTCAAATATGTAATATTTTATATCTACCCTTGATAAATTATTTTATTCTTTAAGCTCATGCTTACTTCATTCATTCAATATGACTTAATGACTCTAGTATAACAAATATAATTTAATTTCATTATGAAAATGGAATTTCCACTATCCATCCAATTATCATATCATTTTAAAATGAATCTTTTGTTTATATTGTGGTTGGATCACTACCACCAGGAACAACATAATTAATTTTCCACCAACTCATTCAATTTTTGATTTAATACACCTATTAATGTTAAAAATTATATATATATATATATTCTGTTTTTTATATTATTTAACTTATAAGAAGTTATTTGGTCAAATAAATCCATGTAATATTATTTTGGCCCCAAAAAACAACTAAATAAATTAACTATAAAATGATAATATTTTTATTCATATAAAAAACTTTATTTTAATATTATTTGAAATTTACAAAAAAAATTAAGACACTCATAAAGACATGAAAAACATGTTATCACACATCTAGTGGTGTGTAAGCATACCATAAGAACTATCATTGTTATATACAAACTAATGTGATTATTATATCATGTTGCATACATCCGTAGGAAATTTTAAAATTTAAAATATTATAAAAATATAATCAAAAAAATAAATTGAATCATACTATAATAAATATTATATATATATTCTTATAAAAAACTTTAAAAATTATAATTTCATTATTCTGGATGTTAGACTAAATTATCAGGTCGATCGGGATCTGAGGTAGGGGAACTCTCCGAACAACCTTTTTTATGATATTAGGATTTAAATTAATATAACTCACTATATATATTTAATTTTGTTTTGAAAACATTTTATATTCATTATAAGTGTACCTCAAATATATATAACATTGTTATCCTTATTTTTTGGGATATTCAACCATTAAGGTTTCCTTCTCAATCATTTCATTTTTGAAGACTCTATTATAAAGGGATCATTCCTATAAATTAATCCATGTAATGAAAAACCTCATAATTTTTTTATCATCATTGTTATTCAAAAAATACACATTTTATTATGTTTAACCTTCCTTTTTAACTTTTAAATTAATGGAATACATGTTACCCATACCATCTTTAAATATTCCTTACCATTTTCTTAAAATAAGAATAAATAAATTATTATCAAAAATTAATTCTCAACACTTTGTCATTCATGAGGAGAATTTATATATGATTATAATTATATTTTGGAAGGATAATATCTATGAAAAATACAGTAAATGTCAGTTCCAAATGTAATATGTATTATATTTTGGGAGTGTTATCACCGATAAAATGATGTCTTCAGATCCTTTGTTGAGGGAGGCGATTAAAGAGTGTCCCAGAAAAAAATCTAAAATAGATATCCAAAGATTCCATGGACTATCTAGATATTATTAATAATTTAAGAGGAAATAATCAGCATTTTCAATCATGAATACCTAGTAACATGGAAATGTCTGACATTTTTCATGACCAATGAATATCCCGAGTGATTAAAATAATTAAAAAGGAGGAATATAACAACATCACTACTAACACTACGTTATTGTTGGAAACATTTGAAGGTATACAATGGTTCTTATGATATAGTCTTGAGTTCTATATAAATTCAAAATTATAGTTTGACAGCCTTCTCCTCATGGTATTTTAAATTACATTATTTTAACTATTAAATGTGGGATTGGAGTTGGGGTAGTGATTTTATAATTAATGATTTTATGGCATTCTCTCTATAAAGATATGTGAAAAATATATACAAACAATCATAGAAAAAAATATATATTAAAATAATTCTTTCTTCATATGAACTATAGAATATTAATATCTCTGATCAAGGACAGTGACTGCCTAATCCATTACTATCCTGGTATGGAGAATAATATGTCACATGATCTGGGTATGAAGGATTCTGTAATGATATCAATTATGATAAATTTAAATGATTTAATATTTATAGAAATGTAATTTATAGATATGAAATCCAAAACGGAAGGAAAACATACAAGATAGGAAAAATGAATACTAAAGCATCTATAATGGAGATGATAACAGATCCTCAAAGATATCATGATGAAATATAGAAAAAGGTAAAATCTATTAGAAATGTGTAATCCTTAAAATTTAGAATTGTTGAAAAAGGAGTTGTATAATTTGTTCATGACACTCTGATCTATCAAAAATGATATAATCAAGGATTATTTTATTTATTCACATATATTTATTTTCTCAATACACTGAGGGTGTATGATGAAGTATTTGAAAATTATATCGAATTAAATTTAGGACGATATGATGATAGAGATTATAGAATATATATCCAAGTGCCTATTATGATTAAAAGTGGATATATAAAAAATTCCCAAAGGGGTGATTTATTAATTACACATATATAAAAATAAGTTTGAAAAAACATGATTGTAAATATTATCATGTGTCATCTAAAGTCCCACAAATGAAATAATTTCTTATGAGTTGTAGCGGATCGAATGACAAAATAATTATAAATTAATTTCCATTCTGGAGGAAATATCACTTATTAAAATTTTAAGTATATACATTACATAAGTATTTAGGGTTCATCGACCACCACTATCATTTTCATCTGATCAACATATGAGATTGACCTCAAAATTTTAGATAGAATCCAATATTATTTGAACAAAGTGTTGTCCCTTTATATGATATATCACCCTCATATTGTGATACCCAATACCCACTCCTAGATCTGGTGATCATATCATGATGAATATATTTTATAAAAAATAGCTAACCACAAAATATATTTACAAAGGACTGAATACATCTACAGATTTTTTTGATTAAGAAAGCCATATTATAAATTAGAGTTATAACAAAAATTCTTCAATCCACTGCCCAACATCTCTCTAGCTAGACACATATTCATGAACATTCACCATTAATCTCCTTCTCACAAATATACATGATATTATTATTTTAAAATTAATAGTGAGAAAAAAATTATCAGTAAGGTATTTTCAAACAACATGTGAAATATTTTTCCCTTACAAATTTAATAAAAAATCATTTCAAATCATTTCTTTTATATCAAAAATAAAACACATATTTATCCTAAAAATGTATTTGTGGTTTTATAAAACTATAAATTAAATACATTTAAATACTATATGGAATATTATTTTTAACAAAAAAATAATCTTTGAAAATATAAAATGAGATTAATTAAATAGATTAACTTTTCAAAACATCAACACTTCACATTGAAAATAATATCTCTTTATGGGATATAGTGACACTTGGAAATGTTTATAAAACCTTTTAGGCTTGAGAATTATTGATGTTCTAAAAATGTTTTCAAGAAATTTCTATTTTTTTGTGTGTTCAATCCTCTTTACTCATCATTGGATTTAATAACCAAATAGAAAATATTATATAAAAATTTTATTTATTGAATTCTTTCCTTTTCTCATAATAAATACATTAAAAACATTTAGAAAACATCAATTATAAGTAATTTATTTTGATGGATGAAAATAATTACGTAACTATTAGAGTTTACTGCATTTACTCTTTAAACGAGAAAAACTAGTGGTTTTATAAATATTAGAGGTAATTTAATCATTCACTAGCAACACAAAATAATAATCCTTGAAAATTAAACAAATGGATTTCATAATACATATGGTATGTCATTGATAATATAGTGCATGGAAATTCCAAAAATCATAAATGATATTTATAAAAATAAAATAAAATAAAATTTTATACATAATTTGTTAGACATTATATATTTAAAATTTAACATGAATTTATAAAATAAAATTCACATTTTATAACTTCAAAAATTCAACATTGGAATTTTTAGAAATAAATTAATTAAAATCATGAAAAGTGTTAATATTCCATTACGGTTTTATAAAAATACATTTTCCATAAAATAAGTGTTTTTTTAATAAATATAATTTTAATAATATTTTTTTCTTACTTTCGGTTTTTCAAATCCTAAAAAAATATTTTCTCATAAATACAAATCTCACTTTCTATAAAACTCGTGATTTGGTTCTACCACTAATGGTTCTGGGTGCAACAGAAGCATTCATAGTTGGGATACATATTTAAATTTCTGTACATAATCATTGACTGAAACTTTGAGAGAGGATCTTGAAATTAAAATTTATAATTAATTTATCTAATATTTGAAGAAATAAATACATGGGATTAGTAAATTTATTCATTGGTGATTTTTGATCATTCAAAAATACTCTTTCAGATTACATTCGTTGTGTTTTGAGGATCCAAGGATTGAATCCCTCTAGTAGTGATCTAATGTACACATATGATTTCAAGGCAACACCACTCGATCCTTGGGTGCTAGCGAGGCAAGTCAAATTTATTGTGTTGTTCTTTCTTGATCTCTCATTCTTAATCCTTTAAGAAATATATCTTTCACATCTCTGTCATGAGAGGGAGAGAAGGGGATGAGTTTATGGATAGTTCATTTAGTAGAACATCTTTCTATTATACTTTTTTGGATTCCCTACATAATAGATATATCATTATATTTATAGAGTTGGTAATTAAGTTAATAATTATTAAATTCCATACCATCCATTAAATAGAATTTATTTTCTTTAATAAACCCCATTCCACATAATAAAAACTATATTCTTATTATTTTGTGGCGCTCACGAACTTGCATAGTAAAAAATATAATGCAATGGTCATGATAATTAATATTTTTTACTAGACTCAATCATGGTCTATTCAAACTCTTGTAGAAATTATTGAACAACCGAATAAATATTTGATTCATATATAAATATTTTATCCACAATCAAGAAAATAAATATTTTTTAAAATCATTAATAAGTGAAATAAATATTTTATTTATAATAAGGTGAATAAATATTTATTTAATTTATGTGATCAATGTAACATGAATAAGATTATTCATAGGACTTGAGAATAATATTAATTTCATTAATTAAACTCAAATAAAATTTAATTTAAATCAACAGAAACACATAATGTGTTACCTTCTTGGTTTTTTATTGTTGTAGTTAGGTGGTCTTGTCTAATGTCCAATATTAATGTCCAAAAATGGGTCAAAGGAACCCAAAATAAATAACCTAATGTTGAAACATTACACACTACATATGAACACAAAATCTGTAATATAATACCTTTATCATAATATCTCATAAACCACGTCACACATCCATGTCGCCAACCTATATGCTTGACATGAATTTCTTGGACTATCTTAAATTATCATGTCGTTCTACCATGGATATGGAATTTAATGTGATAGTTATATTCAAATAAAAGGACAGGGATATTAGCTTCCATAAATATGGAAGGGGAAAATCTTTCGTCGAGTTATCTATTAATGAAATGTCACTCATGATGCACCCAACATATACAAATTTTTCATGAACTATTTTTGTCTTGGTTTATGAAATACATCTAAGTACGAATGTTGTAACATTAATTAATAATAAAATTAAAGTATAAGGACCATCATATACGCTCATTGATATGAATATATAATGAAAACAAAATATGATTAATTCCTACATGTGGTTCTATTGTCATAATCTTCCATCTTGAAGATTACCAAGTGTGAACATCATGGGAAGAAGCCTCTTGTTCTTACGAGTACTTGGACTTGACATTTTATGTACTATGTGTACCATCGTAGTATATTATCCAACCACATAACAATTTTTGAGGATATCTTCATAACTCATCAAGGATCTCATCATAGTGGGGAACTATTATGACCTTATCAATGTGACATATACTCTAGGACAATATTACATTATAGTCATGTCGAACAAAAAACAATATATTGTAAGAATTTTTTTTAACATTAAATAAATCAAATATACATGTAATAAAAGTTCAAATAGTTAGACCTATGACCCCAAATAAAAGAAACACCCACTTGGAATATATCTAACTACTTATTAACTTCAGTCCCCTAGACCTCACATGATAGTCTTATTTCAAATGAGTTAAATATTTAGTTAAAGGGTCCTCGAAAATATCTTTTGTGGAAGTATTACTCACTATAAATTCACCTCTCAAAGTGAAATCCCTAAAAAGATAATATTTAAAAAGTATTTTTTTCATCCTCTAATATGACCATGGATCTTTTTCAAGAGCCACTATTGTAGAATTACCATAATAGATTTTATTGGATCATTTCTTCTAGATACCACATCAAGATAATGGATGATGTTTTTAATTCATACAGCTTCTTTAATTGTTTCGAAAGTCTCAATATAATCATACTATTCTATAGAATTTTCATACAATAGATTCATTGATCCCTTCCAGATCATAGAACCTCCATTCAAAGTGAATTGGTATAATGTTTATGACTTCATGTTGTCATGATTAGTTTATAATCTAGCATATGAAGATCCTATGATGAATAGTTTCTCTTCTCCCCCATAAAACAAGAATATATACTTATTAAACCTTAGATACTTATGGATAGTCTTCAATTACATCCAATGGATGTCCCCTAGATCAGCTTGATATCTTCCTCACACACATAATGTATAGGTGACATATATAATTGTACACAGTATAACATACATGACTGACCTAATCAATGATTATTATGGAATCCATGTCATTATTTTTATTTCCTTATGTGTATGAGGAAACATTTTCATTGAAAGATACATTCCATGTGTTTCTAGAATCAATCCCCTCCGACACTATTCCATATTGAATATCTTCAGTATCTTTTCAATGTAATACCTTTACTTGGGCTGAGAAACATATTACATCTATCATGATGTTTCTTTATCCCAATAATATATACTACCTCTCCCAATCTTCAATATAGAAGAATTTATTCATCTATGACTTAGTATGATAGAAGATTTTTATTTTATTCTAATGAGTAATTGGTCATCAACATATACTATTAAGAAAATGATTTCATGCCCACTAAAATTTTTATAGACACATAGCTGACATTCATTATTTATGAAACCAAATTCAATTTTGGTCTCATAAAAATGAATGTTCTATGACCTTGATGATTGTATTATAACATTAAGAGATATTTGGAACATCCATGCCATGTTGGAAAAATTTGGATTCACAACCCCTTTGGGTTGGTCATAAAGGAATCTTCCTAATGGTTCCCACTAAGGAACATTTTTTTGTTATCCATTTTCCAAATCTAATAATTATTGAAAAATGAAATAGAAATTAGAATTCAGATAGATTTCAGTATTGAAACAGGTGAAATGGTTTCATCATAGTCAATGATATAATGATTTAATCCCCTTTTCACATAATCATACCTTATAGGTACAAAATTTTCCGTCCATGTCTAGTTTCTTCTGGAATACCAATTTTCAACCAATGGTATTTATATCTACCGAAGGTTCTACCAAATCTAGAATTGGATTTTGTTTGTGGAATTCATTTCAGAAATTGACTATTCTTACCATTTGGAACTATTTGTTCCACATGATACTTATTTGTCGATTAAATGATCAGTATTATCAAATAATAATGAGTAGCCATATTCACTGACTAGAAAACCATTCCTTTATAGTTCTCTTACCTATCTAGTACTCCTATATAGTATTTACTTCTCTGGAACAATTTCTTCTTCCATATTTCTTTGTTTAATTTTTTCCTATACTAACTTTTCTTTATCTTGAGCTTGGACATCACCAAATTATATCTCAATCCAAATATTTATTTTAGAGATAAGACCCTACTCAATAAATTTGGGAGGACTTTCAACAAAAAAATATTTCTAAATGATTGTATATGTAATATCCCTTTGTTTCTAAGGTATATCCTATAAAGATACACTATGTTCCTCATGGTGAAATATTGTCACCTGCAGTTCCTTTAACAAATTCTTCTCAATCCCACACATGTATGTAAGGAAACAGAATTTTATTTCCATTCCATAGTTTGTATGATATACCATTTGTTTCTTTAGTTGAAACTTATTTTAGTATGTAATTTTTTTTAATTCATATCCCCAAAAGGATAATGGAAGACTCACATGTCCCATCATTGATATCACCATGTCCAACAAGGTGTGGTTACACCATTAACTTATACCATTCCACTGAGGTGTATAATGAGAATTTAGTTGAGATAAAATGTTTATCTCATATCAATAATAAAAAAAATTTATTAAGATATTCTACACCATGGTGTAACTAATATTTCATAATTTTATTTCAAATATTGTTCCCTACTTCATTCTTGTGTTCCATGAATTTATCAAAGGAATCTGACTTTTATGTCATTAATTAGGAATATCCATATCTACTAAAACCATCATTTAATGTTATGAAGTATGAGTACCCACCCCTTTCATCAGTAGGTAATATTCTATACACATTATTGCAAACTATATAAAGAATATATTTATCCCTTTCACATTTCCCAATAAATGGGGATCTGATCATTTTTTATTGTAAACATTGGTGACATAGAAGAAGTGGTCCTAGTTAAAAGAATCAAAGTATCCATCTTGATATAATTTATTCTAGTGATTTTCAATTACATGAACTAGTCGATGATGCCAAATTTGGGGTGGTATGAGTCATGTGAAGTAAAATAAATATTGATTTCCATTATTTAATTTAGGTAATCCAACACATAAAGACCGTTATTTAAATGTTCCTTACCATAACAAATGATATATTCATAAAAGAGGAAACATTTATTCCTAAATTTAATAATATATCTATCTATATCAATTCTAGATTCATAAACAACGTTTTTGGTAATTTAAGGAACATAATAATAACCCTTTAAAATCATGATCATTATTTCTGGCAACGTGAGGTGGTATTCCCATATAGCTAAAGCAATAAGTTCAGTTATGTTGGAAGCTTGAATATCAAAATTTCATCAGTCTATCTGTATGAATCTAATATGTTCTTATAATTGAATTCATATGTGAGCACCATGTGTAATATATAATTAATTTTTTTTTGAAATAGATAAATTTCACTTGATAAAAAATGAAATTGAAGCATCCCTTTACTTTTATGGATATCTGCAGTTTTTTCAAGTGGTCCAACCTGCCTGATATGAAATACACAACATCTTGTTTCCTTGTTTTCCCTTTGATCTTTTTCTTATTTGAAGGTCGTGATGAATATTTGGACTTAAAGATCTTCAGCTTCCCTTTCTATTTGTTCAACATTAGTATGGAAGGTTTTTAATTCTACGTATACTTATCTACTTGGCATGGAAGAGTAAAAACACTGTTCATACACATCTCAATGTTGTTCATATTAAAATTCACAACAAATTTGTAGAATCCCTGATGGAATGATGCCAAAATGAGGTCGGTGCCTAGTTCTTTTGGGAGTTCAGGACCTAGAGCCTATAAGTGCTCAATGTTTCCAATGATCATGAATAAACAAGGCCTATCTTGGGCACTAACTCCAATATTACTATATTAGATCCCATTTTAAATATTATATTATTCATGTATTTCTATCTCTTAGAAATGACCACTGAGGTGGCTCTTATTTGATGCATTTTTTCGACATCATTTTTTTTCATTTAATGTATTTTTAAAGCTTGAATAGTTGTTTAAGTGGGTAGTTTTAGTGATTAGACTTATTTTTTATTATTTAACTATGTATCATTTTTTGTTAATTTTTTAATTTAATTTATTATTTATAAAGGTGTATCAATTTTATTATTTTTATTTTTTATTTTATTCAATTTTAACCTTGTAATAAAATATCGATTTTTATGTATTATAATTTAGAAATTCCTTTTGATATATTTAATTATTTATTACATTTTTTATTTTAATTAAATTATTAATGTTTTATTTTTACTTTAATTTATAATTTATTATATGTTTTTGTACTTTTAAATTGTAGGGTTATAAAAATTTCGTAATTATTTTTTTACTTTATTTCATTATTTATTTATATTTACATTACTATTTTATCTGTAGTGTATGTAAAATGACTTTTGAATCATGAGTGATTCTTTGTAAGAAAATTGGGTTTCTGATATGGGCTACGTAAAAGAATCATTGACTAGATAATTGTGGGAAAAATAAATGAAGATAAAAACTCTTGTGTAAAATAAATGAAAGAATGAACTATGAAAAAGAAATTAACTATTTTTTAAATACATTTCGACAAAATATAAATTTAATTTGACATAATATAATATGTTACACAAGATAGTATGATTACTATGTAACATTTACCACATAGGATAATATATCATACTCCGTGATAGAACATAACCATTTTTTTGATTTGTTTACAACTAAGAACAAATCATGGAACCAGTTTGTCGAAAGAGCTTCTATATGAAGAACATGAATTATGTCTATGATTTTCAAAAAAACCCAAACAAACAATGGAGAAGACTTATTGTGATCCATGACTAAAGATCCTAATTAGGGGATATTGCAGCATATCCAACTGGTCGGATGACCGCTATAGCTTTAAGAAAAAAAAATACATTGCAAGAGTCATGTAATCATCTTCTCTGATTGAATCTTTTATAACTATTCCATTGAAAATCAAAATAACAACTATGATCATTTGGGAATTTTATTGAAATATGATTTTCAAGTCTGGTGCAATGCTTTTTTTATTAAAATTGAGTTGTTACCAAAGTTGGAAACGAAGAACTCCCATCAGTAGAAATGATGTCGAATGAAATCAGGTCATGTATAATAGAACTAAATAATTGAGTAAGATCAGAACCTTGGTATGTAGAATAATGATAAATGGTTTATTTATGAGGGTACTCCATGTTCAGCCAAATGGGGATATTTTAAATCCAACTGGTACATTGATATATTGAAGTTGAAAAAAGTGTATTTTGAGGGAGATGACACCAAGATATATCAAAATTGATTGAGGATGAATATGGGGAATCCAATTCACACGAGGGATTGATTTGAAGAATAGGACTGGGTTTGTCTGATGTTATTGTGTTTGAAGAATCCAATAGTGATATGTCACCACACTGAAGATGTTACACCATAGTTTCATACCAAAATCTACTCATCATTGTACAAGCTATTTGAATTTGAATAGGGTTTCACTATGAATAAACTGGGTATTACCAAATAAATAGGTCAAACTTTTGATTTTAATAGGTTCTCTATAATCCTATATGATTATGTCAATGTCTAGTATAATGATACACTATAAGAAATCATGTGTATGAATGAGAGGTATCTTAATTTTAGATGGAAGATGTTATCAGATCAGGAGAGATTGTGAAGTTATGAATTCTAAGACCAATCAGATGGTGTATTAATTATCAGTACATGTGTCGGTAGTTTTTGGGGTAAATATTGAAGCTATGAGGCAGTGACAGAAGGCCATATAAAAAATATTCTTGTAGTGATGACTTCCAAGTGAGACTAGCATAACATGTTGGTGTGAATTTGTAAAAATTAAAAAGGGAACAGTCCATATTTTTTCAAAAATAATTTATAGAGACAAGTTCATATGGGAATCTGAAGTGGATTAATGGAAAAAGATGTAAGAAAACAAGAGTGCAATAATGAACATGAGATATAGGGAAGTTTTATCATCTTCTTATATCTTTTTGTGAATTAAAACAATGATTTTTTTATTTCATAATGGTTGTTGCCAAAAAAATCAGTTTAGGGGATAAAATTGTAGGCTCATTCTTCAATTTGATCACTTCATTGTTTTGATACAATGCCATCTTATAGCGAGTCTGATTCTGGTGATATAAAATTTCTCCTTTCACTACTAGGAAGATGGGATTGCCCAACACTTTTATACAAATGGTTCAATAGTATTGTTGGTATAGGGGTTCTTTACCAATGGTTTATTCAAACCATTGGTAAATGTTGAGTAAGTGAAGTATTTCCCAACAGTATGAAGAAACCTTTAGAAAATCTAAAAAAATTTCTACCTTTACCAATGGTTTTTACCAACCATTGTTAAAGTTCATTATTTTCCCAATGGTTTTTAAAAACCATTGGGAAAAGTCTCCCCCCCCCCTACAAATACTGCACTCCGACCCCTGATTACATTGAATCCATGCATTTTCCTTGATTCCCAGAAGCCCCCATGCAGGTGAACACTAACCTGAGGTCTTCCATATGATCTGCTGCACCTCCCCCATTTAGGTTATACACCTTCAACCTATTCTCAAATACCGACATAGAATCCCTCATTAAGGTTATTGACATGGTTTGTGTGTGTTCTACCAAACTCTGTGACCTAACATGGTTAGTTGAGGTATCTCCTCCATTTCTAGTGTTGTTCAACCCAACAATGGGCGGATATCCTTCTATTCTAAACCTTTATCCATTTATTTCCCTATCTAGAAAGATCACGTCATTATTCCCTATTTCTAGGGATTTTAGAAAATTTTATGATTCACACTATTTGATATTGAATCAATGAATAATACATGATTGGTAGATGTCTGTGAGTATATAGAATATGGTTTATAAACTATCTCTTAAAAGTATCACTGTTTTGTTTTCTTTATGATGTTTAGTATCATTGACATACGTTATTATTATTCTCAAATTTAAAAATAAATGTTTTTTTTTCAATACTTTATTAAATTAAATCTCTTTACGATCCATGAAAAACTTATTAGTGTAGAATCCTAAACTTTATTTACCCATGGGGTGCACTTGACTTGGGTAACTAATTGGGTAATGAAAGATATGACCATAGGGGTTCCAAGAATGAGTTATTGAACTTGATTGAATGATTTGGTATGCTCATAACCCATAATGGGACTTAAGGCATGTGCCTCTTATATGAGACCTATTCAAAATGAATATAAATAACTTTTAATTAAATTTTTGAGTAATTGTTCGTTGATTAATGATTTGGAATTCCATGAAGAAACAAACCAAGGATTAATGTTAATAACATATCTTTTAATTCCATTTGGAAACCCCCTTGGATTCATGATGATTTGGTTTAGAATACATTGGATAAATTTACCTTGGATTCCTAGTGATTATGATTTAAGAAGCCTTGGAAAAGTCCCCCTTGGATTATAAACAAGAGGCCTCTCTCTTTACATAGTTTGGGAACTCTTACCTCCCTAAAAATCCATCTGAAGTCAATCAATTTTAGATTTCTACACTTCAAATATGTAAGGCTTAAATTAGTTTTAATTTTTTGAACCTATTATTCATTGTTTATATTTCGATTTGACCTAAACCTGGTGGTGACTTGTGTGGCATGACATACCCAATTTGTGTAGTTTGATTTGTTTTCTATTTTCGTTTTACCATTCAAGTTTCATTATTATATGAATCAACTTGACTTAAAGTCTTCATAGCCACTCCTTTTATGTAGTTAGTGAATCATATCGACTAATGGAGGAGCTGGTTAGATGTATCCCCACTCAAAGATGGTAAATGGTTTGTTTATTCATATTTTCCTAAGGTGCGTAATGGATATAAGGATTATCCATGTGATGGGATTGGGGACAGTTGGGGTAGGGGGTAACTAGTTTTCCTTTTTTTTAGTGGGGTGATATGGTACTTTTTGTGGACTTTAGTTTTGGTGTTCTGAAATGTACTAACTTTTCACAATATTTCCAATTTTTAGCATCAATAAATTATTTAAAAAACTCCCTTTACACATTTTGCATCTTTTATGAAAATCCATCACTTTGTAATATCTTGAACAATGTTATATCAGGTATATGGTGTCTTCTTGTATGTGATAAATTAAAAAATTACAAAACACATCTCACCTCAAATTTAGGTAGACATAAGTAAATTAGTATATCTTTACATTGTTTTAATAGTTCACTAAATCAACTAGAAACTTCTTCCTTTATCGTTTACCTAAATATATATTTGATTAATATTAAATCATATTGAATTGCTTATGAAAAAATGAAGTATAAAAATTCCTTTTACATAATGGATAGAAGATGGATATATGAAACTGATCAGATCTCAAGCGATTTTCAAAACAATTTGGAGAGATTATTAGATTTTTCATTTCACAATGCTTCAGATAGTGGTCGCATACACTGTCCATGTTCTAATTATGTTGGTAGACCTTGGTTGATCCATTAAGAAGTCATCTACCACAGAACCAAATACGGTTTTCAAGAAAACTACTATGTTTGGTATCATAATGGGGCGAAAATTAAATCTAAAATTGATGATGATTGAAATGAAAGGACTGGACTGGAGAATTTGTTAGATGACCGGATTATGTTTAATCTTCATCCTGAAAAATAAAGTATTTCTACTCAAGAAGACTTCAATATGAGGGGAAATTTTGTATCTAATCAAAATGAAGATATTTTCAGGGTGAAAAAAATGAATGATGTCGCCACGACTCAAGTATATCAACAGTGCGATAAAATGAAAATGAAGGAATTTTTAATCTGATTGTTTCATGGGAAAACTATTTATGGGATTTCTAATACATCAATCGATTACATTATTACCTTCTTGAAGGATTTACTTTCAGATGATGCAGATACTCCCTCAAACCACTATATGTCATAGAAGTTAATTGAGGAACTTTGATTTTCAAGAAACAAAATTCATGGTTGCCCGACAGATTGCAGTTTTTTATGGGAGGAAACCATTGAACGAAATGATTGTATAAAATTTGGCACATCCCACTGGAAGTCAAAATCTAATGGAACACCATCACGCGTGCCACAAAAATTAATGTGGAACTTTATATTAATCCCCAGACTCCAGAATAATTTTATGTCCAATGAAATATCCATAAAAATGAGATGGAATGATACCGAGAGAAAGAAGAATAACAATGAGTTGGTTTTCCTTGCAGATGGATTTTCATGGTAGAGATTTGATGCTCAATATCTTGATTTTGCAGCTGACATGCATAATGTGAGGCCGGGTCTTTCATGCGACAGTTTTAATCCATTTGGGCAGATTCTTACTTCGCACATCACATGGCCAGTTTTTATACACATTTACAATCTTCCCCAATAGTTGTGTATGATAAAACCATTCACTTTCATGAGTATACCCATATCTATCCCTTCTGATCCAAGCATTGATATTTATGTGTACATGAAACCATTAATAAAATAGATAAAACTTCTTTGGGATGTGGGTGTGTGCACATATGATGCATATTTGAAAGACATATTTCAGATGCATGTTGTTCTTATGTGGACGATCAATTATTTTCCAGCTTATGAAATGATTTCTGGATGGAGCACAATGGGAATACTGTCATGTCTTATTTGTATGAAGAATACACGATCCAGAAGACGGAAACATCATTGTAGTTTCAGTTTTATGGGACATTGATGATTCTCTCCAATGGACCATCCATATAGAAATAATCATCTAAGATTTGATAATACCATAGATACCGATGATCCACCTCAGCGTATATCTAGAACTAATGTGCTTAATGATTTTAAAGATTCCAGTTTTTCATTCGGGAAGGGTCAATTGAATTCTGGAAAGAGAAAGAATGTTTCCACTGAAACCTATTATAATTGGAGGAAGAGGAGTATCTTTTTTATTTCCCTTATTGGTAAACCAATTTGTTATGTCATTGCTTATATGTAATGCAAATTGAAAGGAATATATGTGAAATGTTGGTTTTGATACATCTAAATGTTAATGGAAAGTGAAAAAAGAAGATTTACGATCTTGGCGAGACTTGGTGGATTGTGGCATCAGACAAGAATTACATCCTATGTGTATCAGTGAAAATAAATGCCATGTTCCATGGGCTTCTTATGCGATGATACCTACAGAAAAACAATTTCTAGATGTATTAGAGACTATTAGAGTTCATGATGGATATTAAAGAAATATATCTAAACAGGTCAATAGAAGAGAGTTGATGCTAAAATCTTTGAAGACTCACCATTATCATGTCCTTCTGCATGAGTTGATTCGAATAACAATCCGTCATCTTTTGTTCAATAATATAAGGGTGAATGTTATTAAATTGATCCATTTGTTTAGAGATCTTTGTTATAATAAGTTGTCTGAGTCTTTCATTCCAAAAATGTTGATAGATGCCCCTTTAATTTTGTGTGAGTTGGAGAAACTATTTCCTCCATCATTTCTCACATGCATGATGTGTCTGACTATCCATATTACCACTGAAAAACTTCTTGGGGGGCCTGTTTCTTTTCATTAGATGTATCCAACTGAAAAAAATATGTACACATTAAAGTCTTATATCCGAAACTGGAATCATCCCAAAGGTTCTATCATGAATGGTTATTTAGCTCAAGAATGTATGGATTTCTGCTCAATGTATTTGTCTGATCATACTGCAAGAATGAACAGACCAATGAGAAATGAAGAAGAATAGTATATGAAAATTTAACCCAGTTTTTTGCCACTTCCTCAAATAGGAGGAATTCCTAGATCATATACATTAAAGACATTAAGCCTTGAAGAGTGAGAGATGGCACATCACACAGTTGTGTTCAACTGTGATTTGTTCGATAACTACATCAGGTATCTAAATTTAATATTTATATCCTACATATATATGTGTTAAACTATTCATATTTTTTATCTTTATGTAACATAAAACAATTATAAATAGAAATAATCGTTCATTATCTTTGAGAAGAAGGGAGACTTTTCATATCAAAGAGTATTCTGCTTGGTTAAAATTGTGGGTAGAGATATTACTATTTTAAATAATTAAATCAATATTTAATTATGTTTAATATTTGTTTATATTGTAGGTATTGAGCTTTCCTTCTTACTCTGTCTTTGAGGAAATAAGTGCTTTGGATTTTGGTCCTAATACTGTGGTTCATGACTGTGAATCAATTTTTATCAATGGGTACAAATTTTTGTCCCTGAATGACGAAAGAACAAGAGAACACAACATGATGGTTTTATGGTTACTTCCACAACATATTGTTTTGCTAGTGTATCAGATAGTAGACCATGATTTGAAAAGGTGGGTTATTAGGGATTCATTGAAAATAATAATAATGTAGGATTATTACTCTCATGGATGATTCACAATGATGAAATGAAATTGTTTTGAATCGATGACGAGACATGGCACATTTATTGATGAATGTGGATTTCGAGTATTCAATATGACTCGAACTCTTGCTACCAAAGAACCATATGTATTGGAATCAATGGCTAAATAATTTTTTATGTCAAAGGCCAACTTGACCCTAAATTAGGTGTCCAAGTTGAAGTAATTCCAAGAAAAGTTTTTTATGATGGTGATGATGGAATTGAAACAATCCCTACTGTAATTCTAACCAATCCATTTATTTCTTTTGATGACTCCAATAGCTCAATTTTTAGAGTTGACTATGAACTTGAAGTTGTGGTGGGAAATATATAAAATTATACATTCATGTTATCAATACTTTTGGTTTACCTCGAGTTAGGTAGTTAATGTTGTTTCTATTCAAATTTATTTAATATTGATTAAAAATATGTTGTATCTGACTTGACCGTTATGTTAATTTTCAATTTTTATTGGTTGAAATTTTTATTTGAATTGCATTTTCTAATTTAGAATTGAACTGTATTTGAACCTATGAAACCAACATTTATAACATGGTGAACATTTCAATGCTTCAACTGTGATTTGTATAAAATTTTTATGACTCTAAGACCTCGCTTTAACATTTTACGAGGTAATAAACATGATTGTTTGTATTCTTCTACAAAACATGTATTCAAACATGCATCATCTACCTGAGCTAAAGAATTTAAATTTTTCTTTAATTTTGAGAATTGCTTCTCCACTAATAAATCTGGTAGAATCAATGTTCCATGATTTTAATAGACTGGTGACATTAGTAAATAATCATCCTACTAAAAATTAAAATTTTCTGTTACATCTTGTACGATTTATTGACTTCATTATAAATTTGTTCAAGATCACCTAAAACAATGGTTAGTTAAATTATCCATGAATCCCCCTATTCCATCTCATTTATTTGGTTTTTTGGGTTACACATTAGTTATAATTTTCTATTTACATCCATATTTGTTTTCAAATGTAGTAAATTAAATGAATTCAAGAGAGGTGACGAAAACATATTATGGACAACAATCGTCACATGACTGAGCTGCCCATTACAACACTGGTGCCTGCAGTGAGTATTTTATTTCAACTTTATTTATTTAAATTATATATAATGTCATGTGATTAATTTTTTTAAAAAAAATTCAGGATCAATCTATTAGATGACAATTATTTGATGAGTAGCCTAGTAGTGGTCCTAGTACTCAGGGTTTTCGTACGAGGGGGGGTGGTACGGGAGCTAGATGATCTGGTTGGCATACCCAATTAGACCATGCCCCTCCCATAGACATACCATCTATCCCACATTCTTACCCTAGTGTACCATTAGGGAAACATGGGATATTTAGGTCTCCCATGTTTTCACCACCCTTTACATCTGACCCTCCTAACCTGTCGTTACCATGTCCGATGATGATTCACACTCCCCATCCAGCATTTGGCCAGCCATCCCTGTCATCTTATTTTACTACTATTTCGATATCTCTGACCTTTTATATTCCATCTTCTTTGACTCCTGACCCACTAGATTCTGTCCCTACGGAGCATATATTGGGAATCAATCCATCTGTACAGGGTGTTCCTTCAGTTTCTTTGGATCCAGTGGTGCCCATTGATCAGACTACCACAAGTATACTTATACAACCCTAAAAAATTGTTACAAATTTATTTATTTTCATTATAACGTGTATTGATGAAATATTTTTTTTCTTTCATAACACATACATCTACAGAGAGGAGGTGGGGCGGGGGCGTACATGCATGTGTGTGGTGTGGAACTGTCGCACACAGTTGGTGGTGGACTAGACTGAAGATAGTCCGATGATTGAAAAATAAGGGTAGAAATGTTGGAGGTTTTTGGAGACGCTTTCCAAGTACACTGACATCATTCATGTTAGACCGCTCTCATGGAGACAGCTGTCAAATGAAATCAAGTATAAAGTCTGGGAAGAGATATGGGTACAAAAATATGTTGTATTTAATGTAATATATTAATTTTTGTAATAATATGAATTAATATTTTGGTGCCAGCTGCGGTTAATTTCCCCGATGGTGAGGGTGCATGGCTAGCATGTCTAAAGGATTTATGTGATCTTTGGAGAGATTATAAGCATGATTTGTACATTGGATGGTGTGCTAGAGATGGCATAGAGTTAGAGGCAGTACCTATTGTGGATGATTTTCTGTTAGAATAGTACCGACAGAAGAATACTCATTGACTGACTTACCAATTTACGGTATTAATAAAATTAGAGGTATTTAAATTAAAATTTTCATGTTTTTCGTTAATACTTATTATTGAATTTTATTTAGGATGCATCTAGAAGAAATAAAATATCATTGATGCTAAGAAATACATCCACACATTGGGACGTACTATGATCCCATATCATGAGAGACGGTAGGTGTGACAGTTTATAATCTGTCTTTATGACTTGCACATTATATTTCTTCCTACATAATTTATTCGATTTTTAAAGTTGTTATATAATTTTAGTTATGAAATGAAATTATTTTGGTATCCTGTTTTTAATTATGGTTTCTTACATTCAATGTCATTGTAGAGGCATAAATTGAATAAAGAAGGACATGCCCCTCGAGGGAAACTTTTTTGCTCGAGTAGAAAGAAGAAATATGAAAGTGCGGTTAATGAAACAACTCAGTAGCAGATTTTCAGTTTTAGTTTGTAGATTTAATATTTTAATCTCTATTTTTTAACTTAATAATATATTTATTTTTGTAACAGGCTGCTTTAGAGACCCTTGATTCCCAGGAACCTGAAAATTTTGGGCCAAACGATCACTTACATCAGGTGTTGGGAGATGATCACCCTGTTAGAGTATGACGTCGACCTGGGAAGAGTATTGTTCTGATGAGGTATTGTCCCTCCTCAGGTACAATTTGTTGTGCCACCGAGTTTCATAAGGTTAAGTTACAAGAAGAAATGGCTGAAAAAAGGGCTACAATGATAGCAGAACAGTATACTATGGCAAACACTGCATTTATGAAACTGATGAATGCTTTACATCCAACACATCCACCAGAGTCCAACACTACTTGTGATGAATATATTTCATCGATTTTTTCTATATATGATGCAGCGGGTGGACGTTCTAGTGGTGGTCGAGATGATGGTGAGGAGGAGGCTACGGTAGAAGAGAAGGAGGGACTGGAGGAGGTCGAGGCAGAGGAGGAGGACGAGGAGGAGGTCGAGTCAGAGGAGGAGGGTGATGAGGAGGCTAAGGTTGAGTACAAGGGAGAGTAGGGGGTGGGGACGATTATGGGTATGATGATGAGGATGAGGGTGTGGGTGAATATGATGGTGATGATAGTGATGGTGCTGAGGGACAGATTGATCGGTTACATTTTTGATTGATATAACTAACCTTTGGTGTTTATTGATTTGTTGTGCCTGAATATATGTGTGATTAGGTAGGTCATATTATCTTTATTTTTTTATCTATAAATAATAATAATTGATTTGATGATTTGCTATGAAATCCCCCTATTTTAATTAAATTTTTATTTTTTAATAGAATTTAGAAAATTAGTTGTCTAATTAGAAGTTGATATAATGGAATTATTTTTTTAACAATGAAGTAATTTGCTTAGAAAATCTATAAATACCATCCCACGAACCCAGGACAGCAGGCCGAACACCCCCACCCCCACCCTCCACCTTAGACCCCAGACACCCCCACAGACAGCCTCCCTACCGTCCTTCATGGACCGCAGACAGCCCCCACCCTCCTCCTTGGACCCCGGAGAGCCCCCTAGATAGCCCCACGGAAAGGCCCCCAGACAACCCCCCACCCTCTTCCCTCGACCCCAGAGAGCCCCTGGACAACCCCCCACCCTCCTCCCTAGACCCGGACAGCCCCACGAACAGCCTCCCCACCCTCCATCCTAGACCCCGGACATCCCCCCGGACAGCCCCCTAGATGCCACCACCCTCCTCCCTGGACCCTGGACAACCCCTTAGACAGCCCCCAGACATCCCCCCGGACAACCCCACACCCTTTTCCTTGGACCTCAGACCCCCCCCCCCCCCGCTCCTTTATGGACCCTGTACAGCCCCAACACCCTCATCCCTGGACTCCGGACATCTCCCCACCCTCCACCTGGACCATGGACAGCCCCCAACCTCCTTCTTGGACACTGGATAGCCCCCCCCCCCCCACCCTCCTCTTTGGACCCCAAACAGCCCCCGAACAGCCTCCCCACCCTCCTTCCTAGACCCCAGATAGCCCCCCGTCCTCCCCCACTCCCTGTACCCCAGACATCCCCCACCCTCCTCATTAGTCCCCGGACAGCCCCCCCCCCCCCCCCCCCCCCCCCCCGCACTCATTCTTCGACCCTGGACAGCACCCCCCCACCCCCACCCCCTCCCCCTAGACCTCAGACATCCCCCAGATCCACCCCTCCACTCTGGACCCCAGACAGCCCCTGGATAGTCACCCGCCACCCTCCTCCCGAGACCCCAGACAACCCCCAGGCATCCTCCACACCCTCCTTCTTGGACCCTGGACAGCCCCCCGGACAGCAGCACCCCACACACACACCCTCCTCTCAGGACACCGGACAACCTCCCCACCCCCCTTCCTGGACCCCGTACAACCCCCAGACAGCCCCCCCCCCCACCTTCCTCCCAGGACCCCGGAAAGCCCCCTGACCTGACACCCCAACATTGGGTGAGCATCAATTCGGCATATATAAAACATCACGATAATTCACGAAAGTCTATGGATCACCAACCATGATTCCGGAGAAAATCACACTATTAATTCGGTGTCCCGGATCCCAATCTAAGCTCTCTTCAATATTCACCCTAAATCCCAACAGAAAAGAGGGTTATAGATCTTTGGAAGAAGATGAGGGAAGAGTGAAAACCCTAATCAAAAAGTGGAAGCAATGAGAGGATTAGACTCACCTGGATCTTCAATCTACACTTGATGGAACTCAAAACACCCAAGGATCGAATGATATCCATCCTTTAGATCTCATGGGAGCTTTCGATTGTGTTGATACTTTATCACAACGATCCATGGGTCATTTATGATGTGTATGAGTCAACCCCGCCTCAATCCGAGGCACGGTGTGGCCGGTACCACTCAAATTGTCTTACCTTTATTTGAAATGGACAACAGTTTATGTGAAAACAAAAACTGGCATATGGAAAACCAACCAAATGCTTTCGTGAGGTATTGATAGTTTAGGAAAATGATTCATGGGTTGTTTGTGACGTGTACGAGTCAACCTGCCTCAATCCAAGGAATGGTGTGTCCGATAACACTCAAACTGTCTCTCTTTTGATTAAAATGGACACTATTTTAAGTAAAAAAACATACATACAGAAAACTGACCAAACATATTCTACTTGTGTTGATACATTAGAATAATCATCCATTGGACATTTTTGACGTGTACGAGTCTACCCCACCTCACTCCGAGAAATGGTGTGGCCGGTACCACTCAAAGTGTCTCTCCTATATTTGAAATGGACAACATTTTATGTAAAAACAACAACTGCCATACGGAAAACTGGCCTAACGCATTCTTATTGTGTTGATAATTTAGGACAATAATCCATGGTTCATATGTGGTGTGTATGAGTATGACATCCCACCTTTTTATCATATAAACATTCATTACATTATACAAAACTGAGGATCTTTAAGGATTAGTGTCTTGGAAACCAGGAACTTAATACATGAAAACATAAAGCATTCTTATTAAACACTTGAAAGGCTTCTTCATTTGTTAATCCTAAGTTCATTACAACATCTCATAACCAGGGAGCATACATCGAAGGAAAGGGTGAGCAGAAGGCCCTGTAACGGAAACAGGGGAAACATTTTACATGTGAACTTGAAATACATCAAAAACTCATGAAAAATAACTTTAAGGAATGAGAAAGAGATCATGGGGCATATCATAATAAAAATAACATGTTTCATAACACGAAGATATGGCTACAACATTTTACATAGGCAATCATTTCCATTTCACCAAGGTCCATCCCCAAGGTGTCATTAAAAACTACAAAGGTTATTCACCAAGGTATCGTTAAAAATAGTCATATCTAGATATTAAGTATTTACCCAATGATTTGGAGCACTATTAGGGCGCACCCTTACTTTACCTTTATTATCATGTTAGAAAAATATATAATAGTAAAAAATTTCATAAATAACCCACATATCACAAATGAAATGGCTTTCATTTCATAGTCATAATGTTTTAAAAACTGCTTTAAAGACGTATTCTTTATGTCACTTTAAACCCATAGAAAAAGGAAAGTGGGTGTCATGTATGTAAATACCTAAATTAAAATAGAAAATTTTGATATATATGTGAATACCCCAATATAATAAAGATATTTGAGTATTCACTTAATAAAATAATAGAATTTGAGAAAAAGAGAAGACATTTTGAGACGAAAATTCTGCAGCATAACGGCTATGTAATAGGGTTTTAGAAAACATTGAAAAGAGAGGGGACACGGGTCACCCACTCATAAATGATCCATAAAACAGTAGGGGGACAGAATATAATGGATTTAAGAACATGGTAATTAAATTTTAAATATATACCGTATGAAATGAAGAACTTGAAAGGAAGACAAAAATAAGATTTCTCTTATGAAAATTTGGCAGCCTAACGGTGTTACTTAAAACATCAAAAAATGAATTGATGAGATAAAATAGGTTATCTCATAATATTAACATAAAAATGACAGAATTATAGATATATAAGATCATACCCCAACATAATAAAAGTAACCTGAAAGAAATGACATTAAAATAGAACTTGAAAAATCAGAAGGGTGGAAGAATCCCTTGCAAAAATACGGCAGCCTAACGACGCCACGTAAACATTCATAAAACGAAATGATGAGAGTAAGAGGTCATCTCTCATAATATTATCCTGAAGAGGTATGAAATATTAATATAAAATAACAACTCCCAACATAATAACATGGGGCTTAAATGAAATGACATACAAAAGAGTACTGGAAAAGAAAGAGAGAGGTATGATCCCTTACATGGAAGAGTAAATTCAAAATCATGAAGTTTGGGACATTGGGATGCTTGAAGCCACCTTGGGAAGACTCCTTGGGAGGTAAGGAGACCATAACTTCATTTAGGAGGATTTTTGAATCGAAAGGATGAGAGAATGGCTTGGTATTTATAGGGGAAGTGAGGGGACAAAGCATTAATTGCCAAGGGACACCTCATTGGTGGTATTTGAAAAACCATGCGCTTCCCCATGGTATTTACCAAATGGTATTGGCCACTTGGGACACCTCATTCCTTATATTACTATTCATAAGTCTTCCAGAATTATTACACAATTATTACATCCTTAATGATGTCATTAAACACCCGAAACTCTAAACTGAAAATTCACTATTCACTGAAAATTCATTTTTTCAGAATAATCCCCAAAAATTACCTTAACATAATATCGATGTTCTGAATTAAAAAAATAAAGTCCATTTTATAAAAATATTTTTATAAATATTTTTAATTTAATTTTTAATTAAAAAACATTATTCGCCTGAAAAAACTAATAATTGACTAATAATTTCGGAAATTGTTATTTACCTATTTTATTGAATCACATTACTTAATCAAGGTGCCTAAATTATATTAATACTTAGTTTAAGTGAGATTAATAATCCACTTGGTCACATTACTAATCCTAATCATAAAATCAATATTCATAATTTACTATTCATCAAAATTTATTTTGATCTTATTAGACTCTAAATTTCATACTGAACACATTTGTAGAAGATCATTTTTTGAAAATCATTACACATTATTAATTATTTAAGTTTTACATAAATATTTTAAAAAATATCCTTTTTCTAAAATTCAACAATAATATGCATTCTATATTTATCCAGAAATTTTAAAATTCGAAAACATCACCATAAGAAAAAATCACAATTTTATTTATCTCCAATGATTACATAAAGTAGCTACGGTCTCGTTACATAGCCCCTTATAACCCCAGCATAGGACCAAAGTGTAAGGTGTGCTAAGGTAAGAGAATCTGAGGGCGGCTTGGCCCACATCGCACGAGTATTAATTTCTATCATTTTTAAGTTCTCGTGAAGGTGATTCTGTTCTATCTTCAAACGATGAAGTTCGACTTGGGTTTGGTCCAGAGCAATGCCTAGTGGTGCTACCTCCTTCCCATGTTCTGTTAGATGAGCTCTGATTGGCCCGAGACTACTCGATGAGGCCATCGAATCTTCTTTCTATATTAATTAACCAAGATCAGTTTTATTTGGAAACAATAATCACAACATTTAATTTCCAACGGTCATATTGACGAATGGTCATATAACAGTTGAAACCCAACGCTCTCATTTTAATTATTCTCATGTTATCAAATGAAACAGTTTTGTTGAGTATAAAAATAAAATAACACACAAAATTAGGAAACAAGATTTATTCAAAATTTTGGGTCATTACATTTATCCCCCCTTAAGAAATTTGACCTTGCAATTTTTAAAATTGGGCTTGGAATTTTCATTGAAAGTCTCGCATCGGAAAAGGTGTCAGTAAAACTATTACTTTAAAGGAAATTTTAGGGAAGTACAAAGATCACATGAATTAACCCATACTAGGATTTCATGTAGAAAAACATGGATATGGAGGAGAAAATAAACTGTCACGTTCTGATGGAGAGTGATAGAAAACATGATTAGGAGAAAATTAACCACAAGAATATCACAAACATAAGATGTGTTAATTGGTCTTTGATTACCAAGTAGGAAACGTAAACCAACAATGTTTTTGTTTTACGTTACTTTTCATAATTTTGAGGAATTCATTTACTACATAGAATAAAAACAAAAGGAAATATACTTACCTTCAAGTAGAGTTTCATCCTTTAATAAGTTTCTTCCAAAACTAATCTTTTCTCTAAATGATGACCATTCCAAAAAGACTTGGTCACATTAAAAGAACAAGAATCATCTTATACAGAATCACATAATCCACAAAAGATTAACTATCTATTTCATCTATCTTTAAACATTATCCCAAAATAGAAATGGTAAGATAAAACAACTCTTCAAAAATAAATAACCCCATTGGAATATAAACTACTTTTAAATCTTCAAAATTCCACGGTATTACCCATTGTTCATCATAGACCATTCCATAAATAATTGTCCTTAAAATTCCTCAAAATAAACCAAACTAAGATTGAAACCCAAATACAAGAAAGATTTTATTACATAGTCTTCCATGATAAAATTTATCATTCATCTCCAAACAACATCAACCACTCCTAATATATTATAACAAAAGTAACTAACCTAAACATATTTTCCCCAAGATAGGTTAATAATTTCTATAATAACCTAAATAACTAAAAGTTCACCTTAAATTCATTGATTCTTCAAAATATAAGTCAGCCTTTACTCCTCAAAGAAAATACCATAGTAATCTATTTACCTCGATCATATAGTGTTCCCAAAATAGTGAATGTCTTCCAAAATAATAATAATCTTTTAATCCCCTAATCATCTTTTTTTTAAGAATAACAGCTTCACAACATCAACATGTGGTACATAACAATAGATGTTTTCCTTAATGATATAAAACCATCTTAGTTAGTGACTCTATGTTCTTATAAAACATTGAAGATATGCTCATAGAGCACAAACTGAGATACAACATGACATAGACAATTATTGTGAAGAATTTACATGTACTTCAGTCATCATGATCCATATCTGCATAGGACTTTCATTGTTCCCTCTTCCTTGAAGATTATTGATGCTTATCATGCTTCTCATCCCTTACAAGAGAGTATTGCCTTGGATAATTTCCAACTTCTCCAAATTTATGACATTGAAAAGTATAAGGTACATTAGATCGAACCTTATCTCTATTCATCACATTATACATTTTTTTAAAGAAATTGGATACTTTATTCTCTATCACCCCACACATAAAACATCTCCTGGTTCCTTTGTGACATTCTCCATGGTGCCTCTTTCCACACTTTTTGCACAAAGGAAATTGGGACTTTTTTCCCTTATCAACTTTATCAGATGAACATCTTTGAGACTTTGGATTCTCTTCATTGATGAATTTGGTCATTCAACTAGGTACCAATTATTAATTGTGATTTTTGATAGCTGGTTTGGCATAATCACAATATTTTCAACATGATCTCTCGTCATCTCTATCATAATAATAGGGAAATCATCACATTTCCTATCACATTGGTTTTTGGGACATGTTCTTCTACTTCCCACAATTAACTAAGAAAAGAAATTATAATTAGGGGGCTTAAATACCTAGCCAATAATCATGAAAAGGAAACATAAAGAATATAAGGATAAAATTGTAGAAGAAAAGTATACCGGAACTTGTGATCCCCTAGGTTCCAATCTAGGTTATCGATGATCATATATTCTTATGTAAATATTTATTTTATTTTATCATTGTCCCTTTAATAATGGTTCATACAAAGCTTATGAATTTACCAAAGCATATCCCCTGGGAGTGTCAAACCAAGAGTGCAGCAAGGCCCATTTTGGTGCACCAAGATACATCGGGTCATGCCCGAAACACCTTTTCAGAGTTTTCACTCCTAGGAACATCTGTGCCAGAGCCACCTCTACTTGTTCGTATCCAAATAAGGATTTATTTGTTTGGGACCCACTTACTCAATACTCACCAAAATACCACGAATATTTCCTATATTTAAACTTTTCTATAGGGTTATTCCTAAAGTTTTAATATCATAATTTCCACAAATAACTAAACCATCATTTGATACCAACTATGACATCCCGCCTTTTTATCACATAAACTTTCATTACATTATACAGAATCGAGGATCTTTAAGTTTTAGTGTCTTAGAAACAAGGAACCTAATACATGACAACATAAAACATTCTTATTAAACACTTTAAAGGCTTATTCATTTTCTAATGCTAGGTTCATTATAGCATATCATAACCGGGGATCATAAATCAAAGGAAAGGGTGAGCAGAAGGCCCAGTAAGGGAAACAAAAGAAACATTTTACATGTGAACTTGATATACATAAAAAATTAATGAAAAATATTATTAAGGCATTAGAAAGAGATCATGGGTCATATAATAATAAAAATAACATGTCTAATAACTTGAAGATGTGTCTACAAAATTTAACATAGACAATAATTTCTGTTTCACCAAGGTTTATCCCCAAGTTTTCAATAAAAATTACCAAGGTTTTTCACCAATGTATTTTTAAAAATGGTCATCTCTAGAGATTAAGTCATTACCCAATGCATTGGAGTTGTATCAGGGAATACCCTTAATTTGTCTTTATTATCACGTGATCCACATATATCATCACAAAAAAATTCATAAATATCCCATATAGAATAAAATAAATGGTTTTCATTTCATAATCATAATGTTTTAAAACTGCTTTAAAGACATGATCTTTATGTCACTTTAAACCCACAAAAAAAGGAATGTGGGATTCATGTATGTAAATACCAAAATTAAAAATAGAAAATTGTGATATATATGTTAATACCCCTATGGAAGAAAGATATTTGACTATTCACTTAATAATATAAAAGAATTTGAGAAAAAGAGAAAGACATTTTGAGACGAAAATTCTGCAGCATAACGGCTATGTTACAGGGTTTTAGAAAACAATGAAAAGAGAGAGGAAATGGATCACCAACTAATAAATGATCTATAAAATAGTATGGGGAGAGAATATAAAGGATTTAAGAACATGGTAATTAAATTTTAAAGATATACTATATGAAATGAATAAATTGAAAGGAAGACAAAAATAATATTTCTCTTTTGAAAATTCGGCAGCCTACCGACGTTACTTAAAACTTCAAAAAATGAATTGATAAGATAAAATAGGGTATATAATCATATGAACATAAAAAAGGACAGTATTATATATATATAAGATAATACCCCAACATAAAAAATGGAAGTTGAATGAAATGACATGAAAATAGAACTTGAAAAATCAGAAGGGTGGAAGAATCTCTTACAAAAATCTGGCAGCCTAACGGCGCCACGTAAACATTCATAAAATGAGATGATGATAGTAATATGGGATATCTAATAATATGATCATGAAAAGGGATGTAATATAAAATATAAAATAACATCTTCCAACATAAGAACATGGAGCTTAAATGAAATGACATACAAAAGAGTACTTGAAAAGGAACAGAGAGGTAGGATCCCTTAACATGAAGAGTAACATCAAAATATTGATGTTTGGGACCTTGGGAGGCTTGAGGGAACCTTGGGAGGAATCATTGGGAGGTAAGGAGACCAGAAAATCTTTGATGAGGATTTTTGGAATCGAAAGGATGAGAGAATGGCTTGATATTTATAGGGGAAGTGATGGGACAAGACAATAATGGCCAAGGGACACCTCATTGGTGCTATGGGAAAAACCGTGGGCTTGCCCATGGTATTTTCCCATGGTATTGGCCACATGGGAATCCTCATATATTATATTACTATTCATAATTCTTCCAGAATTATTACATAATTATTACATCTTTAATGATGTCATTAAACACCCGAAACTCTAAACTGAAAATTCATTATTCACCGAAAATTCATTTTTTTCAAAATAAAATCCCCAAAAATTACCTTAACATAATATCAATGTTCTAATATAAAAAATAAATTCCATTTTATAAAAATAATTATCTAAATATTTTTAATTTAATTTTTAATTAAAAAACACTATTCACCTAAAAAACTAATACTTGAATAAAAATTTCTGAAACAGTTATTTACCTATTTTATTGAATCACATTACTTAATCAAGGTGTCTAAATTATATTAATACTTTTTTAAGTCAGATTACTAATCCTAAGCATAAAATCTCTATTCATAATTTACTATTCATCAAAAATTAAGTTGATCTTATTAGCCACTAAATTTCATACTGAACACATTTGCAGGAAACCATTTTTTGAAAATCATTAAACATTTTTATTTATTTATGGTTTACATAAATATTTTAAAAAATATCCTTTTTCTAAAATTCCACAAAAATATGCAATCTATATTTATCCTGACATTTTAAAATTCACAAACTTCACCACAAGAAGAAATCAAAATTTTAGTTATCTCCAAGGATTACATAATGTAGCTACGGTCTCGTTACATAGCCCCTTATAACCCCAGAATAGGACCTAAGTGTAAGTTTTGCTAAGGTGAGAGAATCTGAGGGCAGCTCGGCCAACATCGCACGAGTAGTAATTTCTATCAGTTTGAACTTCTTGCGAAGGCGATTTTGTTCGAGCATCACACGATGAAGTTCAGCTTGGGTTTGGTCCAGAGCAAATCCTAGTGGTGCTACCTCCTTCCCAATTTCTGTAAGATGGGATTCGATTGGCTCAAGACTACTGTATGAGGCCATCGAATCTTCATTCTATAATTAACAAGGATCACTTGTATTTAGAGACAATAATCACAACATTTAGATTCCAACGTTCATATTGACCCATGGTCATCTAATAGTCAAATCCCAATGGTCTCATTTTAATTATACTAAAGTTATCAAATGAAACGGTTTTGTTGAGAATAAAAATAAAATAACACACAATATTAGGAAACAAGATTTATTCAAAATTTCAGGTCCATACAATGAGTCCTCCCCGCCTCAATCTGAGGCACGGTGTTGCCGGTATCACTTGAAGAGTATTTCTTTTGTTTAAAATGGACACCCTTTTAAGTAAAAACAACTGGAATACATAAAAATGACCAAACATATTCTGATTGTGTCGATACTTTAGCACAAGGATCCATGGGTCATTTTTGAAGTGTATGAGTCAACCCCACCTCAATCTGAGGCACGGTGTGGCTGGTACCACTCAAAGTGTCTCACTTTTATTTGAAATGGACAATATTTTTAGTAAAAACAACAATTGTCTTAAGGAAAACCAACCAAATTCATTCATATTGTCTTGATACATTAGGAAAACAATCCATGGGTCATATGTGACGTGTATGATTCAACCCACCTCAATCTGAGGTATGGTGTGGTCAGTATCACCCGAAGTGTCTGTCTTTTGTTTAAAATGGAAAACATTTTATGTGAATAAACAATTGCATACGGAAAACTGACCGAAAGTATTATGATTGTGTTGAAACTTTAGCACAGCAATCCATGGGTCATTTGTGACATTTACGAGTCAACCCCGTCTCAATCTGAGGCACGGTGTGGCTGGTACCACTCAAAGTGTCTCAACTTTATTTGAAATGGACAACATTTTATGTAAAAACAACAACTGGCATATGGAAACCCAACCTGATGCATTCGGATTGTGTTGATAGTTTAGTACAATGATCCATGGGTCATATGTGACGTGTATGAGTCAACCCCACCTCAATTCGAGGCACGGTGTGGCCGGTATCAGTCGAAGTGTCTTTCTTTTGTTTAAAATGGACACCATTTTTTGTAAAAAAATTGGCATATGGAAAACCAACCAAACGTATTCTTATTGTGTTGGTACTTTAGCAGAAGTATCCATGGTTCATTTTTGATGTGTACGAGTCAACCACACCTCAATCTAATGCACGGTGTGACCGGTACCACTCAAAGTGTCTCACTTTTATTTCAAATGGACAACATTTTTTATGAAAACAACAACTGGCATACGGAAAACCAACCAAACTCATTTGGATTCTATTGATAGATTAGTAAAATGATTCATGGGTCATATGAGATGTGTACGAGTAAACCCCACCTCAATTTGATGCACAGTGTGGCCGGTATCACTCGAAGTGTCTTTCTTTTGTTTGAAATGGAAAAAGATTATGTAAAACCAACAACTTCCATACGGAAAACAGACCTAACGCTTTTGGATTGTGTTGATACTTTAGAACAAGGATCAATTGATCATTTGTGATGTGTAAGATTCAACCGCGCCTCAATCTGAGGCACGGTGTGGCCGATATCACTCAAAGTGTCTTTCTTTTATTTGAAATGGACACCCTTTCAAGTAAAAACAACTCGCATACGGAAAGCTGACCAAACATATTCGGATTGTTTTTGTACTTTATCACAAGGATACATGTGTTATTTTTTACGTGTACGAGTAAACCCCGCCTCAATTTTTGGGAAGGTGTGGTCGGTACCACTCAAAGTGTCTCAATTTTATTTGAAATGGGAAAAATTTTATGTGAAAACAACAACTTCCATACAGGAAACAAAAAAATGCATTCTGATTCTATTGATACGTTAGGAAAATGGTCCATGGAACATATGTGATGTGTACAGGTCAACACCACCTCAATCTGAGGCATGCTGTTGCCGGTATCACTCGAAGAGTCTTTCTATTGTTTGAAATGGACAACATTTAAGTAAAAACAACAACTGGAATATGGAAAACGGACCTAACGCATTCGGATTGTGTTGGTACTTTAGCACAACGATCCATGGGTCATTTGTGATGTGTACGAGTCAACCACACATCAATCTGAAGCACGGTGTGGCCGGTATCACTCTTATTGTCTTTCTTTTTTTTAAATGGAAACCCTTTTAATTAAAAACAACTAGCATTCGGAAAATCAACCAAACATATTCAGATTTTGTTGATACATTAGAAAAAGGATACATGGGTCATTTTTTATGGGTACGAGTCAACCTTGCCTCAATCCAAGGCACGGTGTGGCTGATACCACTCAAAGAGTCTCACTTTTATTTGAAATGGACATCATTTTAAGTGAAAACAAGAACTGAAAAATGGTAATCTGACCAAACACATTCAGATTCTATTGATACTTTAGTAAAACGATCCATGGGTCATTCGTGACATGTATGAGTCAATCCCGCCACAATATGAGGCACGGTGTAGCCGGTATCACTCGAGGTGTCTTTCTTTTGTTTAAAATGGATACTATTTTAAGTAAAAACAACTGGCATACAGAAACTTGACCAAAAGTATTCAGATTGTGTTGGTAGTTTAGCAATATGATCCATCGGTCATTTGTGACACGTACGAGTAAAACCCGACTCAATCTAAGGCATGATGTGGCTGATACCGCTCAAAGTGTTTCACATTTATTTGAAATGGACAGCATTTTAAGTGAAAATATCAACTGGTATATAGAAAACTGACCAAACACATTTAGATTCTGTTGATACTCTTGGACAATGATCCATGGGTTATTTGTGACGTATACAAGTCAACCCCGCTTCAATATGAGGCACGGTGTGGCCGGTATCACTTGAAGTGTCTTTATTTTGTTTAAAATGGATACTGTTTTATGTAAAAACAACTGGCATACAGAAAACTGACCTAACGTATTTGGATTGTGTTGATAATTTATCACAACGATCCATGGGTCCTTTGTGATGTGTATGAGTGAACCCCACCTCATTCCAAGGCACGATGTTTCCGGTACCACTCAAAGTGTCTCACTTTCATTTGAAATGGACAACATTTTAATTGAAAACACCAACTTCATACTAAAAACCAACCAAACGCATTCATATTGTCATTATACTTTAGGAAAATGATCCATGGGTCATATGTGACATGTACAAGTCAACCCCACCTCAATCTAATGCCTATTGTGGCCGGTATCACTCGAATTGTCTATCTTTTGTTTAAAATGTACAACATTCTTTGTGAAAACAACTAGCATACGGAAAACTGACCAAACATATTCGTATTGTGTTGATAATTTACCTCAAGGATCCATGGTTCGGCCTCACACAATCCACTTCTCATGTGAGGAACTCCTACCCCTATTCAAAAACACTTGAAATTTAATACTCCCAGGACATCTAAATTTCCTATGATACACAATTTCATTGATACACACCCATTATCATCATCACAAAGTTCAATGACACCGTCCCCAAACCATGTGACATTATATTCGTGTTTGGTTGAAGTCATTTATCCATTTCCTTATTTTTGGGTTATTAGCTTCTAATTTCTGAATCTATCGTGTATGTGTTTTACAAAATGAAATTTTGAATGTACTATTAATTTTTTATAACACATATAATTATGTATTCAATTCTTTCTGTATTGTATTCATAATTGAAAATTAAATTATGTATGTAATTAATTTAGTATTCAATTATGAATTGAATTCCAGATTGCACATGTAATTTTCATCCCAATTCTAAATTGAATTCTAAATCAATTATGTATGTTAATAATTACCTTATTAATTATGTTTTACCCCTATATGTGTATAGTTGCAGGGTTCATTATGTGTTAAATGTATATCAATTAATTGTGTATATGTATGTTTTATAGTTGGTTATTGTAGGTAATTGGAGTTGGGAAGCTGGAAATGTAGAAAGGTCAGCCTGTAGCTGGCTGCTGTTTGAATTGTACTATAATGCCTATGCCAATATTTTACAACCATTGGCATAGGGTTGTGAATGTGTTTTATACTAACAGTTCTAGAGAACTCTTGGTAATAAACATTCCCAATGGTTTACAAACTTTTGGGATATAGTGAAATGTCTAGCCTTTACCAACGGTTTACACAAACCGTTGGTAAAAGGATACACAAAACTATATTCCAACAGTTTGAAACCATTGGAAGAGTATGTCTACCAATAGTTTTAAACTGTTGGTGAAAAGGTATACCAATGGCTTGACATAACCATTTGTATAATGTAGTTTTCCTAACATATACCAACGGTTTTCCAGAAAACATTGGTATATGTGTTTCCCTATGGATTACTTCCATACAGTTTAGATAACCGTTGGAACATATTATAAAAATGGTTATCCAGCCTTTATCAATGGTTTGGAACCATTAGTAAAGGCTTCATTTCCAGTAGTGATTTTTTTGCATTAGTCTTTCAATAAAAATAATGCAAAACATTTGGAGAGATAATTTTGTTCATGAGTTTCATGAAACCATTCTAGGTTGGAAGTTTATTTTATTGGGAGAGCTGGAAGACCTTCCCATTTAATTGTTAATCTCTTGGAAAAGAAGGTTGACCTGATCAATTTTGTTAAATCACAAAAAATTATTTTTCTTGGAATGATGACATATCTTTTAAATAAAGCTTTAAATTTTTACTTTCTTTTAAATCATGAATCATTTTATTAATTTTTTAAATTTGTTCATCTATTTCACTTAAAAAACATCATATCATATTTTTCTCATATTTGTTTCTTTTAACAATATTCATTATTAATGAATGCATTGTTCTATATTTTGTTTTTGTTTTAGGTTGTCATTCTTGGACTGCACATTCAACATACCTTCCATGAGGAATCGATACCTTTATAACTTTTATATAGTATTTTTTAGGATATAGGTAGTCTATAACTTACACATTAAATTTTCGGATTCATTTTAAGGGAAATATTTTTTCATCAAAAACATAAATCATAAATCAAAAAATAAAAATACCAAAAATATTATTAAATAAAAAAATCATTGTTTAAATAAATCATTAAACACAAATATATACCAAATTTTTTTTTCCCATTGTGTACTACTAATAAAATCAGTTTTCAGGTATACACGATCTTTTTCTCACAACGAAGAATTAGTAAATTATGAAATTGAAAAAATGAAGCATTTTCATAAAAGAAAACGAAAATGAAATGGAAAATTTGTGAGAAATAAATGATGACTAAAATGAACAGAATCATGAAGTTACAATCATCATTGAAAACATTTAAAGGCCTAGGATGACGGAGTTTCACATCCATGAGGTGTCTAGTAATCCATCACTCATTATATTGGTACATAGTTCCTAGAATTATGAGATCAAAAACTCACATATATTGATGCTTCCTATGTATCAAGGTTAATATAATGGAGACTCATTATCCTTTATTAGATAATTTTATAAAATTTTGTCGTAGTTTAGTTTTCAAGGAATAAATGAGGTTGAGATTAGGATGAGGGTGTTTCCCTTTGGACTTAAAGGGGATGCCAAAAACTGATTCCTAGTTTTATATGAAAATAATTTTCAATAACTGGGAACAGGACATCAATTAATTCATCATGAAATTTTATCTACAAATACAAATGGTAGAGAATAGAAATAAATTACAATATTTTATCAAGAATATTTTATTTCCTCTGATGAGGCTTAGAATTAATTTACAAACATTATTTGGTAGTTTCCCTATCACTATATTCAATCACAGCTCCTCGTAGACACCTTCTATGTAGGCTTTTCTTATTTTGGTCAAAATCTTATTAACTAATCTACTAGGATCAATTATAATGATAAAACTAAGGAAGAATTGAGGTATATTTTAAATAATCATATTTTAAATTCTCAACTCAAAAATTCTATAATAAAAAGTGAAAAATAAGGAGGAAACAACACTATTTTTGGCTTTGAAATGACCTCTGAATTTTAAAAAATTAAAGAATGTCTACAATCTATAATGAAATAGAATGAAAAATAGTATGCTATCTAAGGGGGTTTTCAAAATAAAAATCAATCACTTAGAGTGAAATTTTCTCTATGTAGAATTTTTTGTTACATACTGAATGTTTCCAAAAAAATTGACATTCCTAAAGAAACAGAAAAAGAGTCTATTTTAGAAGCATATGGTCCCAGATGTAAATCTACGAACGACTAATTTTTCATCAACTACATCTATGGTTATATAAACCATCATAAAACTTAATGTAAATAACAAGGTATTATAAGAAAACAACTACCTAGGTTTACTCAAAAGCTCAAACTGCAATTTCAAAACCCACAAAGGGTTGAATTTTCCAATTTCCTTGGGATTTTTGGGGAAAATATTCTATATAAAATTGATCAAATGATGAGTAGGGAGGACCCTCAATATAAGACACATAAAATAAAAAATTAAACTCTTAAAACACAAATTAGTCAATTCTCTAGAGATTTTGGTGGTCAGGGTAAAGAGAAGTATCCATGTACAACTAAAATGAATACCAGGGAGAGTTCTATGGTTTTTATCACTGTGAGTACTCAAGTGGAAGATAAATATTGTTGTAATGAAGTTCAAACTAAAAATAACTAAGATTTTGAAATGAAATATATGGTCCACACTGAATCTATAATCTTGAACATCACTGTAATAACTGAAGAAAATCAAGTTGTTTCACCTGAACATATTGAAGAAAATGACTAAAAAATGATAAATAATTTAGGGAATGAAAATTTTACTATATAATTAATTAAATTTCCTATTTTTCTTTTTGATTTTTCACTATATATCACTTTTCCTCAACGATTAAAATCTAAGAATAATAAAACTAATTTGCATTAATTCATTACGATTTTGAACAATCTCCATGTGAAAATTCCTTTTCTATATGATTTTATTCATATTCCACTATATTTTCAATCCCTTGATAAAATTTTTATAAATACGAAATATTTGGGAGAGTTCTCTCCTAATATCCTCACTGATGAGTGCAGTGATGTTCTTCAAAACAAAATCCCACCATATCTTAATGATCTAATGAATTTTCTCATTCCCTCAAACATGGTAAATATTGAAAAGTTAAATTTTCTTTGTGACCATGGGGAATGAATAAATATACATCATTTATCATTATTTCATTAGTTCAGTTTAGGATAATTCCAACCTACCACTATGGTCTTATAATTGGTTGACTTCACTTTTACTCAACCTATAGGAAAATTTTATAATTTTCTTCTAGGGGTTGGTATTCTTTTTCTTCATATAGACTTTCTCATCATATAAATAGAGTGTGACCAAGAATTACTTATCATTCTTAGAAGGCCATTATTATCCACTGGAGGAGATGTTAGAAATTTTGTAAAATTTATCTTAATTTTAATTTTTAGTAAGAAAGTAGAATAGTATCATCTGTTTAAGAATTTGAAAGAACCAAAATTTGGTGAAATTTGTTCAAGAGTTGAATGACACAATTATAGGGATCATTAGATCATAATGAATTTTTTTTCAAACACTTTTTCATAAAGAAACATGTATAGATGAAGAAATTAACTCTTTCCAACAATATAAAAGTGTTAAAAATTAGAATTTGGGTAATATTCCAGAACTAGATAGGTGCTCTGTTCCATCTTTGACTAATATCAAGAAGATGAAATTATTGTTCTTGAACATAGAAAATTTCTAGGAGGGATTGATGTGGAATTTCCATTTTTAAAATAATTTGAAGAATATTTTTATACTTTTGTAGAAGATATTTATAAACACATTAATCAATTTGTTATGGAAAATATTTAAAAATAAAAACTGGAAGTTAAGGGTAATGAGATGTCCTGTTTAGAAAATAGTGTGGAAATGTTTTTTTCTAAAAAATGAATAAAAATTTCTTAAATTGGAAAACTCGTTTTAAGAAACATGTTGATGACCCTATACCTCCTAGGTAAAATATTCTACCATCTAGTGAAGAGGCACAACCAATTGAGATTAATACTTTTCCATGACATTGGAAAAATTCATTTCTGCGTGAAAAATATTCATTGTTGGCCACTATTTTTTCTAAATTAGAAAAAATAAAGAGAAAAGGTTGGAATCATTGCTGAATAATTTCTAAACATCCATAGGCTTGACCGTTACATATATCAAAGGTGTTATTAAATCAGTTTTTATACATAGGATCCCTATGGAACCTAATCACAAGCCTATAGTATAAGAACCAAGAAGGATAAATTCAAATATGAAAGAAGTTGTGAGAGGGGTGGTTATTACGCTTCATGATTCTAGGATTATATATCCCATATCTGAGATTTCTTGGGTCAGTCCAATCCTAATAGAACCTAATAAGGGAGGTCTCACTATTGTTACCAATGATAAAAATGATCAAATTCTAGTTAAAAACCCGACTAATTGGAGAGTTTTTATAGATTATAGAAAGCATAATTATAAAACTATAAAGGATCATTTTCAATTCGATTTTAAGATAAAATACTTGATAGGCTATCTTGAAATTAATTTTTCTATTTTTAAAATGGTTATTCTGGTAACTACCAGATTCTTGAATCCCTGGAAGACAAATAGAAAACCACCTTCACATGCCCCTTTGGGACATTATCTTACTGGAGAATTCCCTTTGGGTTTTTTGGAGCGCCAGCTACCTTCCAATGATGTATTATGGCTATATTTTCATATATTATTAGGTGAATCATTGAGGTTTTCATGGTTGACTTTTTACTGTTTGTAGTATATTTGAGAACTATCTGAAAAATCTAGAACTTATTTTAAGAAGATACCTTGAGGCTAATATTATTCTAAATAGGGATAAATTCCAATATATGGTTTCAAAAGGCATTTTTCTAGGTTATAAAGTGTGTAGGAGAGGTATAGAGGTAGAAAATTCTAAGATCATGTTCATTCAGGAGCTTCCCCATCCTGTGAATGTCAAGGTTGTAATATGTTTTCTTGTACAAGCCAATTTTTATAAAATATCCAAAAAAAATACATTTCTAAAATCATTTGGACACTTTTTTCACTTCTGTAGAAAGATTCACCCTTCTTATTTGATGAAAAATGTCTAGAATCTTTTAATATTCTAAATAATTACTCACTTATTCACCAATCATCACTATATTTGACTGAAAGTTACTATTTTAATTTATGTTTGATTATAGTGATGTGGATGTTGGAGTAGTTGTAGGCAATGGGAAAGATAATAGATTAAATGTGGTGTACTATACTAGCCAGTATCAAGATTCTACTCAACGAATCTACATCACAATTAATAAAGAATTATTGGTTGTTGTTTTTTCCACAAAAATTCAGGTAGTATCTTATGGGACCAAAAGTTATATTTTCCACAAACCATTATTCCATGATATACTTATTGTAAAAAGAGTCAAAACCCAAGCTTATTAGGTGGATTCTTTTACTATAAGAATTTTATTTGGATATTAAATACAAGTAGGGTGCTGAATATTTAGTTGCTAATCATTTTTCTATAATTTATAATACCAAAAGTGATGACCCTAGGAAGATAAACTCAAATTTTTTAATGAAAAATTGATCACTATTTCAATTAAATATTCTGATTAGTATGAATATTTTGAGAACATTTTATCTTTTGGAGCTATTTTTAAAGAATTTACCCATAATCATTGAAACAAATTCAGTGCTAATCTTAGATACTTTTTTTATGATAACCCAATTTTTGATTAGAATGTGTGCTAATGGTATTCTTCATAGGTGTGTTCTTAAATATGAGATGTCACCCATTCTGGAAAACATTCACTTGTCACCTTGGGGTTGACATCATAAAGGTAAATGAATAGTTCAAAAGACATGAAAGTAAGGTTTTATTAGCCATCCTGGTTCATGTATTATTGGATCCTAGTTTTTGATAGTGATAAATTCCCAATGTAAGGGAATGTTAGAAGAAAATAAGAGTTTCCTCAGAAAAGGTATTCTAGTGGTTTAGATTTTTTTGATTGGGGTTTGAATTTTATGGGACCATTTCCATAATATCTTGGGAATTAATACATCTATGTTTTATATTATGTTTTAAAATTGGTATAATTAGTAGCTATTAAAAATAATTAATTGAATAGTATAATAAAATTCATTAAGAAAAAAAACATTTCAAGATTTGGGGGGCCAAAATCTTTTATAACAGATTATAAAACTCACTTAAAAAATTATAGGTTCAAATATTCGATGGAGAAATTTGGTTTTCATAACAAAATTGGAACTCCATACCATCTATAGTCTAGTCGGAATGTTGAAATTTAAAATAGAGAGTTACAATAAATTTTAGAAAAAATCGTGTCCAATTCTAGATAAAATTGGCCTTTAATGCTTAATGAGGCATTATTGGCTTATAAAACTACTTTCAAAACCCTAATAGGAATGTGTCCATATAAACTTATTTCTAGGAAATCTTTTCATTTTCTTTTGAGCTTCAACTAAGGTATTTCTGGGAAATTAAGGTACTGAACATTGATTTTAAATATAAAAGTGAAAGGATACTACAATAATTGAGAGGGTCAGAAGAGATTAAGAGAGACCCCAATGATAAAGATAGGATTTTTAAGGATATGACTAAAAATTTTCATGATTCTATTATTCAAAAACTAAAATTCCTATATACAAAGAAGTTCCTTCTCATTAATTACATACATAATCAATTTCCTAGAAAATTTAATTCTACGTGCTCTAGATATTTCACTCTTCTTAAAGAATTAAAGAATTGATCTGTTGAAATAGTACAACAATAAAATAAACCAATGTTGGTAAATGGAAAAATGATCAAAAATTATTTTGAAGGGTAACCAAAGGGATTGGCTACCATAATTATTATTAAAAACTATTTCTAAGGAAAGTCTCTAATTTCCCAGAAACTCTGTAATTGTTTTTAATGATATGGAATTATTTCAAGACCGTGAAATCTGACGGCGCGCGATTCCAAGTCCCAAAGTGCCCGGAATGATCCGTTGATGTTTGGTTAATCTTTAATTAGTGTGGGTAAGATGTTTTCTTGAACAAGTGGAATAACTCTTATTGGTTAATCAGATCAAAAATCTGAGTTCACCATTGCTCTCAGGATGGCGGGTTTACCCTAGGTGCTACTTAGGTTTAGTCATTGCAGGCCTCTTGTGATAAAACCCAAAAATGGCATAATCATAAATAAAATAATTAAATAAAGTAATTTTATTTTTCAAGTTCTTATAATTCACAAACGGTAACTCAGAATAAAAATATGAGACCACCACAGAACATGTGAAGGTATTCTTTCTTTAGGAAGATACTAACATTGGCCAGTGCGGGCCACCAGTAAAAGTTATTTTTTGGCCGTAAATAAAATAATTATGTGAATATTATTTTATTGGAAAATCCATAAATTTTAAACGGTAACATGGATTGGAAATCTGAGAGTACCATTGCGTTATTTGGGACATGTTTCACTTAGAAAGAGCCTAACCTAAACCGGCATGGGTTGAGGTTGACTGTTAATAATTTTCCAAACTTTTTTTCGGGTACGCTCAGTAAACGCGTGAGTGGCATTTTCAAGCTTTTGAACCGGTGCTCGAATTAAAAATCCAAGGACACTATTGAACCCGCAAGGCTGGGATTTGCTGAAGGGAGACTTCACTTTGACCATAGTAGGTCTGGGAAAAAGTAATGTATTGGAACTTTTTAAAACAAATAAATATAATAAATTAGTTATTTTATTTTCATTTCTTCACTCCATCGGACAAGACGCAACATGAGAATAGCGATGTTTCAAGACAATAAATGTCTTTAACTTTCAATTCTATGTAACTACACTATTGGGGAATTGGGAAGGTTCCTAACTAATGGGCGTCCTTTAATCCCACAAGTGTTTCACGTCCTCCCCTCTCCAATTTATTTAGATATTGGGGAGAGGTGTCGGCACTGCTTCACCAAGAAACGAAGTGTTGACAAAGTCTAGTGATGCAAAACCCATGGATGACAGATCCAGAACCAGCAGGAGGTGTCGAGCGACAACAAAACCCTGAACTGGAGATCGAAAAATGAGTGACATCATAGGAGGCCAGTTGTGGGGGACGATGAACACCGACCCGCTTCCACAAATGCGTTCTCACCATCATTCTTGAGGTAGCGGTTTTATTTATTTTTGAATTTACTTTATTTATTCTTCATATCCTAAATTCATGACGAAGATGGCCATCATCCCGCACCTTAACCTTGCTCCTCTTTCTTTTTATTTTTCACACGTTCTTGGAGCTTTCTTCAACACATAATATTTATTGATGCTAGAAACACTGAGTTTGGTTGAGTGTGATATATGGACAGAGAACCCTTGACGCAAGGATCGTGAATATGAGATCATTTAATGTTTCGATCTTGTAACGAAGCTATAGAGGCTCGCGGAAGAAGGCGGTGGCCGGCACCCGACCGACCACAAGGAAAGAAGGGCGGCGCGCGTCCGTGATGCCGGTTGATGAGGAGGCCGCGGACCATCATCCACCACGGGGCAGTGTGGCGACCGGTAACCGTCTGGCCATGTGGTGAAGCGGCGGCGTGCGTCCATGCCGCCGGTGGAGCAGGGGGATGCGTCCGCTAGGCCGCGGTGGACGATGAAGGGCGACAGGCATTCCAGCTGGCTGTGGTGGAGCAATGGCTTGAGACCATTCCACTAGGAGGAAGACTGGACAACCTTCCATCCAGCCGCACCAGACTGGGAAACAACCCTCTGTTGGGTCCCACATGCCACCAAGTCGAACGGTCTGATGGACCGTTCGGAAAAAACGGAAGGGGGCGCACCCCCCTTCATTGCAGGCTCAGGGGGACCGCGCTACCCAGTGGGACGCGCCACCGGGCCATCCCCCATTGTGAGTCAGGATGGGCCCCCTAAGGCCTAGGATAACTGGCCTGACCCGGATCGGGCCAGGTCGGTCTGACCGAGTCAGACGGGACCTAGGCCCATCCGGACCTAGTTTCACATTTTTTGCCATAACTTTTGATCCGAGCATCTGTTTGAGAAATCGTCAGTGGCACCAGAATACTTGGATTGAGATTTTCCTTTTGGTATATTCCTCTTGAGTTTTGGGTAAGTTTGGAGAATGGATTGGTTGGATCAAACCCTGAATTCCACCAGGCCCTCAGAGTAGAAATGCTAATAACTTACAGACCGAGCATCCAATTGATGTGTTGTCTGTTGTGTTGGATCCCGTTTAAGGTTACGTTCATTTGGGATACTTTTGAATGGAAATTTGGGGTGGTTGAGGTATGACTTATAGCTAGTGGAGTGTTTCTCACAAGTGCGATACATACAGAACCTTGTGACTAGCTGAGACTTGATGACTGCTGACCGTTACGACTCAGAGTGACTCGACAGGCCTAGTGGGGAGCGCCTCTATGTGATGCAGAAGAACCATGGAGGGGAGTGACTCTGTGTGAAATGGAAGAACCATGGTACATGATAGGAGAAGTACCTCAGCATTCCATGAGGGGGATCACCTTTGTGTGACGCGGAAGACCCTTGGTGGGAAGCGCCTCTGTGTGATGCGGCAGACCCACAGTACTCGATAGGAGGAGTACCTCAATAGTCCATGGTTAGTGGGAAGTTTCTCTCTGTGACATGGTAAGCACACTGTACTCAATAGAGGAGGAGTTATCCACTATCCCAGGCATTAAATGTTGTGACTGGAGATGTTACTTGTTACTACCCCTAGAATAAATACTGGTGAGAGCTGTCTTTACCTTATGCTTGTGATTGAGGTTGTGCTATGTTGTAATTTACCTGTGTGGTAATCTATCTTCATCGTATTACCTGTGTGGCATCTTCCCTCCTCTATGAGGTGGGTATTTTCTAATAACTTAGGTATATGTATGGTTATATACCTAAGTAGGGTTGACTGTTGTTTATATTTTTTTGTGGTTTATCCATTGGGGATTTGAGAGAACTTCGGGGGTCTCAAGGTCCCTAGTGAGTATTGTTATACTCACCCCTATACAGGCTACTCCAGCACCTTGTTGAATCTGGTGCAGATGACAGACAGTGCTAACTGAGGACGATTGTACCTAAACTAAATACTTCTCAGAGGTGGACCTTTGACGAGGTGATCCATAGAGACGATCATTCAAGAGTGGTACCTACCCTTAAGGTAGGATCCTTGGGGGGTGTTCACAAGAGTTGTACTTAGTTTTAGTTTTACTTTCCAGTTGTTCTTGTACTTTCCAGTTGGGCTTGTATCCTGGACCCTTCACTTTCAATATACACCCTATTTACTATAATGTTTAATTTTTTCATTTATCCGGATGTGTGCTTGGTTTGTGTGAGTTTCGAGTTTATAAAGGGAACACCTTCCAATTTTAGGTAATACACCTTTCGGTGCTTGTCACTAGCCCCTGTCTGTTGGAAGGTAGGCTTGGGGTAGTCATGACATGGGCTTCGGGGGATGGTTCATGACAAAGTGGTATCAAAGGAGTTCGGTTATACCTAAGAACTAGGACTATGATCTTTTCTGTGAAGCAATAGTGTAAAGTGTTATGAGTGTGGTTTTCAGTTAGGGGAGTCCAGTGTTGGTGCAGTGGCCGATGTATCCATACACGAGGACACTAATTTCTGATTTCCAACTCAGCGCATGAAAACATTGATTAAGTGTGTTTTGGAAAATCTTTTCTTTTGATTTCTATGGAATCATCTCAATAGGTATAACTTAATTACCATGTTGCAACTGTTCCTTATCAGGATGTTGCCACAAAGAGATCCACCTAGGTTTTCTGAGGGAGTACATGGGGATGGCGCACTGAGCGACGAGGCTCTGGTGCAGGGCCATCTTACTATGTTGGCACCTTCGGATGCTATACTAGTAGAACCACCCCCCGCTGGGCAGCAGTTACAACTGGTGGTACCGGTAGAGGACACATTTAGGCTTTGTGCCTTACGTGAGTTTCAGCATCAGATACTCCTCAGGTTCCAAGTCAGACCCAACTCACAAGTGGATGAAGACTGACATGAGGAGGTGGTTGAGAGTTCTATAGAGATTCTACAGTGTCGGCAGGATGACATTTTGGTAGCTGAGTATTCATCAAGGCATACTAACCATTACTGATACATGATGAATATGATACGATCAGGGCTTCGGGGCTCAGACTTCTGAGCGCGTTGTGTTTATGGAAGTCCCAGCCACCACTATTCCTCTATGTATTATTACCTATGTTAGGGTTATAGAGGGAACATTTTTTGTTGACTGTTCATTGGCATAGCAGATACAGCCAGTGAATGTTAGTAGTCGGAAAGCAGAAAATTGGCGCCAGTCTCAGAGAATTGGGCGTGTAAAAAATGTTTCGGGAAGAAGAAGTGTTATGGACAGTTGAATCTTCAGGGCTGTAGAAGTGGAAGATGTTCTAGGAGATAAGCATGTTGTGGTGTACATTTCTACATGTTAAAACCTCCCCCCTTTGTGGTCCCCACCAGTCTCAGAGAGCTGGGGGATAAGGGAAGGGAGTACCTACATGCTGTCAAAAGAGTGTGACCCAAAGGCTCTAGAAATGATTCGATGAACAGTATGGGTCTACTACTGGATTATGTATTAATAGAAAAAAGCAACAATCATTCCTTCCTTCCACGAATCTTGTCCAATACCTTGAGTTTCCGATTAAGCTGTTGACTTGACCCTCACATTTCGAGATTACATTGGGAGGTGACTCAATTATCACACTTACGCCAATGGTTTGATCTGACCCGTGAGGTGAGAGTTTCGGTTGGAACCTCTTGGTGGCAGTGTCGAGGCCTTACAACGCCAGTTTGGGTATGGACTGGACATCCACATTTCATACTCAGATTGAATGTATTATGAAAGAAGTTGTTGGTTTACCTACAACATTTGATTGGGATTTTCCTTAGTCGATGAAAAAAAAAGAAACCCAGGTAGCACGAGAAAACACATGCACAGGAGGGTGTAATCGATCACTCTTGAATAAGATAGAATTACCCTCTTGGTAGTAGGGGTTTTGAGTTTTTAGTTCCAAACAGGAATGGAAGAGCATGGGGACATCTTTTCAAAAGATGTTTCTAGGATTATCTCTCAGAATTGAGATGGAAGTCTACTTTGTCTTGGTACTACAAGATATTTTTACTCAACTTCTTCAGGGTAGCGGCACCCTTGTCAGCTTTGACAAAAAATGGGGATCCATTCCTTTGGGCAGAGAAGTGTTAACAGAGCTTTCAGGAGCTGAGATAGACACTGACAAGTAGAACTATGCTACCCCTGACCTGGAGTTAGCAGTAGTGGACTTTGTGCTAAATATGTGGTGGCACTACTTGATTGGGGACGTTTTATAGTCTACTCTGATATCAAGATTCTCAGGTATATCTTCTCTTAGAAGGACCTGAACCTGAGACAACAGTGATGGCTAGAGTTCCTCCAGGACAATGAATTTGAGATATTCTATACTCTTGGGAAGGGGAATGTGGTAGCAGATGCACTCAGCAGGAGGTATGGTCTGTAGTTGCTAGGTGAGGTGACTGAGCAGCTAGCTGCATTGCAGATATCCTTCGTGGAAAGAGATAGAGAACCATACCTTCAGTCTATGACAGTCACTCCCTCACTCTTTCAGTGAGTCAGGGAGGAGCAACTTGGGGACTCTACCTATGAGGCTCGACATGCTCAGATATCCTCAGGGCAGACACCTAATGTATTTTCTAAAGGTGGGGAGCATGTCATCCTATTTAGAGGACGTACCATGGTACCAATAGCTCTATGGGAGGAGGTGTTTCGGGAGTTCCATACATACCCTCTAGCAGTACATCTAGAAGTGGGGAAGATGTACCAGGACCTTTGGCGTCAGCACTGGTGTCTAGGGATAAAGAAAGTAATGGAATAGTTTTTATCACGATGTCTCACATGTCAGCAAGTGAAGACTATAAAAAGTTGGCAGAATTCTAATACCGACAAGAGAGAGAGACCTTTGGAGTTTTAGGAATGGGGACCACATTTTCTTGCAAGTCTTACCTCGATAGGGGCTATGTAGAATTGGCCGAGGCGGCAACACATCATCAAGGTTTATCAGACCATTTACGATACTTCATAGGATTGGAGAGGTGGAATACCTCTTGGCCCTACTACCACGATTGGAGTGGGGTCACGACGTCTTCCAAGTATTCCAGCTGAGAGATATGTGTATGAACCTTTCCAATTCATCAAACATGTCATGATGTACTTTGATAATGGGGTGACTTTTACAGAGTTTCTTGTGGAGATTGAGGATCGACAGGAGAGGGTCCTCCATGGGCGGTCGATACCTCTGGTGCACATTCACTGGCAGCATGGGAACCTCCAGGAGAGCACATGGGAGCAGGAGGCTTAGATCTATGCTCAGTACCCCCACTTGTTTCCTTAGTCTATGTTGTGGCTTTCTAGGATGTAAATCCCTAAGTTGGGGAGGATGTAATTTGCTGAAAATTTCATATAATTTTTTTGAAATAAATGGAAATTTTTTGAGACCGCGAAATCTGACGTTGTGTGATTCTGAGGCCCAGATTTCCTGGAATGATCCGTAGAGGTTTTGTTATTCTTTGATTATCATGAATAAGGAGTTTTCATTAAAAATTTGAATAACTCTTAGATGGTTACTCAGATCATAAATTTGAGGGCATTGTTGCGATTAGGATGGCTAGTTTACCCTTGGCACGACTTAAGTTTAGTCAGCGCAGGCCTCTTGTGAGAAAACCCGAAAATAGGATAACCGTAAATAAAACAATTAAATAAAGTTATTTTATTTTTCAAATTCTTATAACTCACAAAGGTTAAGTAAAATTAACAATCAGATACCACTACTAAACACATTAGGGTATGCTTTTTTTAGGCATATACTAACATTGGCCAGCGCGGGCAACCTGTGAAAGTTAGTTTTTGGCTGTAAATAAAATAATTAAGCGATAATTATTTTATTGTAAAATTCATAACCATTAAATGGTAACTTGGATTAGAAATACGAGAGTACCGTTGGGTACTTTGTGTTGTGTTTCACTTAGGTAGAACCTAACCTCGGTCGGCGTGGGTTGAGGGGCACTGTTTATAAATATCCGAACATTTTTTTGGGTACGATCAGTAAATGCATGATAGGCATTTTCTAACTTTTGAACTGGTGCTCAGTTTAAAAAATATGAGGACACCATTGAATCTGAAAGGCTGTGATTCTACTAAGGGATACTTCACATTGACCGTCGTAGGTTTGGAGAGAAAGTTATGTTCTGGAAATTTTTAAAATAAATAAGTAATATAAATTTGTTATTTTATTTTCATTCTTTTCCTCCAACGGACAAGAGGAAACGTGGGACCAATGACGTTTCATGCCAATTAATGGCTTGACCTATCAATTCTATTTAACTGCACTGTTAGGGAATTAAGAAGGTTCCTAATTAATGGGCCTCCGTTAATCCCACAAAAGTTGCACACCCACCCCTCTCCAATTTATATGGAGCTTGGGGAGAGGTATCGTCACTACTTCACCATGCAACGAAGTGTTGACAAAGTGTAGTGACACCAAACCCTTTGAGGACAAAGCTGGTATTAGTAGGAGGTGACGAGCAACACCAAAACCCTGAAATGGAGATCGACGAATGAGTGACATCATTGGCAGTCAGTTGCGAGGGATGACGAACACCAACCTGCTTCTACAAATGTGCGCTCACCATCGTTCTTGAGGTAGGAGTGTTATTTATGTTTTAATTTACTTTATTGATTCTTCATATCATAAATTCATGATGATGATGGCCAAATTAACATGACCATCGTCCCTCACATAAACTATGCTTCTCTTTCTTTTTATTCTTCGTGCGTTCTTTCTGCGTTCTTCAACACCTAATATTTATTGACGCAGGAAACATATGGTTTTTCTGAGTGATATATATGGACACGGAACCCCTGATGGAATGATCGTGAATATGAAATCGTTTAATTTTTTGGGCTTGGTACGAAGCCGTTGAAGCTCGCAGAATAAGGCGGTGGCTGGCAGCTAGTCGGCTGGAAGGAAGGAAGTGTGGCGTGCGTCCGCACCACTGGTTAATGAGGAGGCCATGGCCCGTCGGCCACGTCGGGGCAAGGTGGTGGTTGGTAATCAGCCGGCTGAATGGTAGAGTGGTGGCATGCGTCTGTGCCGCCGAAGGAGCAGGGGGGGCGCGACCGATGTAATGCCCCGACTCCAATTACCCCGAGTCGGTGCATTATTAAATAACATTGGCATGATCACAATGAAATAATGTCTTAAAAGACTACTAATTTTAGTATTATTGGAAACAAGATTCATACAAAAGTTCAAATTTACAACTAGAAAAGAAAAACAACACGATTGTATTCCATTGGAAACATGCAAGCCTCCTAAATAATGCCTTAAAATCACTCATAACTAACTTCTTGATATCCTAGGAATATGAAACATAATAAAGGGTTGAGCTCAAATGCTCAGTAAGGGTAAGCAATACGGCGGAAGATAACATAAATATTAAGCATGGTGAATAATTGAAACCACATTCCTTTACCAATAATAAACATGAATAATTTTATGGCAGGAATATGAGCTGAGTAAATAAATCCATAATAAAATATAATCATTGGTATACTACTAGTCGAAAGACCACATGAACCATCAATATTATTTTAATAATGAGAAAATGTATAATATCGGACATTCTGAAACATTTTGTCAAGGTCTCGGCCAAGACGTCTAAAAATGATTAAGACCTCGACCAAAACCATATAACAAATTGGGAAAGGGACTCGGCCAATTCCACATATAGTTGTCTCATGAGACCTACCGATGCATCGAGGGGCTGTAGCGGGCTCTACCCAACACTTATTAAGTCCAATACATTCCTTATATGAAAAGGTTTAAACATATCATAATCATTCGTATTAAAGCTATCATAGGAAATGTCAATAATTTACCCATAAACCATGTATGGTATAAAAATAGCACATCCATAGTCAAACATATCACAAAACCTTAAATAAAATATGGAAGTTTTGTATCATAATAAATAAACTTCAAATAAACTTAAAATCCATCAATGGATGTTGACATTGATAAAATTAAAACTATTTGTGAGAAATATTTTTTTAAAATCAATTAAAATTCACATAATAATAAAATAAAACATTTACTTTGAAAATATCCTTATAATCTTGTAAGGGAATCTTTGAAGGTTTTATAATGGTTAAAAATAGCCATACCCACCGTATAAGTTAAAAAACATTCTTACCTTAATTCTATCGAAAAGGTGAAAAAGGACCTTGTTTGGTAAATGACGAAAAGATTTTTTTATAAACATCTTATAAAAAGTAAATCAAGGGTATAAATGACATTAACCCATATTCTTTAAAATTGTAATAATGATTTAAAATACATTTTTAAGAAACATGGATGTGGATGATATTGAGGTCCCAATAGATAATTACGTATAAACAACCTCGTATAATGAAGGGATTGTGAAATAAACCCTTACCTTGTATCATTACTTGGTATAGGGTAGATTAAAATTCAATATAATAGTTAAATCATTGTTATCAAATTAAAAATATATCAAAAACATAAATATGATATCATATGTGATCTTTTAATATTGCTTTCTTAATAATATTTTAGTATTATCGTCTTTTTGGGTGTTCACTTACTCGTTTTATTTTATATGTTTTGTTATATAAGTTTCATTTTTTATCCATAGGTTGTATCTTATTAATATCCAAAATTATATCAAGCCCTTAAACATTATTTCTAATCATCAAATGAAAATTAGTCTTGAATGGATATGATGTGGAATGAATCTCATCACATTCATGGAGACGGTAGTCCGTACGTATGCACAAGCGACAATATCATTCTTTTGATATTAAAATAATATATAATTGGATGGTATGTCAAATATAAAAAATAATTAAAATGTTATATTTATTATTTACTTAAATTACACATCATTATCATACCCATCCAAATAATAATGTTTTGAATAACAATTACACCACGACGTGGAGATGGTAAGTCGTACGTACGCACGTATGGTGACATGTAATTGAAAGGATGGATAGAATACTGAATATGGTTGTACCATATTTATAGTAACATCACATTATATAGATGATACTGGAGTTATTATTTTATAATGGAAATAACAAATAAAGAAAAAGTGGAAAAAGAATGGAACTTGAAAGAGGGTGGTGAAAACATTACCTCTTTATCGGGTTCTTCCTTTTTATTTGATCAAAAGGGCTCCATAAGTTGGATTTCTGACTAAATAAAGGCCTCTACGATGAAGTGAGGGAAGTTTAGAGGATATTTGGGCAGGTTTTGGCCGATCCAAAAGGATTTTAAGGAAAGCATTTGAGATAAGGGGGGCCCTTTTAAAAGAGGGGTGAGGGGCACCTTAGGAAAAACTTAAAATATTATTTTATAATAAATTAATATTCATTTTATAATGGCTCCAAAATGATTTATTTCGAGGATAAGGTGGGGATGAGTCTCAAAAAACTCAACCAATAGGTTTTAGACATGTTTTTTTCACTTTATTATCCTTATCTATTAGTTTTCATTCTTAGTTAATTAGTTTGACATTTACAATGTCTCTTTGTATTTTTATATTATATATTTAATAAACATACTATATACTTCCAAGTGAACCCCAAGTGGTTCATTAATGAAACAAATATCATTATATAAGTCTCTTGGAATAACCTTATATTTTTAGGAATAGAATGTCAATTTATAATATAATCTTTTTTAAACACTCCTTTATGTCAATTTTGACACTATTTAATAATTGATTATGGTTAAAGTCTTAAAAACTTTATTAATTCAAAAAAAATTCATTTAAGAAATACTAACATGTCATATTAACCAACAAAATTCCTGGATGTCATCAAGACTATTAAATAATATTTATTTTGACATTTATAATACCAATTATTTGATTCATTCATTAATAAGGAAAATAATGCATCACTATTGTGTCATAAACAAATTTAATTATTCAATGTCTAAAAATTATAAATAAAATATCATTATGTAGGAAATATTTTTATCTTTCTAATGAATATTTATAGATTAAAATATAACATATATAACCCTACATAAAATTTTTTTTTCTAAAAGATATATGCTTATATCATTTTTGTATTTACTTTAACATAATTAATATAAAGTGTCATTATCACTTAAAAGTGGCTCTATGGGGTCTCAAAATCGACCCAAAGATGCCCATGGTCGGACATGTATCATCCAATCTGGTTATTACACGTTTTAGGGTAATTAAATATTATTATAATATTATTTTTTTACCCTTATTTACCAGATTTACCCTTTAACCATGGTAAATACAATATTAACCGATTTAATTATTCAAAATTTCTAAAAATAACAGTTACCTATTTACTAAATTTGGACCCCCTGATTCTAAATATTGAATCCATTACTCAAAATTCAAAACCCAGAAGTGGAATAAATTAATTTAAAATAAATTCCCATTGTAAAAACAAAAGCGTGTTTTTATGAAATAATAACTATCAAAAGATTGGCACTTGATTATGTCTAGTTTAAATGTGAAATAATGTTCAATGAAAAAAATTGTATTAAATGGTAAAAACATTATCTAATTATACTTTAAAATCACTCATATTAATAATTTATCATTATTAATTATTTTGATTAAAAAATTTGTTTTTAAATAAAATTTAGTAACTTTCACTATTCATCAAAATATGAAAGTTATCAGAAAAGTAAAAAAAATTATAGAAACTAAATTCATATGTCCTGATTATAAAGAAGAAGTTTATTTTTTCAAATTTAATATTTAAAAGTTTCAAATATTGTATTCAAAAATGGTTCACCAATAAAAGTTGGTAAAAGTGCATTTTTTTAAAAATACTTCTCTTATATGAAAAAAAATGAATTTGTTCTTACATTATGTCTAAGAAACTCATAATATGGATTATAAAATTATAAGGATTATATAAAGTTCAAAATTCAGTTAATAATATTCATAACCACTTTTGAACATCTGGTTTGGTAAGTCGTGGTGCGCTTGAACTCGTTGTTGTGTGTAGTGAAAGTTATTGAATTACTTTGAAAAAATAACACACTATGAAAGCTTGGGGTGTTACATTCTTCCCTACTTCAATAAATTGAATCCTCGCAATTTTAAATTGTTCTTCTAAAATAAAAGGATTAAAATTGAAAATATCTTTGGGGGAAAACCCACATCTGAAATTGGTTTAATAAAATTTAATCTTAATAAGAGGAAAAGAAAAATGAAAGGGTCACCACCAAATTATGATCTCGATTAGGAGAACATTTGTGGAAATTAGAGACACATAATTGGATGAAAAACGTAAATATTTATAGAGAGTTATAGAGGTCATCAGTCACAAACAATTGTAGAATTGAGGGCCTCAAAGCCATCAATCTATGATGATTTAAAATATCATCGGTTCAACAAAACATAAGGTATTAGGATAACATATTTTTAGTTTTAAGATCCCTTACCTAATTCTTAAGAATTAATATCTTCATATAATAAGAGAAGAATATATATATGTATATATATATATACTTGACAAGTATAGTTCCATCCTTTCACTAATTTCTACCACAAACTTGTGTTTCACTCTAAAAGATAATATAACATTAAAAAATTTCCATTTATCCTATTCGTATAGGGTTCAAAAAAAAGAGAATTTCTAATTCATCTAGAAAAAATTTAAAAAAAACTACATTATTCAATCCAGGACATCACGTGGGCCAGTGGTATGTGATACACCCTTGTCGCCCTTCGGTTTCGGGTTCATGTCTCACGGAATTACCGAATGCGACAGGGTGATCTCTGACCTCCGAGTTGTCCTTTTTATGTAAATCCAAAAATAATATCAAACTAGACTTATCCAAAATACTTCTGTCCAAACTCGTAGTCCAAAATTTATAGGGAATATAAACACAATGAATATTATTTATGCCATGGAATAACATGTAAACACCTTCATCATGAATTCTTTTTAAAATCTACAACATCCTGAATTACCATAAAACCTTATTAATTAGATTCATGCTCCCTTATTCATTATAGAATACTGGATATACTCCTTCTATCCAAAAATGTTGTAATCAAAAAAATGATGGAATATACAAATCATTATTCAGTTTCAAGGTAGTCAAGAATATCCAATATAATTTATCCAAATCAATCATATATTATTCCAAAATCACTACCTCGGTATCAGAACCATATTATGGTTTATCATTCTCTCAACCATATATTTTCCAAAAATTTAACATGATATTGAGTCACTTTTCTTGGTTCCACATAATCTCAAGCCCTTAATGAAATAGTATGGCAGTACAATCCTTATATATATATCACATTATGCTTATAACCATAATATAGTTCTTGAATCCAAAAACACTAATACAATCATTATTTCACTTCAATTGTAGTAACAACATAAGCTTTGGTCTTTCTCCATTGGCCTTTTCTGAGGTATGTTTCCTTGGAACTTAGGGAATTCATTTTCATAATTCCCCATTTCTCTACAATTATAGCATTCCATGTTGACAGAAACGTTCTTTCCCTTGCAATCATGAGCATGGTGGCCTTTTTCACCACACTTGTAACAGACTCCCATTACTTTTAGGCAAGTACCAGAATATTTCTTCACACAATTATCACATGATGTAAAATCCTTCTTTCCATTTTTCCCATTACCTATCTCTTGTTCCACCATTCTCTTCTTCTCTTTCTTTACCTTATTTTCATAAGATTTATAGAATTCCTTTTCTGTCTTGATAGAACATGAGATAATATCTTCATATGATCATAAGTATTGTGATACTAATTCTCGATGGAGAAATGGTTTTAACCCATTAAATAAACGATCAATCTTACTTCATGGGATACATATATAATCTGCTACATACCTATCTAACCTTGTAAAGTTAGCTTCATACTTTATAATGTTCTCATCTTCTCTTTGCCTCAGACTTAGAAATTGTCTTTCCATGTCCGCTCGATGGTCATGAGGAAAATATTTTTCTAAGAAAATTTCCTTAAACTCTCTCCAATCCATATTTGATACTTCATCAGCTTCCTTCGTGTTTTGAATCAATGACCACCATTGATCAGCATCTCCAGTGATTCAGTAAGATTCTATGACAACTTTTTCCCTTTCACTACTCCCCAAGGCATGGAATATTTTCTCAAAGGAATTTATCTGTTGCTAATCTACTAGTGGATTTGTAACCCTATTAAATGTTGGTGGTTGTTGCCTCATGAAATGATCTAACATTGATCCTCCACGCTGTGGATATGGGTGCTCCATACGGGTAAGGTCATTATTCATAACTTGAGTGAGTTAACCCAGTATGGTGATAAGATGATCAGCACCAGTTGTATCACCAGCTCCACTATAATTTTCAAGAGTAGGAGGTAAATCCATACATAGAGTATGTGAGTTGATACGATTTCCATTCCTTCCACTATGTTCCATTTCTATAAAATGGTATAAATTAGATTAGTTTATCAATCGAAATACATAATTCAAAACTTGTAAAATACCTAACATAAATTGAACAATTTATGGATGTAATCCATAATCATAAAAAAAATTTCATTGAGTAATGATAGACTCATAAACCCTTAATAATGGTTTGCAAAAAAAATGATAATTATCCTAAGCATATCCCCCGGGAGTGTTTTAACAAAGAGTGCATCAAGGCCCGTTGTTGTGCACCAGTTCCCCTTCAAGTCTAGCTCAAAGCGGTGTTTTCGGGTTTTACCACTAGGTAGATCTATTCAAGAGCCTCCTCTACCTACTCGTATCCAGATAGTGATATATTTCTAGAAAAACTCAAAAAATCTCTACAAAACCAAAATTCTAGGAAGTTCTTCTATGCTAATCACCAAAGTCTACCTTAGGGCTATGTGCTCTAATCAAAGTTTATCTAAATCTTTTTTCCAAGGTTTGTACTAAACTTCCTATGATACCAACTATAATGTCCCAATCCTAGTTACCTAGAGTCGGTGCATTATTACATAACATTGGCATGATCACAAGGAAATCATGTCTCAAAAGACCGATCAGTTTAGTATTATTGGAAACAAGATTCATACATAAGTTAAACTTTACAACTTGAATAGAAAAACAACACAATTTTATTCCATTGGAAGCATCCAAGCCTCCTAAATAATTCCTTCAATTCAATCATAAATAAATTCTTCATATCATGGGAAAATGAAAAACAAGAAAGGTGTGAGCTCAAACACTCAATAAGGGTAAGAAATACAGTGGAAGATAACATAAATATTAATCATGGTGAATAATTGAAACCACGTTGCTTTACAAATAATAAACATGAATAAGTTTATGGTAGAAATATGAGATGAGTAAATAAAAACACAATAAAATATAATTATTGGTATTCTACTAGTCAAATGACCATAGGAACCATCAATATTATTTTCATAATGAGGAAATGTATAATTCCGGACATTCTGAAACATTTTTTCAAGGCCTCGACCAAGTCGTCTAAAAATGATTAAGTCCTCAGCCAAAACCATATATCAAATTAGGAAAGGGCATCAAAATATTCCATGTCTAGTTGCCTCATGAGACCTACTGATGCATCGGGGAGCTGTAGCGGGCTCCACCCGTCACTTCCTAAGTCCAATACATTCCTTATATGAAAAGGTTTAAACATATCATAAAAATACTTTTTAAAACTAGCATAAGAAATGTCAATACTTTAACCATAAACCATGAGTGGTATAAAAATAGCACATCCATAGTCAAACATATCACAAAACATTCAATAAAATATGGATGTTTAGTATCATAATAAATAAACTTCAAATAAACTTAAAATCCATCAAAGGATATTGACATTGATGAAATCAAAACTATTTGAGAGAAATATTTTTTTTGAAATCATTTAAAAGTAACATAATAATAAAATAAAACATTTACTTTGAAAATATCCTTATAATCTTATAAGGGAAGCTTCGAAGATTTTATAATGGCGAAAAATAACTCCACCCGCCGTATAAGTTAAAAAACATTCTTACCATAATTCTGTTGAAAAGGTTAAAAAATAACTTGTTTGGAAAATGACGGAATGATTACTTTATAAAGATATTATAAAAAGTCAAAAAAGGGTATAAATGACATTAAACCATCGTATGTAAAATAGTAAGAATGATTTTAAAAACGTTTTTAAGAAACATGGATGTGGATAATAAAGAGGTCCCAGTAGATAATTACGTATAATCAACCTTGGATAATGAATAGATTGTAAAATAAATCCTTACCTTGTACTTTTCCTTGGTAGAGGGTAGATTAACGTCCTATATAATAATTAAATAATTGTTATTAAATTATAAAACAATCATTTACATAAATATGATATCATATATGATCGTTTAATATTGCTTTGTTAAAAATATTTTAGTGTTATTGTCGTTTCGGGTGTTCACTTACTCGTTTTCTTTTATATGTTTTGTTATATAAGACATTTTTTTATCCATAGGTTTTATCTTATTAATATCAAGAATTATATGAATCCCCAAAACATTATTTTTAATCATAAAATGAAAATTATTCTTGAATGGATACGATGGGGAATGAATCTCATCGCGTTTGTGGAGACGGTAGTCCGTACGTACGCACGAGCGACAATATCATTCTTTTGATATTAAAATAATATATAATTGGATGGTATATCATATATAAAGAATTATTATAATGTTATATTTATTATTTACTTAAATTACACATCATTATCATACCCATCTCAATAATAATGTTTTGAATAACAATTACACCATGACGTTGAGACGGTAAGCCGTACGTACGCACGTATGATGACATGTCATTTAAAGTATGGATAAAATAATGAATATGGTTGTACCATATTTATAATAACATCAAAGTATATATAAGATACTGTATTTAATATTTTATAATGGAAATAAAAAAGAAAGAAGAAGTGGAAGAAGAAAGGAACATGAAAGAGGGTGGTGAAAACATTACCTCTTGTTCGAGTTCATCCTCTTGATTTGATCAAAATGGCTCATTGATATGGATATATTACTAAAGGAAGGCCTCTATGATGAATTTAGGGAATTTTAGAGGATATTTGGGCAGTGTATTGCTGAATTAAAAGGCTTTGAAGGTGTGAATTTGAGAGAAGGGGGGTGCCCTTTTATAAGAGGGGTGAGGTACACCATAGGAAAAATATAAAATATTATTTTATAATAAATTAATAATCGGTTTTTAATGGCTCCAAACTGATTTATTTCGAGGATAAGGTTGTTATGGGTCGAAAAAAACTCAACCAATAGGTTTTAGAGAGGTTTTTGTCACTTTATTAACCTTATCTTTTTGTTTTAACTCTTAGTTAATTAGTTTGACATTTACCATGTCTCTTTGTATTTTTTTATTATATAGTAAATAAAAGTTCTATATAATTCTAAGAGAACCCCAAGTGGTTCATTAATGATACAAATATCATTATATAAGTATCTTGTCCGAACCTTAGATTTTTAGGAATATAATATCAATTTATAATATAATATTTGTTTTAAAAACTCCTTTATGTCAATTTTGACACTATTTAATAATTGATTTTTTTAAAGTCTTAAAAACATTATTTATTCGACCCAAATTAATTAAAGAAATCCTAACTTGTTATATTAACCAAAAAAAATCGTGGATGTCATAAAAACTATTACATTATATTTATTTTAACATTTATAATACAAATTGTTTGATTCATTCATTAATAAGGAAAATAATGCATCATTATTGTATCATAAATAAATTAAATTATTCAATGTATAAAAATTATAAAAAAAACTTCTATTAGGTAGGAAATATTTTTAACTTTATAATGAATATTTATAGTAGAAAAATAACATATATTACCCTATGTAAAATTGTTTTTCTAAAGGATATATGCTTATGTCATTTTTGTATTTACTTTAATTTAATTAATATAAAGTGCCATTATCACTTGCAAGTGGCTCCATGGGTCCCAAAATCGACTCAATGATTCCCATGGTTGGACATGTATCAACAAATAGGGTTAGTACACGTTTTAGGGTAATTTAATATTATTATAATATTATTTGTTTACCCTTATTTAACGGATTTACCCTTTAAACATGGTAAATAAATATATTTACCGAAGTAATTATTCAAAATGTCTAAAAATAAAATTTACATATTTACACAATTTAGACCTCCTGATTCTAAATATGGCATCCATTTTTCTAAATTCAAAACATAGAAGTGGAAGAAATTAATTTATAATTAATTCCGGTTTTCTAAGCAAAAGCGTGTTTTTAAAAAATAATAACTATCAAAAGATTGTCATTTTCTTATGTCTAGTATAAATGTGAAATTATGTTCCATGACCAAAATTGTATTAAATGGTAAAAACATTATCTATTTATAATTTAAAATCACTCATGTTCATAATTTATCATTATTAATTATTTTCATTAAAAATGTTGTTTTTAAATAAAATTTAGTAATTTTCACTATTCATCAAAATATGAAAGTTATCAGAAAAGTACAAAAAATTTATTGAAACTAAATTCTAATGTCCTGATTCTAAATAAGAAGATTATTTTTTCAAATTGAATATATAAAAGTTTCAAATATTGGATTTAAAAAAGGTTCCCCACTAAAAGTCGGTAAAAGTGCATTTTTTGAAAAAAAAGTTCTTTTATCTGAAAAAAAAATTAATTTCTTCTAACATTATGTCTAATAAACTCATAATATAGATTCTAAAATTATAAGGATTATATAAAGTTCAAAATATAGTTAATAATATTCATAACTGCTTTTTTACGGCTAGTTTGTTAAGTCGTTGTGCACTTGAACTCGGTGTTGCGTGTAGTGCAAGTTATTGAATTACTTTGAAGAAATAACACACTATAAAATCTTGGGGTGTTACAGCCACTGGGATGCGGTGGAAGCTGAAGGGTTGCCGACATTCTGGCTGGCGGTGGTGGAGCTTCGGCACGCGAACATTCCACTGGGAGGAAGACCGGTCGGCCTTCCGGCCAGCCCTGTCAGACCGCGAAGGACCCCTACGGCAAGTCCCGTGTGCCAAACAGCGGAACGGTTCAATGGACCGTTCGGGAAAAACAGAAGGGGGCGCACCCCCCTTCGGCATCGGCTTGGGCAGACCGCGCTGCCCAGCGGGCTGCACAGACGGGCCATGCCTAGTGGTTCGGGCCTAGTCGACCCGAATAGGGTTGGGTTGGCCCAGGCTGGGTCGGGCCGGGTCGGCCGACCTGGTCAAGCCGGACCCGGGCCCATCCGGACCCAATTTCACTTTTTTGGCCATAACATGTGATCTGGGCATTCATTTGATGAACCGTTTGCGGCGCTGGAATCCTTGGATCTAGAAGTTCCTTTTGGTATACTCCACTTGAGTTTTGGATAAGATTGGAGTATGGCTTGGTTGGATTGGACCCCGAATTCAACCGGGCCCTCGGAGCGGAAACACTAATAACATATAGACCGATCGTCCGATTGACGCTTCATCTGTTGCATTGGGTCCCTTTTGATGTGACTAACATTTAGGATACTTTTTCGGGGAACTTCAGGGTGGTTGAGGTATGAACTATGGCTTTGGAAGAGGTTCTCCCAAGAGCGATATGTATGAAACCCTACGACTGGCTAAGACTTGACGACTGCTGACCATTTCGACTTGGAGTGACTCGACATGCCTTGTGGAGAGCACCTATGTTTAACACAGAAGAACCACCATTGGGAGCGTCTCTGTGTGACGTGGAAGACCCACGGTACTCGACAGGGGAGTACCTCAGCAGGCCACGAGTGGGAGCGCCTCTATGTGACGTGGCAGACCCATGGGGGGGAGTGCCTCTGTGTGACGCAACAGACCCAAGGTACTCGACCGGAGGAGTACCTCAACAGTCCAAGGTTAGTGGGAATCGCCTCTATGTGACACGACGGGCCCACTGTACTCGATAGAGTTGGAGTTCTTCAGTAGTCGAGGCATTCAACGTTGTGACTGGGAATGTTACTTGTTACTACCCCTAGAATAAATTCCGGTGTGATATGTCTTTACCTTGTGCATGTGATTGAATTTATGCTATGTGGTACATTACCTGTGTGGTAATATACCTTCGTGGAATTACCTGTGAGGTATTCTTCCCTATGTGTGAGGTGGGTATTTTCTGATAACTTAGGTATATGTATGGGCATATACCTAAGTGGGGTTGACTATTGTTTCTATTTTTTGTGGATTTGAGAGACCTTCAGGGGTCTCGGGGTCCCTACAAAGTATTTTTATACTCACCACCACATGGGATACACCCTCACAATGTTGTTTCTAGTGCAGATGACAAACAACGCTGATTGAGGACGAGGGTACCTAGACTGGAGACTTCTCAGAGGTGGACCTTTGTTGTGGTGATCTGAAGAGATAATAAATTGATAGCATTACCTACCCTTTAGTAAAGATCCTTGGTGGGTGTTTACAGGAGCTCTACTCAGTTTTACATGGAATTTATAGTTTTTCTTGTACATTCCAATAGGGCTTGTATTCTGGGCCCTTTAAAATCTGGACACACCCTTTTTTTTATATAGTTAACCTTGTGCTTGTATCTAGTTGTGTTCTTTGTTTGTTTGACTATATAGTTTATAAAGGCAAGTCATTCCCGTTATTGGGAATATGCCTTTCGGTGCTTGGCTCTAGCCCCTGGCCTATGGAAGGCAGGCTTGGGGTAGTCACGACATGGGCACTGGGGGATGGGTCGTGATAAACTCAAACTAGAAACATTAGATTCAGTTCTTCATGGGATTCATCCCATGTTGTTTATATATTTTTATTTAGTTTTTTTATGAATAAATTTCTTCTATTTCTCTGTATTCTATTCACATTATCATTCAGTTTTATACAATTATTATTCTCAGTCTCTATGGTCAATTTTAATTAATAATTTTGTTATTGTATAATGAATAGTAGAGTACCCATTTATTATCAATTCATAAGAAGCTACAATGTGGAACTTTAATAGATAAAAATAATATAAACTAAACCTTTAGTTTTTTATTAAATTTTAGTTTAATCATTTCAATTCTTATGTTAATATTTATCATTTTTGGAACTATAGAAAAATAAATGAGTAGATTGAATTCAAAGATAAGATGGAGAAATTAATTTTGGATTAAATATGAAGGAAGAGATTCTTTAATCAGGTGAGTTCCTTTATTTTATTCTATTATTGTTCTGAACTATCATCTTAATTTGTTTTAATTATACTGCTAAATATTTTATTTCAATGATTTTAAATCTATTCGCTATGTGAAATTATGTATGGGAGAGTTTTCCTTTAGAAATTTATTTTGTGTGTCAACTTATAATTTTTTGGTTTGAATCTCTCTTGTATGTTATATGATCAAATTTATTTTGAAAATAAATTAAAACCGTACTTGACAGCATTTAAATACCACTGAAATCGACACATTAATTGAAGTAAAATAATTGTATTACATGGTACATTTTTTAGTTTAACTAAAAAAATTTATCCTGTTAAAAATTCAAATAATGTTATTTTAGAAAAAAAAATTATTTTTAATGTTTTGAATGTTTTTGGAAATAAAAATCCAACTAAAAAAATTAGGACCCTTTTATATATCATAATACTACTGAATTAATAATATATTTTGAACCAAAATGTGTAATTGTTTTATTTTACCTTAATATTTAATGTAGAGGATATATTTGAGTTTTATGTGTGGGAGAGAGAGTCTTCTTAAATAAACTAAACTGAAAAATAATTCTAACCCATCAAAATCCCTTAATAAATTTGAAATTTTGAGTTTCAAATGATTTTAATTATATTTTCAGTGGGTCAAAATTTTCCATGAGTTTAAATATTTTGATGCCACTTTGAGGTGGTTAATTTTTATTAATCCATGGATTTAATTAAGCATGTCTTTTTTTATTTCCCATTTGAAAAAAAATCGGTAAAACATTGATGGAATGTTTTACAAATTTCATTGGCTTTGAACATTTAAATTATAATTAAAATTATTATATATGCATCTAATTGTATTCTAAAATAAATATCATAATTTATGTTGATTCACAATTGTACATTCTTTAAATTCATTAATTTTTTGAGTTCGTTGATGGGTAATTTATCATGTTTTTAACTGTTAAACATGCCCATAAAATAAGAGTGTCTATTTATTATTCCTTTTAATTAAGTGAGTCATTTAACCTAGAGGTAAAGAGAATTTTGGACTTCCAATTTGATGAAAATTGATTTTTTTATTGTTATCAATATTTTCAATTCCAATTAATTTTTTAAAATAGGAGACCAACTTTTCAATATATATGTTTGATTTTAATGTGGAAATTTCTTTTTCTGACTTGAGATAGTACATAGAGGAAAATTAATTTGAAAAAAAAATTATGTGGAATTCTAGATTCTCAATTTAAATATTTTTTTTACTCCACTGAAATTGATAGTTGATTTCATGAAGAAAAATTATATTTAAGTGCGGGGTAATTTAATATGGACCTTATTTGATGCATTTTTTCCACATCATGTTTTGTCATTTAATGTATTTTTTATGATAAAATAAGTTTTTAATAGGGTAATTTTAGTATTCACATTTATTTGTGTTATTTAATTAAATTTAATTTTTTGTGTTAAATTTTTTAATTGAATCTATGATTTATGAATGTTTCTCGATGTAAGTATTTTTATTTTTTATTTCATTCGATTTTAACATTGTATTAAAATATTAATTTTTATGCTTTATAGTTTAATCTATGTTTTTATTAATTTATTTATTTCCTAAATTTGGTTTTTTAATTAAATTATTTATGATTTAGTATTAGATTAATTTTTCATTTATTTTTTGTTTGTGTAATTAAAAATTACAGTGTTAAAACATTTTAGAAATTATTTTTTCTTACATTTATTTATTTATTTTTATTTTCATTTATTGTTGTACTTGTAGTGGATGTCAGTTTATATTTGAATTAGTAGTTCTTATAAGAATGTAAATTAGGTATCTGATATGTGTTGTGTGAAAGAATATAAGATCAGATAACTATGAGAAAAGGAGTGGAAGATAAAATTTTGTACTTAATGAAATAGAAGAATGCATTGTGTAGAAGTAATTCACTATATTGTAAATACATGTCGTCAAAAAATAATTTCATTTATGAATAATAAAATATGGTACACTGCATAATATGAATACTGTTTAACATTTACCACAATGAATAATTTTTCATACATGGTGATAGAACAGAAGAATGTTTTTGATCTATTTACAGTTGAGAATGAATGTTGGAACTGATTTGTCAATATATCTCAGATATGAAGAACATGAATTAGGTTTAACCTTTTCATCTGAATCAAAATGAACCATGGTGAATCCTCATCATGAGCCATGCCTGAAAGAACCTGATTAGGGGCAGTTACAACAAACTTACCGGGTTGATAACCCCTATGGAGTAAAGAAGAAAACAACGATTTTACTTTGTATAAGTTAGGAAATAATATACTTCGACTGAATCTATTGTACTTTCACTAGTGAAAATCTGAAGAACTACCAATCTTGAATAGGTATTTCATTTCAACAAGACTCTCAAGTCTGGTTTAATGATTTTGGGATTAAATTGAGTTGTGTCTGAAGATGGTGACCGTATATATAAGGACATGGCCTTAAAAATTACATAATATGATAAATTCATTTATAATTCACTTCTATAAATTACCAATGACCTTTATAGTTTAGGGTTTTTTTAAAAATTAGGATATAATTTATATATATCAACCCCTAAGAAAACAAAGTTGGTACTGCTAAAAAAGTATCAATTTCTTCTATGAAATAAAATTATCTAATAAAAACATGAAATCTTTTCACGAAAACTCTTCACAACATTCTTCTTGGAATCTTCTATTCTCTTATCCATACTTAAACCCAATGAAAAAATGAATAATACATGGGATGAGAAAACAAATCATAGTATGGGTCATAAAAATAATGGGATAAAGTGTTATTCAATGAATACATATAAATATATGAAATAATTTCCACAAATACATACTTCTAAACTAACAAGTATCATATAGGTACTTTGTGGAAACATGAGATTTCTATAATACATAGAAATCATAAATAATACCATAAACGTAAAATGGGTAATAAATTACATAATATTTTAACCATGACATCAACAATATGATATGTAACCCTTATGGATACCTTATAATGTAACCCTCAAAGCTACCTTATGATTTAACCCTCACGGCTACCTTATGGAGTAACCATCGCAGTTACACATGGAGTAACAATACGGTCATCCTCTAACATAATCATATCCAATTTATGTAAGGGAGAAATATGTCCTACCATTCATCATAAAAATTCCCAAGAACCATAAAATAATCTTAAGAGAACAATTCTTACATTAAAACATTCCTTTTAAATTTTCAAAAAATTGAAATTTAATAGATGGATTTAAATGAAAAGTCCCTAACAAATATCGTATAACTGAAGTGAAAATTGATGAAAAAAGAATTTAATAAGTGTATAAAGTATATATAAGCATAAACATAATATAATCAAAACTAATTTCAAATATAATCCCAGTACCACATAATCAAAGAGGTATAAGGCTAACCCAAAGAATGGAAATTGGGTTAATAATTCTTTTACATAGGTATTGTCTTACATAAAACATGTTCAAACCTCAAGTAAATTGGTTTAAAGAGATTTATAAATTTATTATGTTACCATGTTCATTTTTATAATTACTTATATGATATTATTATAACATATTTACACCTATTTATTGAAAATATTTTGTTATTTTCATTATATCTGGGGCATTTATTTCAGGGTTTCCATGGTTGCATCATTATGGATTTTCTTGTCAAATGGAGAAAAACTCTAGAAGTGGAAGGAAATTGTTTTAATATATTTCCATGAATTTAAAGTATACCATAAATTACTTTTTTCAAATATGAGGATTTATCATTATATAAAACATTAATGAGAATGATTTAATTTATTTTAACAGTTTTCATGATCATCACAAACATATATAATTTTATTGAATATCTTGTTTACATATTGGTTCCAAAAAATTAAAAAACTTATAATATGTATAATAAAATATTATTTTACCATAATAATGGTTTTATGTCCATCCTGGAAGGTGATAATGAAAAATTAATGTGTATCATCCATGATGGCATTAAATCTACACATCACGGATAATGTTATAAGTTTTTGAATAAAAGGGAGGGGAGAAAAGGTTTGATGATGAATTTTATCATAAACATGATAAAAAAAGTATATATAAGATTCTATAGTTTTCATTCCACTTGGATAAGGGTATGTTAAGTGATTATACAAAATGAAAACTAATTGAAAATAAAATAAAATAAAATAAAATAGGATTTTACCTCTTGAATTTTACCTCTGTAATATCATAGGTGAGGTTAAAATTATATTAGAGAAATTACTTTTCCAATTGGTCATGTTACTATTCCAAATCTCAAGTTATAATTTCATTAGTAAAAATTTATTAATTTCTATAAATACCACATATTTCGTTATACCTTTATAATGAATTTGAATATTTAATTCTAGAATGAAAAAAAATGTTTTATAAGTAGCTGAGATGTTACATTCTCCCCACGTTTTGGAAATTGTGTCATTAAAAATTTTATTCACATATTAAACAAAGGAGGAATCCTTTCCCCATATCATTTTTATATTCCCATGTTTATTCTTCAAGAACATGGTTTCTCCACAAAACCAAAACCTGTTGAATTAATTTATTCCACAATACTTTCTCTCTACAATCAAGAATCTGAATAGGTTTCTCTTCTTAAGAATGGTTCTCTTCTAGCTAAACTACTTCTTTTCCCAAAATGTGAGATAAATCTGGAACACACTTTCTCCGCAACAATACATGAAAACAATTGTGTACCTGAGTAAAATATGTAGGAAAACCTACTCTATGGGTGACTTGTCTAAATCTTTTAAGTATTTTATAAGGTCCAATGAACTGTGAGAATGTATTTCCTTTCTTATAAAAACTCATAACACTTTTCCATGGTGAGGTAATAAGAAAAACATGATCACCTACCTTGAAATAAAGGTCTTTCCTCCTGTTATTTGCATAACTTTTCTTCAAACTCTGATCCACCCTCATGTGTTACGGGATCATCTTCACTTTCTCAGTTACTTCCTTTAATAATTCTGGTCCCATCAACTTCCATTGCCCGAATTCATTCCAAAAAGATATAGTTCGACCCCTCTATCCATATAATGACTAAAATATGAAATCTGTATACTAGAATGAAATCTATTTTATAAGAAAACTCAACTAAAAAAGATATTTATGCAAAATTACATGGTAGTCCTTTTAAAAGGATCATATAATATCCTCTAGTGATTGAAGAGTATTCTCATTCTTTCAATCATATTGAGGATGAAAAGTAGTGATGCAATATAATTTTGTGACCAATGACATCTAATGGTCATTACAAAAGTTATAATTGACCCTGGGATCACAGTCAGTTACAATGGAAAGAATAACTCCTTGTAACTTAAAAATATCATTGAGGTATAATCGAGAATGAAGATCTAAATACATAGTATCTCGAAATGTATGTAAATGTGCAGATTTAGTCATTTGGTCAATAATACCCAAATTTTATTGTTTCCTTGATATGTCTTTGGTAATCCCACTCCAAAGTCCAGGGATATTATTTTCTCATTTTTTCTCTCGAATGAGACAACGTTGATGTGTCCTATATAGAAATTTTTTCTCTTCTTTAACATATTGATATATCAAACATTTCATGGTAAAATCTATAATATCTCTTTTCCTTTCCTCCCACCAGTAATACTCCTGAAGATCTCTGTACATCATTGTGCTTTCTAGAATGAACTAAACAAGGATAGTGATGATCTTCACTTAATAACTCTTTCCCCACCTATGAATCTGAAGTCACACATAACCTCTTCCCAAATCTCAAAAGACAATCATTATAAAAATTAAATTCTATAAAATTACCCTTTTCCCTAATTATGTCATTTTCTATAACTTTTTGTGTTCATTTTGTGCATGCTTAATTCTATATGATAGAGAAGACTACACGAAAACCTGAAACAAAACAATGAAATTTCATACACCCATGAATTCCAAGCCAAAATTTCCTTAAATCATTAAACAAGGGGTCGTATTACAAATTTTACATGGTTAATGATGTAGGATGTCTTTGACTAAAGGCATCTGCCACTTTGTTTTTTTTCATGATGGTAATTTATCGTGCAATAATAATATATTATCAGTTCAAGTATGATTCCCTAAAAATGTTTAATTACTTCTTCGGTAATATATACTTCATAATTTTATGGTCACTAAATGTTTCAAATTTGGATCTGTATAAATGATGCCTCCAAATATTCAAATAAAATACCACAGCTACTAATTCCAAATTTAGAGTGTGATAATTTAAATCTTCAGGATTTAGTTATCTTGGGTCTTAAGAAATTACTTGATCATTCTACATCAGATCACAACAATGTCCCTTCAATGAATCTTAATTGTAGATGAAAAATTCAGTATTTCTAAAACTGGGGTCAAATGTGGTGAATTCACCAATCTCTTCTTCAATTCCTAAAAATCATCACAGTCATCCATCCAAATACCTTTAAACCCTTTTTATGTTAACTTATTTTGCAGGCTTGATAACAATGAAAACCTTTTATCAACCTATTTCTAATAACCTACTAATAAAAGAAAACTATGAGTCATTATATCATTTTTAGGTCCTGTCCATTCATAATACAATTTTTTTAGTTGGATCAAATGTTATTCCATCCTTGTTTACAATGTTCCCTCTAAAAGAAATATGTGGCAACCAAAAACCACATTTGAAAAAAAAATTGAATTACTTTTTTTTTCTACATGTTTTCAAGATAATACTCAAATGTTTTTCATGATCGCCATAACTTTTTTTAAAGACAAAAATATCATCAATTAAAAAAACAATAAACTTATTCAAATATTCACATAAAATTCAATCCCTATGATCCATTAATATAGTAAGGTCATTTCTTAAACCAAATAAATTAAAAACAAACTCATAATTCCCATATTTAGTATGAAAATATATTTTAGAGATTTCAACCTCCTTTAGCATCAGGTGATGGTACTCGTATCTCAAGTTAATCATGAAAAAATAATGACCTCCCTAGAGATGACAAAAAAATTCATTGATATAAGGAAAAGGATACATATTCATAATAGTAATGTTTTTTAAAATATCTTTAATCAATAAAAAGTTTCATGGAATCATATTTCATTAACAAAAAATAGGAGCACCCCATAATTATGTTCTATAATGAATAAATCCTTTATCCAGAAACACCTACAACTTATTTTTTAAATCAAGTAGTTCGACTTTATCCATTAGATTAGGGGGTTTTAAAATTCTCTTAGAATCAGGAACTAATTCAATAGTAATTTCAACTTCCAAATCATATATAACACTGAGAAACTCATCACAAAGTACATCTAGGTATTCATTTACAAATGGAACAACATTAATCTAAACATTTCCCTTTTTCATAAATTTGAGAAAGATAACCAGCATTTACATATTTTTACAGTCTCTCAGCTTCCTGATATTTTATCAATTTTATGGGTTCATTCTTGTATAAAATCTAAAACACTTTCTAAAAAACATCTTTAGATCTACAATCAATATTATAATGATAAACAGAAATCCAATCCATACCCATAACAACATTGAACTCTATTGAGGGAAAACAATTGGGTTTGATATTATTGTATTTCCATAAAAAACAACACAAATATTCTTATAATTACTTTTTTATATAATATTTCCCCTGGTGTTTTAAACCTAAGTTATAGTCTCATTTCTTAAGGTTAATGTTCCAATTTTCTAATAACAATATCAAAAATGAAGGAATATGTAGAACCCATATAAAAACATTAAAAAAGTCTGAGTAAACAAACAAAGTAATAGATACCATTTCATTGTATGGCCTAAAATCTTATAATGTAGCTGAAAAGGAATTTACTGCACGTTTCTACTTATAATCTAGATTCTTATCATCATTCAGATCATTCTTTGGGAAGGTATTTGCATAATTCCCCATCTAATGATATTTAAAACACTTTATAGTTTTCTTATCATTGTTATTTTAAAGATAGTTTTCATTTAAATACCATGTCATATGTCCGGACTTACTACATCAAAAACACTTCCCAATTTTGGAATGACATTCCCCAGGGTTCTTTCTTCAACACTTTTCACAAAATGGAAAATGGGATTTCTTACCTTTAGATTTCTTTGTTTGATTTTTAACCATTGCTTCCCATATAGACCTACTATTATTCTTATTTTCAAAGTATACGTGATCATTCGAAAACTGAATTTCTACCCTCTCAGCACATCAGATAATTTTCTCACAACATTTGAATTCTCTGGAGTCCAATTGCCATCGATATCTTGGCCTAAATTCTGAGTAAAATGATTGATTTTTCTATCATGATCCTGAATAATATTTGGATCATACATCGCCAATCGGGAGAACTTTTTTATCCATGTAAATTGAGCCTTCCTTATTTTTTTAGTTCATGGAATTAATTTTAAATCCTGTTTCATCCATCCTTAGGAAAATTTTCTTCATTGAAAAGATATATAAATTCATTCCATTCTAAGGCATAAATCTCCTTGTTATCCATGATATTCTTGACCATTTTCCACCATTTTTTAGATTCACCATCATATTGATAAATGTAAGGAATAAAATATTTATTAACTAAACATCCCATAACATCGAATATCATTTCAAGGGATTTAATCCATCTTTTAACAACCACATGGTTAGAAGATCCACAGAAAGTAGGAGGGTGTTTCCTCATAAAATGTTCTAATATCATTGTGTTCTTTTGTGCTATCCTTGGTTGTTATCATGCATGGATTACACTAAAGTTTATAGAAATAGTCAACTAATACATTACTACCAAAAACTATTTGGTTCCAATTCCCACCATTTCAGGTTGCATATTTAGAAAGATATCATCCTATTTGTGGCTTCCAACTTCAGCTTCCCAGTTTCTTTTTCAGAAAAAAATTCTTAATACACATATCTTAGATGAAGAAACATGGTAATCTTAAAATGCTATATCATTTCAACAAAAAAGGTAAAAATAATTTATGGAATTATATTAACACCATCATAACCCCTAATGTTATCTAAATTTTTCTCTAATACCAATAATAAGGACCCGACCTTAAACATTACATAATCTAATAAATTCCATTAGAATTCACGTCTTTATATTACCAACTATATTTTCAGTTTATATTTTTAGAAAATTAGTAAATAATATATAAATATAAACCCACAAGCATACAAAGTGGGTACTACTAAAATAGTATCAATTTCATCCATAATTTAAAAGTTATTAATAAAAACATGAAATCTGTTCTTGAAATATCTTCACAACATTCATCTTGGCTTCTCATTTTCTCTTACACATCCATAAGTTATATGAAAAAATTTAAAAACATGGGATGAGAACAATAAGATCAGTAATAATTATAAAAATGAGGATATAAACTATTTGTACATGAATACTTATAAATATATGAAATCTTTTCAAAAAAGATATACTTATCATGGAATATGTATTATATAGTTACATTGTGAAAACATGAGATATCTATAAAAAATAGAAAATAAATATAATAACATAAACTTGATGTGGTAAATAACATACTTAATATTGTAACCTTCATGGATACCATGTGAATTTAACCCCCATCACTACTTTATAATATAACACTCACAACTACTTTATTTTGTAACCCTCAAGGCTACATTATGGTGTAACCATCATAGTTACACATAGAGTAACCATGTGGTCGACCACTAACATTAAAATTAACAATGAATTAAAGGGATCTAAAAGTACCAAAATTCTTCATAAAAAAATCCCAAGAACCATAAAATAATCATACAATAAGAATACTTTCATAAAAACACTGATTTATAATATTGTAAAAATAGAAATATAAAGAAGGACTTTTATAGAAAAGTCCCTTACAAATATCATATAAATGATGTTATAATTGATAAAAAAATGAAATATTCATATAAACTATAAATACACATAATAAAACATAATATAATTTAAATTCATTTCACAAATAATCATAGTACTACATAATCAATGATGTATTTGGTTAACCCAACGAATTTAAATTGGGTTAGGAATTCCCTTACCTTAGGTTTATCTTACATTAATCATGTAGAAAACTCCTTTATAATGTTTTAAAGGGTGTTATTAATATATTAAAGAAAAATATTCGTATTTATACTTAATTAAATGATATAATTATAACATCTTTCCACCAATTCATTAATAATATTTTTTTATTTTCATTATTTCATGTGCATTTATTTCATGGTTTACATGATTGGTTCATTATTTATTTTCATGTCGAATGGAAGGAAGGCTCTAGAAGGTGAATGAATAGTGTTAATATGTTTCCATAATTTTATATGACATAATATATCATTTTATTATGATATGAGGATGAATAATTCGATAAAATATTAATGAGACTGATTTAATTTATTTTCACGATTTTTATGATCATTACAAACATATATCAATTTATTCAATATCATATTTCTATATTGATTCAATAACATTAAATAACATATAATATGTGAAATAAATAAAATATTTCACCGTAATAATGGTTTTATCACCATTTTTTATGGTCATAATGAAAATTGAATGTGTATCATCCATGACAGTGGTAAATCAATAAATCACAGACAATGTTCTCAATTTTAGAATAAAAGATAGAGGAGAAGAAGTTTTATGATGAATTTTTTCATAAAACAAGATAAAATTATAGTATATATAATATAAATGAGTTTTTATTCAACTTGGATAAGGGGAGGTTATGATATTATAATAAAAGAAAAGTAATTGAACTAAAAATAATTGAAAATGAAAGAGGATTTTAGCTCTTGGATTAACCCCCTTGATAAAATCCTTAAGGCCCTTGGTTTTCATATTTTGGTGAGAATAGAATTTCTGGGATGTGGGGAAGAGTATTGGGAAGGGATTTGGGTAGAAATTAAACAAAATACATGGCTTTGATGTGTGAGGAGAAGGGGTGGTATTTATAGTGTAGGAAATGGGTGTTTTCTAATTATTATATTCATTAGTTTATTATTTTGCCTCAAAACTATAATTTTTTTGAACATGATCACTAAATATATTAAAATATTGAAGGAATATTGGATATTATGGTTACTACATAAACTGTAACTCAAGTAATAGTTTATTTTTCTACAATGTATATATAATGTAAATTATTGTATTTCACTATTCACCAAAAAATCAAGTATTTTTGAAAATCCAAAAAAATCACCGTAACCATTTTTCAATATTTAGAAATCAAAAATGAACTCCATGTCATGAATTTTTTTATAAATATGATAATTGTTATTTTTAATTAAAATCATAATTTATTCTAAAAATTCTAAATTTAAAACTATAAAAAAATTTATAACACTTTTAAAAATTAATTATGGTCACAAAAAATTATAATATAACCATAATAAAAAAAAATATTTTTTGAGAATATATTTTATGAAAATATATTTTCTTTTAAATCATTATATTAATTGAAAAAAATTAATTAAATATTTATGACTTACAAAACTACCGACAGTTAATTTATCACATCCAAAACATTTATTTACATATTCTTTGATATAAATATATCATTATTAGACTTATAAGATACATAATTTTTTTTATAATCTAATAGTTGAGGTTACTATTATATTTTCTAGATTATTATTCCTAATTTTCAGGTTACTATTAGTAAGGCCAAGTTGCTATTCAATCAATATAAATTCCTTATTTTATATAAATACCACTTGTTTCATTGTACATTTATAATTAATTTATCTATTTAATTCCCAAATGAAAAAAAAATATTTTATATACACCTGGTTTGTTATTGAAGAACTCCTATAAGATAAAGTAAATGTTGAACGAGATCTAGCCCTATCCTATGGGACTAAAGCACTGAGGAACATAGGAACCCATGTGTGAAGAAGACCGGTCAACAATGTATTGATGAAGGTATTCTGAGTTTGGCCAAAGAGGGATATTCCAATCCAGTTTGTACATTGGTATGTTGGAGATGAACAAATTGTATTTAAAAGAGATATGACCTTGAAATATATTGTCCTTTTGAGTAAGAATACGGATAATTAAATTTATCCAAGGGGTTCATTTGAAGAATAGGATCAATGTTATCTAATGTTGTTGAGTTTGAAGAACCGAAATCAGCTGCATCACCATGCTATTGACGTTACACTGCAGTTGCGTACTAAAATCAATTAATCATTCCAAATCAATTTCAATATGAAGAGGGTTTCGCTTTGAATAAACTGGGTATTATTAATTGAAATTAATAAATTTGTTTATTTTAACGGGGTATCTATGATCATATTTCATGCGGTTAATTTCTCGCATAATGATGCAATATAAGAGCTCTGGTGAATGAGTGAGATAGAAAAATTTTAAATATAATTTGTTATTAGTTTTGGATAGATAGGGAATTCCTAAGTGTCTATACCTCTCATATGGTTCATTAATTATAAGTGCATTTGACATTATTTTTTGTGGTAAATTTTGAAGGTACGAGGTAGTGGCAGAATGACATAGAAAAATTAGACTTACAGTGATTACTACCATATGAGACTATAAGAACAAGTCATTGTACATTTGGAAAAATTAAAATGGGGACACTCTGTCATTTTTTTGACAGAGTCTCAATAGATAATAGTATATGGAATTATATAGTAGATTAAAGGAAAGAGTTACAAGTGGACAAAAGGGAAATATGGAGTGGAAGATCGAGGGAAGATTTATCCTCTTCTTCTTTCTTTATTATTGAATTTTAACTCTCATCTATTTGATTTAATAATTGTTGTTAGATAAAAATTTATCTTGGGGAATAAAATTTCTTGGTTATTTATTCTGTTTCTTCACTTTAATATTTTTATGCATGAGAATTTTATGGAGAGTTTGATTCTGGTGATAGAAATTTTCTATACTTATGCAAAAACATTTCTACAAAAATTGATAGAATTTTCAGTGAGATTAATTTGATCATGAATTTCTTCAAACCATTATTAGTCAAGTGTTTATTTTTGGAAGAATTCTACATGAACGTCCCATCTACTAATTAATCTATTTTTTAAGGAGATTACCTTGCAATTTTTGAAGAAGCGTAGGAAATTAATTTTCAGTGAATGAGGAAATATCATTTCAGTCAAGTAGTCAAATTTCCCCTTACTTTTAAATATTGATTCATTATCTTCATTTTTAATTTCACTCAATTTTTACACTCCATAATTATCAAATCATGCTTTTCTCATTTTTTTATTTTGAAAATATTCATTACTGTTGAATTCCATCTTGTGTATTTTGTTTTAGTTTTAGGTTATCATCCTTGGACAGAACATTCAATATGCCATCCCTGAGTAATCGATACCTCTCATACTACTAAATAGTAGCTTTTAGGTTTAAAATTTGTGGTAATAAATAATTTATGCATCAACCGTGGAGGTTTTCAAGCATTATATATGCATCCATGTTTTTAAGAGACTTCATTAGTTCACTAGGAAACAATTAAAGCATCAAACATTGAACATCGATCACATTACTCTGATATTTATTATATAAAAGGAAATCTTCCTCACTTGCCTTGTTTTTTATAGGATTAGGCATTGAGGATTTTAATGTGTATTATTTCTGTTCATGGTGTAGCACAACCTAAAAGTGACTAAACCACTCCTAGAAGTTACTATAGTTGATTAGTTTATCTTTAACCAATTTTGGTCATAGGGATATTATGGATTATGGAATATTCATTTTATTATAAAATTAAAATTCAAATATTATTAGTACATTTATTGATTAAAAAAGTGAGATATAATAAATTAAACGCTTATTTATTTAATTATTAAATATCCCACTATTTTATAAAGTCTTGACAGCCCTTTCCAATGAACTCTTAATGTATAGTATCTTTTAAAATTATAGTGAATGTTATCCCCATTACTATTCTTAATTATTCATCATTTCTTCATGAAAACCATAACAAAGTAATTAGGCAGGTAGTCTTGCCAACTACAAACTAGCAGCCCCTTGATCTATTGAGTGTATTCCTCTATCCTAAAATCCTGAAATTGATTTCCTATACACTTTCTTAAAAATGTTTATTGTATACACTTTTTCCATTTAACTAAATACAATTTCATTTAATCCAACCCAAAAATTCTCATGATAAATCCCTAAAAAATTAAGGGCATTTACTACACAAAGTTTTATAGTTTCATTACCAATCTAGTAACAAAAGGATTATTCTGACATAATATTTAATTGAGGTATTATAATTTATTATGGATAAATATTATCTAGGGTTAGACTTTACAAGTGTCTTCAATATTAATTGATTTTAATTAATTAATTATATTAGATAAAATATTTACACATAATTAATTTATTTAATTTTTTATTTTCATATTAATTCATTTATTAATATGCTCAAGGACTTGAATCCTTAAAATAAATAATTTCATTGATAGAAATAAATAAATAATTAAATAAACCATTCATGAGCATTATCTTACAATTGATTTAAGGAGCGTACATTAAATCAACCTCTTACCTAGGAAAAAAAGTCATATTACCATTCCTGGAAAGATTTATAGAATTCCACTTTTCTACAAGGGTATCACCAAGGTTTACATAATTATCGTTCTGTCTTGATCTTCCTCTTTTCACCTTGAGATGCTCCATTAATTAAAAATACTTACTACTCAAATGTAGGTGAGGGGAAGCAAAGTATTGGTTAAAGGGGATTATATAAATATCATTGGACATGTAAATCCAACCTAATAAGGTAATGAGGTATGACTCATAGACTATGATTAAATTTAAAATAAAATAACTGAAAACCCAGGATAAAAATAAATTAAAACATTCAACACATACAGAAGTCATGTTCAATATCGTGGATGGTCATTAATTAAAAAAATGATCAAAAGTACATAAATAGAATTTATATCATTATTTTATCTTTTATTATTTAAGATAAATTTTCTTTCATTCATTAATTAATTAATATACTTTCATCTTAATGACCATATGATATTATGTAGAGATTCCCATCATTAATGAAATTCATGGAAAATGTACTGCATAACTAATAATGACATATTAATTTTAATAAATTAATTGAGATTTTAAAATTATTTAAAACCATTATAAAATTGTTAGACACACATTTGTGTGACAATAAAGAAAATTAGGTTTTAATTCTATAATTTTCAAATTTAATGAAATTAATTTTTTTCCATGAATGGGAGACTATTGAGACCATTTTGTGTATGAAGATTGTATTTTTTGTTAACAGATGTCAATACTCATCAAAATAAAGAAGGAGATTAAGAAGGACTAAAAAGTTAGTGGATATTGGATGAAGTGAGGTTTCCTGGAGAAATGTTATGGAATCATAGCATTGGATTTCATACTTGATCAATTCTCTAAGAAGATCAATTCAGATGATTTGGGAACTGATACTAAGTTCAAAGAACTTGTTTCAATGGTGACACATTGTTTACAACAATTAATAATGGTGAAGTATCATCAATATAAGGATGATTGAAGAAGAATTGGGATTTAAGGATAACCATGCAATGCTTCACGATTGCATGAGAACCATGCAAGAGCATACTTAAAGAAAAGAATCATATGATTTGAATTAAGTAGAGAATGATGGTTGAATAAGAAGGGAGAGTGTGGAAGGGCTTGGCATTCTAAAAAGGACATGAATTACACTTTTCCTTGAGATTAGATGATTGTTGCGCTGTTTTTGAAGTTCCAAATACATGTATCAAAGGTGATACATTGTCTGCAACATTAAAGGTATTTGAAGAAGCTTCGATCCTCCACTTTTGGATGAAGGGAGATGATTAGAGTTCATTTGCATTAACACTCCTAAAGGAATTGAGGATTTGATGTGAGGATGAAGAAGTATTTTGGAATTCATATTCCAAAACTAATGGATAAACTATGATGATGTTTTATAGAATTTTATTTCACAAATATCATATGTTTGGAGAAATTATGATTCAATCCTTATGAAAGATAGAGATATTAAAGAAGATTTTTTGGAAAAAGAAAAGAAAGTGGCATGCAAGTAAAAAGTGGCGTGCAAGTATATGTGGTTCGCAAGTTTATGTTTCCTGCAAGTCATATTTTAAGATCATCCCATAAAAAATATGACAAATGAAGTAATGTGGCTAGCAAGTTAATGATTGGAACGCAAGTCAAAAAATGGGGGGCAAGTATAAGGGGCGTGCAAGTGTGTCACGCAAGTGTATGTTCTGCACAAGTCATATTTCAACATCATCATATCAAAATATGACAAAGGAAAGAAAGTATCAAGCTAGTGATGGAAAGTCACGCAAGTGATGGAGTGGCACGCAAGTGCTGGAGCGGTGTGCAAGTGTTGGAGTGGTGTGAAAGTGCTAGAGCGGGATGCAAGTCCCCAAAATGCCTATAAATATACAATTAGCCTATTCATTTTTTGAGGCTCAACACTTAAGAGAAATTTTAATCTCTGATCGCGCAAGTAGTAGATGTGGAACACAAGCTGAAGTGGCTTGCAAGTTGAGGGTTATTTATAAGGAGCGCAAGTTGGGTGGCGCGCAAGTAGGCTGGCGCGCAAGTAGAGTGGCACGCAAGTAGAAGTGGTGCGCAAGTTGTGATTTGTTCCCAATATTAGTGGGAAAGTATTTAGTGGTGCGCAATAAGGTAGGTGTGCATGCTGAGTAGCGCGCAAGAAGGTGGCGTGCAAGCTGAGTGGCGCGCAAATAGGTGGTGCGCAAGCAGGGAGGAATGCAAGCAAAGTGGCGCACAAGCAACGTGGCAGGAAAGTAGAGGTGGCGTGAAAGTAGTGAGTTGTGAAAAATTTAGGTGCACAAGTATTTGATGGCGTGCAATTAGGGAGGCACTCAAGAAGGGTGGAGTGCAAAAGAACTTGTGATTCTAGAAAGAAGAAGAAGAAGAAGAGATTAGTGCTGATGGTTTTGCACTAAAAGGGAACATGTGAAGAAGAGTACGTTTCAGTGTACCAGGTTTTTCATTGAAGGAGAAGAAGATGAATAATACGAAGAAGAAGAGTGTGAATATTACAGGTTTGATTCATAGAAAGAATAAATGAAGAAGAATAAGAACAAAGTATGCCCAGTTAAAGCCTACAATTATTTAGGTCAGTTTAACTCAGATGATTCCAAGTGAACCGATCTTCACTACCTGAATAATCACATTGGTATATGTGATTCTTTCTAAGAAGAGATAATAAGTTTTAGTGCAGTTGTTTGTTGCAATAAGAAGAAGAAAGAAGAAGCCTAGTGTAGTTGTTGTTGCACTAGAAAGGAAGAGAAGGAAAGAAGGAAGAATTGCTTGCCTACTACTTTGCAAGTAATCAAGTGAAGTGCATTAAAGAAGAACAAGATCAGAACCTTACTTTTGAAGAAGGAAGAAGACTATCACCATATGTAGTATAAAGAATAGTCTAGACGCTGAATGTTGGGCTAGGTCATCACCAGTCCAGGGAAGAGGATTATTTCCCACCCCCCTCTAAAGTGTAGGGACTCACACTGGCTAGAGGATTGTTTTCTTAGCCACTCCACTGTAATATCATATCACATCATAGTGGAGAATCCGTGCCCTGGTCATACCCACGCATGGCAAGGACGTAGCTACTCTTATTGAGTGGTGAACCTTGTTAAAATATCATGTGCATATTTTTACTTCTTTCTATTATCGCATGCGACAGGGAAAATAGAATAATAGAATCAATATCCTAACAGGTCAAGAGGTACAGGGATAAAAGTTGGAATTGGTTTAAAAACTCCCCAACACTGATTCATCATCCCCCTCTTAGTGTTAGGTATATCCCAAACTGGTCATATCAATTGGTATCAGAGGGAGGTTCACCTCTGTTGGATTCTCTACAGTGAAGTTATTCTTTTTTGAAGATTTGAGTTTCTTTCATGAATAATCAATGAAGTGAACTTTTAGTGAAGATTCATTTATCTCTGAATAGAAGGATATATCAATCCAGACCATGATGAATAGGAAATAGAAGGAGAATAGAAAGTTGAATTTCAAGTCCCTCCTTTCTAAAGAAGAGGATGTGTTTGGTTCTCCATATCTGGAAGACATTGAAGACACACCAGACTGGAAATGTTTTTAGAACGTGGCTCAAGTTTCCACTAAGAAGATGGATAACCTTCCTAACTCAAATGATAAGGAGGTATGTGTTAGTACATTTGGAAATTATTATCATGATTAAAATTCTGGCACAAGTGGTGATGATCAATCTACAACATCTCAAGAAATATATGTTGACATATTAAGAATGATTCTGCATGGTATTCCTGAATAGAGTGAATATCTTGTTTGTAGAGTATTTCAATGCATGCAGGAAAATATCACTCAACTGGAAGAAGAAACTGATGTTTTGGAGAAAGGCTTACAAGAAAAAATTGTCGAATGTTTAAAGATCTCTAGACATGTTTGTGCCTTTGAAGCAACAAAGAGGGAATTTTAAGTATGTTCTTTAAAGTGGTTCAAAGATGTTGAAGATAAAGAGGGATTCAACAAGACTCTAGAAGAGAATATCCATGCACATTAAGATGAGATGAAAATGAGCAACGATGTCAAGGAGATATATTTGGAAGAAAACTCCAAGAAGATAAAAGAACATGACTATTTGTTAAAAAACAATGTAAAGATGCTTGAAGATGAAGTTGAATGATTAAAGAATTCTTGTGAAGATAAGATGACAATGATTGAAGACCAGGAAGTTATCCTCAATATGAGATATCAAGAATTGGAAGGTGAGTATACCAATCTTGAGAACACAAATATTGAGTCTCCAAAAATGAATGAAACAGTTACCGCTAGTATTTAATGCTCAATGTAGGATTCTACAGTCAAAGGACCTCCGACATGTGATAGTAAGATCATGGATTCACTCATTGTTCTATCATAAGAAGTTGAGAAAGAAAAGGTACCATCCATACCAACTTGTACTACTGTTTTTGTTTGTACAAAATGTATGGGTTGGAAGAAAAATTCTAAACAAGTATGGATGAAGAAAAGTGAGAAGAAACCTACAACCATGGAAATGGTGGATAGGGAAAAGAGTGTGGAAGATATCTCCCCACATAAATCAAAACATAACAAGAAGAAGATTGAGCAACTGTAAAAAGAAGATGGGAAGAAGTCAAGGTTTTTTTGTCAATGCTTGTGTAGAAATAGATTTGGGTATTGTGCACTAGATTGTTGGTACATCCCCTTAAATGTAAAATCACAGAGAAATATCATCTTAAGGGGGAGAAATCTAGAGAAGAAGAAGCAACATCCACAGATCCAAAAGCATATGTATACTAAAAACAGATTTGAAATATTAGATAACATCTATGATGTATGAAATAGGAGTGGTCATATGAATGGTGCATTCTCATATATGAAAAGAATACCACAGAAGCTGAGTAAGAATGAAGAATCAGCCTTGGCAGGAAATCAAATAAATAATATGAAAACAAATTTACCCAGCAAGATTTAAATAAGGAAAGATGAGATGTCCTTGGATTCTAAATCGAAGAAGGTGAAGGGTGGTGCATCCAAAATAACTACTATGAAGGAAGCCACTCAGAAGAATCCATGTAGAAGATCCAATCATGATTCCTTTGTCCCTAATGATATTTTGGTGGTTTGGATAAAATATTTGTAAAGAATGAGAAATACGAAAGATACATAGGCTAATACTTGTGATAAAAGAAAAATGAAGATTCTACATGAAGAAAAGTATGTTCTGTGGGTGATGTGCAAAAAGGCTAGTCATACTATTAAAAGATGCTTTGAATTTAATCCACCCCAACAAGAATTCCTCAAAAATATTAAAGTTGCACAGGAGATTCTAGTGCATTTAAAGCCCTAGAAGAAAGATTATTCACACACAAAGAGATGGAAGATATAGTGAGGTCCACACAATGACAATCATAATTGAAGATTAGTTGTGAAAGTGTGAATAATGGAGCATCAGGGTTGAAAAGATCATCTCAAACTTTTTGTTCACATTGATGGATAAAAAAGGATCCACCTTATTCCATTAAATCATTGTGTATTGTATTTGTTATTATCATACAATGAATTGAAGGTGAAGTAAGATCCTAGGGGGGAAACCTGGGATTCAGTGAGGAGAAATGTTCCCTTGAGGGGTAGAAACATGAAGAAGCTGTCAGAGTCATTATCTCAATCAGTATCAACATCAATTGGTATAAAATTCAATTACTCAGAAGATTGTCTGAAGATCATGTCATTGCAAAAGGTATTTCGTCTCTTAGACTATCATCATTGGTTACTAAAAATAAATATAATTTTACAAAGGAGGAGTTACTAGGTCAATCAGTGACATAAGAAAAATTAAAGTGCCCCAAGGCCACTTATCCTGCTAATTGAACTTGAATGTTTTGTATCCTTTTGTTGAAGTGAGTGCTGGAATTTCAAGATTGATTATTTCCTATCACATTCAATATATGTGTCCTCGAATGAAAGTGGAAAACCCTTGAAGAAAAGTGTAGGACATCTCATCTCATGAGGTATCATGATCAGTGGATAATGGAGAGCTTTGTTGTCTAAATCAAATTATCTTGTTTTCTACATCGATCTTTGCTCATGTAGAGATAGAGTGAAATTATTGATGACACACTGCATAAGTAAGGACTGATACCCTCTATACCATGAACTTTTTATTTATTATCAATAAGGGGGAGAGAAAGTGAAATGAATGTTTGAAATGAATGGGGGAGAGAAACAAGTAAAGGGGAGAGAGAAGATTCTTATTTTGACATTGAAAAATTCATTTGAGGAGATTTTGTGGTATTGAAAAAAAATAAAAAGGGGGGATTGTTGGGACCACTTTGTGTATGAAGACTATATTTGTTGTCAACAGTTGTCAATGCTCGTCAAAATGAAGAAGGAGATTAAGAATGATTAAAAATTTAATCGAGATTGGATGAACTGAGGTTGCCTAGAGAATTGTTATTGAATCAGAGCATTGGATGTCATACTTGATCAATTCTCTAAGAGGATCAATTCAGACGATTGTTGAACTGATACTAAGTTCAAATAACTTGTGTCCAAGGTGACACATTGTTTACAACAATGAAGAATGGTGAAGTATCATCCATCGATGGATGATTGAAGAAGAATGAGGATTTAATGAAGACCATGAAATGCTTCACAATTGCATGAGAACCATGCAAGAGCGTACTTGATGAAAAGAATCATATGATTTTAATGAAGTAGATAATGATGGTTGAAGAAGAAGAGAGAGTGTGGAAGAGCTTGGAATTATAAAAAGGTCATGAATTACACATTTCCTTGAAATCAGATGATTTTTGCAATGTTCCTAAAGTTACAAATACATGTATCAAAGGTGATACATTTTCTACAACATTGAAGGTATTTGAAGAAGCTTCAAGCCTCCACTTTTTGATGAAGAGAGATGATTGGAGTTCATTGTCATTAACACTCCTAAAGGAATTGAGGATTTGAATTGAGAATGAAGAAGTACTTTGGAATTCATATTCCAAAAAGAATTAATAAACAATGACGATGATTTTATGATTTGTATTTCAAAAATATCATAAGTTTGGAGAACTTGTGATGCAATCCTTATGAAGGATAGAGAGAGTAAAGAAGTTCTTTTGGAAAAGGAAAGCAAGTGGCACGAAAGTCAAAAGTAGCACGCAAGTGTGGCCCGCAAGTATATGTGCTGCGCAAGTGTATGTTGCTTGCAAGTAATATTTCAGGATCATCCCCTAAATATATGACAATGTAAATAATGTGTCACTCAAGTTAATGATTGGTGCGCATGTCAAAAACTGGCACACAAGTACAAGGGGCGCGCAAGTGTGTCGCGCAAGTGTATGTTCCACGCAAGTCATATTGCATCATAATCATATCAAAATATAACAAAGGAATGTTTGTTTCACACTAGTGATGGAATCTCATGCATGTGATGGAGTGGCACGCAAGTGCTGGAGCGGCGCGCAAGTGCTGGTGCGGCGAGCAAGTACTGGAGATGTGTGAAAGTGTATGTGGCACGCAAGTCCCCAAAATGCCTATAAATAGACTACTAGCCTCATCATTTTTTGGGGATAAACACTTAAGAGAAAATTTGAGAACTGATCGCACATGTAGTAGAACTGTCATGCAAGATGAAGTGGCATGCAAGATGAAGTGGCGCACAAGTTGAGGGTTATTTATAAGGCGCGCAAGTTGGGTGGCGCGCAAGTAGGCTGGCGCGTAAGTAGAGTGGTGTGCAAGCAAATTTGGCGTTCAAGTTGTGAGTTTTTTCCAATAGTGGTGGAAAAGTAGTTAGTGGCATGCAAGCTGGTAGGAACACAAGCTGAGTGGCGCACAAGCAGGTGGAACGTAAGCTGAGTGGCTTGAAAACAGATGGCACGCAAGCAGGGAGGCACGCAAGCAGAGTGGCGCGCAAGGATCATGGCGCGCAAATATAGGTGGTGCACAAGTTATGAGTTGTGAACAATTTTTGTGTGCAAGTATTTGATGGTGCACAAGCAGGGAGGCGCGCAAGAAGGGTGGCGCACAAAGAACAAGTGATTCTAGAAAGAAGAAGAAGAAGAAGATCTCGGTGCAGATGGTTTTTCACTAAAAGAGAACGTGTGAAGAATATTATGTTTCAGTGCATCAGGTTTTTCATTGAAGAGGCAGAAGAAGAATAAGAGTGTGTAGCTTACAGGTTTTCCGCATTGAAAGAATAGAAGAAGCAGAAGAAGAACAAAGTATTCCCAATTGATGCCTACAATTTTTAGGGCAGTTTAATTCAAATTATTCCAAGTGAACCGATCATCCCTGACTGAATAATCACATTGGTATATGTGATTCTATCAAAAAAAAGAGAATATGTTTTAGTGCAGTTGGTTGTTTCACTAAGAATAAGAAAGTAGAATCCTAGTGCAGTTGGTGTTGCACTAGAAAAGAAGAGGAAGAAAGAAGGAAGAATTTCTTGCCTACTACTTTGCAAGTAATCATGTAAAGAGAATTAAAGAAGACCCAGAGCAGAACCTGTCTTTTGAAGAAGGAAGAATACTGTCTCCATAGACAGTATAAAGAACCAGCTAGATGCTGCATGTTGGGCTATGTCATCACTAGTCCAGGGAAGAGGATTGTTTCCCACCCCCCCAGTAAAGTGTAGAGACTCACCCTAGCTAGAGGATTGTTTTCCTAGCCACTCCACTGTAATTGCATATCACATCATAGTGGAGAATCCATGCACTGGTCATACCCATTCATGACAAGGACTTAGCTACTATTATTGAGTGGTGAACCTTGTAAAAATATCATGTGCCTGTTTTTACTATTTTCTATTATTTCATTGGATAGGGAAAAAAGAATAAGAGAATCAAGATCCTAAAAGGTCAAGACATATAGTGATAAAAGTTGGAATTGGTTTAAAAAGTCCCCAACACTGATTCACCCCCCCCCCCCCTCTCAATGTTAGGTATATCCCAAACTTGTCCTCTCAGAGACTACATGGCATGTACATCCAATTACATGCCATGTACCTCGGTTTCTGTATATCCAAATCACACACCTTAGTCTTCAATGTGTTAACTAATTCAAACTACATAATATGTACATTCCATCTTAACACTCTGTATCTACAAATTGTGTGCCATGTTGACCCAGTCAGTATGTGGTGTGAAATATAAACACTTTGTAATTAATTTCTCGATGCATCTTCATACAATGTGAATGGGTATGCAGTATGTGTTCCGGCTACACATCATGTAACCCAATTTTACTGTCCACTGATTTGGAACTTCTAAATGGAATATCTGGTTGTTCTTCATCTGTTCCTATAATTTTAAAAAAATTAAACACTTAGAGAACCTGATTAATATGTATATAACATGATAGTCCGAATTTGGATTAGAGAATTAATAACATTAAATAAAAATCTAGCCACAATTTCACATGGATCCAAAATTAATTAAATAATTATAAATTTAAATGTGACTGCTCTAATATCACTTTATGGTTCAGGGAATAGTATAATTGTGTAGAGGTCGATGATATATCATATTTTATTTTGATAATTGTTTCCTTAAACCAAGATAGAGGTACTTGCACATCAAATTTATACTTAATTTATTTAATATTTGAATAAATAAATACCTAGGATCGGGAACATTATTTGTTCGTGAGTGCTGATTTTCAGAAAACAACCTTTCAGATTACCTTCATTTCATTCTGATGGTCTAATGATAGAATCTCTCTAGCAGTGATCCACACATGCTCCTATGATCTCTGAGGAACACCACTCAATCTCTGTGATCTAGCATAGTGACTCAAAAATTTTGTGTCGTTCTTTCTTGATCTCATGTTCATCATTATGGAATATATAACTATTTCACGTAAAATTATTGAGATAGAGGAGGAGGAGGAGGATGAGGAGGAGTGGAGAGATTATTTTTGTGTGGAACAAGTCTCTCTACTCAATTATTCGATGCTCTACATAATTGACATATACCTATTTTTATAGAGTTATAATTTAACTTTAAATATTTTTTAATTGTATTTAAAACATTAGATAACATTTTTAATTTCAATAAACCTCATACCACATAACAGTAATAATAATAATATTATTTAATTGTGTGAACAAACACTCTAAATAACAAATATTATGTAATAGTCTTGTTAATTATTATTTTTCACCAATCTCAGTCATAGTCTGTTTGAACTCCTTAATCATTTAATGAACAACTAAATAAATATTTAATTCATTAATAAATATTTTTTTGACAATAAAGTGAATAAATATTATTAAAATATTCAATAAATAAAATATATCTTTAATTCACAAGCTCATGAATAAATATATATTTATCATACATGATCAATATAACTTGAATGAAATTATTTCTCAGACTTGTGGATAATTTTTATTTCATTTATTTCTGAGACTTGTGGATAATTTTTATTTCATTAATTAATCTCAAATTGAATTTTTTCAAGATCAATGTAAACACTTTATGTGTGACCCTCTAGGATTCTATCTCATTAGAATTAGGAAGGCTTATATAAAGTCTAAGATTACTCTCTAGAAATGGGTCAAGGAACCCAATATATAGAAGTTAATGTCACAATGTTGACAACCACATATGAAAGATTACTATGTAATATAATCTCAATTTAATAATATATCATCATGTAGGTTTCACATCCATGTGAAAACCCTATATACTTGATTTTTCTTTCTTTTAATATCTTAAATAAACATGTCGTTACACTATATCCATGGAATTTAATGTGACTGTTCTATTCCAATCAAATGGAAGAGTTATCGGCTCCAATAAATATGGAAGTGAAAATCCTTCCTCCACATATCCACTAATGGAATGACACTCATGATGCACCCAATATATCTAACTTCTCAATAAACTATTATCATTACGGTTTAAGAAATACATCTAATTATGTGAGTTGTAACATGTATTAATAATAATAATAAAGTCTAAGGACCATAAAAACAACTCATAGATAGTAATATCTGATGACACCAAAACATATAGAGTTCCTACTAGCAAGACTATTCTCATAATCTCCCATCTTGGAGATTACTAAGTGAAAACTTTTTGAGTTTAAGAGTACACAGACATGATTTTCTATGTATTATGTGTACCATCATAGTATTTTATCTAACCACTGATCATTATTTCAGAACATCATCATAGCACATCAATGTTATTATCATTGTGGGGAATTTCTATGGGTTTAATAATACAATGTATTCTATAGGAAATTATTACAACAGGGTCATGAAAAACAAAAAACAATATGTTATAAGAAGATTTATTAATATTCAATACATTAAATATATGTTATCAATGTACAAATCGTTGGTCTTAGGAAACAAACTATAACAACCACCACTTCGAGGGATTAGAAAGGAAGGGATGAAACTTAGAATTGGTAAAGAGAGAATCTGGGTCTCTAGATATGGGGTTTCTAAGGAGTATAAATTGATCCCATTATATAGATTGTTCACACATTGAGGGATTAATGTTTTTAATAAAATTACACCACAAAAGTTCTCACCACCACATTTCCCTTGATTTTAAAAATGCACATGTATTTAAAATGACAGTAAATATAGAATGATTATATGTTACTAGATAATTTTAAATCCTATGAATTATTTTCTTTTTCTTCTACAAGTCTAAACTGTGACCCGTATAGGAGGCTCAGGTGGTAGGGGGATAGGGCTTGGGGCACCGGTCGTGGGGTCCTGTCCCTTGGCCTCTTTATTTTCTAGTTTCTTTGAAGCATGTGTACCGTCATTGGAATTTGTAACCCACCTTTTTTTAGTGTGAAACATTGGCTACTGCATCCAATTCATACTCATTGTAAGGTTAAAATTTAGATATCATCCTTTCATTGATAAATATAGGTTATAAATATTTTTTTATCTAGTAGTATTAGTATCACAATTATACACATATATTAATGGAATATATATATATATATATATATATTCATCATTGTAACTAGTAGAAACCCAAGGAGAAAGATAGTGAACCTGTGAATATAAATCAATCTATATTTGATCTTATGGGATAGATTTGTTTCTAAATATGGAATATATATTTTTAAATTCATATAGTTCTCACTCTATAAACTCACCACCATAAATGATGAACCTTCAATCTCATGTTATATATATATTATTATTCTTTAATATTACCTAAGACTGTCAGATCTTGAATATGAAATATAAGATTTATTTTATACTAAAACTGAAGGCATCAATGGTATCTGGAGTGTCAAAAACTATCTTCATAAAATATTTATACATTTAATGATAACATTATGATTTATGAGCCCAAAGGAAAAATTTGAATGTTTGAAATTCTTGTAAAACCTACAAAAATATTAATTTGATAATCCCAATGCTTTCATTTGCAACATTTTTTCCGCAATCTTCGAAATTTATTCAATACAACAGAGAGCCACATCATGAAGAAGAAGAAAGTTACATGTTTGATTGAATTATCACATGATTATTAGTATGAAACTAGAGTTTTTCATACCACTAAAACTAATCAGATTGAATGACACATGTTATTTACGTATCTTTTTTATATGGGTGAATAATACCCCACATAGCCCATCCCACATTAGAAATCATCACTGTTATGAAATTACTTATATGATTATGTGACTATTGATATTATTATCCCATGATCCTCTCTCTAAACCAAAATTCCCCCACTTGACTTCATGCTTCAGGCATCACTGTGTAATCCCACTGACACATTCGTTCACCTATGTGCTCCGGCCGGCACTATGTCTGTATTATGATTGCCAATGTATCTCTCTCCCACACATATACAACCCATGGTCACTCTGTCCACAAGAAATGAGTCTAATGTTGAGGATTGGATTCCATTTATACTATGATATCCTGACCTGGGTTCCACTTAAAGGTACCCTAATCTAGTGGGGCACATGACCTCAAGTACGCCTTCCCAAACGTCATGGGATTCTGACTTTCAGTAATAGTTTAGGGTGTGTTGGCACATGCCTATTGCAGGGCATGGGAAAACAATTTTTTTTTGTTTTGATAGTGAATTATAGTGTCTTACTAGGATCATCTAACTTGAGGGACATCATAGTCAGTTCAATCACTAATTTATAATTCCATTATCTGAATCATTTAGGTTTTTTTGGAAAACATTAAAAAAATTTAAACATATAATTGAAATATAAATGTAGATGAATACATAATAAGGTTAGGGGAGAAATGTCTCGGTCCTTGGTTTAGACATCATGGGTTAATTCATTAATTATTTTTTTGTTTAAATTAAATTTGATAATTCATCTTTTGGAACCTCATTAATTAAAAACTTTTCTTTGATTCGTTGAGTGTGTGATTTTAGCATTCCCCTAGCACACCACACCATGCCTCATAAAATAGTCAAATAAGATAACATCTCAATCGAGAATGAAATTCCTTAAAGGCCAAACTACACCGTATGTCGTTTCATCCGTTAAAGAAACACCAACTCCACCATATGAAGGGTTTAACTAAGATAAGAGAGGAAAAATGAATTATTCAAGGAAAATGAACGGATTTGGAAATAGTGTAGTGGTGGATGATCACCACACCCGTGCAATATTCCCACCTCCACCAAAAATAGATTTAAAATAATTGCAATTTTAAGCACAATAATGAAGAACACCATCAAACATTCCCTGGGAACAAGGAACTAGTTAGTCCCTTGTCATTGAAATGTGAATTTATATCACAATGTAAATATTGAAGAGTGAAGTATAATTATATTTTGGATTAAAGAGGAAATGGGAAATTCTTTAATAAAATAAATAAATGTGGTACATGGAAAAGAATATAAAAAATAAAAATAAAATGGTAGAAAATTCTTAATGGCCATTTTCCTCCACTCTATCGTGTCAGGGATGGTATGGGGATGGAATGGAATGCTTTGAGAGTCCAGATCTCATGACCTATTATAGGATGAATTTGTACTCCAAACATTGGTGCATTGTATCCCCAAATAATGAAATAATTATGTGGTTTATCCTTCATAAAAGTTTTTCCCTAATATTTATCGTGCCCACCCTCAAAATGCAGAATAATTTTCCACCGAATTTAGGAGTTAATTACTTTTTTAATTACTATTATTTTATTATTGAAAAGGTTCCAGGAAGATTCCTTCGAAATAATTCACTCAAATTACATCTTTCTTAGCTCATAATTTCATTAAATTTATTGGAAAAATTTTCATGACTCCTCGTTCCATTCATGGTAGAATAATATCAATTGGAGGTGTGTAGACCAAGTTTTTCTTCTGTAATGGTGGTGGGGTCCATGTTGTTTTCTAGGAAAATTTCCCGACTTCAATGAATTTTTCATCCCCCTAGATGTTTTAATAAGCTCTTAGTTTTGAAGAGAATGTTTTAGAAAATAAATCTTGGATTCATAAAGAAATAATCACTCAAATTAGCTAAATGTTTTAAATATACTGACCAAAATACCATCATGGTAAAAAAATCTGTCAAAAATAACGAATTAATCCATTTTAACAGTTCCTATCGAAACACATCATAAATCCTAAATTGACCTATATAATCTCAAATAGATAAATTGGGAGGTTAAAATAATTTAATTGACTATAAAAATACGGAAAATATTAGCTCTATCAATTCCCCAACACTTAAACCATCCTTGTCCTCAAGCATAAAATCTCAACATGGAAATTAGAGGATAACAATGTTAAAAATATTCAAATTTCAATTTAATAAAATGAAAAAAATCAATGTAAAATAATTTTTTTAAAAATCCATATAAAGTATCAATTTAATTTCTAATTTTTCAAGGAAAAAATTAATTCATGTAATTTACTTTTTCCAATAAAAAAATGATGGAACATTTCCTTTTATTCATTCAAATTTTACAATTTAAAATATCATACATACCAAGTCATGATTTACCTTGCGTGAATATTTTTCTCATATCTCAAAACTGCAAATATGGTTGTTATCAATGCTAGAAAATTTCATTTACATTGCTAAAAAGCATTGTTAATCTCAACAAATATGAAGTGGTTCGCTTTTATTAGTGCTTAGAAAAGTGATGATAAGGGCCCCTTTTATCAGCACTAAAAAAGTTCTGATAAATGGGTCCTTTTTCAATGATATTGTTAGAACTGAGAAAATACCACTTGTATCAGTTCTTTTCTAAAAGCACTGATAAAAGTTAAAAATAATTAAAAATAATAATAAAATATTTCTTCAATTTAGGATGAGATTTAATAGTTCTTGAATCCCCCTATAATAGCACCCCCACCCCATCCCACCCCCAAGCCTTTAACAACAGCCCCACCCACCCTTTAACAGCGTTGACCTTTATTCCACATGTGCATGCAACCTGCCTCCCCTGGATTCAAAGACTAGACCTGTTGCTTGGGCACCTAAGCCTTTACCAATCCACAATATCGCTTTCCTCTTCATTTATTAATATATCTATTTATTTATGTGTATATTTAGTTTTATTTACTCGTATATTAATATATATTTATATTAACATATATCTATATTTATTTGTATTAGTATATATATATATTCATATATTAATATATATAGTTATATTTATTTATTTATAAGATTAAATATGCTTTTGTTTGTGTGTTTATAAAGAAATAAATACATATATACAACACATACACACACACATATATACATATTATATGTGTCTTTCAAATTATAATTATACATATTTATTTGTATTTACAAATATTATATATTAATATGTAAATACATTTGTTTATAATATATATTTAATATATATGAATTTGTCAATACAGACAAACAAAAATATATATACACACACATAAAAACATTATATAGGTATATAAATATTAATATATTTGTATTTTAAATAAAATAGATATTTTTTATTTATATAAGCCTTATATATTGAGAAATATACATTATATGTAAAAATGTTTAACTATATATTTATAAAATTAAATTTTTATTGGTGAATATATATAAAAATATGTATATATTTTTATATAATTGAATATAAATTTCATTACATTGTAAAAAATGATAAATTTTCAAATCCATAATATCAATATAAATGTAACACTTTAGAATAAATTCAATCCCCTTTGAAAAATGTCAAAAAGACTCCCTGAAATGAGGCTGAAATTCCATCGAATGTAAAACAATTTGGGTATTAGAAATAAAAACTCAGTTTTGGAGGACTTCTAGGCCTGTTTTGGCCTCAAAAAATGTGAGAGAATGTTTCCTTTAGTCACTAACACATATATCTCATCTCATGCTTCGATTTGATATGTTATAGAGCTCAAACGGACATCTGGATCCATAGTTATGGTGTTTTGAAGTTTGATTTACATTTTTAACTAATTTTATATCTTTTATTAATATTTTTTATTTTCTATATATTCAAATTGTTATTAAATGATTATTAGTTGATGATAATTAAAAATTTATTAATAAATACTTTTTAAGATATTTTATAACTCATTTTCCGTACTTATCTTACATATTAATTGAAAATGTTTATTTATACATATCTAAAACTTATTTAAAAAAATATATATTATATTTTTATCAATATAAATATACTTATATATTTATATATCAATAAAATGTTTTTAAAGAAATGTTTTTTTAAATATACACTTTATTTGTTCTAGGAAAAAAATTGATAACCCCCCCTATCACCCCTAATAAAAAAGCGTTGATAATGGGGAACCCTTTATCAGCACTTTTTTAGCACTGTTAAAGGGTGGCACTGCAAAAACCCAGTTTTATTGTACTATATCATGATACAACTAAAATAGAGTTAGGATCGTATCCTGAAAACTTTCTCCTTATCCAAAGGATAATAAATTAACTACTTTATCCACTTTGTAAAGAAAAAAATCTTATAAAATCATGATGACTTACAATAATGGTTCAAATGACTCTGAGGCTTAAAGATAGATGGATTTGATGTTTTTAAAATTAAGTCTCAATGATTATTCTAATATCTTAAGTACAATTCATGATATCAAAAGTAAAAGTGTAACTAAATTCTCCCCTTAAAATTAGAAACACCTACTTCCCCCAAAACTCAAACTAAGATCTTGATCAAAGTAAAGCATGATGAATGCTTTTGGAACCCTCTTGAATATATTTGTTTTTTAGTTTTTTACTTTTTTTCCTTTTTCAAAAGTTATTATTATATAAAAACTCATATCCATCACCTAACCATATATGATCAGAATATCTTCAATCTGGAAAATTGTGATTTTTTTCCCAAATCACAACCAATTTTTTCTTTTTCTTTTTTGGTTTTTTTATTATTTATTATTTTTTGATTCAAGAGGTGAAAAACAATATATTACAATAAAGTAATAAAATTACCATTATCCTTATCCAAAATAGCACCCCCACACATCTTCTATACAGTGAATATCATCCCTTCCTCCATGATTCCATTTACCCCCACACTTCAACTTTAAAATAACATGAAAATACCAAGTGTAGGGTAGGAATGGATTAAAATGGCCTGAAACAGGATCATCCTTATACATTTCATTCATGGTCCTTATGGGATAATTATTGATTTTTGTAAATCTGGTCTTTGAGAAGAAGGTATTTGTAAAATATGTCATAATCATTTTCAATGTGTTTTCTCATAGACATAGCTTCGACAAGTTCAAATGCACTTTTTTTCGGTAACATGTCTCAAGACCACTCATGAAATATGATCAAGATAAAATAGGAAGTACTGGGTCTATAAATACTCTATATAATGGGTAATATGATTTGGTATAGTCACTTAAGGCATGATTAATAATAATAATTAAATTCACATGGATTCCAGAAATTCAAAGCATGAAAAATGGTAGTGAAATTTCATTTACATGAATCAACTAGTTCCCTCAATTCATGAGTCCTAATTTAAATATCCATGATTCATTTATTCATTCAATTTTTCATTTTACTTATTCAATATAATTAAAATTGAAATATAAAACATGGAATGTAACAGCCCAAGATTTTATGAAAAATATTATTTTTAATTTCACTAATGTCTTGTGTTGTACGCTACACCAAAAGGAGCTTGCACAACACGCATCCTTGACTTGCCTTGCATTACACGTAATCGCGACCTTACTCGATAGCGTGTGTAGTACGTAATACTGAGTTTCACTAAACAACGATATGCTATTAAAATATTATTAAAACTAGCCGTTATGAATAGTAATAACCACCTTTTAAAATTTGAGAAATTTTAGCTCTCAAAATGGACTTTATTTTTGGATTCGTAGTATCGAATTTAGCCTAAGGTGAAATTTTGGTGATTTTCGGATAACGTTCATATTTTGATGAATAGTGAAAATTACTAAATTTTAGTTAAAAACAACTTTTTCAATCGAAATAATTAATAGTGATAAATTATTAATTTGAGTGGTTTAAAAGTATATTTAGAATATATTTTTACAATTTCATACATTGTTGGTCATTGGATGTAATTTCACATTTAAACTAGACATAAACAAGTGTCAATCTTTTGATAGATATTGTTTCTTAAAAACACGCTCTTTGATTTAACAGCGGGATTTAATTATAAAATTAATTAATGAAACTTCTATGATATGAATTTGGTAAAATAGACTTCATTTTTGAATTCAGAATATGAAATATAGCTTAGGATGAAATTTTGGCTTTGTTCTGAAAAACATCAATTTTTGATGAATAGTGAAACTACTAAGTGGTAGTTAAAAAAAATAATTTCTTCATAAATCTTAAATTTACCGCTTCTGTGAATGGAATTTCAAAAATCCGAGAGACACGGTTGATGTCAGTAAGTAAAATGTGGTTCAATGAGATGAAAATAATTTTTGGTGAATAGTAACTTTTTACTTTTATTTACCACGGTTAAAAGTAAATAGGGTAATTAAGGGTAAAAATGATATTATTATTACCCTAACACATGTCCTAATTCTATTGGACAAGTGTAATTCGACCAAAAACAAGCTTAGGAATAAAATATGACCATTTAGGCCCACTTGGATTAGATTAGGACATTTATTATTATTTAATTCAAAGAAGAGTTAAAAGAGTCAAAATCAAAGTTTATTTACTAAAACATTTTTAATATAGGGTTGTACATAAGAGAAATTCGATTGTAAATATTCATTAGAAATTTAAAACGATTTCCTACATGATGGTATTTTATTTGTAATTTTTAGACATCATAGAATTTAATTTATTTATGACACAAAGATGATGCATTAATTATCTTATTAATGAAATATTGACATAATTGATATTATAAATACCAACATAAATGTAATTTTAGACTTTTAATGAATTCCACTAATTTTATAGGTTACTATGATATATTAGTGTTGATTTAATCAACTTGGTTCGAACATATAATTCTGTTATGACTTTCACAAAAATCATGTATCAAATAGTGTCAAAATTGACACAAAATAGTTTTTAAATCAAATATTATAATATTAATTGTTATTTTATTCCTAAAAATCTAAGGTTCGGCCAAATGACTTAGATAAGGATATATGTATTAATAATATAAAGTTTGGGGTTCGTTTGGCATGTTATAGTAAGTTTATTAACCATATAGTGAAAGAAAACAAAAAGACACGGTAAAAGTTAAATTATTTAACTTAGAGTTAAATCTAATTGATAAGGTTAAAATAATACCCTAAACTTGTCTAAATCCTATTGGATGATAGGATTTCGACCCATACCCACTTTAGCTTCGAAATAGGACCCTTTGGAACCATTATAAACCGATTTTGACTTTAATATAAAATAATATTTTGAGATATTCCTAAGGTGCCCCTCTCCTCCCTTCTAAAAGGACACCTCCTCCCCCTCCTCCTCACACCAATTTGAGCACTCAAGCTCGGCCAACCCCTGCCAAAATCTCTTCTCCAATTCCCTAGAAACATCCTAGAGGTTCTGGGCTTCCTCAAAGACCAATTTTAGTGCCCTAAGAGGAGGTCTCAAAGAGGCGCTTCAAAGAAGAGGTAATTACCGTTACCAATTCTTTCATCTTTATTTCTTCTTCCACTTCTTCTTCTTAGGTTGTTTCATTATGAAGTAATAACATTAGTATCACTCATATACTTATATGTTATTATAAGTATGGAACAACCTTATTTCACCATCTATCCATCCTACGGAAAAAGAAATCACCGCGCGTGCGTACGTACGGATTACCGTCTCCACGCTGTGGTGTAATCTATTTTCCACCACCACCTTACATGGATGGGTATAATGGTGTAAAGAATAACTATACATAGTTATTAAAACATCATATTGATTCTGATATATTGTATAATCCACTCCAATTCAATTCAATATTTATGGAAATGATATCATCGCTCGTGCGTACGTACGGACTACCGTCTCCACGACGCGATGAGATTCATTCTCCATGTTAACCATTTAAGAATGATTATAAAGTATAAATAAGAAATAATAATGAAATATATGACATTATAAAGCTACTGGATTTATGTATATATATATATATATATGTATGTCATCTACTTACTTCCATTCAAGACAATAAGGAAAGGAAAACAGCGTTCATGCGTGCGTACGGACTACCGTCTCCATGAACGGTGTTTTTCATTTCATTTATCTATCTATTATATATATATATATATATATATATACTGAATATATTTGATTTATAAATCATATTTTATATTCTGGAAGTAAGTAAATCATGATATAAGTAATAATAATGTCAAGAACAACAAGTTAAAACACCTACGATAAATGAAACGATTTTACCCAAAACGATTCTTTAAAATGGAATTTACAAAAGAACGGGTAATATAATGTCATAAGTGAACCATATATGATATCATAACAATGAATATGATTCTTTAATAAGTCAGTGACATTATTTAAATCATTATACAGGAGGTTCGGACACTTACGAAGCAAATCGGACCTAAGGTAAGGGAAATATCACAATCTCATTTTTATCCGAGATTGTTTATTTGTAAGTATTTACTAGGGTGTATTTTATCATCCACATCCATGTTTGATCAATATGTAATATTATTTCCATCCACCTAAAATTGTTTAAATCCATTTTTACCCTTCGGTGAGTTTTTAGTAATATGTATGAAAGGAATCTTTTGTCGTACGAGGTACTTTTTGACTTTTTCGACAAAAGTACGAAGAATGTTTTTTTATCTTATACGACATGAATGGATTTTTAAAACATTATTTCCAAGAAGCTTCCTTTACAAGTTTTCATGTTTATTTTTAATCAACTTCTTTTATTTTAAAGTCGTATGAAATGTTATGAAAGGAAAAATGTTTTTGAAGTAGAAAGGATATTTTCCTCAAGAATGGAGTTCAAGTATTTTATCAAAATTATTTTCCATCTAAGATAATAAAAGGGTTCTGTTTTTATCCCTATTATTACATTGGTTTGATTATGTTGTGATGGAAATATTTTTATGAATTCCTTTATCTTATATGAATTGTTTTATGATGTCATGTTGTTTAAGAATTCCATTTTTATTACATGGGTTACGCTATGATGCATGGTTTATGATTATGTGGGACACATAAGAAAAGATTCATTATAAGATGGGTGGGACCTATATCTGCCTCCAATTCATTGGGTAAAGATTTATATCTCATGAGATAGACATGGCTGGAATGGTAGGTTATACCGGTTCAGTGAAACAGGACTGGAACGAGGGTTACTTGATTCAGAAAGGGACTTTGTCCACTAAGATAGTCTTGGCAATGAGTCTTGACTAACAAGAAATGATTCTCTATGATTATGTGTGTATGCCACAAAGTTTCATGTTTTAAGTTATGATTATTGGGATTACATTTCACTTCTATGATTTACCCCATGTTATGATATTATGAGCTCTTTTGCAGGTTAAGATTTCCAAAAGCTATGTTCTTATGTATATGATGTGATTGATATTTCTTTTGTTTACCCTTACTGAGCATTTTAGCTCACCCTTTTATGTTTTCTTTTCCCCAGGATATAAAGAAAGGTTTTAGGTATAAAAAAAAGGAAGATCTTTATGGGAGATGTTGAAGATCTTTCACTAGGTTTAGAAGATTATAATCCGAGTTTCCAAAGACACTAAACTATTACGATCCTTGTGTGTGTGTTTTTGTTATGTACTAAGTATTCCGCAAATGTAATGTAATGTCAATGTATGTCAAGATACGGGTCTCTACAGTTGGTATCAGAGGAAAGGTTTAGTCAACCTTTGGAAACTAGGATGCGAAAACGTTAGTGAGTTCCCTAGAGATATTTCTAAGGTATGTCTAGGGATGTCCCTAAGGTTAAGTATACGTATAGCTTATAGTACTAGAATTACGCTAACGATCATAGAATTAAACCTAAGATGTTAGATATTAAGGGTACTCCCCCTTTACTATGTTATTTTCCCTAGCATGATTTTTGCCTCTCACAAGATTCTTTTTGTGTTTTAGTTAATGGAGGGAACCATAAGGAATTCGATTAACATTGAATCCAATTGGAAAAATTGGTGACTATGAGCAAAAAAATTGAGTAATTCCTAGAGAGAAAGATCTTGTGATTATGCCAAATCAGTCATCACGATATATGATTAACAAGGTGAAATTTAGTGGTATGCCTAATTCATCAAAGAAGAGGAAGATAAACTATTATGCATGTTCGCATGTTGAGGAGCATAAAGAAAGGAAGATTGAGATTTCTAAAGAAGGGAAGAAGAACCTTGAGGAATACCTCAAATGGAGGGACCGATGTTATCTGTGTGGAGAAAAGGGTCATAGTGTGACAGACTGTTATGGAGTTCAATGTTTTATTTGTGGAGAACATGGGTATTACCCAACTCAATGCCCTGACCTAAAAAGTTACTTCTAAATCAAGGAAGGACTTCTTCCAGGACAATCATTGAAGTTGATGGAATGAAGTGTTTATGTATTGGTATTCAGGAATAATGTTGTTGAGGTACTTTTATGGTGTATTGAAATATTTATGTATTGGTCTAATGTGGTATTCAAAGTGATTGAGATATTTTTAATAAGATGATATGCGCATAATGAAGGGAAAACGAGAAAATGAAATGTTTAACAGTATTCATGAGCTCATGATTGATATAAGGACTAAGTGATATCATGGTTTGAGTATATAGAATTTTGAGGATTTTGGTATGTGGAAGGTGTTATCTTTTAAGTACATTAATGTTTTCATTAAGGTATTCAAGAGAATACATGATTAAGGACTTTGAATGTTTGGATTGTGACCAACAAAACATATCTTATGATATATGGGGATCGACGATGGTGTTAAATATCTGGTAATCATTTTCACTATGTTATGAGAGTGGACTGCAGTATTATGGATAAGCCTAAAGATTGAAATGGATTATGTTGGACATAAGTGAGTATTGTTTAAGGATAGATTTTTTTTCCCGTTATTATTGATGGGATGTTATAGTAATGTAGTTTTAGAAAAAGGACAACCTGCAGGACGGGCGACAGCCCATCGCTTCAGACAAGGCTGTGGGAATCGAACCCACAACCGAAGTGCGACTGGCCTTTATCGCCTACCACTGGCCTACAGGAAGTCCATGTTTAGTAGAAACTAGTTTTATTATATTTAATAGTATGATATATGAAGTATAAGTCCATTTTAGGAACCATATATGATTAATCTCACTATAGATCGACTTATGTATATAATTTTTTCTAACCTTTTGTTTGAGACAGATGGAATGACCCGTCATTCTATCACATGATCTGCTAACACTTCACGAATAACAAATTCAACATCATTTATTTAAGAGATGAAGTGGAAATTGTTCAAGGCACGAACAATAGTGCGACTGTACCAAAATAAAGTAAGTATTTATTCTAATTCAAATTCTTCAACTTTAGGGAAACGATCTTGAAAACCAAAAAAATGTTGTCCTAGTGATCTTATATCTGATTAATCAGATGGTACCTTAGATCATCACAAATTTATGTATTTGTGATTGTTGGCTTTTCCATAGCCATGTTCTCTACCACTCTCCATCATAACATGATGGTTAGATTTTTCATTCATATCCATATTTTCACCTATGTGGAAACCGAGTGATTAGTTTATTTGGGTAACCGTTAAGTTTCGTACTTTTGTTTTTAAATATTGGTTTTGGTATTCCTTTTTACGATGTGGGTTTCTATTAAAGAAACTTTCGAATAGTAAACCATTTATAACCCCGACGAATTTCGAGGGCGAAATTAATTTTAAGGGGGGTAGAATGTAACAACCCAAGATTTTATGAAAAATATTATTTTTAATTTCACTAATGTCTTGTGTTGTACGCTACACCAAAAGGAGCTTGCACAACACGCATCCTTGACTTGCCTTGCATTACACGCAATCACCACCTTCCTCGATAGCGTGTGTAGTACGTAATACTGAGTTTCACTAAACACCGATATGCTATTAAAATATTATTAAAACTAGCCGTTATGAATAGTAATAACCACCTTTTAAAATTTTAGGAATTTTAGCTCTCAAAATGGACTTTATTATTGGATTCGGAGTATCGAATTTAGCCTAAGTTGAAATTTTGGTGATTTTCGGATAACGTTCATATTTTGATGAATAGTGAAAATTACTAAATTTTAGTTAAAAACAACTTTTTCAATCGAAATAATTAATAGTGATAAATTATTAATTTGCATGGTTTTAAAGTATATTTAGAATATATTTTTACAATTTAATACAATGTTGGTCACTGGATGTAATTTCACATTTAAACTAGACATAAACAAGTGTCAATCTTTTGATAGATATTATTTCTTAAAAACACGCTCTTTGTTTTAACAGCGGGATTTAATTATAGAATTAATTAATGAAACTTCTATGATATGAATTTGGTAAAATAGACTTCATTTTTGAATTCGGAATATGAAATATAGCTTAGGATGAAATTTTGGCTTTGTTCTGAAAAACATCAATTTTTGATGAATAGTGAAACTACTAAGTGGTAGTTAAAAAAAATAATTTCTTCATAAATCTTAATTTTACCGCTTCTGTGAATGTAATTTCAAAAATCCGAGAGACACGGTTGATGTCAGTAAGTAAAATGTGGTTCAATGAGATGAAAATAATTTTTGGTGAATAGTAAATTTTTACTTTTATTTACCACGGTTAAAAGTAAATAGGGTAATTAAGGGTAAAATGATATTATTATTACCCTAAAACATGTCCTAATTCTATTGGACAAGTTTAATTCGACCAAAAACAAGATTAGGAATAAAATATGACCATTTAGGCCCACTTGGATTAGATTAGGACATTTATTATTATTTAATTCAAAGAAGAGTTAAAAGAGTCAAAATCAAAGTTTATTTACTAAAACATTTTTAATATAGGGTTGTAGATAAGATAAATTCGATTTTAAATATTCATTAGAAAGCTAAAACTATTTCCTACATGATGGTATTTTATTTGTAATTTTTAGACATCATAGAATTTAATTTATTTATGACACAAAGATGATGCAGTAATTATCTTATTAATGAAATATGGACATAATTGATATTATAAATACCAAAATAAATGTAATTTGAGACTTTTAATGAATTCCAATAATTTTATAGGTTACTATGATATATTAGTGTTGATTTAATCATCTTTGTTTGAACATATAATTCTGTTATGACTTTCACAAAAATCATGTATCAAATAGTGTCAAAATTGACACAAAATAGTTTTTAAATCAAATATTATATTATTAATTGTTATTTTATTCCTAAAAATATAAGGTTCGGCCAAATGACTCAGATAAGGATATATGTATTAATAATATACAATTTGGGGTTCTTTTGGCATGTTATAGTAAGTTTATTAACCATATAGTGAAAGAAAACAAAAAGACACGGTAAAAGTTAAATTATTTAACTTAGAGTTAAATCTAATTGATAAGGTTAAAATAATACCCTAAACTTGTCTAACTCCTATTTGATGATAGGATTTCGACACATCCCCACTTTAGCTTAGAAATAAGACCCTTTGTAACCATTATAAACCGATTTTGACTTTAATATAAAATAATATTTTGAGATATTCATAAGGTGCCCCTCTCCTCCCTTATAAAAGGACACCTCCTCCCCCTCCTCCTCACACCAATTTGAGCACTCAAGCTCGGCCAAACCCTGCCAAAATCTCTTCTCCACTTCCCTAGAAACATCCTAGAGGTTCTGGGCTTCCTCAAAGACCAATTTTAGTGCCCTAAGAGGAGGTCTCAAAGAGGCGCTTCAAAGAAGAGGTAATTACTGTTAACAATTCTTTCATCTTTATTTGTTCTTCCACTTATTCTTCTTAGATTGTTTCATTATGAAGTAATAACATTAGTATCACTCATATACTTATATTTTATTATAATTATGAAACAACCCTATTTCACCATCTATCCATCCTACGGAAAAAGAAATCACCGCGCGTGCGTACGTACGGAATACCGTCTCCACGCTGTGGTGTAATCTATTTTCCACCACCACCTTACATGGATGGGTATAATGGTGTAAAGAATATCTATAAATAGTTATTACAACATCATATTTATTCTGATATATTGTATAATCCACTCCAATTCAATTCAATATTTATGGAAATGATATCATCGCTCGTGCGTACGTACGGACTACCGTCTCCACGACGTGATGAGATTCATTCACCATGTTAACCATTTAAGAATGATTATAAAGTATAAATAAGAAATAATAATGAAATATATGACATTATAAAGCTACTGGATTTATGTATATATATATATGTATGTCATCTACTTACTTCCATTCAAGACAATAAGGAAAGGAAAACAGCGTTCATGCGTACGTACGGACTACCGTCTCCATGAACGGTGTTTTTCATTTCATTTATCTATCTATTATATATATATATATATACTGAATATATTTGATATATAAATCATATTTTATATTCTGGAAGTAATTAAATCATGATATAAGTAATAATAATGTCAAGAACAACAAGTCAAAACACCTACGATAAATGAAACGATTTTACCCAAAACGCTTCTTTAAAATGGAATTTACAAAAGAATGGGTAATATAATGTCATAAGTGAACCATATATGATATCATAACAATGAATATTATTCTTTAATAAGTCAATGACATTATTTAATTCATTATACAGGAGGTTCTGACACTTACGAAGCAAATCGGACCTAAGGTAAGGGAAATATCACAATCTCATTTTTATCCGAGATTGTTTATTTGTAAGTATTTACTAGGGTGTATTTTATCATCCACATCCATGTTTCATCAATATGTAACATTATTTCCATCCACCTAAAATTGTTTAAATCCATTTTTACCCTTCGATGAGTTTTTAGTAATATGTATGAAAGGAATCTTTTGTCGTACGAGGTACTTTTTGACATTTTCGACAAAAGTACGAAGAATGTTTTTTTAACTTATACGGCATGAATGGATTTTTAAAACATTATTTCCAAGAAGCTTCCTTTTAAAGTTTTCAAGTTTATTTTTAATCAACTTCTTTTATTTTAAAGTCGTATGAGATGTTATGAAAGGAAAAATGTTTTTGAAGTAGAAAGGATATTTTCCTCAAGAATGGAGTTCAAGTATTTTATCAAAATTATTTTCCATCTAAGATAATAAAAGGGTTCTGTTTTTATCCCTATTATTACATTGGTTTGATTATGTTGTGATGGAAATATTTTTATGAATTCCTTTATCTTATATGAATTGTTTTATGATGTCATGTTGTTTAAGAATTCCATTTTTATTACATGGGTTACGCTATGATGCATGGTTTATGATTATGTGGCACACATAAGAAAGGATTCATTATAAGATGGGTGGGACCTATATCTCCGTCCAATGCATTGGGTAAAGATTTATATCTCATGAGATAGACATGGCTGGAATGGTAGGTTATACCGGTTCAGTGAAACAGGACTGGAACGAGGGTTACTCGATTCAGAAAGGGACTTTGTCCACTAAGATAGTCTTGGCAATGAGTCTTGACTAACAAGAAATGATTCTCTATGATTATGTGTGTATTCCAAAAAGTTTCATGTTTTAAGTTATGATTATTGGGATTACATTTCACTTCTATGATTTACCCCATGTTATGATATTATGAGCTCTTTTGCAGGTTAAGATTTCCAAAAGCTACATTCTTATGTATATGATGTGATTGATATTTCTTTTGTTTACCCTTACTGAGCATTTTAGCTCACACTTTTATGTTTTCTTTTTCCCAGTATATAAAGAAAGGTTTTAGGTATAAAAAAAGGAATATCTTTATGGGAGATGTTGAAGATCTTTCACCAGGTTTAGAAGATTATAATCCGAGTTTCCAAAGACACTAAACTATTATGATCCTTGTGTGTGTGTTTTTGTTATGTACTAAGTATTCCGCAAATGTAATGTAATGTCAATGTACGTCAAGATACGGGTCTCTACATGGAATCACTGGATCCCTAAGAAACTCATGTCTCCTTGATAAGTTGAGTAAAACAACAATTCCATTTTGGGCATGCAATTTCATCTTTGAAGCTCAAATAATGGTTGGAAAAAATATAATTAGTTTAAAATTTAAAATTTAAAGTGAAACCCTCTTAAAATAAATATTTGGTCCTCTTCCACAAATATTTGAGGATTACTTTTTCAATCATGATACTACAAAACAAAATTACTCAATTAATCACAAGGATTGTTTCATTTAAGCTCAAAATGAAAATAGGGAGTGGTCTCCATGATAGACTAATCTAAAAAAGGAAATTTAAATTTAAATTTATAGAAATAATTTAAAGATTAATCTTGTTATGATCCCCCAAGTGGGCCATGAATTTTTACTGCCAGTAGTGGGTGGTTCCAGAAGTTATCCAAAGTATGATGGTCGATGAAGTTTCTTTGACTTGAACCACCACATGTGGATTTCCAGAGCTTGAAATTTTTTGTTATTATTAAGGAGAACTCCATAAATAGAGTACACCAGATCTGCCACATTCAAAATGTTGTACATATTTCATGGTGGGGGTTGGATGATGTATGGAACCTCCTCCTCCTTTGTTGCTACTTACACAATATTCTCTTTCTTCTATTGTATTCCCTCTAGTGAATATTCAATTTCTTGAGGGAGCTCTAAGTGTTCCTCAATAGGTGAATATTATTTTTCATCTTCATACTCTAGGGCGTAATATGATATGACTGAATCAGAAAATTCAAAACTATTAGGCCTTAAACAAAAATTATTTTCAATAAAATTAAAAGATTTGGATTTCAAGATTGTATCATCTCCCTCAGTTGGTTCATTTTTAATCTCCTCTTCAATTGAAAGTTCCTCTTAGAGTTGATAATTATTGGATGTAGGTATGTAGTTAGGATCCTCTATCTTGACTAGAAAATCCACCACTTTTGTGGTGTCTTCTTTCATTGGTTTTGGATATTCTTCTTTGCAAGGCTTGGGGAGATCAAGTAATTCCTCTCATTCATTCAGGAACATATCCTATTCCTATTGATCTCCCACATTTATCTCAGTAAGAAATTATTCTTCTTTGTCTTATATGTCTAGTATAATTGGTTGGGTGAGGATGGATGAATCTTCAGGTACATCTACATTTACATCCTCTATTTCTTCAATGATGAGTGGTGAAATTTATTCCACCACTACCTCAGGTTCATTTTCTAGTTCATGGTTGGGTTTCTCCATCAATGCATGAGCATAGTCAAAATCTCCTTCAATTTTCCTCCCCAAGTCATCTAGAGTATTGATCATCCTTTCTAACCAGTCATTTAGATCTCTATAATCTACTTCTAGTTCTTGATATTGTACCTTTGTGTAATCTTGCTAGGCATAATAATTTGAATTTGAATACATCATGGAAAAAGAATTATTTTTTGAAATATTTTTCTATAAAGGATACAAAGAAAAATATTTACAAAATTTTGAATTTTGAAAAGGAAATTGAAATAACTATTTATCACCCCAGTAAGATTTCCAATTTTGGCGCATGCCTGTCGAAGGAAATGGAAAAAAAGAAAATTTATACGTTTTCGTTGTACAGTAAAGTGGATGACTTGGGTTGTCTCATATGAGGAACATCGTATTCAGCTCAATCACTAATTTCTAATTCACCCAATTGAAATATTTTTTATTTGATAGTGAACAATAGAATAATAAAACAAGGAATTTAAAAATAAATGTTGACTCAGATAGAATGAAATAAGGAGATTAATATCCTGGTCGTAGAGTTGGATATAATGGGTTCATTCATTCTTTATTTTTTGTTTAAATTCTATTTTATAATTCATTTTATAAAAACTCATTAATGAATTGCTTTTCATTGATTTTATGAGTGTCTGATTGTAGCATGCCTCCAACACACCAAACCACTCCTCCTCTAATAGAAAAATAAGATAACACCTCAATCGAGAATATTATTCCTAAAAGGCCTAGCTCCATCATATGTCATTTCATCCCTTATGGAAACCCCAACTCCACTGTATGAAGGGTTTTCCAAAGATAATGGATAGAAAATGAATTAATTAAGGAAAATAAATGGATTTGTAAATAGTGACATGGTGGACAACTACCGCACCCAAGTAATATTCCCTCCACTACCCTAAATAGATTTAAAATACACTAAATTTGAAGTGCAAAAATAACGAAAACCATGAAACATCGCATATTTGAAAACCTCGAGTTAGTCACTTGTCAAATCAAAGTGAATAGATATCATGATGGAAAGATAGATGAGTGAAAGATAATTAGATTTGGGATCAATGTGGAATTGGGAAGCACGTTAATAAAATAATTGAATGTTTAACATGGAAAATAATAATTAAAATAAAAAATAAAAGAAAAAATAATATTCCTAAATGGCCCTTTTCCTCCTCTCCATGGTTCCCTAGATGGTGTGTGGATATAATGGAATGCTTTTAGAGGTAGGAGCTCCCGTCATTTTATAGGCATAATTTGTACTATGAAATTTTGTGCATTTTATCCACAATTAATGACAGAATCATGTGGTTCATACTTCATAAAAGTGGTATGAAAACATGTATCGAGTCCACTCTAACAATTTTAGATTAATTTTATACTATATTTGAGAGGTATGAATTTTTATGGACTATTACTTTCTCTAGATGAAGGTTCCATGAATCTTCCTTAAAAACTTTCATTCACAATCCATTTTTTGAGATCATAACTCCATTATTATTTTTTAAATGTTCTTATTAGTCATCATTCCATTCTATATATAATCACCTCAATTGGAAGTTTCTATACCAAGTTTTAATTCTGTTATGGTTGTAGGGTCCACGATGTCTATCTGAAAAATTTCCCACCTTAAATGAATTTTTTAGGCCTCTAGATGTTCGAATCATCTCTAGCACCAGAAGACACTAATTTATATAATAATTCTAGGATTCATAAAAAATAATCAATCAAATTGGATAAATATTTTAAATGTAATGTCAAAAATACCCTTGTGATAAAAAATCTATGTAAAATCCAAAATTAATAACTTTACACAATTTTACTAAAAACACATCAAAAATCCAAATCTGGTCCATGTAAGCTAAAATTGATAAATTGGGAGGGTTAAAAATTTGAAATGCATATAAAAAATGTTGAAACTATTATATTTATTATGTTTCCATGGAGTGATTGTGCCCTCATATTAGATTGTAATAGTGGAAATATTATAATATAAGTGATAGATAACAATAGTGGAATAATAATAATGAATAAATGAAACTGGGAGCGGAAGTAAACTTGAACATCCCTCAATAATAGTCATCCAAAAAGATGAACTGTACAATATATAAAAGATGAGGATGTAATTTCATGTCTCTATAAATAATGTAAATATGAATATAAGGAACCATGCAATATTGTACAATACATGTTGTATAAATGAAAAAAACCAAATACTATCCAAGAATACCGAGAAATGGCCCAGTCATCTGCTATAAAGCTCCATCTTATGAAAGAAATCATGAAAAGTGGCCAATGAAAGACACTTCCCCTTATTAACACCTGCATACATGTAATATTTCCTGGTACCGTTAGCGGCTCGGATATGGTGTGAGATAAATATCAGTTGGCTACAACCATAGGTGTCTATACATCCCAGTCTGTGAATATAATATGAGTAGTGTATAGGTTTATGTAAACGTAAATTAATTCCAAAATTATAACCCATGTCGTATTCATCCTCAAGTGGAAATGTCTCTAAATATGTAACCATTTAATTAATTTATTTAATCTCGTTGTATAAAGATAATTCAGTTGAGTTTTAAATTGAATTGACAATATATAGTAATAATAGTGAAAGAGGGACCAAGGTATTTCCAAATAATCCTTCACCTTAGGGGTCATCAACTCATAGTAGTAACTCATGCAGTCTATCAGTAAGGGTTTTTAGTGTAATCAATGTGGAATTTCCCAATAAAATCCACTATAAATGATTATAACCAAGTATAAGGATATCATAGAAGGTAAACACAGGATAAGCTTGGATTGGTCCAATGGGGTGAATCCATGGTGCCATGTTTCTGGAGACACTAAGCTGGACCCATGATTGGTATTCCAGGAATCCTTATATATATAAGATAGAGGAGGGGATCTTATTGAATCATGTCATGCATCCCCTAGTTGACAAGGAGAATGTTCCAAGGTGGGTATCTCCCTTTGAAACCAACTCCTCAAATTATAGTGGCATCCACTAAGTTCTCAATACATTCCTTCAAGGATCCAAGGATGGATCAAGTCTTACCACTCCAATAAAGATAAAAATTTCCATATGAAAAGAGACCTCATACAAATTTCAATATTTAATTTGGGCAATGTAATACTCATGTCGCTTAATATTTTAATAAGTCTACTCCACTGCCATTCATACTATGTGAGAAGGATAAATAGGACATACAACTATTTAATTTTTCAATTACATATTTATTTATTATATTTATTCCTTTACCATTCACTAAGCATGACAAGGGGGATAATTACATGAAACCAATGTCATATAATTATTGTTATTTTGTAGGATCATCCCTTTTCCTTTTATTAAACAAAAATGGGTAAATCGGTACATGCATCCTATTAAATTTATATAGGACAAGTCCAAGTGATATCTATAAAATATTTTCCATATTTAAATTCATTAATTAATTTTTAACACTTAATATAACACACTGATATTTTTTTGAATTATTATTTTTTTAATTAAATTAATCTTTTTGATATTTTTCATTTCACGCAACACTGAATATAGGTTTTTTATATTAAATCACTATGTTTGGATTGCATTATACACATCACTAAGTTGATATTGTGCTCAAATAATAATTATATTGGATTTAGATGCATGAAACATGTTTTTTGGATTGTGTTACACCAAATACTGAGTCCCAGGGATAGTTTTCATTACACGCAAGGACGAGTTTTACTGATCTACAAAATAAAATTAATGTTATTATTAAAATATTATTATATTTACCACCTATCCATTGGAATTAAATGAATAATATTAACTAATTTTTTGTGATATTATTTACACAGGTATATAAAATTAATATAGTTTTATCAATTAGTTATAAATGAGAGTAAAAACTTTTTCAAAATAAATAAAATCCATTTTCTAAGAAATCTATTTCTACAAGTGAAAACTGAATTTTATAATAATAAATTAAATAAAACACTTTTTATGAATGTTTGAATAAAATTTATATATTATATATTCATTAAAATTCTTTGAAGCTCATTAAATAGATTTAATAGTATGATATAAGAATAAATCCAATTTTATGAATTAAATTATATATTTTCCTCAAAGTTAATTTTACCACCCTTAAATTGTGAAAATAATTTAAATATAATTTCTGAAAATTTTATCATTTTTATTTGAAAAAATAAATTTCAATTTTTATTTCATATTATTAAAAATTTTATTCGGTGAATTTTTGATATTTTTATGAGAAATTTCATTTTTGATGAATTGTGAAAAAAATGAATTTTAATTAGAAAGTGAATTTTCAACTAATTTATTTAGATATTTAAATTACCTTTTTAATGGTTTTATTGTATATTTAGATCAATTTTTCATCTAATAATCCAATTTATGTTGCTTTAATAAATTTTACTAGGAAATTGGATATGAAAACATTTCTAACTTTTTAATATTTTACTTTAAAAATCCATCATCACTTCATGTCACTAAGATAAATTTTAAAATAATTTCATCCAATTATGTAATTTGAATAAGAAAAAATTGATTCCATATTTAGAATCATAATTATTTAATATTTATATTAAGGTAAACATAGTTTTTTACCAAAATGATTTTTGAAAACTAATTAAAATTAATTATAGTGATTAACGTAAAAACGACTTTACTATGTGGATAAACTTTAACTTAAGTGGCTGAATACCCAAGAAAAATATCCAAGATCTATTTTATGTTCATATTTCTGTCATATAATCAATTTAACATACAATTTAAATTTATTAGAGGCACGTGATGTAAGTGTTGCCTATCAATGGTGTTCACCTTTTTATATTTACAAGAATGTTACTCCTCATTCACTATTAAATGGAACTCCCCAAAACTTATTTATACATGTGAATCCTTTTTTCTCAAAAAACCCATCCTAAATAGCCGAATAAGAGGTAACATTCATCAACATGCTTTTTTATTTTGTTTCCTTATAAAAACCTCCAAATAATTCTTATTCATTGATTATATAATAACCTTGGTATCCTAAATATAATGAGATGTTTTTTTGGTTTAGCTTATAACCTATTATCATACACACTTTCATCAAATGGGTTACAGAATCATCAATTTTATGTACGGAAAACTATCGCCTCACAAACTGTTGTTGTTTGTTCTTACAATACCGCCTTTCATGGATGGAAATAATTATTTACTCGGTATTTTTATATTATATATATAATCTCTGTAATTTATTTATCCTTAGTTAATTATTATATAACACATAAATTTATGCTTTCAATTTTGTGGGAATAAAATAACTTCATTTGTGGACATGTGGACTACCGCCTCCTCAAAGCGATATGATTCGTTCGCACATTATATGGAATGTATTATGGGTGGGTTTAGTAAAAATATATTATATATATGAAATAATAATTATTCTATAATTATTTTATAAATTTATATATATTTGATTTACTTTATTTCTTTCTATATGATAAGAAAATTGAAACAGCATCCATGCATATGTACGGTCTACCGTCTTCTTGAACAGTGTATTCCATTTCATATTTATATATTTTATGGATTATTATAAATAATTATATACATATTATATAGTATATTAGGATAATTTTTTTATATTCTATAAATAATTAAATTAGGATATATGTATCGGGGTCATGAATAACAAGTCAAAACGTATACAAAAAAACATATCGATTATTACCTGAAATGTGAATTTAACAAGATATTATTATTAAAAGTGTAATATAATTTCATAATAAAATAATATATGGTAAAATATATAATAATATGGTTCTTTTTTAGATTTATAACAATCATATACTTATTATACAATATATTTTAATGTATACGATTAAATTCAAAACATAAGGTAAGGTATTTATTGTCTAACTTTTATTTTTATGAGATAAATGCTATATTCACCACTTATTCTTATTGTGTGGTGAATATACATCCATATGACATGTTATTCCATGAATATACTTTATTATACTATATTAATTTTTTCAATTGATGTTATTATTCCATTCGTCATAGGATTGAAATTTTTAACAAGTATCAAGGGGATTTCTAAACTCACTTTTTTCTGCAAGACTTATACCATATTCACCAGTCATTTATTTTGTGTTGTGTATATACTGACCATGTATTTATTATATTATTTTTATCCTTAAATTTAAGGGTATTTACATATCTATTTTATTATCTCTCTTTCTAGGGGTTTATGGTTCAAAAGTTACCAAGTCATTAACTAATGTTTTCCTCAATTTACCTTTAGAGATAAACGTGTAATGTTTTGCACCTATATTATTTCCTGAGGTGTATATACTGATTGTTTTCATGTTATATAATGAATCTAATTATTTTATTTATATTTTATTCTTCATGTAATGTTATTCCCACATGGATTTTATGATTTAATGTTTCCAAAGTGGTAATAATATACTTCTATAATCTCATTGTTTATCGGTATTGTTTACGATAATACTTCCAAAGATGAAATATTTTCATACATCACTATAAATCACTCATGAATTTTATTATACTCTAGTTATTCATGATATATTCATGTAAATGTGCTATTTTTACACTCTTTGGTACTTTAGATAATTAATAAAAAAAAATATGAAAATATGACTTCATTTCCCTCTTTGGCCGAAAATATATTTTATCCCAAAACCATGTTTAATAAATATGTTTTTAGAAAAATGTTATATTAGTATCCAATGGTTTTTAAAAGAAATATTTAGCCATGTTTTACCATTAAAAATGGTTTTTAAAAGTAATCTTCATGTCATCTTTTAATCAAATCACTTTTTGAATCGTTTTACGATGAAAAATAAATGTTCATCATGTATGGATTTACGCACTATCATGACCATCATTTCCATGATTCTTAATTTTAAGGATTACGTGGTTATTTTTAAAAAATTTCCTTATTAATTTGGAAATTATAATTATTTTCATAGAAAAAGGATTTCAATATGTTTTGTGAACTAAAATGCACCATTTTTTAAAGTAAGAAATATATTTTTATCAAGAATTATTTTAAATGAAATTTCAAATATTTATTTGCAATAATTGTTTTTTTTAATTTTTTAAGAAAGGTATTTTTTCAATGAAAGGACATTTTCTTTAATAATCATTCCATGTGATATTTTAAAATCAGTATCCATCTTATGATGAAATAATTTTTTGTATTTTATGCTTTAATAAGGTTGTGATTCAAAAATACCTTTCATATTCATTCTTTAATTGTTATAATTTCATGAAAACATGATTATGAAACTCTTTTATCATATATGGATTATATTCTTTTGTAACCCACTTTTTTGTGGGTTATACTTTGATGAAATGACCATGAAACTTATCTATTTTATATAGGTTATGATTTGAAGAAATGTTTATAATACCTGTTTCATTTCATTGGTTATGATATGATGTTTATAAAACCCTTCTATTTTTATGGTTTTTTATATGATGAGTGTCTTATTGTATTGTGGAAAACATATGTATGATTTCAATATGAGATGGGTGGGACCTATATCTCCATCTAATTCATTAGTTAAAGGTTTATACCTCATGAGATAGTAAAGGGAAACAAGTCTATGGGATTGATCCACAATTGGAAATAGGTGTTTCATGGTCCAAAATGGGAAATATGAGTGTCTTAATCCACAATGGGAAATAGGTGTATCCTGATCCTGAATGGGAAACAGATGTGTCATGACCCATAATGGGAAATGAGTGTGTCCTGATCCACAATGGGAAAACATGTATCCTGGAACACTTTTCTTATAGTCTTAGGAGTTAAACTTGACTACAATGATGTTATAAAAGGACCTGATTACTTGTTCACAATATTATGTGTAGACCTTGTTTCATGTACTTAAGTTTATGAGAGGGACTGATTTATTGTCCTTAACATAATGAGAAAACCTATTTCTACATATACCTATTTACAATGATATAAGATAAAGATTATGCCAAAAATATATGTCTTATTCCTTTAATATTATCACATGGTTCATGTTATTGATTAACATTTGATTCTTATCTTACGAACTACCAATATTTATTGCATGAATATTGACTATGATATTTGATATGAATAGTATGATCTTATAATGTTATTATCATGTTATCACACTCTTATGATTAATATTATGCTTAAATATCTTCATTGCTTAGCCTTACTGATCATATAAACTCAAAATGTTTTATTTTTCCTTTCCCCGGATTATTAATAAATGTTTTAAGTGGGATTAGTAAAGGAGAATATCCTTATGGGATACTTTGAAGATCATATTCCATGTTAGAAGATTATGTTCAATGTTTCTAATGACATAAAACTATTATGATCATTGGGAAATTATTTTTGTAATATAATGAATATTAATTTAAAATGATGTTCATATCCATTTATGTTAATATTGTGTCACTATATTTGGTACTAAAGGTAGGTTTAGTTATCCTTTGGAAATTTCGTTGAGAAAACTTCTGTGGGATCCCTAAGTATATTCTAAATATATTTCTTGGAATTTATCTAAGAATAAGCCTAAGGTGTCATAGATTTAAAAATTTTATTTTAGGATTTAGAAATATTATAAGTAATGTCTTAAGATTATGTGGTTTTATACTATGATAAGTATTGGTTACACTATTCTTTCTAGTCTTATTCAATAGTAGGTACTGGAAGGAACTAGGTTAACATTTAATGTTTCAGAAGTGGAAATTGTGGGAACTATAAAAATCCATTTCCTTAGTGGAAATCAAATTAATAGAATTAGGAATGTGGTATGAGTATTTGTTATACTGCATAAGATAAAGAGACAAAAAATGACATGGTGAAGGTATGATATATTCTAATAATATTGATAATATTAAAAAAAAAGAATGATTAGATTAATGTTGATGAACCTTATTACCTGGTACATATGTCATACTATAGGAAAGGGGTATTACGGAATAATATCATGAGGTTAGAGAAATGGTTTAAGAAACAATTTGGATTATTGAAGTGTATATGTTTTAGAATTCAAAGATTATTTTTTATGAATCATAAAGTATAAAATTATTGTTTGTAGATTTTTTTCATTAAGGATTTTCAAGATTGATTTAAATGATATATATGACCAAGAAAATTAATTTAATGGAATAGTTAAATTAAGATAAGGTGACCCGTAATATGTTCCTAAGGTTGGGAAAATGATATTTCGTATGTATAATGATTTGATTATATGGATAATTTAAAATGTATTGTACTTATTACCTCAAAAATGATAAAGTATTTGTTGAAAAATTGATTTATGTACTCATGGATGAATCTCAAAACAAATATTTAAGGAATATATCCAATAATCATTCGAAAAAGGAAGTGTACATGTTTTTAATATGGTTTTTTGGTAATTCTGGTTATTACCATGTTTTAAGAGAAGATGAGGTAAAGGTATTCACATGTTTGGTATGTGAACATCCAAGAGATAAATTATGATATATGGGGGATAAATGTTAAGAAAATATTGAAACATTACATCACCTTATTTCTATATTTTTAAATTTTCATAGTTTATATGGGTTACAAGGTTTACCATTTATGGAATGGTATAAGTTAAAATCAGGTGTGGTTTTAGAGATTAAATTATTATCTCTTTATTTGAGGATTTATGCATATTTGATAATCTATTCTAACCATTTTTCTGTGATGATAACTAAACAATGTTTAAATGACTTATTGTTCTACTTATAATTCTTATGATCCATTAGAGCTTTAAGCATATAAAATTCACCTTTATTTTTATAGTAATTGATAAAGTGGAAATTTACCAAGAAACAACTGAAGGGTGAGATTGTTAATATGAAATTAAATGAAATCGCGTATGTTTGTATCCATGTGATAAGTATTCACTAATAGGAAAAGGTTATTGAAATAAAATGTTGTCCAATTATCATCATTTATAATTATGTTATTGACCTCTATCAAGACTCTTTGTTGTATGTATTTATGATCATTTAATTTCTCCTAAAAACATTTTCTATAACTCACCATCTGAACTTGATAATTATATTTTTATTAAATGTACATGTTTTCACTTCCCATATATGTTCTCATATGTCGGAAACTAGTTATGATTTACTTTATATATTTGTTATGTTTCCAACATCCATTTAATGGATGTTTTACAATTTATTTATATGATGTGGGTTTATATGAACAAAACATTCAAGTATTAAACCTTTGATGAACCATAAAAATATATATGGTGATATTATTTTTAAGGGGGGTAGAATGTGACACCCAAAGTTTTTTTTTTGAATTATTTTTTTCTAAAATAATTTAATCTTTTTGATATTTTCCATTTCAGTCAACACTGAATATAATTTTTTTATATGAAAGCAGTCAGTTTTCATTCTGTTATACACAATATAATCTTATTATTGTGCTACATTCCATAATTATATTAGATTTTTAAACATGAAAAAATATTTTTTTCTTCGGTTACACACTACATCAAGTCCCTTTGATAGATTTTATTACATGTCAGGCCTAATTTTACCAAACTCTAATATATTATCAATATTATTACTCAAATATTTTTATAGTTTACACCAATATATTGGAATGGATGTTGTGAATAATAAAAAATAAATTGTGAAGATATGTTTTTCATGTTTATATAAAATGAATCCTTTGGTTATAAATTAGCTTTAAATGAATGTAAGAATGAGTTAAAAATAAAAGAAATTCCTTTTTAAGAACATTGTTTTGTTTATGAAAAAATATTTATCTCACTAAATTAAAAAACCTATTTTGATGAATTTTTTAATAAAATTTATATATTATATATTCAGTAAAATTATTTTAAACTAATCAAATATATTTCATAGTTCTAATATAATAATAAATCCAATTTTATTAATTAGAATATGCATTTTTCTAAAAAGAAATTTTACTGACATATAATTGGAAAAAAAAAATTTAAATCTACTTTTAAATACATTTATAATATTTTTCAGAAAAAATAAACATTATTTTTTAAAATTTAAATCAATATATACATCGGCTGGTTTTTTTATATTTTTCTGAGAAGTTTAATTTTTTAATGAATAGTGAAAAACTCATAACTTTCAATGGAAAATACATTTTTGTCTAATTTTTTTATATAGTTAAATGATATTTTATATTGGTTTTATTGTATATTTAGATAAATTTTACAAATATGAATCCATTTTTTGTTGTTTTAATCACCTTTACATTGAAATTAAAAAAACATTTTAAGATTTTGAACGTTTAACTTTTAACTACAAAAACTCATTGTCACATCGCATCTATTGGATTTATATTAAATTAATTTCTAACTCTTATGGGTTAAAAAATTTCCAAAATTATTTCTATATTTGGAATTACAAATATTTTTAATTTCAAGTAAGGCTAACATAGTTTTTATCCAAAAATATTAGCGAAAGTAATTAAAATTAATTATAGCGATTAGGGTAAAAATGAGTTTAATTTTTGGTTAAACATTATCTTAAATGGAAAAATACGCTAGAAAAATGTCCAAAATCCATTATAAGGACATATATAGATCATATAATCTCTTTTATAAGAAATTTAGTATTTTCAGGGTCACATTCACCACAATAAATTTTTATTATTTTAAAGAACAACTTTTTTGGAAATGTGGGAACCCATAAAAACATACTACCATACATTCAACCATCGAACATCAAATTAAAATTTCAAAATATGGTTTAAAAAATCAAAAAAATAGAAACACTACCTCATGCCACATCCAGAATCATGTTACAAACCCTGACAGATATCGAACGTATCATCTGCATAGTGTCGTACAATCATCAAATTTCTATCGTCGTCATACCATAAATGACATTAACAGGTGATGGCCAAAACCCACATCACTGCCAGCAATGTCATGTTTCCAATCACCACACTAGTTTCCTGAAAAAACAACTACTAAAGACCAACATCCTCACTATAAACCACCAAACCATCAGAACCACCACTCAAAGGCAATCCACAAATTGACATCATCAACAGACTGTCAACACCATCTCATTAGAGAAAAACTAAAAGAAATGATAGGCGTGGAGTCCATGAACTAGGAAAATGTTATAACTAAGATAAAAACCTTGAAAACAAACCTTGAAAATAGGATCCATGATTATCCATGCTAATTATCCCTTCTACACCGTCCCCAATCCATAGAAACACTGGAAATCCTGACTGAATCTGGATCCACCAAAACCAACTATCATCATGAGAAGATACTCCTGAAACATCAGACAAGAACATGAACAAAAAAACTAGAGTCATCACAGAATCCATATCTATGATGTACCTATAAATATTCCATCATGTTATCTCTATGACTTCACCGCAACCATCCTCATCACAACTCAAACCCCACCAAATCCATCATCATATCGCCAAACAACACCATCATTAAACCAACCAAAGAAAAATAGAATAGAACGCTAAAAAGAACCATTACGAGGGAATAAAACCCTAAAAAGGGTCTGGGGATTAAAGCTTAAAAGAATAAGAAAATAGACACTAATAGGGCCCTGGACTACCAAACCACTTTCCCAAAGCCTTTGTGTGTCCATCACTCCAGATCTGACCAGGAGATAAGGGGTGAAACTCAAGGACATAGTGAAGTTAGTTGGATGGAGAATGGCCATTGTTCCAATAGGGGAGGAAAAATATAAAGTGAGTACCTAGAACCAATGAGATACAGGTAAAGCAAAGGACCTGGAGAGAGAAAACCTAGTGATATAACCCAAGAGTGTGGAGCTGTCCAGCCGTCGGGGATCGAGGATGCCCTATGAGGACATCTATCTCATAAAAACCCTATAAGGCCCTTTATATCTTCAAAACCATACTAAAATATCTCACAAATTCCCTCTCTCAGAATAGAATCCTCACTTTGGTTATAAATCCAACCATGGAATCCCTTCGGTGCAAACCAAAAAGAGTTACCCGAATAATAGGTGACGTTCGTGAGTAATAATATTTGTTTTTCCTTCTCCAACCCATTAACATATTATTATTCCATTATTATATAATAACATAACTATAATAAATATAATAATATTTTTTTTATGTTAAATTTTTGACCTAAACTAACACACACTTCTAACAAATGGGATACACAATCATCAATAGTGTGTACGGTAGACTACCGCCTCACGAACCAATGTCGTCCATTCATACATTACCGAATTTTGAACTAAAGAATAATAATTGAAATAATGTTTTAATATTATATATATATGATATTTATGATGTATTTATACATATATAATTATTTTCAAACTCATAAATTCTAGTTTTCCATTTTGTATTAATATGATAATATCATTAATGGACGTCTAGACTAATGCCTCCTCAAAGGGATTTGATTCGTAAACACTTTACATGGAATTTATTAAGAATTGGTTTTGTAAATTTATATTATATAAATGAAATAATATTTATAATATAATAATAATATATATGCACACTTATATTTAATTTACTTTCTTTCTTTCAATATGAAGATAAAATGGAAATAACCTTCATGAGTACGTATGGCCTACAGTCTCCATGAACAGTGTATTGCATTTTATATTTCAATTTTTTATATATTATTAAAAACACAGATATGCTGAATATATATGTTATTTAAATAATATTTTACATTATTTAAAAATTTTAATCATGATCATAGTATAGGAATCCAGAATAAAAAGTCAAAAAATATACAAAAAACAAAGCAGAAATTAACCAAAATATATTTAACTTGAAATTGATTATATATGGGTAATAAAAAGTCATAATAAAATCGTATATGGTATTATATATAATAATACAGTTCTTTTAAAGATTTATAATAAACATATTTTTATTATACCAGAGGTTTTAACATGTTTGAAAAATGTCGATACTTAAGGTAAGGGTTTTCTAGTCTCACACTTATTTATGTGAGATATATTCTATATTCACCACTTATTCTTTTTGAGTGGTGTATATACTACCATTTGACATGTTATATAATGAATTTAATTTATTTTGTGATATTATATGTTTCAATTGATATTATTCTTTCACATTTTTCTTGATTAAAAAGTTACTCAAGTAGTTCGAGGATTTCTAGTCTTGCTTTTATTTCTGTGAGACTTATTCCATATTCACCTATATTTTATTTTTTTGGTGTATATATAAACCATTAATGTATTATATGATTATTATTATTATTACATATATTGGTATTTACATGTCCATATTATTATGTCTCTTCAATGGGATTTATGGTTTAAAAGTATCCAATTCAGCAAGGTAATTTTATCTCAATTTACCTTAATTGAGACACTAGATATGTTTTTCACCTATATTATTTTACGAGGTGTATATACAACCCTTTGAAATATTATATCCTGAATCTCATTATTTTTTTGATATTTGATGCTTTGTGGAATTTTATTTTTTCATGGGATTTATAATTCAAAATCTACAAAGTAGTAAGAGTCTATTACTAGAATCTCATCATTTATTGGGATCATTTACGATTTGGATTCTATTGATGAAATATTATAATACATATCTAAAGAAATGTCCTAGATTTTAGTCTCTTATATATATTCATGATATCTTTGTGAAATGATAAATTTTTTACTCTTTGGTACTTGAAATAATTAAGTAAATTCTTTTCGGAAAAAATTACATTATTTATCTATATGGTTATAAATATATTTTCTTCCAAAACCTTGTTTTCTAAATTTTATTTCAAATAAGTTCTATTATAATCCAATGGTTGTTAAAATATAACTTTACCAATGTTTTAATTTTTTTCTAAAATGGTTTTTAAAAGGAATATTTTTTTCATTGTTTGATCAATTCACTTTTCTAAACTTTTTACGGTGAAAAGCAAATTTTCGACATCTATGGATTTCCTTACCATCATCACTAAAATTTCCAAGAAGATTTATTTGAAAGTATACGATGTTATTTTTAGGTAAAATGTTGTTCAAAGTATATTTGGAAATTAATTTTTAAAAAAACTTGTTTTCAAAAAATAAATTTTCAAAATGTTTTATTGATTAAAAAGTACTATTTTTCAAATAGTAAAGGATATTTTACTCAAGAAATGTTTTATATGAATTCTAAAAGAATTATATATAAGAAATGTAATTTCAAAAATGAATTTTGAAATGTATTTTGTAATGAAAGAATATTTTCTTCAATAATCGTTTGAATTGATCTTTAAAAATACTTCTCTATCTAATATGACATAATTTTTTATATTTTATTATTTACATGGGTTATGATCCAATAATAATATTTATATTATTTATTTAATGGTTAATGTTTTTATGGAATGATCTTTAGACACATATTTCTCTTACACGGGTTATATACTTTTGAAACCCACTTCTCTAAACAATTTTTCATTGATGAAATGATTATGAAACCTGTTCATTTTCCATAGTTTATGATATGATGAAATGATTATGAGACCCATTTCACTTCAGGGGTTATGATATGATGTTTATGAAACCCTTCTCTCTTTGTGGGTTAAGATGTGATGAATTTTTTATCATCTTGTGGAACAATTATGTATGATTCTATTATAAGACAGGTGGGACCAATATCTCTATCCAATGAATTGGGTAATGTTTTATATTTCATCACATAGTGATGGAAAAAAATCGATGGGATTGATCCATAGTGGAAAACTGGTCTGTCTGAATCCATAATAGGAAATAGGTGTGTCTTGATCAACAATGGGAAAAAGGTGTGACCTGATTCAAAATGGGAAATAGGTTTGTTGTGATCAAAAATAGGAAACAAGGTTCTCTTAATCCACAATGTGAAATATGTGTGTCTAAATATGCTACATTTATAGTCTTGGGTGTGAACCATGCCTACAATGATGTTACGAGTAATCCTAATTACATGTTCAAAATGTTATGTGTGGACCTAGTTTATTGCCCCTATGTTTACATCAAGGCCTAATTTCATGTCCTTAGCATAATGAGTGAACCAATTTTTACTTATACAAGTTCATAGTGTTATATGTGGATATATATAACTCAAATCATTGTCTTCTTCTAATGATATGATCAGAAGGTTCATATTCATTATTATCTTATGATTTATTTCATTTAAACATCTAATATATACTCCATGACACTAGATTATGATATTTGATATAAAGGGTAATATATTGTTATTTTATGATCCTCTTATTATACCCTTATTCTCAATATAATGATTATATATCCTTTTTTTACCCTTACTCAGCATCTATGCTCACCGTTTCATAGTTTTTCTTTACCTAAGTTATAAAGAAATGTTTTTACTAGGAGTAATAAAAGAGAATATATTTATGGGGGACTTTGGAGATCTTTCACAAAGATATAATATTGTGTTCCAAGTTCCCAAAGACAATCAAATTTTAGAGTCTTTGGGAATATATTTTTTTAATGTCTAGAATATTCATTTAGAGAGATATAATGTCCATGTATGTTAATCCTAGGATGTTAAACATGTCTTATTAAGTTTAAGTCCAATCATTCTTGAACGGTGTCATTGATATACCTACACAGGTTACCATGGCATACAATAAATAAAAAACCATCTTTGGGTAGTCTACTTTGAGTTCATAACTTCCATATATGTGACGAACATATAAGAAAGGATATAGAACTTGATTTTAATGATTATAAAGATGGAATGTGAATTTAATAAGAAACACCCAGTGATACCATTGTCTGTACAATAAAGATAGTTTATAAAATAGAAATACTTGAGGGATGAGTAAGAGACCCCCTACTTCAAGAATATAGAACTATCCTTATCCAATATTAGACTTTAGTTTGGCCAGTATCAGAGGAAAACTAAAGAATATATCAATGCTTAAAAAATAGAGCATATGATCCTACATAAAAATTGCACCTTCAAGAGAAATAAGAACAAATAACAAATCCTAAAAATCGAATTACATGTGTGGAAGAATCCTACATGCCTAATGGTAGACTAATAAGACATTAGAGGGAGGATTTCCATCGATTCCTAGGTGAAAGAAGCTTTGAATCTCACAACATGAAGGAGTATGTCCTTTTATCATTGGTATAGTAAATAATAAATATGGGTTTCATTTTCATAAATTTTAATGGAATTTTGGATATTTTACCCAAAAAATACATAGGTCACATGGTTTGGATGCATATTTGGACAAAATTTGTGCCAACCATGTACCTCCCAATTCCTAAGGAGAAAACCTATATGGTTTTTCCACACAGTTTGGAAATTGTGTTCCAACTATGCTATATTCTTCTGTTAAAAGTTACATACCACTTGCACAGGTGTGTGGCCATGGTGCATGTGTTTTTCAAACTGTTTGCCTATCGTTTCCTTATGAAATAAACTCACATTGTATGGAGAGAGCAAGTGGGTTGGGTCACATGGTTTCTACTAACCTTGAAACCATTTTATTCCCTCCACTGGCTAGGGTTTTGAGCACCAAATAATCCTAAGACAACCTTTAAACCTAGGTGACCTCATTAGGCATCCATATTTGGTTCAAGATAAATGATAATACCAAAATTTAAAGGATCCTTACCTCATAGAAAAACTTGGTTTCTAAATTCTTCCCCCCATAATGCAACTCATCCCTAAGTTCACAATCCAATGGAGGAAAAACCTTTTTTGAGAACAGCTCTGGACACTAGGTATGTAAATTGTCCTCCCTCTCCTAGGTCTCATAATTTACATGGTCATGCTACCATATCACATGTACTAAAGGGACAAACCATACATATAGAGACTTAAGGCTCTATTAAATGATTTGTATAGGATACTCCTTAATTAAAGAATCAACAACTTACTCATCATCCTCAAGATCAAAATTATGAGATTCATCAGTGTGATAACGGTGAAGGTTTCAAATGTAGAAGATGTCAGCCATGGCATGATACTAATAAGGTAATGGAAACTAATCATTTATTGGTCAGAATCTATCCAGAATCATAAAAATTACTATATAATGAGGTGATAACATCCTTCTCCTTGATATCCACAAATTCCAAATCTAGGGAGATACCCATAGGGAAAAGTGATCCCTGACCTTGAACTCTTGTAGTCACTAATGTTGATAAACATACAAATTTTTTTTAGACTGATTGTTGAAATACACTTCTAGATCATCTGAACCTGATCTCAACACTCCTAAACAAGATGAGGACATAGTTACACTACCTATCATGCCTCTATTCTGGAACAGAGGTGAATGTTACAACCAATCATACGGGGCCTCATAAGGATCCATCTGAATTGTTTTATGATAGATTTTATTATATGAAAACTAGATGATAGGGATATTATTCTCCCAAGAACTCCTAGAATCAATGATTCATGATCGGAGAATGTTCTTTAAAACTAGTATTGTATGGTCCAATTCTCCATCAGTCTTAGGGTGAAATATTATTCAATGAAGAACTTACGTACACATAGGTATCTATAACCGCATCTTGTACCATGATGTGAAATGAGAAACCCTATATGAAATGATGGTTTAAGGGACCCCATGTAGCCATATGGTCTCACAGACCTATAGTCTGCCCATCTCATAAACTGAAGAATTTTTCCTACATATATAGGAAGTGGAACACCTTTGTTAGTAGATCCACGACTACCACACTGTGTCTCTACATTGAGTTGACCTCAGTAAGGTGACAAAAAAATCCATAGCAGCATCTTCCCATTTCCATTCAAAAATTATTAATGAATATAACAAGATAGTATGCAAATGGTGATCTACCTTTACCTACTGACATGTATAACACCAAGTGATAAAACCTTTTATATTTTGGTTCATCCTAAGACACTAATACTGATGTTTCATATCTTGATACATCTTGGAGATTTATATATGAAATAAACACTAAAAATTATGTGAATCTGGAATCAGTTCCTCTTTCATATATACAGTAACCTTGAAACACACATATATAAATAGGATGACATCTCCATCAATAGGAAATATTGTAGGTGACTCCTCACTAGATATACTCTCCTGGAGAAATAAGATTTCAAGATCTAGAAACAAACTACTCTTTACCATATCCATAAAGGAAGAGGAAATTAATAATTTTTTAAAATAATATTACTCTTAACTCTGGTGAAACCTCTTATATTTCTTGGAATAGAAGGCTATTATTTTATATTCTTCACTGGATTCCTGTACATCCTATACTAGAGTCTTTTAGCTAATCTCATCAACTATTTCATTTCCCTTTCTATATATATAGGCAAGCTCAAAGTCAAAGTACTAAATATATTGCACCCATATTCAAATTATAAGATTCAATTCGGGTTGTGAAATATATATATAAGGATCTTGTGGTCCATATACACCATAAAGATCTCACCCATGAGATAGTGTCTCTAGAAACCTAGGGCATGGAAAACAACTGCTAGATAAAACTAATCCATCAGGTAGTTATTCTTGTGATTTCTCAACTGGAGTTACCCATATGCAATAAATATATCTTCTTACATTATCACTGTAACTAGAAAAATTTCTTATGCATCACAAAAAACTATACAAACTCTTCCAATCTCTAGAAAAATCCAAATTGGTGTGGGGGTAAGCCTTTCTTTCTGCTCCTGAAAGGATTTCTCACACACTTTTGTCCATTGTAACTTCACACCCTCCATGGTAATACTAGTATGAGGTTTAGTAAGGCATGATAATTAATATATCAAAATTCTAATAAAATCCATCCATACCTAAGAAAATTCATATATCTAATAGGTTCATCGGATACTCCTCAGAAACCACATCACTCACCTTCATTGTGTCTATAGATACTGTTAATTCTAAGATGATATTACCCAGTCAGTGACCTTTGTCGATCCAAAATTCTAACTTATACATCTTGGAATATATCTGATTCTCTCTTAGTATAATCAAAAAATTATCAAGATGATTAGCTTGGTCACTATGAGTATAAGAATAAACTAATATATTATCCATAAAAACCATGAAAAATACGTCTATATAGAGATGGAAATCATATTCATCAATTCCATTGAAAGGGTAGGATCATTTGTAAGAAAGAATTTAATAATGTCGTACTCATATAACCCATACTGTCTTTTTAAATCCAAAAATGTTATATATGATCTCCTGACTCGCATCTGATGATAGGTCGATCTCATATCAATCTTCGATAATACCCTAGCTCCTCAAAGCTAGTGAAAGGGAAATTTTCTCTATGTAAATGGATACTAGTTCATAGCCATAATTTAGTTTAAGCTTCATAAATCCATGAAAAAAATGAAGGGTCCCATCTTCCTTGTTGGTGAAAAACATGGGTGAGCCCCAAGAATAAGTAATGGGTCTTAAAAAACCCTTGGCCTCTAAATCCTCCAACTGTCTCTTGAGCTCTTAGAGATCAATAACTGACATCCTATGTGGAGGAATAGATACTAGAGATTATCCTAGAACAATCAAAATCATAAACTCTACCTCTATCATAGGATGTAATCACGAAAAGTGGTTATGAAAGACATCCCTAAAATAATCAACTATGGGAGAAAAATCCATTATAATTATTCCCAACTTCACCATGAAAGGAATAGAAATCTAGGTGGTCACACCACCTAGCCCATGATGCTATGGTCCATCTATACAATCCTATATATTCCACTCACCATTGTGGAGATAACTTCCTCCCTTTGATGTTATAAACAATACCATACAATAATAACAGTGCACATAGGTGTGATATGGAACCAAAAAAATCCATCATGACGATGAAAACAAAGCCCTCCATATTAAGTATGAAAGGTTCCTATAAGAAGGGATAATTTCATACCTCAATGGGGCAGTCCCTGCATTGGCGCATTCCATCTAATCACAATCCCAAAGGTGTGTCGAAGGTCCTTACCCCATTGAAGTAATGAATTTCCATCGTAATAAATTCTATGGTCAATTACGAGATAAAGGAGTGATAGGAACTTTATCGAACAAAGAATATGTAATAGTGGAGGCTACTGGATTTGTACCTATTATTTTTAATAGCTCTCCACTTTGACCCTCAGTTATCTGATTTAAATCATGAAACTAACCTAATATATGACCCGATGCTATAGATGGACTACCCTGAGTATGTCCACTCTTATATCTCTAATAATAAGAAGTATGGCTACCTTAACTATGACCTCCTCCTCATCATGTCCTTCAAGTGATACTCCAACACCCCACCGGATGCAGTACAACTTATCCTACAACTTATGGTGAGCTATTGTGGATCCTCTTGCACTAGAAGTATGTGGAATATTCTGACAAAACCTCTGAAGATGTTCCATATATTCACTAGCACGCCACTCAATAGGGTATCTATCAAACTAAGGCTTCATATTCAACTACTTTCATAAAAAATTCTAGACACCCTAGTACCCTAATAAATAAAGTGGTCCTGACATATCCTAAATAGAATTCATGATCCCTAAAAGATGGTAATTAGAACCTCACATCAAATAATAAGAAAGCGTAAATTAATTTTCCACAAAAACAACAGAATAAAGAGATACAAGTAAGAATATACCAAATAAAACTCTACATGGAGAACTGTACCCGAATTAAAATAGGTATAAACAACCCAAAGTATATCCACAAAGTACTAAAATACAAGATAAAAAACCTAGTATCAATAGACATAACTCTCCAAGCCTAAGGATTAGCAATAAGAACCTCCTCCATGTGGTGGATTACCTTTTCTCAAACTTGGAACAAGATAATATATAAATACTCAGAGGCATACATATGGTGTTAGATAAAATAGCATAAGGGTCTCACCAAGGATTCCATTATATGATTCCACAATTAATTAACCAAATAAATATTTCAATTTTAATTAAATAGGCATAGAAATTAAATACCATATTTAAAATATTATTCTTTACATTTCAATTGGTGGAAATACATTAAAAAAATTCCTTAATAATCATTTTATATAAAACAGTTTATATAAATTCATAAAAAAGATGGAAAATAGTTTACAAAATAATGGAATATATTTCAAATATAAATAATGTTCTACATGGCTTTCTACCAAGAGGTATGATAAATATATGTTATGGAATCCTAGAACCCTCATATGATGATAAAAACAATGTCCACACACAACCCAATAACACTAGAAAAAGAAGACTAAAAAAATTCCACTGAGGTAAATATATTTTAATAAGATTATATTATAGTGGTAATGCATAAATCCACTGCTTGGTGAATCCAGACCTATCATTTTTGTCCCAAATAACTCAATAGAAACATAAGATTTCATGTTCTCTAACAATGATTGACAAGGTGAAATTTATTTTAAAATATTTCAAAATAAAATTAACCCTTTTTATCCATTTCAGCATTCCAATTCCCAATTACAAACCGAAATGGATTTTTAATAGAATAATGACTTTTCCAAGGAGAAAAATACCATGTTTCTATCAAAATAATTTGATCCATTTTTTCTCAAATAAAAATTTTAAATCAATTTCACAATTTAAATTCCATAATTAAATTTCTACAATTTTCCATCAAATTCTAAAAACAAACCCCAGTTCATTGGAATTGTGGGTTTTCCCCAATTTCATGGAAAATTAAATCCAAATCCCCAATTTAAAAAAAAGTAGGTTTTAAAAATATAATTGAAGGAAAATAAATCTAAATCGATCAATTTAGGGTCAAATAAATGGGTCAATTGTAAATGGAACCACCTACCCCAGGGTCCCAGGATCTCAAATCACAAAACCGTAAACAGGAAACTCAAACAAAGAACACTGTAAATGAAGATATGGGAATCAATACTAGTTATAATATCTAAAAAATGGGGAATAGATCCTCTAAATACATGGAGATATATTAACCCCAAGGGAATAGAGAAGGAGAGAGAGCGAGATAAAAAACAGGGATATAAAATATACAAGGAAATGACTGAATGAATATCAACGAGCCTAAATCTACCTTTTAAGGGGGTTTGAGGAGATAAAATTGGTCCTGGAGACTCCTCTCAACACTATAAATAATAAATGGGCGAGTTAGGGTTGAGAAGGGGTAAAAATAGTGGTTTATAATTTTTTTTTGAAATTTAAAATTAATTAAAAGTTGAACACAAAATTTCCTAGGCAAGACTGAATGGTTTTTCAAACCATGCACCCTAGCTGTGAGACCCTGTTAATGGGGTTGCATGGTTTTTCCTTGGTGGTCACATAGATTCTGAAACTCTTCACCAACCTTGAAAACCCACATTGTCTACTTTTAAATGGCTTTCACTAGTAGGGAACATGGTTTTGGAAAACCATGCACTATCCATTCATAGCACAATAGCCCTTAATATTTTCCCAAATTTCAATTAAAGAACCCCTATATGATACTCAACTAAAGAATGATAAAAAAGTGGGGATAATTAGTAACTAAAACTGTAACAATATGTTTCAACATCCCAACCATTTAAACATTATGTCACCAGAAATCCTGTTAAGAGGGTTCCATGTCAAAAGGATTGGGCCACTACACTTTCATCAGTTCCTCCCCCCCTATGTATCATGAGACTCAGAAATATATTTTCATAGCACTCAAACCAAAGTTATTTTACTCCAACAATGTACCATAGTTTAATAATCAATTATTTTCATTGGATTCTCAGTCACAGATAAATAATCCTCTATATCAAGATCACTCCACCAAAAAACATTAGATAGATTAAAAAGATACTTCTATAGTTGTGATACAAGAAAGAAATTATGTATTGATGTAAGGTGTGGTTAAAGTTCCAAATAATAAGCCAAATTCCCCACATAATTAAAAACATAAAAAGTTCCCATAATATGAGGAGAAAGTTTCCATCGAACAAATCTCGGTCCAACCATGGAACTATCACTAATCACTGACCAACACAATAGATATTTACATGTATTGTCATAAAATTCCTCAAAAGGATCCATTATGATCATGGAATGGTAAATATTATTATAGGAAAATTCAACCCGACCAAGATGTTCACCCCAATCCCCACCAAAGTCAAGAACATAAGCCCAAATCATATCCTCAACAATTTCTATATATCATTATATCGGGCCATCTGACTAAAAATGGTATACAATGCTCAAATGGATGAGAGATCCCAGTACCTCTAGAATTACTCTCAAAAAATGATAAGTGAACTTGGTATACCAATCATATACTATAGTAGATGGATCTTTATGAAAATAAACAATCACATTCAAATAGATATTGTCTAACTCTTTAACATCGGTTTTATCATGAATTGGTATAATTTGAACTGATTTAGTCAACATATATATCCCAACCCTTATCATATTATTATATCCTTGGGTATGTGGCAACCCACCAAAAAATTCTCTAGAGATTTTAATCCATCATTCATGTTGGAACTGGATGTTGCTAAAGAAAACCTGAAGGTATCTGGAGCTCTACCTTTACCTAATGGAAAATAATATAATTAGAGACATAATCAGAAATACCTCATTTCATACCTACAAACAAGAATTTACATCGCATGTTATAGAATATATTCAGGTTTATTGGGTGCACTTCCCACTAGGAATTATGGAAATCCCAATCACTTCTTTCCTCATTGATAATAGTAACATATAATGATTCTAATAACATATAATTCCCTCTGGGTAGAATAACCACTCATAAACGGCCTCCCCACCATAAATAGAATATCTAATGATATAGAACTAATCATCATGATATTGTTCCTGAAGTATAATCTTGAGAAGAGAGGATCTCAATGGAACACTGGCCATGAAATCCAAGGCCTCGGATTCATATACCCCAATATGAAAATATGCAAAAAAATCCATCAAGTTCCACTCTTCTAATGATTCCTTCATAGCCTAGTTTGAATGTTTTTTAAGAAAATCAACTCCATTGACATTCCATTTACATTAGGTATAGGTGATGTCATGTTGAATGATTTTAGTAATTCCACCCAACACCTCTAGAGGAGATTCAAATATTTTTTATAAAATATATAACTAAATATCTTATGGTTGGAATAAATAGTGAACCTTTCTATGAAAATTTAATTCTACCAACTCTTAATTTTTTACATCACTGTAATGAGTTCATGTTCATGGGTTTGGTTATTCTTCTTGTGTGGCCTAAATATACAAGAGCTATAAGCATCAACATGATTACCGTCATTAAGAATGAAAAACAAACCCGAACATAATACATCATAGAAGACCACATAGCCCTTCTTGAACTCTATAATATTTAACCCCAGTGAATTACTCAAAAGGCATTTAATCATTGTAAAAATTTTCAGAAATTTTTCATCCTAAAAAAAATTAACTCCTTCTGAGTCAGATAATTTTTCAGTGAAGCCAACATTGAGAAATCATTAATGAATTAGGGACAATACATATCTAAACCCAGGATTCTATGAATCCTGAAAACATTTTCTAGTTATTCCCATGTCATAAAAGATTTCATGTTATTAGGTTAAACTGAAATACCATGTTTTAACACCATGTGTTCTATGAAATTATCTTCCTAAATCCCAAAATAAAATTTCAAAATCTCGGCATATAGTTGGTGATTTCCCAATAATTACATAATTGATCTAAGATGACACACATGATCCTCCTGACACATAGAATAAACATGGATTTCATTCAAAATGACCCCAAACAAATTATCAAGATACTCATGGAAAACCCTATTCAATATATCCTTGAAGATGGTAAGATCATTGGTTTAACAAAATGACATGAGAAGGTACTCACAATGGCCATACCAGCACTAAAATGTGAATTTCATAAGGTTGGATTTTTTTTATTCTCAACTGACGTTAACAATATCAAGGATCAATATTCGAGAACCACTTCACCACTATTAGTTAGTCAAATAGATCATCAATATCTTTCAAAGGATGCTTATTCATTGTCATGAATCTTTAGAGTTTTTTTCAATCAGCACAATGGAACAACAACCCATCTTCTTTCTTCGCAAAGAAAACATACTCCACCCAAGGTGAAAGACTCGGGAAAATAAATCATTTCCCCAAAATATCAATAAATTGAGACTTCAGATCTTTCATTTTTGTTGGTAACATGATGTAAGAATGAATAGATATTGTTTGAGTACTAGTCACAAAATTGATATAAAACTCTACCTCCCATACCAGTGGTAGAACAGGGATGTTACAAGGAACAATGTCAGGAAAAATGATGATAACTGAAGGTAAATTACTACAAAGTGATTCTCACTGTAGATAAAAATAAACAAAAATATTAATTTCCTCGTCTTTTGGTATAAAGTTCCAATTATACTCAACCACGGATCCTATTCTCCTTTGAACATGTGTAACACCACATCAGGTGCATTATTTTAGACCATTCAAAGAATATAATCATTACAGTATTTATTGGAAATGATTCAATCCATCCAAAGTATTACTTCAAGTGGTTTGATGTCAATAACCTAAAAATTCCAAGAAATATCAATATCTAATAATGAGGAAACACAATCCAGACTATGGAAACCCTTCTCTATCATTGTTCAGAAGGTTTTTGTAATATCTGTCACATAAGGTAAAAATATTTATAGTAAGATTAAAAGGATTCACAATATGTGTTGAAATGAACAAATAAGATGTACCAGTATCAAAAAATAATTCACTAAGGACAAATATATAATGAAGGATCCCTTAATAGTTACCAAACTTGTATCTTCATCCTCTGTAGACTCTTTCACTATGTGAAGAATCAGTATTTTGGATGCCTAGGTATGGAACCCCTTTATCTATGAAGCATTTGATTTCACTGAAATTTTAGTTGGTGTTGATGATCTTGTTCCACTACATGGAGTACAATATACATGGAATAACTTATTCCAGTGGCATGATGAACTACATGAGCCACATATTTTGGGTTCCTTAGCACAAATTCATTTCGAGTTCCCAGGTTTTCTATAGTGGTAATAAATAAAAGGGACTATTATATATACATTAGAAGGTCTTGAAAAAAACCTTCGATCAAGAACAGCTGTAAAAATGATTATGTTGCCTCTTACCTCTATAGGAATTCAGAAAACCACCACTAGGAAGAAACTCTTTTCAACCCTAATATTCCAACCAAGTCCATCATGACCATTAACACTCAATCTAGCACATCAATATAAAAAATATGATATATAAAGAAATCATGAGAAACAATATCATATAAAAGTCCCATATCAAACAATTGAGTATTAATATTTTCATTTTTTATAATCTCATGTCTGAATTGCATGGTTTTAGAAAAATGATTTTCATATTCTATCATAGCCATGTCAGCCTAATTGTGTTTAAAGAATATAAAGCCTTATCCCAAACCCTAATATTTAGATATAACTAGTAGGTTAAAATAAATTTGTGTTACTTCCACCATAATCCCTTATGATTCTTCTTCATCACCATCGTGTACCACCATTTTCTAAAATTTACCATAATATTTAAGGTGGCACATTTTACCATGATTACATCAGGAGCCTCTACAAACTCAAATTGAATGTTTAAATCTATAAAAAAATCCTAATCTAGATGAGGATTATTAGAGCCTTAGAATTATAGAGTCTTCTAGTGAAGGAACTCCTAATCATGATTTCATAAAACATCCCTTTTAGGTTCCATAACAATAGCCTGAATAAGAATGTGTGAATTTTCCTATCCTAGGGATTTGATAGAACATATGAAAACCTAATCCATATTGAGGTTTAGAAGAGTATTATATCACTCAGTTTTATTAGAATATTCTTCTAATATCTTGTTCACATGTCTTCTCCAAGGCATGATTCTACAAAACATTAGTAGATAGCATTGAAGATATTAGAATAACACTCAAATAATAAATAACGGAAACTAATCCCAATAGATAGATAAGAAATTTAGATTCCATCTTATCCAGATCATATGAATGGAAAATAATAGAAATAATAATCAAGAAATATTTCCAAAACCACCCCTGGTGACATAAGGCTCATTGTGATAAGATCTGACCAAGCACTCAATCACACCTACCTCCTATGTCCTGATAAGATTATACAATTGTATACTAACATCATCGAAAGATGATAAATCTATACTATAATACCACTTTTTCATGAACTAGTCTGAACACCCTAGTACCATGATAACTGAGTCAGTATTCACATATCCCAAAGGGATTTCTTGATCCCCATGTGATAGTGAAAATAACATAGCATGAAAGAATATGAAAGTGGGAATGAATTTTCCATAAACACAAGGTATACAAGAGCTAAAATTTAGTATGCATAAAAGAAACCTTCAGAGGGAGGAATGTAATAGGAGTCAAGAAAGTATAAAAAACCCAAAGTAAATCCAAAAAGTAATAGAAAGTAGGATAAAAAACAAATTTCCAATGGAAAAAAACTCTCTAATGCAAAGGATCAAAAAAAATAACCACCACCAAGTGTAATATTACCCTTAATTAAAAAGTAAGAAGATAATACACAAATACCTAATGGCACATGTTGGGTGTGAGATAAAATCCTAGTAGGGTCTCACAAAGTATTCCATAATAAGATTACACAATTAATTAACAAAATAAATATATCAATTTTAAATAAATTCGCATAGAATTTCAAAATCATATTCAAAAAAATCATGTTTTACATTTCAAATAATGGTAATACTTTAGAACAAAGGATTAGTAAACATTTTATATAAAATAATTTATATAAATTGATATGTCATTTTAAAAATCATTTACAACACAATGTATTATATTTAATATATAATAAATGAGCATCACAGTCATCTTCTAAGTGATATGATAGTTCCAGGTTACAAGATCCTCACACACTCAAATTCTGATAATGTAAATTTTCACAAACATACCTCTCACACTAGAAAAATAATACTAACCAACATCCCACTAGGTAAAAGATCTTACAATAAGTTTTTTTTAATTTATAATGTTTTTATTCATTGTTAGGGACATTCGAACATTTTGTGATTATCCCAAATAACTAACTAACTACCTTGGTGTGTATGTGCTTTAACAATATTAAATAATGGGAAATTTATTTTAAAACTCTTGAAAATAATATTAATCCATTTCTCTCTATTATAATATGCAAATTTACATTTAAAACCTAAAATAGTTTTCTAAACAAATCATGAAATTTTCTTATATAAGACAACCATGTTTTTCTCAAAAAACATTATCCATTTTCTCAAATAAAAAATTGAAATCAATTTCACAAATAAATTTCACAATTTAGTTTCAAAATTCAAATTCCACAATATAAATTCCACATGTCAATTTACAAAAATTCCCCAGAAAATTCAAGAAACATAGCCTAGTTCATTGGAAATAGAGATTTTTCCCAATTTAATGAGAAATTAAATTCAAATCCCCAATTTATGAAAAATTTGGTTTTCAAAATATAATTTAAAACAATTTAAAATAAATCAATCAATATAGTGTAAAATAAATTGGCCAATCTTAAATGGAACCACCAACATCGAGTTCATGGGATCTCAAATCATAAACATAAAGGGAAACTCAAATAAAGAATGTTGGAAATGAAGAGTTTAGATTCCAACCTATATTTAATATCTAAAACAATGTGATTAAATCTTCCAATAATATAAAGATATATTAAACCCTAGGGTTTATATAAGGATATACTTAGAGATAATGAACGAGGAGAGGAAATAAACTAGGAATGTACTGAATGAAGTTCACCTAGATTTAATACGCCTTTGAAGGGGATTTGAGGATCCAAAATTACTCCTTGAGATCTTTATGAACCCTTAAAATTTAAATAGGGAAACATAGATTCAATTGGGAGTCAAAATGGGGGTACGTTTATTTTTAATGATTTTTTTGAAAAATTAAGATTCTTGGTCATGGTTTCTGTGGTAGGTCCATGCGTGTTATCAAACCATGAACCCTAGCCCTGTGCACCTGATGATGGGGGTTCACTATTTCTCATTGGTGGGTGCATGGTTTTTCAAACCATGCACCAACTTTGGAATCCCCCACTGTCTGGATTTGCTCGGTTTCCACTAGCAAGTGGCATGGTTTGGGAAAACCATACACCAACCATAAACATCTGAAGTGACCTTAAAATTTTTTAAATTGTTACCTGAATAACCCTTACATAAGACCCATTAAAATCATGATAAAAATAGGGATTAAGGATAAAAAAATATTAATATGGAGTTACACATATTTTCCACACTGAAGGAATATAACAGTCTTTCTTGTATGGAAACTATGGCCTCGATTACATTGATGAGAAACCACAATGATATGCTTCCTACTACAGGAAAAATTATTTCCCTACATCGGAACTGAAACTCTATTCCCAATACCTTAAGCTTCTCTCAGGTATCAAACAATGATACTATTTTGATTAATGGTCTCTAAAAAGTTATGTAGGTGTAATGTATAAACCTTTGAGTTTTTTTAATATTTAATGCCTTCCTCGAAATTTCATTCTCTCGGTATCTTATCAACAAATAGAAGTGGTGAAATGCACTGAGACTCAATAAAATGATCTGAATTCTCCAATATATCCATTGAACTTTTCTCCATGGGTATGAACTCACTAAATTAGTCATCTCTAAATTTACGAGGGAAAAAATCATTGTAGAAGGTAGTATGAAAGTCATCCCAGGCCATGCCCTAATGATGAACAACCTGGGTAATCACATCCTACCCACACATGATCGAATAATGTAGCCTATAGTTGGAAAGATTTAACATCCCCTCTATAGGAATATCTAAATTCTTGAAGACAAATATAGTTCCCCCATCCATGAATGAGTATCTTTTGGACCAACATCCCCCAATAATATGGGATGATGATGCTTTTGGAACATACGAGTCAGATTAGACATATTTGGTGAAGGTCATAGAGCACCCTTCGTGGAATACATCATAAATAAGAAACTCTCTTAAAGCTAAGTGTTTATTCCTATTTCCAGAATAAGATATGGTAACTATAGTGGTTCTACTGGAGTAATCATTGGTTTCTCAGGGCCCACCACCTCTGGTGTATGGTCGTCAACACCTTCCATGCACACGAATCAAGAATTTCATGGTTTCATGTCTCTATAAATTCCATGGAAATGCCTCAGATAATGATTTAGAAATATATGTAATCACTATAATATGTTGATCAAAAAAGTAATGGATCACTACCCAAGGTACTACCCCAACTAACAACTTTGAAGGCTAAGGTATTGGTAACTATTTGAAATGTAATTTATAGGGGTTCTAGTATTTGAAGGATCAATTTCACTTTTCATATTCATTTATTGGATTACATTTCGTTTATTTTTTAGAATATACATTTTATGTTTTTATGTGATTATATACATGTATCAAGGTTTGATTAATTGGATTTCCAATCCCAGCTCATAAAGGATCGTAAACATTATAATTGAAAGAGACACCTATTTAATTTCAATTAGTTATCTTACATTTAGTATTATAATTAAAGGGTAATATATGATTTATTTAAAAGGTAACATACCCCTTCTAATTCACAATTTATTATACACCCCATAAATTGAAATTTGTTGACACTCAATCACAGTGAAATCCCAGCGCATATATCCAGAGGTAAATAGATGGCAGTGGTAGAAACTAGTTGTTTAAGGTGACACCATTAACGAACATAAGTAAACACTATTTGGAATGATGAAGAAAATTTAAATACCCAATTATGTTGCGCTATAAAAAATAATAGAAATATAGGAATATATAAAAACCATGGATCACTCAAAAATAATAGGAAACCCAGGGAATGCAAGTAGTAAAATAGACCCTTATGGCGTGGAATATGAATTCTAGGTGCCTATATTGTTGCTTGTAACAATTTTCATTATCATAAGAGGCCAAGATAATTATCCATGGGTCATATAAAATACTATAACTCATGTTCATCACCGTATAATGAAAGTATATCAACTGTAATATTTGAGAAAAGAACAACAATTTTCCATTCACATGCAACAATGTATTTACCCAGAAAATGGGTCAGATAATATTAGAAATGACTCATGACCAAGTTCAAACATGTTTCTAATCTCCTATATATATTAATAAAAAAATAATTCAAAATAATAGAGCATTTATACAACCTTTTGATGTCTTGACCTAGGTTCTACTCAATGGTTTCTCAAGATGGTGGGCCATATAGCCCCAAGTGAGACTACCCATATGCCAGAGGCTACCAAATGTCATCGATGGCATAGGGTGTATTAATGGGGGGTTATATTCCCTCATATCATAGTGAATAAATTTAATGAATTTAATATAACAAATGAATAATAATATCATAATCATAGTAATGAATATACTAAACTTTCATTAGAAGTAGAGATAAACAACCATCCATAATAATCAACTTAAAATATGAAGAGTAGAGTTTAAAAAACATGATGATATAATGTCATGTGTCTATAAATATAGAAAATAGGTATTCAAGGAGTTAAGAAATATAGTATAATAATTTTATCATAAAATAAAAAAGACCAAATACTATCCAAGAATCTGGAACACTGGCCTATTCATCAGCTTCCATGATCCATCCTAAAAAAACAATCATGTCAGGTGTCCAATGTTGGACACTTTACCTTTCAAACAAATACATATATGTAATTGTATCGGTTACAATTGAACTCTTAGATAAGATTTCAGATAAATCTATGTAGGCCACCACCAACAATGTCTTTACAATCCATTTTCTTAATTAAAAATAAGATGTGTGAAAGTATATTTAGATGTAATGAAATCCCAAAATAATAACTCATTCCAACTTTAGCCTTAGTTGGAAATTTCTCTAAACATGTAACCAGTTTATTAATTCCTTTATGTACAATTTATATAGATAATTTTCAAGATGTGTAAACACTACTGGAAATATATAGTAATAATAATGAAATAGGATCCTACGTATAACCAAGTCATCCCTGACCTCAGGGGTTGGCCAACTCATAATAGCAACTTATAAAGTCTAGATGTAATGATTCTGAGTTTAATCCATGGGGTATCACCCAAGGTATTCAACTGTAAATGATTCTAACCTATTCTAAGGATATCTTTCAAATAATAATAGGCTAAGGATGAGTGGGAGAAATATGGTGAATCAATGGAGCCATGTCTCAGAAGACATCAAGATGGATCCACAAAGTGTATGCAAAGAATCTTAATATTTGGAAGATGTTGGAGGGGATCCTATGGTGTCATATTGAGCATACTCTAGTAGAAAAGGATCATGATCCATGTTGGGAACTGCCTCCTGAAACTGGAATGGTTTCCTCTAATTTCCCAAGGCATTTCCTTAGGAATCCAAGGATGGATAAAGTCCGACAACACCAATAATGATAAAATGTACCGTATGTAATAGGCCCCTTATAAATATTTTATTATTTAAGTTATTCCATGTAATTATCATTTTTATTAATATTTTATTATGTCTATTTCACTTCCTTTCATACTATGTGATAATAAATAATAGGATATGCAACCATTTATTATTTTAAATACATATTTAGTTATTAGGTTCATTCCATTACTTTTCATTAAACAAGAAACGGTGGGATAAGGAAATGAAAACAATTTATTTACTAATAGTCATTTAGTTGGTTCATCTAATTTAATTTTATTAAACATAACAGGGTAAATGGGAACCTAAAACCAATTTAATTTATATAAGTAAATTCCATGTGATACCTATTATATAATTTTCATTTATTAATTAATTAATTAATATATAACACTTACCCTGTAATGGACAATTAAAATCATACCCAAATGGCTCTACAAATATAACCTAAAGGGATACCAACGAATTGAATAATGAAAAACCCTTCACAACTAGAAAACTGGGTTATAAGCACGAAACTATAGACATGGTTTTCAGGGATATATGGTTAGAGGTAGTTTTTATAATGTCATAGAAAAATTTTTCTTAGAACATTGGTTAATGGTTTTTTTCCAAAGTCTATAGAAGATATTTTCATAAAACCATGGCTATATCCATCATCTATAACCATTGCTTTCCTAAAACATGGTTAGAGGTTGTTTTTTTAATGACTATAACCATGGTTACCATAAATTCATGGCTATAACCTTCAAATGTATCCACATTTTAGAAAAAATGTGGCTATAGGTTTCTCGTGTATGTATAGAGGGGAACATTCGTGTGAGAATTTGGTGGGAAGACCTATTTCCACAAGTCTTGTTCACATTTCCATGGTTTTTAAACATATTAATAACAATATATATACTATAATTTAGTTATTGCTTAGTGGTAAGGTTCTTGGTTACCCGTAGAAAGGGTATAGAGAATCAATTGTGTTGGAAGTAATTTTTTTACAACGATATGCACAATTTAATGGGTTATATCCATGGTGGACAACCAGGACAGATTCCTTCCATGATAATAGCCTATAAGAACCATATCTATATCTTTTTTATATAAATTCCAATAAGATCCACACCCTATTAAAACCATGGCTATATCTCATAGCCATTGTTTTGACCCCTATAGACACAGTTTTGGAACATGGTTATAGGAAAAGTATCATTTTTTTCTACTTTCTGTGGTCACCATTGAGATCATAACCTCTAATGATGTGACAAAAATATAAGTAAAATCTCTATAACACAATTTCAATTATTGTAAGCATGAAATTTGAATTTAATAAGCAATTCATGATGATATCAGTGTGCTCAAAATTATGAAAGTTAATAAAATTAAAAGACATAAGGGATAAGACATAGACAACCAACTTCAATCATTTATCAGACTTCTCATCAGTTATCCACCTTTATTTTATCCTCGATCATAATTATACTGAAGAATATATCAACTTTAAAAAATAGGTCATATGAGCCTATAAAATTTTAGTGTCATTGAGAGAAATAATAATTATGAACTGATCCTAAGGATTAAACATCATACATATATAAATCCAATGAGACCAACGAATATGGAGTAGGATATAGAATGTAGGATTTCAATAAATACCTTAGTGGAGTAATCTTTAAAGCTCTCAATGTGAAGGAGGAGGGCCTTCTGTCACTGGTGGAGTAATAAGAAAAAAGGTTTTGAGTTATAATAATTATAATAAAATTATTGTAATTTTACATAAAAACTAGGGGGTCATATGGTTTGTTGAAATGATTATCTATACCATGTGCCGACCATGCACCTACCACTACCTAAGGAGATACCACACACTGTTTTAAGAACCCAGATTCAACCATGCAATATGAATCTATTAAAAGTTGCATACCACACGCACATGTGTCTATCCTTTGGCAGATTGATTGGGAAAAATGTGCACCCTTCATTACCCTATAAAATTCCCCACATGGTAAGGAGAAACTATATGATTTGGTTTTATGGTTTCTACTAATCATGAATCCCAGTTCATACTTCTATTAGTTAGGTTTCTAAGACAGAAACAAGCCCCAGACACACTCTAAAATCATCATGGCCTCATTAGGCATCAATGATAGGTACAAGATAAATAATTTGATAGAAATTTGAATGATTTGTACCACATAGAAAAAATAGGTTCTTATATCTACTGGAATGATCTATCTTGACTTTTATTTGGCCAACATGGAACATTTTTTTATACCAATTTAATATAACCCTAGAACTTCATATTACATTATCATTATTATTTTTAAAATATATAAAAAATCAAATTTCATATTTAAAAAATATATTTACAAAAATATTTAAATAAATATATTATTTTAAAACTATTAAAAGTTACTAAAATTCTAATTTCCTCATATTTAATATTCAAAATCATTAAATCCTTAAAAAATCAATTTTAAAATTTTTTAAAAATAAAATGAATGATTTTATAAATATTTTAAACTAATTCATTTCCAATTAAAAAAATTTCTTAACAGTTATATCCCTTGAAATATACATATCCTATATCATTACATACCCCCTTAAGAAACAACATTTCATTATCACTAAATCTATGTATTCATGTCTTCGTACTCCTCTTGATGGTTCTTATTATTTTGCTTTTCTATGTTAATAAAAACATCTTATTTGGTGGAATCCCACTCATGGATTACCATAACAATGCAGACTGTGAATTTTGGTGATAAGATGTTCACTTTCTATTATCCCCATTTATTTCAAAAGATTATAGCATATTTAATATTATTAGCCACCTAATTACCAGAATACATCTATATGGTAAAAATATGATCTTGTAACGATATCTAATTTATTATATTTTTTTCAGAAATGTTTACTAGTTATTTCTTTATTTCTAGAAAAAATTATTTAAAGTATAAAAATTTATTAATGTTTTAGGTTGGTAAAATTTAAATCTCTCAATTATGTTATAAATAAGTGAAATGTAAATCACATTTTTGATTCCCTGGTCTTGAATTTAATCAACCATAAAAAATATCATTACTAATTTCACCGATCAATTTAGTTATATTTAAGTATTTTCGTGAAATAAATAATTCCTTTAAAAATTATCTTAATGTTACCATTGAGATCACTCATAAAGAGTAAGAGTTTAAGAATTTCAGGTATACCTTAAGATATTTAAAAAATATTCAATTTATTTCATCGTAAATTAATTTTTTTTTGAATTATATTGATGAAAACACCAATGAATTGTTTGAAAATTACTACTAATATATAATTAAAAATCATCTCTTTGAACAAGATAATTATAAAATATTATTATATATTTTTCCTCAAAATCATCAAAAATCATCCATAATATTCCCAATAAAATAATACAATTTAATATTTGATACATATATGATACATAGAAGCCTTCATTTTTCATATGTTTTATAAAATAATTGGTTGTTTATATATTTCTTTATAAAGCGAAGAATTAAAAATACCAGGGCTATATTCCATTTTGTATATAGTGATAAATTTTAGAGTGAATGATTTTATAAAAGGATAACCATAATCCCTGATAACATTGGCAAATGATTGATATATTAGAGACCTCATAAAGTTTTTTTCATGTTGTCTATATATTTAAAAAAATTCCAAGTTTACCTAAGCATGAATGTGGAAATAAATTTTCAAAAATATCATCTAGAAGAGAATGAAGTGTTGTTTGTGATTTTCCATATTCCATATTGGGACTGATCGATAATATATCAATTCTATGAAACAAAAAAAATTATTTAATGGAATTATTTTCTCATAATCCAAAACAGACATTAACAAAAAACTCAATAATCTTATTGTTATCTAAACCTTTCATATGATACTGAGTTTTCTATCCAAAGACACAAAATCCAAAATCTGGTGTTAAAATTATGATTTATTTTTGTTATAAAGAAAATTAACACACAATATATAGATAGTGGACTGATTGGGTCTTGTGATTTTTAGGATTATGAAAACCTTATTAAAAATAGAGTCATACAAAATTCTATAATGAACTCTTTGACTTCACTTGATCTAGACACATATTTAAGACCATTCAATGTTGATCTTCGACTCAACACTATACCAGTGAAAATAATTTTAGAACATAGCGTGACCGCAAAATTTTATAGTAATCTGTTTCCAAAAAAAGATGAAATCCTATTCATTTTTAAAATATATTAAAAAAATCCCAAAAATTTCAATTTATATCACATTTAAAACACATATTCATCATGAACAATGATTTTGGGGTCTCAAAACCCATAAATTAAATTCATTTATAACATTATATGACATATAATTTGGAAACCATAATAACCATTGAAAACATAAAATTTATTTAATTAAATATAATTCTCATTTGAACATCAAAACATTACATTAGAAAATAATTTTTTATAGAATACAATTATAAATAGAAACATTAATAAAACAATGTATCCAATAATGGTTTTATGGTCTAACATTTTTTAGTAAAATGTTATCTTTTAGGTCATTGGTTTACTCCCATTTCCTCATCATTTTTTTAATAACCTTGTGCCATTTTTTATATAATTTTTTTAAAGTGTTACTTTCTATTTCTAAATCAATTTTAAACATTTGAAAAACATATATATGTAATTTTTTTATAGTGTAAAATATTTACATAAATATTTGGAATTAACTAAATTTATCTTTATATATTGAGAATTCGTGAATTCATAAATATTAGATACAATCTAAACATTCAATGGAATCACTTTTAAATATTTTTAAGAAATAAAAAAATTTAATTTCATAATACATATATAATGTTAATGATATTACATTACATTTCTATATATATAATCATGAATGATATTTATCGAAATAAAATAACATTTTATAAAAAAAGTTATAAATTTTATAACTATAAAATTATCCTTGAATTTATAAATAAATATTCAATATTAAGAACTTATATAGTTTGAAATTATAATCTCCTTAGAATAAGTTAATAAATGTCATTAAAAATATACTCATTAGAAAAAAGAGATTAATAATTACATATATAACCTAGAAAATGGTTTTGGTTAAAAATATTTACAAGTTTAATTAATCATTTTCCATTATATTGGTATTTTTGAATCCAGATATAACAGTTTCTTAAAAATAAATTTCCCTATATATAAAACATCTAAGACAGTACTAGAATCACTTAAAGTGATTATTAATGTCTTGATGGAACTAATAATGGTAAAGGAGAAAACATAGGTTATTTGAGTTTATTTTTTAATGGAGTAAAAAATGACCCCTTTACATATAATTTTTAATCAGTAATTTATTTTTTTAAACTCTATATTGCATTAGAAAATTTCCTACAACCTGATTTCCCTTAGCAGAAAATGTAGAATTTCATTTTCAAATAAACTAAATATTTATCTATTATTTTTATCTACATTATCTCTAATAAAGAGGAGGATTTTATTTTTCTTTTATAAGTATAAAATAGTGGATACTAAATGTATTTCACAATCTGCATAAGATTCAGATTCTTAAAGAAAACATGGTTTAATAAGGATAGGATATAAATAAAAAATCATCTGAAAGGATTTAAATATAAATTATATATATATATTGTAATGCCTCGACCCAGGTTACCCAGATTTGGTGCATTATTACATAACATTTTTCCTGATTACAAGAAAATCATGTCCTGAAAGATCGATTAGTTTAGTATTATTGGATACAAGATTTATACATAAGTTCAACTTTACAACATGAAATGAAATACATCATTAATTTATTCCATTAGAATCGTCCAAGACTCCTAGATTATGCATTCAAGTCACTTATAACTAAAATCTTTATATCCTAGGAAAATGAAACATAAGAAATGGGTGACCTCAAATACTCAGTAAGGGTAAGAAATATAGCGTAAGATAACATAAATATTAAGCATGGTGAATAATTGAAACCACTTCCCTTTACCATTAATAAACATGAATACTTTTATAGAGGGAATATGAGTTGAGTAAATAATGCCATAATAAAACATAATAATGGGTATTCTACTAGTAGAATTACCACATGAACCATCAATATTATTTTCATAATGAGGGAATGTATAATGTCGGACATTCTAAAACATTTTTTGAAGGCCTCATCCAAGAATTCTATAAATGATGAAGGCCTCGGCGAAAACCACATATCAAATTGGGAAAGTCCTCGTCCAATTCCACATATAGTTGTCTCATGAGACCTACTGATGCATCGAGGAGCTATAGCGGGCTCCACCCATCACTTACTATGTCTAATACATTCCTCATATGAAATGTATGACATATAACATAATCATTCGTATTAAAACTAGCTTACGAAATGTCAATAATTTAACCATAAACCATGAATGGTATAAAAATAGCACATCCATAGTAAAACATATCCCAAAACCTGGAATACAATATGGAAGTTTTTTATAATAATAAATCATCGTTAAATAAACTTAAAATCCATCCAATGATGTTGATATAGATGAAATCAAAACCTTTTTTAGAGAAATATCTCTTTCTATTTTGAAATCATTTAAGAGTCACATAATTATAAAGAAAAAATTTATTTTGAAAATATTCTTATAATCTTGAAAGGGATGCTTCAACTATGTTATAACGGTGTAAAATACCCACACCCACCATATAAGTTACAAAACATTCGTAAATTAATTTTGTCGAAAATGTCATAAAGTACCTTGTTTGGAAAACGACGGAAAGGTTCCTTTCAAAACATATAAGGTCAAAAAAGGGTATAAATGGATTTAACCCATTGTCTAGTAAATAGTAAAAATGTCTTTAAATAATATTTTTGAGATACATGGATGTGGATGATAATGAGGTCCCAATAGATAATTACATATAAACAACCTCAGATAATAAAGAGATTGTGAAATTAACCCTTACCTTGTACTATTCCAAAGTCGAGGTTTGGTTAACCTCCTTTATAATGGTGATATAATTTTTATTAAATTATACAATAATCATATACCTTAATATGATATCACATATGATCTTATAATATTCTTTTGTTAATAATGTCTAAGTATTATCGTCATTTCGGGTGTTAACTGATTCGTTTTCCTTTATATGATTTGTTACGTAAGTAATATTTTTTAGGGATAGGATGTATCTTATTCATATTAAAAATTATATTAAGTATTTAGACATTATTTTTAATCATATAAGGAAAATTAGTCTTGAAAAGATATGATGGGGAACGAATCTCATTGCATTTGTGGAGACGGTAATCCGTACGTACGCACGAGCGACAATGTCATTCTTTTGATATTAAAATAATATATAATTGGATGGTATATCATATATACAGAATCATTATCATGTTATATTTATTATTTACATCAATTACACTTCATTATTACACCCTTCCACATAATAATGTATTGAATAACAATTACACCACGACGTGGAGACGGTAAGTCGTGCGTACGCACGTATGGTGACATGTCATTAAAATAATGGATAAAATAATGAATATGGTTGTTAAATTTTTATAATAACATCACAGTATATAGAATATACTAGAGTTATTACTTTATAATGGAAACAACAAAGAAAGAGTAAGTGGAAGAAGAAATGAACTTGAAAGAGTTGATGAAATATTTACCTCTTCTTCAGATTCTTCCATTTGGTTTAACCAAACTGGCTCTTTAAGTTAGCCTTCTGACTAAATTGAGGCTTTATAGGATTAAAGGAGGATATTTGAGAGGTTATTTGGGCAGGGTTTGGCCGATCCAAATGGCTTTGAATGTGTGAATTGGAGAGAAGGTGGAGTTCCCTTTTATAAGAGGGGTGATGGGCACCTTAGGAAAAGCTAGAAATATTATTTTAAAAAAATAATTTTCGGTTTCTAATGGCTCTAAAATGGATTATTTAAAGGATAAGGTGGGTATGGGTCGAAAACCACTCAACATATAGGGTTTATATAGGTTTGGTTCACTATATTAACTTTATATTTTATATTTAACTCTTAGTTAATTAGTTTGACATTTACCATTTCTCTTTGTATTTTTATATTATATTGTTAATAAACATACTATATACTTCCAAGAGAACCCAAAGTGGTTAATTAATGATACACCTATCATTATATAATTCTTTTGGTCGAACCTTATATTTTTAGGAATATAATATCAATTAATAATATAATATTTTTTTAAAAAAAACTCTTTTATGTCAATTTTGACACTATTTGGTATTTTGTTTCTTCTAAATTCATAATAGGATTATTACTTCGAATATAATTCATCTAACAAACCCTAATATGTCATATTAATCTATAAAATTAGTGTAATTCATAAAAAGTATCAAATTTAATTTTTGTGGATATTTATAATGTCTATTATTTTAATCATTCATAAATTAGATATTTACTATATCATCAATGTGTCATAAATAAATTAAATTATTTAATGTATAAAAAATATAAATAAAATAAAATTCTGTAAGAAATATTTTTGTATTTCTAATTAATATTTATAGTCTAATTTATCTTATGTATAACCCTATATTAAAAATGTTTTAGTTATTATACATTGATTTTAACTCTTTTAACTCTTCTTTGAATTAAATAATAATAAATGTCCTAATCTAATCTAAGTGGACTATAGAGGTACATATTTTATTCCTAAGGTTGTTTTTTGTATAATTATACTTATCTAATAGAATTAGGACATGTGTTAGGGTAATGATAATATCATTTTTACCCTTAATTACCCTATTTTCTTTTAACCGTGGTAAATAATGGTAAAAAGTTACTATTCACCTAAAATTATTTTCATCTTATTGAACCACATTTTACTAACTAATATGAATCGGGTCTCTCAGATTATTTAAATTCAACTCAAAGAAGCGGTAAAATTATGTTTTATGTAAATTTGAAAATGCTACTAGGAGGTGGGTAAAAGACGGTAATCAGTTCAATAAAATATATATATATATAAAATTATTGTAAACTGGCTCCAATGAATTACATTAAACTTATATTGGTATTATGTATCTATTTTGACATAAAATTAATTTAAATAAAATAAACAATTAATTAAATAAAAATTCACTTTTAATCTATAACTCATTGTTTTTCAATATTCATCAAAAATTGAATGTTTTCAAAAAAATACCAAAAATTCATCCTAAGCTAATTTTGAAATTCCAAATCCAAAAATGAAGTGCATTTTTGCATGATAACATTTATAAAATTTCAAAAAATGTGTATTACTATTCCTAAAGGCTAGTTTGATTGGTTGTGGTGTGTTAGAACTCGAAGATTCATACAACACAAGTTATTGTATTATTCAAAGAGAAGCGTATCGTGGAAGCTTGGGGTGTTACATTCTCCCCTCCTTTAAATAATTTCGTCCTCAAAATTTCTAGTGCATTACTGCATAAAAAGACTCGGATGGTTCTACATCATAACTTCCTCTGGTTTCCATGATGCCTCTTCCATCTTATGGTTTCTCGATAGAAATTATATCAGACGAGTCGTCAAGTTTCTCAGCACTTGTTCTCTTGTATCAAGAACCTTGACAGGATTTTCACAATAAGGCAGATTGGGATCCATCTCTAATTCCTCATAGGTGAGTACATGCGTTAGGTCAGACATGTATTTTCTCAACAGTGATACGTGGAACACATCGTCAACATTGGATAGACATGGACGCATTTCCAACCAATAAGCTACAGTCCCAATTCGTTCTAGAATTTTGAAAGGACCGATTTACCTAGGACTTTATTTTCAATTTTTACCAAAACGTATAATACCCTTCCATGGAGATACCATCAAGAAAACATGATCTCCTACCTAAAATTCCAAATCCTTCCTTCAGTTATCGGTATAGCTCTTCTACCTACTTTGAGCTGCTTTGATGTGGGTTTGGATTACCTTCACCTTTTCCATTGTTTCCTCCACAAGTTCTGGGCCTACGAGTTCTCTTTCACCAACATCATCCCAACAGTTTGGTGTGCGACATCTCTTTCTGTATAACACTTCATATGGTGCTATCTGAATACTTGAATGGAATCTATTGTTATAGTAAAATTCTACCAGAGGTAAATATTGATCCCACATACCTTGAAAGTAATATGAGCATGAGCTCAACATGTCTTCTAAGGTTTGAATAGTCCGTTCTGATTGTCCATCAGTTTTGGGGTGGTAGTTAGTGCTCAAATGAAGCTCAGTATCCCGGGATTTCTGAGGACCTTTCCAGAATCATCATGTAAAATGGGGAACATGTTCAGTAACAATTGATAGTTGTACTCCATGAATTCTTACACCTTCATTAATATATAGTCTTCCTAATGATTCAAGAGGTAAATCTTTTCTTATAGAAAGAAAATGTGTTGACTTGGTAAGACAATCAACAATGACCCATATTGCATCGTTCCTTCTAGGAGTCTTTGGTAGTCCCATGACAAATTCCATCATAATATTATCCAATTTCCACTCAGGTATGGGAAGAGGTTACGAGACTCCTCTAGGAAGTTTCATTCCATCTTTCACTTGTTGACAAACCATGCATCTTGACACAAAACAAGAAATATCCCTCTTTATGTTTTCCCACCAAAAATGTTCCTTCAAATCTCAATACATTTTGGTGCTCCAAGGGTGTATAGATAAATTGGTGTTATGAGCATCATCCAACAATTCTCTTTTTAGATCATGTATATCAGGAACACAAATTCTCTTCCCAAATTTAAAAATTCCATCCTCATACACAAAGTCACTCAATCTCCCATTATTCAAAGCTTTAATATTCTTTCGAAACTATTCATCATTGGTTTGAGAACTCTTTATCCTTTCTAGTAATGATGGTTTGGCAACCATTTGAAAACAAATTAGATGTTTCACCTTCCATGGTGATTCCCACATCCATGTTTACTAGATCCATGTATATAGGATCCTTTTAAACTCTCATATTGTTCAAAACTCCATGATCATATCTTCTCAAAGCATCGGGGACCTTATTTTCCTTCCCCATGTGGTAGTGTATCGTGCAATCATAATCCTTGAGTAGTTCAAGCCATCTCCTTTCCCTCATGTTGAGTTATTTCTGTGAGATAAAATACTTCAAACTCTTGTTATCAATATAAATCTCACATTTTCACCATAGAGATAGTGTCTCGAAATATTCAAAGAAACTATTATAGCTACTAACTCAATATAATGAGTAAGATAGTTTTTCTCGTGAATTTTCAGCTGTCATGATGCATAGGAAATAACTCTATCATTCTGCATAAGGACACAACCAAGTCCTTTCTTCGATTAATCACTATAAATAAAAAACCCATCATTCCCCGATGGTAGAGTCAAGATAGGAGAATTGACTAATATTCTATTAAATTCTTCAAAAAATTCTTCACACTCTTTTTTCCAAACAAATTTAACCCCTTTTTGTGTGAGCTTTGTTAATGGGTTAGCCAACCAGGAAAAATTCTGGACGAAACGTCGATAATAACCTGCTAAACTAATAAAACTGCCTACCTCAGTTATACTTGTTGGTGCTGGCCATTCATGGATTGCCTTGGTCTTATCGGGATCAACAGAGATTCCATCCTTTGAGATAATATGGACATGAAAAGAAATATCCTGATGGTAGAATTTACACTTGATAAACTTCCCATAAAATTCATGTCTTCTCAGAGTCTTCAAGATAATGCGCAAGATATTTTTCATGATCTTCGTAGCTTTTAGTGTATACCAAGATATCATCAATAAACACCACTACGAAGTCATCAAGATATTCATTGAAAACTCTATTCATTAGATCCATGAAGATAGAGGGTTCATCAGTCAATACAAAAGGCATTACTGTAAACTCATAATGCTCGTACTTGGTTCGAAATACTGTTTTCAGAATGTCTTCCTTCTTCACACATAACTAATGATATCTAGATCAAAGGTAAATATTTTAATAGTATTGAGCTCTTTGAATTTCGTCGAATAAATCATCAATATGAGTTAGGGGATACTTGTTCTTTATTGTTATAACATTTATATCCCTAAATTCAATGCACAACCTCATAGATCCATCTTTCTTCTTAACAAAAAGGACAGTGGCTCCCCGTGGGGAAACACTAGGGTGAATAAATCCCTTATTACTCAATTCCTCTAGTTGTTTCTTTAGTTACACTAATTTTAAAGTGGCCATTCTATTAGGGGTCTTCGATATGGGCCTTGAACTAGGAATTAAATCAATGGAAAACTCAATTTCTCATTCTGGAGGATGTCTAGGTAAATCCTATGGAAATACATCAACATACTCTTACATAATAGGTACATCCTCTATTTGAACATTATTTTCCTCACCCATAGTTATTTATTTATCTTCCTCCACAATAATTGAATTTAGTTGAGATATTGGGGTGGATTTAAATAAGAATCAGTTGGTGACTATTCTTCTCTAAAGATAAGGTGTTCTTTATCATCATTCTCAAAAATAGTAACCTCCTTCTTCTTATAATAAATTTTTTCATAATGGCCCGAAATCCAATCCATACGAAGGATTATATCAAATTCAATCATTGGTATGATGATGAGATCAGTAGATAAAAAACATTTATATGCCCTAATGAGAACTGATTCACAAAACATTGTAGCAATGATACTTCCCTTAGGAGTTTTTATTGACAAATCCCTTGTTAAATCAAATTGTAAATATAAACTTTTCTTAGAAAATAGGGAAGATATGAAACAATGTGATGATCCCGAATCAAATAAAGCATTGGAAAAACATGATGAAACCATTGAATTACCTGTCCCCACATCTTTTGAGGCTTCAATATCTGTAGTAGTAATTGCATAAGCTTTTCTTTGATACCTTGGCCTTTTTTGAGGTATGTTTCCATGATGCTCAGGACATTATTTTACATAATGTTCTATCTCCCTGAAATTGTTGCATTGAACATTGGTAGCATCTTTATTTCCCTTACAATCACCAGCATGATGGCCTTTCTGTCCACATTTTTAGCATACTCCTTTTCCTTTTAGACAGGCACCAGGGTGATTCCTTCCACAATTATCACAGAGAGGAAATTTAATTCTTCCCATCTTCCATGTTTCCTTATTTCCTTTCCTAGAGTGTTTAGCATATCTCTTCTTCTCTTTCTTTTCTTTAAAGTCATAAGACTTAGAGAATTCCTTTTCTGTATTGATAGCATATGAGACAAAATATTTGTATGATGAGAAGGATTGTGATACTAATTCTCGACGGAGAAATGGTTTTAGCCTGTAAAATTAACGGTCAATATTACATCTTGAGTTACATATATAATTTACAGCATGCCTCGCTAACATTTTAAAGTTAGCTTCATACTTTGCGACATTCTCATCCACATTTTTCCTCAGACTCAGAAATTGTCTTTCCATATCCGCTCAATGGTCATGAGGAAAGTATTTTTCTAAAAAAAATTCTTTAAACTCCCTCCATTCCATATTTTATACTTTATAATCTTCCTTTATGTTTTGAATCAATGACCACCATTGATTAGCATCTCCAGTGAGGCGGTAAACTGTCATGACAACTTTTTCCCTTTTGCTACTCCCCATGGTGTGGAATATTTTCTATAAATAATTTATCCATTGCTCATATACTAGTGGATTTGTACCCCCATTTAATGTTGGTGGTTTTTTCCTCATGAAGCGATCTAATAGTGACCATCCACGCTGTGGATCGGGGTGCTCCATAAAGGTAAGCTTATTATTCATAACCTGAGTGATTTGTCCCAGTATGGTGATAAGTTGATCAGCACCAGTTGTATCACCAGCTCCACTATAATTATCTTGAGCAGGAGGGAAATCCCAACATGGAGTTCATGCATTGATACAGTTTCCATTCCTTCCACTATGATCCATTTTTAAACAATGGCATAAACTAGATTAGTTTAGGAATCGTAATACATAAATCCAAACATATAAAACACTTAACATAAATTGAACAGTTTATCGATATAATCCACAATTATAAAAATGTTTTCTTTGAGGAAGTATATACTCATAAAACCGTCATACTGGTTTGTATGGAAAATGAGAATTATCCTATGCATATCCCACGGGAGTGTCGTAACCAAGAGTGCAGCAAGGCCCGTTGCAGTGCACCAGTTCCCGTTCGAGTCTAGCTCAAAGCGGTGTTTTGGGTTTTACCCCTAGGTACATCCGTGCCAGAACTGTCTCTACATGCTCGTATCCAGACAGGGATTTATTGAATGGAAAACTCAAAAAATATCTACATTACCAAAATTCTAGGAAGTTCTTCTATACTAATCCTCAACGTCTATATTAAGGTAACATGATCAAATCAGGGTTTATCTAAATCTAGTTTCCATGGTTTGTACCAAAATTCCTATGACCCAACTGTAATGTCCCAAACCCAGTTACCTAGAGTCGGTGCATTATTACATAACATTGGAATGATCGCAAGGAAATCTTGTCTCGAAAGACCAATCAGTTTAGTATTATTGGAAAGCAGATTAATACATATGTTCAACTTTATAACTTGAAAATAAATACAACACTAATTTATTCCATTAGAAACATCAAATCCTCTTAGATTATGCCGAAAAGTCACTCATAACTAACTTCTTCATATCAAAGGAAAATGAAACATAAGAAAGGGGTGAGCTCAAACGCTCATTAAGGTTAAGCAATATAGAGGAAGATATCATAAATATTAAGCATGTTGAATAATTGAAACCACATGCCTTTACCAATAATAAACATGAATACTTTTATGGAAGGAATATGAGATGGGTAAATAATTCAATAATGAAACATAATCATGGGTATTCTAATAGTCGAATGACCACATGACCATCAATATTATTTTCATAATGAGGTAATGTATAATTCCAAACATTCTAAAACATTTTTTCAAGGCCTCAGACAAGACATCTAAAAATGATTAAGGCCTCGACCAAAACCATATATAAAATTTGGAAAGGCCTCACCCAATTCCACGTCTAGTTGTCTCATGAGACTATCGATGCATCGAGGAGCTATAGCGGGCTCCACCCATCACTTTCTAAGTACAATACATTCCTCATATAAAAAGGTTGAAACATAACATAAAAATTCGTAATAAAACTAGAATACGAAATGTCAATACTTTAACCATAAAACATGAATGGTATAAAAATAGCACATCTATATTCAGACATATCACAAAACCATTAATACAATATAGATGTTTTTCATCATAATAAGTCAACTTCAAATAAACTTAAAATCCATCAAAGGATGTTGACATAGATGAAATCAAAACCTTTTTTAGAGAAATATCACTTCCTATTTTGAGATAATTTAAGTGTCACAGAATTATAAAGAAAACATTTATTTTGAAAATATTCATATAAGCTTGTAAGGGAATCTTCGACGATGTTATAACGGCGTAAAATAGCTGCACCCACCGTATAAGTTAAAAAAAACTTTCTTACCTTAATTTTGTCGAAAAGGCCCTAAAGTACCTTGTTTGGAAAATGACGGAAAGATTCCCTTCAAATCATATAAGGTTAAATAACGGTATAAATGGCTTACCCCATTATCTAGTAAATAGTAAAGATGTTTTGAAATACATTTTTATGAAACATGGATGTGGATGATAAAGAGGTCCCAGTAGATAATTACTTATAAACAACCTCGGATAATAAAGAGATTGTGAAATTAACCCTTACCTTGTAATTTTCCTTGGTCAAGGGTAGGTTAACCTCCTGTATAATGGTGAAATAATTGTTATTAAATTATTCAAGAATCATATACATTAATATTACATCATATATGATATTTTAGTATTTCTTTATTAATAATATCATAGTATTATCCTCATTTCAGGTGTTAACTAATTCGTTTTCCTTTATTTGATTTGTTACGTAAGTAATGTCTATTATGGATAGGATGTATATTATTCATATTCAGAATGATATTATGTCTTTAAACATTATTTTTAATCATCTAAGGAAAATTAGTCTTGAATAGATACGAGGGGGAATGAATCTCATCGCGTCCGTGGAGACGATAATCCATACGTATACACGAGCAATAATATCATTATTTTGATATTAAAATAATATATAATTGGATGGTATATCATATATACATTATAATTATCATGTTATATTTATTATTTACATCTCTTTCACGTAATTATTATAACCATCCAAATAATAATGTATTGAATAACAATTACACCACAACGTGGAGACGATAAGTCTTACGTACGCACGTATGGTGACATGCCATTCAAAGGATAGATAGAATAATGAATATGTTTGTACCATATTTATAATAACATCACAGTATCTAGAAGATACTGGATTTATTATTTTAGAATGGAAACAACAATGAAAGAGGAAGTGGAAGAGAAAAGAACTTGAAAGAGGTGATGAAATATTTACCTCTTCTTCGGGTTCTACTTTTTGATTTGATCAAAATGGGATCCTTAAGTTGGATTTATGACAAAAATAAGTCTTCTATGATAATGGGAGGATATTTTAGAGGTTATCTAGGAAGGGTTTGGATTATCCAAATCGCTTTGAATATGTGAATTTGAGAGAAGGGGTAGTTCCCTTTTATAAGATGGGTGAGGGGCACCTTAGGAAAAGCTAGATATTTTATTTTATAATAAAATCATTTTCGGTCTCTAGTGGCTCCAAAATGGATTATTAAAAATATATGGTTGTTATGGGTATAAAAATACTAAACCAATAGGTTTTAGATAGGTTTGGGTCACTATATTAACTTTATCTTTTAGAAATAACTCTTAGTTAAATAGGTTGACATTTACCATGTCTCTTTGTATTTTTATATTATATGGTTAATAAACTCACCATATACTTCCAATAAAACCCCAAGTGGTTCATTATTGATACACCTATAATTATATAAGTATTTTGGCAAACACTTATATTTTTATGAATAGAATATCAATTAATAATATAATATTTGTTTTAAAATCTATTTTATGTCAATTTTGACAATATTTGGTATTTTGTTTTTTCTTAATTCATAACCACATTATTACTTTGAAAACAATTCATATAACCAACAATAATATGACATATTAACTTAGAAAATTACTGGAATTCATAAAAATTCTAAAATTACTTTTATTTGGATATTTATAATGTCAATTATTTTAATCTTTCATTAATTAGGTAATTGATGTATCATCATTGTGTCATAAATAAATTAAATTATTTAACTTCTAAAAAAAATACCATTATGTATTAAATCTTGATATATTTCTAATTAATAACTATAGTCTAATTTATCTTATGTGTAACCCTATATTAAAAATGTTTTAGTTATTAAACGTTGATTTTAACTCTTTTAACTCTTATTTGAATTAAATAATAATAAATGTTCTAATCTAATCCAAGTGGACCAAAGTGGTTAATATTTTAGTCTTAAGTTTGTTTTTGGTCGATTTATAGTTATCCAATAGAATTAGGACATGTTTTAGGGTAATAATAATATCATTTTTACCCTTAATTACCCTATTTACTTTTAATCGTGGTAAACAAAAGTAAAACGTTACTATTCAGAAAATATTATTTTCATCTTATTGAACCACATTTTACTTACTGATATCAGCTGTGTCTCTCTAATTTTTGAAATTAAACTCATAGATGTGGTAATATTAAGATTTATGTAAATTATAAAATGCTCCTTGGAGTTTGGTAAAAGATAGTAAAAAGTTCAATAAAGTTTTTATATATCTAAAATTATTATAAACTGACTCCAATGAAATACATTGAAATTATATTGGTATTATGTATCTATTTTGACCAAAAATAAATTTAAATAAAATAAATAATTATTTTAATAAAAATTTGGTTTTAAACTATAATTCATTGTTTTTCACTATTCATTAAAAATTCAATGTTTTCATAAAAATAAAAAAAATTATCCCTAAGCTAATTTTGACATTACGAATCCAAAACTAAAGTCCATTTTGAAAGATAAAATTTATAAAATTTCAAAAAGTGGGTATTACTATTCATACAGGCTAGTTTGATTGGTTGTGGTGTGTTAGAAGTCAAAGTTGCGTACAACACATGCTATTGTATTATTCAAAGAGAAGCGTTCCGTGGAAGCTTGTGGTGTTACATATATTGACACTATATATATATATAAACTAGTGAAAGATCTAGTAGAAAGATGATAAACTAGAGAATTTAAATCAAGTCATAATATAACATCTGTGATGGATTAGTTGCTTCTATGTGGGATATATCATTTTAAATTTCTCTATTGTTGAACCTACAATATCACCCCCCCCCCCCAATGAAGAACATTCAATTACCACTAATATATATATATATATATATGTTATTATTTAATATTAACCTAGACATTCAGATCATGAATATGGTAGATTTATCTTATGATAAAACTGAATGCAGTGTTGATATCTATGGTGATAGAAATAGTATTCATCAAAGTTTCAACCTCTAATGAAAAACCAATGAATGTTGTTGCTTAATAAATAATTATAATGTTTGAAACACTAATACCACCTAAAAATCTTTGTTTGAAGATCCAAATTCTTTTATATGCATTAATTAGTTATGCATCAAGCATGTCCATTTTATCAATAAACCATATAGTATCATCGAGAAAAATAATAATTAATTACTGTATTTAAGTTCCGTGGGTGTGGATCATGATAGTACTAAAGTTGATTAGATGGATCGTTTATTTCAAATGAGAGTATTCTCGTTATTTATGTTTTTTTAGTGGATGAACAGTACACCATGTTTCCCATCCAATGTAAAAAATAGTCTTGGTTTATAAATTAATTAAATGATTACACATTCTATATTAACATTATTGAAATAAGACATTAATTCACCCTCGGAACAAACCACACCCACTAGACATCATGGGTCGTGCCTCTCTATGCAAGCCCACCAACCCATGCGCTCACCTAAGTGCTCCTGCTAGCAATATTCCTGCACATTGATTACCCTTCATCTCTAACCCATTCATGAACATACCAGGAGAACATTGTCCACTAGATAGGATTATGACATTCACGAATCATTGGATTTAAAGACTGTATAAATTTCCCCTGACTCATGTGTTTTCCATATTGGAACAATTTTTATTCCAACTAAATTTTAAAACATATTTTTAAAAAGAATACTAAAATATCCTACTAAATTAACATAATTAAATTATACGTATATATAAATTAAATATATTAATTTCACAAATCAAATAACTTAAATATTATTATAAAAATATAATTTTCAACATATTATAAAAGTATTATAATTTCACATTCATTTCATTTTACTATTTATCATCAAATAATTCTAAAATAATATATTTTTAACATTATTCAATGGAAAATTAATTATTTTCGAAATATTTTTTATTGATCCATTTCCTATTATATAATATCATAATTGATATCTTCTTATCAATTATTTTATGCTCTATTTTTAAAAACCCCTTAAGAAACATATTTTCATATTCCCAAAATCTATTTAATCATGCTTTCATAATCCCGAGGACGATTCCAAATTTTCTACAACTCTACCCTCATTTCATCATCATCATTTCTGGATTCCTACTAATGAATGATAATAACGATGTATGGTATTATTTTCGTGTTATCATGTTTAATCTTTTTCCCTCTTTCTTTTTCTGATGATAATTATAAATTTAAAATTCTCAAATCCTTAATTAGAAGGGAAATATTGTCTTGTGAGGAGATTTTCCTATAATGAAATCAATGATAGTATTTTATTTTTAAAAAAATAACCTTTTTTATTTATATAATTTATTTAGAGGACATAAATACATTAATATTCAAGTATTTCACTAAAAATGATTTCAAATCTATGTGTAAAATCCAAAAACATGTGGATAATCAGCGAACATCCTGAATGGATATGCAAGGAGATCCAAATTAAAATCTTCATTTGGTCGAGATATCACATAATATTCTATTTCACTCAATAATTCAAAAGGTTTCACATGAATCCGTCAATGAAAATATATTTATGACAACAATATGTTTGGATGGTGTTGTTGAATGAAAGATGATGGGAACAGAAATGGTCTATGAAATTTTATAAAAGATCAAAACTATTCAATATGACATCTAGGCATCATATAGTCCACAAAAAATATGTTGATATCCATCGAAGTAATCATCATATTGAGGATTGATAAAATTTATTTCTATTTATATGTTTATATAAAAGAATTTGGGAATTTGGGAATAAGTTAATGCTAAGTCCTACTTACATTTACCCCATGTATAATTATTGGTTTCAATGGAGCTTTGAGAATTCAACTATAACTCCCACCAACCTTGTATAAGGTATACGAAATGTTATATGTGTCCCACTTGAGGAAGTGTATACTGGATCTCTTGCATTTATTGAATACTAAGATGGTATAATTGGAGCATGATCTCTCTTATAAGGAGATATTAGTGAAGATAATAGATCATATAGATAATTTTAAATTAAAATGAATACACAACTAGTCAATTTACTATGGTGAAACACAATGTATGGGGAGTTCAATTAGAAAATAAAGGATGAAATGATATCAAAAACTTGATAGGATACCCTGGTACCCTGATAACATAGCAAGTATAACATGCCCTGATTGGTGTTTCTGATCCCCCATGGATGTTGATTAGAACCTGGCATCATGAATGTAAATATAGGGAAGGAATTTTCCAAAAAAAATAATATAAGATTAAGATACAAGTTATTATTCCCAACCCTCTAAATAGAGAAAGTACTAGAAACCAAATAGGTATATCATGACCCAAAATAGTAGTTCATCAATGTACCTAGCATCAAGAATTGTAAAACTCAAACATCCAAAAGGAAACATCACTCCAAGACCCAAGGATCGAGAATATTTATCACCTAAAAGTGGAACTTTCTCCTCATTCAAACGTTGAATAATGAAATATAAAAATTACTAAAGGAAAGGGTAGGGAGAAAGCTATAAAACCCAATATGTTTTCCCCAATTATTCAATAAAATATTCTATAATAATAAACCAAATGTTGCTTTAAATTTTTAACAAAATAGATCATGGGAAAATATATCACTCGTATATTTAAAACAAACATTATTCCTTTCAAAGGTTGGAAAACATTTCAAACATATATTAAATAAACAGTTTATATAAAATAATTTATATAAATCACTTGGAATATGTAAAAAAGTTCTATAATCAATGGAATATGTAATCAAAATAACCACCACAAGAACTATGATCATCTTCTCAGTAGTAAGTTAGTGTGTGGATATAGGACCCTAACACTTATAATAATAGTGATCATGAAAAGTATGTGTACGCACACCACTCCACCTTAGTATGAATAATTCTCATCAACATCCCATCATGTATAAGATTTGGGGAACTGGGTTCTTTTATATTTTTCATTATCAATCTAATATTAGGGAATCAACATCCTAGAATATGTGCCCCAAATAACTCACTAACTACATTGGCTCTCATATGATCATTCAATAAATAAAAAACATGAAAATATTATCACCAAAATTCAATCATTATTTTCAATTCAATTGCCCAATTTTCAGTTCCAATATGTCAATTCAATTTCAGATCCAAAATGTGGATTTTCCATTATGGTGTTCCTTTTCAATACAAAACCAATCATAGGTTTTCAATATTTCAATTTAATCAATTTTTCTCAAATCATTTCTCAAATCATTTCATAAATACCATCTTTTACAAAAATACACCTTAGAGTCCAATCCCATTATAATTATGTAGTTTTAAAAAAATCCATTCCATTTTAATTTCCAATTTGAAAACATAAAAAATTGGGTTTTTAAAAAACAATTGAATGTTATTTAAAAAAAATTAAATAATATAAAGTATTTCATTATATATAAAATTTAAAATATAACTACCAATGATTAATAATATAGTCAAATACCAACAACCACAATGGGATCTTCTAATGAATAAAAAATGCATCATTGATAATGAAAACAAACTTATAATCAATATCCAGTCAAGTGGAGCATCAAGTCATCCAATATGTGGTGATCAATAAAAATATAAGGATAAAGGAATGAGATATAATGATAGATTCAATGAGAGGTGACACACTTATCGGATAGGGATCATATCTCTCATAAGAACATTTATTTACCAAATAATGGGTTTGGAGGATCCAAAATCAACTACAGAGAGCCTTCCTATAAAAGGAATTTGTGTTACAACTGATTGTGAAAAGTAGGTATCTAAAAAAAGGTCTTGAATTTTTTTTAAACAAATTATAAGTAAATTAATCATGTGCCCAAGGTTTCTTGGTGAGGGCCTTATGGTTAGAAAAATAATGCACCCAAACTGTACACCACCACTAGAATCACTATTCTAGGCACACATTTTATTCTATGTGGGAACAAGTTTTCTAAAACCATGTTCCAACCAAGAAAACTCTTACTATATAAGTTTTATGGTTTCCACTCATGGATGTATGGTCTGGGAAGACTATGCATCAACCAGGCACAACCTAGAAAACATCCAAAATTCTAAAAATTTCACCCAAAGCACACCTAAACAAGATTAGAACTAAAAGGGAAACAAAAAAGGGTTAATGAATACCTAAAAATGAGTAATATGATGTAATAATATCCCCAAAATATGAACTTTTTACCATATAATTAATATCATTAAGTTCCCATACAAAATAAATGAATCCACTACTCACTTATTTGTGCCTCACTCTCCCAATTCTCAAGGAAATCATAATAATTCTACCATAGAACATGGAGAAAGGGTATCATCCTCCCATGAAGTAACATCATATAAATAACAACTATCCTAACTGAAATCATAGTTATGTATAAATAAAACTAAACTTCATTTTTTTTCTTTCTAAAGACATGATAGGGGTTGAAAATATACTTTTGTAGCTAAGATATATGATAAAAATTATGTATCAATGTCATATTTAGTGGAAGTTATAGATTTTAATCCTTCTTCCCCCCATGATCTATAAAATAAAAAGGTACTACAAATTAAGGATCAATATTACCATAGCTCCCAATAATTTGGGGGCCTAACCAAGGTGAAACTCACAAGAACACATAATAACCAACAATAAACATTAATGGTCTGTGAAGATGATCGGAAAATTTTTTATATCAACTTGGTTCCATCAATAATCTCTAATGAATCAACTAAATCTCTACTGATTTATCTTGAACCAAGCTTGTTCTAACCAAGAAACATTCAACAATATTTGACCAACATGGTAGAGATTTACACAGCATGTAGTATAAGTCCTAAAAAGGAGCCATTATGATCATGGACTAGAAACTATTGTTTTAATAAATCTCAACCAATCCCAAATGGTCATCCCAAGATACAGCAAAGTAAAGGATGGATTAATAAATCTTGAACTTAGGAATATCTATAGAACTCTCTATCTTTTAATCCATATGCAGAAGGTATTCTATACTCAAAAGAACCTAAGATCTCATCTCCCCATAATGGCCTCACCAAAACATAAGGTAAAATTTGGATCTATGTAAGAGAGTATAATAGATGGATCTCCATGTAGATGAATCATCTATTTCACATATATATTTCCCAACTCCTAAATTTTGGTTGTACCATGAATGGGTAAAATTGAGATGAGTTTGTTAGCCTATTGATGACCACCCATATTTCATTTCACTTCCTCATTGTTTATGGAGGCCTAAACAACAATTATATATAAATCTCATCCCACTTTCAATTCGGTACTAGAAGTGAAGTTAGAAAACCCAAAGGTCATTGGTGCTCGACGTTAAACTATTAGCATGTATAACAATGTCAGAAAAGGCTAGTAGTATCCCATATCATACGTATACTTTAGAATTTTTGACGCATGTAATAGGACATCATTTTGGTTCCAAGGTGAACATCGCACTGGGTATTATGAAAATCCCCCATTATATATTTTATCAAGGATAAAAGAATAACCAAAAATTTTCTAAAACCTAGGATACCCTCTATAGAGAATGAAAACTCAATAACGGTCTACCAACCATAATGGTAGTCCTCAATTGCATGAAATTTATCATCAATTCAAATTCCTAAAGAGAGGATATCAACTAAACACTGAACAAGAAGATATATTCCCCAGTTTCATAAACTCGTATATGAAATTGTGTAAAAAGAGCCATCAAAGTCCACTCTTATAATGATTCTTTCATTGCTTGGGTAAGAAGCTTCCTAATCAAAGAAACTACAATGATATTTCATTTCCTCAGGGTATAGGAAATATCAAAATAAAAATACAGCAACAACTCCAACCAATTCCTCTAGTGAAGATTCAAATATTTTTTAGAAAATATGTAAATCAATCTCTGGTTGGTGTAATACAGATTAATCCATTATCCAACAACTTAATAATGCTAAATTTTAATAGAATTCATAATATATTCAAGATCATGTTTAGGTTTGGGATAATTATTCTGGTGTGTTATAATCTTTTGAGCACTAAAAGAAACAACATGATCACCCTACATGAGAACAACTCCCAATCTCAAACCTGATATGTCACAGAAGACTACATAACTTTGACTAAAATCTGGAAGATTCAAAATATTGAAGATGTTAAATGAAATTTGAAATCATTGAAATAGATCTGATATTCATCATCCCTATTGAAATTCACCTCATTTGAGTGATAGTGGTAATCCGGGAAGCCAACATTAATAAATCGTTTAGTGACTGGAGGTAATTCCCTGCTATACCTAAGAGGCTTAAAATATGGAAAAACATTCACAGTTTCTGACATATAATTACATCTTTCACTTTATCATGATCCACTAAGGAACCATTTTTTGAGACCACATTTCCTAATAACATCATTTCCCGAATCTAGAAATTACATTTCAATAGCTTAGCATAGAGTCGATGAATTCTCAACAATTATAGAATAGATGTCAGGTTACACACATGATCCTCCATGGACTAAGAGTAAACCAGGATATTATCCAAAAAACCACCTTGAACATATCTATATACAATAACTTTTTCATCAAATCCATAAAGATTATTGGAAAATTGGTTAGACAAATGGTATGAAAAGATTCTCATAATGGCCATAACTTCTCCAGATTGTTTTATGAATATCATATAATTTTATTCCCTACTAGTGATAAAAAGAACAAATATCAAACTTTGAGGACCTAATAATCCCTTTGAACTCCTCAAATAGATCATTAAACCGTGGAAAAAGATACTTGTTCTTTTATATAACTCGATTGAGTTTCTGGTAATCAACACATAGGTGAAGTGTTCCATTATCTTTCATAGCACATAAAATAGGCACTTCCCAAGGTGACATAATTGAGATTATAAAGACTCTATCTAACTTATCATCCAAATGAGCCTTCAACTCTTTCATTTTATCTAGTTACATATAGTTAGAAGGTCTAGATACTAGCTGAGTACCGGGCACTAAACTAATTGAAAACTCTACCACTCTTACTAGTGGAAAACATGTCAAATCAAAAGAAAATATGCGGGGAAACTCAATGAAAACAAGAGCGGGATAATCACTCAAATATTATTACTCTATATAAATTGAAAACAATAATATTACTTTCCACAACTCTGGATAAGTGGGTATTTCTCTACTCAACCTCATGTCTCATTCTCAAAGAAAGAGAAGACACACAACAATCAATTTTATCCTTATTAGAAATTATAAAATCCCTCACCAATATGACATAAATATATTTCATTTTAATAACCAGAATATTCTATGTATGCTCAATATCTAATAAAATGAATATAAGAAAAGGAAAATTGATACCCTTGTCTATCATTATTCTGAGGGGCATAGTGATATTCCTTACATAAGAAAAAATATCCATTTCAAGATTTAGCAGTTTTGAAATATGAGTCTATATAAATAAATGATATTAATTTGTATTAAATAAAGTAGTCACAATAGATAAAATTATATTGGTAGTACCTATCAAAGTCATTAAACCTATATCATTATCCTTGGGAGACTCTTCCACTAAGTAATGATGCATCTTTTCAGATACATGTGGCTAGAAACCCTTTTTCATGTAGAATTTGACTTCACCAAAATACATTTTGGTTTTGATGAGACCATGACACTTTGTGGGGAGGAATATATGTAATAAATTTTTTAGAAGTAATTAGACACCATAAGAACTATAAATTATTGGAACCTCAGTACAAATATGTCCCAAATTCCTTTCCTTTCCACACTGAAAGAATGTCAAAGGGCCTTTACTAGGAAATACATGAGGTTTACAAGAATCGTATTGTTGAGAACCATCATGAGACTCATCAAGCTTCCAAATTCATTAAAAGTAACTCATATAAATTTCACTAAGATAAAAAGGATCTTCCGTTAATCCTGATATACCATCATGTTCAAGCTTAACCATCAATTCCATATCTAGAACATCACCATAAGAGGTGATATTTAGTAAGAAAAAATATATGTGAATATTGGGTCAAAGACACATATTGAACTTTGGAGTTTTCAGCTTATCTTTTGATATAATATTAGGATCAAAATAAATAGTCTAGTAATAGTGGTTCACATACTCTATCATGGTCAAGTCATCCTTTTCATTATTAAAAAACTCTATATAAATAGATTGCACTATACACTACGGATTTAACTGATTAGTAAATAGAACCTTGAATATCATCCTCTCTAACACCTCATGATTATTCTCTATAACAAATGAGCCTATCCATATCATACTAGTTCCCTCTAAAATGATGGAAGCACATTTCACCTTAAATGAATTGGGTATTTATAAGAAATAAAAAGGATTCTTTATCTTCCTCAACTAATCCTCATCCTCTGGAGGATAATTAGAACCTTATAACATTGGTGTCTTATAGATACAGATCTCTGAGACATGATTTCGGGATTCATCTCTCTGAGGTTCCGTAACTAGAGCCTAGATTGGAATGGGTGAAGGTTCATGTACCATAGCATGGATACCACACACAATAATCTCAATAAGTTTATATTATAAAATAGTATTTTTTCAATGTGCTTCACCAAAAGCTTCTTCCTAAGGCCAATTAATATGTCTTATTAAAGTAATGATGCAATAAATTCCATAAAAAATATTGAATATCGTATAATATTACTAGAATCAATAACAAAAACGTGAAATGGAAATATTAATCCAATCAGATAAGATAACAATATTTCTTTTTCAACCTTTCGATAAAAAGTAGGGGAAAGGATATAATTCTATCAAATTATTCCTCAAAAAATCTTTAACAAACCACCCATGGAGACATAATACTTTTTATGATGAGATATCATTGGGAACATAGTTGTAACTAGATCCTATGACCCAACAATAAACTCCAAAATTCTAATTTATATCAAGGAAACATGCTTAATTTTCACCTTTTTTACCAATTTTTCATGAACTATCCAAGATACCTTGGTACCCTGATAACCTAGCCAGATCTAACATAACTTGAAGGGTGATCCTAATCCCCAGGAGTTGGAGACTTTCACCTAGAATCATACAAGATAATAGAGGGAATGAATTTTCTAAAAAAACAGCAGATTATGAAGATAGAAGTTATTATGATCAACACTCCAAAGGGATAAAGTAATTGAAACCAAACATGTAAAAAAACCCAATATAGTACTTCATAAAAGTAAGAAGTGTCATGAATGGTAAAACTCAAACATCACAAAGGAAACATCACTCCAAGCCCGAAGGATCAAGAACATCTACAACCTACAAGTGGTGTTTTCCTCTTTCTCGAACTTGGAATAAAGAAATCAAAAAACCCTCGCAATCAAAGGTATAGTGTGAGCTATAAATCCAATAAGAGTCTCACAAAGTGTTAAATAATATATTTCTTTATAATAAACCAAATCCTTCTTTCAATTTAAAATAAAATTGGCAGAGAATAATATATCACTCACATATTTAAAACAAAACAGGATTATTTTCAATGGATGGAAAATATTATAAACATGGATAAAATCGAAATTTTATAAAAAATTATTCATATAAATTACTTGGAATGAGTAAAATAGTTATATAATAAATGGAATATAAAATAAAAAATAATCAAAAATAGGGATGATGTTCATTTTCTTTATAGTACCTTTGTGTCTGGCTATAGCATTCTCACACTTCTCATATCGGTGATTATGTCATGTATGTGTACACACATCCCTTAGGGTCAGTACAAATAGGAATCATTAACATCCCCTCAAAGATAAAATATGTTGAAATGGGTTTTTGATAGAACTGTCATCATCAATCCATTGTTAGGGAATCAACATCTGAGAATGATTTCCCAATATAACCCACTAACAACCCATACCTTCATGTTCTTAATAAAATAATAGAAAAAGGGGAAAATATCAGTCAGAATGGCCCAAATGCCTTCATTTTTTATTATTTTTTATAATACACCTTTCTAGGGGTGAGGTGGAACCCTTATACGGCCCAAAGGCTCAGAGATAATTACATAACCCGTAGGTCATAGAGGGAATCACCTAAATAAGAAAACTTGGAACTACTCCTCCCCATAATATGTTATGATATCAGCACTCCACCTTCGCAGGGCTGGTTGGATAGCTATCGTATGTAAAGCTATATAGGCATGGTACCAAAGGCAATGTCATACCCTCTTGTTCTTCCAATTCCAGTTAGCTCTACTCTAGGGGATGCGCCTTCCCTGAATCCTCCTCTGAAGCCTTGTCCCTTGTAGTCTGACTAGTACATCTGAATTTCATGTGGCATGAAGGCCTTGGGATGGCCCTATGGACTTAAGGTATCCCAAATACCTTGATAATAAACTGTCCTAGAGGCCTTGGTTGGCCCGAAAGCCTTACCGGACCTGAGGACCAAACCGGTGGGCCAATGGCCCAGATGGATGAATAATCCCGACTGCTACAATACTTAATTGTGCCTACTACAGTGCTACTACATTACTACTACAGTTCTAGTACAGTACATCTATAGTACATGGAAATCCTCCTCCACGCAGATTTGATCTCGGGTCTCTTGGATGCACCTATCAAATTTTCAGTTTCTATATGATAATTCAATTTACAAACAAAATTGTGAGTTCTTTATCATATCATTCCATTTTTAAACAAAACCAATAATAGGTTTTCAAAATTTAAATTTATTATTTTTTTAAATCAATTAAAAATTCATTTAATCAATTTCATCAATTACAAAATATTCCCCACTTTCCAATTTCATTGGAATTAGTGGTTTTTTCCAAAACGCATGTTATTTCAACTTTAAAATCCAAATCGTCTCTCACTGGGTTTTCATAAATTAATTGTATGTTATTTAAAAATATTCAAGAAAATATATGTATCAATAATATGAAAAATAGAAAATATAACCACATACCATTAATCACATAATCCAATAACAACTCCTATTATTGGATCCCCCGGAAAATAATTGCGCATAAAAGATCGAGAAATGAAAACATGAATCAAGATCCATTCAAATGGAATTTAGATTCATCCAATAAATTTTCTTTATAACACTTTAATGAGGTTCTAAGTAGAGATCAGGATAAACTAAATGATAGGATATCCACTTACCAGAGAGGGATGAGATCTTCCACCGACCCTTTAACTCTCCAAATGAGGGGTTTTTAGTATCCAAAATCACCTTTTAAAAGACTTCCATTTTAATTAATTAATTATGGGGTAGAGTGAGGTTATTATGGATCTTCAATGGAGTCTCAAGTATTTTTTTAGATAAATTGGAATAAATTAATCCCGCGTGCACTTTTTCTAAGAGAGGGCCACATGATTAGAAAAACGATGTGCCACTTTTCGACTCACTATCCAAGGTGCACAGTTTCTTCTATGTGGGAACATGGTTTTTCAATTCATGGTCCAACCTTGTAAACCCTAACTATCCTTGGATTCACGGCGTTCAGTGGGGGAATACATTTTGGGAACATTTTGCCCCAACTATTCATAGTCTTGAAAACATCCAAATTTATCTAAATTTTACCCAAAGAAACCCTAAACAAGATCCAACCAAAAATGTAAACAAAAAAGTATCATGAAATAACTAAAAATGGGTAATAGGATATTATAAATGAAATATAATTATAATCATCTACTTTCATTTTTGAGGATGAGAATACATTTTAAGGAAGAAATTTATTAAGGGATAAAGATTTTAATAACCTTTAATTTGACCAATGGAATTTCCCTTCTTGTTTTACACTTGTTTATTATTTATTAATACAGTTACATCTTATTCACATGAAAAAAATGATAGAACTAACAATATTTTATTAAAATTACTGTTAAATTTTGAATATAAATATACTCATTAATAGTTTTCAAAATAAAATAGGAAAAATAGAAAATAATATAACTATAATTTGAAAATTTGGATATTCTGGATCTCATATAACGATCACACTCACAAACACCACAATAGAATTATATAGAATATTATTAATGAAACATAAATTATTAAAATGAGATCATATTAAACCTTAAGTGAATATATAATTGAATGAAGAATGAATAAAATAAGTGGTATTCATAAATGGTTTATAAGAAACGTGAACATTACAAATTACAATCCTAGAATAGTATGTCGGCTATTGAAATAGTATTCTATCAATTATGATGGATATAATACTATTAGAAATTGTAAAATGGGAATTTGAATAGGAACACTGATCTTGACATTCTAAAATAATATTCAGGTATCTTGTAAAATGAATTCATAAGGATTTTTTAAAATCATACAAATAACATACTATTTTAATAATGAAAAAATGTATTGTTTTTTTTGTAAACATGAAAAAGATTAGCATTTTCTTATAAATATAAATATTTTTAAAACATTATATTTATAAAATGGGTTTATAAAAATATTTCATGCTTCATTATAATTATTATATATGTTTATGAGACCTTAATTAATTTTTTGAAGGGTCAAAAATTGATCATAATATAATATTTACTATTTTTCTGATAAATAAGGATTTAATTTAAATTTTTTATTTCTCATTTTCATAAATAAAATATTTATTAAATTGATTTATTTATTGGAATATAATATTTGATAAATGTTTAGGGTGGTTTTTTGGTATTTTTATAGAAGTGTTGAATTTTTATGAATAGTAAAGTACTCAAAAAAAGGTTCTTTAACATTTTAAGATAAATACATGAATAACCAAATCATTGATGATGTATGAAACCACTATATTATAAATACATTCATAAATTATGTTATATAGTAACAAGATTCATCACTATTGGTAATATTATGAAAAAAAGAATAAACTAATGAATATTATATTTAAAAACTCTCATTTAATCCACTTATAAATAGAAACCCTCAATACCCATTGTCTGAAAAACATATAAGACAACAGTAATTTAAATGTTATACAAAATTATCATCTAAAAACTAACTCCACATATACTCATAGGTATTGTCTAACCAAATTCAATTATTATGGTTCCTTAAATTTTAGTTTAAGAGATGGCATGTAAAGATATATTATTATCAATCTGTCTCTCCAAAATTATTCTCTTATTATACATCCCCTTTATATCCACATTAAAAAATATAATAATGAAATATGTATAAAATATATAATATTTTGTTATCATGTTAAAGGAATATGTTTTATTCAATCTATTATTATTTAATTCCATAAAATGAAAACCTTTTTCACATTATTGTCGGTTCAACACTTTTATGAAAAACAACCTTTGTGTTTCAACACCACCTTTAAGGGTTTGTTAAATATATTAATTATGGTGAAAAATTAAATAATTTTGCATATTATATATTTTTTAAAATTCTATAATCTATATATGGTTGTAAGGTAAAATATGACCATTTATTTTTACCTTAATAGAAAAACTATGTAACTGAATAAATTGTAAAATGGTACTTCCTATACTCTATGAACCATGTTAATATTAAAAAAAATTGGAAATTTAATACCATTTCAGACTCTAGTAATGAAATTAAAATCATATAATTATAAATTTAGAGATATTGAACTATATAATCGTTACCCTCATATTTATCTTAAAACTAATGTGTCTTGTAACCTGTACAATGAAAACCCACCAGAAACGATTATTAATGATAATATTACCAAAAAGTAATCCTAATAAGGGATAAAAGAACAATAATAAGTTATATATATTATAAAAATATTCATAATAAATTCTTTTATAACATTCATATTATTATTTAGGATATTTTATTAACACATTGATCAGATCAGGACCTCGGTTAAGGTAACTCTTTAAACCCCAATTTTCCATTGGTTATTACTTTTATCTCTATAAAAAATATTTTCTAAAAATTTAAAATGAAATCCTCTGATATTATATATATGCACCTTAAAAATAAATTGATTTTATATGTTTTATTTTTTGTGTCTATGTAATATTATATGTTCCCTTACAAATCCTATCATTTAAAATACATAATTTTAAAAGGAACTTTACTATTTATTATTCAATGTAATGCACTACAATATAAGTTATAAAAATATAAAGGATTTTCATCTTTAAATACTAATTATTTTATAGAATAACCCCACATTTGACATTTCGTTGTATAGAAAAAAGGATACATATATCAACATTAATCATTCCTTTCTATATTCATAAAACCTCACTAAATTAGAGAAAATCTGAAAATACTTCCCCATAATATCTCATGAAATATTTTTCAGATGAAATCTGTCTTTGTAACCCAAGAAATTTTATTAAAATAAAATAAATCATTATATTTAATTCCTAATTCTTATTCGAATCCTTATGGATATCCTTTCCCTGGTATTTGAGGAAAATTTATTTTACACATTTCATTCCATTGGTATCTCTTATGTCCATGCCTCATTTGACGTTTTGTTCTTTTAAAACACATATACATGTAAATGTTAATCGGGGTTTTCCTCGAAAGATCTACAAATCATTTGCACCTTTTTATATCTCATAATATTGTATGATTGAGAAAAAAGAGTAAACCTAATCTACATTGGGGATATTTCCACTATGTTATGTTTCCTTGGTAGTTATCTATGACTAATGATTATGTTATTTCTATATTTCTTCCACATTAAAATGATTAAATGATTACATAATGAAATATTATTTATTTCCTAAAAAATATGATTATTCATGATCCTTTTCTTATGTTATAATGTTATGATATATGAATCAAACAATAAGATTCATTATCAAGGTTATTCCCTTATTAGGGTTTATATCTCACCCATTTATTTATATATCCCATTGGTTATCCTATGTAGTTTTTGAATATAAACATGATTTATGACCAAACTATGCGAATTAAATTTTTTATTTATTTTTAGATTCATGTTAATGTATTATGAAATTATTCTACCAAAGTATCTAGGCCTATCTATTCTAAGGTGGAATTTATTGGATATTTTTGTTAAAAATCACATACTAATAAGTATATTAGTCTAGGGTCACTATAAATTTACTAGATCCACATAATACCTTAATAAATACAAAAAAGACGGCTCAAAAATTGTAGAATGATGAAATTATCTAAATGACTATAATTTTTAAGAATCATTTAAGGATAACACAAGGAGATAGTATTCCATTTAAATAAAATTCCATGCATACTCCAAGATAGGTTGACCATCTTGAACATAAAAATAATAATACAACATATTTTCCACATGATTAGTTTCATGGAATTATAATGAGATGAAATTTCCTTTATACCCATTCCATGAATTATCTTCCAAAAACATAATTTGAACATATTAATTCCACTTGTTTCTTCTAATACAATCAATAATAATGGTTATAAACAAATTCTATTAATTCTCATGGAACATTAGAATATTGCATCAATTCTCAATATCCTATAAATACTCTTCAGCTCAGAGGGAATCTTGAAACCAATGTAAGATAGGAGGATTGAACATAATAAACACTAAAACATAATCTCTATATTAATCAAATAAAGTTTTAACATATCAAGTATCACCTATATATTCCCCTTAATAATAAATCAATAAATAGAAAGAAAATGATAAAATGAATTATGAAAAATGAAAAAAATTAAAAAGGAATCAATATCAAATGCATTATGAAATAAGTTACATATGAATGAATATTGATGCATGTAATTAATTTAATAATATTTAATTAAAATAACATACACAAGAAATAAAAATCATTAAAATCCATATTGATCAATTAATAAAAAAATTCAAAAACAATCCAATTTTTTTCAAAACAAAATCTACATTAACATTATTTGATGACATCACAGAGCCTTTATAGTCCCAAATTCAATTAAATAGAGAAAAAAGAAAATAATTTATTGAGTTTAATACGGAAATCATCAAATATATTACCCAAAATCTACTATATTGGTTGAAATTACCACAAATTACAATTGATAATTAGTATTCCAGATCAATAATCCATTTAAATTAATTTATCTAAAAACTAATAATTGTATTTATAATAATTAATTAAACATTTAAAGACATTGTTTTCATCCAAAATAATTTAAATAACCTATTTAAATAACATTATATAGTTATAAATTCCTTCTCTAACTCATCTTAAAGATTAAAAACCATATCTAAAAAAACTTGAATGAAAATGAGTATTAACATAAAAAATTAAATTGAGATAGTGGCCTTATGTATTTTTTTGAAATTTCATGGAAGACTATCTACCAAACAGTATATTGTCACAAATAAATTACTAGAAACATGAACACAATATTTCTATTATTTTCAAAACCATTTGATCATACTACGATTAGTTTTTATTCTCCCATTTCACCCAAAAACACAAATATACTATATTATATGTTTTATGACATCAGTGGATTTCAAAAAAATCAATTAAAACTAGAATATTCCAAAAACATAAAAAATACAACTACAACCAGAAACTAATCTTATAATGGTAAATTAAGGATCAAAATGAGAATGATCTAGCTATACTCGCCCCACAAACACCTCTCAAGTTTTGAGATTCTATTATTCAATATATAATAACTTCCAAAATAGAAACCATAAATTGATTCCATTTTTTCTAAAAAAACATTGGATTCCCTTAATTCATGGATACAAATTCAACTAGTGACATGGCCCTATAGGCATTCATGATCCCTATAGCTAGAAAAAAGTTCTATTGAATAGAATATTGTAATATTATGAATGATTTCACATGATTAACATGAAAAAATAATATAATAATGAACACTTAATATGTTTCTAAAACATACACTTATTATATAAGCATACAAATAGATAGAACCTAAATAAGTCAAATGCACACATCCAACTCATAAACTATGTACAAGATTATTAATTAAACCAACGAATCTGAGGATAGTGAAATCCAATATAATATAAATATCTATTATGATACATAAGATACAAAAATAAGTATTTTCAGAGTTCCTTGATACATCAAAAATATTATATCAAAATAAAAACAAAACCACAAACACCCCTCTCTATGATCTATATGAAACATTGTTATATTATGTTTAAACTAAACTAATAAAAATCAGATAACAAACCATTAAATCCATACATAACTTTTACTGAACATATAATATGAATAAGTAAAAAAACATATTCCCAATAGGTATCTTACCAATTCATAATTCATATCCTTCAAATATAAATCCCTCCCATGAAATTTTCTGTTACATTAAAAATATAAGTTTTATATTTTAATTAAAAACATGTCTCCTATGCCCATTAAATAATATTTTATTCATAAATATAATCTACTAAATATTTTTTGTAATAAGTATTTAAATTTTTCATTGACCAATATAATTTCAAAAAAATTATACCATTTTTAAAATAGGGTTTTTCAGAATATTCAATTTAGATAGGATAAAGAATAAACCCATGATGCTTATATAATTTTATATGAAATGTATGAATAGAAACTAATGTAAATTTCTTACATTCGAAGAAAAAATATCAAGAAAATAAACGTATCCAAAAAATTTAAAATAAAAATGACAATACTTATAAAATAATAAACAGAGAAATTAAACAATCACAAACATCATTGAAACCATGGGGCCTTGGAGAAAATCTTGGAATCACAATACTGAATTCAAATAAATTTTGTGTCATGAGATTAATTTCTTGGCACTCTATATTGACCTATCTTAACCTAAAATAGAATGAATTTCTCCTTAGTAGATCATAGTCCTAACCTAGTTACCAAAGATATTATTTCATCATAACTAATATAGTTCTAATATCTTGATTTATTATTTATCTACTCATGGTTTCCCATGAAATAATGAGCGTTGAGAATTAAATATGAAAGGAGATTTATATACATATTTAATATAAAATATTAAAATCATACCATCTTATATGAACATCCTACATAGATTAAACACCATTTCAATCAATAAATATACATATATAAAAGAAATCCCATAATTGGTTTTCCCATTGATTTATACAATCAAATAAAAGAGGTATTGCTTCAGGGGCACATTTACTTTGATAATTCCTTTTCAAAATGTACTGATAATTTCACTGGACCTCATTTTTGAAAAAATACTTTGGAAACTTATTCCACAATTATGTCATATAATTCTCATAATATTATCCCATATATCCAGTGAGTATACAATATAATTATTATACCCTTATCATACCCTAAAACTGAAGGTAAAACCTTTAAAACTAGTTAATAAACTAAATATTCTCTCTTGATATTCCAACTCCATTAAAAATTACGTAAAAATTTCAAATAAAATATATTTTTTCAGGTAATCTAGAAAAGTTTTTAAAATTTTAAATAAAAATAACACTTTCGACAAAGGAAAATGAATTAAACAACATTCTTACATTAGAACATGATCAATAAGAAAATTTAATCATGACACATTGACATTGAAATTGGTTTTAATTTTATATAATTAATTATATTCAATAATTTCGTTGAATTTATTATTTAATTTTTAGTTAATTTTAAATTATTTTTTTATAACTCATGCATAAGAACACAATTCGAACATATTTAGTAAAAACTATACAAAAACAGATTTATTATGTCTGTAACATGAAAGATAAAAAATGAACTATTGGAATAAGGTTAGTATAACTATGCATCCTTCCAATGCATGGTTCTCAAGGTAATTGAAAATGGGGTTCATATTTTAGTCAACATTCATTTCAAACCATACACAATGTGATGTCATTAAAAAATAATGAAATTGCAGAATTCCTCAACTATGTGTAGTGTAATTGATCCCCTCCCCCTTCATATCCATCATATGCATGGCCCATGACCAAAATTACCGTATCTGTGCCTCTCCAAAATCTATTCCTCCTCCATTAATTAATATTTGAGGTGGTTTCCAAGATATTTGGAATTAGATCATTGATATAAGTTTAAATTCCTCCTCTATTCATTCTTCCCCATTATTTACTCTTCTCCCCTCATTAATTTTTCCTCTTCATCAATACATAACCATTATAGGGTATTTTTATGAGATGATATTAATGTTTAGGGTTTATAATATTTTACTTGAGGTATGTTCTAGTTATTTTCATAAAGGCAATGAGTTCCACCTGATTTGAGTTAGGTTTCCCATTCTATTGGTCCTTTAACATATAGAATGTTACTTTCAGGAATTATTAACAACCTTTTTTGATGTCAAATGTCTATATAAATTATTTGATATGATTACTGGAAAATAATAATAAATTAAATTTTCATCAATCAAATTAAAAGGATTTTTAAATCTTGTAAGATTGGTAAACATATAATCTAATGATTCTCACACATTGGATATTTCATAAAACCCTTGAATTGACTTGTAAATGATTAATGAGATTTATAAAATGTTTTTTGTATTTAAAATTCAATTATCATTTCCCATTTATGTTTTACATTTCATTTCAGGTAAATAATGAAATTCAAATCACTTATCACAAATTTTAAAATGGGGTTGAATAAAAATGCATGGTTTTCACATTTTTTGATGTAATTGGTGGTTATGAATATATACTAGGGTATAGATATATATCTATAAGTACAAATTAACATGATAATATGTAAATTTTTTGAATGAGTGATGTATATAAGTATATATTAGTTAATTTATATAAGTATAATTATGAAAATAAATAGTATGAAATTATGTTTGGTGTTTAAAATTGGTTTTCATTTGATAAATCAAGTTTAATTATAAAATAAATTAAACTAACTCATTAACATCTACCAAATAAATTTTTTAGAAATTGACATATTTTTTATGGAAAGCTTAAATTTTCATTCTTGTGGAAAATAGATGTGTTGTTTTGATATCCTTTTTGTTGGATATTGATTTTATATTTTCTTTTAATTGTGGTTTTTTTAATATTCAGACATTCTAGGAGGATTAGTTGTTGGGGTAGGATATCCTAGATCGGTACATACTAACTTTAATGTATATAATATATTTAATAATTCCTTTCATAAAATAATTTATGGGATACAAGTTTCCCAGGATTATTTTTTAATTCATTAATTATATTAATTTCTCTTGAATTTATTTACACAATATTTCACAAGTTTTATACCCCCTTAATTATTTCAGTTGGACTTTTAAAAATTATTGATAATGGTTTCTTCTAAACTATAATGGATATAGTACTTTAGGTTTTTTTAAAACTAGACTCAATTATGAGTTCCATATAATGGATTCCTTGGACAAAAAATTCATTCAAACATTTTTTTTTATTTAGTGAAAATTAAAAATTATTTTCTATAATATGATATCGACTTTTAATTTCTTATTCCATAAATGTGTAATTTTAGAATTGAATTTAAACTATCATAAAATGGACCATTTATTTAAATTATTTACATGGGTTTTGCATCCATTTGGAATCCCTACTGACCTCTCTGCTAATGTGATGTCATTTCTTTTTAGATTTGTGCTCTTCATTCTGATTTCTTGTGAAGAATGTTTAGATATGGTTCGGTGGTTAATTATGGAGTCACATGGAGGTATTTCAGTTTTTTTATTATACCAACCAAATATTATTTTTCCTTCTTTCATATTTTATTACTGCTGGAATATTATAAAAGTGGAGGTCACTATTCGACTCAGAGCTTATAGTGGGTGAGGGAGGTTTTGGGTGAGTGGGGGAAATAATTATTTATATTATTTATATTTTTTTATATTTTTTTTATCTGAATATATGATTGATTTAGTATGTTTATCACACAATATTACATGAAAAAATATATATTAATTTTTACATTCTACGTATTTTATTTTAATTATATAAAAATTCAGATTGATTATATTTGATTCAAATGACACTTATCATCATCCCGAAGGGGGTAGGGACACAACTTGAGTATGTTGATAGATAGCTTGTCCATATGATGGATTGATGGTCTAGTTTGTTATATTATTAGTTGGTTAATGTTTTTTAAATAATCCCATTTTATTTTTAGGAATTATCAATATTAGCCTTTTTCATATTTATCACATTCGTTAAGGGTAAAATGGAAAATAATGATAAAACATTCAAGAAAAATAATAAAATAACACTAACATTTGAATTTGTCCAATTGGATAAGTGGTGTTGTTTTAAAGGTATTCGTTAGGAGATAAATTGTTTTTTTCAAAATATTATTTTTAAATGGGGATCTCTTATTTACTTTGGTGAATTTAATTTATATTTTCTTCAAATTAAAAAATATTTTTGAGTCATTTAAATTAATGGAATTGTTAGAATATTCCAAAGTGTTTTTTCTTATTCCAAACCTATAAATACCATCCTTAATTATTATTTGACCAATAAATGCATGGAATATAATTTATTAATTTATTTTAATGTATATTTATTTTTACTCTTAAATATTGTATTTTCAAAAAAACTGTTTTTCATACATCTTCTATTTTATATTTAAAGTAATTCATACCACCATTAGAAATGTAATACGATAAAAGGAATTAAAAATTTCTAATAATAATGTCCAATTTTTTTATATGTCACCTTTTATTTTTGGTTATATAATTAGGATATCAGGGTAAAGAGTTAAATTATCATAATTATGGGAAAAATGAATGTTAAGTAGTTTAACTAGGAGATAAGAATTAAAATATATCCATAATAGGCCTATATGTTATTAGTTTTTCTTATTTCAACCAAATTAATCCTTATCATCAATTTTGCAGTGACTTTATTCTACATAGTATGATAATATATATATATATATATATATTATTTAATAATTTTTAAAAATTCCCCTCTATTCACATTAAAAAGGTAACCACCTCTCCTATATTCCTTACTTTTTTGATCACTTTTTATCATCTAATTTATTCCACATAAATTATTTAAATCACTCCCCGTATTATAGAATCCTTTTTTCTTCAAAATACAACCAAGAAAAAAATCCCTACACCCAAAATTGGTTTTCTAAAGAAGAGTTATAGTTGAGAACCAATAATTTTCATTTTATTTCTTCTTATAAATTGTCAAAATATTTTTCCACAAAGACTAAATAATAAAATCATAATTTTTCATATACTAAGATATTATTGCATTAATAAAATAATTTATATCCTTCTTCATATTCAATGAAATGGGAAGTGAAACAATCATTCATTTCTACAGAAGATGGATACCTTACAAATCGATATAATTTGTTTCCATTATTACCCATCAAATCTGGTTACAATGATGGATTTAATGTATATCTATGATATTTATGAAATATAAATAATTTTGGAATTAAAAATATCATCTAATTTTATAACATTGCATTCATAGTTACATTATAACATTATTTGTGCATATGTGATGATTGTCACCTACATTAAGATATGTGATTCATTTTTCATCACCACATCACATAGATGATATATATATTTGTGTGTGTGTGAGTGTGTGTGTGTTTGTGTTTATTTAATGAAATAATATGTAATATGAGGTATAATTACCATTATAAAATGATTATACAATATATCACTACATTCAGGATCGTTAAAGAATGGAAATGTCACTCAGGCATATGTTTGATGTACAGTCTCCATGATTGTAACATAGTTCATTTTTTATAAAAATATTCTATAATTGTTGTTAAAGTTGTAATTAATTCAGGAAATGGATAATTTATTCCATGATTGATATTTTTTAGATGATCAAATAATTTCATCATTGGCCATAGTCTACCTACCAAAGTTATTATGGTTATATGAGTTGAATATCATCATAACATCTAAATGAAAATTATTTTATTAAGTAAATGGATGTATCATGGTAAAATAAATAAAAAACATAAAAAAGTTGTGTAATAAAAGAAAATAATTAATATATGTTTATTATTTTGGAAGATAATGAATGTGTATGATATGTTGGAATCTACGTAATGAACACTTTACTATAAAAACATTGATTTAAATATTTTAACGATTCATTATTTATATTTTACCTTTCATATTCATATTCTTAAAATAATTATGGATGTATTTATATGGACACAAATTAATTATAAACGAAATTTTATGTAACTTTTTACATTACTAAAAAAATTAAAATAATAATTATATATACTTAATATGGAATGTTTTGACAACAAGAAAAAAATGATTTATTTTCATATAGATAGAATTAATATCTTTTCTCCTATATCTATAACCATTATTTGATGTTGAGATTCATTTTCATTGTTTTGTTATTTCAATAAATAAAAACCCTCCATTCTTTAGATATATTTATTTTTAAAATGTGTTTTAAATTGAGTTAGTATTTATTTATCTTTAAATTCTTCCTTATGGATTCAAAGAATATTTTTATGAATGTGATGGAAATTTAATAATCTATTTTGTATAATTATGTAATGGTTATTATGAATTGTTTATGATAAAGTCTCACCCATTATAAACCATTTAGGTGTGGTTCCATTAAAATCCAAGGATGTATGGGTTTATTATATCCATCCAGTGCATTGGGTAATAATTTTATTGTAAGTTGAATTTATTAGTTATTCTACTTATCAGGGTTATTGTATGATTGAAATGAAAATGATTCCCTAAGATACAATTCGGATTTATCAGGGTTATCTATGGATTTTTACTGAAATATTTTGATTTAAAAAGGAAATTTAATGAGATTGTGTTTAAATGAATTCATATCCTACATATTAAAGGTGAAATATATAAAGTTTTGGAAATATATATGACTTTTTCATTATGGTAAAGAAAACCTTTTAAATTGTTTTTACTATAATATTTCTTATGAATTGTTTTATGAAATGTTTATAGAGAACAATTTGATTTCTTGGTTTGAAAATGATTATTTTGATCCAAAATTTTATTTTAAAAAATTATAAAGTTTATAAGTTTGCATGAACAATTTATTTATTTCATATAAAATTCCCTTTATAGTATTTTTATGATCATCCAATGTCTTGAAATTTTTTTCATAGGGTATAAATTTTTTTAATGACCAGTATGAGGTAAATATGAAAATTATAAATTCGTTACCAAAATGTAAAACATCATATATCATTAAACAATTGTGTTTTGGGGAAAATGATTACTTAGTAAAAGTGTCCACATTTTGATGTAAAATTTATTTATTTATCATTGATCATTTAATTCTCTTAAAATATAAAATGAAAATACACTCAAAATATAAAACAGTGAATTCTTGACATAAAATTCAAGATTATTTAATTTTTCTTGTATATTAATTATTTCTGATATCAGATTAATAGTTTAGATATATTTTGGGGTTAGGATAATTAATATATTCTAATTAATGATTATCACGATATATAATTGGATGATTACCGTGTTTCTTTATTAGAAAAATATATGTTCAAAACAGGTTTTTATATAGGAAATAGGTAAGCTTATATATAAAGGACTGAAGAGGTTAATGTCCATCAAAATTTTCAACCTAGAATAGTTGAAATTTAAATTGATTAGTTGTTATCTTTGATGTATATATTGAAACTGTCTATAAATAGTGGTCGTATCCATAATATAGAGAAACTAGATCTAATATAGAGAAAATTCTTAGTTTGGGGTAATTTTATGTGATAGATCCCTCTTGCATTTAGTGGGTCTTCTGTCTCTATTTTAGCTAATGAATGGATTATATATCTTTAAAATATATACAGTGTCTTGGTAAGTTCATATCATCAAATGAAAACTCTTTATATTTACCATTTTAAAGGTGAGGCTGAAAAATTATGGTACATAGAAATTAATTCTAGAGAAAAAAATAGTTTGATTACATGAAATTGGAAAAATTTAAGAATCTTCTCCTTGACAATTAATTTCCTCTAGTTTTTCAGATTTGGGAAGAAAATAAATTAATGGGATTGAGGTAGGAGGAATATTTAGGGACTATGTTTGAAGAAAACATCACTTGATTGGAAAGGGAGGCACTATATTGTATATGAGGCCTTGGTATAAAATAATTCATTATTACTCATGATTAAAGCCAATATATTGATGGGAATTGGTCTCTAAATAATTTAATAGTTATGAAAAAATCATTATTTTTTGATGATAAGGTAGATATGGAGTTTAATTATGATCATATATCTTAAGAAAATAATAAAAAAAGATCGATGTGGTAGAAAAATGTAAATAATCCATCAAACAAATGTGTAGGTAAGAAAATTAATTTTATAGTTTTTGATGGGTGTAATTAAAATCACCCCAAATTGCATATTATAAATTCTATTATGTTCTTATAATCTTATATGTTTTGTAATAAGTCTTGTGATTATAAATAAAAAGATAGTGGTAGTGGTAAGACCAATTTTGATAACCATTAAGTAAGCTTTTTTAAGTTTAATGAGATGAGTAAATATATGAATGTGTGTCTGATTAAGAGAACAAACAATGGGAATGAGTATAACTATAATAAGAAGGTTATGGTGAAACACATTCCAACTACATCAATAGATGTTCATACATAAAATGAAGTTGTAACATGTACATTAATTGTTTATTCATATTATGGAAATACATTGTTTGATTTTGTTTTTCAACATTCTTTAATATATGATAGATTTTCTAGTAAAATAAAAATTTCACCTCATGAAATTATGAGTAGACATTGGTTAAAAAACATGGGGGTTTTATTAAGTAAATAAGAACTTATGAAGATCTTATGAATGTTATATATGGATGGGTTTTCCCTATAAATTTTTTATCTTTCCAATTGTAAAATTTAATATTTTTACGGGTATGGATATGAATTAATTTTATCATGGAATGAAATACTTCAACTAAAATGAATTTATATTAAAAAATGATTATTTTATTATAAAAAAAGCAACCCATTTCTTGGGAAATGTATCAGAATTATTTGAAAGTGTTAAGATATTTATTTGGAAGTTGTCTTTCTCATATTGTTGAAGATAAATAAATTGTTATGATTAATGATGTCCTTGTAGTAATAGAACATTGGGATGTTTTTTATATCAAGTTACTTGGTATTATTCTTAATTAGAGAGTTGAGATTACTATTAACTTTGTTATTGTTTCTATAAAAATTTCAAAACACTCTTCTCCAATGGACCATGTAAAACAAATAGAATTGAAAAAATAGTTACAATAATTTCTTGATAAAGGTTTCATTTTTCATGTCATTTCAACATAGGGTGATCATATTTTGTTGGATAAAAATAAATATGGTTCCAAGAGGATTTTTATAGATTATAGAGAATTCAAAAACATTATAATTAATGATATTTATTTTTTCATTCATATATATGACTTATTTTATCATCAATTGAGGGATCATTATTTTTAAAGGTTTATCTAAGATTCAGGTACCATCAGTTGATGTTGAAGGGGGGATAGCATCTGTAAGATAATGATTCATAAAAGGTATGGGTATTATGAGTTTTTTATTATTACCTTTGGGTTAAAAATTAATCAATCTATATTTATGGATCTTATGAATAATATTTTCCATGAAAAAGTTTATAAATTTTAACTTTTACTTATTAATGATAGATTGGTTTATTTTAAATATTTTTAAAATCATGAAAAATATATAAATATTATTTTACGTCCCCTAAAAAATTAATCTATATGAAAAATTTTGTAAAATGTGTATTTTCTTATAATATATTTCATTAATTAGATATATCATAATTATTAATAGAATAACTAATGATCCCAATAAAAATAATATGGTTAGATATGGTAAATAACCTACAAATGTAACTAAGAATATTTGTTTACATGAATTATTGGATTATTAATAAATGTTTGTTGAATAATTTCATAGTTGTCAATCTTTATATCCATGTTATCATGAAAATGAGTTAGGATCATCTATGTAATGGAAAGTGAAAAATTCTTCCATGAATAATGAAGATGATTGGAGAATGATCTAGTTTTTTTCCCTTCTATCTATAAATTGAAAACATATAATCTATATCGATGATTTGTATAAAGTAATTGGTTGTGATTTATTAAAAAATGATTGATAAATTTCGTATGATTCATTAAAATTAATATATCATGAGGAAATCATCAAACACACGAACTTAAACTAGCGGTTGTAGTGTTTAATTTAAAAAATAAGAGACATAATTACTATATAGTTAAGTGTGAAATATATTATAATCATAAATATTAGAAGTATATATTCACTAAAAATTAATTGAACATTAGAGGAAAGAGATTGATGGATTTTATAAAGGATTATGACTATAGAATTCATTACCCATCATGTAAATAAAATAGTACAATTGGTTCTTTCAGTTGAATGATAATGCTTTTTGAACAATGCAACATCCAATAAATGATCATTTGGGAATTTAATTATTTGATTAATGTTTTCCTAGAAATTCTTTATATAGAAAATCCATTCTCTTTGTTTTATGTGATAGTGCAATCTTATATTCCAAACAAAATTAAAAAATCTCTCGTGAAAGTCCATGGGTTATAGGAAAAGGTAATGTTGGTTAATAAAGGTAATTTTTTTTCAATATAATATAGTAAATTTTATTTTCATGAGATTTATAACAAGAATATTTATTTCATGTGACCCCTGGATAGAGAATGAACTATTTAGTGAGGTTCATAGTTCCCTATTTTCAATTCAACCTGAAATAAAAAAAATCAAGGCTTTTGGGAATAATTCTGGAGGGAAGTAATGAAGAAATATATGATTTATTTTTTAGTGAAATGTTTGAAATGTCATTAATTTAAAGTCGAACGACAATTTCTGAATGTGATACATCAACCATTTCTGGTACTATATTGGAAATGAGATAATATATCCATGTATTTTTTTAATAATACTGAAGAGATATTTAGGTAATAATTAAAATTGGTTAATTATTGATCGACTAACTAAATCTAATTATTTTATTTCTATTTGAAATAATATTAAATTGAATCAAATTTCGTAACATTATGTGAAAGAGATAATTAAATTACATGGATTCGCTACATCCATTATTTCTTATCATGATCCATATTTTAACACTAATTTTTGAAATTACATCAAAAGTATTTGAGTACTGAATTAAATTTTAATACATCTTTTCCTCCTCAATCTGACGGACAGTCAGAGTGAATGATTTATAATATAGGGGATATTTCTTATTTTGGTTAGATGGATTGTCAATAATTTTGCTATAAACATATTACATCAGTTTAGGTTTAATATAATAATAGTTTTCATTATAGCATATAGATGGATCCTTTTAAAAAAAATTAAGGAATACGGTGTTATTCTCTAGCTTGTAGGATCGATGTTGAGGAATGAAATTTATGGGACCAAAATAAGTAGATGAAATGATTGAGAAGTGGAATATTATTTTATTTTATTTTATGTGTATTATTTTTATATATTATACGGATTATTTTTTAGACTTGGTGCGAAGATGGTGTGTGATTCTGAGGCCCGGTGTGCCCAGAATAAAAAATTTAAATATATTAAATAACATATGTTCATAGTTTTCATAAAAATTTGGAATAACACCAAAATGGGCACCTAGATCTGAAATATAGGGTACCATTGATTTCAATATTTGGGTTTTACCCTAGGTATGATATAATCTTTTTCGGTGTGTGTGATTTTTGAAAAAGTCATCATGAGTGAGAAATAAGAAAATAAATTTATTAAATTTATTTTATTTGATGCAGTGACTAGATACCTCTTTAAATACATGTCTATTTTTTTATATTAGGTTTGGATGTTAAACCCTAGAGACATTGAGACCGTTGGGTGAGGTATTTTTTGAGAATTATGATGGATTGAGACCCAATCAAGAATCGTCGCACCAACAGAGTTTATAGATTTTTTCAACAATTGAAACCCATCCATTATTTATCAAGGATCTATGTAAAATCTACGTAGGACGTTTTATTTCATTTTTCCATCTCATTTTTTAATCCTGGAAACCATTTAATCAATTCTATGAATATAATTGATGTGTGCATCATTGGAAGTATTAAATTGATGGAATTATATTTTTTCATTGAATTGTTTTCCTCTTTATTTTTGTTCTTATATGAAAATGGATTGAGGCTAAACTAATAAAGTATGATGTTATTTCATAAAATTTAATGTATTATGGTTTTATTTCCCTATTCATCACATATTCCTCATATCAATTTTTTTGGGCCTGTGGTTTGATAAATACCGTGTATTTGATCATTATGCGGCCATTCTTTGGCAAAAAGGATCAATACTATGGGTGTGTTTCATGATTGATGGTGTTATCAAGGTGAGAATATGGTGTTGTATGGTCATAGGTGGATTTTATGGATTTGTGGGTTCCATTATTTCTATTCTTGATTTATGAGGATGAACGACTTGATGGATGGTTTTTCATGTACATTGTGGGCCTAAATCTTGGATAACGGCAAAGGTATGGATTTTCTGACCTCATATCTACAACTTTTTGTGATAGCGGTGGCTCCGATGATGAGGAGGATGACACTGAGGTAGATCCAATTGATCAAGAAAATCTTGATTAACATGGTGTGTATTATGGTATTAGATGTTGTGTGGGACCCCCTGGCTGTGACGCTATGGTTTTGGTTAGAGTTAAGTATCATGAACCATGTGAACCTCCACTGGTGGCTCAGTGTGTACCTCTGAGGGTACACAGCTTGAATTACATGACCAATGGATTTTAGTGTACATGTCCAAGTGTACATAGGTCGTTACGTGGGAATGACTAGAGATACACGGACATGACCAGATGGCACAGGTAGGTGTCGGGAGACCTCTGCATGTTGCGTGTTTTACTCAAACACCATATATATTGATGTCTACATAACATGTAAGGTGTCAGCACATAAAGATACTTGAGGATATTTGGGCACATTTTGTACCACTAGTACATGTCGTGTACCCCTCCCCCCTTGAGTGTATTATTAGCCCTTAATGTTTTAGTATGGATGAGCCTTGGTTGAGTGTGTTCCCTTAGTCTATCCCCTCGAGGGTACAATGCAGATTTTCAAACAGATCACATGATTGTGATTCCCTCTAGAGAATTATTCTTTGATAGATTTCATGGTGTATCTCCGTGAGACTGGAGTGTGATCATATGTCATCTTTATACCCTAGGTGGGTTTTCTGAATTTAGACTGACCTCCGTGACCATGTTATTGATCCTCCATATAGTAGTTTGTATTGGTAAGGTTTATGGTATTGTTAGCATGAAATCCCCTACATAGAGGGATGATCTAGAATGTGTTTTTTCTATCCCCCAATAATTCTGGGAATGACCCACTACCTGAGTATTAGGGTCCTTTGAGACTAGTGAGATATCTTGGGCGGGCCCAATGATCATAACCTTTTGGATGAGTGTCTCCAGTGGTAGCATGGATCATGGAGTAGATTCTCCTAGAACGAGTGTTGCATTGATCTGAATCTTGTGGTTGGTGGTTGGTTGTGACTACCTGGTGGTGCAGTATCCTTCCAGAGTATCTCTAGGTGTTTTATATTACAAATTGATATTTATATCCTTTCATTGTCTTTAATATACTTGATTATTCATGCTTATTGTTTTAGTGGTGTCCTACTAGTTATTTTTATACTCACCATTCTAAGTGCTCAGACTACATGTGTCATGTCTTATGTAAACAATAACCCTTTAGATTTTGTCCAGGTAGGATGAAGAGATATTGGAGCATAGCCTAATCCTTTCATATCATGATTTTTTCCTTGAGCTTTCATTTTATCTTAGTCTCCCCCCCCCATAGAAGGTTTCACTCTGTACATTTTGTTGTTTTCTTGTATTTGTCCACTTTTCCTCTTTTAGTAATTTTCTATCATAATTACGTTACGGAATTATAGATATATTTTGGAATTGGTTTTAGTTGTTTTACATTCTAGAATTGAATGGGATTAGAGATTTATCCATGTGAACACGTTCATTAGTCCAATGCCTCCCATTTGTGGGACATTCCTACCCAGCAGTGGTCTCCAGATCATATCATATTAGAGGTGGTAATGGGGGTAGTCATGGGCTGAGCCCTAGTAGTTTTTGTCATGATAGAGTGTTATCAAAGAATTCAGGTCTACCTTCTGACCAGAGTTGATGACATTAGTTTGGGGAAACAATGTTTAATGTTTAAAGTTTGGATTATAGTCTAGGGACTCTAGTGTTGGGGTGGGAGCCCACATATCCATAAATCATGAATTTGATCACATGGATTTTGACACATTAAATGTATAAATTGGTTGCAGCAAAAAAATTTGTATATAGATCATATAGGAATGGGTTTTGTTTTCAATGTCCATCTTGAGTCATCTTGCTAGATACACACTTTTGATCGTGGTACACCTCTTTTTTATTTCAAGATGCCTCCACATAGATATCCAAACAAGATTATATATTTTGATCATGATGAAGAACTACCGAATGATGAGACTTTAGTATAGTGGCCTATATTGGAGACAGAACCCCTTGTAAGTTTACTAGATATTCCACCACCCATAAAGCAGTAGCTGTCACCAGTAGTTCCATGTGCGGATGCACACAGACTGTGTGCACTACACTATTTTCGAAGGTAGAAACCTCCCTAGATTTAGGTTGAGCCGGAACCCCAAGTTGATATGGACTGGCTAGAGGCAGTCACTCATGATTTCCTCCTTATGTGGATGCCTACAGATTATTTAGAAGTTATCATCGGGAGTCTTATTTAGGTATCTTCTGGGTGATTATGGAGTTTATTAACTCAGTCATATGAAAATACAACTCTCTCCTAGACATACATTGAACATCTCTTCATTTAAGAGTTATATACATCCATGTTATTATAATTGTGAATAAATATGCATCTACATCTGCAACAGAGATGTTTGAACATGGTAGATTACTCATTGAGCTTTACTGATCTCCCATAATACTCAATAGATAAGGTGTGGGATCTATTTTTCCAAGAATGGACCTTCAAGTAGGGCTTATATCCGGATATCGTGGATTCAAGGATACCCCCTATATATTCCCATATATGATGGGGTGTATGAGAAATCCTTAGTTGTGGAGTGATTCCTAGAAGATCAGGCACCAAAATTGTGTTCATGTAGTGGTACCCCATGAGCTATGATCTTGAAAATAGGAAGCCAATTTTAGTCACAAGGATACAAGAGTTTCAGATGCTTAAATATGATATCATATGTCATAGCTTCAGTGGTGTAGGACTCTCAATATGGCTTCATTCAGCAGATGGTGAGGGGGTGTTTCTCCTGGGATAATCCTGGAAATATAGCTTGGAATTGTATAACCCATCGTACAACAAATTAGGAGTATATTGGGGTACCGATGAGGCAGAGACAGAGGTAAGAGAAGAGTGGTATGTAGGGTGTTGTATGTAAAATTGGGGTTAATAGAGCAGTAATAGGTGGTTTGAGGTTATATTTGTTACCACCCCCAACCCCGAGTGATCCACTCCATGATAAGGGAGCTAGTAGTCAGGGAAAAGGCTAGCGACAGGCTATGGAGGCCTATAACCCCTAGGCTCCGAGGATTATATGAGGTACAATCTATGTATTCACTACCATAGTTTTATTATTGATAGGAATTGGTGTGATTCATTCCTTATATTCCACTTCTCTGGTTTGAGACATAGAAATTCTGGTTGATCCTTTGGCTCAACCCTTCCGGTAAGAACCTTCTACATGTGGTGAGTCGGCGATTGCACACTTATGCCGAAAATGCTATCTGACACTTAGTTTCAATATATTTTTTGTGATGTATTCATATCAGTGATGAGGCCTTAATAAGTCATTTTAATTATGTAATATCTATCCAAAATTCAATCCTAGGATGAGTATTTTTTAAGGTGGATGATGTGTATTAGTATTGATGGATAAGGTTTTCCGTTGATGGTGAAAATGATAACTAGGAAGAGAAGGACATGCTTAGTCATAAGAGAGTACATCCAATAAATAAATAGTTTGACTGAATAAATCTTGAATAAGTGGATTTTGTTTAATAAAAGTTCCTTTTAGTGGTTGTGGAATATGAGGATGTATTTCCTGATGACGTTTTAGTATTACGTCACTACTAATAGATAGAATCTGTATTAAATTTCATCTTGATACGAACCTGATATATAAACAATAAAATTAGATGGTTCCCATAGATCTTCATTAACTAAGGGTGTATTTGGAGTACTTTCATGATACAGGATTTGTGAGACCCATTCTTTGCCCCTAAGTAGCCCCATTGCTATTTTCCAAGAAGGATGGGATCTTGAGGTAATTGGTGGACTAATGACGCTTGAACCATGTGATTTTGAATAATAATTATTCACAAATGAGGATCAAAGAACTTTTTATTTATTTGAGAAGGGTTTGATGGTTCTTAAAGTTTGAACTCAAATCAGGCTATCACCAGCAACGAGTATGGGATGAGGACATACTGAATATGACATTCAGATGTTTATATAGTCATTGTGAGTACCTAGTGATGTATTTCAGTGTAAAGAACGCCCCATTAGAGTTCATGGGACTCATAAAAAATACTTTAGTATTTATTAAACCATTTTTCTGTGGTCTTCGTCGACAATAGCCTAGAGTACTTGGCATCCAAGGACCAACATCTGAGACAGTTGAGGATGGTCCTGGACACACTCCAATAAAACCAGCTTTAGGGGAAGCTCTCAAAGTGTCAGTTTTGGATTCATGAGGTCCACTTTCTTTGAATTTTAAACCCATAAGATTTATTATCATTTTACTTTGAAAAGGTTTAGGAAGTTATTTCTTGGGATCCACTTGAGAGTGATACCGAGCTATAGAGTTTCCATGGGTTGGTAGGGTACAATCATTGTTTTTTACCCAACTTCTCCAGAGTGGCATCGCCCTTGACAGATTTGACCTAGATGGGGAAGCATTTTTATTTAAATAATGGTTCCATCATTTCTTTCAGAAGACGAGGTGAAGATTGATGGGCGCTCCTATATTGAGATTTCTTCAGGCGTGTGTCTAATATGTAGTGTTTTGTGATTCATTAGATATAGGGCTTGGTTATGTTCTCATATAGGAGGAAATTTTGATAACCTATAGTTCACATATTTTTATTCTACATGATTATAACTACATGACCCACAATATTGACCTATGAACAATCATCTTAACACTAAAGATATGGCGACACTACCTGGTGGATGAGTAGTTTATCATCTACTTAGAACACAAGAGAATCAATTATATCTTCTCTCACATGGATATTAACATTATATGGAGGTGATGGTTAAATATCTTCTAGGAATATGACTTTGTGAATGTCTATACACTTTGGATGGGGAATATGGTGGTAGATACTCTCAAGAGGAGATATTGTTCTCAATTTTTGAATGAGGTGGCAGCACAGTTGTCCTCATTGTAGTTTCCCTTAGTGTAAATGGATAGTGCTTCATATATATAGTATATAGTTTTTATGCCCAACCCTTTTATAGAAAGTTAGGGATTCTCATCATGGATTTATGACTGTGAGACCTTATGTACTCATATATCCACAAAACATGAACCTGATGGAATTTATGAAGGAGGGGATCACATTATCCTTTTTAGTATATGAACGATTGTACCATTAATGTTGTAGGAGTTGGAGATGTTTTAGTGCCATAAATCCCCTTTATCAGTACTTCTATGTGTGGAAAAAAAATTTAGTACCTATAACATCAGTTCTTGTGGATATCCATGAAGAAGGGAGTGGTAAAGTTTTTCTCTTGATGCCTAACTTGTCAGCAGGTAAAGTAAGAACACCATGTTCTAGAGGGTTTAGTCAACAAATTTATGTGCCCGAGTGGAAGTGGGATGGGATATCCATGGTCTTCATGATGTGGTTACCGTGTATGTTTAGGGGACACAATTATATCTGGGTGACCATATACTGACTCACCTTGTCAACCTACTTCCTAGCTATTCAAGAGAAAGGTTTAGTACAAGTCTTGGGATGCATCAACATGCAGTAGATAGGTCAAATCCATGGAGTTGTCATGACAATCGTTTCAGACCATGGTGTCTGTTTCACAAAATTTATGGGGAGGATTTTAAGAGGCCTACAAGACTCATTTATACTTATGCATTGTGTTTCACCCATAGACTGAAGGCCCGAATGAGCATACCATCCTAGATTTGGAGAAAATGTTGTGGGATTGCATGTTGGACTTTGTTTGTAGTTGCAAGGATCATCAACCCCTAGTGGTGTTTTCATACAGGGACAGCTACCATTTCACAATTGGTATGGAACAATTCGAGGATTTGTATGGGCGGCCCTGCAGGTCACCAAAATGTTGGACGGATACAGATGATTCTGCACCCATGGTCCCATAGCTGGTATGGGCTACCATGAAGAATTTTAAGATAGTATGATAGAGGATAAAGACCAAATAGATCCATCAAACGTATTATACGAGCTGATGAGGAGATATTTGGAGTTTGATAAGGGATACCATATGATTCTGAGGGTTTTACCACGATGTGGATTACAGAGATTTAGCAGGGGTAGCAAATTATCTCAAACATTCATTGGTCCCTTCCATATACTATGTTGTCTTGGTGAGGTATCTTACTACATAGCCATAGCACTATAGTTCTATTTGGTACATGATATCTTTCACATGTCATAGCTGAGGAGGTACACGCATGACCCATCACATGTTGCCGACTAGGGTGAATTTGATATTGAGGATGGGTCTAACATTACAGAGTACCTAGTGGAGATCGAGGATCGGTAAAAGAGGATCATTTGTGGAAGATTGATTCCCCTAGTGTGTTTCCATTGGCATCATAGGAAACTTTGTGAAAGAACATGGGAGAAATATGCTTAAATTTGAGCCCAATACCCTCATATTTTTTAGTAGGTTTTTCTCATTTCAGGATGAAAATCACCTTGTTAAGGATAATGTAATGACTCGTATATTCCGGGTATTATTTTTAAATATTATATATATTGTTTTTGAGACCATACACTAAGACTCATTGTGATTTTTAGGATTGGTGTGCCTAGAATAAATGTCTGAAATATATTAAATATATTAATTAACATGCATGTGTATTTTTTTGAAATATTGGAATAACTCACAATCGGGGCTGTGATCAAAAATATGAGGGCACCATTCATTTTAGAAAACATGTTTCCCTCTTAGCGTGAGATCACCATTATTGGCATGCTATTTTTTTGAAAATTTAATCATGAGTGAAAATTAATAAATTAACTAAATTAGAGTTATTTATTTTATTTTATATAATGCAGCAACCAGCAACCGGTTTAAATATATGGTAATAGGATTTTTCTTTGGGTTAGATGATAAACAATGTAGACCTTGAGACCGTTGTGGGAGATAATTTTTTTAATGATCATAGATCAAGACCTTATCAAGTATTGTTGTACCAACCATGTTTTTAGATTTCATCAATAATGGAAACTCATCCATTCATCATCAACGATCAATCCAAACTCTAGGTATGATGTTTAATTTACTATTTTTCATCCTTTTATTTAATCCCAGATGAATGTGGATCAATTCCACAAATAGAATTTTTTTGTACGTCAGCATTATAATTAGACTGATTGAATTTTATTTTTTCATTTAATTGATTTCATATTGTATTTTATTTTTCTACGAAAATGGTTTATGTTTGAAAGTATAAAGGCTGAGGTTGGTTCCTCACTTTTTATGGATTATGGATTTCATTCCATGTTCTTCACACATTCACCACGGATGTTTCTTTTGGAATATGGTTTGAAGAATACCTAGTATTAGATCATTGCACAACCGTTATTCTGCACAATAGATAAATGTCATTGGTTCAGTTCATGATTAACCATGTAATCGAAGTGCGACGATGGTGGGAGATGATCGATGGATGATTGGAAGGATTGATAGCTTATGTCCTTCCTGATCTTAACACATGATGATGAATGGGTCGATGGATGATTTTTCTATCAAATTGAGGACCTGGATCCTCACTAGTGGAAAAGGAAAGGCTTGTCCAACCCTAGATCTGAAAGTTCTGATGAGGAAGAAAACTCTGATGAAATACACGATAACACCGAGGGAGATCGAACAAATCTAAAAAATCTCGATCAGAAAACCTGCATTTCATGATTACATGCCGTGTGGGACCACCCATGTTGTGTTCCTTGTGTTTCATGTTGATTTAAGTATCACACACCATGTAACATTGTCACACGCAATGTGAACTTCCCCTGGAGGCCTGACGTATACATGGGAGGGTACATAGACATGGAAATAAGTACCCAGATAGTGGCATTCCTAGTACATGTACACGGAGAGATACATGGACATGTGTACACCAGCTGGTTCATGGGCATAGATACATTGACGTTGAAAATTGGCATGAGAATGTTTTAGAAACCCCTACACATTGTGTGTTCCACTAACATGTAATTTGTATTGAGGTTTACATGCCATGTGAGGTGTTAACACAATGGAATACTTAGGGACAGTTTGACATGCCATGTACCCATAGTACACACCATGTAACACCCCTTGAGGGTGTTTATTGCCCTTAATTTAATTAATCGGTACCATCCTTCATTGAGTCTATTTCGTTGGTCCATTTCGTCAATGGTACAATGTTTCATTGCTTCCACATCATGGGATTGTGATCCCTTCTTGCGGAAGAATCTTGGATAGAGTTTGTAGTGTCCCTCCGTGTCACTAGAGTGTGATATTTTATTGTATTTATACCCTAGGTGGAGTTTTTAGAATCAGTATGACCTCCTTGATTAGGGTTTTGATCATCTATCTTACATTCCATGTCATTAGGGTTCGTGGTATCATTGGCATATGACCCCCTAATGAGTAGGATGATCAAGATTTACTTTTTGGTGTCCCCTGGTGGTTCCATTTATGACCCGTTATCTGAGTATCTGGGTTTTCTAAGACAAATGTACTTTCTTGGTAAGGGACCAATTATCTTGACCTCTTGGATGATTTTCTTTGGTGATAGCATGCCTCATGGAGTGTTTTCTCCAAAAATAAGCATTGCTTCGAGTAGAATATTGTGGTTGGTAGTTCGTTATGACTGCATACTGGCATGGTGTCCTTGAGTATATCTAGCATATTTATCTTATAAATTGATTTTTATGTCCTTTTATTAAGATAACTTTAATTGATGCTTCATTTTTACTATTTTTATGGGGTCCTACTGGGTTTTGTTATACTCTCCCATGCAAGGGATCTACCCACCCATGTCTTATCTTATGTCGATGATGACCCTTTAGATGGTGTCCTTAGAAGAAACAGAGTTTGTGGATCATAGATTTTTCTTTTCAGAATGAAATTATTAATGGGATCTTACAATTGATCTTAGTCCCCTCCCATGGAGATTGCTGGACTCTTTACAGTTTTTTGGAAGGGCCTATATTTGTCCCCTTTTCATCTTTTCATACATTACTATCATACTCTGGTTATAGGATTATAGATGTATGAATGCATTGGTTTTAGTTTTTTACATTACATAATTTTATGGGCTTGTAGATTTTTATGTGTGTATAGGTACAATAGGATAATGACTCCCATTTGTGGGATATGTCACCTCGGTGCAAGTCGCTCGCCCCAGACCTATTGGAGGTGGGCTTGGGGTTGTCATGGGTCATAACCCGGTGGTTCAAGACATGACAATGTTTCATTAAAATATTAGTATGGATTATAAGGCATAAAATATATGTAGATAATTGAATTAAATATATTTATTTTGAGGAATTTGAACCTATTTTTTATAAAATTTCTCTATCGAATAGTGTTTTCCATTTTGGTAAAAAGGGGTTTTTATAACTATGGTTCTTGGTCTATATTAAATCCTAGAGAATGTTAGACCATTTTCTGACTGGTTAGATTTAACATAGTGCCAATATCTTTTAAATTATTAATTTCATAGTTCATCATTGTGAAAATATATTCTAAATGCATCAAATGTTTTAATCCATGATGTAGTTCAGTTTGAAGTGATCCATTCTTATAAGGAACATCCTATTTAGATTCATAAAAAAAGAGAGCATGTTTTAAATAATAATATAATTCCTTATGTTATGGTTCTATGGAAAAAAATAAGGAGGAAGAATTAACATGGGAATCATAAAATTCTATTAAGGAAATATACACCCATTTTTTAATATGTGAATAAAATTATGGGGATGAAATTTCCAAAAGGGGGAAGAAAGAAACAACATATTTATATCAAGATAAATAATTTTCATTCGTTATTAATATTCAATAACTATATTTTATTGATTTAACAATATTATAAGAATATTATATAATTTTTCAATCAAATTGAAAAGGATTTATTTTCTAGACAAATTTGTTTTTCATACATTATATGGTTTTAATTAAAATATTAATTTTAAAAAATAAATTAATTTTTGAAATTATCAAATATAATTTTTTTAGGGAGAATTTTTTGCATATTTTGGAAGAGACCTGTTTTTCATTGATTAGTGAGAATACCATTTTTTACATTTCTGGAAAAACTATCATTTTTTATTAAGTAAAGTAATTTAAAATCATCCCTTGATCATAAAGTGAAAATAGTATCCTTTAATTATAAATTATGTTTCTAATTACATCAAAATCATCATTATACCTAAAATTTTTATAAGTTCATTTTTAAGGCCTAAAATACATTTCTCCAAATACTATTTCCCTTTCATTTTGTGTTTTAATCATAAATTAATATCTTCCATATATATAAATTTAATATTTAAAATTGGATTATATATTTTCAAACATGAGGTCCAAAGTTGTTAAATAAATCCATTTCATTTTTAAGCATTATGTATCGTATCTATTGTAAAATTTATCACCACTATAATAGGGTACAATGAGAAAAATAGGGATAAGAACATATGATAAAAAAGTAAAATAATAATAAAATATAACAATATAATATTTTATGTGCGGTATTTTACTAAAGGATATTTTAAGGAGTTAAAAATATTATTAAAAAATATTTTAAATTAGGTGCATGGATTTTATTTTTTAAAGGTATGTTATATTTTACATAAATTAAAAAATATTTTTAATAATTTAAAATTAATGGCATGGTAGGAGGATTCCATTAGGTGTTAGATTGATAAAAATACTCAAAACCATTATTTTTTATTATTCAATGAATAAAATTTAGAGAATATAATTTATTATGTTATTTTAAGGTTAAATGTTTTTTTATCTTAAATATAGAATATTCAACAAAAAAATATCAAGCGTTTTCATTTTTATATTTAGAGTAATTTTTATTACCTATTGAAATTAAACCTTATTTAGTGGGTCCAAAAAGATTAATCATATTGTACAACTTTTTTATAATTCCACTTTTATTTTTGGTCATATGATTATGTTATCCTTGTAAAAAAGTTAAATTGTCATGGGTATGGTTTTAATGAGTTTAAAGTAGTTTAACTGGGAGATAAGGTTTTTGATGAATCCAAAAAAATATAAATGTGATTATTTGAGTTTCTTTCAACCATATAAAAACATATCTTTCAATATGTAATGTTTTGGTTCCACATCGCATGATTATGATATTTATATTATTGGATCTTTTAATTAATTCCAAGAATGCATCTCCCCTCACTTATAAAACAGAACATCTTATCCTCTTTTCCTCACACATTATAAGAACATTATAATGTAAAATATATACCCAAATCCCTCTATACACCCCTCCCAACATTCTAGAATAATATTCTTGATCTGAAAATAATACTAGGAAATATATATTGTTGAAAACCTAATGTGGTTTTCTGGGGAAGAGTTGTTATTCTTAACCAAGAATCTTCATTTTATTTCATCTTATACATTTTTAAAATATTATTAGACATTAATAAAATAATAAAATCAGTATATTATCTATAGTGTGATTTTATTATGTGTATTTCATAACCTATAATCGTCTCCTACTTATGTCAAATGGGAATCAAAATTGAATTTCTTTTGAACAATGGTCAACTACCTCATGAACTGTTGTAATTCATTTTCATCATCTCATGTCATGACTTGTTATAATGATGGATATAATTTATATATGTGATATTAGTGACATATTAATAATTTTTTATTTTTAATATTTCATATATTTTCATACTATTCCATTTAGGGATAAAGGATAATTTTGATCATGTGTGCATGTGGATTACCACATTTAGAAGGCTATGTGGATCAATTTTCATCACACCATCACATGGATTGTATACATATATAAATTAAATTAAATAATATGGTTTTTATTATATAATTATAATTATTGAAATATAAAATAATATATTCCTTATTTCCATTATGATCGTTGAAAAATGGAAATGTTACTCATGCTTTCGTACGACCTTCCATCTACATGATTTTAACGTAGTTCATTTTTCATAGAAATAACTCATGGTTGTATTTAAATTTTTAATTTATGTATAAAAATGATAGTTATTTAATGATTTTTATTTTTCATATGATGGAATAATTACCTCTTTTAACATATTATATCTATATAATAGATTTTAGATATTGTGGATGAATATAGTCCAAATGTTCGATGTCAACTTAATTGATTAGGAAATTGATTATAACATGGTAAAATGAATAATGAATTGGAAAATAATTATTAATAAAGTATATAATTAACATATTTTTATTATTTAACCTGATAAATAATGTACTCAAGGATTTTTACTCATGATCATCGACACATTACATTAAAATCATTATTTTAAATGTTTTAATGATTTCTTTTCTAAATACTTTTCTTCTATTTTCCTAATCATAAATTTTTTTAATGGTTGAAATTTTTTTACATAAATTGACTATAAAGAATATTATATTTCAATACTAACTTTATTTAAAATATATAAAAATGAAATATTTTTTAAATTTTATAAGAATCGTTATGAAAAACACGGTAAAGGAGATATTATATTTGGATTTATACAGTGTTAAAGGATATCTTCTCACCACCATAACTATTATTTAATGTTTGGATTGCTCTGAAATATTTCATTTCTTGTAAAAATAAATACCAAACTTATTTTTTATTTATTAATTCCCAAAAAAACATTTTAAATGGAACAGTTATTTCAATATCTGAAAATGTTTTATTATGGGTGCAAAGAATAATTTAATGAGTATGATGGAAATAAGATCATTCATATATGATGATTATGTTATTGTTACTTTGAAATTATTGTGTTGATGAGTGTTTCCATTATAAAATTGGAATTTTTGGTTTTTTTATAAACCAATGATTGGTTGGTCCATTATAACTCTTCTATGCATTGAGAATGATTTATATTGGAAGTTGATAGTATTGGTTATTCCACTTATAAATGTAATTTTTAGAGTGATATGAAAATTATTCCCTAAGTTAAATATATTTTTTATCTATGCATCCTATTTGGTTTTAATGAAATATTATTATTTTACATGGTTATTGAATTTGATTGTGTATAAATGAATTTATATGATACCTATTATCTGTGAAATGTATAAATTTTTAAAAATATTTTTTTTTTGTGTTTTTCATTATTGAATATAAATATTTATGATTATTAATTATCCTATATAATTTCTTAAGAGTTGTTTTATGAAAACATTTCATAACTGATGTTGATTTATTAGGTAATAAAATGTTATTTTATCCCAATGTTTTTTTTTTTGAAATAGAAATTTTTTATAATTGTTCAGGTACTTACGGTTTCCATCATTCATTTATATGTCTTATACTAAGCTTTGTGGAACATCACTCATTTCATAAAAAAAATCATTGGGTTCTAGGGATGAGTATGGAAAAGGATAATCTTAAGAATAAAATTGTGAATATATTCCATGAAGATAAAATATTTTATATCTTAAATGTTTTTATTGTTGGAAAAATGGATAATAAGTTAATGTTTCCACCTTGTGATGTATCATTTATTTATGTTTGGGTGATGGACTAATTCACTATAACACTAAACCAAAAAGATAAAAAAATATAAAAAAGGGAATTATTTACTTAAAACTCATCATTATGTAATATTTAAGGCTAGGTATTTATAAATAATTTAAGAAGGGTAAGTGATTCATCATGTTACAGTAATCCCTTAAATTATAATGAAATTATAAAATTAAAATCCCATATGAATTGTTCTATTTCATTTAATTTTATCTATAACCTTAGTTGATAATAGAATAATCCCAAAAAAACTCATGATGTGGCAACCCAATCAAAACATAAATATAAATTTCAATTATTCCCTTATTTGAAAATTACATTTCAATAATATTCTGATAACCGCAAAACCCACAATTTTATTGTCTATAGTGACCAAATATATAATATTTTTTCTAAATACATTAATAATTTTATATAAAATCACTCATATTCATACCATTTTGAAAGTGAAAACACTTGAATGAGTGAGATCCAGTACATGTAAAGGAAATAACATAACAACATGGAATCAATGGATTTATCATCAAATGTAAAAAACATGAATATGGGAGAATTATATTGTTAAAAGGAAAATTTATTAACAATAGGTATATATAAGGAATATTATAAGGACATGTAATTCCAAATTATCCAAATTATTCCATGGTAAAGAGTGTAAAACCATCAAACTATAATAATCATCTACTAATTATAACATAAGAAAATATTAAATAATTATAACCTATTGAACCCACGGAAATAAAATAGGTTTTGTAATATTTCCAAATTGTATCATATAAAATAAAATCTCGAATTGGTTAGATTTATACAAAAGATCAATCACATCAATATATTATTTAATAAATTCATTTATTGTGTGATCTAGAAACATTAGTCTAAGGGATATATATTCTTGTTAATTTAAGAGAAAAATCGTTGTGAAACTAAAAAAATCATCCGAAAAAGTTTCTTAACTTCATTCATAAGTAGATGATGTTATGGGTAACATTTAATAAGTTCATTTTTATAATGTAGATCTTATGATATTTTTAAAAAAAATTAATAAAAAATATCAATAATTAATTATCAAAATATTTATTATGTATGTAAAATGTAAATGTGAAGGGTATGATAAATTATATGAAATAGAGTGAACAGAATCATTAAAATATTAAAATAACTATATAGAAACCCATATTTTTTAAATATTGATAAACCATCCATTAAATAATATATATATGGAGTGATTAGGATTAGAATAAATAAGAATTATATGGATTTCAAAATAATGAAGGAGAACATTTTCTATAAGAGTGAATATAGACAATGAAGAGAAATGAATCATTTAGAGAGAATGTGACTTATTCTTAATGTCATTTTATTTTTTTAAGAATGGACTACATAATATAATATGTTTTTGATCTCATAAAGTGATTAAAATAGAGGAATGAGTAAAGTAAATATAATATCATAAAAAGATATATTAAAACTATCTTATAAAACAATAGTGGAAGAAAAATAATTTGGACTCAAGAAGAGAAGATAAGTTAATAAAACCTCACACCATTGATCCGGAAAACCGCAAAATCACTTTTTCTTCCATTATAATAAACCTACTTAATTTTCATGACTCATCCCTCAGGTCCTGTGTCATTACAACCCCAAGATCTCCTTTCATAGGCTAGTGGATGGATACTAGCACCAGAAAGGTGTATCCCTTAACGGGAAGGCATTGCCTTTAAACCTGTACAAAAACTGAAATACAAGAGCACAAAAAGAGGCGACCATGAAGTAAACTATTTTAGAAAAAGTTTCCTTAAAGTGAAGGGGTCCAAATACATGCCCAACTAAAAAGAAAAAATACAACTGGAAAGTGAAAAATAGCTCCTGGATCGTCCACTGAGGATCCTACCTGAAGGGTAGGTATAGCTCACGATCAGTTTTCCCTAAGTCGCGTCATGCCACCTGGTCCACCTTTGAACAATGTCATGTCTTGGATCCCTCAGCCTCGATCAATGTTGTGCATCATCTGTCCAAGAAACAACAAGGTTCGAGTATAGCCCGTGCATGGGTGAGTATAATGATACTCTGTTGGGACCAAGAGACCCCCGTAGGTCTCACAGAGTTCCAAAAAAGAAAAACCACAATGAAAGCCCTCTATCTCAAAGCATGAAGTGAGAGACATCATATTTACTTAGAAAAATTCCCATACCTATACCTAAGTTATCTAGATATACTCATCCCATACATGAGAAAAGAATACCATAAAGGTAACACCACAAAGGTAGAAGTACCATGCAAGTAACACCACGAAGATACAAGTACCACACAGGTAATGCCACAAAGATAGAAGTACCACACATGAAACACCACAAAGATAACACCATGAAGGTAGAAGTACCACCCAGGTAACAACACAAAGATATCACTGTGATGGTAAAAGTACCACATAGCTATCACCACTAATGTAAAAGTCCCACATAGGTATCACCAAGAAGGTAAAAGAATCTACTCACACTAGGTATATAAGTAATGTACATAAGTACATATTATTAGTCGAGAAGCTAGATCATCTTATTCTGTTGAGTGGCACTACTGCTGATTATATAGAGTCTGACTGACAGAAGATCGATAGATATTAACCCCCGCAATGATCCACACAGGATCTGACTCATCCCAAGTCGATAGGTACTAACCCCCGCAATGACCAACACAATATCCGACCCACACAAGATCGGTATGCACTAACCCACACATCATCTCTAAGCACTGACCCACACAACATCTGACCCATAGAAGATCGGTATGCGCTGGCCCATATAAGATCGTAGAGCACTGACCCACAGAGGATCTGACCCACACAGGATCGGTATGTGATGACCCACATTGGATCACTGAGCATTGAACCACACAGGATCATACCCATATAGGATCGGTGTTGAACCACACTGGATCGCTCTGTACTAACCTCTGCATGATCTATCTCCAACCTCCGCCTCACTGTCAGTAACTGGATTACCGCTCATATTACGATCACTTCTGGGAGAACTGGTCATCAATCCATCAATCATACATCAATATCCACGAAGCTCCCCAAATAAGTATCCTAATGTACATCTATATTGTAAGTGTTCCAATGCGATAGACGGTGCATCAATCGAATGCCTGGTCTCTGAGATATAAGTGTTCTAGTTCTGAGGGCCTGGTTGGATTCAGGTTCGATCCAACCCTGTTATACACCAACGATTTCCAAAACTCAAGTGGAGTATACCGAAAGTACTGTCTCGCTCTGAAGGTCTCATCACTACAGGCGTTTCATCAAATGGGCGCACAATTCTCAAGATATGGCCCTTTAAGAGAAACTGGTCCTAGTTGGGTCGAGGTCCAGTTCAACCCAGTCGGACTGACCTCGTTCAGGTTCGACCCAGCTGGGTGCGGGCGCGGCGGGATCAGATCATTGGTCCACTGTCTATCCCAGCCTGCACGGGGGGTGCGACCTTGCCCGCAAGGTCGCGGCCCGGCCCGCAACGGCGTGGTCCGCTGGGTTTGTGCGACCCGGCCAGTAGAGGCACAACCCATTGTGATCACATAGCCTAGTCCTAGGAGGCACGGCCTGATGGGATCTCACGGCTTGACCAATGGAGGCATGGGATGTTGGCCTCATGCGGCCCAGCCTGTGGTGGGAATTGGCCCATAGGTTGTGCAGCCCGATGTTGTGGGGTCTGTTGGGCTGGCACGGGGTGGGTTTCCCCCATTTGGAAGGTGAAGCAACAGCGCACCTTGGCACTGCCCGTTCACCCATGGGACCCACTATAGCTCCCCCCACCATGTGGTTGAAGCCGCAGCTCCTCCGGCTGCGTGTGGTTGTGTGCCTCTGCATCCTCCTGCAAACGGCTGATATCGACGACCTTGTTCGACACAGCAGTAATAGGAAAGTCGTAGCCCTTCTCCGCTGGTAGCGCACGATAGCGCATCGCCTCACCACCACGGCTGGCCGGTTCTGGCCACTCTGCTAAATTCAGGGGCATAGTGTTGCGGCCTCCACCTATGGAACGCGATGGCATGCCCTCTCCATCGTAGTTGGCCAGTGCTGGCTGCCACCATCATATGTTGTCTCGGGTCTTATCCAACCCAATGATAATTCTTGCGAAGAACACACAAAAATTCCAACAAGGGAGGAGGGTCTGGGTCGTGTTCGTTTGTCCATGCGTTATCTTGATATCAAGAGTTTAGCAATAAATCTTCATCAAATCTTGGAAACAATATAGATTAAATCCTTAACTCGAGATCGCTGGAGAACGCCTGTGAATGAGGATGAGTCGGTATTCGTCGCCCCCACAACAAGCCTCCAACGATGCCGCTCAATCATCGTTCTTTGGTTTGGGGTTTGGTGTCACTCATCCCCGCTCGCTGGAACCGACACCATCCTCCAAGTGTTGGGTGTCGCGGTACTTTACCAAAGCTTCATTGGTTGGTGAAGTCATACCAATACCTCGCCCCCAATATTCATATAAATAGAAGAGTGGGAGGACGAGTAACACCCTTGGAATTAATTGGGAGTTAATTTAATAGTAACTCTCCTAATTCCAATGGTGCTGTTAAAAAGTTTTTCGGGGTTCAATCCATTTAATGGACTGACATGTCATCGGACTCTCTACTATCTCTTGTCCGTTGGAGGAAAGGAAAAGAAACAAATAAAATAACAATGTTATTTTATTATTCTTTTAAAAAAGATCAAATTCTAACTTTTTCTTTAGACATACAGTAGTTGAAGTGAATTCTCTCATGAGAGAAGCTCAGCACTGTGGATTCAATGATTCCCTCATATTTTTAATCTGAGCACCGGTTCAAAATATAGAAAATGCTACCCCCGCATTTTCTGAACGTACCATAAAAAAAGATCAGAAATTGATTCTAGGCACACCGAGCATCAGAATCACGTGCCGTCAATTTTTTCAGACTTTTAATAATTCCATATAATTAAAAACATTACATGGAAAATCTGGGTCTTTACATTCTCCACACTGTAGGGATTTTCTTCCCCAAAATCCAAAACATACACTAAGGAATCAAATGGGGGTACTGAGCACGAATCTGAGCTTCTCGCTCCCATATACTCTCTTAGAGGTTCTTGTACTGCCAATGAACAAGCACATGAAGTATCGATCACCTATGATGGACCCACTCTTGTTGATCCTCAATCTCTACTGGAATCTCTGTAAATGTCGCCCCACCATCAAAGTCCATCTCATCGTGGTCGATGATGTGAGATGGTTCATGCATGTATCTCCACATCTATGATACATGGAAGATGTCATGCACCCTCTCCATCTGTAGTGGTTGTGTCAAGCATTATCCCGCCTCACGAATCCTTCAAAATATCAGAAATTGTCCGATAAACCTTGATGATAACTTTCTGCCTCATCCAAATCTCTGTGAACCTCATTGAGGTGAGACCCGTAGGAAGACATGGTCTCCCTCCTCGAACTCCAATTGTCTTCATCTTCTACCAGCAAAAGACTTATTTCTGCTCTATGTATTTTTCAATTACTCCTGGATGATCTTCACCTTCTCAGTAGTAGCCCGTACAAACTCCAGACCCATAAGTGTTGACTCCCCTCGGACTGTCTAGCATAGAGGTTATCTACAAGGTCAACCATATAAGGAATCGAATGGTTCCAAAGAGATGGTGGTGTGATATCTATTGTTGTATGTGAACTCCACTAGTGGAAATTGATCCTCCCAACTATGGCCAAAATCATGGATGCAATCACGTAGCATGTCCTCCAGCATATGTATGGTCTGCTCTGTCTGGCCATCCGTCTGAGGATGAAATGCATTGCTGAAACATAGCTGAGTCCTGAGTGACTCATTTAATCTCTTCCACAACTGGGATGTAAAACATGTGTCATGGTTAGAGAGGATAATCGATGGAACCCCATGAAGTTTTACAATCTCCTGTACATAGAGGCGTCTCGATCCCTCTACTAATCCCTACTCTCGGATAGGTAAGAAGTGGGCTGACATGGTGAGTCGGTCAATGATCACCCAGATGAAATCATGTCCTTGGATGTACATGGAAGCCCCGTCTCAAAATTAATAGAGATACCATCCCATATCCACTCTGGCACCTCTAGTGGTTGTGTTAAGCCTACTGGAACCTGATGCTCGGCCTTCACTTGTGGAAAAGTGAGGCATTGTGAAACAAACATTTCCACTAACTTCTTCATCCATGGTCACCAATGTTGATGCTGAATGTCCTGGAACATCTTCACCACACTAGGAAGTACCTCCATAGGGGATGTATGGAACTCCCTCAACACCTCTTCCCATAGCACCACCGGTATTATGGTGCGTCCTCTAAAGGGGATGATGTGCTCCCCACCTTTAGAAAATCCATTAGGTACCAGTCCTATGGATATCTGAGCACGCCATGCCTCGCAGTCAAGGTCCTCGTGTTTTTCCTCCCACACTCACTGAAGAAGTGGTAGAGTGACAGTCATATACTGGAGGTAAGCTACTCCATCTCTATCTATAAAGGATATCTTCAATGCGACTACACTACAAAAAAAACAACACATTAAAGGGGGTTCTACACAACCCCCTCTAAAATCATTTTCTGTAACATTAGAGGGGGTTCTTGACAACCCCCTATAATCATCGAATTTTGTGGGGGTTATAAACCCCCTCTAAATTCATTTTCTATAGAAATTAGAAAATAATTATGCACAACACCCTATAAATATTTTATCACAGTTTTTTAATATTTTGTTTGATTTTAGGTCTGGTTATATCAAAACCACTAATAATTTAGTAATTAGTGGAAATTTATATTCAGCTGGATTTTAGAGGAGCTATATATAGCATTCATTTAGATATATATATATATATATATATATATAATTGATTTTTTAAAAGGAAATAGTGGGGGTTCACAACCCCCTCTAATTTAAGATATTAGAGGGTGTTCATGAAATGCCGCTAATCCCTTAGATTATATGGGGTTTTGAACCCCCTCTAATTTAATAAATTGGAAGGTGTTTTGAAACTCCTCTAATTGATGACATTATAGGGGGATCTTAACCCTCTCTAATTCATGACATTATAGGGGGTTTTGAACCCCTTCTAATTTAAGAAATTAGATGGGGTTTGGAACCCCCTCTAATTGATGACATTAGAGGTGGTTTTTAAACCTCTATAATTCATGAAATTTTATGTGGTTATGAACCGTTTCAAATAACTTTGATTAGAGGGGGTATTAATCTCAATCTAAATTTTTATTTATTTTCTAAAATAATTCTCATATAAATTCAATTTTTTAATATATTTGTCAGCGAGTGCATGTGTGTGTGTCTATATATTACATAAACATGTTATATAAATTTATTTAAATACATTATCAAACAAATATATAAGGAAATTATAAAAATATTTTAAATAAATACATATACATATAAACAAAAATGTATACATTTATATAAATATTGATATATATAATATAAATGTAATTATAAATATATTTATTCGAATTTATAAAATTTATATATGGTATTATAAATATTATACATTTATATTATGATTTATATTGTAGATTTTTGTATAAATACATTTATATTATATTATGTATACAAATATATATAATATAGACAACATTAAAAATAAATTTACCTAAAGAAATATATTTTATATAATTATATTATATATATATATTTTTTAAATATTTAAATATATATAAATTTATATATTATATAATTATTTTAAATATATTGTATCATACCATTTTAATTATAGATTGATATAGTACACACACACACATATATATCATATAATAATTAATAATTTATTGTTACACACAGGTACATAAATACATTTGTATTGTATACTTATGTATAAATACATTTATATTAGATTATGTTTAATAATTTAAATAATTTAGGAGAAATTAAATATAAATATAAATATAAATATATTATTTATTTATAATATATATTATATTATTAATATTTTATTATAAATACATTTATATGTATTATATAATTATTTTTTGTATATTTTAGTATAGCATATTGATTATAAATTAATTTAGGAGACACACACACAAATATATATATATATATCATATAATAATTAATAATATTATTGTTACACACACATAAATAAATACATTTGTATTGTATACTTGTGTATTATATTATGTATACCAATTTACATAATTTAGATAAAATTAAATATAAATATAAATATATTATTTGTTTATATTATATATTATATTATAAATATTATATTATAAATAAATTTTTATGTATTTTGTAATTATTTTATGTATATTGTTGTATTGGATATTAATTTTAAATTAATTTAGTAGATATAAATATATATATATATACATATATTGTTTAATTATATTATTTATTTTCAATTATATGAATGAATTTAATTTTGTGTGTGTATATATATGAGTGTTGGTGATGTAATATAAATGTATATAATTACCTACATTAATATATAATATATATGTATTTAATATAATACATCTATAATATATATTATAATTATATTATATATATAAATACAAAAATATACACACACACACATAAATATAAATATATTTATTAATATATTTATAAATATGTATTTATATATATTAAATATACCCAAATATGTGTATATGTATATATATAATACAGAAATATATTTTAATTATTAATAAATACATATTATATAAAAATATTATACGCAAAAACATATTATATTTTTGAGAAATATATTATATATACACAAATATATTATATTGATTATATTTCTAAAGACAAATATATATATATATATAATATAATACTTTGAAATATAATTAAATATAATACAACATATATTATATATAGAAGCACAGGCAGCATAGTGGTTTTGTGGTCTGCGGCATATGCAACCAGTCTCCGGTTCGAAACTCGAGGTCTACATATTTACACTGGGGCATTGCATGCAGGGTCTGGTGGGAGTATGACAACTGTGGCAGACAAGTTTTAGGGCGCGCAAGTGTTAACAGGGCAGGTGTCAAGGGTGGGGGTGCGCCGGTGTCAACAGGAGTCAAGGGTGGGTGTGCGCGGTTGTCAACAGGTGGTCAAGGGACAAGGGTGGGTGTCATGTTGGGCGCGTGGGGCGTGTCTGTGGGTGTGTGATGAGGATTTCAACTGGTGTCTGGGGGCACATGGGGAGGCAAGGGGTGTGTGTGTCGGGGGTGTCAACCGGGTGTCAATGGAAGGGCGTCGTGGTGTCAAGGGGGTGTCAGGTGAAGGGTGTGTGGGGTGTCAACCGTGGGGGTGCGGGGGTGTCAACAGGTGTCAAGGGGCGTGCAGGGGTTGTCCAGTAGTGTGTTTTGGGGATGTTAACCAGTTTCAGGAGGGCGCCCGGGGTGGCAAGGGGTGTGTGTTTCGGGGGGTGTCAACCGAGTGTCACGGGAAGGCCGTGTTAGGTGTCACGGGATGGGCGTGCATGGGTGTCAAGGGGGGCCTAGTGCACCTTGTGCTGCCAAGGGGTTAGGGTTGGTTGTGGGAAACCCGCCCCCAATACTATCATTATTAGGGGCGGTTCAAACCGCCCCTAAAACCATAGATTAGAGTCGGTTTGTTTTATAACTGCCTCTAATATGGTAACTTTTGAGCAACATTAGAGAGGGTTTAAACCCCCCCCCCCCCCTCTAATGTTTCGGATGCTAAATTCACTCTGAATTTAGCATCACTTACTCACAACCGCCGCTAGTAAGAGTAGGTGGGCACATTAGTGGGGGTTTCTCACAACCACTGCTAATGTCTATAGGAGGGGTTATAACTCCTTATAAAGTAAAAAATAACCCCTTATAATGTGGTAACTTTTTGTAGTGTTAGCTACTCTGTCTCCTCACTCAGAAACTGTAGACCAGACCTCTTACTGAGTGTGCCTGCCACTACGTTCCCCTTTCTAGGAGTATAGACTATCTCAAAGTCATAGTCCTGGAGTAACTCTATCCCTCGTCGTTGTCTCAGGTTCAGGTCCTTCTGTGAGAAGATATACTTGTGACTCTTGTGATTAGAGTAGACTGTAAAACGTTTTCCCATCAAGTAATGTCGCCACATATTCAAGGCGAAGATAACTGTTGCTCTCTCTAGTTCATGGTTAGTATAGTTCTTCTCATGTTGTCTTAGCTGTTGAGATCCATACATGATCACTTCTTGCTCCTGTATCAGGAAACATCCATGCTCATCCCCTGATGTGTCACAGTAGACTACATACACAACACCCTCTTCTGGTAGCCTCAAGATTGGGGTAGTCATCAGTCTCTGCCTCAGCTCCTAAAAACACTGATTGCATATCTCCGTCAACATGAAAGGATATCCCTTCTTCAACAATGCTGACAAGGTTACCAAAACTCTAGAAATGTTGAGTACAGATCTCTGGTAGTACCCAGCCAATCCCAGGAAACTCCGCACCTCGGTAACACTCTTGTGTGGCTCCCAAGCTAGCACGACCTCTATCTTTTCCAAATATACTGCAACTCCAGCCTTTGAGATAATGTGCCCCATAAAATGAACCTCTCATATCCAGAACTAGTAATTTGAGATCATACCATAAATTTGGTGCTCTATGAGTGTATCCAGAACAATCTGTAGATGATAGGCATGCTCCTCCTCCGTCGCAGATTACACCAAAATGTCATTGATGAAGACCACCACAAAGCGATCTTAGTATGGTTGGATGATCCTATTCATGAGTCCCATGAACACTATAGGGGCGTTGGTCATGCTGAAAGGAATATACAAGAACTCATAGTGGCCATACTGACATCTGAATGTCGTCTTCTGTGCATCCTCATCTCATACCCTGAGCTGATGATTACTTGATCTGAGGTCTATCGTCAAAACCCATCAAGCTCTATTCATCTGATTGAAAAGATCATCAATCCTCGAAAGTGGATACTTGTTCTTCATGGTCACCTAGTTTAAGCTCCAATAGTCCACACAGAGTCTCAAACTCACGTCTGCCTTCTTGGAGAACAAAATCAGGGCTTCCCATAGAGAAACATTGGGCCATATGAACCCCTTTCTCTGCAAGTCCTCCAACTGTACCAGTAACTCACAAAGCTCCACAGGATCCATACGATATGCTAGTGTAGATATCGATGTTGACTCGGTGTATAGGTCGAAGTAAAATTCTACCTCTCTGCATGGAGGTAGTCCCAGGACATCATCAGGAAAGACATCATCATACTGGTCCACCACTACAGGATATCTCGGACTCTCACCATCAACTACTTCAAGGGTAAGGATAGCCAAATAATGTGTGATCAGTTTCACCCTACTCTGGGTAAGTCCATCCTATGCTGCAAAGGTTCCCTTCACACCAGTGAAGTAAAACCAACTCCCATCCTCACGGACACACCGCACATTGTGCCTAATATAGTCAATCTGAGAATGGACTCAAGATAACCAATCCATATACTAGATGACATTGTAAGACCTCAACGCCACTACTAGAAGATCCCATCCAAATTTATCTCCTCCTAGAGTAAGCTCACACTATCATAACTAGTGTGTAATTTTCAAAGCATTAACCATCGCAGTCTCTAGCCATAATGATCGAGCTAACGGCTCCATTGGATTCTCAGAGCTCCGAACAAGGGTCGTGGAAATAAAAGAGTGACTGGAATCTATGTCTATAAGTATTGTAGATATGGTGGAATAGATATACATAGTACCTCTAATAATTTCTAGAGTTTCATGGTCCTGGGCCTCAGCATCCTGAAGCTAAGCTCATCTATGTACACCGGCTCCCTATAGTCAGGGTGGACCACCTGCAGCTGGTGGCCGTAGAACCTAGAATCGCCGTCCACTGCCAGCTGCATGGCCGACTCCTCTGCCCTATCCACCACCCTGTGTAGCTCCTCGCTCATACCTCTATGTCTGCCTTGATGGTCCCTTGACCGTTTTCTGATCTTCTATACAGCAGGTCGGGCTATCGTGGTCCATGTAACCCTGCCTGCCACATGAGTAGCACTGTATGATCCTCAACTGTCCTCTATCTTGTGATCTCCTCACCATCAACCCTATATCCTAACGTCACCCACCAAAAGGACTGGCCTACTTGGGTCCATGCATCATTCATCTACATCCTACTGTTGATCATTTTGCTACCTAACGTCTATTGGTGGATCTTGTTGTTGGTGCCTACATAGTTAGGAAGCTCTACACTAAAAGCGCTCACTCTAGCACCACATCCTGTGTCGACATGCTAAGCGAGGCCATCGATGCTCTGATCATGCATTGAAGACCTAGCTCAAGGGTCTGGGACTTGAATATAGGGTCTCAAACCATGTCGTTTGAGTAGAGGGAGAGATCAGTAAACCTCACCAAGTACTAAGCCACAGTTATGCTACCCTGATGTAAGTGCAGCAGCTCCAGTATACTCACTGAGCATAGAGTCACCGGGACGAACTCTGCCCTGAAAAGGACCTTGATGTCTACCCAGGTGAGGGTCATCTCATCATGTAACTAGAGTTTCAGACTCCATCATCTCCCAGCTGCTCCCTAGATGAGATTGGAAACTATGATCACCATCCGATCAGCTCGTGTCCCAACTTAGTCAAAAACTCTGGCCACTTTCTCCAGCCAGTCCTCAGATGCCTGGGGGTTTGTCTCGCCTTAGAACCTTAGATATCTGGGCCACTTAAACACGTTCAACACGTTCAGTTGGCATGCACCATCTAATGATGGGGTAGGTGGAAATGGCCTCACAATGAGTAGTGGTGTTACTAGTACATCACCTGAAGGTGCTAACACCATTAGAGGGCCATGCACCAAGGCCTCATTGCTTGGTGGGTATTCATCGCGTACTCTCTCGGGAATCCTAGATGTTTTTCTATGTGGAAACATCCTGAATGAATGTAGGTGTGTCCAAATCAATAAGTTATACCTAGTGATATGACTCAAAGAAATCAAAAGAAAAAACTTTTCAATAACACATGGAATCAGTGATTTCATATGCTGATTCGGAAATCATAATTTAGGGTCCTAGAGTATGGATATGTCGGTTGCCGCACCAATGCTGGATTCCCCAAATAGAAATCAACACTCATAACAATTAACACTATTTCCACATAGAAAAGACCAGAGTCCTAGTTCTTCGGTAGAACCAACTCCTCTAATACCACTTTGTCACAACTCGTCCCTCGGGGCTCATGCCAATGCTACCCCATGGCCGCCTTCCATAGGCCAGGGGTTGTCGACTAGCACCAGAAATGTGTATCCCATAACGGGAAGGAATTACATTAAAAACTGTACAAACACAAAAATCCAAGAGCACAACAAGAGGCCACCATCATGTAAACTGCATTACTAAAAGTGTACTGAAAGTAAAGAGGGTGGAATACAAGTCCAACTAAAAAGTAAAAATACAATTGGAAATTGAAAAATAGCTCAGCGATTGTCTATTGAGGATCCTACCTGAAGGGTAGTTACAGCTCACGATCAGTAGTCCCTACGCCATGTCAGGCCAAACGGTCCACCTCTGACCATCGTCCAGTTCTGGATCCCTTAGCCTAGATCAATGTTGTAGATCATCATCACAAGACACAATAAGGTGTGGTCATAGCCCGTGCCGGGGTGAGTATAGCAATACACAATAGGGATCCCGAGACCCCATAGGTCTCCTAGATTTCCAAAAAGGAAAAAACACAAAGAAAGAACTCCATCTCAAAGCACGAAGCAATAGACGTAATCTCTTCTTAGGAAATTACCCATACATATACCTATGTTATCAAGATATACTCATCCCACACATGGGGGAAGAATACAAAAAAGTAACACCACGAAGGTATAAGTACCACGCATGTAACATCATAAAAATAGGAGTACCACATAGGTAACACTATGATGATATAAATACCACACAGGTAATATAGCGAAGATAACACCATGAAATTAGAAGTACCACACAGTTAACACCATGAAGATATCACCACTAATGTAAAAGAACCACACAGGTATCACCACAAATAAATCACCATGAAGGTAAAAGTACCGCATAGGTATCACCACGAATGTAAAATAATAATCTCACACTAGGTATATATATAAGGAACCAAAGTATAGATGATTAGTCGAGAAGCTGGATTATCTTATTCTATCGAGAGGAATTGATGCTGATTATACAGAGTATGACCCACATAGGATCAATAGGAACTAAAACATTCAATGATCCACATTAGATCCAGCCCACTCAATGTTGATAGGTACTAACCCTTGTAATGACCCACACAGGATCTGACCCACACAGGATCGATATGCACTGACCCACACAGGATCGATGAGAGTTAACCCACATAGGAACTGACCCACATAGGATTCGTATGCGCTTACCCACATAGGATCATTGTGGGTTGACCCACCCAAGATCTGACCCACACATGATCAGTGATGACCCACAAAAGATCACATAGTATTAACCTCTATATGATCTATCTCCAACCTCAGCCTCACTGCCAGCCACCAGATTCCCACTTATAGTACACTAGATTTTCGGAGAACCGCTCCTCAAACCATAGGTAGTACCTTAACATCCATAAATCTCCATGAAGATACACCTAATGAACCTCTATGTCGTAAGGGTTCCAACGTGACAAACGGTGCGTCAATCCAACGATCGATCTGTGAGTTATAAACATTTTAATTCTGAAGGCCCAGTTGGATTTGGGTTTGATCCAACCTGGCCATAATACAACTATTTTCAAAACTAAAGTGGATTATACCAAAATTAATGCCTCACACCAAGGGTATCAATAATGCAGATGGTTCATCAAACAGAAGTTCGGCTCCCGGGTTATGGCATGTTAAGAGAAACTGGGCCTAGTTGGGTCTGGGACCGACACAGCCTGACCTGGTTCGGGTTCGACCCAAAAGGGATGGCCCATGGTGGGCTCGGCCCACTGGGTCGTAGTCCAGCCCGGCCCGCAAGGGGGGTGCAACCCGTTTGGATTGCACGGCACGGTGATGCGGGGTCTGCCGGGCTAGCACAGCGGGGTTTCCCCCATTCAGAAGGGGAAGTGGCAGCACCCTTTGGGGCTACCAAGTCACCCGCGGGACCCGATGTGGGTCTCGCAACCGCGGCGTCGAAGTGGCGGCTCCTCCGGTGGTGCTCCAATGCTTCATCCTATGGACGGATAATGTCGGCCACCCTGTTCGACCCCGCTGCGGCTGGAAATCCACGACCCTTCTATGACGACGGCGCACCGCATCCATTGTGGTTGGCCGGTGCCGGCCGCCGCCATCATTTGTCGTCCCGAGTCTTGTCCAACCTGAAGATAATGCTTGCAAAGAATGCATCAAAGTACCAACAAGGGCGGAGGGTCTGGAATTGTTTTTTTGGCTCGCGCCCTCCGCATTAGCTTGATATCAAGAGGGTAGCAAGAAAGCTTCAAAAAATAATGGAAACGAAAAAATATTAAAACCCTACCTCGAGATCGATGGAGAACTCGAGCGATTGAGGAAGAGTCGATATTCATCGCCCCCACAAAAATACACCAAGTATGCTGCTAAATAATAGTTCTTCAATTCGGGGTTTGATGTGGATCATAATTTCTCTCTGGAACCGGCTCTGTCCTCCAAGTGTTGGGTGTCACGGTACGTTACCAGAGCTTCGTCATTTGGTGAAGTTGTGCCAATACCTCCCCCCAAGCTCCAGTTAAATATGAGAGGGGTAGGACGAGTAACGCCCGTGGAATTAATTGGGGTTCATTAAAGAGGAACATTCCTAATTCCAATGGTGTTGTTACAACGGTTTTGAAGATTCAATCCATTTAATGGCTTGACCCATCATTGGACCCGCCACTGCCGCTTCTCTGTTGGAGGAAAAGAAAAGAAACAAATAAAATAACAATGTTATTTTATTATTCTTTTAAAAAAGTTCAAAATCTTGATTTTTCATAAAACTTACTGCGATCAAAGTGAAGACTCCCTTAAGAGAATCTTGGCACTGCGGATTAAACATTGCCCTCAGATTTTTAATCTGAGAACTGGTTCAAAAGATAGAAAACACCGCCCATGCCTTTACTGAACGTACCATAAATAATGTTCATAAATTCATTCTATGAACATCGGGCCTCGGAATCACGCGTTATCAATTTTAGTAGACTCGTAATAATTCCATATAATTAAAAAAATTACATGGAAATTCTGGGTCTTTACATTAATTACTTATTTAATATCCTTATTCATATTTATCAACCCATATAATCTTCAATTGTAGTAATTTTTTGTATTTATATGTTATAGTTTAGTTTCATTATCATATGCCAGTAATTTTCATTGTTTTACACAAGATTTTAAATTTTTAGTATGATCCTGCTTAATTTACAACAATTTCATAATTCATAGTTTATAAAATATAACATAATAGATAAATTATAATGGTATATAAAGTTATAATTTCATTCTATTAGAATTTTAATCATGATTGTCATATATGGAATCGATGTCGACAATGATTCAGTTATGTTTGATAATCAAATGTTGATATATTAATAAAACATTAAATATTAATATAACCTTTCAAAAATAATATTCATTTCAGAAGCCTCATATTAGTTTACTAAATACATTATTATAAAAATCAATTTTGTCTGGTGATGAAAAACGAAATACATCATTCCATTGAGGTTGTAGTCTATATGAACACACAACTGACATTTTCATTTTCAATATAATGTTAAGTCATTAGAAATTTAATTACATTACTATTATCATAGACATGTAATAAATTTTATATTAATTGATTAATAATCATTTTGATAAATCTATGTATGTCAGTGATAAAAAAATATATGTATTTTATGAAGGTTATAGGTTGTACCTAATACAAAAGAAGTTTGTTATTTTTTCAGTGGAGAAGTGGAAAGGTTAGCTAATGGTTATTCCATCATTATAAAAATATTTTATTATAATAATTATACAGATGTAAAAATGTTATATTTGGTCAAAAAAGTTATTTTAATGTTGAAAAACAAGATATCAAAGAAATAATTTACTATAGAAAATACATACGTTGAAGAATTTTATTTTTTCAAAGAAACCATATTGATTTAGAAAGGGATACTAAAAATAAATAGGTATATTAAGATAATAAATGTGGGATAGTATTATTATTGGTTTAAATAAGTATATTATATGAGAGAATTAAAATTTTCAGAATATATTTGAAATGGTGTTGTGTTGGATTCATTTATAAGTGAAGGAAATGAAATTATATATATATATATATATAATTTATAATTATTAAAACTAAATAATTTTCAACATAAAAAATATACCAATGTGGAAAATAATATAGAGTAGTGTAATTTGAGGATGATAACTCCATCAACCACTAATTTTGATACATCATTATAAATTGTTTTAGTTCATTTACCCATTTATTAAACCCTTTTTCCATTTTTACTATTATCATGGTAACTAATTTTTACAAATGCAGTTTATTTATTTTTCTAAATATATTTTAGGAATTGTTAAATAAATTTGACCTTATGATTAAATATTTTACTAATTTTATTATATAAATATTAAAACGTTTATACAAAATAATTTCAATATAATAATTGTATGACATGTTAATGATAATTTCTAGAAAACACATATTTGTAATCATACAAATTTAAATAGGATAAAAGTATGCATATATTTTTAAATTGAATGAAATTATTTTTTTATTAACCAATTATTATTTTAATTTATTATTAAAAAATCCAAATCCAATTACCATCATGTGAATACTTAATTAAAATAAAATACTGAAAAAATTATAATTACTATAAAATATTGCTTCATTAAAAGAATGTCAATTATCTGCTGTCTAAAGTAAACATGTTATATTTAAATGAATAATGTTACCTAGTAAATAAATATTTAGTTTATATTATTATTTTATATTTTTTTAATTTATACATATATCATCATAATTTCTTCAACTCTATTGTATTGTTCAAAACTATATATTTAACTATTCACATATAAATCATTCATTTAAAAAAAATCCAAAAAATTCATCTTAAAATAAATAGAAATGATGAATAAAAAATTAGTTTAAATTTTCCAAATTAAAATTTTAATATTTGGTAATTTATTGTTTAAACAAAACATAATATATGCTAAAATTCTTTTTAAAAGTTAAAATATTTTTTCAAATTTTTAAATTTATTAATCTTATTTTCTATAAATTTCAAATTAATTTAATGTTAATATATTTTTTATTTATACTATATGTATTATCATCATTTATCCAAATTGGACTCAATTTTCTAAAAAAAAAATCATAGTAAATAAATATCCAATTTTACAAAAAATATATTCAGTGTAAAAATGTTTTATTAGGTTTATTATTGTGCTCATTTAATTTCATTTATTAATTAATATTAAAAGTTAATTTTAATTCCAATAAAAATTAAACTATGAAATTTATAAAATACATGTGACAAAATATATAAAAAATATATTATATTTTTAATTGCCTATTAATGTCATCTTAACATCTAATTACATATCTCCTCGGTATCTCTACATATTACCTAATGAAAATATAATATTTAGTGGCAGTTTTGAGTGGCAGTTGAATAAATATGGATCTCATTGGAATTTCAATGATCATAAACGTATATCTTAAATAGTTTCACTCAAATCATAATTAATGAAGTTTATATTAGAATTTTTCTTGAGAAAAAAATAGTTATACTACCTCCATTACATGATCCAACTAATGAGATTCATTATGAGGGTTTAATTATGTTTCTTAATTGCTTTTGAAATATGGTAACTTCTATTTTTACCAACTTATTCAAATAGTAAAATATTAATTTTATATTGGTTCATATTAATTTAGAGTTTCATAAAAGACAATAAATTCAATATAGTATATTTTTAAGGATATTAATAATAAAATTTCATATGGTGTGATTATATATCACATAAATAAATTTCATCTTCACAATTTGTAACATCGAATTCATTTTTTTCAGGTATTTCATGACCCTTGTATTTATCTACTTTTAGTCAGGTTTTGTTTTTCGATTGTTCGGGGAGAAATTTGAAATTTTTCTAACCTAAATGGGCCATGCATGGTTAGTGCACGGTTAGTGAAAACCATGGAGTTTTTCCTATCAAATCATGCACCAAAATGTTATGAACTAGAAGGGGTTCATGGTTTTCTCAAACTGTGTGGGCAGACCCTCTAAACTGAGAAACCAAAAATAGTGAGGGTCTGCATTGTTATCATATAGTTTTTCTAATCAAGTACCCTCCTAGGAGAAACCATGCACCATAATAGAAGGGTCTCATGGTTTGGGTGCACATTTTGTCAAATGTTGTTGCCCTACCCAGGAAACCATCCAAGCAGGTTTTAATTCCTCATAAATTATTTTTAAAAATCTGACCCCCTCCCACATTTAAGATTCATAATGACCCCTATTTGACCCTATCTAGAATTCCTTTGTTGTGATGGCTCCCCAGAGGTGATTTTGGCTTCTCAAACACCTATTCATGGAGGATCTAAGCGTTGGTGATCTCATTCAATCTCCTCTTGGTAAGTAGATCTTATCTAATGTGGTTTTTTCTAATATAGAATTCTATCATACCTAAATAGTGATAGATCATCACGTTTTTTATGGATATAAAATCAATTTTTTGTATCTTGATTATATTTTTAGTATCTTTATATCTTCTTCCTCATTCTTCATTGGGTATCCTATTGCAAGTGTTGTCATTGACCATCTGATAAAATTTCTGTGGTTCCATAAGTATTTTCAATTAAATTGATTCCCTATATTTCATGATTTATTGTAAAACTATTTATAAATGATTTAAAAAACTGGATCTATGATGATTTTACCTTTGATTTGAAGTGAATGTAGAAAAATAAAAAAAAACCAATTCTAGTGTAATTGGATGTTTGATATGCATTTGTAAAATATGTTGTCTTGATTTTGGAAATTTTTCTGATGAAATGATTTGATTTTGATTTTGAGAAAATGGGTTAAATTGAAATATGGATTGAAATGGAATGAAGTTATTAGAACCTGTGATTTTGTTTTGAAATTAATAAGTCATATTCAAAAATGAAATTGGCCAATTGTATTTTGATATTTTTTGAAATGATTGATTGAAAATTTTATTGATGGATTTATTGATTGAAGCACATGGGATACTGGGTAGTTAATATGTGGTTGGTACAATAATTCTTGGATATTGATAAACTAGTACATAATTTATGAGGATTATACTAACTAAACCAATTCTCCTTAGAATTCTCATGTTGTGTACCCCTATTGGGGTAGAGATTGATTGTACAAAATGGGTACCCCTATTGGGGTGTCGATTGTGTATACACAATTTTTATAAGTTCTAATCACTAATGAGATGTGTAAGTATCATCTAGATGGTAAGTAATGTGCATTAGGTCACTTTACCAAGGTCTTATGAATTCTTTTATTTGATATGCATGTCACTAAATGTAAAATGTTTTAGTAGTGCTAATATATTTATATAAATGGTTTATATAAAAAAATTTCTTTAAGTTATTTTCTAATTTCATGACATATATTTTATTATTAAAGCATTTTTTAGTTTTAAATATTAAAATGTAATGTAATTCCTTATTTTATTGGAATTTATATCTTAAATCATAAATTTTTATGTTATTGATAATAGAACACTTGTTGAGACCCTACATAACTTTATATCTGACAACATACCTTTTCATTTGGGATTTTGTACACTTCCTTATTCTAGGTCCAATTAAAGGTAAATAACCACAATGTGGTGGTAGATGTTCTTGATACTTGGGTTTGTGGAGTAATGATGGTGACTAGTGGAGTTATTTTCAACTTGTAACATCAGATATATATATATATTTTTAAAATATGTTTTACATTGTAGTTTCCTTTATTAGTTTTATGTATATGATTGGGTGTTATTTTTCCTATTTGTATATAAAATTGTCTTCATTTTAGAGTATTAAAATTTCTAATGTGCATATTTTATATTTCATTGTTTTTTAATAAAATTCATTCCTTCATTGATCTTGTATGGTTGCATGTGCTAGTCTCCAACACGTGGGGATTGGAAATACACATCAGGCTATGTCATAGCTGTCATGGGTATTAGGATACAAGGGTATCTGGGCTGGTTCATCAAATATTGGTATCAATGGTCTAGATTAATAATCATTCCCGAATGTCGATATGTGGTTTGGGATGTCTTTATGGGACTTAAGATGTGTTTTCGAGAAATTTTTTATCCAACTCTCATCGTAATGAGCCTTAAGTCACCATGGTTCTTTGAGAAAAGTGTCATTTAGGAATTTTTTGTTCTAATTTTAGTATTTTCCTCACATTTTATCACAATTTCTTCAAATTAAAAGATTAAAATTATTCTTTATGTAATTGGAATTGATGTAAATTTTTTCATTTTGTCATTTCTTATTCCTTCAGTGTTGAACATTAATAGTGTGTATCATCATACCTCTAAGAAGACGTGCGAATAGGTACATGGAGGAAGCTACTGGTGAACCATAATGAGGAAATCCTCCTATGGACTAGAATCTTATCGAGATAGTACTGTGTATTGTCCAAAGATATAAGACAGGCACTGACATCCATTACCACTCAAACTCAATTATTTTAGCCTTAAACGGATTAATCATGAAGTCATACTCAAGAGTTTCTTCTCTAGAAGTCAACAGATATACAATTCTCTAACGATCCTTAAGAGACTAAGGACTAGTTGAAAAAGATAGATATTCTTTTTTAGTTCCTTGAAATTCCCAAAGAAATTGAGGTCAAATTTTCCACCTTTAATATATAAGGGAATAGAAGGACGTGGTGCAATTCAATGGTGATGGAAAATAAGTATGAGGTTTCAGAATGGAAATAATTTTTTAGTTATTTTCACCAATCTATTCTATCTAGAATCTATCATCTTTCCAAAATCCAAACATTTTCTCAAACTCTAGTACAATGACATGAATGTGACCCAATAAGAAAATTGATTTATTAAACTTTTTTAGTTTTCTCATGAGGTGGTAACTAATAATAATCTGAAGCAAAAAATATTTGATTTGGGTATTTGACCATATAATTAATGTTAGGTTTTCCTACTGAATCTGGATTATTATGTTAGAGTGATGGATATAGAGTTTATGGAGGATTTTAAACTGGATTGTATGTTAGGGTTGGCAGGAGTTCTTTTTTATCATTATGATATCTCTATGAGTTCCTTTAAAGGAAATAGGAAGCTTGATGAGTCTCATAGAGGTTCTAGATTGTAGTAATTGTCTATATCTCCTACAGTTCCTGGAAAATCCCATTGTATTACTTTCATTGATAAATGTTTTGGAATTTGAGATGTATTTTTACTGAGACACCAACTATTTGTAGTTCATTTAGTATCTTTGGACCCTTGAATATTTTATTCCATTTATTTTCTACTCCATACAATGGAACATGATCATTAGCTCTAAGGATTACTATGGTATAATCATAAGCTTCAAGATATTAGGAGTTCTAGCCATAGAAATTCAGAACAATGATTCTTCATGAAGTGGAAGAGTCTTCATATGAATTTGATATAGGTCCAACAACTATGAGATGTAACATAACTATTTATTCATCTTTAGTGACTGTTTTATTTGATATTATAGCATCTCACTCATTTATTTAGACTCATATTGTGATCTTGCTAAATCATCCTATGGGGCTTTTATCTTATGAGATGGATATTTTCATGCCCTTTAGAATAATTAGATAGAAGGGTATTTATTCTCTTACTTGTTCTTTCTCATGTTTAGAAATTTTAATTACCTAGATATTCTCGGTTCTCTACATGAACCCTCTTCATGTCATCCTTGGGATATATTTTCTTATATTTAATTAGGCTTGATTTTATAATTTTCTTTGATGGGTCTCTTTTAAAATACTTGATGGGGTGTTTCATATCTTTCTAGTAGAATTGTAACCAAGTTCTAGTAGATCCAGAATGTCTTTTCTAGAGCTAGGATGTGTAATATTGGTGTTTTATTTTGACTTTGAGTGAGAATATTTGGGTGATTATCTCCCTCTGGTCATATCCGAGATTCTCTATGTGTTTCCATATGATTTCTCAAGTCTTCCACTAGTAAGATAGGTTGAGTTATCAATTGATTTATCCTCTATTAGTCAGATGGTATCTATTGTATATTACCCTATGATTATAGAATAGTTTAAAGTGGTAAATATTGGGTTGGATGATCTATTAAATAAAGTATTTATATACTTATGTGTGTCAACTTGGGCAGAACAAGTTCTCCTTCAAATAAAGAAAACTGACCACCTCACCTTAGCATTTATTAATAAAAAATCTGTCGAGTTATAGAAAATAATAAGTATCTATTACTAAAGATTGATTAAATATTTTATATGTTGAATGAGAAAAAGTGGTTCTAGAAGATTGATCTTTGATGTAGATATTTCGATTTGAGAATTAATTAACCTAATATTAAAAGTATCTCCTTCAGGAGTTATCGACATTATGAGTATATTTACATTCCATTTGATGTAACCAATTATCATATGGTTTTTATGGTATTAATGAACATGATTTTCCTTGAGTACCTCGACAATTTCATTATAGTCTTTATAGATGACATCTTGTTTTACTCCAAGACTGGGGAGGATCATGTGAATTATTTAAGAGCAATATTATAAATGTTGAGAAATAATATACTTTATACGAATCTTTCAGAATATATTTTTTTGGATGCTGGAAGTGAACATATTTCAATATATTGTCTCAGAACATGGTATCTCAATTGAACCAGAGACTTTGAAGGCTCTTATGATATGGGAGAAACCAAATATTGTTTTTGAGATTTAATGCCTCTTGGTCCGAGAGGGGTATTATCATATGTTTTTCATATATTCTTTAATGAAGGATTATCCATTGACTTACCTCACTTTGAAGTGGGTGAATTCCTTATGTAATGAAAAATGATAGTTTTTTATTAGAAACATCTTTTGACTTTCCACTTGTGTTGACTCTTCATGAGGAATGATAGGGATATGTTGCCTTTTTTGATGCATCAGGTTCTTATTTGTGTTGTTTTATCATTTAGGATGATCATGTGGTAGAATTATTCTCTATATATATTAGGAAACATGAGAAAAGTTATATAACCCTTGAACTTGAACTCACTACTATGATGAATCCTCTTATGATCTGGTACCATTTCCTTTTTTAAGAATGTATTATAATTATTTTGACCATAAATTCTTGAGTTTTATCTTCTCAAAAAAATATTTCACCCTATGTCTGAGAGGTTGGGTGGAGTACCTGAAATATTTTAATTTCAACATTTCCTATATCCTAGTGATGTGAAATTTCGTTTTTTATTCTTAAATTAGGAAAATTAAAACCTCATCCATGAATGAATCATCAGAAGAGTGGAAATTGATAAATATTTTAACACATTTTCATTTAGGTGTCCTGGAAAAAGAGGCCGAGGTTGTCTTGAAAAGTGTTTGTTAGACCTCGTCTCTTCTCAAAAAGATTCATCGAGAGTAAAAACTTGATGATGAATTCTATATGATTAAGGACACACTTTATAGTGGGGATACCATCAATGAATAGACATTATATTTTGATGGTATCCTATGTTTTTGGAATTAGATATTTGTGCCTTTGTCTATACGGAATGTCGTGATTAGTGTTTTCGATAATTCATAGGGTTTGGTACACCCTATAACAATGAAGTTGTTTTAGGATAAATGACTCCAATTTTGGGGGCCTGGTATAAGGCAACACATCATTGAATTTATTTCTTGTTGATAAAACATGTCAGCATGTTAAAGTCGAGCACTAGAGACCATTGGGTTTTCATCAGCCACTTCCAGTACCAAAATGGAAGTGGTACAATGTTTCTTTGGACTTTGTGGTTGGTATTCCATTTACCCATTAAAAAGATAATGTGATATCAATTTTTACCAATCAGTTGATAAAATTATCCCATTTTTTCATTCATGATACAACCAAAGTTGAGGACTTGGAATGCCTATATGTGCATGTGATTGTAATATTACATGAAGTTCCTTCTTCTAGAGTCTCAGATAGCAAAACATATTTTACATCATGCTTCTAGAGATACCTCAAAGAGGCATAGTGATCTTAGGTATGTTGGATCAGGGAATTTCATCTGCAAACATATTGAAAAACAAAATTATCTCTATATATTCTTGAGGATATTCATCATTCATGAACCCTAGATTTTCATAGTGCTTGGTATGTCCATTTTTAAATGGTTGAGTATGATTATAATAACAGTTACCAATATGAAATTTAGATGTCCACTTTTGAGGTATTTTATAGATGCACTTGTAAATATCCATTATGTTGGTCAGAGATTGTTGAAATTTATTTGGTTGGAATGAGTTTGGTCTAAATGATAAAGATGAAGATTCAGTTGATATATTGGATAATATTGGAAGATAAGAGTTGGTACAAATAATATATTGGCCATTGTAGGTGTCTATTGGGATTTTCAATTTGAGGAATATGTATTTTTCTTAGTTTCACCATATTTGGGTCATCGAAGACTTGGGAAACTAGGGAAACATTCACCATGGTTGGTGGGACCTTTTTACGCTATTGATGAGGTGAGGAAACTGTCTTACCATTTAGGAAATCCACCATAGTTGATGTCAATACATAGTTTTATCCATGTATCACAGCTTCAAAATTATCTTTTTGACCTGTCTCATGTATTGAGCTGGGATGATATTGATGTCAGGTATATTTTTAAATGACTAAAAATCCAGTCATGATTGTGGATTCTGAGTCAAAGGAATGATTTAGGATAAAAATACATTTGGTTCATGTTCAATGGAAGTATGGTTTTATCACATGAAACATGGGAGTATGAGGAATTAATGAGTGACAAGTGACCTCATCTCTTTGACATTAAATATTTATGATAATATTTATGGGGATAGAATGTTTTTATGGTTGGGAGGTTGAAACATCTCAATATCATCTTTTATGTGTTTATTGAACCTTTACTTGATCTACATTAACTTAGGTCTTGTTTTTGCATTATTCTACGAGAAATTGGAATATTTGAGAAGCCCAAAGGGATATACATGGTTAGCTTATAGTTAGTGATAACTTTAGTGTTTGGCCCCACAAACTGTTCCCCTTAATGTGAACCACTGTAAGTGGGGACATTGTATTTCCAAACCATATTACCATCCCATCAAAAAATTGAAACCAAAAATATTAAGGGTTTTCATAGTTGGATAATTGTTGATAAACCATGTTCCCTTCTAGGAAAAAGCATTAATCCTAGAGGAAGGGGTTCATAGTTAGTGTGTATATATTTTCAAACTGTGTGGACCTACCCAGAAAATTGTTCATATAAGATTTAACTCCTATAAAATTATATTTAAAAATTATAAACCCCTCATTTAAGATTCCTTATCACCCTATTCATCCACAACATTAAATCCTTGAATTTTAAGGCTAACAGGAGTTTATTATATCTCCTGAAACCCCTTTTCACTAAGTATTAATGAGTAATTAATCTAATTTGATCTCCAATGGATAAGTGGATATCCATTCATGTGGATTATTAGAATCTCTCACTCTCCCTTCTTTACAATGTTATGGATAGTATTTTTATTTAACGATGTAAATTTTGTTTTGTTTTATCTCTAATCTATTTTATGCTTCTTGATATCATCCACCTCATTATTAATGCTAATATCATTGTGGGTGTTGTCTATGGCCATATAATAAATGGTAGGTGGTTCCAAAAATATTTTCCATTAAATTGTAATTCTATAATCCTTTATTTAATAAAAAACATTCTTTAAATAATATAAAAAATATTTGATATGGTTTTATCTTTTAGTTGAAATTGGAAAGGAAATTGATAAAAACCTAATTCCAATGGAATTGGAATTGTGGGATGGATTTGTGAAAAATGATATTCTGATTTTGAAAATGGTTTTCATGAAATGATTTAATGATAATTTTGGGAAAATTAATTAAATTTAATATTTATTTGAAATGGAATGAAATGAATAAAACCAATTATTTAGTTTTGAAATGAAAAAGGCATGTTGAAAAAAGAAATAAAGAAATTTTATTTTGAAATGTTTTGTAATAAATGATTTCCAAGTTAATTAAATGATTGATTTATTAATTAACACAGGAGCATTGGTGGTTATTATGTGATTTGGACAATAGTTTTATGATCTTTATCACATTGTAATAGATTTGTGAGGGAAAAAATAACTAAAAAAAGTCAAATTATGACAGTCATGATACGTTTCACTATTGGGGAGTAGATTTTTTCCCCATAATGGGTTACTATATTAGGGTGTTGATTTTGTATAAAAACTATTTATGAGTTGTGATCACAGATTAGATGTGTGAGGATATTATATCCTGTAAATAATATACCACTAGGAATTTTACTATGGTGATATGAGTTTTTCAGTTTGATATGTAGGTTGTTTATTGTGAAATTTTTTACTCATGACAATTGATTTATATAATTTTTTATATAATATGATTATTTAAGATATTTTTGATATGTATTCCATATTTTTTATTATGATATCATTTTTTTGTTTAAAATATGAAAATTTAATGTCATTTCATGTTTTATTATAACTGATATAACAAATAGTAAAATATTATAGTGTTGATTATATAACACATGGTGATACCCTAGTAGTATTTATTTCTCAAACCCAACATTTTACTTCATTTATTTGTAGTATTTCTTATTTCAGGTCCAAGTAATAGAAAAGGGCAACATGGATGTGGTGGATGTTATTGACCCTAGGGACCATAGAGTGATGATACTGACTAGTGGAGATATTTTCCACTTGTTACAAAGGATATGTTTTTTATAATTTTCTCTGGTTGACGTTTTAGATTCCTTCAGGATGTTTATATATCTTTTTGGGTACAATGTTACATGTTTGTTTCTGTTACTATCTCCCTTTGGGAGTGTAGGGAATAAAAACATGTATCTTTTATTTTCTGTTTTTTTGGAAAATTCATTCCCTACATTAACTTTTATAATGCCAGGAGCTAGCCACCAACCCATAGGGATCAAGAATTTTTGTTGGGATTTTTCAGAGGTAGATTATGTAATAGGGTACCAGGTTATCCGAGCTAGTTCACGACAAAACATTAATTATCACTCGTTGATGAAAATTTTGAAGGGTATAAAAATAAAATACATGACCTAGGATATAGTTTCTATAGAGATATTAACCTTAAAAATATAGGGAAATATTCATTTTTTACATAATAGGCTTATCAAAAGTATTTTGTTTTTCTATAATAATTAGATTACAAAATTCCTTTTGATTTGGTATCATTATAGTGACCCATAGAAAATATATATTAATTTTAGATAATTTTTATATGTTTGCCTTTACATCTCAAAAATGACCATACAATCTCAATAACGGATGGTTTAGTGTCTTTGAGGATTATATACTATGTAATTCATTTTAAAAAAAATCCCCAATCCAAATAATTCATTTTTTATATCTTCATAATCTCCCAAAAAGTTTATATATATATACAATTTGCATCAAAATTTGATCCTATAAAAATATTTCTGGGGAAAATAAATAAAATAATTTGTTGAGATTCAGTTATAATTAATAGGAATACTCGTCAATATTTCATCAATATTTAGATCATAATAATTTGAAAATATATGGTAAGGCGAGAAATAAATTTTTGAAAACATCAAGGAACAATAATAATTTTATATATGTCATTATATATGGATATATAATCTCTAATGAACAAACATATATCAATGAATAAGTTTGGGTAATTAGGGAAATATAAAGAATATTTAGGGATAATAATAATAAGAATGATATTGATACATAAAAGTGGGGAATAAACATAAGAGTATAATTCATATATTAAGTCCATCCATGAATACTTTCATCACATTATTAGTTGGGGATGATAACATATTTACCTTCTTTTAGTTTGGATAATCCACCTTTGAGAACCCAGGATTGGAATAAAACCACCTATATACCTGTTTGGAATGTGATAATCCCATTGTTTTACACATTGGATTGGGATAAATCATCATTTATAGAATTTTTTCAGATAAATCATCTCTTATTCCATTTATCTTGAGATAAATACCCTCATTTACCCTTTTGAATGAGATAAATCCTCTCATGTATCTCCAAGCATGTGATCAATCCACTTGTTTACCATTTCGAGATAATGAGATATAAACAATGAATATTAATTAAAGGGAAATAGAATACCCCACACATCAAATATACATTCATATGTGTAACCCAAGGAAATTATCATTTGTCATTATATTAAGAGATCATATAATTAAAAATGTGTTTTTTGAGATTTCAAGATGGTAAAAAATTACATGAAGAATACGAACTGATGATACAAAAATTACAATGATAAAAAAGTGTATTTTATTAAAACAATTATAGGTTAATTCATACTAAATAATTTCAAAGGAAATAAATACTATATATATAAAGATGAAAATTACTTTGAACTCATAAAATATTTTTTATAAAATGATTTTATCTGTTTTGTAGAAGAATAAGTTATGCTCACTTTAGAAGTATATTTTTTCAATGTTAGAGTTTACTAATTAGAAAAATATTTACATTTAATAAAGATAATTAGTAATTAAACAATGAAAATACTAATTGGTTGTAAAAAATGTGGAGTAGAGATAAAAAAATTGATTATAAAAGGATTGAATTTTTTTAATATTTTGAAATATCAATTTTTTAACCCAAATTTTAAAATTTGGTCGTAAAACTTCTTGTTGATAAATAGTAATAAAAATCATGATGTTCCAAAATGATAATAAAAAAATGGTGTTTCTATATATAAATTAAAATATTAATAAAATTTAAAATATGTATATAAAGGGGATATAATCATTAAAGAGGATGATAATTATTCTCAATAATGATATAATTTTTATGGTGAATAAATTCACTTAGGAGGAGAATTTGAATCAAAAGTGTAAATTTCCCCTGATAAAAAAATAACAAAATAAAATAAAATAATTTGTGGATGAAACCAATAATTGAAGAATTAATTTCAAGAGGATTAATATTACTCATTGAATTTATTAGAGTTAATAAAAACCCTTACAAATTTGGTATCTTTTGATTCGAAGTATATTAATGAAAAAAGCATGATACAACTCTCCAAATCCTAAGAATTCATGAATATGAAATAATATATTCATTATTAAGTAATCACACTTTATAAAATAAATTTTGGTTCATAGTATCATAATAATCTCATTGATTTTAAAATGAGATAATATAGCCAAAATGACAATATAAAAGTTCAAATCCAAACCCCATAATGTATATGATTTCAAATGAGACATTTAATATCATGTATAAGGATAGGATCACGATAAAAGAAATTAAAGGATTATTATATAAACCATTCCAAATAAAATATGGTTTACAATAAGAATTTTATATGAATAGGTTAAATTTTTAGATAGAAAACCATTACTTTGTATTCCTTCTTATATGAAAAAATATTAACCCCATGGGACCTTAAAAATTTCCCAAAATGTATCCTTGGAAATTATAGAATAATATAAATAACTAACACTATATTCTTATTAAATTCACTAGGGTCTCTAGGAGGATAAAAAATAGATGTTTTTAATGATGAAATTTGAAATAATAATGGTGTAATGAATAGGAGAAATTAGTCCCCTTTCATTAGTGTTGAAAATGGAACTTTTGTGTATACAAATTATTTTTGAGTAATGGAATGATTCTATTAAAGGTTAAATGCTTCCAAAAGATTTCAAAAATTAATTTTATGGTTGGATATAGAATTTAAATCCAACATCACCCATTTGTCAAATGTTTTAGACATTTATAAATCTTTTCAGCAGTTGATTTTTAATTTTTACCATTTTGGATTTTACCGTACTGACAAGTTTTTCCTCTAGTATTTTATATTTATTAAAAATATATCTCAAACCCCCCATACCATATATGGGTGTTAAGAACAAAAAAACAATCCCAATATAATATAATTAAATTTAAAAATAATATAGAATTAACATTTAAAATTAATCATTTAACATATATTAAATCTTTCTTTAGATTAGATATTGTCTCCATCAATATTTGTTTTTAATATTATGTTCTATCAATTAAAAATAAAATGAGTGATAATATATTAAATCTAATATTTTAATGTAATTTTTAAAAGGAATCAATTTATTTTATTATATAGAAATTACACTATATTATTCAATAAACTCTTTGAATATAATAGTTTTATTATTATCATTGTAATTAGTGTTTATATTGTAACACATATTTTTATTACTAAAAATGATATTTAACTTACTACATAAAATTATCATGTTAATTTATAATATGAAATAAATTTTTCTCTTTTAATCTTCACAATTGATAAAAAATAATTTTCAATATAAGTTAAAAATAATTATTTTAATATAAATAATTACTTCTGTTTCAAAAACATTATAAAATTTTCTTATAAATTCAAAATATTAATTAAAATTATTTTTCAAACATTATTAATATATATTTAATATAAAAATATTTTCAATGACTTTTATACAATTATTTTATGATAATAAATCCAAAAAGTGACGGTATAAGAAAAATTAGTAATTTATTTCAGAATTAACCTAAAAATGAACTATATTATGAAAATATAAGAAATAAACCATAGGAAAATTTATAAATGATTAACTACAAAATTAATTTCGTTTTGTAATATTCAAATTCTGAAATTTAAAAGAATTATTTCAATTGATTATTCTATATATATAATAAAAAGATTTATTTATTGAAAAATACCTTTTTAAACATGTTTATTGTATTTATAAATATTTTTTATTAATTCTCAAATTCAATAAAATATTTTCATTTACTAGCAGTTTTTATTATTATTTAATTTTCATTATTATTTTCATCTAATATTTCATTTTAGTTTAATATTTATTATGGATTACGCGATAAAAAATAGTATTAATTTAGAGAAAAAATATATTATAAATTATCTGGGTGTTATATTCTCCACAATTAAGTAAATTGAGACCTCGTAATTATAATTATTTTTTACTAAATGAATAAGCTAACAGATCAAAATGAATCTCATGATATGTCTTATACTGTGATATTCACCACACTATCATTTATACGTGTAAAAAAATGTTATCAAAAATGTGATTCATTAGTATTTCCTAAACAAATTTCTTTCGCAGCATCATTTCCATGATAATGTTTCACCATATTTACAATAATTTTTTTGATAACATCAAATCAAATAAAATTAAATGATCATATTGATATGAAACCTAAATAAGAAGATATCCTCTCAAATCCAACCTTCATTTCAACCTATGTTATCAACTCTGATATAATTAGACCAACCAATCAGTAATTTAATTTAACATTGGTTTTCTATAATTTTTTTCTATTAGGTTCTTGATACAAACTCATAATTTTTTTCCTATATAATTAAGTACTTAGTATTTATTTTTAAATCGAATGTGATAAACTAAGTCATATCCCCTTAAAGGGTATCTACATGTGTGTTGTATGAGCCCACTCATCATGCACTATTGGGATAATTGAGTTGATAATCAACAATTATATTTTTAGGTGATTAAACCATGGTTCATTTATTCCACTTTTGAATCAACTTTCCAATATCTAGATTGGGTTTTAATTGATATCAGAACAATACAATCTCTAAATTTCCAAATCCTCAATATTTTTTCCAATACATAGACTTATTATAAGTGTTTTTAGTAATGTTATCCTATCCTAAAACTTAAAATAGCTAAAATTATCTTAAATAATAACTAAACACTAATATGATACCAACTATAGAAACATAAGCTAAACATATATTTATTTTACATAATTTACATTAGTTGTAATTTATATCTCAAAAAATAATCACACAATCACAATAAATAAAATTTTAAAGACTTCGAGGATTATCTATAATGTCATTATTATCATAAAATAATGTTTTGATTACTATTTTTATATTTTCTTTCTGTGCATTTAATATATCCCAAAAATTATCTACATAAAATTCCATTATAAATATATTATGGTAGTGAATTTATTAGGGAAATGGAAAAAAGAAAGGGGTGAGATTTAATGATCATTAAGGGAAAGCCACATCAAATTTTCATCCATGATTGGATAATAAGAAAAAAGAATAAATAAGAAGGGTATATTTATCTTTTTAATAAAATAATTGAAAATAATCATTTTACATAAGTCCCTATATAAGGACACTTATCTAAAATTAAAAAACATATACCATAGAACACATTTATGTCATTATAAGAAATGAAACATGAGTCAATTAGCATAATCATATATACATAATTATAATATAAATAAACATTAGAATAGAAATCATATGTCAAGTCTTCCCGCCAAGACATTCATCACATAGTAGGCTTGGGATAATCACCTGTGTACCTTATTGGTCTTGGGATAATCCTCCATTATATCGTTATGATTGGGATAAAAACTTAAATGTTCCCATTTCTCTACAAATAAATCATATCATTTACCATTCAACATTGGATTAATCCTCATATGCACCCATTTTATTTTAATAAATCCCCTTTTGAGTCAATTAGTATGGGATAATTTTTTTCAATATTCCCTTTTTATCTCAAGATGGATAAATATTAAAATTTAATTTAATGGTGATATATAACCCTAATCATCATTAATATATTCATATGTGTTACACATGAAAATAATCATTCATCTAAAATTAGAAACCCATGAAAAAATGGGTTTCATTAAATTTCAAGGTGGTGTCAAAAAAAATTAACCTCAATAATGTGAACAGTTGATAAAAAATTAAATCACTCAAATGGGTATTTCATTAGAAGATTTAGAGGGTTTTCATATAAAATAATATCCATGGATATGAATCCATTATATATAATGTAAAGACCTGGAATCTCCATGTAATTTTTTTAATATATGGGAATTTTTCGAGTGTGCAAAAATTAAAGGCACGTGACTCTGAGGCCCTGTGTGACTGGAATGAATTTCTGATCGATTTTTTGGGTACGTTCAGTAAACGTGTGAGCAGGTTTTTGTAACTTTTAAACTGGTGCTCAGAATTGAAATCTGAGGGCATCGTTGAACTCACAACACATGTATTCTCTTAAGAAGACTTTCACCTTGGCGATAGTTGGTCAATGGTGAAAGTTAATTTTTTGGGTTTTTTCATGAAAGAATAAAATAATATAAAATTGTGTAACATTTTATTTAATTTTTATTTGGAAATACCATGTGGATGTTGAGAGTTGGGGACCACATGAACTAAAACCTCTCAACATAGGTTATGGTGGTGGGGATCACCTGAGCCTAACCTCCCATGTGGATCATGGTGATGGGGACCACCCCAGATTTAAACCCCCTTGAACTCCCCACTTATTGGGGAGAAACCTATTAATCTTCCCCACTTTAATGGTTCCACCCCCATTTAAATAATTTTATCAACTCAATAAATTAATTAAGCCAATTTGAAAATTATGCCAATAACTTAATAGATAACATAATCAATTATTTGGGATACCTCTTCATTTTGGTGGAATAGGGAGGAAGGAGCATTTGGAGAATTCTCTTCAATGAAGAATGCCAACGAAGAACATCAGCATTGAATCTAACTTCTTCCTCAGGAAATTCATTGATGAGGAACATGTTCAATGTCAACAAACCGACGATCGAGGAAATGTCGACGTCGCTGACGTCCATCTATTCCCAACGACTTCAACTCCTTCACCATGGACAATCTTCAATGAATCAAAATAATGAGGTAGGGGTTGTTATTGAATTCTTGTAATTTCTTGATTAAATTCCACATTCATGGAAAGAATGGAGAACATGGAACAACAAAAATGAGTTGATCCACAATCTGTATGAAATTTTTGAATTTGATGTTCTTGATTCAAGGTTTTTGTTGAGCCACTTTCTATCGCTCTAACATGGAGGGTGTGGGCCAAAAAAACATGTCCTGACCCCTACGTCATTCTTCTTTTTGTGTGTTCTTCGTGATGGTGACGGTGACTGGTGCTGGTTTTTGGCACCAGTGAAACTCGAGAACGGTGGTCGGCACCACCGCCAGTCGTGATGAAGGTGACCGCACAATGGAACCTCCCCACAGACCCTGTCACCCAGCGGCCTAGTCGCACCTACCCATGACAACTGTCACCCCACGGCCTTGTCTCCCCACCCCGCGGCCTCGCAGCGCCACCCCATGGCTTGTTGCGTCACCCCGCAGCCTTGCTTCGCCACCCTGCGGCATGCGGCTCTACCACGCGGTTTCGTCGTGCCGCCCCTTGGCCTTCCGCTCCACACAAGAATAAGATTATTCAGTAGTTACAAATAATCATCTATACTACTTTACTTAAGTTATACCTGGTGTGAGCTGAGTTTGTACATGTTTGGTACTTTCCATCATGGTAATATATTGGTGGTATTTTCCTGTTTGGAATAGCTGTGTGGTACTTACCTTCGTGGTGTTCCATAATTTGCGGAACTATTGAACATTGGACTTTTGGGTTGGACCCTATGTTTCCTCATGGTTGATATGGGTATACTTGATAACATAGGTATATGTATGGGCATATACCTTAGTAGGGTTGTCTATTGACTTCATGCTTTTTGGTTTATCATTTTTGGATTTTGTGAGACCTCGAGGGTCTCGGGGTCCCTACTGAGTATCGTTATACTCACCCTTGCATGGGCTATGCCTGCACATCGTTGTGTTTGGTGTAGACGATGGACAACACTGACTAAGGATGAGGGTACCAGGACTAGAGGTAGCTCAGAGGTGGACATTAGACGAGGTGTATCGTAGAGATGACCTAATTGAGATTTGTACCTACCCTTCAGGTAGGATCCTTGACGGGTGTTCATAGGAGATTTTTTCAGTTATTCATTCACTTTTTAGTTTTCTTGTACTTTACAGTTGGGCTTGTATTCTGGCCCCCGTTCCTTTCAGTACGCACTCTTTTGGTATACTGTTTACTTGTTGTTTGTATCTTGAAGTATTTTTGGTTGTGAGTGTTTACAGGTTATAAAGGTAATTCCTTCCCAGTTTTAGGAAATACATCTTTCGGTGCTATTCTCCAGCCCCTGGCCTATGGATGGAGGGATTGGGGTAGTCACGGGAGGGGCCCCGGGGGACGGGTCATGACAAATTGGAATCAGAGGAGTCGGTTCTACTATAGAATATAGGACTCTGATCTTTCTTTTTAACAGAAATATTGTTATGTTTAGTGAGTGTGGTTATTAGTTTAGGGAATCTAGTGTTGGTGTGATGGCCAACGTATCCATAAACCAGCACCCTGGCTTCTAATTTCTGACTCAGTGCACGAAAACATTTATTGCATGTTTGTTTTCAAGAGTTTTCTTTGTGATCTGTTGAGTCAGCTCACCAGGTATAACGTATTGACCATCGCGCACCTGTTTCTTTTTAGGATGCCTCCACACAGACAGCCATCTCGGGTTCCAAGAGTAGTATGCATTGATAGCCCAATGAGCGATGAGGCCTCGGTGCAGATCCCTTTTCCAGTAGAGGCACCAACAGAGGCACCAGTGGTACCAATACCCGTTGGGCTACCGATGCCACCGGCCCCAGAAGTAGAGGGTGCACGTTAATTGAGCACATTGCAAGAGTTCCAGCGCTAGAGGACACCCATGTTTAGGGGATAGATGGAAACACAGGTGGCTAAGGATTGGCTGGAGGCTGTGATTGGAGTCTTTCAACTAGTAGGGACACCAGCCGATCTCATAGTGATCCATGCCACCAGTCCTCTATGGGAAGAAACAGTAAGATGGTGGAGCTTGATTCTCTAGGTTCACGACGAGGTGACACTTCCCTAGGCATACTACAAGAGCCTGTTTCGGGAAAACTTTATCCCATGAACTCTTCGCACAGTGTGCATATAGGAGCATCTTCATCTGTAGTTGGGTAGCATGATTGTGGGTCAGTACTCAACGAGGTTCACTGACCTCTCTTGCTACTCCACAGATATAGTGCGGGACCCATTCTTCAGGGTCCGGACTTTCGAGCAGGGACTCAGCTGGGAGATCAGGGATTCGATGATCTCACTCAGCATCCCGACGTAGGCGGGGGTGTTAAAGCAAGCACTTTTAATGGAGACTTTTCCTTGCAGAGTAGTCACCAGCAGCGAGACCCACCACCAGTTGTCACGTAGCAGAGTCTTCTGTAGCTGGAAGTAGACATTTTTCACTGAGGTCAAAGAGGACCATAACTACAGGTGGACGACTGTAGGATTCTGGGTTGGTTCTGTGGGGCACCCGAGGCAGAGCTAGTCATGCAAGTAGCGGGCAGTGTAACGCATGCGGCGGGCAAGGTCACATAGCTCGTGACTATCAGACTCGTCATCTGGATGATCATCAGGAGGTCTAAGGACCTCCCAGGTAGAGATAGAGATTCGACCAAGGAGGTCTATAGGGAGCAGGAAGATGTGGCAGAGGAGATGGTCGTGTAGCTAGTGGTGGGCGATGATTCGAGATGTTACTGCCACCACCACTAGGTGGTCCACCCTGATTATAGGGAGTAGGAGGATTGGGGCGAGCTCATCTCCAAGAAGCTGATTCCTATGATCACGGAACTCTGGAGATGATATGAGGTATGATCTGTGTCTACTCCACCTTAGTTGCAGTACTTATAAACACAGGTTCCAGTCATTCTTTTATTTCCACTGCCCTCGTTCGGACCTCCGAGATTCCGATAAAGATGTTGGTGCGATCCTTAAATCTAGAGACTCCTATGGGAGCGGATTCAATGATTACACACTAGTTTTGGCAGGGTGAGCTTACTCTAGGAGGGAAGAGCTTTAGCTGGGATCTCCTAGTAGTAGTGTTGAGGCCTTACGATATCATCTTGGTTATGGAATGGTTGTCTACAGTCCATGCTCATATTGACTGTATCAGGGGAAAAGTGCGATGTGTCTACACCGATGGGACCATTTTTACCTTCACTGGTGAGAAGGGAGCCTTTTCATCACAAGATGGATTTACCCGGAGGAGAATGAAGTCGATCACACATCAGTTGGCTAGCCTTACCCTCAGAGCGGTAGATGTGGAGAGTCTGAGGTATCCTTTAGTGTTGGACCGGTATGCAGATGTCTTCATTGATTATGTTCCAAGTCTACCTCCTCGTAGAGAGGTGGACTTTTATATTGACTTTTACATTGGGATGACACCGATATCTACACAAGTGTATCAGATGGCTCTCGCATAAGTTTATGAGATGCGGGTACAGTTAGAGGACTTGTAGGGGAAGGGATTCATTCGGCCCAGTGTTTCTCCTTGGGCATCCTCGATTTTGTTCTCCAAGAAGTGGGTGGGAGATTTAGGCTTTGTGTTGACTATTGGCACCTGAACCAGGTGACCGTGAAGAATAATTATCCACTTCCGAAGATTGACGACCTCTTTGGTCTGCTGAAGGGAGCACGGCGGTTCTTGACGATAGACCTCTAATCAGGCTATCACCAGCTCAGAGTATGAGATGAGGATGTGCAGAAGATAAATTTCAGATGACAGTACGACCATTACGAGTTCATGGTTATTCCATTCGGTGAAACCAACGTTCCAAAAGTGTTCATGGGACTCATGAATAGGATCTTTCAGCCATACATTGATCTCTTTTTAGTCATCTTCATCGACGACATTCTGATCTACTCAACTACTGAGGAGGAGCATGCCTGTCATTTGTAGGTTGTACTGGACACACTCCAAGAGCAGCGGCTTTATGGTAAACTCTCGAAGTGCCAGTTCTGGATCCAAGAGGTTCACTTTCTGGGACATTTCATATCAGAGTTTGTAGTTGTAGTAGATCCAGCAATGATTGAGGGGGTACTTGCTTGGGAGCCACCCAGGAGTGTGATAGTGGTACAAATTTTCTTGGGTTTGGCTGGATACTACTAGAGATTTGTTCAAGATTTCTGCAGAGTTGCAGCACCTCTATCAGCATTGACGAAGAAGGGGAAACCCATCATTTGGTTGGAGAGATGCCAAAATTATTTTTAGGAGATGAGACAGAGGCTGACCAGTGCCCCCCATCTTGGGGATTCCATAGGAGGGCGTAGGGAAAATAGTCTACTGCGACGCATCAGGGATAGGACTTGGATGTGTCCTGATGTAGGAGCGAGTAGTGATCACATATGGTTCTCGACATCTGAGACATCATGAGAAGAACAACGCTACCCATGACCTAGATTTAGCAGTATTGGTTTTCTCCTTGAAGATATGGTGACATTACCTGATGGGTGAACATTTTACAGTGTACTCTAACCACAAGAGTCTCATATATATCTTCTCTCAGAAGGACCTGTACCTGAGACAACGATGTTGGCATGAGTTCCTCCTAGACAATGACTACAGGATAGTCTATACTCCTAGGAAGGGGAACGTTGTAGCAGATGCAATAAGCTAGAGATCTAGTATACAACTGTTAGGTAAGGTGGAGGAGTACATAGCTGCTTTGCAGATATACTTTTTTGATCAGGATGGAGCAGTTTTTCTTTAGTCTCTTATATTCACTCCCCCACTTCTTCAACGAGTCAGGGAGGTGCAGCTTGGGGACACTGACTGTGAGACTCGACATGCTCAGTTATCCACAGGGCAGGTACCTGATAGATTTTCTGAAAGTGGGGATCATGTCATCCTCTTCAGAGGATATATCATGGTACCAATGTTGATTAGGGAGGAAGTGATGAGGGAGTTCCACACATCCCATCTAACGATACATCACTACAACAAAACCGGCTATTATTGGCGGTTTAAACCACCGCTATATGGTGCCGTGGCAGTTTACAGAAACTTCCGCTAAACTGGGCGTTGACAATCTATTTTCTGGGGTTTTTTCCATTTTATGGTGGTTTAAGGGAAGCATCGTAGATGCCTCATTTCACGACGGTTTGACGGGTGTCAGATATTTTTTTATTCGTGGCTGTTTTAACGCCGCGATATTCAAGAGTTTGATGGGTCTCTGTCACGACGGTGAAAATCACCACTAAATATAAACTGATTACATTTAGAAGCGGTTTTAACCACCACTAATGTTTTTCAAGTAAAGCATTATCATAGGTTATAACCGCCGCGAAATGTTGACCAGTAAAGCATTAGCGGCGGTTAAAACCGCCGCGATATTGTGACCAGAAAAAAAAATTACAGTTTTTCTTATACTGCCTCACTGCCCTAAAAAACAAATCAAACTATAAAATGGAATATGAGACATCATACAAACAAATAAAATGTAATTTCTAACTTGTTATCCCCAACATGATGAAACAGGAGATAAGAGGACCTTCATAGCTACTAGCAGCAAAGTAGATAAGAGGACCTTCACCAATGAAACTACTAATTTTGTAATTTGGTAACAAAGGAGTAGGATCCTGATCATCCATAGATAAACATATGAGGGTTCAAGAACAACAATATTAAGTAGATCAAGATCATAGACCAGATATTCATTTTCCAATCACCTTTGGTGTTGCTTCTTTTTGGATTCTCTCTTGTGGGTGATAGATGTTGCTTTTTATGGATATCATCTTACATATACATAATCTTGTTTGATTATCTTTCATTTCACTATGATAATTTTATGATAGGTATATGTAATTTTGGTTGGGATATGTTCATACCATGTAGTGCCTACTAGGATTGACCGATGACCTTTAGTCGGAATGGGGGTATGGTCCCAATCTGGTTGTCCATATAACATGGGATTTGTCTCATGACCCTCTTGAATGGGAGAAAAGATGTGTATCTTATCTAAATCTCCTCATATTTTTTTAATGAGTCACCCAAATTATGGTTGAATAGTTGTGTGTCTTCCCTTTAACAATTTTTAGAATATTCTAGGTGACTTCAGTGACCAGAACATGCATATTTTCTTATTCTACTGTTGGAGATTGTGTATGGGCCTGATCTTTTCCTCCATTTCATATATGTATATACCGATGTTAATTAGGTCAGTGGGAAAGGATATGGGTATTACCTATATGTTTTATGAAAATATTCTTGGTGATTTCTTTGAATAATACCAAATTATACCGACAAGCTTAGTAAATGTGGGAAAATGTGTCCTCTTGCTCATAGTTTTCCACCATATTTAGTTAGTGGTATTCTTTGGAGGGTATACATGTAGGGCCATGTTGTTGGTTGATTTTTCACTACACTCAGTGGGTTTTCTTGACTACCAAGGTTTGGGAGACTTAGGTCAGACTCCTGAGGTAAACACACACATCATATAGAGGTTTTATTGCTTTGTAGCATTGGTGATGGTGAATGCTGGAAGGAGCCCTTTGGAGGGTCCCTTATGCTATCTAGATGAGTCCATCAGTGACCTCTTGATCAAACTCCCTAGATAAGGGAGGAATATGTTAGTTCCTTCCATGGAAATGACCTTGAAATGGTTTGAGATGGAAACTATTTACAACAAATTATGTTCCATTAGTCACTGTCGAGTAGACATCTAGTAGGGATTTTTGAGATGAATGGATTTTTTAGCTTCCTCTAAAGATGGAAAGGTACTGTTTATGTGTGACTCCCAAACTAGTGAATTTGAGACCCAATGTTGAGGGTGAAAGGTTGATAATAAAGCCTTGGTTTTAAATGAGGATCCAACTTGTGTAGTGGTCGAAGCATATGTGTTCTTAAAGTAGTAAAATGTCATTTGGATCAAAGGTGGTTCTAGTTGAAAGTTCCAGAATACATATGAGAAACATTTACAAGAAATCCCCATGAAATAATCATATTAATAAATAAACACATGTATAATCAATTGTATCGGATCCATGATTGTCCACATTTCATATGTTGAGAGAGAAAAAGGAGCCTAACATGTGGGTGACACATGATTTTTGTTTAAGGTTCCATGTTAGGATCACCATTTTTGTTTCCAAATACATTTATTGGTGAGTATATGATTTGTATCACATGATTAGGCTAATCCACATTCCCATCATCCACTTATGTTTGGTGTCTATACTTCCTAATAGGTTCCAATTTATATAACCAGAACAAAATAACAAAAGGATCACTCTTTAGTCATCCAAAATATAGACTACCGATTCAAACACAGGCCTAAATGGAATGATGTATACCACACTCGAGAAATCAAGACATAAAATGAAACATCATGAATCACAAAAATGCATAGAAGGAAACATGGGAAATCAAGAAAATGTTTGGACATGGAAATTCATGGGGGAAACTATGTGTCATACATGTTACATATACAAACCATCCATTCCCATATTTGTTCAACACATCAACAATACTACTACTCATGGTCTGATGATGCATCGTCACCCTCTCCACCTCCATCTCCACTACCTGCTACCACTTTTAAGAACATTATATTGAAAATTAAATATTGTTGCATATTTATAATTAAAGATAAATCCAATAAAAGTTTTCAAACTAAATTATTTTGATTTTTTGTGATTTAACTCCTCACCATTACTCGATGCCGCACCAGCAGGGGCATATCTGCTCATCTCCTGATATATATTAGTCAACGCTTTTTGCATAGCGGATATCTGATCCCCTAGTCTTGAACTGTGGCTCGTAGAGAAGACATCTCCCTCTGAGAATCTTCAGGTATGAATGACTAAAACCAGGAGTAGATGTAGTAGGAATCCCTAGTGGTCTGCCGAAGACCTCAGATAGTACGGGTCCCAAACCCATCCTTCGCACTCTACCAGGATGCTTCTTCCCAAAGACTTTAGCAACCGGGTCATCCTGGGAGACTGAGTAAGACTGCCCAGGATTGGCATCCCATATTTCTTTAATTTTTACCTATAAATCAAATATCAATATATATTAACACATTAAAAACTGATAATAAGTTATTATAATAAAAAATTGACTTCATACCCCAACTTCTTTGGAAAGCTCATTAACAAAACATCCATCTATTTTTTTGTGAACATCCAGCCACAGTTCAGTTCGAGATGCCTCAGGCCCCAAAACTTTGTGACTGCATTAAACAAAGTTAAATCAACAATTAAATCTGTTAAATAGATAATATTGTCTTATAAATATTTAAATTAATTAAAATATTAGCATGGAAATTCGGCTTCTAGAAAATCTTTTTGAGCCCGCAGTGTGCGGGATGACTTGGTTTGCCCGGTTTGATGCATTTTGTCTTGAGAGATCCTGAAATAAATAAAATTCAATTTAACAGTAATGTATTCAATGTCATCTCCTCTTCATATACATTTATAAATGTAAAATGAGGATAATATAATAATATATATTTCAATACCATCCGCTTCTCATCATGATGTCTATCAACAAAAACTTTCCACTGTTCTTTCGGTACCCCACTGGGTAGCTTCTCATACTTTTGTTGTAACAGCCCAAGATTTTATAAAAAAATATTCTTTTTAATTTTATTAAAGTCTTGTGTTGTACGCTACACCAAAAGGAGCTTGCACAACACGCATCCTTGACTTGCCTTGCATTACACGCAATCACGACCTTCCTCGATAGCGTGTGTAATACGAAATACCGAGTTTCACTAAACAACGATATGCTATTAAAATATTATTAAAACTAGCCGTTATGAATAGTAATAACCACTTTTTAAAATTATGTAAATCTTATTTTTCAAAATGAACTTCATTTTTGGATTCGGAGTATCGAATTTAGCCTAAGGTGAAATTTTGGTACATTTCGGATAACTTTCATATTCTGATGAATAGTGAAAATTACTAAATTATAATTAAAAAACAACTTTTTTAATCGAAATAATTAATAGTGATAAATTATTAATTGGAGTAGTTTTAAAGTATATTTAGAATATATTTTTACAATTTAATACAATGTTGGTCATTGGTTGTAATTGCACATTTAAACCAGACATAATCAAGTGTCAATCTTTTGATAGATATTGTTTCTTAAAAACACGCTATTTGTTTTAACAGCGGGATTTAATTATAAAATTAATTAATGCAACTTCTATGTTATGAATTTGTAAAATAGACTTCATTTTTGAATTCGGAATATGAAATATAGCTTAGGATGAAATTTTGGCATTTTTCTGAAAACCTTCATTTTTTGATGAATAGTGAAACTACTAAGTGGTAGTTAAAAAAATTAATTTCTTCATAAATCTTAATTTTACCGCTTCTGTGAATGGAATTTCAAAAATCCGAGAGACACGGTTGATGTCAGTAAGTAAAATGTGGTTCAATGAGATGAAAATAATTTTTGGTGAATAGTAACTTTTTACTTTTTTTACCACGGTTAATAGTAAATAGGGTAACTAAGGGTAAATATGATATTACTATTACCCTAACACATGTCCTAATTCTATTGGATAAGTTTAATTAGACCGAAATAAACCTTATGAATATAATATGACCATTTAGATCCACTTGGATTAGATTATGACATTTAATATTATATTATTTAATGAATAGTTAAAATAGTTAAAATCAAAGTTTAATAACTAAAATATTTTTAATATGGGGTTATACATAAGATAAATTCGACTATAAATATTCATTAGAAAGATAAAAAGATTTCCTACATAATGATATTTTATTTATAATTATTATACTTTAAATAAATTAATTTATTTATGACACAACGATGATGCAGTAATTACCCTTTTAAGGAAATATTAACATAATTGATGTTATAAATGCTCAAATGAATGTAATTTGAGACTTTTTATGACTTAAACTAATTTTCTAGGTTACTATGATATATTAGTGTTGATTTAATCAACTTGTTTCGAACATATAATTCTGTTATGACTTTCACAAAAATCATATATCAAATAGTGTCAAAATTGACACAAAATAGTTTTTAAATCAAATATTATATTATTAATTGTTATTTTATTCCTAAAAATCTAAGGTTCGGCCAAATGACTTAGATAAGGATATATATATTAATACTAAACAATTTGGGGTTCTTTTGGCATGTTATAGTAAGTGTATTAACCATATAGTGAAAGAAAACAAAAAGACATGGTAAAAGTTAAATTATTTAACTTAGAGTTAAATCTAATTGATAAGGTTAAAATAACAACCTAAACTTGTCTAAATCCTATTGGTTGATGGGATTTCGACCCATCCCCACTTTAGCTTCGAAATAAGACCCTTTGGAACCATTATAAACCGATTTTGACTTTAATATAAAATAATATTTTGAGATATTCCTAAGGTGCCCCTCTCCTCCCTTATAAAAGGACACCTCCTCCCCCTCCTCCTCACACCAATTTGAGCACTCAAGCCCGGCCAACCCCTGCCAAAATCTCTTCTCCACTTCCCTAGCAACATCCTAGAGGTTCTGGTATTCCTCCAAGACCAATTTTAGTTCCCTAAGAGGAGGTCTCCAAAAGGCGCTTCAAAGAAGAGGTAATTATCGTTACCAATTCTTTCATCTTTTTCCACTTCTTCTTCTTAGGTTGTTTCATTATGAAGTAATAACATCAGTATCACTCATATACTGATATGTTATTATAAGTATGAAACAACCCTATTTCACCATCTATCCATCCTACGGAAAAAGAAATCACCGCGCCTGCGTACGTACGGAATACCGTCTCCACGCCGTGGTGTAATCTATTTTCCACCACCACCATACATGGATGGGTATAATGGTGTAAAGAATAACTATACATAGTTATTACAACATAATATTGATTCTGATATATTGTATAATCCAATCCAATTCAGTTCAATATTTATGGAAATGATATCATCGCTCGTGCGTACGTACGGACTACCGTCTCCACGACGCGATGAGATTCATTATCCATGTTAACCATTTAAGAATGATTATAAAGTATATATAAGAAATAATAATGAAATATATGACATTATAAAGTTACTGGATTTATGTATATATATATATATATGTATGTCATCTACTTACTTCCATTTCAAGACAATAAGGAAAGTAAAACAGCGTTCATGCGTACGTACGGACTACCGTCTCCATGAACGGTGTTTTTCATTTTATTTATCTATCTATTATATATATATATATACTGAATATATATGATATATAAATCATATTTTATATTCTGGAAGTAAGTAGATCATGATATAAGTAATAATGATGTCAAAAACAACAAGTCAAAACACCTACGATAAATGAAACGATTTTACCCAAAACGCTTCTTTAACATGGAATTTACAAAAGAACGGGTAATATAATGTCATAAGTGAACCATATATGATATCATGACAATGAATATGATTCTGGAATAAGTCAATAACATGATTTAAATCATTATACAGGAGGTTTAGACACTTACAAAGCAAGTCGGACATAAGGTAAGGGAAATATCACAATCTCATTTTTATCTGAGATTGTTTATTCGTAAGTATTTACTGGGGTGTACTTTATCATCCACATCCATGTTTACTCAATATGTAATATTATTTCCATCCACCTAAAATTTTTTAAATCCATTTTTACCCTTCGGTGAGTTTTTAGTAATACGTATGAAAGGAATCTTTTGTCGTTTTTCGTACGAGGTACTTTTTGACTTTTCCGACAAAAGTACGAAGAATGTTTTTTTTTAACTTATACGGCACGAACGGATTTCTACTGTTTTATAAAGCCTTATTTTCATGAAGCTTCCTCTAAATGATTTCATGACTATTTTCAATAAAATATCTTTCTTTTAAAATTGCATGATGTTTTGTGAAAAGAAATTGATTTTGAAGAAGAAAGGATATTTTCCTCAAGAATTCAATTCAAGTGTTTTATCAAAATTATTTTCCATCTAAGATAATAAAGGGTTCTGTTTCTATCCATATTTTTACATTGATTTGACTATGTTGTGATGGAATTATGTTTATGAATTCCTTTATCTTATATGAATTGATTTATGATGTCATGATGTTTCAAGAATCCCACTTTTGTTACATGTGTTATGCGATGATGTATGTTTTATGATTATGTGGCACACATAAGAAAGGATTCATTATAAGATGGGTGGGAACTATATCTCCCTCCAATGCATTGGGTAAAGATTTTATATCTCATGAGATAGACAGGGCTGGAACGGTAGGTTATACCGGTTCAGTGAAATAGGACTGAAACGAGGGTTACTCGATTCAGAAAGGGACTTTGTCCACTAAGATAGTCTTGGCAATGAGTCATGACTAACAAGAAATGATTTTCCATGATTATGTGTGCATGCCACAAAGTTTCAGGTTTCATGTTATGATTATGGTGATCTCATTTTCACTTCTATGATTTGTTCCATGTTAAGATATTATGATCTCTTTTGCAGGTTATGATTTTCAAAAAGATATGATATGATTTTTATTTCTTTTGTATACCCTTACTGAGAATTTGAGCTCACCCTTTTATGTTTTCTTTTCCCCAGGATATAAAGAAAGGTTTTAGGTAAAAAAAAAGGGATGACCTTTATGGGAGATATTGAAGAACTTTCACCACGATTAGAAGATTACGTTCCAAGTTTCCAAAGACACTAAACTATTACGATCCTTTAGTGTGTGTTTTTGTTATGTACTAAGTATTCCGCAAAAGTAATGTAATGTAAATGTACATCAGGCTTCGGGTCTCTACAGTTGGTATCAGAGGGAAGGTTTAGTCAACCTTTGGAAACTATGATGCGAAAACGTTAGTGAGATCCCTAGAGATATTTCTAAGGTATGTCTAGGGATGTCTCTAAGGTTAAGTATACGTATAGGTTATAGTCCTAGAATTGCTCTAACGATCTTAGAATTTAACCTAAGATGTTAGATATTGAGGGTACTACCCCTTTATTATGTTGTTTTCCCTAGCATGATTTTTGCCTCTCACACTATTCTTTTGGGGTTTTAGACGATGGCTGGAACCCGAAGGAACCGTGTTGATCAATGCAATGGACAATGCAATGATTGTCCCCCTGAGCAACCAAATGATATGGGAGCTGGAATGCAAAATCTTGTAGCCATGCTCACACAACTTTCTCAAGCTATGAATCATGCAGGACTTCCAAACGAGCAAAGGAAGGAGCAACATTCTGTTGAATCCTTCATGAGGCAGCGTCCGCCTTCTTTCAGTGGGTCTACTGATCCATTAGTTGCTGAACAATGGATTAGTACTACTGAAAAGATATTTTCAGTTCTTCAATGTTCTGAACATGATAAAGTCATCTTAGCAGTATATCGTTTGGAAGGTGAAGCTGATCAATGGTGGAATCTTATCAAGAATACGAGACAAAGAGATGAAATTGATTCCATGGAATGGGACGAGTTCAAGAACTTGTTTTTCAGTAAGTACTTCCCTCGTATTCTTCGAACGAAGATGGAAAAGGAGTTTCTTGAGCTGAAGCAGAAGGATGAGGAATATGTTGGTATATACGAAGCAAATTTTACAAGACTTGCAAGGTATGCATCTGGCATTATCATCCAACCTGAAAGTAAAGTTGATCGATTTTTCAGTGGCTTAAAACCAAGCCTTCGAAGGGCATTAGCTATAAGAGACTTCAGTAGCTATGAATAAATTGTGCATTGTGCTATCAAGGTAGAAATGGAAGTTGGTGTTACATATCCATCTCATGGTTTTGAAAAGAAACGAAAGATGGAGTTCAATGAGAAATCTCAGAATAATGGTGAAAAGAAGATGAATGTTTCCTTATGCACAAAGTGTGGAAAGAAGCATGGTGGAGATTGTCTTAAAGGGACTAGAAAATGTTTTAAGTGTGGAAAAGAAGGTCATCGAGCAGCTGAGTGTCGAAGTAATGGAAAAAGGGTTTCTAATGATGTGAATAAAGCAAACACTGCAGAGAACGCACCGCCAACACTTCAATGCTTCAAGTGAAAGGAAATGGGGCATTATGCTAATAATTGCCCTAATCCAAGGGTTAGTGATGATCAACATGAGCAACCACTGAAGGCAAAGGACAAAGGGAAATCACATGCGATCACTATTGGCAATGTTGAATATGACAACGATGTGGTGGAATGATTAAGTGTTTATGTAATGGGATTCCAAAATAATGTTGTATCATTGAGTATTGCAATATTTATTGATGTGGTATTCAAAGTGATTGAGATATTATTTGGAAATAAGATGATATGCGCATAATGAAGACGAGAAAATGAAATGTTTAATAGTATTCATGAGCTCATGATTGATATAAGGACTAAGTGATATCATGGTTTGAGTATATAGAATTTTGAGGATTTTGGTATGTGGAAAGTGTTAACTTTTAACTGCACTCATGTTTTCACTAAGGTATTCAAGAGAATACACGATTAAGGACTTTGAATGTTTGGAATGTGACCAACAAGACATATCTTATGATATGTGGGGATCAATGACAGTATTAAATCTCTGGTAATCGTTGTCACTATATTATGAGAGTGGACTGCAGTATTATGTATAAGCCTAAAGATTAGACTGGATTATGTTGGACATAAGTTAGTATTGTTTAAGGATAGAAGATTTTCGATATTATTAATGGGATGTTATAGTAATATAGTTTTATAAAAAGGACAACCTGCAGGACGGGCGACAACCCATCGCTTCGGACAAGGCTGTGGGAATCGAACCCACAACCGAAGAGCGACTGGCCTTTATCGCCTACCACTGGCCTACAGGAAGTCCCTGTTTAGTAGAAACTAGTTTTATTATATTAAGGAGTATGATATATGAAGTATAAGTCCATTTTAGGAACTATATATGATTAATATCACTATAGATCGACTTATGTATATAAATTTTTGCTAACCTTTTGTTTGAGACAAATGGAATGACCCGTCATTCTATCACATGATCTGCTAACACTTCACGAATAACAAATTCAACTATTTAAGAGATGAAGTGGAAATTGTTCTAGGCACGAACAATAGTGAGATTGTACCAAAATAAAGAAAGTATTTATTCCAATTCAAATTTTCAACTTTAGAGAAATGATCTTGAAAACCAAAAATGTTGTCCTAGTGATCTTATACCTGATGAATCGGATGGTACCTTATATCATCACAAATCTATGGATTTTTGATTACTGGCTTTTCCATAGCCATGTTCTCTACCAATCTCCATCAGAACATGATGGTTAGATTTCTCTTCCATATCCATATTTTCACCTATGTGGAAACCCAATGATTAGTTTATTTGGGTAACCGTTACGTTTCATACATTTGCTTTTAAAGATTGGTTTTGATACTCCTTTTTACGATGTGGGTTTCTATTAAAGAAACTTTCGAATAGTAAACCATTTATAACCCCGACGAATTTCGAGGGCGAAATTCATTTTAAGGGGGGTAGAATGTAACAGCCCAAGATTTTATAAAAAAATATTCTTTTTAATTTTATTAAAGTCTTATGTTGTACGCTACACCAAAAGGAGCTTGCACAACACGCATCCTTGACTTGCCTTGCATTACATGCAATCACGACCTTCCTCGATAGCGTGTGTAATACGCAATACCGAGTTTCACTAAACAACGATATGCTATTAAAATATTATTAAAACTAGCCGTTATGAATAGTAATAACCACTTTTTAAAATTCTGTAAATCTTATTTTTCAAAATGAACTTCATTTTTGGATTCGGAGTATCGAATTTAGCCTAAGGTGAAATTTTGGTACATTTCGGATAACTTTCATATTCTGATGAATAGTGAAAATTACTAAATTATAATTAAAAAACAACTTTTTTAATCGAAATAATTAATAGTGATAAATTATTAATTGGAGTAGTTTTAAAGTATATTTAGAATATATTTTTACAATTTAATACAATGTTGGTCATTGGTTGTAATTGCACATTTAAACCAGACATAATCAAGTGTCAATCTTTTGATAGATATTGTTTCTTAAAAACACGCTATTTGTTTTAACAGCGGGATTTAATTATAAAATTAATTAATGCAACTTCTATGTTATGAATTTGGTAAAATAGACTTCATTTTTGAATTCGGAATATGAAATATAGCTTAGGATGAAATTTTTGCATTTTTCTGAAAACCTTCATTTTTTGATGAATAGTGAAACTACTAAGTGGTAGTTAAAAAAATTAATTTCTTCATAAATCTTAATTTTACCGCTTCTGTGGATGGAATTTCAAAAATCCGAGAGACACGGTTGATGTCAGTAAGTAAAATGTGGTTCAATGAGATGAAAATAATTTTTGGTGAATAGTAACTTTTTACTTTTTTTACCACGGTTAATAGTAAATAGGGTAACTAAGGGTAAATATGATATTACTATTACCCTAACACATGTCCTAATTCTATTGGATAAGTGTAATTCGACCGAAATCAACCTTATGAATATAATATGACCATTTAGATCCACTTGGATTAGATTATGACATTTAATATTATATTATTTAATGAATAGTTAAAATAGTTAAAATCAAAGTTTAATAACTAAAACATTTTTAATATGGGGTTATACATAAGATAAATTCGACTATAAATATTCATTAGAAAGATAAAAAGATTTCCTACATAATGATATTTTATTTATAATTATTAGACTTTAAATAAATTTATTTATTTATGACACAACGATGATGCAGTAATTACCCTTTTAAGGAAATATTAACATAATTGATGTTATAAATGCTCAAATGAATGTAATTTGAGACTTTTTAAGACTTAAACTAATTTTCTAGGTTACTATGATATATTAGTGTTGATGTAATCAACTTGTTTCGAACATATAATTCTGTTACTTTCACAAAAATCATATATCAAATAGTGTCAAAATTGACACAAAATAGTTTTTAAATCAAATATTATATTATTAATTGTTATTTTATTCCTAAAAATCTAAGGTTCGGCCAAATGACTTAGATAAGGATATATATATTAATAATAAACAATTTGGGGTTCGTTTGGCATGTTATAGTAAGTGTATTAACCATATAGTGAAAGAAAACAAAAAGACATGGTAAAAGTTAAATTATTTAACTTAGAGTTAAATCTAATTGATAAGGTTAAAATAACAACCTAAACTTGTCTAAATCCTATTGGTTGATGGGATTTCGACCCATCCCCACTTTATCTTCGAAATAAGACCCTTTGGAACCATTATAAACTGATTTTGACTTTAATATAAAATAATATTTTGAGATATTCCTAAGGTGCCCCTCTCCTCCCTTATAAAAGGACACCTCCTCCCCCTCCTCCTCACACCAATTTGAGCACTCAAGCCCGGCCAACCCCTGCCAAAATCTCTTCTCCACTTCCCTAGCAACATCCTAGAGGTTCTGGTCTTCCTCAAAGACCAATTTTAGTTCCCTAAGAGGAGGTCTCCAAAAGGCGCTTCAAAGAAGAGGTAATTACCGTTACCAATTCTTTCATCTTTTTCCACTTCTACTTATTAGATTGTTTCATTATGAAGTAATAACATCAGTATCACTCATATACTGATATGTTATTATAAGTATGAAACAACCCTATTTCACCATCAATCCATCCTACGGAAAAAGAAATCACCGCGCCTGCGTACGTACGGAATACCGTCTCCACGCCGTGGTGTAATCTATTTTCCACCACCACCATACATGGATGGGTATAATGGTGTAAAGAATAACTATACATAGTTATTAAAACATAATATTGATTCTGATATATTGTATAATCCAATCCAATTCAGTTCAATATTTATGGAAATGATATCATCGCTCGTGCGTACGTACGGACTACCGTCTCCACGACGCGATGAGATTCATTCTCCATGTTAACCATTTAAGAATGATTATAAAGTATATATAAGAAATAATAATGAAATATATGACATTATAAAGTTACTGGATTTATGTATATATATATATATATGTATGTCATCTACTTACTTCCATTTCAAGACAATAAGGAAAGTAAAACAGCGTTCATGCGTACGTACGGACTACCGTCTCCATGAACGGTGTTTTTCATTTTATTTATCTATCTATTATATATATATATATACTGAATATATATGATATATAAATCATATTTTATATTCTGGAAGTAAGTAGATCATGATATAAGTAATAATGATGTCATGAACAACAAGTCAAAACACCTACGATAAATGAAACGATTTTACCCAAAACGCTTCTTTAACATGGAATTTACAAAAGAACGGGTAATATAATGTCATAAGTGAACCATATATGATATCATAACAATGAATATGATTCTGGAATAAGTCAATAACATGATTTAAATAATTATACAGGAGGTTCAGACACTTACAAAGCAAGTCGGACATAAGGTAAGGGAAATATCACAATCTCATTTTTATCTGAGATTGTTTATTCGTAAGTATTTACTGGGGTGTATTTTATCATCCACATCCATGTTTACTCAATATGTAATATTATTTCCATCCACCTAAAATTTTTTAAATCCATTTTTACCCTTCGGTGAGTTTTTAGTAATACGTATGAAAGGAATCTTTTGTCGTTTTTCGTACGAGGTACTTTTTGACTTTTCCGACAAAAGTACGAAGAATGTTTTTTTTAACTTATACGGCACGAACGGATTTCTACTGTTTTATAAAGCCTTATTTTCATGAAGATTCCTCTAAATTATTTCATGACTATTTTCAATAAAATATCTTTCTTTTAAAATTGCATGATGTTTTGTGAAAAGAAATTGATTTTGAAGAAGAAAGGATATTTTCCTCAAGAATTCAATTCAAGTGTTTTATCAAAATTATTTTCCATCTAAGATAATAAAGGGTTCTGTTTCTATCCATATTTTTACATTGATTTGACTATGTTGTGATGGAATTATGTTTATGAATTCCTTTATCTTATATGAATTGATTTATGATGTCATGATGTTTCAAGAATCCCACTTTTGTTACATGTGTTATGCGATGATGTATGTTTTATGATTATGTGGCACACATAAGAAAGGATTCATTATAAGATGGGTGGGACCTATATCTCCCTCCAATGCATTGGGTAAAGATTTTATATCTCATGAGATAGACAGGGCTGGAACGGTAGGTTATACCGGTTCAGTGAAACAGGACTGAAACGAGGGTTACTCGATTCAGAAAGGGACTTTGTCCACTAAGATAGTCTTGGCAATGAGTCATGACTAACAAGAAATGATTTTCCATGATTATGTGTGCATGCCACAAAGTTCCAGGTTTCATGTTATGATTATGGTGATCTCATTTTCACTTCTATGATTTGTTCCATGTTAAGATATTATGATCTCTTTTGCAGGTTATGATTTTCAAAAAGATATGATATGATTTTTATTTCTTTTGTATACCCTTACTGAGCATTTGAGCTCACCCTTTTATGTTTTCTTTTCCCCAGGATATAAAGAAAGGTTTTAGGTAAAAAAAAGGGATGACCTTTATGAGAGATATTGAAGAACTTTCACCACGATTAGAAGATTACGTTCCAAGTTTCCAAAGACACTAAACTATTACGATCCTTTAGTGTGTGTTTTTGTTATGTACTAAGTATTCCGCAAAAGTAATGTAATGTCAATGTACGTCAGGCTTCGGGTCTTTACAGTTGGTATCAGAGGAAAGGTTTAGTCAACCTTTGGAAACTATGATGCGAAAACGTTAGTGAGATCCCTAGAGATATTTCTAAGGTATGTCTAGGGATGTCTCTAAGGTTAAGTATACGTATAGGTTATAGTCCTAGAATTTCTCTAACGATCTTAGAATTTAACCTAAGATGTTAGATATTGAGGGTACTACCCCTTTATTATGTTGTTTTCCCTAGCATGATTTTTTCCTCTCACACTATTCTTTTGGGGTTTTAGACGATGGCTGGAACCCGAAGGAACCGTGTTGATCAATGCAATGGACAATGCAATGATTGTCCCCCTGAGCAACCAAACGATATGGGAGCTGGAATGCAAAATCTTGTAGCCATGCTCACACAACTTTCTCAAGCTATGAATCATGCAGGACTTCCAAACGAGCAAAGGAAGGAGCAACATTCTGTTGAATCCTTCATGAGGCAGCGTCCGCCTTCTTTCAGTGGGTCTACTGATCCATTAGTTGCTGAACAATGGATTAGTACTACTGAAAAGACATTTTCAGTTCTTCAATGTTCTGAACATGATAAAGTCATCTTAGCAGTATATCGTTTGGAAGGTGAAGCTGATCAATGGTGGAATCTTATCAAGAATACGAGACAAAGAGATGAAATTGATTCCATGGAATGGGACGAGTTCAAGAACTTGTTTTTCAGTAAGTACTTCCCTCGTATTCTTCGAACGAAGATGGAAAAGGAGTTTCTTGAGCTGAAGCAGAAGGATGAGGAATCTGTTGGTATATACGAAGAAAATTTTACAAGACTTGCAAGGTATGCATCTGGCATTATCATCCAACCTGAAAGTAAAGTTGATCGATTTTTCAGTGGCTTAAAACCAAGCCTTCGAAGGGCATTAGCTATAAGAGACTTCAGTAGCTATGAATAAATTGTGCGTTGTGCTATCAAGGTAGAAATGGAAGTTGGTGTTACATATCCATCTCATGGTTTTGAAAAGAAACGAAAGATGGAGTTCAAGGAGAAATCTCAGAATAATGGTGAAAAGAAGATGAATGTTTCCTTATGCACAAAGTGTGGAAAGAAGCATGGTGGAGATTGTCTTAAAGGGACTAGAAAATGTTTTAAGTGTGGAAAAGAAGTTCATCGAGGAGCTGAGTGTCGAAGTAATGGAAAAAGGGTTTCTAATGATGTGAATAAAGCAAACACTGCAGAGAACGCACCGCCAACACTTCAATGCTTCAAGTGCAAGGAAATGGGGCATTATGCTAATAATTGCCCTAATCCAAGGGTTAGTGATGATCAACATGAGCAACCACTGAAGGCAAAGGACAAAGGGAAATCACATGCGATCACTATTGGCAATGTTGAATATGACAACGATGTGGTGGAATGATTAAGTGTTTATGTAATGGGATTCCAAAATAATGTTGTATCATTGAGTATTGCAATATTTATTGATGTGGTATTCAAAGTGATTGAGATATTATTTGGAAATAAGATGATATGCGCATAATGAAGACGAGAAAATGAAATGTTTAATAGTATTCATGAGCTCATGATTGATATAAGGACTAAGTGATATCATGGTTTGAGTATATAGAATTTTGAGGATTTTGGTATGTGGAAAGTGTTAACTTTTAACTGCACTCATGTTTTCACTAAGGTATTCAAGAGAATACACGATTAAGGACTTTGAATGTTTGGAATGTGACCAACAAGACATATCTTATGATATGTGGGGATCAATGACAGTATTAAATCTCTGGTAATCGTTGTCACTATATTATGAGAGTGGACTGCAGTATTATGTATAAGCCTAATGATTAGACTGGATTATGTTGGACATAAGTTAGTATTGTTTAAGGATAGAAGATTTTCGATATTATTGATGGGATGTTATAGTAATATAGTTTTAGAAAAAGGACAACCTGCAGGACGGGCGACAACCCATCGCTTCGGACAAGGCTGTGGGAATCGAACCCACAACCGAAGTGCGACTGGCCTTTATCGCCTACCACTGGCCTACAGGAAGTCCCTGTTTAGTAGAAACTAGTTTTATTATATTAAGCAGTATGATATATGAAGTATAAGTCCATTTTAGGAACTATATATGATTAATATCACTATAGATCGACTTATGTATATAAATTTTTGCTAACCTTTTGTTTGAGACAAATGGAATGACCCGTCATTCTATCACATGATCTGCTAACACTTCACGAATAACAAATTCAACTATTTAAGAGATGAAGTGGAAATTGTTCTAGGCACGAACAATAGTGAGATTGTACCAAAATAAAGAAAGTATTTATTCCAATTCAAATTTTCAACTTTAGAGAAATGATCTTGAAAACCAAAAATGTTGTCCTAGTGATCTTATACCTGATGAATCGGATGGTACCTTATATCATCACAAATCTATGGATTTGTGATTACTGGCTTTTCCATAGCCATGTTCTCTACCAATCTCCATCAGAACATGATGGTTAGATTTCTCTTCCATATCCATATTTTCACCTATGTGGAAACCCAATGATTAGTTTATTTGGGTAACCGTTACGTTTCATACTTTTGCTTTTAAATATTGGTTTTGATATTCCTTTTTACGATGTGGGTTTCTATTAAAGAAACTTTTGAATAGTAAACCATTTATAACCCCGACGAATTTCGAGGGCGAAATTCATTTTAAGGGGGGTAGAATGTAACAGCCCATGATTTTATAAAAAAATATTCTTTTTAATTTTATTAAAGTCTTGTGTTGTACGCTACACCAAAAGGAGCTTGCACAACACGCATCCTTGACTTGCCTTGCATTACACGCAATCACGACCTTCCTCGATAGCGTGTGTAATACGCAATACCGAGTTTCACTAAACAACGATATGCTATTAAAATATTATTAAAACTAGCCGTTATGAATAGTAATAACCTCTTTTTAAAATTCTGTAAATCTTATTTTTCAAAATGAACTTCATTTTTGGATTCGGAGTATCGAATTTAGCCTAAGGTGAAATTTTGGTACATTTCGGATAACTTTCATATTCTGATGAATAGTGAAAATTACTAAATTATAATTAAAAAACAACTTTTTTAATCGAAATAATTAATTGTGATAAATTATTAATTGGAGTAGTTTTAAAGTATATTTAGAATATATTTTTACAATTTAATACAATGTTGGTCATTGGATGTAATTGCACATTTAAACCAGACATAATCAAGTGTCAATCTTTTGATAGATATTGTTTCTTAAAAACACGCTATTTGTTTTAACAGCGGGATTTAATTATAAAATTAATTAATGCAACTTCTATGTTATGAATTTGGTAAAATAGACTTCATTTTTGAATTCGGAATATGAAATATAGCTTAGGATGAAATTTTTGCATTTTTCTGAAAACCTTCATTTTTTGATGAATAGTGAAACTACTAAGTGGTAGTTAAAAAAATTAATTTCTTCATAAATCTTAATTTTACCGCTTCTGTGAATGGAATTTAAAAAATCCGAGAGACACGGTTGATGTAAGTAAGTAAAATGTGGTTCAATGAGATGAAAATAATTTTTGGTGAATAGTAACTTTTTACTTTTTTTTACCACGGTTAATAGTAAATAGGGTAACTAAGGGTAAATATGATATTACTATTACCCTAACACATGTCCTAATTCTATTGGATAAGTGTAATTCGACCAAAATCAACCTTATGAATATAATATGACCATTTAGGTCCACTTGGATTAGATTATGACATTTAATATTATATTATTTAATGAATAGTTAAAATAGTTAAAATCAAAGTTTAATAACTAAAACATTTTTAATATGGGGTTATACATAAAATAAATTCGACTATAAATATTCATTAGAAAGATAAAAAGATTTCCTACATAATGATATTTTATTTATAATTATTAGACTTTAAATAAATTAATTTATTTATGACACAACGATGATGCAGTAATTACCCTTTTAAGGAAATATTAACATAATTGATGTTATAAATGCTCAAATGAATGTAATTTGAGACTTTTTATGACTTAAACTAATTTTCTAGGTTACTATGATATATTAGTGTTGATTTAATCAACTTGTTTCGAACATATAATTCTGTTATGACTTTCACAAAAATCATATATCAAATAGTGTCAAAATTGACACAAAATAGTTTTTAAATCAAATATTATATTATTAATTGTTATTTTATTCCTAAAAATCTAAGGTTCGGCCAAATGACTTAGATAAGGATATATATATTAATAATAAACAATTTGGGGTTCGTTTGGCATGTTATAGTAAGTGTATTAACCATATAGTGAAAGAAAACAAAAAGACATGGTAAAAGTTAAATTATTTAACTTAGAGTTAAATCTAATTGATAAGGTTAAAATAATAACCTAAACTTGTCTAAATCCTATTGGTTGATGGGATTTCGACCCATCCCCACTTTATCTTCGAAATAAGACCCTTTGGAACCATTATAAACCGATTTTGACTTTAATATAAAATAATATTTTGAGATATTCCTAAGGTGCCCCTCTCCTCCCTTATAAAAGGACACCTCCTCCCCCTCCTCCTCACACCAATTTGAGCACTCAAGCTCGGCCAACCCCTGACAAAATCTCTTCTCCACTTCCCTAGCAACATCCTAGAGGTTCTGGTCTTCCTCAAATACCAATTTTAGTTCCCTAAGAGGAGGTCTCCAAAAGGCGCTTCAAAGAAGAGGTAATTACCGTTACCAATTCTTTCATCTTTTTCCACTTCTTCTTCTTAGGTTGTTTCATTATGAAGTAATAACATCAGTATCACTCATACACTGATATGTTATTATAAGTATGAAACAACCCTATTTCACCATCTATCCATCCTACGGAAAAAGAAATCACCGCGCGTGCGTACGTACGGAATACCGTCTCCACGCCGTGGTGTAATCTATTTTCCACCACCACCATACATGGATGGGTATAATGGTGTAAAGAATAACTATACATAGTTATTAAAACATAATATTGATTCTGATATATTGTATAATCTAATCCAATTCAGTTCAATATTTATGGAAATGATATCATCGCTCGTGCGTACGTACGGACTACCGTCTCCACGACGCGATGAGATTCATTCTCCATGTTAACCATTTAAGAATGATTATAAAGTATATATAAGAAATAATAATGAAATATATGACATTATAAAGTTACTGGATTTATGTATATATATATATGTATGTCATCTACTTACTTCCATTTCAAGACAATAAGGAAAGTAAAACAGCGTTCATGCGTACGTACGGACTACCGTCTCCATGAACGGTGTTTTTCATTTTATTTATCTATCTATTATATATATATATATATACTGAATATATATGATATATAAATCATATTTTATATTCTGGAAGTAAGTAGATCATGATATAAGTAATAATTATGTCAAGAACCAAGTCAAAACACCTACGATAAATGAAACGATTTTACCCAAAACGCTTCTTTAACATGGAATTTACAAAAGAACGGGTAATATAATGTCATAAGTGAACCATATATGATATCATAACAATGAATATGATTCTGGAATAAGTCAATAACATGATTTAAATCATTATACAGGAGGTTCAGACACTTACAAAGCAAGTCGGACATAAGGTAAGGGAAATATCACAATCTCATTTTTATCTGAGATTGTTTATTCGTAAGTATTTACTGGGGTGTATTTTATCATCCACATCCATGTTTACTCAATATGTAATATTATTTCCATCCACCTAAAATTTTTTAAATCCATTTTTACCCTTCGGTGAGTTTTTAGTAATACGTATGAAAGGAATCTTTTGTCGTTTTTCGTACGAGGTACTTTTTGACTTTTCCGAAAAAAGTACGAAGAATGTTTTTTTTAACTTATACGGCACGAACGGATTTCTACTGTTTTATAAAGCCTTATTTTCATGAAGATTCCTCTAAATGATTTCATGACTATTTTCAATAAAATCTCTTTCTTTTAAAATTGCATGATGTTTTGTGAAAAGAAATTGATTTTGAAGAAGAAAGGATATTTTCCTCAAGAATTCAATTCAAGTGTTTTATCAAAATTATTTTCCATCTAAGATAATAAAGGGTTCTGTTTCTATCCATATTTTTACATTGATTTGACTATGTTGTGATGGAATTATGTTTATGAATTCCTTTATCTTATATGAATTGATTTATGATGTCATGATGTTTCAAGAATCCCACTTTTGTTACATGTGTTATGCGATGATGTATGTTTTATGATTATGTGGCACGCATAAGAAAGGATTCATTATAAGATGGGTGGGACCTATATCTCCCTCCAATGCATTGGGTAAAGATTTTATATCTCATGAGATAGACAGGGATGGAATGGTAGGTTATACCGGTTCAGTGAAACAGGATTGAAACGAGGGTTACTCGATTCAGAAAGGGACTTTGTCCACTAAGATAGTCTTGGAAATGAGTCATGACTAACAAGAAATGATTTTCCATGATTATGTGTGCATGCCACAAAGTTTCAGGTTTCATGTTATGATTATGGTGATCTCATTTTCACTTCTATGATTTGTTCCATGTTAAGATATTATGATCTCTTTTGCAGGTTATGATTTTCAAAAAGATATGATATGATTTTTATTTCTTTTGTATACCCTTACTGAGCATTTGAGCTCACCCTTTTATGTTTTCTTTTCCCCAGGATATAAAGAAAGGTTTTAGGTAAAAAAAAGGTATGACCTTTATGGGAGATATTGAAGAACTTTCACCACGATTAGAAGATTACGTTCCAAGTTTCCAAAGACACTAAACTATTACGATCCTTTAGTGTGTGTTTTTGTTATGTACTAAGTATTCCGCAAAAGTAATGTAATGTCAATGTACGTCAGGCTTCGGGTCTCTATATTTGTTGCACGGTCAACGAAGTATCGTTGACATTACACCACAACCTCCATTTGAAATCTTTCCATTTTTTACCAAGATTTTTCAATGTCCACTTCTATGCTATCACATCAGCAATGGTAAAGTGGAAGAACATCTGTATACATAAATTCATTTTGAACATATTAGTAACATGACATTCAATAAAACCATAAAGTAATAAAAATACCATTATCTGAGGATCTAAAACTTCATTTTTCCAGTTTGGAGGCATATGCATCCAATCATCATATGAAATAGGTAGGGAAATGGGCTCGGGTGCCAGCTGACCTATAATCTGGCCAAGTAACCCCACGGCGTCATCCGTCGGGACCCCAAAATAATCAAATGGCACGAATATCTTCTCTCCATTCATCTTCCAAACATCTGAACTTTTTATGTTTTTTTCCACAGTTTCATTTTCTTCATCTTCAATGAGCAAACAATTAGTATAAACAAAATGAAATAAAATTATTTACTTAAAATTTGTACCTATGACTGTGACCCTCCAGAATGTTCGTGATGAACTGGAAGGGGTGTGTTTCCGCCCCACAGTTGAGGCTCCTGTAGGGGGAGTCGGTGACTAATCCTCTAATGAGACATCCACATATGGTGTCAGAGATGGTGCAGGGGGAGATGGTGCAGGGTTGTAGGCAACTGATGCCTCAGATGCCGTGGGGATAGATGGATCGTTATCTGTCATAGAACCAGATTAAATAGTGTACTGATTCCTCCTTGGAATTCCTGTCATTTAATCAAATTAAATTAAGTTCAGAATATATATTTCAAAAAAATTATGCAGAAAAAAAATTAAAAATGATAATAGATGCCCAGTACTAACAAACGAAATATATATAACAATGATAATGAATGACTTCAGTAATGAAACTAGTGGTTGCTAAATGAATAAATAATTGTACATACAATCATTTTCCCCTTCAATCATATTGGTTTCCAGCTCCATTTCTTCATCCACTTCATTCATCCTTGCTAGACTAATAATTTCAATATCATGATGGACAAATAATTCTGCTTCCTATTATTGATGAAATTCAATTATAGAGGTCAAATAGTCCACTTAATCACCCATATCGTACAAATCTCTTTGTATTACATGAGTAACTACACTCCACCCTTCATCCACAACATCATTCACATAATATACCATTTTTTCTAGCGATGTTAAGATAAATGGATCATGAAGTTCACAATCACCAACATCCATCAAGCGAGAGAAGTTTATAGAAGTAAATTGCAAAGAATCTCCTTTAACACCTCTGATAATATCGTCCCATTTTCATTTGAATAAAACAAAACAAATGCCCGTGGTAGTTTAATTCAATAATATCATGCAGCTTTCCATAGTATCCCACTTCATCAAATGTAAATATACCACTATTCTGTGTTTTTAAACCCACTTCTCGATCGACTGTACGAATTCTAAAGCCATTCACATTATAAGCATCCAACATTAGAACTTGTTTTATAGGACCTCTAGCTACAAACTTCAAATATTCTGACAATTCTGCTTGAGTATTAGTATTCATGATCTGAAAAAATAAATATAATTTAATAGATTTATAAATTGTATGTGTCAAACTAATATTCGTATTTATTGCAATATTTATAAACTTACACGTCGTGCAAACCATTCTTCCAACTCTTTATTCACAGATTTCTTTATATCTTTCTCATTTCGTGTTCAGTCTCTCATTCGTCTCTCTATTTATATCTTCAACTCTTTAATAAATGCATCTACAATTTCACTATTCAGCAGCACATATCTATGTTCCTGTAATAATTCTAAATCTGTCAGTGTCACATATGAGGTCCTCCCTACTGATCGGCCAATAGCAGGAAATATTTTTGATTTCTGATGAATTTGAGATTGATTTGATGTGTCGTCAACATGTCCGACTCAATTAAATATTGTCTCAATATCATCCAAATATCTGGAACAAAAGGCGAGACACTCCTCGGCTAAATATCCTTAAGCAATAGAGCCTTCTGGTTGAGGTTTATTTCTCACGTATGCTTTGAAATGCCCAAGATATATGTGAAATAAAATAATAATATAATGAATTTATTTAAATGCCAAAAATTGTATACTTAACTAGAAACATATAAATAAAATACCTCTCAATTGGATACATCCATCGATAATGAACGGGGCCTCCTAATTTAGCTTCTTTAACCAAATGCACAGTTCAATACATCATGACAATAAAAAACGATGGAGGAAAGATCATCTCCATTTCACAAAGGTTCAATAAAAACCTCTCTTAGAGGGTGTCAAGATGAAATGGATATAGAGATTTTTCACACAATTGCCTGAAAAATGTACAGAATTGGAGTACAACAGTAGTAACTGTTTCGGGAAAAAATGTACGCAATGCCAATGGTATTAACTGTTGTAACAAAATATGTGAATCGTGACTTTTCAATCCATATATGTTACGATTATTCAAGTCAAACCACCTAGATTTGTTACTAGAATACCCATAATATACCTTCACATTCTTTAAAATTTGATGGAAAGTATCTTTATCCCTATTTTTCATTGAAAAAATGGCCAGAGCATACTTTTCATTATCATCTGGCCAGAGATCGTGTTTTATGTTTAGTACTTGTAAGTATTTGCGAGCATTGAGATGATCCTTCAACTTTCCATGCTCATTAAGAAATCTGAAAATCAAATTATCACATACATTCTTCTCAATATGCATCAAATCAAGATTGAGGCGCAACAAATTAAATTCCCAATCCAGAAGTTTGAATAATATACTTTTTTTCTTCCATTGTTGCGTTCTAATTTCACTTGACAATGCACTTCAGACTCATTTTCCACAATCATTCAAATGATGAACCATCCCAAATTTTGTTTTGACATTTTCAATCTGTTTCAATATTTCAGAACCAGTTAACATATTTGAAGGTGGTATACAATCAATGGAACCATTAAATTTTGATTTGTTCAGCCAAAATCTATGAGATGCATCAAGAAATCTTCGATGGAACAAGAAGCACCATTTTATACTATGAGTTATCCATTTGGGCTCAAAATCAGAGTTACAAATGGGACGAGAAAATCTCGTATAAGTGTTCCAACCAGATAAATTCCCAAGCCCAGGGAAGTCTCTAATTATCCACATTAATGCAGCATGCATTTTTAACATTTCTTTTGATGAAAAATCAAATATATCAACAACGTTGCTCCATAACTCCTGCAAATATTCAATAAAATGTTGCAGGTATACATCTATATCATTTCCAGGCATTTTTTTCCAGGAATAATCATCAAAATGATAAAATATGTTTGTTGCATACACATCCACAGAGGCAGATTATAAAGGATCAAAACAACTAGCCAAATGTTATAACTGGTACTCAAAGTCCCAAATGGGTTGAATCCATCCACAACCAATCCCAATTGAACATTCCTAGGATCAGCTGAGAATTCGGGATGTAATGAATCAAATGCCTTCCACGATTGGGAATCTCATGGATGTCTCATTAACCAATCATTGTTATTATCTACAGAATTCCACTTCATGTGTTCGGCGGTTTTTGATGACATGAATAATCTTTTCAAACGAGGCTTCAAATGAAAGTAATGCAAAACTTTTGCAGGTATGTTCCTTTTCTTCTTCTCTATGAAATTATGTTCAGTCAGACTTCCAACATCACCCTTTGAATTCCATATAGAAGAAGAACATTTCTTACAATTCTGTATTCTTGAATCCTCTACCCAATAAAGCATACAATCATTGGGACATGCATGTATTTTTGTATAATTCAGACCAATCTTGTTAACAACTTTTTTCATATCATAAAAAGATTCTGGGATTTTTGCTTCCAGAAATGCATCATGAATCAATTCCAATAACATGTACATTGGATTATTTGTAATTCCACATAGACATTTGATATGGTACAACATCAGCAAAAATGAAAGCTTTGAATATTTCAAACACCCACTATACAACTCTTGATTTCCATCGTAAACTAAATCAGGAAACACATTTTCCTCACTGATGTTTTCCCTTACATTTGGCTCCAAAGAATCAAGAGGTGGATCCAGTGATATGTTACAATCTTGATCTTCTTGTGTTATAGTCTAAAAAACATCACTTGTCACGTTGCAATTTGTAGCACCCTCTTCTGGTTTTTATGATATGTTTTGATACTCATAGTGGTATCTTGTAGTGACAAATGCATCATATACGAGGTTTTGCATTTCATTTTCCATTGTCGATGAACTTGGGAGCTCATTCTATGGATTAACATCAGTGCTCAATCTTTCTGTATTGTTTGATTCTCCATGCCAAATCCAATACAAATATTGATCAGGGAATTGCTTCAGTATTAAATGTTCATAAACTTCATCTCTCTTTAACCATGTTCTAAATTTACATTTAGGACATGGACATCTTATTCTCCCTTCAACGGATCAATTAGAAATTGAAAAATCTAAAAACTCATTCAAACCCTTAACATATTGAGGTGTGTTCCTCGGTAATGTGATCCATCTTTTATCCATTTATATCACAATGTTCCTACTCAATAATAAAAAAATTTAAAACACATAGTTACTACTAAATAGACAAAGAGTTTCATATATACGATAGTGTAAGATTATAGAAACATAATATAATAAAGATGACCCATTGATCATAAAGTATGCATAATATAATAAAGATGACACATTGATCACATTTACCACTTACATAGCATGCCCAGAAAAACCGAACAACTCTGGTCCCTAGGAGACAGCGTCAACACCTCATTGAGTAGTAGTATGTATATCGGGTTACACACTTATCATAACACTGTCGATCACAAATTTATTTTTCCTCAAACAACACCCCATTGAAAGTGATGTCATTGAACACAACAAAGATGCATGATTTTCATACCATTAGTACAATGGAATTACTAGAAATATTTATCCCTTATATGAAACCCTTTGAGACTTATTGCATGCTATCATGGGTACCCGGATTATGGGTATCCTAGGTCAGTTCATGAAAATTGGTCATTTTTCATCGCTCTTTATGTTTTTCAATATTTTCACTATTTATTTGAATTTACCTCTCTCTTTGAATTTGATAGTGTTTCTTATTTCCTTGAATTTTGAGAGACCTTTGTTATTCATTATATCATTAGGTTGTGCAATTTTAATTCATCCACCTGGATTCCCATAGTGGGGTTCTAAATAAAATCTATTTTAAAAAATAATGAATGATGTGTGTTGTTTTCACTTAAATATGTTTTGTGTTTAGTACTATAAAAATTTATGTTCATCATTTCAAACAAACCATATTAAAAAAATCATGCATACCATAAAATTTGGATTTGATATAATTCAATGGACATGTCCAATTTTTACTTCTAACATTTATGTATATTTCAAGTCCAAATCTTAGTTAATTTGAAGTAATTATTTAGAAATGAATTTTCAACTTTAACAGAAACTATTATACTTAATTCAATAATAATTAATTTAAAATATTTCGTAAGTGACACTAGTTCAAAACTTATGAAGATATTTGATAACATGTTTGAGAATCCCATGGTGATAAATAAAATGTTCTTACTAAAGATATCGTTCGGCATGAGTATGTAAGAAGAGAAGTTTATTATAAATCATATTAACAACTTCAACATGATAAGAATTCAATTGGAGTTAGTTAAGGTGGATTTCATGGATCTGGAATGGCTGTTTTTGTTATCATCACCCCTTGAATCATGGAATGCAATGATCACCACTATGAGAAACTTGAGTAGAAATAATGACCTGTGTTTATGGAAATTGGAGATTTAATTCTAAATGTTTAAATTCATTGGAAAGAGATCTAGATATGTTATACATGTATATGGTGTGAAATGAATTGGGTGATCCATATTATATAAGGGTCATAATAATAGAAAATTAAAGAGAATAAGGAGCATGAGTAGTTTGGTGGAGAGTGGTCCTATGTGTTTTCATTCTGGAAAGAATGTTAACCTCATCAAATATAGAAATGAGCATAGAGTGAACTCTAGAAGATATACTTCTGGAAGTGGGTCCTGGAATCACGTGTCAGAAGATGGGAGTGTATTGCTACTAAGTGACACTAGTTCAATTGAATGTTAGTTGATAGAATTTGGAACATTGATTCATTGAACACCTGATAGAGGAAGTATGAATAACTACACATCCATGAGATTCAATGTGGAGTATCTGTAAAATGATAAATCTCTAGAGACAGTTAGTGTGGGAGATGTTTCTTTTTGGACATGGATCGAAAGCTCACTAAATTTTTAAGGAGTGAGACAAATCCTGGGATTAAGGACTAAGAATTTTTGGATGGTTTTATGGTGGAGAGCATGAGATATCAAAATAGGTGAAAATTTTGAAAGACTAAAACTAGTGGGATTTATCCATGAGGGATGAGATTGATTCCCTTCACATTCTCAAAATAGCACAATGGAGCTAACTAAGAGACATGCTGGGAAGAAATTCATTAAAAATAAATTAGCGTATAGCCTAAAAAAATAAGTGGATGGTACAAATATATTCAAGACTAGGTTAAGCACTAGGATTATGCTAATTTCCACTCTCCTGAAACTCATTTAGGATTATGCTGATTTCCACTCTCCTGAAACTCAATTAAATGACGATGAAGAGTCATTTCCTCTACCATTATTTAAACAAACCATAGAAAATATTTTACAAACAAGATAAACATCACAAATGATAATGATAGAGAACAATTGACTCAAGGTTCCTTTAAACATGCCTTAACTTTTGATTCATAATAACATAATAGTTTCATTTATTTATTTTTATTATATATCATAGGGATTTCATTTCATAGTTCATATATCCATATATATCACATGCAATGAATATGTACCTATTGTGAACAATGAATGTCATTATTAATCCCTATGTACCTATCATGATGAATAGATACTCATCTCATAACATAGTGGGACATGATATAAAATATCAACAACAGTAACATCACACAATAAGAGAATTACCCAAGGTGAAATGACATCAATTGTAATAGGCGAACAATGTGATCAATAATCCATTCCCTAAGAACTCATATTTTCCCCCACACATAGGTTAGATACATGCATGGATGATCTCATTACCAAGACTCTACATATCCTAGTCTTCATTCCAAATTTCCCAAATAGTAATGAAATATAAAATAAACTATACTTTGATACCACTTTGTAACACCCCGACCCATTTATCCCACTGGTGATCGAGTTGGGTGGGTTACGTGACCTCAGTTATACCTCATTGTAAGCCCGAGGTTGTTGAATAGTAGTGAGGGTGTAATAAATATAGTGGGCATACTATACCCCCTTGTATATAGTTGAAACAATAGTGTAAATAATAACAGAGTAACACAAATACTGGAAACAATATAAATTATCAGATAGGAAACCAAAAAATATATAAAGGCCAAACCAAACAATCCAAATTATAATTAAAACAATGAAATGACAAGTTTAAGTTATACAAATGATGTGCTTAATGTTATATAAATAAAATAATAACATGTTCAATAAAATACTATAAAAACTAGTTCCCTATCTCCATGTCAATCTCATCTCCAAGATCCAACCCGTCTCACAATCAATCGACTAACACAAGGCCCCTTACCCTTGTCCAGAATTTCATCCATTAAATATTCTAAGGTACCAAATAGTGCCCAAAATAGGGTGAGTATAACTCAGTATTCCACCACCAATGGTGTCTGGACATGTCTAGTCTGAGCATATAGTGTATGTAATAAAGCGATAAATAAGGGTGTTAATTTAATAAATTAATTATATATATATATATAATAAACCCACATACCCTTAGGATCTAGGATGAAACCCTATGTTAGAAAAACCATCATCAACTCCATGTGGGGTGTCACTTTCATGAGGTGTATATTCCAACATCAGGACATATTTCCCCAAAATACTAGAAGATTCTGTTAAATCGGGATGAATTTCCAATATCATGATTCAAGTATCCAATCTTGGTATACACTTTATAGAAATAATTTATTCTTCCCATGGCTTTCACCCCCAATGGAAAAAGTAGCCATCTCACTAGTCCTATAATTGATATAACTACATACATCTTCCTACGGAACATGTTTTTAAGAGGAAATAAACCATACAACCGGGCTAAGACATTCTATAACCACTTATGTCTTCCCATGGAATGTGACACTAACGGGAAAATTAATAATATCATACCAAATGGTGGATTCTCTTGTATTAGGATGAATCACTAATAGTATAGATCAATCGGGTCTAAAATATTATTACAAGAAATATTAGTTAATTCATCCCATCACTTATTAATTTTACCATTTATTCCTAATTTTTAAATACTTATGTAGATAAGAATCACCAAAATCATCTTAAACCATTTTCCAAATTTCACATACAATGTAAATATATTTAACTAATCCATGATTCCAAAGGATCTCATAAAATCAAGAGGGGTTGGAAGACTACAAATATTAATGAAATTCCTAACCATAATGCTAAGAGATAAAAAAGGGATCCTTGAGAGGGATCAATAGGAAGATTTTAGAAAGAGGGGATAATTCCAATTATTTAGGTTATGCATTTGGCATGTCGATGCGATCATAATTTTTCACATACTAGCATAATTAGAACAGACTAAAGGGAGTATTCCAAGACCACCCATCTTAAAATAAGAAATGTTTTTGAAAAATCCTCATGTTTGTGGTAGAAATCAGATTCCCCCTTCCCTTCAATGAGAACTATAATTTTAATCAACAATAGATCAAGAAGAGAAAGATAAACTGGAAGGTTTACCTTAAAAATATATGTTCAGAACACCAATATCCAACATGGTCTAGCATATAAGTCAAATAGGATTCTCATACGTCATCCATGGAAGGATTGATGGAATCGTAAAGGAGATAGGAAATTTTAGAACATAGGTTTCGGATTTTTAAAATTCTTGGAAGATATAATTCTTAATGTGAATAGGGAATTCACATCATGAATTCCTCCATTCCCATATATGTTGAAAAATTTATCACCTCATTTTAAAAACTGAATTAAACCAATTTCTTATCATGAATATATTTAATGAAGTGAATTATTGTTTCGCAGATTTCCCAAAACCAATCCATGGAGCGAATGGGTTCATGGGGTTTGCCTAGAAAATTCACATAATGAATTGGGAATTCATAACATCAATTTGTTTTGTATCTGTAAAGAAACTCTCATAATTCTTCAATATGAAACAACTAATCCAACTAGATAAAGGCTTAATAAACAAGGTTTAAATGAAAGGAAACCTAAATCTAATAGATTTATCCAAAAACATAAATGGATACATACCTGGAAAAGACATGGATCATCAGAGATGGAGGTCACAGGGTCACCGGAGATGGAGGTCATGGGTTCGCCGGAGAAGGAGGTCGCGGGGTCGCTGGAGACGGAGGTCGAGGGGTCACCAGATGGTTGGGGGTCACGGTTTGCCGGGGGGAGGTTAGGGGAATAAGGGAGGGTGCGGGGGTCACGAGGGTTTTGGGGAAACGGTTGGGGTGGGGGTAGGGAAGGGTTGGGGTTTTTAAAAAAAATTATGGGTTTAGAGGCGGTTTATTAAAAACCGCCGTGAAACCTTTCGGCGAAAACATTTAGAGGCTGTTTTGTGAACCGCCGCCAAAAAACCACCTCAAAAACCTGGTTTTTTGTATTGCATCCAGGAGTGGTGGAGATGTACCAGGATCTCTGATGACAGAACTGGTGGCCGGGAATGAAGAAAGCAGTAGGAAAGTTTCTCTATCGGTGCCTCACTTGTCAGCAAGTGAAGGTGGAGCATCAGGTACCACAGGCTTGGTTCAACCTTTGGAGGTCCCAGAGTGGAAGTGGGTCGGGATATCCATGGACTTCGTGAAAAGACTTCCACATACATCAAGAAGACATGACTCGATTAGGGTGATCATTGACCGACTCACCAAGTAGGCCCACTTCCTAGAAATCAAATAGTAGGGTTTAGTAGAGAGCTTTGGATGCCTCTATGTGCTGGAGATTGTGTGGTTACATGGATTACCCGCTATGATTGTCTGCGATCATGATGAATGTTTTACTTCCCATCTATGGAAGGGGTTGCAAGAGGCTTTCAAGACATAATTTCGTTTGTGCACCACCTTCCATCCTCAGATGGATGGCCAGACTGAGCGGACCATTCAGACTCTCAAGGACATGTTGCATGCTTGTGTCCTCAACTTCAGTCGTAATTGGGAGGATCACTTATCTTTGGTGGAGTTTTCATACAACCACAACTATCACTCCACCATTGGGATGACACCTTTTGAGAGGTTGTATGGGTGACCTTGTAGATCACCTTTGTGTGGGACTGACCCAGGGGAGTCAGCACTAGTGGGACCTGAGATGGTATGAGCTACCACAGAGAAGGTCCAGATCATCCAGGAGTGTATGAAGACTGCAAAGAGCCGGCATAAGTCATATGATGACAGGAGACAGAGACCTCTAGAGTTTAAGGATGGCGACCACATCTTTCTACGGGTCTCACCTCTACGAGGTTTGCAAAGATTTGGCCGAGGTGGAATGTTATCTCCGAGGTTCATCAGACCCTTTCAGGTTGATAGTAAAGTAGGTGAGGTGGCTTACCTCTTAGTTATTCCACATCAGTTTCACCCAATGAACGATGTCTTCCACGTATCCTAGCTGAGAAGATGCGTGCATGACCTTTCTCATATCATCGACCACGGCGAGATGGACGTCAACGATGGGGAGAATTTTATGGAGGTTCCAGTATAGATTGAGGATTGATAGGAGTAGGACCTTTTTGGGTGGTCGATACCTCTGGTGTGCATTCATTGGCAGCACGGGAACCTCCAAGAGAGAACATGGGAGCGGGAGGCTCATATACATCCTCAGTACCCTCACCTATTCCCTTAGTTTGAGTTATGGCTTACGGGAATGTAAATACATGATATGGGGATAATGTAAATACCCATAATTTCCATGTAATTTTTTTAATATATGGGAATTTTTCTAGTCCGTGAAAATTGATGGCTCGTGATTGTGAGGCCCAGTGTGCATGGAATGAATTTCTGAACTTTTTTTGGGTATGCTCAGTAAACTTGCAAGCGGGTTTTTTGTAACTTTTGAACCAGTGCTTGGAATTGAATTCCAAGGGCACCATTGAACTCACAGCACTGGTATTCGCTTAAGAATATTTTCACCTCGATGGTAATTGGTCGAGGGTGAAAGTTATTTTTTGGGTTTTTGTGAAAGAATAAAATAAAATAAAATTGTGTAACATTTTAGGTTATTTTTATTTGGAACTCCCATGTGGATGTTGAGAGGTGGGGACCACCTCAACTAAAACCTCTCAACATATATTATGGTGTTTGGGACCACCCGATCCTAACCACCCATGTGGGTTATGGTGGTGGGGATCACCTGAGACTTAAACCCCCTTGAACTCCCCTCTTAATGGGGAGAAACCTCTGGAGCTTCCCCACGTTAATGACGCTACCCCCTTTAATTATTTTTATCAACTCAAGTAATTAATTAAACCAATTTGAAAATTCTGCCAATAACATAATAGATAACATATTCTATTATTTGGGCTACCCATTCATTTTGGTGGAATTGGGAGGAAGGAGACTTGGGAGAATGCTCTCCAAAAAATAATGCCAACGAAGAACGCCGACTTCGACTCCGACTTCTTCCTCGGTACATTATTTGATGAGGAACATCTTCAATGTCAACAAACCGACGATCGAATAAATTCCGACATCACTGAAGTCTATCTATTCCCAACGACATTGTCTCCTTCCCTGCGGACAATCTTCAACGAATCAAACGAATGAAGTAGGGGTTGTCATTAAATTCTTGTCATTTCTCTATTAAATTCCACGTTCCTGGAAGTCACGTAAAATGTGGATCAACCAAAACAAGTTAATCCACGACTCATATGGAATTGTTGAATTTGACATTCTTGATTCAAGTTTTTTGTTGAGCCGCTTGCTACCACTCTAATGCGGAGGGTGTGGGCAAAACTAACATGACTTCACCCCTCCGCTGTTCTCATTTTTGTGTGTTCTTCGTGATGGTGATAGAGACTGATGCCGAATTTTGGCACCAGTGTAACTCGAGAATGGTGGAAGGAACCACCGTCGGCCGCGACGAAGGTGATGGTGCAACGGCACCGCCCTGCGGCCCCCTTCGCTCTACGGCCTTGTCGCGCCGCCCCGCGGCCTCGCCGCACCACCCCGCAGCCTGTAACGCCGCTCAACGGCCTTTCCACCCCACCCCGTAGCCTGTCGTTCCACCTAGCGGCCTCACCGCCCCACCCCGTCGCCTATGGCACCACCCAGTGGCCTCGCTGAGCCGCCCTGCAGCCTGTCGCGCTGCCCGACAGCCTCGCTACGCTTCCCCACGACCCTCTGCACTGCCATGGGCCCTCCGTATCCCCCTCGCGGACGCCGCACCCCTCACGACCTCTACGACCCATGCGGCCACTGCGCCGCTACAAGTTCAGGCCACCCAGCATGGGCCAGGCCAGACCCAATGGCCCGGGTCGGTCCGACTGGGTCGGACCAGACCCTTACCCAGTTCGACCCATTTACACAGTTTTCAGCAATATCTTTGGCACCATGAATCCCTTTGATGAACTTTCTGTGGCGCCAGAATCCTTGGAGTGAGATGGTCCCTTTGGTATACTCCACTGGATATTTGGATAAATCTGGGGAATGGTTGGGTTGGATCGAGCACGAATCCAACCGGTCCCTCGGGACTAAAAGGCTAATAACTCACAGACCGGGTGTCTGGTTGACGCACCGTCTATTTCGTTGAGACCCCTAGGACGTGTAGGTCCTTTAGGATAATTCTTTGTGATACTTCGTGGTAGTTAGAGTATCGACTAGTACCTTGTGGAGTGGACCCTTCTGGAGATGAGCGAGTTTAGCGTGGGAACCATGTAGCTGGTTGTGATGTGAATAATGAAGAGTGAAAATGTGTGGGTCAGCACCAAGAGATCATGTGTAGGTCAGCACCTAGATATCCTATGTGGTCAGCACCGAGTGATCCTATGTGGGTCAGCACTGAGTGATCCTATGTGGGTCAGCACCGAGTGATCCTATGTGCGTCCACACCTAGCGAACCTGTGTGGGTCAGCACCGAGTGATCCTGTGTGGGTCTGCACCGAGCGATCTTCTGTGGGTTAGCATCGAGCGATCCTATGTGGGTCTGCCTCTTAACAGAGTAATATGATTTATAAGTTACACCTAATCATCTCTATTACAATACATAAGTTATACCTGGTGTGAGTGGAGTTCGTACATGTGTGCTACTTTCCTTCATGGTAATACCTTGGTGGTATTTTTCTATGTGGCATACCTGTGTGGTACTTTCCTTCGTGGTAATACCTTGGTGTTATTTTTCTATGTGGTGTACCAGTGTGGTACTTAACTTCGTGGTGTTCCTTCCATTGTGGAATAGTTGAGCTTTGGCCTTTCAGGTTTGACCCTGTGTTTCCTCATGGTTGAGATGGGTATATGTGATAACTTAGGTATATGTACGGGCATTTACCTAAGTAGGGTTTTCAGTTGACTTCACGCTTTGTGGTTTATCCTTTTTGGATTTTGTGAGACCTTGAGGGTCTCAGGGTCCCTACTGTATATCGGCATACTCACCCATGCATGGGTTATGCCCACACATCCTTGTGTTTGGTGGGGACGACGGACAGCGCTGACTCAGGACGAGGGTAACAGTCCAGGAGGTAGCATGGAGGTGGACATTAGATGAGGCGTACCACAGAGACGACCTAATCGAGAGTTGTACTTACCCTTCAGGTAAGATCCTTGGTGGGTGTTCATAGGAGTTGTTTTCAGTTATTCTTGTACTTTTCAGTTTTCTTGTACTTTACAGTTGGACTTGTATTCAGGCCCCTTTTCCTTTCAGTACAGACACTTTTTTTATAAAATTTAATTGTTGTTCATATCTTGTTGTGTGCTTGGTTGTGTGTGTTTACAGGTTATGAAGGAAATGCCTTCCCAGTTTTAGGAAATACGCCTTTTGGTGCTAGTCGCCAACCCCTAGCCAATGGAAAGCGGGCCTGGGGTAGTCACAGCACGGGCCTCGGGGGACGGATCGTGACATATAATTAATAAATAGTGGTGAAATATTAAAACATTTTTATAAAATTATTTTATATTTTTTTCAATATAAGAAGATGTTGTCTCATTGATAATCCATTTTAGAAAAGGTGAAGTGAAATATACATAAAAAATATATTTTCAAAAAATATATATAGATAATAAATACTTGAAATTGAAAAAGGTATTTAAAAATTAGTTCAGATGGAAAGAAAAAAATGGATTCTTAGAGAATGAAAATCATTTTCTATTATGAAATATGTTTTTTTGAAAACCCACATTGTAAAAAAAATATTAAAACATCCATGTGATAAGTGGGTTTTGAAAATATAATGGTTATCTTAGATAACACATAAGTGAGGTTTTTTTATTTCAAAAGATAAAATTAGGTAGAAAGGATAATATAGACAATAATGAGATACCTCTTTTAAAGATGATGAGAATTATTCATAATAGCTATTTACTTTTATGTGGGGGAAATTGATTTTCATGGAATATTAGAGTCAAAGTATTCATGTCCACCATAAATGAAGATAATTTATATTGAAATAATTTTATAAGTTGGAATAAATCACTAATGGAAGAAGTAAATCCATAAAGATGCATTATATAGTTGAATTAACACCAGCCCTTATAAAATTTGTATCATTTGAATCATAGTCCATTTAACAATGTTCATTATTTATAACATAAATCCCCATGAATTTATTTATAATGTAAAAATACGTTCATTGGTCAGTAAAAAAACATATAAAATAAATAATTGTGTGAAATATCATACATGTCTCATGGATATGAAAATGAAATAAAGAAACCCTTTCAATATTGGAAACATTTTAATTAAACCCCCTTGAAGGATATGATATCAAATGAATCATTACATACAATTAATAATAATGGGATCATGATAGAAAATATTTTAAGGGATGTATATACAACATTACTTAAGAAACAAGGTGTTTAATATTAACTATATCATATAGGGTGATAATTTTAAACAAGAAACCCTTACATTATATTTCTAGTTACTAGATTTTTCTCCAACCCCATTAGGACCATGAGCATTCAAATTAATGTATCCTTGGAAATTATGGGATTAGGAAAACTAGTTTAGAAAATATGATTATAAAATTGAGAGAGGGTTCAAGCTGGTGATAATGCAAGAGTTTTAGTGTAATACCCAAAATTTCTAAAATAATACCATTGTATTAAATAGTGTATGAAAGATGAAAAACTGAACATAAGGAGCCCATGAAATATTTTTATCTAAATTTAATCTCTTTGATAGGATATTGAACATTAAACCGTAATTCTAAATGAACTATAATATAGTATACCATAATAACCTAGATGTTAAATTGGTGACTATGAATAGTACTACCCAAATTATGAAAATTATATTTTTAAATATTTAAAAATAAAATCATTTATAATATATTGATTAGAAATAAAATAAGAATCATTTAAAGGAAAAAAATTAATGTCTGAAAAAAGAATTTCTAAAAGATAATTTTGCATCACTTTGTGAATATAAGATAAAATTAATTTTTAAACACATTAGAGAATTTATTTTAAATAATTAAATTAACTTTTGAAATAATATTATCTAAAATTATCGCAGGTTGAATTTTCTGGATTTTTTTGAAATGTTTCTTTTTTTGAATAATAAAATTTACTAACATTTATTTGAAAAATACCTTTTCATTAAAATTATTTGTAAAGTTAAACAATATTTTAAATTGATTTTGAAGTATTATTAGATTAATTTTAATAAAATTGAACTAAAATAGTTCATTGTAAAAAATTTAATATTTAATTTTTATATTAAAACCTTACAAACTTTTGAATGTTTATCTTGGAAAACCCACTTTTTCATCACATCTGCAGGTTGTATTTTAAATTTAATTTTTCTACATGTGAGAATTGAATATGGTAAAATGGATAACATATTTGGAATGAACATCATTTATATTTTCTAATAATTTTATCTTAATTTTGTTTCCATATTTAATAGTGAATATGGTAAAATTTATTTCCCATAGTTAAGGAAAAATGTGTTTACCGGGGGTTTTACAAAAAACATAAGGGACTTTATCTCAATTTCCATTAATTGATGAATATTCTATAATTGTGCACAAAATTTTTTTATATGGTGTTCATACATACACTTTAACATTAAATATCATGAATAATTCCTATATAATGATATTTTATTTTTGTAATTTGAGTTATTTCATAAATAGGCATTTTACTTGAAAATTACCAAAATGTAATGAATTTCATAACTCAATTTCTTTTAATTGGGTTATATTATATCTTAATTGTCTTTGGTATTCCAATACAATGTGTTTAATTACTTTTTATTATCTTATTTTGTATTTTAACATGTTTTAGGTGTATTTAAATTTTACATACATAATTGATTCATTGATTAATTCTAACTTCAATGTTTTCATCATTATAAGGGTTTATTTCACAATCTCATTTTAAATGAGATTATTCATTCTTAAATTTTATTTGAAATAAATTATTTGATTATTATCTAATAAATCTATTTTATTTTATTTTCCTATAGTAATTCATAATATTTTCAGGTAAAATTACCATTTTATCCACTCTTTAGTCTTAAATGAATTAATTAGTTGTTTTTAAGAAAATAAATCTTTTTTGTATCTGTGTTCATAAATCTATTTTCCTCCAAAAACATTTTTAAAAAAATAAATAAATAATGTATGTAACCTTTTCCAATTTATGTATTAAATAAATTTTTACACATTTTTATTTTATAAAAAATATTTTTAAAGGAATACTCATGTTATTTTTGTGGCAGCCTCAACCCCAGTAACCCAAAACCAATGCATACTTTATTAAATTAACATTTGATACAAGGAATTGAATCCCTAAGGATTTAATTATTTTTTATTCTTGGTAAATAGATATATAGTAGAGTCGTTTATTACATTTAGAAACACTAATACTAAAACAATTTTTTTCACGAGTAAATTTATTCAATATAGCATATCCTTGCATATATAATATAACACACATCGTGAATTCCTGAGAATGAAAATGGAATATTAGTAAGGTAAAATGATTTGAAAGGTTTAATAATTATGGAAGATATCATGAATAAATTAAAATAATAATATACATTTCAAGGAAAATAAATGAGCACGCATTCCATTTAAATAATTATATACAGAATAATAATTATGGGAAGGTAAATAATTGAAAACACATGTCATTTAATAAATATATATACTGAAAATATGCATCCATATATGATATCAATATGAAAATCTCATGGATAATAGTAACTGGAATCTTAATGAAGTAAATTCTTAATTATTAGATTTCATGTCTGAGGAACATGATACATCTACAATTAATACCTTTAACAAGATGATTTAAACTATAGGTAGAAACATATTTAATGCTAAAATGACATGATTGTCTCAAGAGACTTACCAATTCTTCAAGGGGATATATATAATACTAATCCCCACCCATTATTTTATGTCCAAGGCATTCTTCATATATTTATTAATAGATTTAATTCATGAATCGATATTCATTAACATAAAATATCCATATTGAGTAAATGATGTGGATTTTGTCAATATTTCATGGTCAATTAAATAACTTTAATTGTAATCCACCATATTTAGTAATGAGATAAATTTTATGTAATAATATTATCTATGATAAATAATAAGTGTATTTAGTGTATATTTAATGTATAATGACCACATGAAAGTAAATATTTCAGGGAGAATTTAATAAATACAAAAAAAGTGAATATAAATACTATCCTTGGTAAAAATAATTCTAAACTATGTAGAGGAAGAAATCATTAAATAAATGAAAATCATGACGGGGGGTAGTTTTTAACATTCCATAAATGTTAAAAAAGAACATTTCTTTTTCACTATAAAAAGGATAGTAATGTCCCTTGATCAAAAAATGAGAACAAGGCTCCTTTCATATTTTTAGTAAAAGAAAAAAGGAATTGTTAGGAAAAAAACCTAATATTTCTATGAAAATTTTTTTATTAAAGATTTAAAATGAGTAAAATGAATTTCATAAATAATTTTAAAAATGTTAAATGCATTTTGTTAAACAATTTTAAAAAATGGTTTTGGAAGAAAACTTATTTCTGACTTAATAGAGAAATGAAGTCGGTTGTTCTAAAATAATTATCAATTAATTTAAATAACATTGCATGTAGAAAAGGAACTATTACTTATAAATATATTGAATAAATAGTGGAGAATAAATTTTTTTTTTAAAAAAAATTCTCAAATAATTTCCTTCTACATAAATTTTGTAGTAAACAATCTCAATTAGAATGAGATAGTGAAAAAAACCTTTACAATTATCATAATGATGAAGTGAGGATTAATAAATGAATAATTTATGTATCTAAAATTTAAATCAACATTAAAAATTGGAAAAACCTAATTTAATCAAAATTCATTATACAAATAATCATAGAATGACATAATTAATGAAATTGGAGATTAATCCAATGAATAAAAATTGAGTTAAGTAATCCATTACCTCAGGATTCCTATTGATTAAGAGTTTTTTAACCTCAAGTATAGTGGGTTTAAAAAAGTTATTAAATTAAGAAATAAATATTAAAATTTATATTATCATATATGATCTTTTTATAACATCTTATAAACTATTAATTAATAATCTACCTTTATTTTCATTATTTTGGGTGTTAATTATATTGTTTTCTCATGCATGTTTGGTTTTGAAAGATTATGTTCTTACATTTATTACATAGTTATATCATCTAAATAATAATAATAACATAATTATCATATTTATACATAAATTATACTTTTAAAACCCAACATTAAATATGGTTATGAAAAATTTAGTACGTTATGATCATGGAGATGGTACGTTGTACATAGACGTCAGTAATGATTCCATTTTTCACCTATCGTTATTGAAATAAGGTAAGTATTGAATTATTTTTTCAAAATGATAATAACATCATATATATAATCATATATATTTTTATATATAATTAATTTAGTGTGGTTAAGAAAATAGAGTCATGTCACTTTTTGAATGTCGTATTCCACAAGTACGTGAACGGTGTTATCATCTTCAAGATAGAAAAAAGATAAGAAAGAATATGATAAATATTATCTTTACACAACGGTGAATATTTCATGAATATCAATAATTATTTAATTTCTATCACATATAATCATTATTTTTAACCTTATTTTATTCTATGTAAAGCATTAATGAAAGAAAAATTGCATCACTCTGCGAGGCGGTAGTTCACCGTATACACAAGCGACATTATCCTATCCCCTACGGATTAGAAATTTTAAAATATATATATATGATATAATGACTCTAGATTTATAAAATTGTAATAAATATTATATATATATATATATATATACTTTAGATCTATCATCGTACCCAACCATCAAAGGTGGTAATGGAATAGCGAATGATATCGGTTCATGAGGTCATCATCTTCCACACACACACACGATGATTTCATACCCCATTTGATAGAGGTGGATATGATTGTATGTCATCAAATTTTTATAAAAATGTGTCATTATATGGAATATATTTTTGATATTATATCAACATGTTTTAATAATAGTCTAAGGAGGGGGATAAAGAAGTAAAATAAAGACACTTGTTGAATAATTTTACCTCTTCATCATGTATCCTCATATCGTTTGCACTAATGCATTGAAAGGTTGGGTTTCTTCCCAAAAATAGGTTTTTAGGATTATAGGAGGAAATTTGGAAAGGGATTTATTCAGGTCTTTTATAATAAAAAATGGTGTGATGGTGTGAAGAAGAGAGGATAGGGTGGCCTTTATTAGTGGGGGAGAGGACACACTTGGTTATTTTTAAAAGAATTGAGTGCTCCATGTTTTTAATTTTCAACATGGTTAAAAGTTCCATTATCTAACCAGAGAGGTTTAATGGATGAAATATGGAAATAAACTAGTTATTAAAAAATATTATTGGTTTTTTTACCCTTATCATTTTAGTTTACCGCCCCAAAAAACTCATTTTTTGTTAACCGCAGTAAATAAGTTTTACCGTTTTCACTATTTATTTTGGTGAAATTTTATGCTTTCTTTATTAGAAATTATAAATTTATATGATTCCAATTTTTTAATTCATTTTATACAATTCAATTAATAAATAAGGAAATTTTTAATTTTAAATTAATCCTACAAACATGATAAGAAATCTCTTTTCTAAACTGAAAATGTTTAAAAGAATACAATGTTTTTTTATAAATTAAATATGAAAATTATTTTAAGGACATAAATTAGGAATAATTGATACAAAATTTAACTAATTTTACTTCCTAATAAATTATTAATATAATTTATTATTATAAATTATTTAAATGAAAATGTAGTTTTCAATTAAAATTTAGTATTTTCACTTTTTATCAAAAAATGAATCTTCTCATATAAATCACCAAAATTCACCATATGTACATTTCTGTATTCAAATTTCAAAACAAAAGACCATTTTTTAAAAAAAACATCATAAAAGTTGTAAAAAATTATTTTAGGTTGTGTGAATTAAGTGCGACTATACTAGTTTTTATATAATATAGTTTTTCCTAAAACATTAATTTTCTATTAAATAATTATTATTTTATTTCTAATGAATTGATAACAATAATTTTAATAATTTATTTATTACCATTAATGACCTATATTCCAATGTCAAGGTGAAAACTATTATATTAAATAATAATATTTCAATAATATTTCATATTTTTTAAACTTGGTTTTGCATGTAAAGAAAGCTAAAATCAGAGCCTCATGTAATACAAGATAAACATAGTGTTCTATGTAATTAAATCTAAAATAATTTTTTTGTGTATTGTAATATATTTAATAGGATCAATTTATTTAAAAATAAATTTATCATAAATTCTGGGGGTGATGTGTTTTCTTTGAATATTGGTGTTGTGTCTTATATGTTATTCAATAAAATGTTCTTATTTTAAAATCACGGAGTGTAACATTCTCCATAGATTAAATAAATTATATCCTCAGAATTTAAACATGATATTGGAAATAAAATTTTTAAAATTTGAAAATACCATTTTTTTAATACCCACCTCATAAAAAGGGATTAAAAATATCCTCTTAATAAGAGAGATAAGGAAGCAAAAAGGTCATATAGAATAACATATAACTAGGTTTCTACATAAGATAAAATTGGTGGAAATTAAACATGTGGACATGGATGAAAAGAGTAAATAATTTTAGGGAATTATAAAGTTTATTTATCACAAGAAAGTAAATGATCAATGGAATGTTAAGGGGATAAAAACCATAAGTTTTTGAGGATTTAAAATACCATCTGATTCATCACAAATAAAAGTAAAAGGATAAACTTTGGTTTCGAGATACTTTTTATAGAGATAAGTAATTCCTTCACTATTTAATAATATAAGTAAGTGTACTTACTTGAGGAAATTCTAATTCATAATTAAAATTTCATCCTTTGGTTGTGCTTCGATGAATTTTTTATTCATATCTCACTCCAAGATATGAATATCGAAAAATTATTTATTATGCCTAAAGCACTAAAATTCCCTTTAAACAAACAGTAATATCTATAAAAGAGTTATAAGACTTTTTTTATATCTCTAACTATTTTCCAAAATTTATATGGTTAGATCATGTTATCTAAAATTCATAAATATACAAATGGTGAAGTATTACAATAATCTTAAAAAAATACATCATAATTTAAACTTAAACAATTTCATAAATGGTTAGCATTATAAAATTCCAAAATATTATGATATAAAACATTTTAAATAATGTCACTAAATTTTAAATTTTCACTTATCCTTAACCTCTCTAACAACATGAAGTATCTCTTAATCATCTGATAACAAACATGTTAATATCTTCATAATTTATTTTCGTCAAACATGGTAATTACCTAAATTATCCTAAAACCTTAGTTAAAACATTCATTCTTCATTATTCCTTAAATATAACAGAGATTTATTGGATATATTCCATAAATCAAATGATGTTTTAAATTTCATAAATGATAATATAAACCACTTCATCAAAAAAATCCGTAATCAATAAAAAGGTAGTCATTACTATCCTGTTTAATTTATCCATATCAGGAATCACTTTCTCCCAACATCAAGAACATATTAAGGATTATCTTACCCTCAATAGAGTTCATTACAAGAAGTTCATCTTTCCATTGTATCATTTTTCTTATTCATCTGTACCATTTAACATACACTTTCAAATCCACAGAGAAAAATTATTTTAGTATAATAATTATATATTTTATTATTATTAAATCAAGGAAATAATGGATTAAAAAACAAAATAATATAATTAATGAATCCAAATACACGCACATTAATCGTTCCTCTTAATTTTTTGTATCTATATAAATTTAACCATGATTCATTATCTTATCCTTAGGAATATTCCGTTGATTGTTGAGACGTTCATTTTTGTAGTTTCCCATCAACTTATTTTTTAATCATTTATCATTGAACACTTTTTTCTTACTCATGAAATCACAAGCCCAGTAGAAATTTTATCCAAACATAAAGAAATCTATCATTCCCTTTATGAAACCATCAGGGTGTATCTTCCCACGGTTATAAAATATTAGAAAATAAATCTTTCACTTCTTCCCTTTATCTATATTTTTTCTGACTTCCTCTTCTTATTTTTCTTCACATGGAATCCATTATACTTATTGAATTATATCTCTATATTTTTATTACATTTCATTATGTCCTCATATGATAAGAATGTCTAGGAGACGAGTTCCCTTTGAAATATTGGCTTAATCCCATCAAATAAATGATCATTCATACTATTTGGATTACATAAATTGATGTGGTTCCCATTCCTTCTTCTATATACCATTTCTTAATGACGACATACACTGTATTAGGTCATATCATTAAGAAACATAATATATAATCCCAAAACTAATAGATTTCATAACATAAATTGAATTATTCATATCTAATATCATAATCATAAACATGGTTTATTTGGGTATATATTCATTTTCAAATACTAAATAATGGTTTGTTAAGAAAATTTTAATTATAAAAAGTATATATCAGAGGATTGTTAAAGCATGTATGAAATAAGGACCACTTTTTTACACTAGTTAATGATCGGGTTAAGCCCAATGCGCCCTTTTCAGTGTTATTACCCATAGGTACATCTATTCCAGAATGAAATCCACTTGTACTTTCCATAATAGGGTGTATTTTAATGAAAAATCACCTAATATATACCTTAAAAACAATAGTATTTTCTTATATATATATACACGTATGTATATATCATCAAAGTCTATCATAGGGTTATAAACCCTAATATATATTTTACAAAATCTAGTTCTCAATGTATCTACAAAACTTCTTTTAAGACCAACACTAGAGACCCCAACCCTAGTAAACCGAAGCTGGTGTCTACTTTAATAAATTCACATAAGATAGAAGGAATAACATCCCAATAGACCAAATAGTTTACCAATCTTGGAAAATGAGATACATACTTGATTCATTCATTACATTTGAAAACACAAATTACAACATAATTGTTTATTGATAATAACTTTATTTCATCTGGCATATCATTTCATATCAAATATATAATACTTCATGTATTCTTGAGAAATGAAACAAAATAACGGTGAGAAAAGATGATCTATAAGGGATAAGTATATCATAATATATCATGAATCAATAATCATAATCAACATGGAGAGGTAAATAACTGATCACTCATGACATTTAAATAACATGATAAGGAATAATCAGTATTTGAAGGTAAATAACTAAAAACACATTCCATTCAATCAATGAACTGAAAATGAAATGCATCCATAGATAATATCCTAAATAAAATATCATTGATAATAATAATTGAATTCACAATGAAGACAATTCTTAATTATAGGATGTCATGTCTTAGGCACATGACATCTCTACTATCAAGAACATTCAAAATTTGGTTTAAACTATAAGTAGAAACCCATTTAATGCTATTGTTACATGATTATCTCAAAAGAACTACTAATGAAATGAGATGGTATATAATATATTTTCCCCCCAATCACTACAGTTCCAATGCATTCCTCAAATATTGAATAATAAATTTAATTCCTAAGTCAATATTCCTTAAAATCAAATAACTTTAATGAGTAAAGGATACAAATTTTATCAATATTTATCAGTCAATCAAATAACATTAAATTTAAAGTACTATATTTTGGAGTGATATATGGTTTAATAAATAAACATATTCATGACAAATAATATATACATTCATGGGAAATTTAATATCAAAATATTAGAATAAATTGAACATTTCAAGGGTAATTTAATGAGTACAAAATGAAACAACGATGTTAATGTCAACACTTTCCTTACTCAAAATATTCCTAAGCCATCCAGAGTAAGAATATGGATGGTATAAAAAAATAAACATTATAGTAAGAATAAATGTTTCTTGTAGTTCATGAATAGAAATACCATAAAATTTTCTTTAACACATTTTTGTGGAAAATATCCTTTCATTTTGAAAACATTTTGAATATTATTTTCATTGAAAATAAATCTTAAAAACATTTTATTGAAAAATGTCCACAAAAAATTAAAATAAAAACTTAAAATAAATTAAGTTTTTGATGGAGGGTAATTCTATAAATTACATAAATGTTAATAAGAACATTCCTTTTTACTTTAAAAATGTTGAGATAGTTCCTTTTTTATAAAATGGAATGAATGTTCCTTTCACGTTTTTGGTAAAATCAAAATTGGAATTTTTTTGAAAAAAACATAAAATTCCTTCGAAAACATTTTAGAAAGATTAAAATGGGTTAAAATTTCATTCATAAATCATTTATAAAAGGAAAAAAATATTTTTTTAACTCTTTTAGAAAACATGGTTTTGAAATAAAACAAATTTCTAACTAAAGAGAGAATTGAGGTTGAATTTTATTAAAAAATAGTATGTCAATTAATCTAAGTACCAAAGAGTATAAATTTGGCATATTAAATTTAAAATATCTCTAATAACCATAGTATAAAAACTTAAATTGGCTTATTTTGAAATGGTAAAATAATTTCCATCAAATTCTAGAGTAAATAATCTCGATTTGAATGATATTATTGAATGAACCTTTACAATGATAATGACGGTGAAGTGAGAATTATAAAATGAATAAATTACATGTTTAAATTGTAAATACACATAAAATAAGTTTAAACACAACATAAGGTAATCAAATTACATTTTACAAATAATATTTGAATTACGTAATAAAATATGTATAAGATTAAACCAATGAAAAGAAATTGAGTAAAGAAATCTCTTACCTCATACTTAATTTTTATTGAAAATTATTTATCCTCATATATATTGGAGTAAAATACATTATTAAATTACACTAGAAGCATATTAATTTTTATAATATCATATATTATCCTTTTATTGAATCATCTCACATGTTCTTTAATAAACACTCATTATTTTAATTATTTCTTGTGTTAATTTCATTGTTTTATCATTTGGGTTTTTCTATCAAAGAACCAGTTCTTCTGAATATTATATATTTATATAACATAAATAAATATAATCATGATATAATTTTCATATTTATACATAATTTATACATTTGAAACCAATCATAAAATATGGTTATGAAAAATTTAGTATGTTACGATCATGGAGACGGTCGGTCATGTGTACGTGTGAACAACGTTTCCATTTTTCAACGATCATTATGAAAAGAAGGTTAGTAATATATTATCTTTATATAATTATAATAATATATTATATTATATATTACATATTTATACATTTCATCCACATTGTGTGGTTATGAGAAGAGAGGTTCATCTCTTTGTAAAGGCGGTAGTCCACAAGCACTCGAATGATGTTATCATCTTTAAGGGAGTGAAAAGGTAAGAAACTAAATGTTATCTATTATCTTTCCAGAATGATAAATATGTCATTAATATCAAAATTATTTCATTTATATCAAATATAATTTTTAATTTTAAACTTATTTCATTCCACATAAACTGTTTGAGAATGACGAGTCACATCGTTTTGTGAGGAGATAGTCTATCGTACACACGTGGGACATTATCATATCCACAATGGAATGGAAAGAAAAAATATATATATTACATAAAAAATCCATATGTATAAATATTTTACATATAAATAAATTATATCCATCATCATACCCAACTGTGAAAGGTGGTAATGGAAGAACAAATGAGATCAGTTTGCAAGGTGGCAGTTCGCCGTACACACGAACGATGATTTTGAAACCCGTTTGATGGAGGTGGAGAAATTTTTAGGTAATTACATAAAAATTGAAACATTATAGTATATATAAGATACTTAGGATATTATAACATAATTTTTTAATAATAATTTAAGGTGGTGGTGAAATAAATAAAATAAATATGCTCGTTGAAGAACATTACCTCTTTTTCAGGTGTCCTCGTTAGGTTTGCACTAAAACCTTCCTAGGCTGTATTTTTTCCAAAACTAAGCCTTATAGGATAATATTAGGGATGTTGGGAAGTGATTTAGTTTTGTTATTTTTTGAACCAATTTTTTTTAAGGTATAAAGAAGAAAGGATTAGGGTGGCCTTTTATAAGTGGGGAGAGGACATTCTTGTTATTTTTTAAATGAAATGAGTGTTCCCAAATTTTTCATATGTAGAAGGGGCCCAAAATGGGTGTTTTATGAACCTCATACGTTTCTTGGTATGAATATTTCCATAAAATCATTTTTATTAATTTTTTAGGTTATTTGTATCTTTATATTTCAATTTAAAACCAAGGTGAACCCATTTTTACCTTAATAGTAGTAATTAATTTTTACTATTTTCACTATATATTTTGGTAAAAAATTAAGCTAAAATTGTTATAAATTATAAATTATTTTTATTCCATACATGGAATACATTTTTTGAAATTCAAGTCACTGATGGTTTTAATTCTAATTTAAAATCTTTCTTAAATATGTGATGAGAAATAATGCATTTAAAGTGAAAATTTTCAAAAGTTTACTGATTTTTTATTTGTAAACTCACTATAAAAATTCTTCCAAGGACATTAATTATATTAATTGATAAAAAATAAAATAATATTACATTAAAAACAATTAAAAATATAATTTAATGTTATAAATTATTCAATAAAAATGTAATTTTCAAATAAAATTCAGTATTTTTCACTGTTAATCAAAAAAATGAAACATCTCAAAAAAATACCAATAATTAACCCTATGATAATTGTTTATTCTATTTTCAAAATTTATGTTTATTTTATCAAATAAATTTTAAAATAGTGGTAATTTTTAATTTTTTTCATGAAGTGTGACTAAACCACTATTTTGAAAATTATATTTTTTCATAAAATATTCATTTTTTATTTTAAAGGATTCTTATATTATTTCTAAACAATAGATAACCATAATTTTTATATTTAAGTTATTACAATTTATACCCAAAATTAAAATTTCTATATCATATATATTATATTAAATAATAATATTTCACATTTTCATTAGAAATTGTGTTGCGTATGACCCAAGATAAAATCAGGGTTGTGTGTAAAGGAAGCTAAACAGAGTGTTGGGTGTAACACAACCTAAAATCATTTTTTCATGTATTGAAATCCATTTAAAAGGATTAATTTCTTTAAAATTAAAAATATCATAAATTTTTGAGCTATTATAATTTCTTCTAAGTTTAGTGTTTTATGCCACATGTGCTATCAAATACAATGTTCTTATTTTAAAATCATAGGGTGTTACTGCTTTCAAAACAAGTCGTGTTTGAATTTTACCAAAATTGTTAAAGCAATATTTGTTTTTACATACTTAAATTGTATTAAATTTATTACTATCATAACCACTCAATGTTTTAAAACATATTTCATAACATTCAAATGGTATTTTTAAAAAAATATTTTTGTCGTTTTTTGTGATAATTTTTTTATAAAATTATTTTCAAAGTAAAAATATTTTATATTCCTCAAAAATGTTTTTAATGAAAATTTTAAGGTATTTTTATTCATCAAGGAAATCAACCTTATATATTACTTATGAACCACCTGAGATATATCGTATTGATATCATCCTTATTCATTCCTTGAATGCATTATTATCATTTTGACTAAATAATTTTTTCCAATTCACCATCCTGATTCATTTTTTTGACCATCATTTACATCCCTTTGAAAAATTCACTCTCTTTTTATCATTGTACAATTAATTTATCTTAAATATCCATATTCACTATATCGTGGATATCTTTATTTGTTAAACCTTATATCATTTTTACATATGTTTTTTCTCTTTAATATCCATATTCTATGTATCATGGACATAAATAATTCTTAAATTGTATAACATTTTTACATATGGTGTTTACTTTGAATTTTATTTGATAAAATTATAAATATTGATAAATATATATAATTTACTCAATAATGATATTTATTGATATAGAATATTGATTTATGAATTAAATAGATTATTTCATATATGAGGAATTAGTTGGACATGCAGTGATGGGTGGAGCCTGATACTATATCACCCCTCAATGCTTCGGTAATCTCATGAGTTGAATACATAATTTAGCATTAAACAGGTTTATACCTATAGTGTTAAACCATATTTGAATGGTCATAATGCTAATTGTATCATTATCTTGAAAATATGATGTACAATAATAATTCATTTCCTTTTTTGAAAATTAAGTTGTTATTATTATCCATAATATTTTTTTAATGATATATATCTAGATACATTTCATTTTATGTTTCTGATTTAATAAATTGTGGTTTCTATAATTTACCATTTTGTATTGATTTTTCTTTATCTATTCCCGATTTTCATTACCCACTCCCACCAAAGACACCGTAATGAGTGGATAGAGACAATGACCCCTGACTCCCACCTTAAGTAGGCCTCAGATAGGTTTCTATCACCAAGGGTATAAAAAATCACATAAATGGTAGGTAATAACCTCTATAATATAAACATTATTGGGATATAATATTAATTAACCACAAGAAATTCCATGAAATAATATAAAAGGAAAATAAAAAAAAATAAAACAATTCATGCCTAAATACGACTGTTATAGGTAAAGGTATCAAAAGGTAAATACCCAAAAGAAAATATAAAGTAGCAACACTAAAACTGTCAAAAAATGACTATTCTAATATTGACTAGAATGATCCATGTAATCCTCTTAAATACCTAAAAACTAATTTACTTATGTATTGTGATCATACAACTATATTTAATAATAAAACCAAAGATTCTCATGCTCATTTGAAAGAATCTTACTAATGCACCCATGAGAAAATAGCAAAACCAATATCACCTAAATAGGTAAACTATCCATCTCAATCTCACTAAGGAACACTCTCTAGATAATACAATCTTGGTATAATAGAATAATAAGAATCATATTGATAAAGGGTAACACACATTACATTTCCACCGATTTTCTACTCTCACGGTCGAATGTCATACCTCTAGGAGCTACTATATCTTCTGAATAACATATACCACCATCTGAAAACAAGGTCACATCACATCACTCCCACAGAATCCTGGGAAACCTCTCTATAACATGGTGACATCTCATCTCACTAGATGAAACCTATCCATATCTACTCACCTGGAAGCAAGAGTAGGAAAGAGTGGTAGTCCATCCATCCATCCTCATCACAAGGATACTGGTAAAAACACTCAATATGAAAATATGGGTGTTATGAGATAATTATAAATGTGGGTGGGGTGTCTATAGAAATAAAAAAGGAATATAAAAGTATATATGTATATATATATAATCTACACATAAGCCCATCCTATGGGTACATAAAAAAACACTAACCACCTCACAACACTACTACTTTCATTTCCACTACTAAATGTATAACACGACATAATCCACAAGACATGTTTATCATTTCCAACTAATCACATTATCTAGATTATTCATTTCATTATTAATCTTCAACCACATAGACCATAAATTATTTATTCATTATGTTTTTCCCTCCCATTAACCAAACCATACCCCAATCATTTTAACAAGTTTTAAAAATCTAATCCATCACCTCCTGAGAAACTAGAACAATGCAACCTTACATCACAAGTAGCTAAGCATTCTCATTTAATTTTCACCTTTTTCCCCAAAATCACAGCCAAACAAACCATCAACTCACCACCCAAAAATCACACCCAAAAAAAACATCACCTCACTGCACCAAAATAATGGCTTAAAAACCATTACATCTCCACACTAAAATAAAACCCTCATCTCAACTATCAACCCCACACACCACAAACACACAAAACGTCACATCGATATCGCACAACACAACCACCCAAACTATTTTACAAATTTATCATGGAGATTTTATCAATTACAATCCTTTATTTTTGGGGAATTATCACATAATCCATAATTTTTAAAAACAAATTCATTTTCCAAATATAATTATTCATCTAATATTTTATTTAGGTTGATATAAAATAATGAAAAATAAGAAAGGGTTCCAAAAATATTTCCAAATAAATATAAAAAAGTCCCATAATGTTCATAATTTTCATCATTTTATTCATTATTTAAGATCATAATGTTACAATAATTTCGAAGCTATTCAAAAATGATAGTAATTCCCTTTTCCCCTTAAATTTCAATTAGAAAATTATTTATCTTTAATTAAGCCAATGAAACCATCCTCAATATATAAACAAGAGATAAACCCTCCTATATGATACCTAAAAAGATAAATGAAGGAATTACCTACCTCAAATAAGCTTTTTGATCTCACTACACACTTTAGAGTGAAGAAAAACTGCCTAAAAACGAAAACTACAACATGATATCACTAATCAACCTACAGTGCATCAACGTTTTGTCAAAAAACATCCCAAAAAACATCCTATATCCAAACTACACCATGGAATTAGATCCCCAAGATAAAAATGTAATAAAATGACAAAAATATGGGAAGGTCTTACCATTTTCCACCAACTGGCATCCTTTGGATCCAATGGATTAAGGTGAGGGGAGGAGGGATAGAAGATACCGTAAAATTTACTAGGGATCTGAAAAAACAATAGAATGAAATATAAGGATGAATGAGGAGTATTTATTCTAAAAGATCTATTTAAAAGCCGGTACTCGACACTTTTATATAATGTAACACTTTCACAAAATGTAATCCATGGGTTTTCGAATTATTAAAAAATTTGAAAAAAAACTCATCCCCTTGACCTAAATATATTACACATCATGGATTAATTTTATGATGTGAAATGTTTCACATGTTCTCCATCAGCTACATAAAATCCATGAATCTTTCTAGAAACACATGTTGTGAACCAGCAATTCATGTTGTGTACTCCTTTTACATTGTTAATTTACAACTGTAGCATTGTTGCACCTCCACCCACCATGAAATGTCCTCAAGACTCTACCAAAACACCTCCAACATCAAAAAACCAAAAATAAATGGTCTATGAAGGAATGTTTAGTTACATCAGATACCTCTTAAATGATTCTAACCTTTTAAAATCCAAAACCAATCCCAAAAGGAAATGGTTATGAATAACCACCCCGTGATATTACTCTCATGGATCTCACTACTCCTCAATTCTACCATAATTGAAAAATTCCATCCAAAAAAACTATGAAACACACTACATAGCCAAAATACACCTCCTTTCATAAAACTACACCACCACACAACTACTGCACAACCATCTCAACCATCACGTAGCCCAAACCAATAACTTGAATAACCAAAAAACTGCACCTCTCCAAACACAACAATCAAGGAGTTCCACACTATATGTCAGGATAGTATCTTATTTTTGTGGAACTGACTGGAATGCATGTGTTTAATCAAAACATAGTATAATGTGTCTTGATTATGAAGTATCTCTTCTTTTATTCTTATATCTGAACATTATAACATATCATACATCAATAAACTTGAAATATCAAAACAAAACAATATCCAAACTTCACATTGAAATAAAAACAATGTAAGGAAAACCTAGAAATAGCTTGAGGTACTAGGAACCAATATGTTCCACTAACCCCTAAGTACTCTCCTATAGGCCATAATGCCTCCAAAACACATGAACTAATGGGAATGGTCTTTCCACACAGTGCCTTCTCTTAGAGATTATGGATCCCTACTGGATGATCCAGGAACATCATGTCATCCTGAATATCCAAATCTTCCCAGACATTGAAAATGGAGTCAATGTAAACATACTGATGAATTTTAAATATATGTAAGATTTCATGGATCCTCTCTAGTCATGGTTGTAATTCCAATGGATACACTAACTCACCCAAGCCCCAGCACCTCAAAGGCCCCAACAAGCTAGGGAGAAAGCTTACTACCCCTACCAAACATCAACTACCCACGTTAAGGTGAAACCATCAAATACATTTGGTCCCCAACCACAACTCTAATGGAATCCTCCAATGATTTACATAAGACTTATTTTTTTATGTTATTCTTTCATCCACTACTAGAAAATATCTCTATACCCACGGTTTTTTAATACAGTGGGTACATGGGTAATATGGGAACCTATACCCACATTTTTCCAAAACCGTGGGTATAACATTTTTTTGAAGACCTATTCCCATGGTTTTGGAAAAAATTAGGGAAAAAGATATTTATAGCTATAGTTGTTTTCCAAATCGTGGGTATAGGAAATTTTTTCCAGACTTGTACCCACAGTTTTTTTAAAATCATGGGTATAGAATTTTTTTTCGAAGACCTATACCCACGGTTTTATAAAACTGTGAGTATAGATTTACCGCATTATGGCAGGAAAAAAATTCCAGAGGGAAACAAATATTTGGTAGGAAAACATATGCCCACAATTTTCCCTCCTATACCCAGGGTGCAGGTAAATATATTTAGGAATATACAATTATATTTACATATAAGCTTCATAGGTGAGTTAGTGAAGCGGTGTTTATTGTTTGATGCAATTTTAGGTTTGAAACCTACCAAATGATTTTTTTCTAATACTAGGATAGAAATTAATATATTACAATAAATATTGATATATTAATATAAAATCATGCTTGCTCGATTGGTTACGTGTTGGATGCATGAAGATTTGTGTTGTGGGATCGAAATTCACTGGCACTATTTTTTCAAATAGTGGTGTCCATTAATATATTTAGCAAAATATAGATAAATATACTTGTAACTGATGTATCTTGATTGGTTAGGCATCCCAATTTAGTAATTCAGGTATCGTGTTCAAATATTTTTGCGTATTTTTTTGTACTAAAATATATACCCACTGTTTTTAGATCGTGGGTTTAAGTTTTTGACAGCATGGAAATAGGGTATGAGGCATTGACACGGTGAAAGAAAACCATGGGTATAGGTCAGGGACCAATCCCGATGCCTCGGTTTCCCATGTTTCCCAAAACCATGGGTATAGCCTATACCCATAGTTTTGGAGGTTGTACCCACGGTTCAAACTATGGGTATAGTTCAGTTTTCCAATAGTGATCCTCTCACAAAAAATATAAAACTTTTTGTTTGTGATCTGTATCACATTGGGACTGAGAACATCTACCTCCCCACCCTCCATTAAACATAACTAGGAATGACATGGCCTTATATAGATGTCTTGAAATTCTTCATTGTGATAGAAGAGTGATATATTTTTCTATAAGAAAACTCAAAAAAGTAAATTCTTGTGCTCATGATATGTTGTATTCTATGATATATTCCTAAAAAATGTCATCCATCATCTAGATAGTATGCTCCATTATCCCATCCATCTAAGGGTGGAAAGCTATGTTGAGTAGTAACTGAGTGCCAAAAGAATGTTTTAATCCCCTAAAGATTCCAAAGCTAAAACTTTCATCCCAATCCGAGATAGTGGACCTAATAAAATCCATGGAACCACACCACCACATCCACATACCTATTAAGAAAATCATCCACTATGCCTAAATCTGTGATCATTAAGAGGTGGGATGATTTCATCCACCCAAAAATGATTACCCAGATATCATAAAAACTTCTCTAATATATAGGATACCCTACGTCTAAATCCATTGATATATCATCCCATTTCTACTCAGGAGCATCAGACTATAACAAACCATCATAAACACGATGATCGACCTTCACCTATTGGAAAACCAAACACTTCAATAGAAACATCTCCATGACCCATTTTAGACCAGTTTATAAAAAATATATCCTCAAGGTAGAGTATATATTGTTCAAACCTTGGTGTATCGCCAAAGGCGATCTATGAAAATCTCAAAGCACATCCTCACGAATCACAACCAGGATAAAGATTCTCCCCTAAAACATCATCTGGTTCGGACCATCCTCTAACCATCCCTATAAAGCATCACCACAACCAGAATGGTCATCCATCACCTCTACCTCTAAGTCTCCCCACTAAGACTCCTCCACCTTCTATAATAGTGAATAATACACCATCATCTAAAAAATGGATACTACCATCAACCATCGTTTCTTCTAATTTCTAGGCTTTCGATTCTTCTATTGCTCTCCAAATATCCCTAGACTCTAGAACAACATCCTTATAAGAATTTCTACTCATAGCATCAACCATTTCTTTTCCCTTTTATAAGTTATAAGATATCTCAAAATCATTATATTAAAGAAAATAAATACACTTCCACTATTGGAAATTTAGATCAAGTTGAGAAAATATATTCCTCATGCCCTTGTGATCTGTCAAGAGTGAAATTCTCTCCCCACTAAGGTAGTTGTTGGGAATCTATTATGTCAACAATACTCTATAAATCTTATTGATTTTGATGCTCATAGATACAATTGTTTTTTTACTAATGATATTACATATAGTGTATTTCAAGAAATTAATATTCATTATAATCCTTATTTTGGAATTATAATCAAGTTTTTTATTCATTTTGAATATTTGTCAATGTATTTTGGAAATATTGTTCATCGTATTTTGGAAATATTGTTTGCTGTATTCTGGAAAAAAAATTCATACCCTAAAGAATGTAATATAAGGAATAAACCCAACATTTTTATTAAACCATACTATTTAATGATCAGTACGTATGGTTAGTCAACCCTATGTTGATATAAATATATAAATAAAGAACCATACGTTTGGATGGAACCTTATGTTTGACAAAGAGAAAATGTATGGTTAAATAACCATACATAAGTATGGAACCCCAAGTTTGAGAAACAAACATATGGATCATCAACCTTACATTTTCAACCCTACATTCGGAGAATGAACACTATTTATTTGAACCCTATGCTTGGTATTTTTTTGTTTTATGAAGGAACCCTATGTTTGACTTTTCAACATTAAATATTTGAATTTATGATTTTATCTGAGTGTCCTACAATGGTCTTCGGTGAATATCATGCAATTTTAAGGCTCGTTTTCGACAGATTCAAATCTCAATGTGATTGATTTAAAGAACTTTATTTAGTGGAGAAATTATCTCCTATTATTAAGGGAATTTAAGATTATTATAAGTTGTTTTTAAGAATTTAAATTCTCACGATCTATCAGGTAATTTTCTTTGATCTGGAATTATAAAGAAGGATCTCTTCTTTATTTATTTATTCTATTGGTGTATTTTTTATATAAAAAATTGGCCTTTCTGATAGTAAAGACACCCCATCTTAACATGGTCGTCGGGTCTTGCCCCTCCAGGTACCACCAGTTTCCCTAATGACATGAGGTCCCCACCATGGGGCCCACCAACATGCTCCAATGGGTCATCTAACTAATGAAACTCCCCACATGCCAACACATGCTCTTTTAAATGTGCTTGGTCCTCACTCACACACGCCTTGGGATACTTCCCAAAAGGTCATGCATCCTGATCACTACTCAAAGATAAACACACTTAACTAAGGAGTTCTAGTCAGGAAGGCTTTCTAAAAGAGAGGTGCACATTTTTTACATGAGTCATATCATTTAGTCATTTAATCCTTTATCATTATGGGGTGTTACATTCACCCCCCCCCCTCCCAGAGCACAACGTTCTCATTTTGGGCCCTACATCTCAATCCAGGCAGTGCACTACCCTTAAGGCTGGGTACCACCTCTAACACCAAATATAACAAATGGACCCCCACTGATAGCACATACACCCCTCCTTAACATGGTCGTCGGGTCATGGCCTGCTAGGTACCACCAGTTTCCCCGCACACACGTGGTCCCCACCCTAGGTCCCACCCTGGTGCCTAAATGGGTCATCTAACTAATTAAATCCCCCAATGGCCAACACATATCTTTTCTAGTCTTCTTTATCCTCACCCACACAAATCCTAGGAAACTTCCTAGAAGGCCAACCATATTGAACACTACTCTATGCCAAGCATTCATAACTATGGAGTTCTTATCAATTAGGCTCTAAAAGAAGGTGTTCCTTGTTGAAATGAGTCTTATCATTTAGTTATTTAATGCTTTATCATTATGGGGTGTTTCATTCACCTCCCCCCCCCCTTAATGAACCAGATCCCATTAGAACTCTATAGTTAAGAATTCTTGGGCGAGAGTAGTACTGGGATTGGTGATCTCCTATGAAGTAAATGTGTTGCACCATTCTCATTTTTTAGTGTTTTTTTATTTGATGAATTTAAAGTAGGTTGTTTTATCCTAATTAGCCAAACTAATTATCATTGTATTGCTTGATTTAATTCAATTGTTGATTTAAATTCACTTTCTCAAATCTTCGTTCAATTGAATTAATAAACCCTGAATCCAGTGAAATGGGAGAATTAAAACGGTTTTTGCATTAAAAATTAGAAAGCCCCCAATTCTATTGAATTGGGATGTATTTATGGAAATTGGTTAATTTAAATTTTTTTAATTTAATTGAAGACTTTATGGGTATTATTTCAATAAATTATTTGAATTAAATTGTGAAAATGAATTGTGAATGATGGAATTTGTTTTGAATTGATTTCAAACTGGTTAAAATGTATTAAAATGTTTTGATAGAAACCTTGTAGTTTCATCTTGTTAAAGAAGCATGTTTTTAATTAAAAATCATTAAGGTTTTAAAATGGAAAATTGGCATTGAAATGGAAGAATGGGGCTTAATTGTATTTTAAGATGTCTTAAAATAAATTTTCCATCATTGATTGTTTATGAGAACATGTAATCTTTAGGTAGTTGGTGATTTATTTGGACACATTGTACGCTATTACAACATTCTAAAACATTCAGTCTATAGGTCACATCCGTTAGGTTATGGTGAAGATTCCTCTCTGACCAGTGTCCTGAGGATGTATATGTGCACATTTTTCTGAGATCACATAGAGAGTGCGGAGTCCAATAGCCAGAAATACTATCGTACATATTTTTCATATGACCATGTTTCCCACTTGTTATTTATTTTTGAGATATAAATGTATACTGATTCTTTTGAACTACTTTACATGCCTACTGATTTTACATGAAATTTTTTATGTAACTGTTTTATTTAAGCCATTGTTTTATAAATATTCAACTATTTTATAAAGTATTTTTTTAACGTATTTTTCTATAATTTTAACTCTATAACATGATTTGTATAATTATGCTTTAAAATTTCAAGCTTGTTTACTTTGAAAATTTAAATCATTCCTTTGGTAAATAAAATGTTGGAATATATAATGGAATCCATGGTGAGAACCTAGTGATATTTTTTCCTCACACTCTAATTATTCCTTTGTGTGTTTATAGATTATCTTCTTCTAGGTTTAGGAAATGGGAAAGCATCACTTAGAGGTGGATCTGGCTGTTGAACTGTGGTCATGGTGAGTTGAGTCTTTGGGAACCTAGGATGTTTTTTATTTTTTAGTACTTGGGTTGTAATACTTCAGGCTTGTTTATGCCTTATTGTATTCTAGTACTTTACTCCTAGTGGATTTTCCTTTTTATATACATACTGTCTTTCTTCTTTTACTTCTACATTGTTAGTGGCAAGATTGTTACCACTTGCATGTTGTATGATGCCAGGTGCTAGTCTCCAACCCATGGGGTTCGGGAATTCCCGTCGGGATATGTCAAGATCAACTTGGTTATCTAGTTATCGGGGTACTTTGGCTGGTTCGTGACAAAATGGTATCAAAGGGAGGTTGAGCCATTTTCTTGAAGACAATATGCTTTTGAGAAATCTTGTCAAGACATAGAAGTCAGTTTTGATTAATTTCCTAGCCATCTCTCACTGCAATGAACCTTAAGTTTCCACCGGTGGTTAGATAAATATTTCTTATAGATTAGTTCTAGTTTTTTCTTATTTTTATTTGGATTGAGTGGAATCAAAATCTTTTTTATTCCTATTATTCGGAATATTTTCCCATTTTACTCAGTTTGAGTGTTGTTATAATGTATTTCTTTTCCTTCTGATATTGTGTAGCATCGTACCTCTAAGAATACATGAATATCGGATTCAGGAAGGGGTTTTTGTTGAACCTCAACAAGAGAATCTTAATGTGGATCTGATTCTAGTAGAGGTGATCATTCATACTTTCCAAGTTCTAGGACAAGCACCACCACTGGTTCCTACTCGGGATCGAGTGTGGATCCCTAAGGGGACGTCCTTCGAAATATTTCTGAAGAGTTCCTTCGACAGAAGCCACTAGTTTTCAAAGGATCCACTAACACTCAACATAATGAGGAATAGTTGAGAAATATATAACATAAATTTGGGTTATTGGAAACACCGGATGTGATCAAGTTGAAGTTTTCCATCTTCATGCTAGAAGGACTTAGTAGGAGATGGTGGGACATGATAGTGACAACAAGGAAATATGAGGTCTTATAATGGAATGACTTGGAAGTTATTTTCACCAAACAATTCTATCCAGATTCAATGGTGTTATCGAAGGATGTTGAAAATTTTCAGGATTGAGCTGGCTGATTCAACCATGACAGAGTATTCAAATTGTTTTACTGAGTTGGTGCAGTTTTCTCTTGAGATAGTATCTAATGAGAGGATTAAGGCTCGATGGATCGAGATGGGTATTCGATCAGATATCCATTATAAAGTTTTCTTGCTGATGCTACCCACTTATGTTAAAGTGGTGGATTGGGTGATGATGGTTGAGATGGACCTGTACGACAAGTCAAGGTTATCAGGAGTTTCTTTTTCTCCTAATGGTGGAATTGGTTCCTTAAAAGGAAAACAGAAGAGTGATGATTCTCTAAGTAGTTATCGAGGGATTATTCATTCAAGACCTCCTATAGTGCGAGGTGGAAGTTCTTTGATTTTCTATCTGTGTGGAAAATAATGAAATTCCAAGATGGTTTTCACTAAGGCACCAAATAATTGTAGCTCTTGCATATGTATAGGGAACTTTCAGAATTTCTGCCACAACCTTTCCAATCTGCATAGGGGAACATAATCATTACTCCTCCTAAACCTGCGGGGTAATCAAATGCTTCACATACAAAAGGGTTCCAGCCACAGGTATCTGAAACGAAGCTTCTTCACACCATGGAAGAGTCTCCATATGAATTTGATACAGATCCAGCAACCGTGATAGGTACCATTACAATATCTTCATCTTTAGTAACTGCTCTATTTGATACTAGTGCATCTAATTTTTTATTTCAACCCGTATTTTTAATCTTTTTATTCTTCCTATAAATATTTTAGCTTGTGAAATAGATATTACTATACGCATTTATACGAATAGATAGTCGGGTATAGCATCCCATCTTTTTATAACATAAACTGTCATTACATTACACAAAACTGAGGATCGTTAAGGTTTAGTGTCTTGGAAACAAGGATCATAATACATAAAAAAACATAAAACATTCTTCTTAAACAATTGAAAGGCTTCTCCTTTAGTTCATCCTATGTTCATTATGCATCTCATAACCTGGGGACATACATCAAAAGAAAGGATGAGCAGAAGGCCCAGTAAGGGAAACAAGAGAAACATTTTACAAGTGAACTTGAGATACTTCAATAAGGACATGAAAAGAACATTAAGGCATGAGAAAGAAATCATGAGATACATCATAATAAAAATAACATTTTTCATAACTTGAAGATGTGGCTGCAACATTTAATATTGACAATTGTTTCGTTTCACCAAGGTCCATCCCCAAGGTGCCGTTAAAAATTACCAAGGTTATTCACCAAGGCGTCGTTAAAAATGGTCATCTCTAGAGATTAAGTCTTTACCCAATGCATTGGAGCGCTATCAGGGCGCACCCTTAAATTTTCCTTTATTATCATGTGATCCACATATATCATCATCAAACATTTCATAAATAACGCATATAGCATAAAATAAATGGGTTTCATTTCATAATCATAACGTTTTAAAAACTGCTTTAAAAACATGATCTTTACGTTACTTTAAACCCACAGAAAGGGAAAGCGGGTATCATGTATGTAAATCCCAGAATTTAAAATAGAACATTTTTATATATATGTGAATACCCCTGTATAAATAGGAGCTTTGAGTATTCACCTTATAACATAAAATAATTTTGAGAAAAGAGAGGCATTTTGAGACGAAAATTCTGCAGCATAACGGCTATGTTACAAGGTTTTAGAAAACTTTGAAAAGAGAGGGAACATGGGTTGAATCAATCATAATTGACCCATAAAACAGTAGAGGGACAAAATAAGAAGGATATATAGACATGGTGATGCAATTTCAAGGACATACCATTTGAAATGAAAAACATGGAAGGAAGACAAAAATTTGATTTCTCTTGTGAAAATTCGGCAGCCTAACGGCGTCACTTAAACTTCAACAAAAATGAATTGAACAAATAAAATAGGTTCTCTCATCATATGATCATAAGAGATCATTATGATAGATATAGAGATCATACCCCTACATAATAAAAAGGAACTTGAAAGATTTGACATGAAAATCGAACTTGAAAAAGAGAAGGGTGAAAGAATCACTTAAACATTCGGCAGCCTAACGGCGTCACTTAAACTTTCATAAAACGAAATGATGAGAGAAAGAGGGGATATATCATCATATAAACATGAAAGGGCAGTAAGAGGAGTATAAAAGAACATCCTCTCACATAAAAACATGGAGCATAAAAGGAATGACATAAAAGAGGTTACATGAAAAGAAAGAGAGGGGTCAGATCCCTTACCTTAAAACGTGACTCTTGAAACTCAAAGGATTGGACCTTGAGGGCTTGGGGGAACCTTGGGAGGACTCCTTGGAAGGTAAGAAGACCAGAACATCGTTGGGGGAGATTTGGGAGTGAAAAATAAAGGAGTAAAGGGTGGGTATTTATAGGGAAAGTGAGGGGACAAGGCATTAATGGCCAAGGGACACCTCACATGTGCTTTTCTCAAACCCATGTGCTCTCCCTTGGCATTTATCATGGAGTTAGGCCACATGGGGCCCCCAAAACAATAATTCATCACCCTTGGCCGGCAAACCCTCAAAAGATCTCATGACATCATCATGACACCATTATGATGTCATTAAACATACCGAAACCCTAAAACTGCATTTTTACTATTCACTGAAAATTCAACTTTCTCAGAAAAATCCCAAAATTTCACATTGACCAATTATCAATGCTATGATTTCAAAAATGAACTCCATTTTATAAAAAATATTTTTCTAAATATTTTTAATTAAATTTTTAATTAAAAAACACTATTCATCCGAAAAAACTAATACTTGACTAATAATTTATGAAACCGTTATTTACCCATTTTATTGAATCACATTACTTAATCTAGGTGTCTGAATTATATTAAAACTTTATTTGAGTGAAATTACTAATCCATTTGGTCACATTACTAATCCTAAGCATAAAATCACTATTCATAATTTACTATTCATCAAAAATTAAGTTGATCTTATTAGACTCCAAATTCCTTACTGAACACTTTTGTATAAGACCATTTTTGAAAATCATTACACATCATTAGTTATTTAGGGTTTACATAAATGTTTTAAAATATCCCTTTTTCAAAATTCATCAATAAAAAACATTCTAAAATTATCTAGACATTTGAAATTTCACAAACATCACTAAAGGAAGAAATCTCAATTTATTCACCCAAAAGGATTACACAAGGAAGCTAGGGTCTCGTCACATAGCCCCTTATAACACCAGCATAAGACCTAAGTGTAAGGTGTGCTATGGTGAGAGAATCTGAGGGAGGCTCAGATAACATTGCCCTAGTAGTATTCTCTACTAACTTGAACTTCTCCCGTAGGCGTTTCCGTTCAAGCTTGACACGCTGGAGTTCGGCTTGGGCTTGGTCCAAAGCGAAGCCCACAGATGCTACCTCCTTCCCAAGCTCTGATAAGTGGGCTTCATAAGGGTTGAGTCTACTTGATGAAGCCATCGACTCCTCTTTCTGCATTAACCATTAACATCTTATTAAATCAATAAGAGTAAGTTAATATACTACTCAAAAAGATTGGGTCGTTACATTCTTCCCCCCTTAAGAAATTTCGTCCCCGAAATTTACACTTGAGGCCTAGTCGAAAAGGTGAGGGTACTTTTGCTTCATCATTTCCTCAGGCTCCCAAGTCACTTCTTCATACTTATGATTCCTCCACAACACTTTCACAAGGTGGGTAGTCTTATTTCGTAGGACCTTGTCTCTACGGTCCAAGATCTCCACTGGCTGCTCCTCGTAAGAGAGGTCATGTTCCAGTTGTACCACCTCTGGGTTCAGTACATGCGAAGGGTCGGGTATGTACTTCCTTAAGAGAGATACATGGAAGACATCATGGACTTGAGCTAGGTTCGGTGGAAGTGCTAGACGATAGGCCACTGCTCCTATGCGATCAATAATTTCATAGGGGCCAATGTACCTAGGGATGAGCTTCCCTTTCTTCCCAAACCGCATGACTCTCTTCCACGGAGAAATTCGAAGGAAGATTTTGTCACCAACACCAAACTCCAAGTCCCTTCCACGATTGTCAGCATAGCTCTTCTGCCGACTCTGAGCAGCCTTTATGTGTTGTTGGATGGAATGAACCTGTTCCGTCATCTCTTGCACGAGATCTGGCCCAAGAAGCTTCCTCTCACCAGTTTCATCCCAACAAGTAGGAGTTCTACACCGCTTTCCATATAGAGCTTCATAGGGTGCCATCTGAATACTCGAATGGAAGCTGTTGTTATAGGAGAACTCAACTAATGGGAGGTGTTGATCCCATCCACCTTTAAATTCCATTGAGTATAATCTCAACATGTCTTCGAGTGTCTGAATAGTCCTTTCAGATTGGCCATCAGTTTGAGGATGATAGGCCGTACTAAAATTCAATTCAGTATTCAGAGCATGTTGAAGACTTCTCCAGAATTTTGATGTGAATCTTCGGTCACAATCAGATACGATGGATAGTGGTACCCCATGCAGCCTTACCACTTCCTTCACGTATATCTTGGCAAGCTGATCCAGATAGAAATCTTCCCGAATAGAGATAAAATGGGCTGTCTTGGTGAGACGGTCCACAATAGCCCATATCGCATTGTTTCCTTTGGATGTTTTCGGGAGACCAGTTACAAAGTCCATAGTGATATTATCCCACTTCCATACTGGTATGGGTAGCGGTTATAATACCCCCTTAGGAAGTTGTCGTTCTGCCTTTACTTGCTGACACACCAGGCACCTTGTAGTGTAATCAGCGATCTCCCTCTTCATTTTATCCCACCAATAATGATCACGAAGGTCTCTATACATCTTAGTGCTTCCCGGGTGTATAGAGAATGTAGAGCTATGAGCTTCATCCATCAATTATTTCTTTATCTCCGGAATAGATGGAACATATAGTCTTGTACGAAATTTCAATACACCTTCTTGATCAATATTGAAATCAGGGAACTTCCCATCCTTTACAGCCTCAAACTTCTCCTGCAGCAAAGGATCTTCTTTTTGAGCCTTCTTGATCCTCTCTAGTAATGAAGGTTGAGAAATCATTTGGAATAGGGTTGATGATGTCCCTTTCCTTTTAATTCCCATGTCCAGTTTTACTAGATCTTTAATCAAGGGATCTCCTAAGATCCTCATTGTTTCCAAAACAACAGGATCATTCCTGCTTAATGCATCCGCGACTTTGTTTGCTCTTCCCGGGTGATAATGAATTGAACAATCATAGTCTTTAATAAGCTCCAACCATCTTCTTTGTCTCATGTTCAATTCTTTCTGTGTGAAAATATACTTTAGACTTTGGTGGTCAGTGTATATATCACATTTCTCCCCATAAAGATAGTTCCTCCATATCTTTAGAGAAAAAACAACTGCCGCCAGCTCTAGATCATGCGTAGGATAATTCTTCTCATGAATCTTCAACTGTCGAGATGCATAAGCAATTACTTTGTCATTTTGCATGAGGACGCACCCAAGCCCTTTCGGAGATGCATCGCTAAAAATAACGAATCCTTCTCCGATAGAGGGTAGTGTTAACACTGGTGCAGTAACCAATCTCTTCTTCAGCTCTTGGAAACTTTCCTCGCATTCCTTTGTCCAGATGAACTTAACCACTTTTCGAGTCAACTTGGTTAGTGGATTAGAAAGCCGTGAAAAGTTTTTCACAAACCTCCTATAATATCCTGCTAAACCAATGAAACTACGAATCTTAGTTACTATTGTGGGTTGAGGCCACTCCTCCACAACCATTATCTTTGTAGGGTCAATCGAGATTCCTTCATTGGTTACGATGTGCCCCAAGAAAGCCACCTGTTGTACCCAAAACTCACACTTGCTGAACTTCCCAAAGAGCCTCTCCTTCCGCAGAGTTTTCAATATAACCCCTAGATGATCTTCATGCTCCTCACGACTTTTGAATATATCAAAATATCATCAATAAAAACTACCACAAAGTTATCAAGGTAGTATTTAAAGACTCTATTCATAAAATCCATGAAAATAGCAGGAGCATTAGTCAAGCCGAAGGGCATAACAGTAAACTCATAATGCCCATATCTTGATCAGAAGGCTGTCTTTGGAATATCTTCCTTCTTCACCCTCAGTTGATGATAACCTGATCGAAGGTCAATCTTAGAGAAGAATTGAGCCCCACGAAGTTGGTCAAATAAATCATCAATTCTTGGAAGAGGATATATGTTCTTCACTGTGATCCCGTTCAGTTCTCTATAATCAATGCATAGCCGCATTGATCCATCCTTCTTCTTCACAAAGAGAACTGGTGCTCCCCAAGGAGACACACTCAGTCGGATAAACCCCTTCTCCAACAAGTCTTGGAGTTGTTTCTTTAACTCTTCTAGCTCCACATTTTCCATTATATACGGAGTCTTTGATATCGGTTGGGACCCAGGTACGAGTTCAATGGATAACTCTACCTCTCTTTCTGGGGGAGGTCCAGGTAACTCCTCAGGAAATACATCCATGTATTCCTGAACAATCGGAACATCTTCAATTTGTATGCTCCCTTTCCCTTCTTCCTCACCACCGATTAACTCCATAATGAAAGCTATAGGAGGTGCTTCTAGATAGGGATCAGTTCGGGATACCTCTCCTTGGAAGATAACTGTAGGTAGTTCATTCAAGACTACTGAGATTTCCTTACTTCTGCATTTGATCTTAGCATTATTCTTTGAGAGCCAGTCCATCCCTAGTATAATGTCGAATTCCATCATGGGAATGACTACTAGATTTGCGATAAGATTGTGCTGACCAAAGTAAACACTAGAGTCTCTAAATACTGTTGATGCAAGGATAATCCCACTTGGAGTCTTGACAGACAACTCTAACTCTAGCAGTTCGGGGATTGATTCTATATTCCTTGCAAACTTGGACGAAATAAAGGAATGCGTAGAACCAGAATCAAATAAAGTACTTGCTAGTTTTGAGAGGACAACAAGAGTACCTGCTACCACATAGTTCGGGGCTTCAACTTCAGTTGTTGTGATAGCGAAAGCACGACCTTGCTCTCTTGGCCTCTGCTGAGGTTGGTGGTGATTCCCCTCCACCGCCCTCGGATTTGGACATTGGTTAGCAAAGTGCCCAAGCTGTCCACACTTGAAGAATGTGACTTCGGGTAGGGCCAGAACCATCTTTCCTCTGTCGTTAGTGTTGGGAAGCTGAGGCTTCACCTCACTATGACAATTCCGAGCAATATGACCTCCTCTTCCACACTTGTAGCACTTCCACTTCCGTTCAAGCAGTTCCCCAGATGATTCTTCCCACATTTATTGCATGTGGTAAGTTGAATTTTCTTTCCACCTCTTCCCTGATCAAAAGACTTCCCTAAACTGGGCTCCAACGATCTCTTCTTCTCATTTGGTTTATGAGACCACTGTGTCTCACCAAACTCCAGCTCGACTTTCATAGCACTATGAACTATTTCTTCATAGCTATCGTAGTCCATGTTGGCTAGATTCTTCCGTAGATGAGGTCGTAGTCCACCAAAGAATCTATCAAACTTCCCATTAGGGTCCATGACAAAGCTTGAGTTATAACGGGAAAGCCTTGTGAAGTTCATCTCATAGCTTCCGACAGATTCGTTCTCCTTCTGCTTCAGCTCGAGGAACTCTTTCTCCATTCTCGTTCTCATGGAACGGGGGAAATACTTGTTAAGGAAAATTCCCCAAAATTCTTCCCACTCCATAGCTTCTATCTCTCCTCATGGCTTCGTGTTTTTGATCAGTGACCACCACTGATCAGCTTCTCCCTCTAGGCGGTAAACAGCAAGGGTGACTTTTTCTTGTTCCGAACAATGAAGTACAGAAAAGATCTTTTCAATGGAGCTTATCCATTGTTCCGCAACCAATGGGTCAGTAGATCCACTGAATGTTGGCAGTCATTGACGCATGAAGGACTCAACAGAGTGTTGTTCCCTTCGTGGTGAGGTCGGCCTCTCAGCTTGATTCAAGTTATTACTCATAACTTGAGTCAGTTGGTTCATCATTCTCATGAATGTTTCCATTCCGGCTTCCATCGGAGGGCTGTCAGCACATGGTGCATTGCGGTCACCATCGGCACGGTTCCTCCTATTGCCCGCCATTTTATAAAAGAATAAAACCTTATTAAGAAACTTATTTCATTTATGAATCTTTTAACTAAGACTTCATGCTTAGACAATTACACTTTTCTATAATTCCTTCATAATGATTCATAAAAAGCTTGTGATTAACCAAACATATCCCCCTGGAGTGTCGTAACCAAGAGTGCAGCAAGGCCCGTTATCGTGCACCAGTTCCCGTTCGAGTCTAGCTCAAAGCGGTGTTTTCGGGTTTTACCCCTATGTACATCTGTGCCAGAGCCGCCTCTACCTACTCGTATCCAGACAGGGATGTATTTGTTTGATAAACAACTTACTCAATAATTACCAAAATACCAGGAAGTTTTCCTATATTTAAACTTTTCTATAGGGTTCTTACTAATGTTTTTATATCCTAATTTCCACAAATAACTAAACCATCCTTTGATACCAACTATAGCATCCCGTATTTTTATAACATAAACTTTCATTACATTACACAAAACTGAGGATCGTTACGGTTTAGTGTCTTGGAAACAAGGATCATAATACATAAAAAAACATAAAACATTCTTCTTAAACACTTGAAAGGCTTCTCCTTTAGTTCATCCTATGTTCATTATGCATCTCATAACCTAGGGACATACATCAAAAGAAAGGGTGAGCAGAAGGCCCAGTAAGGGAAACAAGAGAAACATTTTACAAGTGAACTTGAGATACTTCAATAAGGACATGAAAAGAACTTTAAGGCATGAGAATGAAATCATGAGATACATCATAATAAAAATAACATTTTTCATAACTTGAAGATGTGGCTGAAACATTTAATATTGACAATCATTTCGTTTCACCAAGGTCCATCCCCAAGGTGTCGTTAAAAATTACCAAGGATATTCACCAAGGCGTCGTTAAAAATGGTCATCTCTAGAGATTAAGTCTTTACCCAATGCATTGGAGCGCTATCAGGGAGCACCATTAAATTTGCCTTTATTATCATGTGATCCACATATATCATCATCAAATATTTCATAAATAACCCATATAGCATAAAATAAATGGGTTTCATTTCATAATCATAACGTTTTAAAAACTGCTTTAAAGACCTGATCTTTACGTTACTTTAAACCCACGGAAAGGGAAAGCGGGTATCATGTATGTAAATCCCAGAATTTAAAATAGAACATTTTTATATATATGTGAATACCCCTATAGAAATAGGAGCTTTGAGTATTCACCTTATAACATAAAATAATTTTGAGAAAAGAGAGGCATTTTGAGACGAAAATTCTGCAGCATAACGGCTATGTTACAAGGTTTTAGAAAACATTGAAAAGAGAGGGAACATGGGTTGAATAAATCATAATTGACCCATAAAACAGTAGAGGGATAGAATAAGAAGGATATATGGACATGGTGATGCAATTTAAAGGACATTCCATTTGAAATGAAAAACATGGATGGAAGACAAAAATTTGATTTCTCTTATGAAAATTCGGCAGCCTAACGGCGTCACTTAAACTTCAACAAAAATGAATTGAACAAATCAAATAGGTTCTCTCATCATATGATAATAAGAGATCGGTATGATAGATATAGAGATCATACCCCAACATAAAAAAAAGTAACTTGAAAGATTTGACATGAAAATCGAACTTGAAAAAGAGAAGGGTGAAAGAATCACTTAAACATTCGGCAGCCTAACGGCGTCACTTAAACTTTCATAAAACGAAATGATGAGAGTAAGAGGGGATATCTCATCATATAAACATGAAAGGGCAGTAAGATGAGTATAAAATAACATCCTCTCACATAAAAACATGGAGCATAAAAGGAATGACATAAAAGAGGTTACCTGAAAAGAAAGAGAGGGTCAGATCCCTTACCTTAAAACGTGACTCTTGAAACTCAAAGGATTGGACCTTGAGGGCTTGGGGGCACCTTGGGAGGGCTCCTTGGAAGGTAAGAAGACCATAACTTCGTTGGGGGAGAGTTGGGAGTGAAAACTAAAGGAGGAAAGGGTGGGTATTTATAGGGAAAATGAGGGGATAAGGCATTAATGGCCAAGGGACACCTCACATGTGCTTTTCTCAAACCCATGTGCTCTCCCTTGGCATTTATCATGGAGTTAGGCCACATGGGGCCCCCAAAACAATAATTCATCACCCATGGCCGGACAACCCTCAAAAAAGCTCATGACATCATCATGACACCGTTATGATGTCATTAAACATACCGAAACCCTAAAACTGTATTTTTACTATTCACTGAAAATTCAACTTTCTCAGAAAAATCCCAAAATTTCATATTAACCAATTATCAATGCTATGATTTCAAAAATGAACTCCATTTTATAAAAAATAATTTTCTAAATATTTTTAATTAAATTTTTAATTAAAAAACACTATTCATCCGAAAAAACTAATACTTGACTAATAATTTATGAAACCGTTATTTACCCATTTTATTGAATCACATTACTTAATCTAGGTGTCTGAATTATATTAAAACATTCTTTGAGTGAAATTACTAATCCATTTGGTCACATTACTAATCCTAAGTGTAAAATCACTATTCATAATTTACTATTCATCAAAAATTAAGTTGATCTTATTAGACTCCAAATTCCTTACTGAACACTTTTGTAGAAGACCATTTTTGAAAATCATTACACATCATTAGTTATTTAGGGTTTTCATAAATGTTTTAAAATATCCCTTTTTCAAAATTCATCAATAAAATACATTCTAAAATTATCTAGACATTTTAAATTTCACAAACATCACTAAAGGAAGAAATCTCAATTTATTCACCCAAAAGGATTACACAAGGAAGCTAGGGTCTTGTCATATAGCCCCTTATAACACCGGCATAAGACCTAAGTGTATGGTGTGCTATGGTGAGAGAATCTGAGGGAGGCTCAGATAACATTACCCTAGTAGTAATCTCTACTAACTTGAACTTCTCCCGTAGGCATTTCTGTTCAAGCTTGACACGCTGGAGTTCGGCTTGGGCTTGGTCCAAAGCGAAGCCCACAGATGCTACCTCCTTCCCAAGCTCTGATATATGGGCTTCATAAGGGTTGAGTCTACTGGATGAATCCATCGACTCCTCTTTCTGCATTAACCATTAACATCTTATTAAATCAGTAAGAGTAAGTTAATATACTACTCAAAAAGATTGGGTCGTTACATTGGGTCTCCATAGTCCCGCTTTTGTCTCCTTGCTATTAGATATTGAACATGCTTGGTGTTTTCTAAAACTTGATGTTAAATCTCTTGACATCATATTCCGAGTGGATTAGCTCATTACCAATAAATACCGGATTGATTGTTATCTTCGATGGTTCTACCATACTAAACCCACTAGTGTGCCTCTTGCCTTTCAAGGATAATGGTACCCAAGGTCGAGAAGAGGCGTACCTTCTTATCTGGAGTTGTGTAAAGTGATATTAATTTTTTCTTTTGATTTGGAGTGAGAATAAATGAGTGGTGATCTCCCTCCTGTTGTCATCGAATTTCCCATCGTGTTTTCCTTATGACTTTTATGATTTACCCTTGGTAGGTGAGATTAGGTTTTCTATTATCTTGATGCCCTATACTCAATCTATTTTAATTCCCTCTTACCTTATGTCACTAGCTATGTTAAAGGATCTGATGTCCCAGTTGGATGATCTTTTATAGAAGGGCTTTATACGACTGAGTGAGATACCTTGGGCGGTGCCAATTCTCTTCTCTAAGAAAGATTATGTTTATATTTGTTTTGATTATTGAAATCTAAATCGAGTGAAAACAGAGATCTAGTTTATGTCTTATTATTATAGTCACCATAGGACATTTGAAATTTCATTTTGTGACCATGTATTCTTCATGGATTCACCCTGGTTGGGTCATTGACTATTTGGGTGGCAAGGGAAGCATTCTACTTATTTTGTGGGACCATATGTGGTTGCTGATTAGGTGGGGAAAGTTGAATATTGTTTGGAACTACCACCATAGCTGACATTGATACATAATTTGTTTCATGTATCTCTACATGAATGTTTTTATCTGACCAATATCATGTTCTAAGTTGGCATGATCTAGAAGCAGAATCTAGTTTATCTGTGATAGTACAACAAGTCATTGTTGTTGATTCTGATACCAAGGTACTTCATGGTTGGACGATACCTATGGTCCATGTGTTATGGCATGATAGTTCTTTTTCTCATGAGATGTGGGATAGGGAGGAACTGATACAAAATTAGTGGCCTCATCTTTTTAACGTGGAGGCTTCTTCATAAGATTTCTGGGGACATGAAGTTCCTATGGTTGGGATGTTATAACATCCCATTACAATTTTAGGTATTGATAAATTTTCTTTTGTTAAATTATAAATATATTAAGTGTCAAAATAATAAGTTTTAAGAAAATCTTTGATAAATTTGTTAAAGGCCTTAACCACTGGTTAACATCTTGGAATATTCAATTGAATATTTTTGGGGTTCGACACTAAGTTGTTTCAAGATTTTGAGGCAAGAAAAAGCTCAGAGAATACAGAATAAAATTATTAAACTTAATATATTATGCTCAAAATTTTTATTAAAAACATTTGAATAACTCCAAAATACTGTGTCATTTGAGAAATCTGAGACCAATGTTATATCTGAAATATTTTTTTTATCCAAAAAGAGTAATAACATTTACAAGTGTCAGGTATAATAACCCTACTCTTTATTTCAAACTTAAACATAATTTAATACATAAAATATTCACTTGATACAACATATATGATCGAGAGGACTAGTGTAATTGGGGATTAGGAACATTAAATACCAACATAAAACCTGAAATACAAATCTTTATAGAAAACTTATTTTACAAAACCGCACACATTCCTTCATACTTAGAATTGCATGGGATAACCTGAGGACATGAATAAAAAATTGGTGAGATATAAAGCCTAGTAAGGGAGTAAACAAGTAATAACATGAATAATATAGTACATGATAGGAAATAGGCATGTCAATGGATCATAAGATAAACATAAACATAAAGGCATGATATAGCATGATTATCATAACATGGAAATTTGGTAACAACATTTTAAATTATAATAAAATGAGTGAATTCCCATTTCACATAGATCATGATTAAACCATCATTGAACTTGAATTATAATGAGTAAACCCTCATTGCACTTGAATTATCACGATACTATTCTTTACCCAATGCATTGGAGCGCTATCAGGGTGCACCCTTCTTAATCATTTCATTTCATGCATAAGTGTTCCACATGAATCATATAACATGGATTAATTAAACATCATCATTTATATCATGATAAATAAATTTTGAATACATAATTTAAACTCTATAATCAGTAAGTATATGTGCCTAAATTTGAATACCCTTGATATAGAAATGGGTATGGTATTCACAGACACGATGATTTTGGAATGATAATTTTCGGCAGCATAACATAGTCAAATAGAAATCGTAAAAATAGGCTGATGATAGAGAAATGGGTATCTCAGAATTTATAAATGAAATGGATAGTAAGGGGGTAATGTGACATAATATTTCAACATGTTTAATGGAATTTAGATGCATAATATAAAATAATTGCTTGAATGTAAATGAGAAGAAATAAATTCCTTACAGAATTTTGGCATGGTAATGGGTGTACATGGGAGGAATTAATGAGAGATTAATTGGTATATAATCATTAAAAAATAATCAGGGAAGTATATGTGAGGTGTGAACTCATACCCTAACATTTTTAATTGAAAATAAATTTCATTAAAATATAAGGAAACCTAGACACAAATAAAGAAGGAAGATATCCCTTACTTGGAAGTGTGATCCAAAATGCTTGAAAGGGGATTGATAGAGGATTTTTGGGAGCTTGGGGTGACTTGGGAGGATTTTAGAGAGATTAGGGCAGGTTGAGGAAGTGATCCAAGGGTTTATACTGAATAGAAGTCGGAGATTGGGTGGGTTTATATAGGAATAGAGAGGGAATCCTTTATTATTTATGTTTTGGAAACTACACCATAAACATATCAAAACCACTAACCAACCGATGATTTTTTCCCATGGTTTTTTAAAAAGGGGAGTGGAAAATATTATTTTATAATTCCAATGTCCGGACTTATTAAAGTATTAGGATTTCTTATGTGGAGGTGAATCACAGTATCCAGGAAATCATTTTTAAAAATTTAAAATGTTTTATAACTCTTGGAGGGTCCACTAAAGCTTTGTAAAATAAATCAAACAAATATAAAATCATATTATATTAAAATAAAAACATATATTTTCTGATAGAACCATTAATGTTTTTTTATTACAACACTATTGGGTCATTATAATCTCATAAAACAAATTATATATTTAAACGGTATTCAATTTTTACCCAAAAATTCAATTGTGTCGGAAAATGATAAAAAATTCACCGTTGGATAATTTCAACATCCTGATTCCAAAAATAATATTCATCTTAGCTAAATAATTTTCAAAATATATAAATTTTTTATTTTAAAATAAAATCCTACATTGATCACAAATTCATGGGTTTTTACAAAAAAAGGCTTTCAAACCATAATAAAAATTACAATTGTTTTCAAAAAAATATATGATCACTTATATTTCACAAAAATTATTTTAGTAAAAATATTTTATTAAAATATTATAAAATTAAAAAATATATTAATTCTTCAATATAGATATCATAATTAAATATTAAGTGAAAATATTATTTATTCTTCAAAAACTATTTATAAAGTCACAATAATAAAATGAATGTATATACTTTAATCTATACAAAAAAACTAATGCACATAATCATATTGTTGGGGTATTATTACATAACCCCTTATAACACCCATATATGACCTAAGGGTAAGGTGTGCGATGGTGACAGACTCTTGAGGTGGATCAGATAACATCGCTCGGGTGGTAATCTCTATCAGCTTCCACTACTATCATTGGCGGTTCCATTCAATATTAACATTTTGAAGCTCAGCTTGGTCTTGGTAAAGAGTGAAGTCTAGTGATTCCACCTCCTTTTTGAGGTTCTAAAAATGGGCTTCATATGGAGCAATTCTACTGGATGTGTCCATCACTTCCTTTATCCGAGAAAATTTTATTTTTTAATGCCATGTATTTATACTAATCATGTGATCACTGTTCAAAAGATATATTATGAATGGTAACAATTATTAATGGTATTTTGAAATCCAAAAACATAAAACCAAGGAATCTCATATTTTATATAACCATTTTACATAATAACACATTTATTTATATCAAGAAGAATTTTCATTAATAAAATTTTGGATCGTTACAATCTTCCCCCCTTAAGAAATTTCAACCTAAAAATTTCATTTTCCTACATTAAAATAGATGAGAATAACTCTACTTCATCACTTCCTCTGATTCCCACATTTCTTCTTCAAACTTGTGGCTTCTCCATAACACCTTGACAAGGGGCATTGTCTAATTTGGTAGAACTTTTTCCCTACGATCTAAGATCTTCACCAGCTTCTCTTCATATGAGAGGTCATTCTCCAGTGGTACCACCTATGGATTTAGTACATGCGATGGGTCCGGTTTTTACTTCCTCAAGAGTGACACATGGAATAAATCATGCTCTTGATATTGGTTTTGTGGGAGTTCTAATCGATAGGCCACTACTCCAAGGCGTTCAAGGATATCCAATGAGATAATGTAACTTGGACTAAGATTTCCCTTATTCAAAAATATCATAACTCTCATCCATTGTGGTAGGCATAGGAATACCTTGTCTCTAACATCAAACTCTGGGTCTCCTTGACGATTATAAGCATAGCTCTATTATTAACTCATAGCATCATTAATGTTCTTCTGGATGGTCTTAACCTTCTCAACCATTTCTTCGACCATTTCTGGACCTCCAAGTTTTTTCTCCCCAACATCATCCCAACATTTCGGTGTTCTGACCTATTCTCATATAGGGATTTATAAGGATCCATTTGGATAATTGAGTGGAAACTGCTATGGTAAGAGAACTCCACCAGGGGAAGATGTTGATCCCATCCTCCTTTTAAGTCCATTGAGAATGCTATCAACATGTCCTCAAGTGTTTGGATAGTCCGCTCAGATTGGCCATCAGTTTGAAGTTGATAAGTCGTACTGATGTTCAGCTCATAATTTAGAGCATGCTGGAGACTCTTACAGAATATAAAGGTGAGTCTTGGATCTCAATCGGATACAATTGATAGTGGTACTCTAGGTATACTTTCTACTTCTCTTATGTATATCTTTTCCAGCTAATCCAATGATAAATCCTCTTGAATTGAAATTAACTGTGCAGTATTTGTAAGGCGATCCACAACAACCCATATAGTATTGTTTCCTTTGGAAATATTCGGAAGTCCAGTGACAAATTCCATGGTCATTTTTCCCATTTCCATATTGGTATGGATAATGGTTGCATCATCCCATTATACTTCTTCCTCTCATCCTTCACTTGTTGACATATCAGGAACTTTGATGTATACTCATTGATATCCTTCTTCATGTTATCCCACCAAAAATGCTCTCAAAGATCTCGATACATCATTGTGTTTCATGGGTGAATGGAGAAATTCAAACTATTAGCATCATCCAAAATTTATTTCTTTAACTCCAGATTTTATGGAATACATTTTCTTGATCCACATCCCGCAATTTCTTCTTCATTAACCTTGATCTCCCAGGATTTTCATTTTCTGATAGTTTCCACTTTCTTCTAAATTCCCACATCATCCTTTTGAGCATCCTCTAACCTTTCCAAAAGAGACTGTTGAGAAATAATTTGTGAAAGGACTTATGATGTTCCCTTATTTATGATTCACATGCCCATCTTCATCAAATCTATCAAGATTGGATTATTTTTAATTCTCATCAATGATTGAATTATTGGGTCCTTTCTACTTAGAGTAGCTTCTACCTTGTTCCCTTTCCCTGGGTGGTAGTGGATTGAGCTGTCATATTCATTGATCATCTCTAGCCATCTTTATTGGTTCATATTCAACACTTTTTGTGTGAATATATACTTCAGGATTTTGTGATCCTTGTATATTTCATACTTCTCGCCAAAGAGGTAATGTCGCCCAATTTTTAAAGAAAATATTACGGAAGCCAACTCCAGATCATGTGTTGGATAATTTTTCTCCTTAACTTTCAGTTTACTTGAATCATAAGCAGTGAATTTTTCATTTTTCATCAACACATAGCCCAGGACCTTCTTCTACGTATCACTAAATACCATACAAATTTCTCCACTTGTGGGTAGTACGAGCACAAATGTAGTTATAGGACTTCTTTTCAACTCCTTGAGATCTCATCGCATTCATCACTCTATGAAAAATTTTCTCCCTTCTGAGTTATCTTGGAAAGAGGGTTTGACAATCGTGAGAAATTTATCACAAATCGGTAATAATATCCTGCTAACCCCATGAAGCTATGGATATTTGTCACCAATTTTGGCCTTGTACATCCCTCAATTTCACCTATCATGGATGGATCAACATATATACCATTTCTTATGATGATATGACCCAAGAGTGAGAAATCATTCAACCATAACTCACACTTTCTATAATTTTCATAGATATTCTCCTTTTTCAAGGTCTCTAGTACAGTGCTTAGATGCTACTCATGCCCCTCCTTGGTTTTGGAGTATATTATAATATCATCTGTAAAGACTACCACAAATATTTCTAGGTAATATCTAAATGCTCTATTCATCAAGTACATGATGTTTTTAGAGCATTAGTGAGTCCAAAAGGCATTACAATGAATCCATAGTGCCTATATCTTGTACGAAAACTAGTCTTGGGGATATCCTCCTTCTCCACCCTTACTTGATAATATCCCAACCATAGATCCACCTTTGAGAAGTATTGTGCTCCACATATCTAATCTAACATGTCCTCAATTTGTGGCATATGATACTAGTTATTTATCGTGATTTTGTTGAGATCACGATAATCAATGCAAAGGTGCATTGAACCATCCTTATTCTTGATGAAGAGGACAGGTGCACCCCATGGTGAAGAATTCAGGCGTATAAACCCTTTACACAACTTCTTCTGTAGTTTTTTCTTCAACTACCCAAGCTCTACAACACCCATTCTATACATATTCTTGGATATTGGAAATTACTCAGGTATAAGATAAATTGATAATTCAACATATCTTCTAAGGGGAAGACCAGACAATTCCTCAGGAAACACTTCATCAAATTCTCTCAAAATAGGCATGTCTTCAAGGATGGTTTCTTCCATATAATTATTCATATGAGAAAGATACGCATGCTCATAGGGTAGTAATATGTAAGATTGATATGATAGTTCTAATGAATATTCATCCTCCTCCTTGCACTTATATAGAATAGGGGGTTGATTCACCCTACAGAGAGTTATTTCCCTCTCACGGCATATATTGGTGGCTCCATATAGGGAAATCCAATCAATTCTAAGAATTTCGTCAAAATCCACCAAAGAGAGTATAACGAGGTTCTCTAAGATGTTTAATCCACAGATTATGACAGGGGAGTTGTTATATTTATGGGATGAAATGCTTTCCCCATTTTCTGTTCTCACTGACATCTTTACTTCAATGATATGTGGTGGTGTTTGGATCGTTCTAATAAACATTTTGGATATGAAAGAATTCATAGAACCAGAATCAAAATGTACATTCACTATTCATGAATGAATAACTTGCATATTTTTCACCATTTCATTGTCAGGGTTAACTTCGGTGGTAGTGATGGAAAAAGATCTCCCTTACTTCCTTGGTGGTTGTTGGTTGCCTCTGAAAACCCTTGGCTTAGGTCACTGGTTTGAAAAATGCCTTGGTTCTTTGTAGTTAAAGAAATTAACAATGCATTGGGGGTCGAACGGAGAATTCCATTCCTCTGTCACAGCCACAAGTTTGTCTTTTAGTTAGTTAATGGTTAGGTTCCCTTCTCTTCTACACCAAAAGTGTTTCCTTATCCCCTTCTTGTAATTTATATGATTTTTCTTTCCCCTCCTTTGGCAAGTGGGGTGCTGGGTTTTCGTAGCACCATAGGATTTATCAATCTAACTTCTAGAATTAAGGTCCACCTTACACTTCTTATCACCATGATAACCTTGATATTCTCCGATCTCCATTTCGACTTTGAGGGAACATCATAAAATTTCTTCATAACTCTCGATGTCATGGATCACTAGGGCTTTTTTTAGTCTAGGTTTTAGCCAACCAAAGAAGTGGTCAACCATGAATTCTAGGTTAATGAAAATGTTGAAGTCATATCATTAATGAATTGTGAAGTTTTCCTCATACATCCTAATGGATTCATTGCATTTTTTCTTGAGGGAAAGGAAGTCCCTTTCCATCTTAAGTCAGACGGTGCTTGGAAAATATATATCGAAAAACATTTTCTAAAAATCCTTCCATTCCAAAACATCAATCTCTACCTCAGGCTTTGTATTTTTAATCAATTTCCACCATTTATTAGCTTCACCAAATATATGATAAGCTTCAAGAAGAACCTTATCTTTTTCAGAACATTTAAGGATGGATAATATCTTCTCAATGTATTTGATGCAATGTTCGGTGATTGAGGGATCAGATGTTCCATTAAAAGTAGGAGGCCTTTGTCTCAGGAAGGTATCTATTACAAATTTTTCTTTCTTGGGGGGGGGGGGTTGAACATTCCTCTTTACCAAGGATTCTATTAAAAATAAGAGTTAATTAAGAGATTATCGTCACAAAGTTCTCAATTCCTGCTCCCAACAGATTGATAATCTCATTAAAAAATTCATCACATTAATCTTGGAATCTGTTGTTAGCATGAGTCCTCCTATTACTGTTCATTGTCTAGAATAAAAGGAAAGTTAGGGGTAACACATAAAGGGTAATAAAAATACAAAAACTAATGACTTATAAATAACATTTATTCCCTTAAATTTGGAATTTATGGGCTTCAATCAATGTTATCCATGATCTACTTACCAATATATATTCTTAGGCGAATTTTTTTAAATTTCCTCAATAATGGTTCACACTATTCTTAGGAATTTTCCAAATCATATCCCTTGGGAGTCTCTTAACCAAGAGTGCAGAAAGGCCCATTTTCGTGCATGAGTTCATGTTCGAGTCCAGCTCAAAGAGGTGTTTTCGTGTTTTACCCCTTGATACATCTATGCCATAGTCGCCTCTACTGTTAGTATCTAGACATGGATGTATTTTCTTAAAAACCCACTTATTCAATACTCAAAAAAATTAGCGATGTTTCTATTATACTTAGTCTTATCCCTAAGTCTTTCACTATATTTTTCTAATCCTAATCCCAAAAATAACTAATCCTATCCTCTGATACCAAATATAACAACCCTACTCTTTATTTCAAACTTAAACATAATTTATTACATAAAATCTTCACTTGATACAACATGTAATATCAAGAGGTCTAGCATATTTGGGGATTAGGAACATTACATAACAAATTAAAACCTGAAATACACATCTTTATTGAAAACTTCTTTCACATGACCACACACATTTTTCGTACTTAGCATTGCATGGGATAACCTGAGGACATGAATAAGAAAAGGGTGAGCTATAAACCCCACTAAGGGAGTAAACAATGAATAAATTGAAGAATATAGAACATAGTAGGTAATATTCCTATCAATGGTTCATAAGGGAAAAATGAACAAAAAGGCATGATATAACATGATTATCATAACATAGATATGTGGCACAAACATTTAACAAGATATTAGCATGATCCAAGGTCCATTTCACTTGGAGAATGAGTAAATCCTAATTGAAATTTAATTGGCCTAAGTAAACCCTCATTTCACTTGACATATCATGATACTATTCTTCACCCAATGCATCAGAGCGCTATCAGGGGGCACCCTTCTTAATCATTTCTTTTCATGCATAAATGTGCCACATGGATCATATAACATAGATTCATTAAACATCATAATTTATTACATGATAAATAAATGTGGAATATATATTCGAGACACTATAATCAATAATTATATGTGCATAAACATAAATACCCTTGATAGAGAATTTATTATGGTAGTCACATACATTTTGATTTTGGCATGGGAAATTTCTGCTACATAACGACGTCAAATAGAAATTGTGAAAACATTTTGATAAGAGATAAATGGGTATATCATAATTTATAAATGAAATGGACTGTAATGGGGTTATGTAACAATATATCATAACATATTTTATGGAATTTAGATGCATAATATAAAAGAATTTCTGGAGTGTGATTGAGAAGAGAGAAATTCCTTACAGACTTTTGGCATGGAAAAAGGCGTACATGGGAGGCATTAATGAGAGAGAAATAGATCTATAATAAATCATAAATAATTAGGGAAGTATAGGGGAGGTGATTATTAATACCCCAACATTTTTAATTGAAAATAAAATTGAATTACAATATAAGGAAACTTGGACACAAATAAAGAAGGAAGAAATCCCTTACATGGAAGTGTGATCCCAAAGGCTTGAGAGGGGCTTGAGAGAGGCTTAATGGAATAATGGGGCACCTTCAGAGGATTTTAGAGAGAGTAGGTTAGATTAGGGACATGATCCAAGGGTTTTAAGTGAAATGAAGTGGGAGCTAGGGTGGTTTTATATAGTAAAATACGGGGAATTCTTTTTTATTTAGGTTTTGGACACTACACATTAAACTAAACCAAAAACCAACCTATGGTTTTTGACCATGGTTTTTGATAAAGGACAATGGAAAAAATATATTATTATTCCAATGGCCAAACTAATTAAAATATTAGGCTTTTTATGTGGAGGTGAATCGCACTCTCAAGGAAATCATTTTTGAAAACAAAAAAATGTTTTACAAGTATTGGAGGGTCTATTAACGCTTGGTAAAATAAATCAAACAAACCTAAAATCACATTATTTTAAAGGTAAAACATATATTGGACGAAAATAAAATTTATAATATTTTATTACATCACTATTGGGTTACTATGATGTCAAAAAACACATTACATATTTAAACAGTTTTAAATTTTTACCCAAAAATTCTACTTTCTTAGAAAATTATGAATTATTCACTGTTGAATAATTTTTACAACCTGATTCCAAAAAATATATTCAATTTATCAAAATAATTTTATAATTATTTGAATTTTTTACTTTAAAATAATAACCGACATTTATTGAAAATTCATGGGTTTTGACAAAAACGACTTTCAAACCATAATAAAAATTACTATTGTTCTCATAAAATTTATCCCTTCATTTATATTTAATAAAAATTAATTTAATAATAAAATTTTAATAAAATATTATTTAATTCAAAAATCCATTAATTCATAAAAATAGATTTCTTAATTGAATATTATCTAAAAATACTATTTGTGATTTAAAAACTATTTACAATGTAACTAATATAACATGAATTTATATTATTTATTCTACAAAAAAATAATGTACATATTCATAGTGCAGGGGTCTTTTTACATAACCCATTATAACACATACATATGACCTAAAAATAAGGTTTGGGATGGTGACAGACTCTTAGGGTGTCTTAGATAACATCGCTCGGGTGGTGATCTCTATCAACTTTCACTTCATCCATAGGTGGTTTCGTTTGAGCTTCACATGTTGAAGATTGGCTTGGGTTTAGTCAAGAGAGAATACCATTGACACCACCACCTTTTGGAGCTCTGAAAAATGGGCTACGTATGGAGAAATTATACTCGATGAGGTCATCGCTTCCATTGTATGACTAAATTGGATTTGTGAAAGCCCTATATTTATACTAATCATGTGATCACTGTTCAATGGATATATTAGCAATGGTAACAATTATTAACAGTATTTTTAAATCCAAAAACATAAAACCAAGTAAGTTCATATTTTATATAACCATTTTACATAAAAGGACATTTAATTAGATCAAGAGGAATTTTCATTAATAAAAGTTTGGGTCGTTGCATCAGGTGTTTGGATATCTCTCTCTCAAAAATAACCCTTTTATTTTAATTAATTACTTATTCCATTTTATAAATAATAAATAAATAATGTCTCTAAAATGGTTCATCGTTTGAGAAATTTGAGACTACTTTAGTGTCCAAAATGGGGAGTTTACCCTAAATGGAGTATAACATTCATGAACAATGCACGTTTGTTCTACCTTCAATTTAAATTATTTTATTTGATAATTTAGTTATTAAATTGATTATAAAAAATGAATTACCCTATTCGTATTCCTCCTTTCACATTGATTATCCTTACACAAACCAAAACTCCATTGTTGATGCATAATGTTTTTAAAGACATCTTTTTCTTCACTATTTTAATCTGTTTCAATGGAAATGACTTACTTGGAAGAAATATATACCTCTGTATTAAATGTTTTTCATTAAATAAAATAGTAAACATATGGTATTGATTTATTGAAATGAATAAAACATTGGTTAAGGTTTTATTTATAAGAGAAATGTTCACTATGGGTCGCGGTGGATCTTCTTGTGTGTGATTGACATTGGGTGCCCTATTCATAAGATCTGGGAAGACCCCTCTCATTTTCTTCTTCCTCAGAGACAAAGCATAGTACGAACTTAGCTGTTGCGCCTCTCCCAGGTGACACCTTCTTCCATGTTTTTTATATTATTTTATCATTTTCTTTTATTTTCCATTTTTTTCAATAATTCAACATGTCAAAGAAAAATAAAATGTTTTATATTAAATAAAATGATAGTCCTAAAACAATTAATTGATAATTTACTCAGATATTATCATTTTTGGATTATAAAAATATAGTCAAAAATTAGATTAACTAAGAATAATTTTGTGAAATTATCATTGATAATTATATAGGATTATATTATGATAATTTCTGTGAAATTACAATAGTGTAGTTATTAATGAATTTATCACTAGTTAAATGTAAAGTTTAAATAAATGATAAATTAATTTTAATTATCAATGCAAAATGACATGAATTATCATAAATAAATATCAAAAAAATTATTAAAGTATAATTGTACCAAATCTCCAAAGGATAATATTTGGAAACAAATTATCATAAAATAATTACGAAATGATAATTTGTAAGGTATAATTATTTGAATATAATTATTAAATTTATTATAGGATAATTTTTTTAAAATGATTTGTTTTTAAATGATAAATTAAAATGATATTTGTTTTTAAAATAACATATTATTTTTAAAATGATTTGTTTTTAAATTAAAACGATTTTTTTTCTAACACGTGATGTGTTTTCTCTAACACATAATTTGTTTTTATACTAAAATGAGATTTTTAAAATTATCCTGAAATGATAAATTATCATCGCATGTGATAATATCTAAATGATAATTTGAGAATTATTCAGGAGAGAGAAAATATCATAATATATGATATTTTTTAATATTATTAGAAAATTATTCAGTAGAGATAATGTATTATTACATACAATATATTAAATGATAGTTCGAAAATTATTTAGGATAGATAAAATATTATCGCATGTAATATTTTAAGTGAAAATTTGAGAATTATTCTTGGGAGAGAAAATATCGTTGTATATGATATTTTAATAAATAATTGGAAAATATCATCGCATGTGACATTTTATATCCTTTTGAAGTCAAATATCTAGTTTTGGTAAAAGGAACCCTGGAAGATTGTCGAACTTTTATGTGTCAACACTTATGATAATAAGAACGTGAGAATGTATTTTAAACAACAAAGGGTGGTTTATTAGTGTCACTTCCATCGATGACTTTGAGGTAGGTAGTTCTATCCTAATTATCTAAATTGATTATCCTTTTATTTCTTGATTTATTTCAAATTTTGATTTAAATTAAATTGCTAAAATTTTCTTTCAATTAATTTAATAAAATAAGAATCCAATGAACTCAGAGAATTAAATCCATTTTGGCATTAAAATTTAAAAAACTTCCAATTCCATTTAATTTGGGTGTGTTTATGGATATTGGTTAATTTAAATTTTTTAATTTAAATTATTGATTTAATGGGAATGCTTTCAATTAAATTATTTAATTTAATTTATAAAATAAATTTTGAAGTGGTGGAATTGGTTTTGAATGGGTTTCAGACTGGTGAAAATGGATTAAAATGTCTTGAAAGAAACCCAATGGTTTTATCTTGTTAAAGAGGCATGTTTTTATTTCTAACCCAATATTGTTTTAAAATGGAAAATTGGCCTTGAAATAGAAGAATGTGACTTAATTTTATTTTAAGCGGTCTTAAAATAAATTGCCTGCCATTGATTTTGTAAGATCACATACAAGCCTTAGGTAGTGGGTTAGTTATTTGGACACACTCTAGGCTACTAAAATGTTCTCAAATATACATACATCAGGTCACATACCTTAGGTGATGGTGATGAGTCCTCTATGACAAGTGTATAGCGTACATATGTGTACAAATTTGGCTTAGATCACTTAGAGAAAACATATTCCTATAGCCGAAAATAATATCGTACCTATTTGGTAGATAACCGTGTTACTCGCTTGTAATTTATATTCGAGATATAAATGCATATCAGTTATTTTTAACTTCTTTACATGCCTAGTTAATTTTTAATAAATTATTTTATGTAACATTTTTATTTAAGATATTGTTGTATAAATATTCTATCATTTTGAAAAGTCATTGCTTATAGTATTCTTCCATCATTTTAACTGTATAGAATTATTTTTTAATTATACATTAAAATGTCAGGCCTGTTTATTTTGAAAATTGAAAGCATTTCTTTGGATAATAAATTTTTGGAATCTGTTATGGAATATGTGGTAAGAACTTATTGGAATTTCTAGCTCAAACCCTTATTGTGCCTTCGGTTTTTTGTAGATTATCTTCTTCCAAGATGGTGCAAAGGAAAAGGATCACTTTGATGTGAATCCATCTATTGAATCGTGGTCTTGGTGAGTTGAGTCATTAGGGGCCTATGATGTTTTTCCTTGTTTTATTACTTGGTTTATACTTCTTTGTGCTTTTTTATGCCTTATTGTATCCCGATACTTTACTCCTAGGGGAGATTTATTTTGATATACATATTTACTTTCTTCTTTTACGTCTTTATTGTTAGTGGAAAAATTGTTCTCCATTTCATTCTATATGATGCTAGGTTCTAGTCACCAACCTGTGGGGATCAGGAATACCCTTCAAGCTATGTCATGGAAGGATCAGTTATCATGTTGCCAGGGTAAAAGGGCTGGTTTGTGACATCTTTAATATATATTTGTATGTGACTCATGTAAAAAATAGACACATTTTTCTATTCCACTACATTCGTGTGTAGATATTTTAAATATATACCACAATCAATCAATCAAACTCTGTTATCTATATAATAGGCTACACATTGTAGATATAAATGTTATGAATCTCATATTTTTTGTAAGTATGTTAGTCCTATTCATTGTTGATTTTATTTAATGTTCTATAAAAACCGGTTCACTTCAGAACTACTCCTTTTTTAGATATTATTTTCTAAAGAAGAAGGTCCATCTACTGTCACTTGGTGTTCCAATTGTGAAGTTCAATCAGAACCCTTTAAATCAATATCTTTTTATTGAGAGTTTCAACTTCTTGTACTCAGTTGTACAGCAGTATCAGCTTCTCAATATAACCTATGGATATTTGGTTCTCTATTAAATAACCATAAGTCTCTATTTTTTTATCCTTGTTTGTAATGGTGTCAACTGCCTATACTCAGTTTTGAATTGGTCTTATGATATAAGGACCAAACTAGTGAGATTCACCAATCTCACAGAGAGAGTAATTGTTGGAGTGGACTAGGGTATCGTTGTGCCCTAAACGAATATAAAAAAGTCATGTTCTGTATTTCTATTTTATTTGCTGCATATTTTTGTATACAATTGTAAACATTACTTATCCACATAATCTACAGTTGATATCAGAATCCTAAATTGTGGATTATTTTGAAAAGACACAATTCACCCCCCCCCCCTCTTGTATATATTTGAATATTTCGACCTAAAAATTGGTATTATAGGTGAGATTTTGGATAAATAAATAACAAGGTAAAAATATAAGGTCTATTCAAAGACAAAAATGACTGATCATTAATAAGTAATATCAATGGTTCATGCTCCTTATTTTAATGGTGAAAATTATGGATACTGGAAGTCAAAGATGATTATCTATTTGAAGAATTTGGGATTTAATGTCTACTCAAAGATCATTACTCTTTATATGATTCATTAGAAACAAAAATATTTGGATTCTACAACCAAAAATGAATATAATTTGAATTCTAAAGCTATTAAAGATATTATATGTTGTCTTAGACCAAATAAATTCAATCTTGTATCGAAATTTCATAATTCATATAAAATGTGGCAAACCATTGTAGTTGCCTATGAAGGAATTGATAATGTAAGAAAAATGATGTAAGCAATAGTAAAGATGAACTTTGACACATTTTGAATGTTTGATGGAGAGAGTATCACTCAGATGAATGGTATATCAGGTGTAATTTTCTAATCATCACCTGTCAAAGATATAACAACAATATAATTATTTGGGACACTAATTATTTATGAATCCGAAATGAAAGATGAAACTAAATATTATAAAGTCTTAGTGAAAATGTATAATACTTCTCTAAAGGTAACATCTTAGAAGAAAAGGAGAAGAATAACGCAAGATGTAAGAAAAGAAAATAATTCTAATTCATCTAATTTGGAAATTGAATTGGCTTAGTTAGCCAAAAAGTTTGGAAAATATTATAAGAAAAATAACGGATTTAGAAAGACCTTAAAAAAGGATGAGAAAAACATAAGACAAGTTAGATACTATTAATGCAAGAAATTAGGTCATATAAGATTTGATTGTCCTTAGCTAAAGGGTAAAAAGAGAAAGATAGAAAAGAAATATCATAAAAATTCTGAATATGAACATAAAGGTAGACGATTATTTAAAGAAACATGGATTGTTTCTGAAGACTCTAGAAGCTTATCAAAATATGACTCAGAAAAGGAAGAATCAACTCTGAAGGAAAATATGTTCTTCATGGCATAAGATGATAAGGTACAAACCTATTATTCCACTATTTCTAATTCTGATCCTAGTTGTTCAAATGTTTAATTGGTTTTCCACTGCAAAATGATAGAATAAATATATGACTCTTTATTAAAGATTCATAAATCATTAAATAATATTCACATTGAAATTTTTGGAGAAAGAGATACCTTAATTGAACAACATCAGGAGTTAATTGAAAAATTTAACTCATCTACCCCAAACTATGCTGATCATGAAAATAAGAATAATGTATTATAAGATGAAGTATAAATTTATAAAAGTACATCTATATTATTTACAAAAGAGGAAAATATTATGAATTATATTCTTGGTAAAAAAACATTAGAAAGTATATATTCATTATAGGAAGTAAGGGTGAAAAATAAAAACTATACAAGAATTATTTTATTCACAACTCAAAAAATGTTACTTGTAATTTTTGTAGAATTGATGGAAATATAAAAAATATTTATTTGAGAAAAACTCAAATAAGGGGAATTAAAAGATATTTTATTTCAAAAAAAATTATGATGAAAATGGTATGAGTTGTGGGAAAACAAAGTAGATCTGGATTCCTAGATCTCTGGTAGCTAACACTACTGGACCCAAGTGGATATGTGTACCAAAACAACCATTTGCCTAAATTTCCTTTGTAGTAAATAGGTCATATAAAAATAAAATATGTATTGTATATAGATAGTGGATGCTCCTAGAACATGAGTGGAAACCCATCAAACTTCAATACAATGAATCAAATAGATGGAGGTCTAGTCACCATGACTGATAACGGAAAAGAAAAGATAATTGGACTTTTAATTATTAGAGATCCAAAAACTGTCTCAATCAACAAAGTATTGTATGTACAAGGGCTAAAAAGAAACCCGATATGTATCTCTCAAATTTGTGATGATGGATATTATTTTGATTTTTCAAACAATTCATCCTCTTTAACTAAAGATAAATTGATTAAGTTTAGAGCACCTGGAACTGATAATGTTTATAATTTCGATTTAAATTTCTTGTGTAAATAGAAAGTTATTTGCTTAACTTCTAAGATAAATGTGTCATGGATTAGGCATATGAGGCCTTTTCATTGTAATATTTTTACATTAAATAAATTCTTTAAGAAAAATTTAGTTTTCAATTTACCTAGTCTTAGATTTTATGGTGAAATATTCTATGATACATTCCAAATTGGAAAGAAACGCAAATCTTCCTTCAAATCTATTAACAAAATTGCTACATCAAAACATCTAGAACTTATCTAAATAGATCTATTTGGACCATCAAGAGTAGAATGTTTGGCTAGTAATTTATATTTATATATTTTAGTTAATGATTATTCTAGATTTACTTGGCTCTATTTTCTAAAACTCAAAATTAAATCTTTTACTGTTTATGAATGTTTTTGTAAAATTGTTCAAAATGAAAAAGGTTTTAAGTTAACTTCAATAAGAAGTGATCATGGTGGATAATTCGAGAATCAAGATTATATTTATTTTATTTAATTCTAGGTATTAAAAACACATTATCTACACCAAGAAAACCTCAACAAAATGGAATTATTGAAAGAAGAAATATAACTATTTATGTAATGGCTAGGACTATGCTGAATGAATACAGTCTTCCTACCTAATTATGGTCATAAGTTGCAAGAATAGCTTGTTATATCATTAAGAGAGTTTTAATTTGAACAATTTTAAAAAAAATTTCTTATGAATATTGGAATAATAGAAATCCTAATGTAAAGTAATTTAAAGTTTTTACATGAAAGTTGTGCATGCAGAACACCAAAGATAATCTTGGTAAGCTCGATCCAAAATCTAATGAAGTAATATTTTTCGGATATTCTGCAACCTCTAAAGACTATAGAGTGTTTAATAAAAATTCACATATTGTGGAAAAACCATTTCATGTGATTTCTGATGAAACTGACCCTTTTAGTAAATAGAAAGATCAAAATGATGAAAATACTAACTCTTTTAACAACATGAGACTTGAAAACCAAAAATAATTTTTAAAATAATATAAATAAAATTTAGTCAAGTTCAGAAGAACATGATACTGATGAAACAAAAAAAAATTCCTATACATTTTAGAACCATAAATAATCATCCTTTAGAAACTGTTAAAAGAGTTAGTATTTTCATCATTTTGATCTTTCTCTTTACTAAAAGGGTCAGTTTCATCAGACATCACATGAAATGGTTTTTCCACAATATGTGAATTTTTATTAAACACTCTATAGTCTTTAGAGGTTGCAGAATATCCGAAAAATATTCCTTCATTAGATTTTGGATCGAGCTTACCAAGATTATCTTTGGTGTTCTGCATGCACAACATTCATGTAAAAACTTTTAATAGTACACCTATTTTATGTGAAATTCTAGTGTTATAAATATTGTAAAAAATATTATAAGTCATTCAATAACTAAACGTATTGAAATTAGGCATCATTTTCTAAGAGATCATGTTCTTAACAAACATAAATCTTTATAATTTGTCAAAATTGAATATAAATTAGATGATATTTTAACTAAACCGCTTCCCACTATAAGTTTTGATTGTATTAAGGGTAGATTAGGTTTATTTAATTTTTAAAATGGATGTTAATATTTTTACCATTTCATAATTTTTTTACTCTGTTTTATTTATGTTAAATTTATTTTATGATTACATTAAATATAATTTGTTTTAATCTTTTTTTTTTCTATCTATTTTAGTGAATTTAAATTATCATAAATTTATTCACAAAGCATATTTTCAAAAAAAATCAAAATTACCCTATGTAATCGGCATGGGAAAGAAATTATAACATCACGTGTCAGAAACCTTTTGAATACCTTACCCATCAATTTTCAAATAGTTTCACATTACCACAACATTGTCTAACATCCAAAACCTAAAATCTGAAAAAACCTCTGATTTTTAGATCATCAGAAATGGCGAACACCAAGCGATCCCAAGAGTGAGAAGTCAGCGATACAAAGTGACAATTAGTTTCTGAAAGAAATATTCTTCATTAAAAAGTGGTAGATTTATAATATCTCTACTAGATGAATCTACTTCTGAAACAGACGTTAGAGTTTCAAGGTTTGGTGTGTGTGTTAAATGAATTGAACTCATAGATTTTCTATGAGGAAAATCTAAAATATTTCTACAAAAATGTATAGTTTATTTATAGTGATTCTAAAGATATTTTTTTGTAAGAATAGAAGATAATGATTTTTTCATTTCTTCCATGTAAATATCCCAAATTTTTCACTATCCTCATAATGTAGTCTTTCAGATTAATGTACGGTCTATTGAAGATAAATATCATAAGTTTGAACACATTATGACTTTTCTTTCTGGTTCAAAAAACATAAGGAATATGTTTGTCAACTATCTTGAGGAAGATGAAAAAAATATTGGTCAAATTTATTCAAACTGGAATTTCTCCATGGATGGATGAACTGGATAAAATTCTATATCCATACATTTATGTCATGTTTCTATTTTTAAGTGAAATAATGTTCAATTTCCCACGTTATATGTTCATATATCTCCAATACTGATGTTATCTAGATGCAAGGATTGCTTTTTATCCTTATGGATGGATACTTTCATTGATTATGTTTAAGAAATATATGATTTGATTAGTTGATTCTCGAATAAAATGAAATCATAGTGACATAATCAATATAGGAACTCTAATGAAGTTAGGTTTTTTCTAAAGTACTGTAAAAGGAAAATTGTTAACTATCGGTGATGATGAGAAATAGGTTTGGGATCTTTTGCTCAGGGGGGGAGGGACAGTTAGAAAATAAGGTGTCAATGAATCAAGAACAGACTGTATTACCAATCCAACTAAGAGATTCTTTGTTATAATTCTAAATAAGATGAAGAATAAGCATGTTATGAGGGACTTTTCCTTAATCCAAGAAATGGATAATTTCAATAAATTGAAGAACTAGTATTGGGTTCTAGAGAATCTACATGATTGGTTCATTTAGAGGAACAAGTTCATGAAGAAGATCATCAGGTAGACTGTCAATCTACAAAGCTTCAGGATGTACTTATGATAATTGATGAAGTATAGGGTGATATTAAAGAAAAGTCTATTCAAGAAGAAAATTTTCTAGAATAGTCTTCTTAATAAGAACAAAATGTGAAAAAATCAGTAATTGAAGTTACAGATATTGTTGAGCATCAGTAAGTTGAGAGATCAGAACCTATCTCTGGAGAGAAAACAAAAATTTTACAAAATAAATCATGCTCTAGAGACAAATCTGGGGAGAATTCAATTGCTAATCCTTTATCAACTATGGTTGTTAATCCGAAACATAATTTACATGAAGTAATATCGGATTCTTCGTCAAATCATGTTGAAGAGCTTGTGATTAAGTACAATAAATCCCAGGAAGAAAATGTAGATCATCATCAAGAGCTCGAAGTTTCAAGGAAAACTTTTCTATATCTTAAAGAGAATTTTGTTTCCCATAAGGATTTTTATGCGTTCAAGAGAGAAATATTGGATGATATTGGAATGATTGAATCTGAAGTTGTTTCTAAATAATAAATTTATGATCTAAAGTGGTATTTGGGGGGATTTGGGTTAATAAAATGTAGTTTCAGTCAGAACAGTACATATACCTCTGCCCCTTCTACCTGTCTATATCTAATTCACTGATTTGAGGAAATCACAATTTTTATGGTCGATATGAATGATAGTCTGCAAAACCATTAATGCAATAGTGCACACTTTTCAGTTCTATTAGACAACCAAAAATTACTAGTTGACCAAATGACTCAGAGTGAACCTGGTATCATGTTTATTCTAAATAAATTTAGTTAAAAGTTATCAGAATTTATGTATACATAAGAATGTTGCAAGAATTTTTAAAATCAAATTTAGTTGAAAGTATGCATGTTACTCAAAAATCAAGGATTTTTATTATTAATCTGGGTAATTATCTTATAGAATGATTACAAGATCATACGAAAGAATTCATAGAAAGTTTTCAATCATATCAGGCTCCTACATAACTAGTGCCTTCATCCAACCTTGACCAATTCCAATAAACATTTCTTTTACTATATTCTAAACCTTCAATCCCTTAACTGCAAAACTATCTTTTGTACTTGTATAGTTTTCATTAATAAAGTTATATTGTTATTTAAATTTTTTATATGTTTATCCCTAACTGCTAGAATCACTAATATGTTAGTTCATATAATATAATCAAACATTCATTATAGTTTCATTCCACATTAAATGTATTTGATCTTTTTTCTTATATATTCTTTTTTACCTCCCAAAGAGTGGGAGAAAATTTGGTAAACACAACACCACATTTTACATCTTTTTATCACTATGAAATTGAAATATTAATATTCATATTACTTAGATAAAGTTAATCATAAATTAAATGTGTTTATAAAACTCTTTATTTTCTGTAAAATATTTCTATGAGTATATGGGTTTTGTGATTATCAAAAAAGGGGGATAATGTTGGGCATGTATTGTCTCAACAATACGCTGTAAATCTTATTGATTTTAATACTCAAAAATACCCTTGTCTTTTTTACTAATGATATTAATTTTAGTGTATTTTAGGAAATTAATATTCTTTATAATCCTTAATTTGGACTTGTATTCAAATTTTTTCACATGGAATATTCGTCAAAGTATTCTAGAAATTTTTTTCATCGTATTTTGGAAACATTTTTCATCATATTTTGGAAACACTATTCATACGCTACATTGAAGAATGTAATGCAAGGAATAAACCCTATATTTTTCGTAAACCTTATGATTGAAAGATCGGCATGTATGGTTAATGAACCCTGCATTGAGAGAAACATATGGATAAAGAACCTTATGTTCCGATAGAACCTTATGACTAAAAAAGAGAAAAAGTATGGTTAAAGAACCTAATGTAAATATGGAACTCTATGTTTGAGAAGAAAACATATGGATCATAAACCTTAATTTTTTAATCAACCTTACATTTTCAACCCTACGTTTAGAGAATGAACACTATGTAGTTATACTCTATGTTTAGTATTTTTTTCATTTTATGAAGGAACCTTATGTTTGACTTTTCAACATCCGAGATTTGAATTTATGATTTTATCAAAGTTTTAAGCAATAGTATTTGCAAAATATCAATCTATTTTAAGGCTCTTTTTCGACTGATTCAAATCATGCTATGGTTGATTTAAATAATCATATTTAGTATAAAAATTCTCTTCTATTCTTAAGGGAATCTACGATTACTCTAATTTTATTATGACTTTGAATTATTATGATCTACCATGATATTTTATAGGATCTATAATTATGAAGCAAGATCTTGACTTTATTTATTTATTTTATTGGTCATTTTGTTCAATATATATGTGTATGTGATTCATGTAAAAAATAGACACATATTAATATTTAGCTTAAATAATGTGATGATCATTTATATATCTACTAAAAAAAATCTATGAAAATCTATTATCTATACAAGAGGCTACACTTAAGAGATATACATATTTTGAATCGTGAATTTATTGTAAGTCTTTCACTGTTATTCACTGCTGCTTTTATTTAAAGATCTATTGCAACCAGATCGATTCATAACTACTCTTTCTTGAAGATATTATTTTCTGAAGAAGAAGATCCATCTATTGTCAGTTTCTGTTACGATTATAAAGCTCAAACAGAACCTTTTAAACCAGTATCTTTTTATTGGGATTTTCAACTGATCATGCTCAGTTGTGGTGGAGTATCATCTTCGCGGTCTAAACTATGGATATTCAGTTCTCTATTAAAGAACCATAAGGCTCTATTTTTTAGCCTTGTTTGTAAAGGTGTCAACTTCCTACACTAAGTTGTGAATTGGTCTTATGATATGAGGATAAGACTAGTGAAATTCACCAAGCTTGCAGAGTGAGTAATTTGTAGAGTGGACTATGGGATCTTTGTGCTCCAAACCACTATAAAAATATGTGTTTTATATTTCTGTTTTATCCAATGTATATTTTTTATAAATTTGTAAACACTAATTATCCGCATAATCTAAAGTTGATATCAAAATCTATAATTGGGAAATATTTTAAAAATACACAATTCAACCATGTGTATATTTTTATATTCGGACCTAAAAATAATTCCTCCAAAATATCAGTATAAACACAACCATGGGAAACTTTGGATCATTGTAGGAATAGTTACATCATGAAAACATAACTACCTATACCAATGAGATATCACTTCCCCCTACTTCATTAACACACATCTCATGCACAGACGGGAAGAGTCACAAAATTCCTCAAACATCAAACCCTCTTTAGGGAACTAAAGCAACGAAGAACTAAGCAACTTACCCTTTATGTAACCAAATGTTTCTAGTAATTTTTCATTCCATGAAAAATCCTTTTACTTCAATGTCAGCACTGTCAATAGGGTTTCAAAGAGACAAAAATTGGGCACAAACCTCTAATAATATTCTGTAAGACCAATAAAATTATTACCACTTCAACATTATTATGTGTTATATAAGGAATAACTAGATATTCTATTTATGGGTATACTATCACACCCTACTAAGGTACCACATACCCAAGGAAATACACCTCTTGTGTACAAAACATAAACTTGTACGACTTCACATAGATCTGGTTGTGTCATAGAACCTACAAGGCAGCACTAAGATGATCAGCATGCTCCTCCAATAAATTCAAGTAGATCAATACGTCAACTAGGAAGATGAAAATGAACTAAAAAATATTTCATTGAACCCAAAGTTCATTCATCCCATGAATACAGTTAGTGTGTTTGCGACACTAAATGACATGACTACAGACATTATATCCCAACACTTGTATATAAATTTAGTCTTTAGGATATCACCCTCCTTCACCCTAAACTGGTGATATCCAGACCGTAGGATGATCGTATAAAACCAACATTCCCCTCTCATCTGGTTGAATAGATTGTATATCCTCAGAAGTTGGTAACGGTTATTGAATGTTACCTAATTAAACCTCGAGTTGTCTATACACAACCTCATACTTCCATATACCTTCTTGGAAAACCACACTGCATCATACCATGGTGACACAATGAGAAAAATAAAACCTTTATATATTAGATCTTCTATCTGACACCACAACTCCTATAATGTAGAAGGTACTATATGGTAAAGAGATATCAAAGTCTGAGAGAAAGTTGTCTAAAAGTCTCTCCTGAACTCAACATCACATCGAGGGGGTTGTGTCACAACCTCTTTAGGAGAAACAACCATAAAAAATTAATGTCCCTATGGACTTATACAATCCTAGTGTCTACTGATTCCATATAAAAATCAACTGTAAAATAAAGAAGGGTATCTATATTTAGACTATCCACCCGATAATCCATCTCTCCAATGAAATCCACAAACTATCCATCCACTTTTGTGAGAATAGAAGATAATGATTTTTTAATTTCTTCCATGTAAATTTCCCAAATTTTTCACTATCCTCATAAAGGAGTATTTCAGATTAATGTACGGTCTATTGAAGATAAATATCATATATTTGAAGACATTATGACTTTTCTTTCTGGTTCAAAAAACATAAGGAATATGTTTGTCAAATATCTTGAGGAAGATGAAAAAAATATTTGTCAAATTTATTCAAACTGGAATTTCTCCCTGGATGGATGAACTGGATAAAATTCTATATCCATACATTTATTTCATGTTTCTAGTTTTATATGAAATAATGTTCAATTTCCCATGTTATATGTTCATATATCTCCAATACTGATGTTAACTAGATTCAAGGATGACTTTTTATCCTTATGGATGGATACTTTCATGCATTCTATTTAAGAAATATATGATTTTATTAGTTGATTATCGAATAAAATGCAATCATAGTAACATACTCAATATAAGAACTCTAATGAAGTTAGTTTTTTTCTAAAGTACTGTAAATGGAAAATTGTTAACTATAGGTGATGATGAAAAATATGTTCTGGATCTTCTACTCAGGGGGGAGGGAAAGTTAAAAAAATAAGGTGTCAATGAATCAAGAACAGACGGTATTGCCAATCCAACTAAGAGATTCTTCGTTATAATTCTAAATAAGAAGAAGAAGAAGAATGTTAGGAGGGACTTTTCCTTAAGCCAAGAAATGGATAATTTCAATAAACTGAAGAACTAGTGTTGGGTTATAGAGAATCTACATGATTGGTTCATTTAGAGGAACACGTTCATGAAGAAGATCATCAGGTAGACTGTCAATCTAGAGAGCTTCAGGATGTACTTATGATAATTGATGAAGTATAGGGGAATATTAAATAATTGACTATTCAAGAAGAAAATTTTCTAGAATAATCTTCTTAATTAGAACAAAATGTGAAAAAATCAGTAACTGAAGTTACAGATATTGTTGAGAATCAGTAAGTTGAGAGATCAGAACCTATCACTAGAGAGAAAACAAAAATTTTAAAAAATAAATCATGCTCTAGGGAAAAATCTGTAGAGAATTCAATATCTAATCCTTTATCAATTGTGGTTGTTAATCAGAAACATAATTGACATAAAGTAATATCTGATTCTTCGTCAAATCATGTTGAAGAGCTTGTTATTAAGTACAATAAATCCCAGGACGAAAATGTAGATCATCATCAAGAGCTCAAAGTTTCAAGGAAAACTTTTCTAGATCTTAAATAGAATTTTGTTTCCCAAAAGGATTTTGATTATTTCAAGAGAGAAATATTTGATGAGATTGGAATGATTGAATCTGAAGATGTTTCTAAATAAGAAATTTATGGTCAAAAGTGGTATTTGGGAAGGGATTTAGGTTAATAAAATGTATTTTCAGTCAGACCAGTACATATAACTCCGCCCCTTCTACCTATCTATATCTAATTCACTGATTTTAGGAAATCACAATTATTATGGCCGATATGAATGATAGTCTGCAAAACCATTAATGCAATAGTGCTCACTTTTCAGTTCTATTAGACCACCAAAAATTTCAAGTTGACCAATTGACTCAGAGTGAACATGGTATCAGGTTTATGCTAAATAAATTTGGTGACAAGTTATCAGAAGTTATGCATACATAAGAATGTCTCATGAATTTTTAATATTAAATTCAGTTGAAAGTATGCATGTTAGACAAAAATCAAGGATTTTGATTATTAATCTGGGTAATGATCTTATAGAAGGATTACAAGCTCATATAGAAGAACTGATAGAAATTTTTCAATCATATCAGGCTCCAACATAACTAGTGCCATCATCCAACCTTGACCAACTACAATAAACATTTCTTTTACTATATTCTAATCCTTCAATCCCATAACTGAAAAACTATCTTTTATAATTGTATAGATTTCATTAATAAAGTTATATTGTTATTTAAATTTTTTTATGTTTATCTCTAACTGCTAGAATCACTAATACGTTAGTTCATATAATATAATCAAACATTCATTTACAGTATCATTCCACATTAAATGTATTTGATCATTTTTGTTATATATTCTTTTTTACCTCCCAAAGAGTGGGAGAAAATTTAGTAAACACAACACCTCATTTTACATCTTTTTAGCACTATGAAATTGAAATATTAATATTCATATTACTTAGATAACGTTAATCTTAAATTCAATGTGTTTATAAAACACTTTATTTTCTGTTAAATATTTTTATGAGTATATGGGTTTTGTGATTATCAAAAATGGGGATAATGTTGGGCATGTATTGTCTCAACAATACGCTGTAAATCATATTGATTTTAATTCTCACAAATACCCTTTTATTTTTTACTAATGATATTAATTTTAGTGTATTTTAGGAAATTAATATTCATTATAATCCTTAATTTGGACTTATATTCAAATTTTTTCACATGGAATATTCGTCAAAGTATTCTAGAAATTTTGTTCATCGTATTTTGGAAACACTGTTCATCATATTTTGGAAACACTGCCCATACCCTACATTGAAGAAGGTAGTGCATGGAACAAACCCTATATTTTTCTTAAACCATATGATTGAAAAATCAGAATGTATAGTTAATGAACCCTACATTGAGAGAAACATATGGATAAAGAACCTTATGTTCTGATAGAACCTTATGATTAAAAAAGAGAAAAAGTATGGTTAAATAACCTAATGTAAATATGGAACTCTATATTTGAGAAAAAAACATATGGATCATAAACCTTAATTTTTTAATCAACCATACATTGTCAAACCTACATTTAGAGAATGAACACTATGTAGTTGAACTCTATGTTTGGTATTTTTTTCATTTTATGAAGGAACCCTGCGTTTGACTTTTCAACATCCGAGATTTGAATTTATGATTTTATCAATGTTTTAAGCAATATTCTTTTCAAAATATCATACTATTTAAGGCTCTTTTTCGACTGATTCAATGCTCGTTATGATTAATTTAAATAATCATATTCAGTATAATAATTCTCTTCTATTCTTAAGGGAATTTATGATTACTCTAATTTTATTATGAATTTGAATTATTATGATCTACCATGATATTTTCTTGGATCTATAATTATGAATCAAGATGTCGACATTATTTATTTATTTTATTAGTCATTTTGTTTAATATATAAGTGTTTGTGATTCATGTAAAAAATAGACACATATTAATATTTAGATGAATTAATGTGATGATCATTTATATATCTACTACAAACAATCTATCCTAATCTATTATCTATACAAGAGGCTACACTTAAGAGATATACATATTTTGAATCTCAAATTTATTGTAAGTATTTCACTGCTATTCATTGCTGCTTTTATTTAAAGATCTATTGCAACCAGATCGATTCATAACTACTCTTTCTTGAAGATGTTATTTTCTGAAGAAGAAGATCCATCTATTGTTAGTTTCTGTTACTATTATAATGTTCAATCAGAACCTTTTAAACCAGTATCTTTTTATTGGGAGTTTCAACTGATCATGCTCAGTTGTGGTGGAGTATCATCTTCACGGTATAAACTATGGATATTCAGTTCTCTATTAAAAAACCATAAGGCTCTATTTTTTTAGCCTTGTTTATAAAGGTGTCAACTTCCTACACTCAGTTGTGAATTGTTCTTATGATATGAGGATAAGACTAGAGAAATTCACCAAGCTTGCAGAGCGAGTAATTTGTAGAGTGGACTAGGGGATCTTTGTTCTCATAACCACTATAAAAATATATGTTTTATATTTCTGTTTTATCCACTGTATATTTTTTATAAATTTGTAAACACTACTCATCCTCATAATCTAAAGTTGATATCAAAATCTATAATTGGGAAATATTTTAAAAATACACAATTCAACCACGTGTGTATTTTTATATTCTGACCTAAAAATAATTCCTCCACAACATCTGTATAAACACAACCATGGGAAACTTTGGATCATTGAAGGAATAGTTACATCATGAAAACATAACTACCTATACCAATGAGATATCACTTCCCTGTATTTCATTAACACACATCTCATGCACATACGGGAAGAGTCGCAAAATTCCTCAAACATCAAACCCTCTTCAGAAAACTAAAGCAACAGAGAACTAAGAAACTTACCCTTTATGTAAACAAATGTTTCTAGGAATTTATCATTCCATGAAAAATCCTTTTACTTCAAGGTCAGCGCTATCAATAGGGTTTCAAAGGGACAAAAAATGGGCACAAACCTCTAATAATATTCTGTAAGACCAATAACATTTTTACCACTTCGACATTATTATGTGTTACATAAGGATGAACTACATATTATATTTATGGGTATACTATCACACCCTACTAAGGAACCACATGCCCAAGGAAATACACCTCTTGTGTCCAAAACATAAACTTATACAACTTCACGTAGATCTGGTTGTGTCATAGAACCTACAAGACATCACTAAGATGATCAGCATGCTCCTCCAATAAATTCAAGTTGATCAATACGTCAACAAGGAAGATGAAAATGAACTAAAAAAAGATTTCATTGAACCCAACGTTCATGAGTCCCATGAATACAGTTAGTCTGTTTGTGACACCAAATGACATGACTACAAACTTTATATCCCAACACCTGTATATAAATTTAGTCTTCAGGATATCACCCTCCTTCACCCTAAACTGGTGATTTCCAGACCTTAGGTTGATTTTAGAAAACCAACATTCCCCTCTCATCTAGTTGAACAGATTTTATATCCTCAGAAGTGGGTAACGGTTCTTGAATGTCACCTAATTAAACCTCGAGTTGTCTATACACAACCTCATATTTCCATTTACCTTCTTGGAAAACCACACTGGAGAACACCATGGTGACACAATGAGAAAAATAAAACCTTTATGTATTAGATCTTATATCAGACTCCTCAACTCCTATAACGTAGAAGGTACTATATGGTAAAGAGATATCAAAATCTGAGAGAAAGTTGTCTAAAAGTCTCTCCTGAACTCAACATCACATCGAGGGGGTTGTGTCACAACCTCTTTAGGAGAAACAACTATAAAATAACTAATGTACCTATGGACTTATATAATCCTAGTGTCTACTGATTCCATAAAAAATAAACTGTAAAAGAAAGAAGATTCTCTATATTTAGACTATCCACCCGATAATCTATCTCTCAAATGAAATCCACAAACTAGCCATCCACTTATGATAACACATCTATCCTATGGATGAATTCAATTATAGTATGTGTGGATTAAAAATAATATATTCCTATGATGAAATCATATGGCTTTATCCCTTGAAATAAAATATCCTCATGGTGATGATGTGGCCCTGTCATTAGTCTACACCCCTCACACACATCAGACAAGATGTTTTGGCCTCTGACTGGAGTACTCAATTCTAGGAGTATGGGAAACCTCTCTATGTCAACTACCGGATAATGGAATGGAGTGGTTTCAACAAATGATTTCAAATATCCTAATTCAAAAAATTCACAAACAAGGATATATGAAAAACTAATCATACCTGGAATGATTTATAGACCCTGTAGTGAAACTACCTACACTGTGTGGAACTGACTATACCTAGTTCCTCTACTATATTCTAATGGACACCCCCCATGACCATGATTCGGTTGAGGTCCCTGAACCTAAAGAACATCTTGATCTTGACCTATACCTAATCCATCTCTCCTCGACGGATCATAATCTTTCTCCCCCTAGTGATGAAATTGTCTCAATAGATACTACTGCAGAGGTTTCCACTAAACCTACCAGACTCCCCCAAATTGAGATTGAATAACCACATGGAAGATGTTATTTTGATGGCCAAAACCCCTACAGACTAAATTCATTGTCCTTATATATCTAGTAAAAACATGGAAACCATTTTCATTATAAGGAAAAAAGAGATGATGATGTGGTTGAATCCCTGCTAGTCAACACCTCAAAGGTCATAGTTCCTAAGACCTTCTACTGAAAACCGAGCTCCTCGAGGAATCCTAATTATTCCACTTTCACATAAAACCTCCTTGTGATTGTATCTACTCGATCACCCCCACCTTCTTCTGAACCTCTGGATAGATTTTCAATATAAAATGAGTAACTTATAACAAGATTGAAGGAGTAGATCTTCCACAAAATGTCTCACATGAGACTCCTCATCTAGAAAAATCTCTAAAGGAAAAGTCAGTAGGTCCTTGAACAATATTATGAACTTCTGAACTAACATAGTCCTTAGCTAAAGATAATGACTCTCCAAAATCTTTTCTTAATTCATGTTTAACAAAATGAAATCTTCGTGGAACCCATTTGGAAATCCGGCCCATCAAACATCTTCATCCTTCCATTCACCTAGATAAAACATCCACCACTACCATGTAGATCCCCTCATTTGAATAACTATCAGTGGGATCCCGTATCTCACCAGGGCCTAGACCAAACTAAAATGAATATCAAAATCCTCTATCCATCTCAATATCTCTACTTCTGAAATACTTCCCTCATACTTCCAAAAATCCTATAGCTTAAAATAGTGCAATTACCTCTTCCATGGATCATCCTCCTCTGCCAGGTCAACTCTACATTGATGAACTAGATCAAATTATTGAACCTCAATTTATTAATCCACATGCATCAACATCTAAGATCCATGATAAAAATCTAAACAATAAATTATTAACCCCGACATTATGTAATTTTATTGAAAATTACTTTTAATTTTCTGTGTTCATTTTCCCTTACCAAAACAAACCAACTCAAATAGTGACATAAGTCATCATAATGAATGTACCACTCCAAGGTATTTACACTGAAAATAGGCCCACCTCACTTGGTCATTCAATAATCTCAAAGATCAGGCACTAGATCTTGTGAACCCTAAAATTACATTTACTAGCAATCTTCCTCAGCCTATGTCACCCAGCAAGGTCAACTGGAACTATTTTCATACAAACCCATGAAATCCTCATTATGCCTAACTTCATGATACATCCTATCTCTGAATAATCATTTCTAATACTACTATTTCATGAACCCCTCTCATCAAAGATACCTCAATGAGGGGAGAGAGATAATGACCCCCCCCCCATATCACCTCTAATAGGCCCTGGGTTATCGACCACCACTAAGGGTATAAAAAATATCATAAATGATAGTTATTACCATCTATAATATGAAAAATATTGGGAGATAAGATGAATAAACTATAAGAAACTCTATTACATAATATAAAAGAAACCAAAACCAATACACAATAAATGCATATATAAAATGGATATAGGAAAAATTATCTAAAATGGAATACGCAAAAATAAAAGTTAAAGCGATGATATAGTAACTGTTCAAAAATTTATATGCTGGAAATGTCCATCATGATCCATATAATCCTTCTAAAAACATGAAAACTAGTTTTTATATGTAGGGTTGGTATAAATGTAAACTTATAAGGAAAAAATGTCCATCATGCACATATGAATGAAGCGTACTAATGCACCCATGAGAAAATATTATAACCAACACCAGCTAAACATATCATATATCCATCTCAACCTCCCTAGGGCACGCTTAGTAAATAATGTACACAATGTATAATAAAATAATATTAATCATATCAATAAAGGGTACCATACACTGCTTTCAAACTAATTTTTCTTCCTTATACCACATCATCATATGTCTAGGGTCTCCTATATCTTTTAAATAAAATATAACACCACTCCATAAGTATGGTCACATCACATCACACCCTCCGACACCTGGGCCACCAAACCATATCATAGTCGCATATTATATCTCCAAAATACACCTAGTCCATCAAATCAGAACTACTACCATAAGCAGAGTATCGTGAACATGAAGGAAATGAACCTTGTTCCCTCCTCCTAGAATGTACGCCACCACTATAAGACTCCCCATAGAATAGTCATATAACATCCTACCAGAACACACATGGGCCATTACCTAGTGTACTAATAGACCTTCGACCTACATAACTTGTTAATATCTACTCTCCTGGAAGAAAAAGCAGGGAAGAGTGGGTAGCCAATCATCCATCCACATCACCAGGATGTTGGAAAAAACACCCTCTGTATGAAAACTTAGGTGTTTGAACATAGTGAATAATATAGTTTGGATGTATATGGAAAACATAAGGAATATATAAGTATATATATAATACACACACATTCCCAAAATTTGGGTTCACAACATAACACTAAAAAACTCACAACACTACCACATTAATTGCCACCATTGAATTTATAACACCACATAAGAAATAAAATTTTTTTTACCATTATAATTGATACCATTGTCTAGATAATTCATTTAATTATTCAATATCAATCATATTTAACAACATAAACCATCATTTATTTGTAAATTCAACATTTCTATCTCATTAACCAAACAGAACCCCAGACATTTCAACCATTATTAAATAGTTATTACATCACTTCCTATGCATATAGAGCAATGTAACCTCACATCATAAGAATGTCACCATTCCCATTGAACCATCACCATGCCACCCAAGAAGAATAGAAAAAAACTATCACCTCACCACCCAAAATGAACGGCCAAACATTTCATCACCACACTAGCCCAAGAGAACATCCAAACAAAACATCACCTTACTACCCCAAAATCATGTATGAATCTCACCCATAAACCCCACATGTCCCAACCACAAAACAACAACACATCATATCCCCATTGAATAACCACACAAACTATTTTCCAGATTTTTATAGGGAGATTTTATCAATTCCATTTCTTTATTTTATAGGAATTATAATACAAACCATGATCCTAGGGAAACCATTTCATTAGAAAAATATATTTTTTAGATTATTTATTATTTATGGTGATATCAAAATAATAATAATAAGAAATGGTTCCACATATCATGCTAAATTAGTGTAAAAATCCCCCAGTAGAAACATTTTTCTATGAGACATTCACTCTGTATGACCAAAATGTGACAATAATGTCGACATTGTAAAAGCATGTCAATCATTCCCCTTTACACATAAAATTTAAATTAGAAAATTATTCCTATTTAACTAATAAATCACAAATATTACCCATAGATAAATATTACAAAACCAATCCCTTATAATATACATAAAAACAAATGAAGGAATTCCCTACTTTAATGAAGATTTATGATCTCATTGCACGCCATAGGGAAAAGAAGAACTACCCAAAAAAACCACAACTTCACAATGAGATCATAGATCAACCTACATTATATCAATGGGTTTTCCAATTTCATACTAACTCACAACCCAAACTAGAACGACAATATCACAGTGGATCCCAAGGAGATGAATAGATTAAAACAACCTGGAATAAGAGAATGTCTTACCACTAACCGCCAATAGGCATCCACTTGAAACAATAGATCAAGGAAAGGTAAATAGGGATGGAAGATCACTCAAATTCACCAAGGGTTATGCCAAATATTAGAGGAAAAATTTATGGTTGAATTACAAGAGGTTCGGTTGAAAGACTAATATAAAACCCAGAACATGACACTTTCATGTCTTCTAACACTTTCACAATGCGCAATCCATGAGTTTTCTAAAAATTCTAAATCTCAATAAAATTTGAGTCTAATGGTGCTCAATTAATTACATGTTAATAATTAATTTCATGATGTGAATATGTTTCATGGTTTCTCCCTCATTAGCATATAATCTATGAAACATTCTAGCTATATTAACTATCAACCACTAATCCACGCTGTGTACCCCTTTCATGATATGAATTTCCCACTATATCGATATAGCACATGCAACCACCAAAGAACCTCCTCATGCCCCATTAAGAATAACTCCAACACTCAAAACTAACAATGTAATGTGTCAGGAAGGCATATTTCATTACAATGATTGTCATGTCATATAAATTTCATGTATTTTTAGTTATTTAACATCCCATATTGATTAAATAGAATATGGTTTCAGTTATTTTACTTTCCCTATTAGTTATTCCTTATGTATTCATGATAGTCAAGTTATTTAAATTCCATGCGTGTTTAATTATTTTTCATTACATGTTGAATATTCTTATTGATTTGTGATATCTTCCACTATACATAACCCTTCAAAACATTTGAACTCACCATTATTTTTCCTCTTTCCAAGGAATCCATGATGTTTTCTATAACTGATATGTAGTGATATTCTGGAGGTAATATCATTATTCTTGAAAACAAATATGTTGGTTAGTACACTAGGTGATAGACCATGATATTCTAGAGGGAATAACATTATTTATGATACTCACATAATTTAAATGGAGTGTACATTCAATTATTTTCCTTTCCATGTTGGTTAATCCTTATTTATTCTTGATAGTAAATTTATTTTAATGACATGTGTTTTTAATTATTTACCTTTAACAATTGAATATTCTTGTTGATTCATGATAGCTTCCAATATACATGACCCTTCTAAATATTTGACCTCACCATTATTGTTCTTCATTCAAAGGGATCTATGAATTGTATTATGACTGATATTTAAAGATATTCTAGAGGGAATAACATTATTCATGAAAAAATATATGTTTTATTTTTAGTTGTCATATGTAATATAGGAATCAAGTATGTATCTAGTTTACTAAGAATACTAAACTATCTGGGCATACATGATGTTATTCCTTGTATATTTTGTCAATGTAATAAGGTAAGACACCAGCTTCGAGCTACTTGGGTTGGGGTGACTATAGTTGGTATCAAAGGTTGTATAGTAGAAACCATGGGAACTAGATTTAGGAAATAATAGATTAGATATCATAAACCTTTGATAAACATTAGAGATAAGTATAGAAGAACATCCAAATATTTTGGAAAGTAAAGTATTGTTTGATTTTTCTTAGTTTTAAATCCACATATATATATATATACTACAAGTGGATGTGTTGATGGAACGTATGTATATAGGGTAATATCTCTAAAAAGGGTGAATTAGAATTGTCCTGGTCATCACCTGGTGCATGAAAACTTGCCTTAGTATGCACTTTGTTTAAAGCTACTAGGATATATGATTAGGATAATCCATATTTTCATTATAAACCATTATTAATGATTTGAATAGATAATGAAAACGAATAACCTAGGTTAAACATAATGTGTATTCTATTGAAAATATAGTGTTATTATTTAGATATCCTATAAAGTATTTTTATGATAATGATGGTTCACACTATGATTGTTGTTTATCAGATGATTTTTGTTTGGTTTTTTTCATTTGATGGAACCAGAATGAATCATGTTAACCTTAAATATGAAATATAATATACTGGATGTGAGGAAAAAATAGATTATGATGGGATTCAAATATATCATTAATTTTTAATTAAGTTTCCTGAAATATGATTAAAATCTGATAACATAACCAGCTCTCAAACTCACCAAAGAAGACAAATATGGATTTTTTTTTTAAGATATTAAGTAGTGGATACCTTGGATGATAGATTTATCAGTTTTAGTCATTTCAGAAATGTGGATAGATACACCCAATATTGATTCTCAATGGAACAACAAGATGATTTATGTATAAAGAAAAAGTTCTTAGAGAAAATAATTACTTTGAAAAAATGAAGTGTATTATGGGATGAAATAAATATCATCATGTGGATCCATTTATAGTTATTTTTAATAAATTTGGATAACCTGGGATTTATCTAAATCAATTCCTTATTGAAATAAAATGGTCAAACTACTTATGTATATGGAATCAAGAATTAAATTATTGAAGTATTTTTATCAATGTTATATTGTCCATAAGAATCATGAATCATATAAGGATTATTATAAATTTTAGAATTGTATATCTCATAATTAACATAATAGTTATGGAATAAATTATTGTTTTTGAGTTTAAGGTTGGTTATAAGTTAAAATTATTAAACATCCCATTTGAAAATCTGTTTGGTGTGAATATAACATGATTAAGGATATTTTGGGAAATTATTTATGGGAATAAACCCTATTATTATAGTATATGAAAAATCTAATTTACGAATAATTCCTCTAAATTTTGGACATAAGATTAATGGTATTGGTAACTTTTAAATTCTGTACTATCTTGGATGTTGAAATAATTATGGTCTTCATAATTTGGGAACATTATTGAAATTATATTAATATATTTTCAAAAAAAGGAAAACTTTTTACTTCTGGAAAAGGCCACAGGGCTTGAACCCATAAATAGAGGATGATAAGGGTTTAGATCATACCACTAGACTACGTGATTTCCTAGTTAATATGTCACTACTTTTAGATAAACTATTTGAAAAATAAATATTAATTATTAACTAATGGTGTTACTATTTATGATTACATATTAATATATTATATTGGATAACTTATGCTAAGAATATTTGTTTGGGAAAATCACTAGAGACAAATGGAAATACATGTCAGCATTTTATGGATTTTATGATATGTATTTAGTGAATTTTAGTGCTTTAGTAATAAAAAAATAATTTTTTGTACTCATTTCATATAGTAAGAAATATATTTTAAATTTATTAAGTAAGTATATTATCTTATATTTTTAGAAAAAATAAAAATTCATTTAATTTATATAAATTATCTTGTAAAAAATAGATATCCCATTAACTTCAATTATGATGAATCAAATGATCTTTAAAATACTTATAGATTTATGTTTTCGAGTTCCTTAACTTTCCATTGATTATTCAATTCTTGTGATCTATGACCTCTATCATTCTCTATAATTATTTATTCATTTATTCTATTACCATATCTTCACATGCCATCTATATTCTCATACATAGAATCCTAGTTATGTTTTTTCCATTTGAAATTTTTTACTTCAATTTCTCTCTAATTAATCAAATTTTTTATTAACCCTTTATATTATGTGGGCTTTAAAAAAAGGAATTTTGAAATATGAAACCCTTAATTTCTGAGTGTAAGATCAGATTGTGAGGACATAATTTATTTACGGTTTGGAGAATGTAAAACCCAAAAATTCTAAAAGAATAATTTTTTATTCGATATATTATGAAACACTCAACAGGGAAAATAAAAATCTCACAAAATATATTTATTTAAATTTAATCTCTTTGATATCTTGTAGAACATGAAACCTTAAGTTTAAATGAATGGTAATATAGTATACACCTATAACCTAGAGGTTAAATTACCATGTATGTATAGTAATATCTAAATTATGACAAAAAAATTGTTTAAAAATGTAAAAAATATAGTTGGTTATTTATTTATTCTAAATAAAATGAGAATCATTCAGAAGAAAAATAAATATTTTCAGAAAACATTATTTTTTCTAAAAGACGGTTTACTTGTTCTTTGTGAACATAAATTAGAAATAATTTTTTACATTCTTTAAAACATTAATTGAAAAAATGAATATAATTTTTTAAATCATAATATACAAATTATCTTTGGGTGGTTTTTTTATTTTTCAAAAAATTTATATTTTTTGATGAATAGTGAAAAATACTGATTTTTATTTGAAAAGTGCATTTTAAATTAGAATATTTAAAACTTTAAATTATATTTTAAGTAGTTTTTAAAGTAAAATGAGTTCAATTATATTAAAATTTAACTACTTTAGTTCATTGGATTAAATTTTATATTTAACTTGTATATTAAAACCTTACATATTTATGGAAGTGTCTCATTGAAAACCCACAGTTTCATAGCATCATTGAGTTTTGTATTAAAATTAATTTTTCCACTTCTATGAATTGTACATGGTTAAAAGGATTCCATATTTTTAATAAAAATAATTTAATTTTTCTAATAAGTTGAAGTTAATTTACTACTATAATGAATAGTGACGATGGTTAAAAATAGTTATTATGTTTAAGGTAAAAATCGGTTTATAGAGGGGTTAAACTAAAAAGATAACTGTTAAAAAGACCTAAAAACATTTCTATAATATATTGGATGGAAATATTTAGACCTTATAAATTATCATTCTATAAAATTAACCATTTTCAACCATTTTTGAATGTAAAACATTTGGTTACAACTTTTTCTTCTGAAGAAGTACAAGTATGCCACTCACCTCACTTGTAAAAGGCCTCCCACTCTCCTCTCTTCTTCACACCATAAAACCATTTTTATTTATAAAATAACTACCAAAATCACTTCCAAACATCCATACCATAATCTTATAATCATGTCATTTGTCATAAATCCGTTTCTAAAATACTTTAGGTATATTTCTAAAGAGGTTGTCTAAGAAGAGGTAAAATTCCTAAATATGTGTTTTTGTAATACTTATAAATCCTCCTATATAAAATATTATTCATTTATTAATATATAATAACACCATTATCAAACATATACTTATATTTTATTATCTTAATGGAATTTTCAATATCTATTTCCACTTCCCTCAAATGGAAATGATAACATCGCTGGGTATATAGCGGACTACCACCTCACGAACTGATGTGATATGTTTTCAATTAACAACTATCATGGTTAGGTATGATTATTTATATAAAGTATATATATTATATTTATAACATAATTATTCGTATGGTTTAATAATATCATATATAACTTCTTTACTTTTTATTCATTAGTGAATATGATGACATTGCATGTGTCTATAGTGGGCTACCGCCTCACGAATCGATGTGATTCATTTTTCATTGAAAATTTATATAGAACGTAATAAGGATAATTTTAAAGAACATAAGTGATATAGATTATATATTTATTATATTCATGAAATATTAATTATTATTAAATTATAATATATTTTTTCTCTTTTCTCTCACTAATTGACGATACCAACGTTCATGTATGTGTAGACTACCGCCTTCACGAAGTGATGTAACTCTATTTACAACACCACACAACATTGATGACATATATAAGTATATTTAAAGAAATAATATGTTATTTATAATATTATTGTCTTTCTATAAATATAAAATTTTACTTATCCTCTTTCCATAATGATCTATGAAAAATGGAAATGTTACTCAAGAGTATATACAACCTATCGTCTCCATAAATAATGACGTAATTATTTATCAAAACCATCTTTCATAATTGTTAATAATATGTTAATTTATGAATAAAAATGAAAAAATATTTCCTTATTATCATTATAGAGATGTTAATATAATTACTTATTACACCAATAGTCAACCTATCAATGTCATTGTTGACACAAAATGTGAAATCTCCTCGAAACACATGTTGTAAACTTAATTGATTAAGAAATTGTATATAAAATGGTTATATGTTTAAAAAATGAAAAAATATACTTGAACATGTTTCCTAAGATATTAAATAATGACCATATGTTTATTATTCTAGAATATAGAGAACATATGTGATGATTCTTAATCAAGGTAAGGGACTTCTTCTTCATTTCATTGAGGCATATTCTATTTTTATGCACCTAATATACTTTATATGGTTTAAATACTTCCCATTTTACCTGTAACATAATGAATAACTATTAATTCATGGTATTTTATGTTTTAATTTTAATTATTTCATCTATGGGCATTTGAATTGAAATTTACCGAGTGGTAATGAATTTCATAACTCAAATTATTTTTAAAGGGTTATTTTACATTTTCATTTTTTATATTATAATAATAAATGTCTAAATAATTTTTATTATATTATGTTTTATTTACACTTTTTTATGTGTATTTACATTTCAAAAAAATAATTTATTCATTTATTAATTCTCACTTCAGTGTTATGTTCACTCTAAGTGTTTATTCCACAATATTATTCTAATTGAGATTTCTTATTCTTCAATATTTATTGAATGAAATTACTTGATCATTTTATAATAAACTCATTTAATTTATTCTCCTATATTTATTTATGATATTTTCAAGTAACAATTCCATTTTTCAACTCATTGGCACGTAAAATAATTGAGCAAATGTTTTTGAAAAAAATATTATTTCATCTCCCTCTTCAGTCAAAAATATATTTTCTTCCATAATAATTTAAAAAAATGTTTTCAGAAATATTTTTTTTCCTTTTTCAAATGATATATTAACAAAAAAATTACCAATTTTTGCATTTTTTTAAAAAACATAAATTAATCATTATGTCATTTTCAAAACAAGGCTTGTTTATATTTTACCAAAATTATAAAAGGAATATTTATTTTAATGTGCTTGGTGTGTATAGAATTTTATTCCACCACGAACAATCTATGTTTTAAAACATCCCTTATAAGTTTCAAGTATTTTTCAAATAAAAGTATTTTCAAAATGATTGTGTAAAATGTTGGTTTTAATATGATATTCAAAGTAAAATGGTTATTTTCCTAAATAATGTTTATAATGAAATATTATGGTATTGATATTCATCAACAACATCAACCCTTTATTGTACTTATATTCCACAGGGGATATTTTTATTTTACATAATCTTTATTATTTTCTTGGATTTTTTAAAAAAAATTATCAAATAATGTAGTAATATCTAATTTATTGATTCATGTTTTTGTGGACATTAACTTCCCTTTTGAGGCATTCACTATCCAGTTGTCATTATAAAATTCATTTCTCTTTAATATCCATATTGTTTGTATCATGGACATGATTATTTACAAAACCATATATCTTTTTTCATATTGTTATTATATTAAATATCCCAATTCATTGTATCATGGGTATTATTAAATACTAAACCATGTACCATATTTACATTTGGTGTTTACTTTTTATTTTATTTGATTAAATAGGAAATACTGGTAAATTCATATTCTTTACCCAATATAGATATTTTTATAAGGAATATGTTTTTATTAATAAAACTTGTCAATCCATATATGTGGAATACTTTGATCATATAGTGATGGGTGGGTCTATAAATTATATAGCCCTTAGATATAATAACCCTTCCATAAACATTATATAATATTGAGTATTAGGTCATGAATTTATTCCATTACATTTGAGGATATTTTCAGCTTCATATTTCTATAGAATTAGTTAAAAACCCATACATAAAAAATAATATAATAAAAGATGTACAGTTCTATTTAGTATCCGTTTTTTCACAATATAATACATTTAAAACCAAATTTGATTTCTATTCATGAAAACTCTTTATGGCTTTCAATATGACATCTTCATTCCTTTTACCCATCCTTAAATCCCAGGAAAAACATTCTAAAAAACTCGGATGAGCATAAAAAACTTTTTAAGGGACAAAAAAAATAAGAAAATCATTAGTCTAGTTAAAAACATGAAATCTTATGTAATAACTTTTCTTTAAAACATAAAATTTTACCCGGGATGGGAGTTATCATTCCTTTAAAAATATTATTAATATTACCTTTTGTAAACAAATGATTTATATGAAAATTCATTAGTAATAATTTAAAATTTATATGGGTACCATATGGAATCATATCATATAACCCTTACAAAGACCTTATGAAACACTTAAAATTAGAATAACTATAAGGATAACATTAAATATAATTTTCAAATGAACATAATTATTACCCAACACATTGGATTTCTATATGTGCTCACCCATCATATAATCTATAATGGGATCACCCATTTCTATCTAGGATCACCTATAGTATATAATGTTCAAGAACAACATCATGAATAAAACATTTTATGGTTTCATATTTTCATTACAAAAAATTTAATAAACTCTTTTAAACCTGTATATAAATCACTATCACCTATCAAAATACCATTTTTATTTAAAAACCATTTTAAATACCCAAATACCCAAAAAATGGAAATAGGGTTTGAAATTAATATAACATTAAATATTAAAAATTAATCCCGAAGTCATATAATGATTGTTGTAGATAAAAAATTTATTAGAATCATGTATGTTAAAAATAAAATATTTATTTTATTGTTTATGAAAACATTCCATATAAAATGCATAAAAATATAAATTTTTGGAAACCTTTGAAAATAAAATAAAAATAGACATAAAAATTAATTTATGAATCTTTTATATCCGTATAAAAACATTCATATAATAATTTTAAAAATATGGACATCAGAAAGGAATATTCGGAAGGAAAACATTAAAAGATTTTTTTTAAGAAACACCCCTTTTCACTTTGGAAATATTTGACTCAAAATCCCCAAATAAATAATAACTTTAAAAAACCAATAAACACAATTTTAAATTATAAATTCATTATATAAAATTTTAAATAGGTTATATATACACCTTGTAATTTAATATAGGTTCATAACATCAAAATATACCTCAATGAAAGGAAATTGAGATGAAGTCCCTTACCTTTAATCTCACTCGTCATGTATGTTATTTATCATCCCGAATAATAAACTTATTTTATTTACTTACATAATTGAGAAGTTTTTTCATGTTTATTATTCCTTTAATTTCAATAAATTCCAAGTTATATATGATTACTTAACCAATTAAGTTTATGTCGGATGTTTCAATGATATTTTTTTCATGTGTAAAAAAAGAATTTAGTTCGATGACCATGGTCAAAGAGGTCATTATTTAAAAATCTATCGAAAATTTATCATTAAATAATTAAAATATTTATAAATCAATTAATATTTTAATTCCAATAATTAGATATGTTTTTAATAAATTAAGTGTATTACAATCATGGATATGGTAGGTTGTATGTACGCATGAGTGGCATTTATATTTTTTAATGAACATTATGGAAAGGAGGTAAGTGATATTTTATCTTTAAAAATGATCATAATATAACATCTATCTTTTTAGTTTTTTAAATATACTTATATTTATCATCCTCTTGTTATGTCATGAAAATAGAGTCGCATCGCTTCATAAAGGCAGTAGTCCACATGTTTGTGAATGACGTTATCATTTTTCAGTGAGTGAAAAGGTAGGAAAGAAAATGCAATAATATCTTTTAATAATTATTAATATGTCATGAATATCATAATAATTTCATTTATATAAAATTAATTTTATTTACCCCTACTACTTTCCAAGTAAATCATTGCTGAAAAATGAATTGCGTCACTTTGTGAGGTAGTAGTTCATCGTACACATGAGTGACATTATCATATTCCCTACAGAATGGAAAGTAAGTAAAATTAAATATATGATATAATGACTAAATATGTATATATATTTTATAAATATAATATTTATAGTTTATATATATCATCTAACTAACCATGATAGATTGTAATGTAAAAACAAATGACATCAGTTCGAAAGGAGGAACTCCACCGTACACATAATTGTTGATTTCGTAACCCATTTGATGGAAAAGGTGAATGATTTATATTATTCCATTAACATAATAATATATCACTATATATATTATTCTGATTTATTATATAGTTTTTGTTTAATAATAACTTTATTGGGTGGTGGAAGAAATAAAATAAAAACACCTGTTGAATAAAATTACCTCTTTTTCGGTAAATTATTTTGGTTTAAACCAAAAGGATTATTAGGGTTTATTTCTAGAAAAACTATGGATTATAAGATTTTAGGAAGTTATTAGGGAATATATATTTTTTTTGTATTGGCCAAAAACAAATTTCATTGAAGGTTTTAAGAGGAGAGGAGAGGGGTGTCCTTTTATAAGTGAGGTGAGTGGAACACTTGTTATTTTTTAAAATATAAATGTTTATCTAGATTTTTCATATTTAAAATTGGTGAAACATATTATATTATTGACCCTCAGAATATTAATGGTCAAAATATTTCCATCCAATATATGTTAGACAATATTTTTGTCAATTTTTACCTTTACCTTTTTAGTTTAGCCCTAGGTAACTCCATTTTTACTTTAATCCCCTTAATTAGTTTTTAGTGTTTTAATTATTCATTTTTATTTAGAAATTAAGTTGACCTTAATAGAAAATATAAATTATAATGATTAAAAAAATTTAATCCATTTTACCAAATTCAATTCAGATTATATTCCATGTTAAATTTAAAATAAAAAATGAAAACATGATGCAAATCTATGTTTTCAAGAAGTGGATTTTCAAGAAACAATTGATATTATATTAACTATATAACTAATAATAATTATATAAATATAAATGGATATTTATTGATATATAATATACATATTTCAGTTAAAAAATTTATCATTATGTATTATCTAAATTAATTAATGTTTAGGAACATTATGCATTTTAAAATAGTTTTTAGAAAAATCACATTTTCAACCCAAAAACGAACTTATACTAAAAACCAATATAAAAAGGATTAAAAAGTAATTAAGTGTATTGAATATAACTAAATAATAATTATTTTACATTAAATAAATTATCAAATATTTCTATTTCAACAATACTTAAATTATTTAAAATAAAAGACTTTTACAAAAATATTCATTTTTCACTATTTAATAAAAAATTGTTATTTTCTGAAAAATTAAAAAAATCTCTAAAAGAAAATGTTGATATTCAGATTTGAAAAATTATATTCAAATTTTCAAATTAAAATTCTAAAACATATAAAATATCATTTTAAGAAATATATAAGAAAATATTTTTGTTAATAGATTATCCTTTTTGATATAAAAATTAAATAATATTTTTATTACAAATATAACAATATAATTCATATTAATAAATATTAAAATAATTATTTCTTTCATTACCGTATTTTTTACATTATTACCCATATTATGAAATTATGTTCACATAATTGTATTCACTTATAAAAGAAATGGGTCTAACTTTCCCATATAGTATTTTCATATTCCCTTGTCGCCTCTTCAACCATATAGTTTTTTTTAAAACCTAAACTTGGAAAATCAAGTTAATACAAATAAATTTATATACTTGTTCAAGAATCAAAACTATATATTCCATATGAGAAATATTATCTTCTATTTAAACTACTTCAGGGATAAATACATTAGATGAATCTAACACATATTTTTTTAACATCAAAACATGAAATACATTATGTGCCAAAGATAAACTTAGAATAAAATTCACTCAATTAGAAACTGATCTAATATTATATTGGGTTTCATATAGTCCAATGAACTACATAATTTTATTTCCCTTTTTACCAAAATGAATACCAATTTTCTGTGGTGATACTTTGATAAATACATTATAACCTAATTTAAAATAACGATATTTCTTATTATTATACGTATAACATTTCTAACTACCTTGGGCTCTCATCATATGTTTCTTAATCAACTACACCTTATTATTCATTTGAAATACCAACTATAGTCCCATCAAATTCCTTTCTCGTATATCATCACAAGAATCTATCCTATGACACCACTTTGGATATAATGCCTCAAATTGTTCAATTTTTATACAAGAATGAAAACTTTTATTATAAGAAAACCTAACCAAATAAAAATATTGATACCAAATTTCCTCATAATCTATTTAACAAAAAAAATAATATCTTCCATTTCCAGAATGGCTTTCTCATATTGTCCATTATATTGAGGGAGAAAAGTTGTAATGAAATTTAATTCAATGCCTAATTAATTGTAAAGACCTCTCAAAAAATTATATGTGAACCCGGGATCATGCGCTAATCTAAATGAGATAGGCACTCATATAACCTAACTATATTATTTATATACAGTTGAGAAATTTTATCTAAAGATAATATATATTTAACAGGAAGTAAATGTGTAAATTTATTTAAACAATCAGCAATAACACAAATCACATTATTACCTCGATAAGTCTATAACAATCATGACATGAAATTTATTGGTATATTTTCTCATTTAAACTCTAGAATTGTAAAAAAAATTACCATTCCCCTTAGTAACTATCATTATTCTTTAACCTGTGAACAATTGAAACACTTCATGTTAAAGTTAAAAATATATATTTTCATTCTATCCCACCAGAAATACTCCTAAAGGTCACTTTAAATCTTAGTACTTCCTCAATGAATGAAAAGTAGAGAACTATAAGCTTCACACAACAACATTTTTCTTAAATTTGGAATCATAGGGCACACTTATTAATTTTACAAATCAAAAAACACCTTATTCATTGATATTAAAATCTAGAAACATATAATTATGAACAAATTATAACTTTTCATACATGTTTTGATCCAACTTTTTACCATTCCTAATTATTTATTAAAATTTCAAATATACTAAAAACTATAAAAAAGGATATCCTTGCATCTAAAAATCCTAAGATAAAATATATCAAATCATTAACAAATGGGTCACATTCTAAATGTTTCATTTTTAGTTTTTTATTTTTTATTTTGACTCAAAACTTTAGTAACATTGTTTCCTTTTCTAGGATGGTAATTAATGTGACAATCATAATCCTTGATCAGTTCTAGACATATTCTTTGTCTCAAGGTTAATTCTTTATGATTAAATATATACACCACACTTTTTTTATCAGCATATATTTCATTATTTTCACTATACTGAAGATGCCTCTAATATTTTGATGAAAACCCACATTAGTTAATTATAGATCATATATACGGTAATTTAAGTCATGTGGTGTCAACTAAAATTAAGCATAAGTAATTACTTATCCATTATTCATTAGGAAACATACAACTCCTTTCAAAGAAGCATCATTATAGATAAACACATCTTCATTTATGTATTGAAGGTCCCAAACTGGAGTGTTCACCAATATTCTTTTATTTCCTGAAAACAATCATCTAATCATTTTTTTCAAGATGAATTTATCTCCTTTTCAAGTTACCATAGTTTGTGGGATATAAATTTGCGTATAGTTATCAAAAAATCATCAGTGGTAGATTGCTAATATACAAAAAAATATGAATCTCTATGATATTTTTGGGTTCTCGCTAATCTTCAACAATTTTTTTTAGCATGGTCAATTGTTACTCCATATTTCGAAAAAATATACACAAGAATATAAATTTTTGGAAACCAAAATTCACACATAAAAAAATTATAATATACTATCTTTTATTTTTAATGTTTGGAAAATAGTCCTTAGGATTCTATAATATTCCTCTTGGCTTTTAGAATGTACTAAAATTTCATCAATAATCACAACCATAAATATTTCTATGAACTCATGAAAAAACCCTATTCATAAGGGCTATAAATATTTTTGATGAATTGGACAACCCAAAATATATAACTAAAACTCATAGTTCTGATATCTAGTTTGAAATAATGTCTTCAGAATGCCATCATTCTTCACCAACAACTAATGGTACTTAGACCTCATGTCATCCTTTGGAAAATACTATGCACAATGTTGTTGATCAAAAAAATCATAGATATGAGGAAAATGATACTTGTTCTTAATAGTGATGTTGTTAAAATCTCTATAGTTAATGAAATTCTCATTGAACCATCATTCATTTTAATAAAACAAATAGGATCACCACACTGTGAAGTGGTTGGTTTAATGAAACCTTTATCTAATAATTCCTAAAATTTATTTTATAATTATAAAAGTTCCACTTGATCTATTCGATAAGGGGGTTTATAAATAATATTAGCATCATGAACTAATTTGACATTAAGATCAACCTACTAGTTGGAAATAACACCAGGAAAAGCATCTGAAAAAAAATCATGTATTCATTCACTACTATAATATAACTACGTTGAACAGTTTCTTTCTTTTCAAGAATATGAGATAGGCATCATTCACTACCATATCTAATCAGTTTATCGACTTCTGTGTATGTTATATAATGCATTAAATTATTTAATAAAACATTCCTTGCCCTACTATCTATCTTATCATGATAAATTGAAGGATAATCCATATTAAAAATGATATCAAACTCTTCTATTGGTATTTAAACAAGATTTCAAAGAAATATCATAATAGTGATAAAAACAGGAATATTTGTATAAATCTTGGTTTCATTACTACTTCCACCTGGATATTTCACAATAATTTCTATCATTCTATTATGAGTCCATATTTCCAATTTACATGAAAATATCTTTTAAACTAAATAATAAAAACATCCAGAGTCAAAAAAGGTAAGGGAATGATTTGAATACATAGGTAAAATACATGCCATAACTTCATTTTATATCCCACCATCAACCATACTAGTAGAAATAGATTTTCCCACACCCTTTTTCCTTCAATATTGATGATTTCTAACTTGAGTTACTACCTTTGGGAATACATTTTCATAATTACCAAACTCACTGAAACTAAAAAAACTCATACTTGGATGAATATCAGTTACCCCATTCATATATTCTTTAGTATTTCTTCCTTTTAATCATATGACATGTAGACAAACAATCAAAATTGTTAATGCTTTCCTGATTTCATAATACATTCTCCAATGTAATTTTTACCACAATTACCCATATATGGGAACATCATTTTCTTATCTTTGGAATTCATGTTTGAATGGATACCCCATAGATTATCTTCATCTACAAAATGTTAAAAGAAAAAAGTTAACTTTTAATATTCTAAACATCCCATGACTTCAAATATATTCAATAGACCATTAATCCATCATTCGACTACCATAAAATCATATGATTAACGTAATTATAGAGGATTTTTCCTCATGAAATTATCAAAAATAGGCATGTTCCTTTATGGTAAATATATTTCATACCTAGAATATAAACCACCACCATTTATATTTTGTTTCAATTGATCCATCACAACAACAAAATGTTCTATTCCAATTACAACCATCTTGGGATGTTGATTTAAATGAATATTTTCTTCTTTGTTCCTTCCGAGTACATATTCCCTATTTCTTTATGGGAAAACAATTATGAAAAAACATAATTTAGATGAAGAAACATGCTAATATTAAAATTATTTATCACTTCAATATATCCATAATGTAAAATATTTCATGGGAATTCTATTAACATTATCATGACCTATAGGGTTATATATACCATCCTTTGAGACCAAATATAAGTACATGGCCTTAATACTTACTCAATATTATCTTTTAAGTCAATAATTCATTCTATAACATTTCAGGATCATTTTTGGATTAGTGTTTTTGATAATTAGGTCATAACTCAAACATAACAAAACCATATAATACAATGTGGAAACTTATTTTCAGTATCCATTTTTCCCACCATATAAAACATTTAAAACCAAACATGATTTCCTTTCATGAAAACTCTTTATGACTTTTGAAATGGCCTCTTCAATTCCCTTAAATATCCTCAAATCCTATGAAAAACATTTTAAAATCATGGGATAAGAACAAAAATCATTGTAAGGTACATAAATAAAATAAAACTATTATTCCATTGTAAAAATTTAAAACCCATGAAAAAATATTTCCTAAAAACATAACTTTTTAACAAGACTAGTAATTATCATTACTTTCAAAAGATCATTTATATTGCCTTTTTAATAAAAATTATTTCCTTGAAAACTCATTATAAATCATAAAAAATACATATATGTACCTTTGGACATAATCTCATATAACACTTAAAGTCCCTTACAATTTGGAATAGCCATTTAGTGAACTTATAATATAATTATCCAAAGAACATAATCATTACTTAATGAATTTGAGTGATATCTAGATGCACCCATTGTATATGATATAACAGGATAACCTGGTACTATCTAGGTGTACCTATCATATATAATGTCCAAGAACCACAACATGAATAAAACATTTTATTCATACATATTTTCATCTGAAAAAAGTTTGAATAATCTTTTAAACTCGTATAAAAATAACATTAGGATATCAAAATACCATATTAATTTAAAAAACCATTTTCAATACCAATATTCCTAAAAAAAGTGAAAGTTATTTTTTCATTGAATAAAAAAGTAAATATTACAAAGGAATCCAGAAATAAAATAATGATCATGATGGGGGGAAAAGGTTTTATAACCACATGTTCTAAAAATAGAACATTCCCTTTAATAATTATCAAAACATTCACTATTAAACACATAAAAAAGAATAATTTTTGGAAACCACTAAAAATAAAGTAAAAAATGAGACATAAAATGTACTTTAAAAGTATTTTATGTCCATACAAAAACATCTATAAAATAATTTTAAAATCATGGTCATGAAAAATGAGGAATCTGAAGGAAACCATTAAATGATAATTTTTTTAAATAAAAATATATTTTCACTTTGGAAATATTTGAATCATAATCCCCATGAAAGAATAACATTAAAAAAACATTAAATACCATGAGAATTGATAAATTCATAACATAAAAAATAAAATAGGCTATATATAAACCTTGAAAAATAATATAGGTTCATATCATAAAAATATGCCCTAATGAAAAGAAATGGAGATGATGTCCCTTACCTTATGACTAACACATCACATACATTCTTTATTATCCAAAATAATAAATATATGATAATTATTTCCATGAATAATAACCTTTTAAGTGTATTATACATTTTATTTCACTTATTACCATGATATATATTATTACTTTATCCATTTATTTTACGATTGTTGTTCGATGATATTTGGATTGTGTGTCAAAATTGAATTTGGTAGGTTGACTACGGTCAAAGAGGGCATTATTTAAAAATTCAGGAATAATAATAATGAAATAATTAACATATTTATATATCAATTATACTTTTAATAAAAATCAAGAAATATGGTTTTGAAGAGTGATGTACATTACAATCATGGAGATGGTAGTCCATACATACACATGAGTGAAACCTCCATTTTCAACGATCAGTATCGAAAGGAGGTAAGTAATGTTTTATATTTATAGAATTATAATAATATATTTTATATAATATTATTTCTTTAAATATACTTATATATATCATCTATGTGTTTTTGTGATGAAAACATATTCACATTGCTTCAGGAAGGCTTATCGTCCACACATTCATGAACAACATTATCATTTTTTTGTGAGTGAAAAGGTAAGAAATAAAATGATACCTTATCTTTTCACAATGATAAATAAGTCATGAATATAATTATTATGTCATTTAGATCACATATATTCATTATATTCTCCCTTATTACCTTCTATGTAATGATTTAGTGAAAAAATGAATCGTATCACTTCGTAAGGCGGTAGTTCGTCATACACACGATCGATGTTGTCATATCCCCTACGGAATGGAATGTAAAAACATTATATATGATATAATTAATCTAAATTTATAATTATTCTATAAATATAATATATATATATATATATATATAATTTATATTAATCATCATACTCTACTTTAAGAGGTGGTAATGAAAAAACGAATGGTATCAGTTCATGAGGTGGTGGACCATCAAACACGCAAATGATGATTTTGTAACCCATTTAACGGAAGAGGAAAAGGATTTATATTATTAAATTAACTAAATAAAATATAATTATATGGATTTTACTAATGTTATTATATAATCATGGTTTAATAATAATTTAAGTAGTGCTAAATAAATTTAATAAAATAAAAATACTTGTTGAATCACACTACATATTCCTAGGTTAACATCTTTTTTTTTTCCAACAAGCTTCTTAGGATGGATTTATAAACAAAATAGGTCATATAAGAAGATATCAGGGAAGTAGGTAATTTATTTGGGTATTTATTGGCCAAAAAAATGGATTTTAAGGTCTGGATATGAGAGGATATTTGGTAGAATTTTATAAGTGAGGTGAGTGGAACACTTGTACTTTTGGAAAGAAAAAAAGGTGTACCCATGTTTTTCACATGAAATAGGGGTCCAAAATTGAGTATAATCTGGTATTAGAAATGTTAAGGTATAAATTTTTCTATAAAATATATTTTAGATAATTTTTAGTTCATTTTAATCCTTATCATGTTTATAACACTGGGTAAATCTATTTTTACCTTAACCGTCGTAATTAAATTTTACTATTTGCACTATCCATTTTAGTCAAAAGTTATGTTGAACTTATTAGATAATATAAATAATTATGATTATAAATAAGTAATATAATCCAATATACTCAATGAACATAACTGGAAAAAAATGAAATTTAGAATAAAACCCACATACATGATGGGAAGTTGGGTTTCAAATAAGTTTATTTTTCTAGAAAAAGTTGCTTTATATTAACTTTGTGACTAATAATAAAAAAAATTTGAATATAAATTAATATTTTTTGAATTATAATATAAAAAATCCATTTAAAACATTTATCAATGGGGATTATATTAATTAATTAAAATTTTGAAACATTATAGATTTTAAAATTGGTTTTAGGGAAATCCCATTTTAAAAACAAAAAAAAATATACTAAAAAAATATACTAAAAAAAATAAAATTGAATAAAAAATTATTAAGTAGATTAAATTTAACTAAATATTTTTCATGTTACATTAAATCATATTATAAAAATATTAGTACGTCTTAATATTTTAATTTTTTAAAATAAATTTCTTTTTTTTAAATCAGTATTTTTGCTATTCACAGAAAATAAATATTTTCTCACAAATAAAAAAAATATTCCATAAGTAAATTTTGATATTATGATTTAAAAAAATAAAAATTTTAAAATTAAAATTATATAGTTTTTAAGTTAAACTTTTAAATAAAACATTTTTAGAAAAGAGTTTAGTTAAAAATATTTCCTTATTAATTTAAAATTATTTATTATTTTTATAATTAATATAACTATCTAATTCATATGAATAAATAGAAAAATGATTTATTCAATCATTGCTTATATTTTTATACTCATTAATCTTTATTATTAGATGGTGAATCAATAATCTAGCATTAAATGGTTTTCTACCTATAGTTTTAAACTGTCTTGTGAAATGTCTTGATGGTAGAGGTATCATGTTATTAAGAACATGGAATCCAATAATTAATAATTTTATTCATTGTGAATTTATTTATTAATATTATTCATGACATTTTCATAATATTACTGTCTCTATATTCATTTCATTATTAGTTACCGATTAAATGGATTGTTTTTTAGTTATTTTTTTTCATATTGATTATGCCTTATCTATTCATGATATTTAAGTTATTTAAATGGATTTTTTATTTAGTTATTTACCCTACCATGTTGATTATTAATTACCTATTCAATATAGTAAATTTAATAAAATTATCACATTTTTTAATTAATTTACCTTTACATATTTATTATGTATTATCTATTCATGATAGTGAGGTTATTTAAATGGGATGTGTGTTAAGTTATTTAACTTTTTATATTAATCAGGATTATTGATTTATTATTGCTTCTGTTGTACTTAACCCTTACTGAGCATTTGAGATAACTATTATTTTTATCCTTCCCCATGAAACCATGAATTGTACTATAATTTATATTCAATAATATTCTAGAGGTAAAAACATTATTTTGGAAAAAAATTATATTTTAATTTATATTTTCAAATGTAATATGGGAAAATATATGTATTTAGTTTACCAAGACTAATAAACTATTTGTCCCTTTAGGATATGATTCCTTGTATCTTATCCCATTGTAATAAAGTAAGAACCTGGATTTGATCCACTGGAGTAGGGTTATCTTTATTTAGGATTAAATTTGAAAGAATCAAGGAGGTTGGAATAGTGTTACTATATTCCCATTTTATAATTGAAGAAAACGGAACTTTTTTGAATATACAATATTTTTCCATAATGGAATGAAACTATTTGTGGTTAAATGACTCCAAAATCATGAAATATTGGTTTTTGGGATGATCTATGGTCATGAAATTATCCACCACTCATTTTCCGACATGCGTATATCATATTTCAATATTTTACCCCTTGTTTTTTACAAATGGAATGTTTGGTTTTCATCTTGCTAAAAAAATTTACCCCAATTGTTTATATTTTTTAAAAAATATTTATGTTAACTAATCATACCAAATTTCAGTGTGAAAAATGTAAAATTAATCCCCTTATGATCTGATTTAATTTATAAAAATGAGATAATTTTTTTTTAAATTAGAACATTTAATATAAAGAAAAAAAATTTCTATGACAAATGTTATTTTCAGAATTATTTTCTATTAACATCTTATTATATTTACTACCAATATATTAAGTTATAATATATTAAATATATGCTATGATATTTTATTCAACCGATTTTTATAAGGGATTTATTTATTTTATTAGATAGAAATTATACTACATTATTTAATTAATTATTTGAAAATAATGGCTTCAATATTATCATAGTAATTATCATTAATCATAGTGTTCATAATTTTATACAAAAAACATAAATTGACTATAATATATAATATAATAATTTTGATCTAAAATATAAATTTTTGTTTTGATTTTATAACATCCTGAGCCCGCTCTTCTAAACTCAGTGCTTGAAAATGTTGTGTAATTTTTTTTATTAAAATAAACTGAATAATTACACAATAGATTTCACAAACAAGGACCTTTTACAAGTCTTGGTTCTAGAAAATTAGAAAAAATCTTGAATTTATCAGATTTGAACAAAAATAAAACATGTGACAACTATGCTTCTGCACAAATTAACTCTAGAACCAAGGACATTTGAATATGAACTTCTAAGATACTTGTGAAAAAACATTTTGAAACAATGGGTGAGAATTAAATTTCCCTGTAAGGGGTTTTTAAATCATCTAAGTACTTTTTAGAAAATAATTCTCCAAATAAACTTCAAGAAAATGCTTTTGAAAATTATTTTGAAAATACCTAAATAAAACTTTCAGAAAATACATTTCAAAACAGTATTAAAAATATTTACGTCTTGAAAATATTTCAATATTTTGAAAATACTTAAGCTAAAATTACATTAAAAATAATCCAGTGATATTTCTAAAAAATTTCTTCATAATATTCATGAAAATAAAATGTTAGGGAAACCTGTAAGGTTGAATGCTATTTTGGGTCGTCCCACTTAATAAGGGATTGAGTTCACTCTCTAATTACCTTCCATATTTTCAACATTAAAGTTCTGTATTTTATGAATAAAATTTAATCATTCTTTACTAATATATACATTCCCTAGTGTTTTTTCATTTTAAAATCTTGTCAGTACGTTAAAATACACTCTAAACATATATTTATATAGATGAGTATGCATGTATATATATATAAATGACCATTAATTTTATATTTCTTACGATTTTGGTTACCTCTAAAAATATTGTCACATAAACTTTTCATATACATCAATGTACTAAAAAGACATTTTTAAATATTTTTATAACTTCAACCATTTTAAAAACTCAATCCTGGAAAAAAATATCTAACACATTTCATTAATTTCTTTTATGAAATAATGACATGGTTGCATAAATTAATATCCTCAATAATCATAAAAAAAATCTACAATTATAAACATGTATATATAAAGCATACACATTAAAATTAAACAATATTACCCATATTAAATTCATGAAATACAACTATGAACTTGGAATTCACACAAGTATAAAACATGAAAGAAAAATAATAGACATACAAGAATAAGCATAGACTTAAAATTATAGAATTTATTAAATGACATTTGCATTTATGGGACATTTCCATTTCCTATAATATGCATGAATTCCACATAAATTGGTAATTCAACATTCTAAAATAGAACAACAACTTAAAAAATTTAAAAATAACAACTTGAAATTGTTTTAAATTTTAATGTATAGTAGTGTTGCTTTTAAAATTATTAATTCATTTATTAATTTATAAATAAATTTTAATATATATATATACTAATAACGATTTAAAATAATAAATCCTTCTTAAAAAAATATGTATTATAAATTGAAAATAAGTAGATAAAGTTCTATTACAAATTAAGTTTGATCATGAAAAGAAAATCATTATTTTTGAAGGTTTTTAAATAAATAACACAAATATCATTTGATTAAAATGTAAGTTGAATTATCAAATAAGAACAAAATAATTTCCCTTAAAAACCCATAAAACAAAAAATTATAGATCATAATTTAACAAAAAAATTGAATGGCGGAATATCCATTATAATAAACCACTAAATAGAAATTATAAAATTGAAATAAATAAACATCCCTTACCAAATTTAATTTAAAAATTTTAGTGTCTTCCCTCTACTCATACCATCTTCATACCCTCTTATTTTCTATCATGTTAGGTGTGAAAAAATACATAAAGATTGAGAAATGAGGTATCTTCTTAAATAGACTTTCAAAATATATTTAATATCATCTTTTCTAAGGTGTTATTAATGTTCAGATTACAATTATTTCAAAATTTATATCTGAGAAGAGGAAATGGTAGTATCTAATTTTGATGTGAAGTTAAAAAAACGATACTAATGTTCAAAGAAGTAGAAATATGGATGATTCAATGCATTAATAAAGAAGGAATCCAATTTTAGTAAAAAACAATAACGAAATTGACATTATAACAGGATTTCTGAGAAATCATAGACTTGGAAAAAAATATATACATAATTTATGGAAAAATTTAACAGATAATCAATATAGTTCATTTATGAAATAAGAAACAATATAAATGACAATGAATTTAAACAAAACCAAATGCAACACATTAATAAATTGGCTACAGATTCATTTCACTCCACATAGATATAGAAAAATTAACAGATAAGAACTACAAACGAAATCAAACATCATTTGACAGAAAAAGAATAGACAATAGGATATAAAAGAAATTAATTCTCTAAAATAATGTAATATTTGAATACCTGAACCAATTAAAAACATACATACTTGAAGACTGGGAGAACTTATTGAGATTTCAAAATCTAAAGGTTGCTTCCCCCAAATTTCATTCAGATCTCTACGCAACTCATCTGACTCAAAATGGACTTCGGACTCAGTTCGAACTTTATCCTCATCACAACTCAAAAACAAAGTCTTCAACCTAGATATGTGCTCGACATCCCTCCTCGTTCAACTCGAAGTCTTACTTGCACTAAAATTCCACCTAGTGGAAGAAGCCACCCGCTCATGCTTGACCTCTAAGGATCTCTTAGTCTCGACTCTACCAATGATGGTTGCTCAGTGGGACACCACGACGTGTCTCCCATATGGTGGTGTGAGCTTCTGCTCAAAATAAAAACCCTATCTCGTGCCCGATTTTCACAATTCCTCTTGAATCATATTCTTTTTTTAATCAATTTGTTTTATAATTATATATATATATATATATATTCATGTATACATATAATTTTAAAAAAAAAATTAGTTTATATTTTGGAAAAATTATATTATGATTTCAGTTATTAATTTTTGTAAAATCATGTATAGTTTTATAACTGAAAGTATTATTTAATAATTCTATAATAAAAATTGTTTTTCAAATGCATAGTAATAATACATTTCCTTATAATATTATTTATATTTTCATCATTATAATTTTATTAATTTATAATATCATATTCAAAATTATAATATATTCTCTTTAGTATAAAATGATACTATTTATATCATAATTTATTATTATAACATTTGTTATTCTTTAAATTTAAAAAATATTTATTTTATAAAATATTTATTTTCAAATTAAAAATAATCAATTAAATGTATTCATTAAAGAAACCAATATACATATAAAAATACTCTTTATTGAAATATAAAGTAATAAGTTATGTTTTGATTCAAAACATATTTTGATTATTAAAAATATTTATAAAACCTTTTTATTAAATAATTCATTAAATAGTTTTAATATATAAAAAATTGTTAAATAATTCATTACTATTTAAATTCTATCAGTATGTTACTAATTTTATTTATAATGGATATGAAAATGGATTTTTAATATAATAGACTAAAACTAGTTTTTACATTAAAATATTACTTTGTTTCCCCATATGAAATATAAGGGTATTGTGAATTAAAAATAGTATTTTGAAATTATTTATTTTAAATTATATATATATATATTCTATAAATCATTATCAAAGAATTTTAAGTCATTATTTTATAATTATAATGTCAAAAAAGTGATTATATTAGAAGAAATGATAATTTCACTATTCATAAAAAATAAATTATAATATAAGTCTCAAAAAAATAATATTTTGCTAATTTTTATATATAGAATTTAAAAATGAAGTTCATTTAGTAAAATTATAATTATAAAATTTTAAAAAATCAAAATCAAGCCTATAATGAAAAACTAATTTTATATAAAAATTCAATTTAACAAAATTTTGTGTTCTTAATAATATTTTTTTAATAAATTTTATTTTATTAAAACTTATTTATTTTAATTATTTATTCTTATTATTATATTTTATTAAAAATATTCATCTAATATTTAATGTCTAATTTTAGTTTTGTGTTTTTTTTAGAGAAAACTATCAAACTTAGTTATAATATAGTGGAAAATATATTCCGAATTTTTAGTACATCATAATCATCACCCGTATAAAAAAATTAGTTTTCCTGGAGATTTCCTGGAAATTACTCCACTAATTGATGATCATAAATTGGTTTGACATTTTGAATTTGATATTTCTATTTTAGTAACTAATATACAGTCTATAGAGATAAATAATCTATTTGAAAATCATATTTATTTCATATGGAGGAATATTTAATAAGATTTATTTTTAAAAATTCCCCTAAACATAATATTTGTACACATTAATCATGAGATTATAATTATTATTTGATAAAAAATCATTAGGATGGTGATTTAGTTATTTTAGAATAATTATATGTTATAATACAGTTCCTAGAATCAAAATCCAATAATATATACACAACATTAAATTAGATGATAATAATTTTTTAATTACCAATATTAACATCAATGATAGTCATCAAATGTCTTCTCTATTATTCCCTTTTTATAGATGGTTATTTGTGCTTATATCCCTTATTAATCCTTGGATTGGGTCACTAATATAGATAATTAAGATGTTCCTCACATTTAAGACTTCAATCAGTTAGTAATACCTTTGTATGAACATTATTTTGCTCCATCATGATTTTAAAACACTTTATTTTCCTCAAAAGTTAGTTTCTCTTTTACACCCTTTCCACATATAAGATATATTCTAATTCATTTGAGGACTTTAATTTTAAAATTTATACCACATTCAGTACGTGTATGAAATTAAATATTCATTCATCCATATTCTTTATCACTTGGTATTTTAAGATATTCCATCCCTGACTTCTTTTGTGTGCATATAAATTCAGTTATGTTCCTGTTTTTAATCAGAATTTTTTATAGTTAATTAGTAATAACCACATGATTCTTTACACATGATCACATACTATTTTTTTGTTCATTGGAACTATCACAAAATTTATCAACACATATGTGGTTAACATTTTTTCTCATATTTTTACCCCATTACATAAATATTGGAATGTTAAGGATAATAATTCATGACTCAATATGCATATAATAATACAAATATTAAACTAATAAGTGAAATATGTACCCTAAAATATAAATTTATTGGATTCAATCTAGGTTATTCACTGACAATTTCATATTTGTTTCTCTATCAATATAATAAAAATGTTATGAAATCCATCATAAAGTTCTATAAATGGTGTATAAATATCTATATAATATCCCATGATATTGAAAAAGGGGGTGTTGTTAAGACTCTTTTCCATGCACTAGGTGATGATTAAATTAATACCCAACCAAAATATCCATGGTATTTGCATGTAGGTGAATTTTTCCAAGAAAAATATCTATATATTTTTATCCATATGCTTATTTCATTTCTATGTAACCACAGAAATCTTGATATTACAAAAATTAGTTTCATATCCTATACAAAAACACATGCCAAGGGTTTTCACTATTATTTCTCATCTTAATCCCAAAAAAATTGATAAAATAATCCAAAAAATAACTAAACACTATATTCATTCCAACTCATGGAACAAAAATGAATTATAAATATATGTTATAATATCTTTCTTTTTTAATATAACATCTTACAAAATACTCATATGAAACTATAATCTAAATTTTTAGTGTAAATAGAAATGACATACATAATAAACTTTTTATACATTACTTGTGATAATTTTTATATAATCACATCATAATATACATCCTTCAAGAAATCTTATATTTGATACACATCTTCATAACCCGAGGAAAGGAAACACATAGTATATAGAGATCTCAAATTCTTAGTAGAGGAAAAATTATAAATGTTTCATTAAGGATTAAGCCATAAGAATTTGATAAAACATAATCATGGGGAAAATATATTATTAAAAAGAACATGGAATAAGGGGAGTTATTCAAAAGACATAATATAAGGACATGTAATATCAAATGATAAATTATATACCATGGATTAATGAGGAGAAATCATAATTCAATATTCATGTTGTATGGATAATAACATGGGAACATACTGTATAAATAAGATATGTTAATAATAGTTTGAAATCATAACATTGGGAAAATATCTTGATACATCGTGTAAATTCTCATTCTTATGATCGTAGAAAACTACATCATATCCATGCACAATACTATGAACATAGATAACTTAATACTTCTCATTCACAGTCACCTGAACAAAGATAATTGTAGTGTTTCCCCACTAATAATCATTATATATAGAGATATAAAACCATAAAAAATAATTATAGGGTGAAATAGGTTCCCATCAATCACCATATATGCATATTTTTAAAAAAAATAAATCAATAATTAATCATATAATAAATAACCCATGGAATGAAAATGGGTTTTGAAACATTTCCAAATAGAATCAAATAAAATTTATTTGAGAATTTTCATGATTGATACGATAAATTTAATATCCCAAAGGGAGTGTTTCATATTGGAATTTATAAAATTATTTGTGAAACATGAAACTATAGGATATAAATTCATTGGAAATGAAGTGGAAAATGAAAGTGAGACTAAAAAAAGGTCTTTAGAATACATATTATAACATCAACGTAAATAGATAAAGTTACAAATCACTTTCAAAAAGAAAATTTTTGCATGTTTTGATGAGACATTTTTTTGAATATTTATTAAAAAATTAAAATCAATAAATAATACTTCAAAAAATATAAAGCTTTTCCGATGGAAATATTTTTTGAAGATAAATTGTATGATTGTAATAGAAAAACCCTTTTAAATATTAAAAATTCCTTCATTGAACCATACATAGTAAAATGAGTGAGAAATATTCCATGTTAAAAGTGTTAAGGATAAATTTGATCATTATAAAAAATAATTATTATTTTTATTTTCAAATATTAAAGGAAGAAATTGGAATAAAGTGCATATATTGACATTGAATAAAAATAGCTCATATAGAGGTAATATGATGTATTCATAACATCATCAAATTTTAAGAGTAAATAAATCCATGAAATATGATATAATTTATTTGAAAATGTAATTCCCTAAAGAATAAGTTGTAATCCCAATATGATATTATCATAGGATATAATAAAACAATATTTTCTAACCATTATAAAAGATAAATAATTATCAATAAAAAGATATTTTGTGGTTTGAAAATTCTTTTATCATTTCTCTCAACATCCAAAAAGGTTTATTATCTTCTTTTTTAATAAACATTACAATTATAATAACATACTTCATATTTTTTTATTTCTATTACCCTATATACTCATCAACTCTTATATCATCCCAATCTTTTATTTCATAAATATTTCATCATTATAGATGAATATTCAATAAATCACATTACGATCCATGTTAGAACCATAGAGTTGTAGTTTATTTAGATACTAGATACATAAATATATTATTTATGTAAATTATTAATCATTTAATATAATATTATTCTCACATTGTAACCTTCCTGAAATACCCTAGTTGAATCATTTCATTATAACTCAAGAAAATTAAACATAAGAAAGGGTGATCTTAGATTCTCATTAAGGGTGATCATGGGAGATATCAATCAATAATCATATAAATTCATAATATATGACTAATTATATGATACCATGAAAATAAATTTAAATATTAATACCCATATATCATATATCATAATCATGATTAATGGAATAAAAATTATATTTTCAAAATACATTAACCATTTGTTTAAGGAGTCGTGATAATTTCATCAACAACCACAATCATAATTATAACAATATGTCAAAAAATATGTGTCACCACTATAGGTATATAAATAATTTCATATATCAAGGATAACTAATGATTCCATCAAATAAATGTGGATACAGAATAAACACATATTTCCTAAATCCTAATGGATCTGGAATCGCCAATTGTTCCCCATTTTGGATCAGGAATCCTATCATGTTTCCTATAGTTTATCAGGAATCCTTACCATTTTCCTATAATTATCTCATGAGATATAAATCATTAAATAATGAATTAGTGGGATATATAATTTTGGTACCACCTATCACATAAATAAAACCATAAATATATGTACCACAAGATCACAAAACATTCATCATATTATTATATCTTAACATGTGGAAATAAAATGGGTTTCAAAAACAATTCATCATAGAATAACCCTTGGAAAATAAATGTGTTTCATAAGCATATCACTATCATAATAAAAAAAATTACAATAAAGGAATAAGTATTTAATACATGGATTATATCACTATTAAATCATTAATAACATCATATTATGATTTCTAAGATGAAGGATTCCTTTAAAGGATCACTAGAATATTTCTTAATGTAAAATCTCATTTCATTTTAAAATAACTAATTTAAAATAAAAATATTTTATAAATATTAATGAAAATACTATATTTGAAAATATATATGGAAATGTGTAAATATATTCCCAATCATGGAGTTGTCTTGACGGTGAGAGATTCTATTGATGCTGAGTTTGTTAAAAAATGATTCTTTTAACATTTTCGTTAAAATTTCAAAAGTATGTTGTTCGGAAAATTAAAAGAATATTCCACTGAAAAAATAGTAAAAATTTAAAAAATGGGTAAAAGGTAATTTAAATAATTACATTTTATTATTAAACCATTTTTTAAAACACTTTAGACAGAAAATGGTAATGGAAAAAAAGAGTATTTAAATTAAGATATAAATAAAGATGGGTTTTCTTAAAAACACTCTACCGTTTTACTTCTGAAAAAGAATAAAATGAAAGAAAAATATTTAATTTTTATAAATGAAATTATTTTATTAAATTTAAATTAATTTATTAGATATTTATCATATAATTTACTCAATGTAAATTCACATTTAAACAATCCTAATTAAAATGATATTAAATCATTAATCCCTTACTACTTTGGCAATCTTCGAATCAAAACATAATGAAAAAGTGAAAAATATATTTATATTAAATTATAAATAATTTTAATCATATAAATAATAAAATATATTTATGGTATGTATATACATCACATAAAATAAACAATTGGTGAATGTGGTACATATCTTATAGAAAACAAAGTGACACGAGAAACCCCCTACCTCAAGTTTCTTCATTCTTTGAATGTGTTCGAACCTATTATATAATAAATATAAATTTATAATAAATGTATAATAGAATAATATTAATATCTATAATACCATATATGATTTGTTTATGACATCTCACCGCCAATTTATTCATAATGTTTTTATCAAAAAATACTATTTTGGATTATGACTACTTCATTGTCCATGTATGTTTTGGTTTGGCTACCCAGGTCATTATACATTAATCATGGATCCATAATATCTATAATTATAGTCATTATATTAATTGAATATGTATTAATTATATATATATATATACACATTTATCCATAAAATGTTGATATAAAAAATTAATAACACCATTTATAGAGATTGTTTGCAGTACATACACAAGAATGTTTTTTCACTATTCGATGGGTAGAAAGAAGGAATGGTAAATAATAATTCAATATTAACAAATAATTTTCATATCACATATATCATATATATTTACTAATAATAAATTATTTACCATTCATGTAAAAGTTAAGTGAAAATGAATTTCATCACTCCATAGTAGTGGTAGTTGTAACGTCTCGACCCAGGTGCCACCATACGGTGCCCCAAGTCGGTCGGTCACATGCCCTCAAGCACGCCTCCCCATTTACTAGAGGGTGCCTACTAGCAATGAGGGTCTGGTAAGTCAATCATTGGGATACTATACCCTCTTTTATCAAAATAAAACTCCAATGTAAGAAAACAAAAATGACCAAGTGCATAAGAAAATAAATAACTAGAACAATACCAAGTCACATGATAGTCAAAACAGGAAATAAAATACTCAACTATAAAAATAAAGCATTCTATAACAATGAAAGTGTAAATTTTCTATAATGAAACTAAAAATAAGGACACAATATCTCCCAAGATGGTCCCAAACCACGTCTAGTTCCCTCACCCATGCTCCATTCCAAACATCAACCTATCCTAGGGCATTTCCCTTATCCTGTCCTGCAACAAAAAAGTCTACTCGGCTACCGATCAGGTGGCCCATATAGGGTGTGAGTAAAAATAAGTAGGCCAACACCAATGGTGTCTAAAACAATTCTAGTCAAAAGATAGTGTAATCAATTATATTAATAAATAAATACAATGCATAATGAAATTGTTATCACATTGTCTTTTATTATTCAATTAACACATTAGACCCAGCTTCAATTCATGTATCAAATTCAAATAATAATTCATTACTTTCTTTAATTTGGTGTTGAACTCCATGTCAAGCACCCCAAATCTCATTTGGTATATATCTCCATGTCTAAAACCCCACATCACAATTTCTTGGATAACTGTTGGGGAGGAACACCATGTCTATGTCCCATCTTCTCAATCTGTCTAGAACGCTATGTCTAGAACCCACATTATCAACCATTAAAATCATTCATTAATTCACATGAATTAACCACATAATTCCCTTACTAATCGAATGATTAGTTAAATATATCAAATTCCATTAGTTAAAAAAAAATTAAATAAATACACAAGACTTTAATTAATTAATCAATCGACACAAATCATATTCAAAAATTAATTCTTCACATTTAATTCTCCAATCAAAATATCAACCCTTCATAAATAATCTCACAATTAATTATCTTTATCAACATCATGGAATATAATTAATTCCCCATTAATTACCTTACATATCCAAACATTATCTAATAATTAGTTTCCCCCAATTAATTATCTTAACACAACCAATTCAACATATCAACTACTATGTCTCCAATCATAAAAAAAACTCCCAAATCAATTGTCTATTTGGGAATCCCCCTCAGTTCCATAATTAAATCATCAATTAAGCATCTATATCTCCAAAGCATCAACTAGTCAATTGCAAATTCCTAATTAACCCAATTTAGGAAATCAATTATTAAGGGATGCTAACAAATACTTATTCTCTCATATATATATATATATCAATTATATGACTGTGGGAGTTAGAATTATACCACCTACCTCAATTTTTTTATGTATGTTAGCCCAATGGAAATCTCCAAAATTTGAGCAGCATAACAACATTGATCAAGATGCAGATCTAAATCCCTCAACCCAAAAGTAAGATCAAAAGCATCAAGATCTTGAAACTCTATATGTATATCCACAATCATATATCTACATATCTCCTCATAGATTTAGATCCATGGAAATAGTGGGGATCATCCAAGAAAATATCAAAGAAAGATAAGGAAAAATGGGAGAAGAAATGGGATAAAATCCAATTACTGGGAAGATAGAAGATCTTCATTCTGGGTTTTAGAACTAGATGAACTGTGTTCATATCACCTTGGAATCCCTCCTAATGGCTCTCAGATTGCCTAGAATTCATCAATCCAAAGACTAGGTCGTAAAAGAGGGGTTTCATGGGTTTGGTTGATTCAAAAACTAATTTTGGATAATTGAAACCTACGCATATATTTTCCTAGGAAGGGGCACACAGTCAGGGTAAACCATGCACCAACCGTGCAAACCTCTTTGTCTAGGTTTTCACAGTTCACATGGTTACCTGGGTTTAGGCACATAGTTTTTCAAATAGTTCATAGAACTATGCCTATTAATTTTTCTTAAAACTCACCCAAATACATCCCAAGCCACAACTCCAAAACCAAGGTACATAAAAATAGAAAACAGCACCTGAAAACGAACCCGAGATGACTTCATAAAATGTCTGGATATTACAATCTCCCCACGTTACAACAACTCGTCCTCGATCTGCACTCCAAAAATTATCTAATATTCCAATCCAAAAATATTAGGCCATTAATCCCTCATATATGCTTCATGTTCCAAAGTTTCCTCTTGAACATGTCTATGTTTCCGTAACACTTGAATTATCCGCATGTTCTTTCCAAACAACACTTTCTCTCTATGATATAGTACAAGTATTGGATGCTCCTCAAAGGATGCAGCTTTATCGAGGTCAACCTCATCCACATTGATCACATGAGAAATGTTGGGGTGATACTATCGTAGTTGGGACACATGGAAAACATCATGCATAGTGCTTAATTTCTATGGAAGTGTCATTCGATACGATGTTGGCCCAATTCTATCCACTACCTCAAATGGTCCTATAAACGTGGGCACCAACGTTCCCAGCCTCTATATCCTATGGTCACCCAACCTAGGTGAAACCCAAAGGAATAAATGATCACCCTCAATATACTCTAGGGGTAGTCTTTTTCTATCAGTATATGACTTCTTCCTACTTTGAGTTGTATCCATACATTTTCGAATCAATTTCACTATCTCTGATGTCTCCTGCACAAGACTCGGTCCCAGTAGCTTTGAAACACCTGCCTCAAACTGGCATGGGGGTGATCTGTAAGGTCTACCATAAAGTTCCTCATATGGTTCCATATTTATAGTTTCCTGATAACTATTATTATAGGTTGACTCCACTAAATCCAAGTGCTTCTCCCAATAACCACCATAGTAAACCACACATGACCACCGCATATCCTCTAAATCGTGTATGGTAAGCTCCGACATCCCATTTGTCTGTGGCTGGAAATCCATACTCAACTAAATCTATGTGTTAAGAACCTTCTACAAGTACTGCCAAAAGCATGAATTAAAGTGAGAATCGCGATCTGAAACAATATTTTTTGGAACCCCATGAAAACAAACTATCTCTTAAACTAATAGTTATCCCAACCATTCTACTGTAAAGGCTTCCCTAATAAGAAATAAATGTTCTATCTTCATTAGTTTATCCACAATGACCCAAATTGAATCATTCTTCCTTAGTGTCCTTGGAAGGCCTACCACAAAATCCTTATTTATGTCACCTCACTTCCATTCTGTAATGGGCAATGGCTGCAACAGACCTCCAGGTCGTTGATGATATACCTTAACCTACTGACAGGTGAAACATCTCTTCATGAATCTTACTATCTCCTTTTTCATGCATGACCACCAAAACGATTATTGTAGGTCACGGTAAATTGTTTTCACCCCGGGATGTACCGCCCACTTTGAGGCATGAAATTATCATGTGGGTTCCTCTCACATACCGATAGGCACCACAAAACGATTCTTTACATAGATGACCTCATCCTCATCTATCAACCAGTCTAAAGGTGTCTCCCCACCTTCAAGAATTTTCCATAAGGATAAACACTCTAGATCCCTGTATTGCTTCTCCCTGGTCTATCTCAGTAGTGTAGACTCTACTGCTACTGAAACCAGAGTCATCTTCTCCTGAATCTCCTGAACTATCATAGGCATTTCATATAGAAAGGTAATTAACTTTAACTCTTCACTCGACTCATGTACCAACTAAGTCTGAGTTTTAGTTCTAAAGTTATCAACCACACCATTCCCCTTTCCAGGTGTATAAGCCAGCTCAAAATCAAAGGACTGCATATACTCTACCCATATTTACTTCCTAATATTCAAATCAAATTGTACAAATATATACTTCAAGATTTTGTGATCTATAAAAATTGTAAAATTTTCACCCAAAAGATAGTGTTTCCAACACTTAAGATAATAAACCACAATATCCAACTCAAGGTAATGTTTATGTTAATTCCATTCATATTTCCTCAACTATCGATACCCATAATCTATGACTAAATCCCCTTGCATCAACACAAATTTGAGTCTGGCCCCATATGTGCCCAAATACATCGTGTACTCCACACCTGACTCAGGTAAGATCAAAATTGGCAACGATGTCAACATATTATTCAACTCCTAGAAATCATTATCACATGTTTCCATCCATTCACTATTTTCCCCATTCATTACCAAAACTAAAAGTGGAACTACTAATAGAGAAAACTCTTGGATGAACCTTCTGAAATATCCAAAAAAATCCCAAAAAAATAGAAATCAAAAACATTATTGGGATTCCCCTTATAAATCACTACCTAAAATTTCTATAGGTCCACTCCCACACCTTCTTCCAAGATGACGTTCCCCAAAAATTGTACCTTGTCAATCCAAAACTAACACTTAGATATCTTGGCATATAATCGATTCTCTCTTAGTGTAATCCAAAGAATGTCAAAATGTTGGGCATAATTGTCATGAGTCTTATATTACACAAAGATGTCATCTACGAACACCACCAAAAACTGATCTAGGTACGGATGAAAGATATTTTTCATCAGAGCTAAACCCATTTCTAGAGTGTTTGTAAACCCAAACGTCATTAAGAAAAACTCATAAAGTCCATTCCTTCTTCTGAAAGCAGTTCTCGATATATTCAAAGTTCGTACTCTCAATGAACGATACCCTGACCTCATATCAATATTTGAGAACATACAAGCACCCTTCTGCTGGTCAAATAGATCCTCAATACATGGAATAGTATATTAGTTCTTTAGCGTCATTTTTTTAAACTTTTGATAATCGACACACAAACATAAACTCTCATCGGCATTCTTTGAAAACAAGACAGGTGATCCCCAAGGAAACGTACTTGAATATTTAAACCCTTTATCCTCCAACTCCTCCAACTACATCTTGATCTCTTGAAGCTTAGTCAATTACATTCTTTAAGGTGTAATAGATACTATCTCATCTGCCATCATGATCTCAATAGTGAATTCCACATCTCTCTCAGCTAGAAACCCTAAGAATTCTTCAGGAAAAACATCCTAAAATAGTTCTACTACTAGTGGAAGGACGTTTTTCCTACCGCTTCGATCATCTAGAAAAAGACTAGAAACTTGGGTTGTGAGCTCCCCTAGTTGCTGAGTAATTGGCCTAGCTCAACTCACATAGATATCCATTCTCCACGATGGACATATTGGTCACCCTTAAGAGACACAAAGGTCACTCTCACATGGTAACAATCAATGTGGGATTGGTATGCGACTAAACAGTCTATTCCCATAATCAGTTCGAAGCCCGTCATATCTGTCCTGACCCGTCCCAGTGGGGCCTGCACCGTGACTCCCCAAGCCCGCCTCCAATTGGCCAGGGGCTGGTGACTAGCACTGAGTAGGCATATTACTAACATGGGAGGCATTGCCTGTATACCTGTACACATGCACACATCTCCAATCCCACAATGCCGAAATGTAAAAACCACTAAGGAACAAAAATTCATGCATACAAAAAAACCCAACCAACATATTACGAATAAAGGTAGAGTACTGTAAAAGTAAACTGGGCCAAAATACAAGCCCACCAAAAACAAGTGTTTGAAAACTGCAAAGTCCAACCTGTAAACACAAAAGGTATTGGGACTACTGCTTGTAGATATAGGAATGCCTCGACCTGTAGGGAACTCAGAAAGCCCATTCATATCTTGTTCTACCCTGGACTCTGTCAAAAGGCTACTCGTCTGCACAAGACACCAGACATGCGGGCAAGGCCCGTGTAGGGGTGAGTATAACAATACTCAGTAGAGGATTCTGAAAACCACCAAGCAGTACACAAAGTAAAGGTACAGTCAGCTATGCACAGTATATGTCTACAGAACATATAGAACAAACCATATATACTCAAAACCCAGACATGTGGTCTAGAGACAAATCACACAACCGCATACCCCCGTTAGGGATTCTGTTTGAAGATTCTATGATGCACTTGTTCCAGGAGAACACACTCCATGAGTCTTATAGCTCCGATGACGTCCATACGAGAGGTGATGTTTGTCGGGAACCGTCACGAGAGGTAGTCACACACATTCTGGGAGACACAATTTTTAGTGGGAAGGTTAAGGTATATAGAAATCACTCATTATGGGAGACACACTCTTGAGTGGGAAAGATCAGGATACACAGATGATGATCACTTCCAGGGCCATGGAGGATATCGCGACTCATCCGGAATCACCAGTTGGGTGAAACACCAGCTAGGTAGAGGATCAACGCCTGGTAGAGTTGGTCATGTCGATGCCTAACTCTACCTAGGGTCAGAAATGGATAGAGAATCTCAATTCGGGCCTCTCGGATGGATGTCTGACTCTATCACAAAAATTCACGTTAAGCAATCATACTCCTATGTGAGGAAATGATTCCTGAACTTCAGGGGAACAAGAAGAAGGGGAACTAACCAAAAAGAAATATTTCCAAGATACAGTGAACAAAAAGGACCATTCCGCTTTCGGAAAAGTACACGGCGTGTAGATTGGTTACACACTGTGTTGTTTGACCCCGGGTACTGCCCGTGTACAAGGGCCCGTGTCATGATGATGGTTGTGTAGGAAAAACTAATTACACTAAGTTTAGTACTGTGTACATTCCGTGTCTGAGTGTCCGGGGTTGGCTCCGTGTACTCTGGCCATGTGCCTGTACATGGTCATCAATCCGTGTACTCAAACCCGTGTAATTGGCACAAAGGGTGACCCGCGTTACTGGCCTCGCCTAAACAGGTGATGGAGTACACAGTCATGTACTCCATCCCATGTCCGTGTACCCTCGGGATACGCACCGAGTCCCGTGTAGCTGCTTCTACCATGCTGTACACACTGTGTCGCCTGAAGTTGTGTTGCTCATCCCGTGTCCATGTATTTCCCAAAGTACACGCCTAGCATCGGGGATAGTTCGACACACCGTGTGACCAAGGTCACATGCCGTGTGATTCCTCTATGACCCCCGAAACCCTACACACCACCAGCACTACACAGTGTGTTCTTCGGAAGTACGCTCTGTGTATTCTGGAAATTTCTAGAAACACGAACTGCCACCGTCGTGCCTCCGGTGATGATATTTTCGTCGATCCGGCCACCCGATCACCACGAAACCTTTAGGTATTGGTATCCCCAACACCATGAAGCCACTTTCAGTGTTTTTAGGCCTCCGATCGGCTCCTAAAACTTGATTTAATCTTCCCGCATGAAGAACGCTCAAAGAAAACCCTTTTCCGATCCGATCAGATTCATCGTGTGCCATAGTCGCCACACCTCTACAAGGTTGCTGCGGTGCCGAACCCTCGATTTGGGATCATTGCATCATAGAACGGAGGCGCAACAATCCATTGTTCATCACCTCGCGAAGAACATGAAGAACACGTGAGAAAAGGGAAGGGAGAAGAAATCCAACAAACAAATTGAGGAACAAACCTCCGCCATAATTTGTCACAGCATTGATCTACTCCGGTTAATAGGCTTAAACGGAGAAAGAATCATCAAAAACCTAAAGCATGGATCAATTCCCCATAATCTTCCCAAAGAAAAATTACTCTCGCAAGAATGTACGAATCTGTGGATCAAATTGTTCATGGTTGATCCGTGTTCGTCGTTTAAAGTCAGAAACGGGGAAAAAAATTGAAATAACAAACCCCTACGTCAAATCGGTTGAAGAACGATCATCGCGACGCATTCGATGAAGGGATTTGTCAAATACAAGGGGCGTCGATTGCTCATGTCATCATTGTCCGCCAACGCGTCCTACTCCACCCAAGCTCCAAGAGAAATCTCTCTCTCTCAACTCACTCAACTCGCAGGGTTATGAGGATAACCCTGCGAACATGCCATAAGCATGTATTTATAGGGGAGGATTAGGTCGCTGCTCAAAAAAAGGAAACATTTAAAAAAATAATAAAATAAATTATTAATTTATTTTATTCCATCTAAAGTGCTTCCCTTTTTAAAATGCCCAAAATTAAACATCATGGCCGACCTATGTCGGTCGAGGATAGAACCGTTCATGGGTAAAGTCGTCGTCCCTGACGCAATGGTGCCCTCATATTTTCAATCCTGGCTCCGGTTTGGGAATTGCCACAACCGCACGCGAGTGCCGACTCACATAACTAAAAAAAGGTTTCAAACCACCGTTTTGAGCTCACCGGGCCTTGAAATGAGGTTTCGTCTCTGCGCTTGGTCTCAAAAAACTCCAGATAATTTTTAAAAAATAATTAACAGAAAAGCTGAGACATTACATTCTCCCCACCTTGGGGCTTTACATCCCTGAAAATCCAAAACAAGGGCTACTCAAAAAGATGAGGGTACTAGGCACAGATCTGAGCCTCCAGCTCCCACGTGCTCTCCTGAAGATTATCGTGTTTCCACCAGACGTGCAACAAGGGAATCAATCACCCATGAAGGATCCTCTCCTATCGATCCTCAATCTCCACTAGGTACTCAGCAAAGGTCGCTCCATCCTCGATGGCCAGCTCTCCCCAGTCAGTGACGTGCGATGGGTCGTGCACGTATCTCCTCAACTGCGACATGTGGAAGACATCATGTACCTGATGAAAATATCACGGTAGAGCCAGGTGATACGCCACCTCGCCAACTCTGCACAATATCTAAAACGGTCTGATGAACCTCGACGATAGTTTACCGCCTCACCCAAATCTTCGTAACCCTTGTCGAGGTGATACCTGAAGAAAGATGTGGTCTCCCTCTTCCAACTCTAGAGGTCTCTGTTGTCTATCAGCGTAGGACTTATGCTAGCTCTGTGGAGTCTTCACCCGCTCTCAGATGATATGCTCCTTCTCTGTGGTAGCTTGCACCAACTCTGGACTCATGAGTGCTGACTCCCTCGGGTCGGTCCAGCAAAGCGGTGACCGGCAGGGTCTCTTGTACAAGGCCTCGAATGGTGACATACCAATGGTGGAGTGGTAGCTGTTGTTGTACGTAAACTCTATCAGTGGTAGGTGGTCCTTTCAGCTATGACCAAAGTCCATGATACAAGCTCGCAACATATCCTCCAGAACCTGAATGATCAATTCTGTCTGTCCATCAGTCTGGGGATGAAACGTTGTGCTCAAATGTAGCTGAGTCCCAAAAGCCTCCTGTAATCCCTTCCACAACCGGTACGTGAAGCGGGAATCTCGATTAGAGACTATAGTCGAGGGGAATCCATGAAACCGAACTATCTCCTGCACATAGAGGCGCCCCAAGCTCTCTACGGAACTCTGCTCCCTAATAGCGTGGAAGTGGGCCGACTTGGTGAGTTAGTCAACGATCACCCAGATGGAATCATGCCCCTTGGATGTCTGTGGTAAGCCTTTCATGAAGTCCATCGATATTCCATCCCACTTCCACTCTGGAACATTCAAGGGGTGAGCTAATCCCGCTGGAACCTGGTGCTCAGCCTTCACCTGATGGCATGTGAGGCATCGAGAAACAAAATCTGCTACTGCCTTCTTCATGCCTGACCACCAGAACTATCACTGGAGATCCTGGTACATCATTTCCACCCCAGGATGTACCTCCAAGGGGGACGTATTAAACTCCCTCAGGACCTCCTCTTACAATGCCATAGGAACAACAGTGCATCCTCTGAAAAGAAGTTTGTGCTCCCCACTTTGTGAAAATCCATCATGAGCATGTCCTGTGGATAACTGAACACGTAAAACCACACAGTCGACATCCCCAAGTTGTGCCTCCCAAAATCGTTGTATGAGTGGAGGGGCGACAACCATCGACTGTAGGTAAGATGTATCCTCTCCATCCACGAAGGATAACTGTAACGCGGCTAACTGATGTGTCTCCTCACTCAACAGATGTGAGCTCGACATTTTGCTAAGAGCATCTGGCACCTTCTTCCCCTTCCCAGGAGTATATATGATCTCGAAATCATAGTCCTAGAGAAACTCTATCCATCATCTCTGCCACAGATTTAGATCTTTTTGCGAAAATATTTACTTGAGGCTCTTGTGGTCAGAGTATACAATAAACCGCTCGCCCATAAGGTAGTGTCGCCACATCTTCAATGCGAAGACTACTGCTACCAACTCGATATCATGGGTCGCATAGTTCTGCTCATCTGGCATAAGTTGGCCCGAACCATAAGAAATCACTGCATGTCACTCGATCAGGACACAGCTGAGCCCGGTCTGTGATGCGTCACAGAAAACTATGTACTCGAAACCCTCCTTAGGAAATATAAAGACTGGGGTGCTCGTCAAACTCTGTCTCAAATGCTCAAAAGCATGTTAGCACTTCTCTGTCCACACGAAGGGTTTCCCCTTCCTGGTCAAGTCCTTCATCGGTTCTGATATCCAGGATAAATCAGGAATGAATCTCTAGTAATATCCTGCCAACCCAAGGAATTTCTGCACCTTCGTGACACTCCGAGGTGGCTCCCATGCTAATACAGCCTCCACCTTGGCTGGGTCCATAGCTACTCCATCTGCTGAGATGACATGTACCAGAAAGTGGACCTCTTGAATCCAGAACTTGCACTTCGAGAGCATCCAATAAAGCTGGTTCTCCCGTAGTACGTTCAGAACCATCCGCAGGTGTCTCGCGTGCTCCTCCTCTGATGCCGAGTACACGAGGATGTCATCGATGAAGACCACAACGAACCGGTACAAGTACGGTTGGAAGATCCTGTTTATCAGTCCCATGAACACTATGGGGGCATTCGTCACACCAAAAGGAATCACCAAGTACTCATAGTGATCGTAGCGGCATCAGAAATCCATCTTCGGTATATCCTTGTCCCGCACTCGTAGCTAGTGATAGCCTGATCGAAGGTCAAACATCAAGAACCACTCCTCCCCTATTAGCTGATTGAAGAGATCATAGATTCTCGGTAGTGGATACTTGTTCTTCACCGTCACCTGGTTCAGGCGCTGGTAATCCATGCACAACCTCAGAATCCCGTCTGCCTTCTTAGAAAACAAGACTGGGGCCGCCCAGTGTAAGACGTTTGGTTTTATGAAACCCTTGCTCTGCAAATCCTCCAACTAAACCCTTAGCTCGCGAAGCTCTATGGGTGCCATCTGATATTCCGCTGAGGAAATCTGTGTCATCCCAGGGTGTAAGTCAATGCAGAAGTCAATTTCCCAGCGGGGAGGTAATCTGGGAACATCATTGGGAAATACGTCATCATACTCCGCCACCGCTGCTGGGAACTGAGAGCTCACAACATCTACTACAACAAGGGTAAGACTAGCCAACTCATGATTGATCAGATGCACCCTCCTATGCATGATCCCATTTTCTTCATCCTAGGTTTCCTTTTCTCCGACAAAGGAAAACCTCGTTCCATCACGGCAGACACACCGCACTCTTCGCCTAAAACAGTCAATTTGGGCATGGACCGAAGATAACCAATCCATACCGAAAATTACATCGTAAGGCCTCGATGCTACCACAAAGATTTTCCAACCGAAACTTTCGCCACCATGGGTAATATCACACTGTCTGAAAAGGTGCGTGATCGACGAGTCTCCTCTCGTAGGTGTCTCCAAACATAATGATTAAGTCAATGGTTCTATCGGAATCTCGAGGATTGGTACAAGACATGTGGCTATAAGGGAATCACTGGCACCTGTGTCTATGAGAATGGTAGCTAAAGAAGAAAAGGCACAGATCGTACCTTGAATCATCCCTTGAACCTTTTTGTCGTATGCCTCGACCGCATGCAGCTGTCCCCGCCCCAGTCCCCCAGCTCCCGGAGCTTGGTTCGGACCTCCTGGGGGTGGTGGTGGAAATAAGTCGAAGGTTCTTCCACCACCTGTATCTCTCCCTGCTCCTCTGCTATGTCCACCGCCTGGAGGGTCTTCCTGTTCTGTTCTCTGCCTCTGCCTCGGTGGTCCATCTACTACTTTCCTATTAGCAGCTCAACGGGTCGGGCAACCTCTAGCGAGATATCCCCTACCATCGAATGTGTAGAATCGTGTCTCCCTAGGCTGAATGGACCCATCCTGAGAGCCCTGGACTATCGATCCCTTATCATGGGTCCTCCTCCGACGTCTCTCATGTCCTAATCCCTACGTCTGACATCGGCTCCCTGCTGCTGAGGTCTCCGCACCTGTCTGCCTGCTGCTGACAGTCGGTGGCTGTCTTTGCTCCGCCAAGATACTCTCGATCACCAAGGCCCACTCGGGCACTCCAACATAATTCAATATGCATAGAGTCGCAACACTAGCTTGGATGTCACGTCATAGACCTCGCTCGAAGGTCCAAGCTCTGATGTACTGATCCCTGACCATATCCATCGAGAACCTGGCAAGGTTGGTGACCCTCGATGAATAGTAGCTACTATCATACTGCCTTGGTGGAGCTGAAGAAGCTCCAGGATGCATACAGCTCTCAGTGTAATGGGAGAGAACTAATCCCTGAAGAGTTTCTCAAACTCCGTCCATGAAAGAGTCTCCTCATCATGAGTCTGCATGGTCAGACTCCACCATCGTCCCGTCGAACCCTAAAGAAGGATCGCTCCTAGGATCACCATCTGGTCTACTGGTGTCCTAACTAGATGGGAAACTCTGGTCACCGCCTCAAGACAGTCCTCAGCCGCCTGAGGGTCCGGCTCGCCTCATAACCTGAGGGGTCTCTGTCTCTGGAACTCATAGAGTGCGCTAAGCCTACACTCCTCACCGGTCGGTACTGTAGGTACCACTGGATACTCCACTGGGGGTGGTACAGAGGGTGCTCCACCTGGTGGCAACGCTTGGGGAACTGGTCCCTGTGTCGAAGCCTCGTCAATGAGGGGGTAATCCTCGTGATCTTGTTGCTAAATCCTAGAGGTTATACATCGTGGAGGAATCCTGTGAGGAAACAAGATGTACCATAGTCAAAGAGTATATCTGGATAGCTGACCCAAACGACATGGAAACCACAAACCATTCCTATATGATGCATGTACCTTTTATTCCCCTACAACCAATGTTTTCTCATACCGAGTCGAAAAGCATTTTATCATAGTCCTGGTGTATGGATACGTCGGCCGCCGCACCAACACTGGGGTCTTTGGCCTGAAAGCCAAACCCGACACACTCAACACTGTTGCCCCAAACCAAACTCATAGACTCTTGGTCCTAAGGTAGAACTAACCACCTCTGATACCACTCTATCATGAACCATCCAAGTGGGGCCCGCGTTGTGACTCCCCAAGCCCTCCTCCAATAGGCCACGGGCTGGTGACTAGCACCGAGTAGGTATATCACAAACATGGGATACATTGCCTATGTACCTGTACACATGCACACATCTCCAAGCCCACAATGCTGAAAAGTAAAAACCACTAAGGAACAAATATTCATGCATACAACTAAACCCAGAAAATAGAGTAAAATGTAAGGTAGGGCACTGTAAAAGTAAACTGGGCCATAATACAATCCCACCAAAAACAAGAGTCTGTAAGCTACAAAGTCCAACCTGTAAACACAAAAGGTACTAGGACTGCTTCTCGTAGCCATTGGAACGCCTCAGCCTATGTGGAACTCAGAAAGCCTGGTCCTATCCCAGTCCGCCCTGGACCTTGTCAAAAGGCTTCTCGTCTGCACAAGACACCAGACGTGCGGGAAAGGCCCGTGTAGGGGTGAGTATAACAATACTCAGTAGAGGACCCCGGAAACCACAAAGCAGTACAAAAAGTAAAGTTATAGTCATCTATGCACAGTATATGTCTACAGAACAAATAGAACAAACCATATATACTCAAAACCCAGACCTGTGGTCTAGAGACAAGTCACACAACCGCATACCCCCATTAGGGATTCTGTTCGAAGATTTCGTGATGCACTCATTTGAGGAGAACACACTCCACGAGTCTTATAGCTCCGAAGACGTCCATCTGAGAGGTGATGTTCCTCGGGAACTGTCATGAGAGGTATTCACACTCATTACGGGAGACACACTCTTGAGTGGGTAGGTTACGGTAGATATAAATCACTCATTATGGGAGACACACTCCTGAGTGGGAAAGATCAAGATACACAGATGAGGATCACTGCCAGGGCCATGGCGGATACCGCGACTCTTCCGGATTCACCAGTTGGGTGATACACCATATAGGTAGAGGATCAACGCCCTGTATAGTTGGTCATGTCGATGCCTAACTCTATCTAGGGTTAGAAATGGATAGAGGATATCGATCTGGGCCTCTCAGATGGATGTTTGACTCTATCACAGAAAGTCCTGCTGAAGGGATCATACTCCTATGTGAGGAAATGATGGCTGAACATCAGGGGAACAAGAAGAAGTGGCACTAACCCAAACGAAATATTTCCATGATATGGTGAACAAAAGGACCATGCCACTTTCTGAAAAGTACAAGGCGTGTAGATTGGTTACACGCCATGTTGTCTGACCCCGGGTACTGCCCGTGTACAATGGATCGTGCTGTGAGGATGGTTATGTAGGAAAAACTAAGTACACAACGTGTAGTACTATGTACACGCCGTGTCCGAGTGTCCGGGGTTGGCTCCGTGTACTCTGTCCATGTGCATGTACACTGTCATCAACCTGTGTACTCAAACCCATGTAATCGGCACACTGGGTGACCCGCATTACCGGCCTCGCCTGGCCGGGTGATGGAGTACACTGTCGTGTACTCCATCCCATGTCCGCGTACCCTCGAGATACACACTGAGTTTTGTGTAGCCACTTCTTCCATGTTGTACATGCTATGTCGCCTGATGTCATATAGCTCATCCAGTGTCCGTGTATTTCACAAAGTACACGCCGAGCTTCGGGGAAAGTCTGACACGTCGTGTGACAAAGGTCACACGTTGTGTGATTCCTCTATGACCCCCAAAACCCTAGCCACCGCCAGCACTACACGGCATGTTCTTCCGAAGTACACGCTGTGTATTCTAGAAATTTTCAGAAACATAGACTTCCACCGTCGCGCCTTCGTTGATGATTCGTTCGTTGATTCGGCCGCCCGATCACCACGGAACCTTCAGGTTTTGGTCACCCCTACACCACGAAGCCACTTCCAGTGTTTTCGAGCCTCTGATCCGCTCTAAAAATGTGATTTGATCTTCCCGCACGAAGAACTCTTGAAGAACTCCCTTTTCTGATCCGGTCCGATTCGTCGTGTTCCATCATCACCACACCTCTACAAGGTCTCTGCGGTGTCGAACCCTCGATTTGGGATCGTTGCGTCATGGAACGGATGCTGAATGATCCATCGTTCATCACCCCGTGAAGAACGTGAAGAAAGCGTGAGAAAAGGGAAGGGAGAAGAAATCCAATAAAAAATCGAGGAACGAACCTCCACCATCGTTTGTCACGGCGATGATCCGCTCCCGTTAATAGGATTAAACAGAGCAAGAATCATCAAAAACAAAAATCATGGTCAATTCCCCATAATCTTCCCTGAGAAAAATCCCTCCCGCAAGAACGTACGAATCAACGGATCAACTTGTTCGCGTTTGATCCGCGTTCATAGTTTAAAGTCATAAACGGGGAAAAGAAATTGAAATAACAAACCCCTAACTCAAACCGGTTGAAGAGAGATCGTCGCGACGTGTCTGTTGAAGGGATTCGTCAAATCCGAGGGGCGTCGATTTCTCACGTTGTCATTGTCCGACAATGTGTCCTCCTCCGCCCAAGCTCTAAGATAAATCTGTAACAGCCCGAGATTTTATGAAAACTATTCTTTTTAATTTTATTAATGTCTTGTGTTGTACGCTACACCAAAAGGATCTTGCACAACACACATCATTGACTTGCCTTGCATTACACACAATCGCAACCTTCCTCGATAGCGTGTGTAGTACGCAATACTGAGTTTCACGAAACAACGATATGCTATTAAAATATTATTAAAACTAGCCGTTATGAAGAGTAATAACCACTTTTTAAAATTATAGAAATTTTATCTCTCAAAATGGACTTCATTTTTGGATTCGGAGTATCGAATTTAGCCTAAGGTGAAATTTTGGTACATTTCGGATAACTTTCATATTCTGATTAATAGTGAAAATTACTAAATTATAATTAAAAACAACTTTTTTAATCGAAATAATTAATAGTGATAAATTATTAATTTGAGTGGTTTTAAAGTATATTTAGAATATATTTTTACAATTAAATACAATGTTGGTCATTGGATGTAATTTCACATTTAAACCAGACATAATCAAGTGTCAATCTTTTGATAGATATTGTTTCTTAAAAAAACACGCTATTTGTTTTAACAGCGGGATTTAATTATAAAATTAATTAATGCAAATTCTATGTTATGAATTTGGTAAAATAGACTTCATTTTTGAATTCGGAATATGAAATATAGCTTAGGATGAAATTTTGGCATTGTTCTGAAAAACATCAATTTTTGATGAATAGTGAAACTACTAAGTGGTAGTTAAAAAAACTGAATTTTTCATAAAACTTAATTTTACCGCTTCTGTGAATGGAATTTCAAAAATCCGAGAGACACGTTTGATGTTATTAAGTAAAATGTGGTTCAATGAGATGAAAATAATTTTTGGTAAATAGTAACTTTTTACTTTTATTTACCACGGTTAAAAGTAAATATGGTAATTAAGGGTAAATATGATATTATTATTACCCTAACACATGTTCTAATTCTATTGGAAAAGTGTATCTCGACCAAAAACAACCTTAAGTGTAAAATATTATCATTTAGGACCACTTGGATTAGATTAGGACATTTATTATTATTTAATTCAAAGAAGAGTTAAAAGAGTTAAAATAAAAGTTTATTTACTAAAACATTTTTAATATAGGGTTATACATAAGATAAATTCGATTGTAAATATTAATTAGAAAGATAAAAATATTTCATACATAATGGTATTTTATTTGTAATTTTTAGACATCAAATAATTTAATTTATTAATGACACAAAGATGATGCAGTAATTATCTTATTAATGAAATATTGACATAATTGATATTATAAATACCAAAATAAATTTAATTTAAGACTTTTTATGAATACCACTAATTGTATATGTTACTATGATATATTAGTATTGATTTAATCAACTTGGTTCGAACATATAATTCTGTTATGACTTTCACAAAAATCATATATCAAATAGTGTTAAAATTGACATAAAATAGTTTTTAAATCTAATATTATATTATTAATTGTTATTTTATTCCTAAAAATCTACGGTTCTGCCAAACGACTTAGCTAAGGATATATATATTAATAATAAACAATTTGGGGTTCGTTTGTCATGTTATAGTAAGTGTATTAACCATATAGTGTAAGAAAACAAAAAGACACGGTAAAAGTTAAATTATTTAACTTAGAGTTAAATCTAATTGATAAGGTTAAAATAAGAACCTAAACTTGTCTAAATCCTATTGGTTGATAGGATTTCGACCCATCCCCACTTTATCTTCGAAATAAGACCCTTTTGAACCATTATAAACCGATTTTGACTTTAATATAAAATAATATTTTGAGATATTCCTAAAGTGCCCCTCTCCTCCCTTATAAAAGGGCACCTCCTCCCCCTCCTCCTCACACCAAATTGAGCACTCAAGCACGGCCAAATCCTGCCAAAATCCCTTCTCCACTTTCCTAGAATAATCCTAGGGGTCTTGGTCTTCTTCAAAGACCAATCTTAGTTCCCTAAGTGAAGGATTCAAAGAGGCGTTTCAAAGAAGAGGTAATATCCATTACCGATCTTTTCAATTTCTTTCTTCTTCAACTTCTTCTTCTTTAGTTGTTTCATGATAAAGTTATAACATCAGTATTTTTTATATACTGATATGTTATTTTAAATATGAAACAACTATAATTAACCTTCTATCCATCCTACGGAAAAAGGAAATCACCGCGCGTGCGTACATATGGAATACCGTCTCCACGCCGTGGTGTAATCTATTTTCCGCCACCACCTTAATTGGATGGGTATAATGGTGTAAAGAATAACTATACATAGTTATTACAACATAATATTGATTCATATATATTGTATAATCCACTCCAATTCAATTCAATATTTATGGAAATGATATCATCGCTTGTGCGTACGTACGGACTACCGTCTCCACGACGCGATGAGATTCATTCTCCATGTTAACCATTTAAGAATGATTATAAAGTATATATAAGAAATAATAATGAAATATATGACATTACAAAGCTACTGAATTTATGTATATATATATATATGTATGTCATCTACTTACTTCTATTCAAGACAATAAGGAAAGGAAAACAGCGTTCATGCGTACGTACGGACTGCCGTCTCCATGAACGGTGTTTTTCATTTCATTTATCTATCTATTTTATATATATATATATATATACTGAATATATATGATATATAAATCATATTTTATATTCTGGAAGTAAGTAAATCAGGATATAAGTAATAATAATTTCAATAACAACAAGTCAAAACACGGACGACAAATGAAACAATTTTACCCAAAACGCTCTTTAACATGGAATTTACAAAAGAACAGGTAATATAAAGTCATAAGTGAACCATATATGATATCATAACAATGAATATGATTCTTTAATAAGTAAATGACATTATTTAAATCATTATACAGGAGGTTCGGACACTTACGAAGAAAATCGGACCTAAGGTAAGGGAAAATATCACAATCTCATTTTTATCCGAGATTGTTTTTACTTTGGCATTTACTGGGGTGTATTTTATCCTCCACATCCATGTTCCCTCAATATTTAATATTATTTCCATCCACCTACAATTGTTTAAATCTAATTTTACCCTTCGGTGAGTTTTTAGTAAAAGATATCAAAGGAATCTTTTGTCGTTTTTCGTACGAGGTAATTTTTGACTTTTCTGACAAAAGTACAAAGAATGTTTTTTTAACTTATACGGCATGAATGGATTTTTAAAAAACTTATTTCCAAGAAGATTCCTTTACAAGTTTTAAAGTTTATTTTTAATCAACTTATTTTATTTTAAAGTTGTATGACATGTTATTAAAGGAAAAATGTTTTTGAAGAAGAAAGGATATTTTCCTCAAGAATAGAGTTCAAGTATTTTATCAAAATTATTTTCCATCTAAGATAATAAAGGGGTTCTGTTTTTATACCTATTATTACATGGATATGATTATGTTGTGATGGAAATATTTTTATGAATTCCTTTATCTTATATGAATTGTTTTATGGTGTCATGTTGTTTAAGAATCCCATTTTTATTACGTGGGTTACGCTATGATGTATGGTTTATGATTACGTGGCACACATAAGAAAGGATTCATTATAAGATGAGTGGGACCTATATCTCCCTCCAATGCATTGGGTAAAGATTTTATATCTCATGAGATAGACATGGCTGGAATGGTAGGTTATACCGGTTCAGTGAAACAGGACTGAAACGAGGGTTACTCGATTCAGAAAGGGACTTTTTCCACTAAGATAGTCTTGGAAATGAGTCTTGACTAACAAGAAATGATTATCTATGATTATGTGTGTATGCCACAAAGTTTCATGTTTTAAGTTATGATTATTGTGATTACATTTCACTGCCATGATTTATCCCATGTTATGAAATTATGATCTCTTTTGCAGGATAAGATTTCCAAAAGTTATGTGCTTAAGTATATGATGTGATTGATATTTCTTTTGTTTACCCTTACTGAGCATTTGAGCTCACCCTTTTATGTTTTCTTTTCCCCAGGATATAAAGAAAGGTTTTAGGTATAAAAAAAGAAGATCGTTATGGGAGATGTTGAAGATCTTTCACCACGATTAGAAGATTACATTCCGTGTTTCCAAAGACACTAAACTATTACGATCCTTGTGTGTGTGTTTTTCTTGTACTAAGTATTCCGCAAAAGTAATGTAATGTCTATGTATGTCAGGCTTCGGGTCTCTACAGTTGGTATCAGAGGGAGGTTTTTTCAACCTTTGGAAACTAGGATGCGAGAACTTTAGTGAGATCCCTAGAGATATTTCTAAGGTATGTCTAGGGATGTCCCTAAGGTTAAGTATACGTATAGGTTATTGTACTATAATTACGCTAAATATCATAGAATTAAACCTAAGATGTTAGATATTGAAGGTACTCCCCCTTTATTATGTTGTTTTCCCTAGCATGATTTTTGCCTCTCACACTATTCTTTTTGGGTTTTAGACGATGGCTGGAACCCGAAGGAACCGTGTTGATCAATGCAATGGACAATGCAATGATTGTCCTCCTGAACAAACAAATGTTATGGGAGATGGAGTGCAAAATCTTATTGCTATCCTTACACAAGCTATGAATCATTCTGGACTTCCAAATGAGCAGAGAAAGGAACAGTATTCTATTGAGTCCTTCATGAGGCAACGTCCACCTTCTTTCAGTGGGACTTTTGATCCACTTGTTGCTGAACAATGGATCAGTACCACTGAAAGTATATTTTCAGTTTTTCAATGTTCTAAACATGATAAAGTCATCTTAGAAGTATATCGTTTGGAAGGTGATGCTGATCAATGGTGGAATCTTATTAAGAATACGAGGCAAAGGGATGAAATTGAGTCCATGGAATGGGACGAGTTCAAGAACTTATTTTTCAGTAAGTACTTCCCTCGTATTCTTCGAACAAAGATGGAGAAGGAGTTTCTTGAACTAAAGCAAAAGGATGATGAATCTGTTGGTATATACGAAGCGAATTTTACAAGACTTGCAAGGTATGCATCTGGCATTATCATCCAACCTGAAAGTAAAGTTGATCGATTTTTCAGTGGCTTAAAACCAAGTCTTCGAAGGGCATTAGCTATAAGAGACTTCAGTAGCTATGAAGAAATTGTGCGTTGTGCTATCAAGGTAGAAATGGAAGTTGGTGTTACATATCCATCTCATGGTTTTGACAAGAAACGAAAGATGGAGTTCAAGGTGAAATCTCATAATAATGGTGAAAAGAAGATGAATGTTTCCTTATTCACAAAGTGTGGAAAGAAGCATGGTGGAGATTGTCTTAAAGGGACTAGAAAATGTTTTAAGTGTGGAAAAGAAGGTCATCGAGCAGCTGAGTGTCGAAGTAATGGAAAAAGGAATTCTAATGATGTGAATAAAGCAAACAATGTAGAGAACGCACCACCAACACTTCAATGCTTCAAGTGTAAGGAAATGGGGCATTATGATAATAAATGCCCTAATCCAAGGTTTAGTGATGATCGACATGAGCAACCGCTTAAGGCAAAGGACAAAGGGAAGTCACATGCGATCACCATTGGCAATGTTGAATATGACAACGATGTGGTGGAATGATTAAGTGTTTATGTAATGGGATTCCAAAATAATGTTGTATCATTGAGTATTGCAATATTTATTGATGTGGTATTCAAAGTGATTGAGATATTTTTTGGAAATAAGATGATATGCGTATAATGAAGGGAAAACGAGAAAATGAAATGTTTAATAGTATTCATAAGCTCATGATTGATATAAGGACTAAGTGATATCATGGTTTGACTATATAGAATTTTGAGGATTTTGGTATGTGGAAAGTGTTAACTTTTAACTGCATTCATGTTTTCACTAAGGTATTCAAGAGAATACACGATTAAGGACTTTGAATGTTTGGAATGTGACCAACAAAAAATATCTTATGATATATGGGGATCAATGATGGTATTAAATCTCTGATAATCGTTTTCACTATGTTATGAGAGTGGACTGCAGTATTATGGATAAGCCTAAAGATTGAAATGGATTATGTTGGACATACATGAGTATTGTTTAAGGATAGAAGTTTTTTTTATTAGATATTATTGATAGGATGTTATAGTAATGTAGTTTTAGAAAAAGGACAACCTGCAGGATGGGCGACATCCCATCGCGTCGGACAAGGCTGTAGGAATCGAACCCACAACCGAAGTGCGACTGGCCATTATCGCCTACCACATGCCTACAGGAAGTCCCTGTTTAGTAGAAACTAGTTTTGTTATATTAAGCAGTATGATATATGAAGTATAAGTCCATTTTAGGAACCATATGTGATTAATCTCACTATAGATCGACTTATGTATATAATTTTTGCTAACCTTTTGTTTGAGACAGATGGAATGACCCGTCATTCTATCACATGATCTGCTAACACTTCACGAATAACAAATTCAACATCATTTATTTAAGAGATGAAGTGGAAATTGTTCAAGGCATGAACAATAGTGAGATTGTACCAAAATAAAGAAAGTATTTATTCTAATTCAAATTTTCAACTTTAGGGAAATGATCTTGAAAAACAAAAATGTTGTCCTAGTGATCTTATACCTGATGAATCAGATGGTACCTTAGATCGTCACAAATTTATGGATTTGTGATTACTGGATTTTCCATAGTCATGTTCTCTACCACTCTCTATCAGAACATGATGGTTATATTTCTCTTCCATATCCATATTTTCACCTATGTAGAAACTTAGTGATTAGTTAATTTGGGTAACCGTTACGTTTCATACTTTTGTTTTTAAATATTGGTTTTGGTATTCCTTTTTACGATGTGGGTTTCTATCAAAGAAACTTTCAAATAGTAAACTATTTATAACCCCGACGAATTTCGAGGGCGAAATTCATTTTAAGGGGGGTAGAATGTAATAGCCCGAGATTTTATGAAAACTATTATTTTTAATTTTATTAATGTCTTGTGTTGTACGCTACACCAAAAGGAGCTTGCACAACACGCATCCTTGACTTGCCTTGCATTACACGCAATCGCAACCTTCCTCGATAGCGTGTGTAGTACGCAATACTGAGTTTCACGAAACAACGATATGCTATTAAAATATTATTAAAACTAGCCGTTATGAAGAGTAATAACCACTTTTTAAAATTTTAGAAATTTTAGCTCTCAAAATGGACTTCATTTTTGGATTCGGAGTATCGAATTTAGCCTAAGGTGAAATTTTGGTACATTTCGGATAACTTTCATATTCTGATGAATAGTGAAAATTACTAAATTATAATTAAAAACAACTTTTTTAATCGAAATAATTAATAGTGATAAATTATAAATTTGAGTGGTTTTAAAGTATATTTATAATATATTTTTACAATTTAATACAATGTTGGTCATTGGATGTAATTTCACATTTAAACCAGACATAATCAAGTGTCAATCTTTTGATAGATATGTTTCTTAAAAAACACGCTATTTGTTTTAACAGCGGGATTTAATTATAAAATTAATTAATTCAACTTCTATGTTATGAATTTGGTAAAATAGACTTCATTTTTGAATTCGGAATATGAAATATAGCTTAGGATGAAATTTTGGCATTGTTCTGAAAAACATCAATTTTTGATGAATAGTGAAACTACTAAGTGGTAGTTAAAAAAACTGAATTTTTCATAAAACTTAATTTTACCGCTTCTGTGAATGGAATTTCAAAAATCCGAGAGACACGGTTGATGTCAGTAAGTAAAATGTGGTTCAATGAGATGAAAATAATTTTTGGTGAATAGTAACTTTTACTTTTATTTACCACGGTTAAAAGTAAATAGGGTAATTAAGGGTAAAAATGATATTATTATTACCCTAACACATGTCCTAATTCTATTGGACAAGTGTATCTCGACCAAAAACAACCTTAAGTGTAAAATATTATCATTTAGGACCACTTGGATTAGATTAGGACATTTATTATTATTTAATTCAAAGAAGAGTTAAAAGAGTTAAAATAAAAGTTTATTTACTAAAACATTTTTAATATAGGGTTATACATAAGATAAATTCGAGTGTAAATATTAATTAGAAATATAAAAATATTTCCTACATAATGGTATTTTATTTGTAATTTTTAGACATCAAATAATTTAATTTATTTATGACATTAAGATGATGCAGTAATTATCTTATTAATGAAATATTGACATAATTGATATTATAAATACCAAAATAAATTTAATTTAAGACTTTTTATGAATCCCACTAATTTTCTAGGTTACTATGATATATTAGTGTTGATTTAATCAACTTGGTTCGAACATATAATTCTGTTATGACTTTCACAAAAATCATATATCAAATAGTGTCAAAATTGACACAAAATAGTTTTTAAATCTAATATTATATTATTAATTGTTATTTTATTCCTAAAAATATAAGGTTCGGCCAAAAGACTTAGCTAAGGATATATATATTAATAATAAACAATTTGGGGTTCGTTTTTCATATTATAGTAAGTGTATTAACCATATAGTGTAAGAAAACAAAAAGACACGGTAAAAGTTAAATTTTTTAACTTAGAGTTAAATCTAATTGATAAGGTTAAAATAATAACCTAAACTTGTCTAAATCCTATTGGTTGATAGGATTTCGACCCATCCCCACTTTAGCTTCGAAATAAGACCCTTTGTAACCATTATAAACCGATTTTGACTTTAATATAAAATAATATTTTGAGATATTCCTAAAGTGCCCCTCTCCTCCCTTATAAAAGGGCACCTCCTCCCCCTCCTCCTCACACCAAATTGAGCACTCAAGCTAGGCCAACCCCTGCCAAAATCCCTTCTCCACTTTCCTAGAATAATCCTAGGGGTCTTGGTCTTCTTCAAAGACCAATCTTAGTTCCCTAAGTGAAGGATTCAAAGAGGCGTTTCAAAGAAGAGGTAATATCCATTACCGATCTTTTCAATTTCTTTCTTCTTCAACTTCTTCTTCAACTTCTTCTTCTTTAGTTGTTTCATGATAAAGTAATAACATCAGTATTTTTTATATACTGATATGTTATTATAAATATGAAACAACTATAATTAACCTTCTATCCATCCTACGGAAAAAGGAAATCACCGCGCGTGGGTACGTACGGAATACCGTCTCCACGCCGTGGTGTAATCTATTTTCCGCCACCACCTTAATTGGATGGGTATAATGGTGTAAAGAATAACTATACATAGTTATTACAACATCATATTGATTCTGATATATTGTATAATCCACTCTAATTCAATTCAATATTTATGGAAATGATATCATCGCTTGTGCGTACGTACGGACTACCGTCTCCACGACGCGATGAGATTCATTCTCCATGTTAACCATTTAAGAATGATTATAAAGTATATATAAGAAATAATAATGAAATATATGACATTAAAAAGCTACTGGATTTATGTATATATATATATATGTATGTCATCTACTTACTTCCATTCAAGACAATAAGGAAAGGAAAACAGCGTTCATGCGTACGTACGGACTACCGTCTCCATGAACGGCGTTTTTCATTTCATTTATCTATCTATTATATATATATATATACTGAATATATATGATATATAAATCATATTTTATATTCTGGAAGTAAGTAAATCATGATATAAGTAATAATAATGTCAAGAACAACAAGTCAAAACACGGACGACAAATGAAACAATTTTACCCAAAACGCTCTTTAACATAAAATTTACAAAAGAACGGGTAATATAAAGTCATAAGTGAACCATATATGATATCATAACAATGAATATGATTCTGTAATAAGTAAATGACATTATTTAAATCATTATACAGGAGGTTCGGACACTTACGAAGCAAATCGGACCTAAGGTAAGGGAAAATATCACAATCACATTTTTATCCGAGATTGTTTTTACTTTGGCATTTACAGGGGTGTATTTTATCATCCACATACATGTTCCCTCAATATTTAATATTATTTCCATCCACCTACAATTTTTTAAATCCAATTTTACCCTTCGGTGAGTTTTTAGTAAAAGATATGAAAGGAATCTTTTGTCGTTTTTCGTACGAGGTAATTTTTGACTTTTCCGACAAAAGTACAAAGAATGTTTTTTTGACTTATACGGCATGAATGGATTTTTAAAAAAATTATTTCCAAGAAGCTTCCTTTACAAGTTTTCAAGTTTATTTTTAATCAACTTATTTTATTTTAAATTTGTATGACATGTTATGAAAGGAAAAATGTTTTTGAAGAAGAAAGGATATTTTCCTCAAGAATAGAGTTCAAGTATTTTATCAAAATTATTTTCCATCTAAGATAATAAAGGGGTTCTGTTTTTATCCCTATTATTACATGGATTTGATTATTTTGTGATGGAAATATTTTTATGAATTCCTTTATCTTATATGAATTGTTTTATGATGTCATGTTGTTTAAGAATCCCATTTTTATTACGTGGGTTACGCTATGATGTACGGTTTATGATTACGTGGAACACATAAGAAAGGATTCATTATAAGATTGGTGGGACCTATATCTCCCTCCAATGCATTGGGTAAAGATTTTATATCTCATGAGATAGACATGGCTGGAATGGTAGGTTATACCGGTTCAGTGAAACAGGACTGAAACGAGGGTTACTCAATTCAGAAAGGGACTTTGTCCACTAAGATCGTCTTGGAAATGAGTCTTGACTAACAAGAAATGATTATCTATGATTATGTGTGTATGGCACAAAGTTTCATGTTTTAAGTTATGATTATTGTGATTACATTTCACTGCCATGATTTATCCCATGTTATGAAATTATGATCTCTTTTGCAGGATAAGATTTCCAAAAGTTATGTGCTTAAGTATATGATGTGATTGATATTTCTTTTGTTTACCCTTACTGAGCATTTGAGCTCACCCTTTTATGTTTTCTTTTCCCCAGGATATAAAGAAAGGTTTTAGGTATAAAAAAAAGAAGATCTTTATGGGAGATGTTGAAGATCTTTCACCACGATTAGAAGATTATGTTCTGTGTTTCCAAAGACACTAAACTATTACGATCCTTGTGTGTGTGTTTTTTTTGTACTAAGTATTCCGCAAAAGTAATGTAAAGTCTATGTACGTCAGGCTTCGGGTCTCTACAAAATCTCTCTCTCTCAACTCACTCAACTCGCAGGGTTATGAGGCTAACCCTACGAACTTTCCATAAGAATGTATTTATAGGTGATGATTAAGTCGCGTCTCAAAAAACGAAATCATTTTAAAAAATAATGAAATAAATTATTAATTTATTTTATTCCTTCTAAAGTGATTCCCTTTTTAAAACGCCCAAAATTAAACTTCGCAACTGACCTACGACAGTCAAGGTTAGAACCGTTCGTGGGTAAAGTCGTCGTCCTGGATGCAATGGTTCCCTAAGATTTTAAATCCAGGCTCCTGTTTGGGAACTGCCACAACCGCGCACGAGTGTCGAATCACTTAACTAAAAAAAAGTTTCAAACCACCATTCCGAGCTCACTGGGCCTTGAAATGAGGTGGCGTCTCTCCACCTTGTCTCGAAAAACTCTATATAATATTTAAAAAATAATTAATGGAATATACGAGACATTACATTCTCCCAACCTTGGGGATTTATATCCCTGAAAATCCAAAACAAGCGCTTCTCAAAAAGATGAGGGTACTGGGCACGGGTCTGAGCCTCCCGCTCCCACGTGCTCTCCTAAAGATTCTCGTGATGCCACCGAACGCGCACCAAGGGAATCGATCGCCCATGAAGGATCCTCTATTATCGATCCACGATCTCCACTAGGTACTCAACAATGGTCGCTCCATCCTCAATGTCCAGCTCTCCCCAGTCGATGACGTACGATGGGTCGTGCACGTAACTCCTCAGCTGCGACATGTGGAATACATCACGTACCCGATGCAACTGTGGCAGTAGAGCCAGGCGGTATGCCACCTAGCCAACTCTGCACAGTATCTGAAAGGGTCCGATGAACCTCGGGGATAACTTGTTGCCTTGGCCAAATCTCTGTAACCATCATGGAGGTGAGACCCAAAGAATGACATGGTCTCCCTCTTCGAACACCAGAGGTCTCCGTCGTCTATCTATGTAGGACTTCTGCCGGCTCTATGCAGTCTTCATCCACTCCCGGATGATCTGCACCTTCTCTGTGGTATCTTGCACCAACTCTAGACCCATGAGTGCTGACTCCCTGGGGTCAGTCCTGCAAAGCGGTGACCACCAGGGTCTCCCGTACAAGGCCTCGAACGGTGCCATATGAATGGTTGAGTGGTAGCTTTTGTTTTACGCCAACTCCACTAGTGGTAGGTGGTCCTCCAAGCTGCGACCAAAGTCCAAGATACAAGCTCGCAAAATATACTCCAGAACCTGAATGATACTCTCCGTCTGTCCATCAGTCTTGGGATGAAACGCTGTGATCAAACATAGCTGAGTCCAAAAAGCCTCTTGTAATCCCTTCCACATCCAGTATGTGAAGTGGGCATCTCGATCCGAGGCTATATTCAAGGGGAATCCATGAAGCCGAACTATCTCTTGCACGTAGAGGCGCCCCAATCTCTCTACGAAACTCTGCTCCCTGACAGCTCGGAAGTGGGCTGATTTGGTGAGTTAGCTGACGATCACCCAGATGGAATCATGCCCCATGGACATCTATGGTAATCCTGTCATGAATTCCATTGATATTACATCCCACTTACACAATGGAACTTCTAGGGGTGATCTAATCCCGCTGGATCCTAGCGTTCAGCATTCACCTGCTAGCATGTGAGGCATCGAGAAACGAAATCTGCTACCTCCTTCTTCATACCTGACCAGAAAAACTGTCTCCGGAGATCCTGGTACCTCATTACCACCCCATTATGTATGAAACTCCCTCATGACCTCCTCTTACAATGCCATAGGTACAACAGTGCATCCTCTGAAAATTAGTACGTGCTCCCCACCTTTTGAATATCCATCAGGAGCATGTCCTATGGATAACTGAGAACATAAATCCGCACTGTCGACATCCCCAAGTTGTGCCTCCCTAAATCGTTGTAATAGTTGAGGGGTGACAACCATCGACTATAGGTAAGATGTGTCCTCTCTATCCAAGAAGGATAACTGTAACGCGGCTAACTGTTGTGTCGCCTCACTCAACAGATGTGACCTCGAACTTCTGTTAAGAGCATCCGCCACTCTGTTCCCCTTTCCAGGAGTATATATTATCTCTAAATCATAGTCCTGGAAGAACTCTAGCCATCGTATTAGCCGCAGATTCAGATATTTTTGTGAAAATATGTACTTGAGGCCCCTGTGGTTAGAGTAGACAGTAAATCACTCACCCATAAGGTAGTGTCTCTACATCTTTAATGTGAATACTACCGCTGCCAACTTGAGATCATGGGTCGCATAGTTCTTCTCATGTGGCATAAGCTGGCACGAACTATAAGCAATCACTGCATGTTGCTGCATCAGGACACAACCGAGCCCGGTCCCTGATGCGTCACAGAAAACTACGTACTCGACACCCTGCTCCGGAAATCTCAAGACTGGGGCGCTCGTCAAACTCTATCTCAACTACTCAAAAGCTTATTGGAACTTCTCTATCCACATTATGGGTTTCCCATTCCGGGTCAAGGCCGTCATCGGTTCTGATATCCTGGAGAAATCAAGAATGAATCTTCGGTAATATCCTTCAAACCCACGGAAGCTCTGCACCTCTGTCATGCTCCGAGGTGGCTCAAATGCTAATACAGCCTCCACCATGGCTGGGTCCACAGCTACTCCATCTACTAAGATGAAATGTCCCAGAAAGTGGACCTCTTGAATCCAGAACTGTCGCTTTGAGAGATTCCCATAAAGCTGGTTCTCACGGAGTACATCCAGAACCATCCGACGGTGTCTCCCGTGCTCCTCCTCTAATGCCGATTACACGAGGATGTCGTCGATGAAGACTACCACGAACCGATCCAAGTACGGTTGGAAGATCCATTTCATCAGTCCCATGAACACTATGGGGGTGTTAATCATGCCAAAAGGCATCACCAAGTACTCATAGTGACCGTAGCAACATCTGAAATATGTCTTCGGTATATCATCATCCCGCACTCGTAGCTAGTGATAGCCTGATCGAAGGTCAAACTTCAAGAACCATTGTGATCCTCTTAGCTGATCGAAGAGGTCATCGATTCTCGGCAGTGGATACATTTTATTCATCGTCACCTGGTTTAGGCGCCGGTAATCCACACACAACCACATACTCCCGTCTGCCTTCTTGGAAAACAAGACTGGGGCCTCCCAGGGTGAGACGTTGGGTCTTACGAAACCCATACTCTGAAAATCCTCCAACTGCACCCTCAGCTTGTGAAGCTCTGTAGGGTCCATCCAATATGCCGCTGAGGAAATCGGTGTTGTCCGGGGTTGTAAGTCGATGCAGAAGTCAATTTCCCGGCGGGGAGGTAATCCTGGAACATCTTCAGGAAAGACGCCCTCATACTCTGCCACCACTACTAGGAACTGAGAGCTCACAACATCTACTGCTCCGAGGCTAAGACTAGACAACTCATTATTGATCAGATACACCATCCTACAAATGTGAACATTTTTTGATGCCTGGGAATCCTTTTCTCCGACAAAGGAAAACCTCGTTCCATCACGGCGGACACACCGCACTCTTCGCCAAAAACAGTCAATCTGGGCATGGACCGATGATAACCAATCCATACCGAGAATGACATCGTAAGGCCTAGACGCTACCACCAAGAGGTTCCAACCAAAACTCTCACCTCCAAGGGTAAGATCACACTGTCTACAAAGGTTCGTGATCATAGAGTCTCCTCCTGTAGGTGTCTCCAAGCGTAAGGATCGAGTCAACGGTTCTACCGGAATCTCAAGGTTTTGTACAAGACATGTGGCTATAAGAGAATGACTGGCACCTATGTCTATGAGTACGGAAGATAAGGTAGAAAAGACACAGATCGTACCTTAAATCATCCCCGGAACCCCTAGGTCGTATGCCTCGACCACATGCAGTTGTCCCCACCCATGTCCCCCAGCTCCCTGAGCCTGGTGCGGCCTCCTGGGGGTGGTGATGGAAGTAAGTTGAAGCGTCTGCCACCACCTATAGCTCTCCCTGCTCCTCTGCCATGTCCGCCACCTGGAGGTTCTTCCTGTTCTGTTCTCTACCTCTGCCTCGGTGGTCCATCCACTGCTTCCTTGTCAGCAGCTCGACGGGTCGGGCAATGTCTAGCAAGATGTCCCCTACTGTCGCATGTGTAGCATCGCTTCTCCCTAGGCTGACTGGACCCAACCTGAGATCCATGGACTGTCGATCCCCTATGATGGGTCCTCCTATGATGTCTCTCATGTCCAGATCCCTGCGTCTGATGCCAGCTCCCTGCCGCCGAGGTCTCTGCACCTGTCTGCCTACTGGTGACTGTCGGTGGTTGTCTCTGCTTCGCCAAGAAACTCTCGATCACCAAGACCCACTCGAGCACTCCAGCATAAGTAGATATTCATAGAGGCATGACACTGGCTCGGATGTCACATCGTAGACCTCACTCAAAGGTCCAAGCTCTAAAGTACTGATCCCTGACCATATCCATCGAGTACCTGGCGAGGTTGGTGAACCTCGATGAATAGTCACATACTGTCATACTACCCTACTGGAGCTGAAGAAGCTACTGGATGCATACAGATCTCAGCGTAAATGGAGAGAACTCCTCCCTGAAGAGTCGCTCAATCTTCATCCATGAAAGAGTCTCCTCATCATGAGTCTGCGTGGTCAGAATCCACCATCGTCCTGCCGAACCCTGAAGAAGGATCGCTCCTAGGATCACCATCTGGTCTGCTGGTTTCCTCACTAGACGGAAAACTCTACTCACCGCCTCAAGCTAGTACTCAGCCACCTGAGGGTCGGGCTCACCTAAGAACCTGAGGGTTCTCTGTCTCTGGAACTCATGGAGCGTGCTAAGCCTGCGCTCCTCGCCGGTCAGTACTACAGGTACCAATGGATGCTCCACTAGGGGTGGTACAGCGGGTGCTCCACCTAGTGGAAACGCTTGGGGAACTGGTCCCTGTATCTAAGCCTCGTCACTGAGGGGGTCAACCTCGTGATCGTGCTGCTGAATCCTAGTGGGTATGAATCGTGGAGGCATCCTGTGAGGAAACAATATGTACCATGGTCAAAGAGTATATCTGGATAGCTAACACAAAGGACATGGAAACCACAAACAATTCCTATATGATGCATGTACCTTTTATTTCCCTAAAACCCATGTTTTCGCATACTGAGTCGAAAAGTATTTTATCAGAGTCCTGGTGTATGGATACGCCGGCCGCCGCACCAACACTGGGGTCTCTGGTCTGAAAGCTGAACCTGAAACACTCAACAATGTTTCCCCAAATCAAACTCACAGACTATTGGTCCTAAGGTAGAACAGACCACCTCTGATACCACTCTGTCAGGACCCGTCCCAGTGGGGCCCGTGCCATGACTCCCCAAGCCCGCCTCCAATAGGCCAGGGGCTGGTGACTAGCACCAAGTAGGCATATTACTAACATGGGAGGCGTTGCCTATGTACATGTACACACGCACACATATCCACGAACACAATGATGAAATCTAAAAACCACTAAGGAATAAAAATTCATGCATACAACTAAACCCAACCAATAGAGTACAACGAAAGGTAGAGTACTGTAAAAGTAAACTTGGCTAGAATACAAGCCCACCAAAAACGAGAGTCTGAAAACTGCAAAGTCCAACCTGTAAACACAAAAGGTAATGGGACTGCTTCTCGTAGCCATTGGAACGCCTCGTCCTGTAGGGAAATCAGAAATCCTAGTCTTATCCTGGTCCGCCCTGGACTCTGTCAAAAAGGCTGCTCGTTTTCACAAGACACCAGACGTGCGGGGCAATGCCCGTGCAGTGGTGAGTATAACAATACTTAGTAGAGGACCCCGAAAACCAGAAAGCAGTACACAAATTAAAGGTATAGTTATCTATGCACAGTATATGGATACAGAACATATAGAACAAACCAGATATACTCAAAACCTAGACCCGTGGTCTTGAGACAAGTCACACAACCACATACACCCATTAGAGATTCTTTTATAAGATTTCGTGATGCACTCATTCCAGTAGAACACACTCCACGAGTCTTATAGCTCTGATGACATCAATCTGAGAGGTGATGTTCGTCAGGAACCATCAGGAGAAGTATTCACACTCATTACGGGAGACACACTTCTGAGTGGGAAGGTTACAGTTGATTGAAAGCACTCATTACGGGAGACACACTCCTGAGTGGGAAAGATCACAATACACAGATGAGGATCACTGCCAGGGCCATGGCGGATACCGCGACTCATCCGAATTAACCATTTGGGTGATACAACAGATAGGTAGAGGATCAAAACCTGGTAGATTTGGTCACGTCGATGCCTAACTCTACCTAGGGTCAGAAATGGATAGAGGATCTCGATCTGGGCCTCTCGAATGGATTCCTGACTCTATCACAGAAAGTCCTGCTGAAGGGATCATATTTCTGTGTGAGGAAATGATGCATGACCTTTAGGGGAACGAGAAGAATGGGCACTAACACAAATGAAATATTTCCAAGATACGGTGAACAAAAGGACCATGCCGCTTTTGGAAAAGTACATGGCGTGTAGATTGGTTACACGTTGTGTTGTCTGACCCTGGGTACTGCCCTTGTACAACGGCTCGTGTCATGAGGCTGGTCGTGTAGGAAAAACTATGTACACTGCATGTAGTACTGTGTACACGCAGTGTCCGAGTGTCTGGGGTTGGTTTCATGTACTCTGGCCATGTTCCCGTACACGGTCATCAACCCATGTACTCAAACTCGTGTAATCGGCACACTGGGTGACCCGCGTTACCCGCCTCGCATGGCCGGGTGATGGAGTACACGGTCGTGTACTCCATCCCATGTCCGCGTACCCCCAGGATACACGCCAAGTCCTGCGTAGACGCTTCTTCCATGTTGTACACACCGTGTTGCCTGAAGTGGTGTAGCTCATCCCATGTCCATGTATTTCCCAAAGTACATGTCGAGTTTCAGGGAAAGTCCAACACGTCGTGTGACCAAGGTCACATGCCGTGTGATTTCTCTCTGACCACCGAAACCCTAGCCGCCGCTAGCACTACATGGTGTGTTCTTCGAAAGTACGCGTCGTGTATTGTAGAAATTTCTGGAAACATGGACTTCCATCATCGTGCCTCCAGTGATGATCCGTTTGTCGATCCAGCCACCCGATCACCACGAGACCTTCAGGTTTTGTTTTCCCCTACACCACGAAGCCACTTCTGGTGTTTTCGGGCCTCTGATTGGCTATCAAAACGTGATTTGATCTTCCCACACGAGGAACGATCGAAGAACGCCCTTTTAATATCCTGTCTGATTTGTCATGCGCCATCGTAGCCGCTCCTCTACAAGGTCGCTGTGGTGCCGAACCCTCAATTTGGGATCCTTGCATCATGGAACATATGCACAACGATCCGTTGTTCGTCGCCCCGTGAAGAACACAAAGAACGCGTGAGAAAAGGGACGGGAGAAGGAATCCAATAAACAAATCGAGGAACGAACCTCTGTCATCGATTGTCACAGTGTTGATCCACTGCTGTTAATAGGCTTAAATGGATCAAGAATCATCAACAACATAAAGCATGGATCAATTCACCACAATCTTACCAAAGAAAAATCCCTCCCGCAAGAATGTACGAATCCGCAGATCAACTTGTTCGTGGTTGATCTGTGTTCGTCGTTTAAAGTCAGAAACGGGAAAAAGAAATTGAAATAACAAACCCCTACCTCAAACTAGTTGAAGAGAGATCGTCGCGATGCATCGGCCAAAGGGATTCGTCAAATCTGAGGGGCGTCGATTGCTCACATCGTCATCATCCGCCAGTGCGTCCTCCTCCTCCCAAGCTCTAATAGAAATATCTCTCTCTCAACTCACTCAACTCGTAGGGTTATGAGGATAACCCTGCGAACTTTCCATAAGCATGTATTTATAGGGGATTATTAGGTCACTGCTCAAAAAAAAGGAAATGTTTTAAAAAATAATAAAGTAAATTATTAATTTATTTTATTCCTTCTAAAGTGCTTCCCTTTTTAAAACGGCCAAAATTAAACTTCGCAGCCGACCTGCGCTGGTCGAGGTTAGAACCGTTCTTGGGTAAATTTGTCCTCTCGAATGCAAGGATGCCCTCATATTTTTAATCTGGGCACCCGTTTGGGATCCACCATAACCGCGTGCGAGTACCGACTCACTTAGCTAAAAAAAGTTTCAAACCACCATTCTGAGCTCACTGGGCCTCAGAATGAGGTGTTTTCTCTGCGCCTGGTCTCGAAAAACTCCATATAATACATAAAAAATAATTAACAAAAAATTTCAGACATTACAATATCAAGGACATAGAGATCCCAATGAAAATGATACTCTCTGATCTCTAATGAACAACCCTTGCATAAATAGATATATGTAGACCATGTTCCTAATAGTGTATCGATATTTATTACTCTGTTTACATACTCCACCTCCAAAAAAAGCCATTAACATGATTTGTATATATAGAAGAATGAGAGGAATCAGTATCAAACATGGAACAAGATAAATTAGAAGCTTTTAGAATAGTATCTCTCACTGTCGATGGCTCAACCTCACTCTCCAAAAGTGGAGGTTTCACTACATGTAACTATCATACCCCTCTTCCATGTGGCATTGGCTGACTCCCTTGAGTATCACCACTCTACTGATATGGGTTCTCATACCCTGATAAACCACATCCACTACACCTTCCACCTCTTCTAGTAGAACTATAGCAACCAAACCTATAAGGTTCATAAAACACCATTCCCACACTCTAACTCTGTGCAGCTACTCCCTCAGCACCACCCTGTAACTAATTCCTACAGAACTTCTATAGGTGCCCCATCTTTCCGAGAAACTAGAACTCAACTGGTGGTTGAGGACAATGTGTGTGATAGTGTCCCATCGTACCTCATTGGTGGGAAATAACATGGGTATGTTCTGGTGCAACTATTCCAATTGAATCTCCACCTTTCATTCCATACTCTTGACTAAGGTTCTCGTAACGGTGCTTCCTACTCTCAGAAGACACACTCCTTGATTATCCAGTGATAGCTATATGTCTGGTACTAGAATCCTCCTTTTGGTTCCCCTATAAAATAAGAGCCTAATTCACCACTTCAGAGATCTTTTTCAGCCTAAAGATATTCATCTGGGACTTAATCTCACACTTTTGTCCGTCCTGAAATCATTTTTCTAAAGAAGCCTCATCTACCATGAAATCTGGAGAAAAATGTTGTACATCTGTGAAACATTTGGAATCATCCATTGTGGAAATGATTCACATTGTCAGATTCATAAACCCTAAAGCCTTCTCTTGTCACAATGTATTTGAATAGAAGTATTCAAAGAACTTCTCCAAAAATTCCTTCCATAACATATCATCAGTCTATCCATATCATACCTGAATGTCCCACCAACACTTCACTGACCCCTGTATCATATAAGATGCCAACAAAACCATCCTCTCAGCCGAAGTCTCCAAACATTCAAGTATCATATCTATGGATTAAATCCTCAATTCATCTCCCTCAATTTCACCCTCTCCAATAAAAGATAGAGGATGTTATAGCTAAAACTCCCTTGTTAACTCAGACATACATTTCAGAACCTTCCCTAGGTCTCTCTCTATGAATTTCATGAAACAAACAAAGTTCTCTTGGAAATTCTCCACTAACTCCTCTTATTACACCAACAGTGCTTCAAGTTACCTGTCTTGAAGTTTGTTTTGGGTCATACCCCTCGGTCTCTCTCTCAACAAGAATCATTGTGGCATATCTCTAAAAATCCAAACACACATCTTAGGTCTCATAACACAACCTTATAAAATTTACGTAAGAGGATAAAGAAACACAACATGTTCAACATGTCCTTTCCCCCTTTCTCTCCAAACGGATAACATCAAGGCCTTATCACTACCCTTAACCATCCTACTCCTAAGTCTTTTTTAACAAGGGTAAGGACATTTTCATTAACATGTTTCTCATTATACACCAAATTATTCTCAATTTTCATAATTTTTTAATATTTATCAATTCATATTAGATACCATTTTCATTTTAATATCACAATAAATAAAAAAAATTAAGTTCAAAAACATACCCATAACTCGTTTTCAGTTGAGTGCCTAAAATGATGCATTTCATAATAACCCAGAGTGCCTATAATGATGCATGTAGACTCATATCTCATGCCTCTTTAGGTCACGAATCAATAATAAACAATTCTCAAAAACAAATATCACATCACACCACAAGTGCATCACCCAAGGTGAAATAATATCCAACTTTAATAACAAGAAACAATCACAACAATCCCGCCCTGAGTACCTGGATTTTCCCCCGTACATGGGTTTAAAAATCCCATTCACAAGCTCATTACCAGGCCCTGAATATTCCTAGTATCCTGTTTAGCTTTCCCAAAATAGTAATAGAAAATAAGAAGAAAGAAAATAAAACTCTTATGATACCACTTTGTAACATCCCGACAGAGGTGCCACTAAATGGTTCCCCGGGCCAATCAGTCACATGCCCTCAAGAATGCCTCCCCATATACTAGTGGGTGCCAACTAGTATTGAGGGTTGGGTAAGTCAGTCATGGGGAGACTATACCCTCTTTTACTAGAGTAAAACATGAACAAAAGAAAACAACAATAACCATGTGCAGAAGCAAATAAATAATCAGAACAATACCAAGTCACATGATATTCAAAATAGGAAATACAATAATCAACAAAAAAGGGAACACATGCTATAATAATGAAAGTGTCAAATGTCTACAATGAAACTGAAAATAAGGAAACAATTAATCCAAAGAGGGTCCTGAACCACATTTGGTTTACTCACCCAATCTCTAATCTCGAACCGCAACCTATCCCAGGGCCTTGCCCTTATACTGTCCTGTAACAAAAAAGTCTGCTCAGGTGATGATCATGCGGCCTGAATAGGGTGTGATTACATCTTAGTAGGCCACAAACGACAGTGTCTAAAATAATTCCAGTCAAATGACAGTTTATGAAATTCTATTAGGAAATAAATACAATGCAAAATGAAATAGTTATCACATTGTCATTTATTCTTTAATCAACACATTAGACCTGGTTTCAATTCATGTCTCCCATTCAAATCATAAATCAATATTGTCATTAATTTGGTGTTGAACTCCATTTCAAGCACCCAAAATCTCATTTCGTGTTGAACTCAATGTCAATCACCCCAAATCTCATTCGTTGTAGATCACCATGTCAAACACCCCACATAACAAGATCATGGAAAACTAATGTGGAGGAACACCATGTCTAAGTTTCAACTTCTCAATTGCTCAAGAACTCCATGTTTAGAACCGACATTCTCAATCATTAAAATCACTCATTAATTAACATGAATTAACCATATCATTACCTTACTAGTCCAACAATTAGTTAAACATATCAATGTCCATTAGTTAACCCAACTACTAACTAAATACATAATCCAATAATTAATTCATCAATTAATTTATCAATCCACACAAATCTTATTCCATAATTAATTCATCACAATTAATTATCCAAACCAAATCTCAACCTTTCATAATTAATCTCACAATTAATTATCTTTATCAATATCATGGCACATAATTATTTCACCATTAATTATCTTGCATATCCAAACATTGTCCCATAATTAATTTCCCCAAATTAATTATCTTAACACAACCAATTCAATTTCTCAATTACAATATATCCAATCATAAACAAATTCCCCAAATCAATCATCTATTTGTGCATCCCCCTTAGTTCTGGATTTAAATCATCAACTAAACACCTATATTACCAAAGCATAAAAAAGTCAATTGCACATTCCAAATCAACCCAATTTAGAAAATCAATTACTAAGGGATGATAAAAAATCATTAATATCACATACACATATCAATTCCACAACTATGGGAGTTCTATTTAGACAACATACCTTAGTTTTTTGATGGATTCTAGCCCAACAGAAATTCCCAAAATCTAACTGGCACAACGACGTTCATAATGCTCCGAATCTAAATCCCTAAACCCAAAATTAAGATCAAAAGCATAAAGATATTGAAACTCTAGATCTAGATACACAATCCTAGATCAGGGCCTCCACTCATAGGTTTATATTCATGGAAACAGTTGATATCTTCCATGAAAAGATCAAAGAAAGATAGAGGAAATAATGGGAGAAGCAATGGGATGAAATACACATACCGGGAAGAGAGAAAATCTTCAATCTCGGATTTAGATCTTGATGAACGATGTTCGAATTAACTTGGAATCCCTCCAGAAGGCACTGGGATTTCCATGAATTCATTAAGATCGGGCCTAAGTAGAAATAGAGGGGATTAAGGGGTTTGGGTGATTTAAAAACTAGTTTGGGTTAATTAAACCCCATATGCACGATTTCCTAGGCAGGGGTGCATGGTTAGGGTAAACCGTTCACCAACCATGTAGACCTCTTTGTCTAGGCTTTCACGGTTCTCACAGTTATCGAGGTTTAGGTGCATGTATTTTCAAACCATGCGCAAACCATTCACAACCATTTGTCTGTTAATCTTTTTTAAAACTCACCCAAACGCACCCAAAGACACAACTCCAAAACAAAGGTACTTATGAACAACCAAAAGTACCTGAAAATGGACCTGATATGACTTTATAAAAGGTTGTGATCTTATAGTAGTACACACATGAGTGACATTGTCCTTTTCCAAAGGATGGGTAGAAGTTTGAAAATGGTTTTTGAATTATCAAAATAAAATAATAATAAAATTTCAGATAATAAATTAATTATTTTATAATTGATACCATAGATTCAATGGAGGTATAATAATAAATAATTTGGAATACCCTTGTTTAAGATTTATTCCTCTTCATAGAGAAACTTCATTTTGTCTTACACCTTATGCCCTTAAATTATGAATTTTTTTTTAAAATATCTCAGATCTTTTTAATGAAGATAATATTTTATAATAGATTATATTTGATGATAAGGATTTCTCAATCATTGTTAATAAAAAGGGGTAGAAGGTTCCTTTTAATAAGTGAGGGGTGGGGAACTCTTAGAATTACCAAATGATTTAAATTGATATAAATTAATTTTCATAAACATCTAGATTAAAATTCATATAATTTAATTATTATATTATTTTGTCATTAAATTACTTCATAAAATAAAATCCCAATATTTTTTGGTTATGTTTTTACGCTTATAACTTAGTTTTAACCCCCCCCCCCCCCCCGTAACCCTTTTGATGATTACCATAAAGTCAAAGTTCTATACTCATTAAATATTGATAATGTTAACATAAAAGAAAACTTAACCCATAAATAGAGCATGTTTTATATTTTTAACAATATATCATTAACATGGATGATGATATGATTTTTATTCTTTTAAAATCTATTAATAAATTATAGTTTATTATAAAATATCATTATTGTCATTTTTGGAACTATTCATTCAGTTTGACTTTGAAAACAACATAAAATAAATGTAATTTGAATATAAATATTTTTCATGGAACAAAAAAAAACACTCAAAAAAACTAATTTTAATTTTTTAAACCCATTTTCATGATTTTTCTATTGCAAACCAAGCACTATGTCTGTGTTGTGTAAGAATTTATGGAAAATATTTCAGCAATAAAAAATTACATGATAAAAAAAACTCATTCATATTGAAATTAAAAATATACCTCCTAACATATGTTTTTTGTCCCATCCAAAAAAAATTATAGATATTAAATGAATGGAAGTGATATTTTTGAGTTTATCTTTTGCTTCCGTATTATTAAGGTGAAATCAAATCTAAATGGAATAAAAATTCCATTTTTTTATATATGGACTATTCTGAATGAATTAGAATTATCAAATGAAATATATTCACATGTGTAAATAAATTTTAAATTTTATCAAATTTGTGTTTACTGTAATTAATCCATTTTACATCTACCATGGTAACAAAAAATACCATGGTTACTATTGATATTGAAAAAAGGACCTATTTAACAAATTTTAACCTCCTCATTCAAAATATGTAATAAATTTTTCATGATATAATTTAAATAAATTCCATAAATAAATTTAATATACATATTTCAAAATGAAAAGGAAAGTTTTTTTTAGAACAATTCCTTTATATGTATAAAAATGGTTTTTACAATATTCAACCATTAAATTAATTCTAATGGATGTGTATATATTATTTATAATAATAGAAATAATGATACATTTATACCATTTTATCAAAAAATAGAACATTGTAAATTTTTGAAACAAATATATAGTTATCCATAAAAATCAGTATTGTCTACTATTCATTAGAAAATATATCTTTTCATAAAATATAACTTTTCAAAAAAATTCCAAAAAATTTACTCTAGGATAATTTTGTTTAGTTAACTCAAAAAATGATTTTGTTTTATCAAATAATAAATCTAATAGTTCCATATTTTATTTATATTGTTTGATAAGAAAAACATATAAAATCTATTTCAAAAAGTTAATTTTGAAAAAAAAATGACTTTATTAAAAAATGAGTTTGTATTTAATAAACAATAATTGTTACATTTTTATTGATGAGGAACTTATATTTTTTTTATATTGTGGTTATTCTAATTTATACCCTTCAATTCAGCTACTAGGTTATAACCATCACATAAATAATAATATTTCAATAGTATAATTTGGTTTATTTAAACTCAATGTTGTGTATAAATAAATCTATAAAAGAAATGAAAAAAATGAGATCTATATCATAAAATCTTAGTTTGTTACATTATAACCCCATTAAATTTAATTTCTCACTTAAATTTTTTTAGAATTGATCTGAATAGTTTAAGATATCTCAATTTCATCACTTACTTAGGTTCCAACATAATTATCTCAAATGTATGGTTTCGCCAAAACATTTAGTAGGTAGGTTTTCTATTTTTTTTAGAACGTTCTATCTACAATCTATAATAAACACTAATTATTACCTATAACATATATCATTGTATTGTGGAATGACCCCTGAGTTCGGAATATGGAAAGATCAGGTATGTAATTATTTAAGAAATATACGTGTAACACATCATGAACTTGAGAGATATTTAATATAAGTGTGAAGTGATAATATACCATCCCAATATGATCAATAATTTAGGGACTAATATATATAGTGATCATATTTCTTTTCTTTTTGAATCTCTCTAACTTATTCAAAGGAGAAATCCATTGGAATACTTTTTCTCTAACTTCAAACACCATATGTCACTGATGATTGTTAGCATAACTTTATAGTCTACTCTGATCTACTCTTACATGATTTTGGATGGCACTAAACTATTGTAACATTTCATAACCAAGATTGGGTCTCAATAGGTTTCTCTTTTTGATTTTATCACAACATGTAGGAGTTGTGTGATTTATTCTATAATTTTATTCATAAGGGTCCATCTTAATGCTTGAGGGAAGACAATTTTGTTTGATAATTTCACAAAAAGAACATTTTTATACCAAACACCATTGAAATATATTGAGAACAATATCAACATTTCAACTATGTTTTGAATGGTTCTATCAGATTGACCATCTTTTTTAGGATGATATGAAATACTGAAACACGAATTTAAATCCAAATACTTCTGAATACTTATCATGAATGTTGTTTTAAATATCTTATCCTGATTTTGTACTAGATAATGTGGTAACCCATGAAATATCACCAAATCCTTAATGTAAAACATGGAATTATAACCAAGAGATAAATATTCAATAATGGAAAAAATTGTGCTGAAATTGTAAGGTTATCAACTAGAACAAAAATAGTATTATAGACTTTGTATATTTTTAGTATTATATGGATGAAATCCATGTTAATATTTTCCTACCCCCAATTAGTTATGTGTAATGATTTTAACATCCCATTAGAAATACTTACTCTGTAATATCTCTTTTTGACATAAATTACCAATATATCTTTCAGTTATGTCTCTCAGACATAACATTTAGACATACCTGAAATTGAGATACATACTCTACAATATCTATATTCAGGTTTTTATACGAAAAATATTCTTTCAAATACCAATAAATCATTGTACTTCCATGATGTAGAGATAATGATGAGCTATGAGCTTCTTTTAAAAATGTATTCTTTAATTATTATTTTTATGGGGCACATACTCTGTTTATGAACATTATTCTTCCATTAATATCATGGTTGAACTTAGAAACACACCACGTATTATTATGTACTTCCACATCTTCCTTATATGTCTCTCTAATCATCACATGGATATATATTTAAATATTTATCTAAGAATAATATTGTAAATCTCCTTTACTTAGGATTTTATTTTCTGTATTCTACAAATCTAAGAGTATTGGATCTATTTGAATCCTCATTGAGGCCAAACAAGATTTATTCTTTTGACTCAAACCATTAAACATCGTGTTCTCATTCCTAAGGCATTAATGTTTTGAGAATTCATAATCTTTAATCAATTAAAACCATCTTCCTTGTCTTATGTTCATCTTTTTCTATGTCAATATATAATTAAAATATTTATGATATGTATATATGTTACACCATTAACTATAATGATAATTCCTCTATATCATCAATGTAAAAAATACCAATTTTATCTCCAAATCATAATTCATGTAATTTTTTTATTATTTTTAATTGGTTTTGAGGCATATAATATCATCATGTCATTATTCATGAGGAAAAATAACACACACATCTTTGGTGTATCTATTTAGATCTCATGATATTCTCTAATATAAGGTACTATGTGAATAGGTTCACTGACCAACCATCTCTTCATTTATTTTAATTTATCTTCACATTTATCTCTCCACAACAATATATCCATTTTTCAAGTAAATACAGTTAGTTGATTAGATAGTCATTAGAAATATTTCATAAACCATTTGTAGTATATAGCTATCCAAAGAAAATTATTTATTTTGGATATTGTGGTTAGTCTATCCCATTTTTCAATAATCTCCTCCATCGATGGATCCATAGATAAACCCTCAAATTTGATTATATATTCAATGAATGATAATATATAACTCCATAATTAAAACATGGTATATTTTTCAAAAAAAATATTATTTCTTAGGATCATTAGAATATTTTTTAAAATATATTCATTCCCTTCCTTTCAAATTTAATATATAATAATTTCAACTATAAATTCTACAAAAAACTGGCCAAGGTAATATAAAAAGTCTCTATTTGTTAAATACATGAATATATAAGGGGAATTAATATTTCTAAATGGCATAAGTATAAATTCATAATCCTTACACCACATACATAATGTTTTTTGGGTATATCCTCCTTATTAACCCTCAATTGATGATATAAAAAATAAAGGTTAGTCATAGAGAATTATGGACATTCTCATAATTGATTAAAAAAATCATCAATACTAGGTTGAGGATAATTTTTCATGATATTTATTTTCATAAATTACTGATAATAAATGTGAGGATGCATCAACCACTCATTATTTATTACAAATAAAGTATGTGCATCACCTGGTGATGTAATAGGGAATATAAATACCTTATTAAGATTATAATTTATTTTTTCAATTACTACAAAAAATTAGGTTAATTATATAAGGTTTTTATAAAATAAATGTAGCACTTGTATGATTTATATTGAAAAATCAACATCAAAATTAAGTAGAAGAACAAAAAGGTATTATGGAAATACATCTACAAAATCATGTACAATACTCTGATCCTTAATATTTAGTTTCACCCCTACCATCTAAGATATACACAATTCATTTATAATAATTAATAACAAACAGATATATGGAAATTCTATTTGATGATCGTATTCATTCTCAAACATATAAATCATCTTATGGTCATTTGTAATTTGAAAAGAGACTTACCTTCCTCGCCAATTGATAAGTTCAATATATAATGAAATCCAAAATCATTCATAGATTTGCATTAATATAAACTAGAGGGGGAATAAAGATATTTTTAGGAATCACATTCCCAGAAACATCAATCATAGAGGAACTATATAAATGATATGTGACCATCATACCATTAGGATGTTTGAAAGCTACCTCAATATATAATCATTGAGGTCATGAATTGAAATTCCTTGGGAATTTTCCTAGTATATATTAATTATTAGAAATAATCTAAAAATTTAATTTGATATTTTAGAATATCTATTACCAACCCAACTTCATCATTCCATATTAAATAACATACTAAGAACCAACCTTTTTAGCATGACCATCATGAATTACCAAACAGAGTTATCAATCATATAATTATGAAAATCATTCAGAGCATATCTACACCATGGAACCTTATTTTCAATCTATGGAACCATAGGTATAACTTAGGATATCCATGGTCATTACCAAAACATTATATTGTTATCCAATATATAAAAATATTTCCAAGGTTTTCATTATTTTTTTGTATCCCAAATATCACATGATTAACTAAAACCTTCTCTGCAACCAACAATTGAGACCCCAACTTTTCATATATAAATATTTTATCTTTTTAGATAAAAATTAAATACATAAACATATTATTTAGGTTAATTCTTCATAATATATTATAATTTTAGTCCCACTTTGTACAATTTTCTACATATCCTACTTAGATCCATTCATCATAACATGGTGAAAGGAAATATAAGAAATTATGAGATCAGATGCATAGAAGGAGTAAACATGGGAGATATCAATCTATAATCATATGAAATCATAAGTTAATAATAAGGGTATAGGTTAATGAAAGTGAGAAAGAATGTTCATTCCTAATTTTTCATGGATCATAAATATGATTCATGGAGTAAAAAATTATTATTTAAAAAAATTAATTATAAGTTTAAGGAATCATCATAAATCAATCATGAACCATAATATTATATCATAATGAAAATAACATTTTATTAAAAATGTGTCACCATTATATCCATAGAATTCATTTCATATTTTATAGATAACTAGCATGACTATAAAATCATAGTGTGTCAATAATCATAACATGTTTTTTATATCATAATTAATTAGGAATCTCTGTATATTCCCTATAGTGGATTAGGCATCTCTACCTATTTCCTATATTAGATCTGGAATCTATACCTATTTCCCATAGTAATCTCAGGAGATATAATGATTTTATGAATTTATTGGATGGTTATATAGTTCTAGGATCACCCATAACAAAATGAAAACCATATAGATGTTTCCATAACATTATAAAACATTCACATATCAACATATCATAATCCGAGGAAACAAAATCGGTTTTATAAATATTTCCTCATATCATAAACTAGAGAAAATAAATTGATTTCATAAATATATCATTATTATAATATTAAACCATACATAGAAAAAATAAGTATGGTTTCATTGGATAATATCCTCATTATAGTATAAGTAACATCTAATGAAGTTATCATAAATTAATAATTACTTTAAAAGAACACTGAAATACTTTTAATGAAAAATGACCTTTTCGTTTAAAGTCACTAATTTAAAATCCAAAAATTAAAATTACATTAATTAATAATTTTCTTTTATTCGAACCATGGAAACATGTAATGGAATATTAAAATCATTGAGTGTTCATAACTATGGGAGATTTTGTTCTTACTGACTTTGTTAAACAATTTTTCTTTCACACTCTACATAAATATTAAAAGGTTTTTTATCCAGAAAATGACAAGAAGATTCCATTAAAACATTTTATAAAAATTACCACCTGGGTAAAAATAAATTTATAATATTATAATATAATTTTAAAAAAAATATATTTTTAGAGAGAGCATGGACATGGAATAAAAACGATTTCCAACTGAATAGAGAAATAGTGTGTATTTTCCTTAAAAATCATTTTTATTTTTTTTTCTTTTAGAGTTGAAAATTTGAAGAAAACTTTTAATTTCAATAAATACACATATAATAAGAAAAATATAATGACTTATATGCTTATTATCATATAATTTCATCAATTTAAATTCAACACTAAAAAATACATATTAAAATGATATTGAAACATAAATCCTTTACCACTTAGGTAATCATCGAATAAAAAATTCATAGAATATATATACTTATATAGATTTATAAATCATATTAATTATAAGTTATATATTCATAAAATAAATTCGTGGGAAGTATATACACATACAAAAATTAAAAAAGTGGTGAATATTTCCTTTGTCTCATATAAATAAATGTGAGATAATAAATCCCCTTACCTCATGTATTGTCTTTCTTTGTATGTGCTTGTACCTCATGTATAATAAATATATATTTTTTATGAATTTTAATAGAATTATAATATTATAAATAATATAATATATGACTTATTTATAACATTTTATCAAACATTTAGTGAAAACTTGTTAATAAAATTACGATTCTATGTGATATTTTTTTTCTCATGCATGTTTTTATTAGGAAGCCACAGTACTTATACTATTATAATTGTTCAATTATGTCCAAAATACTAGTCATTATATTAATATAATATATATTAACTATATACACACACATATATATATATATATAATTATATACATTCAATAAAGTTTCATACATAAAAATTAATCACACCATTCATGGAGATTGTAGCTCATACGTATGCACGGATGTTGTTTTCAACTTTCAACAGATAGAAAAAAAATAAATATAAATAATAATTAAACTTCCTAGAATAATTTTTATATTATTAAGAATGTATATATTCATTAAATCTCTCCTTATTAACATCTAGATAAAAATAATAGTTAAAAAAGGAATCACATCACTTTGTAGTGGTGGTATTCCCCATGTATGCATGAGTAACTTTATCATTTTACAATTGAGGGGAACAAGGTGGATAATAGTTTGTTCCATAATCATAATAATAATTCAGAAAGTTGATGATTAAAAATTCCTTATTTGGGAATGGATACCATATATTCATATGTTTTGTGACGATAAATAAAACAAAAAACACTTTGTTAAGATTTACCTATCTTCATTGAGAAACCTTCTTTGGAATAGACATTAATCCTTGAACAGATTATCTTTTGGAAATAAAATAATAACTATGATGTATTTAATGAATCTAGGATGATATTATATCATAGAGAGAATGATATGTAAGGATCAAACCTTGTGAATAATGAAGGATAATAGGTTCCCTTTTATAAGTGAGGAGTGGGGCACTCTGGGAATTACCTAATGAATAAAATTGATATGAATTATTTTTCATGAAAATTGGTTGAAATATTATGTAATTATAAGATATGATTATTATGTTTCTAAATTAACTCATACAATAAAATTTTAATAGGGTTATTTTCTTTTTACCCATATCTCTTAGTTTTATCCCTCGTTAAACCTTTTGAAAATTACCACAAAATCAAACTTTTCTACTAATTAAGGGTTATGAATGTTACCATAAAAGTTAAATGGACCTATAAATGGAACAAATATGGTATTAAACCATATACCATTCAATTGTATGAATATAAAAATTCTTTGACTTTTAAATCAGTTAATAAAATATAGTTTATTAAAAAATATTATTCATGTCTTTTTTTGAGTATTCTTTTAATATATCTTCTAAAACATAAACACTATAATTTAATTTGAATATAAACCTTTAAAAAATAAATCATAATTTATATTTTTCTCAAAACACATTGGAGCATAATTACTCACTTAAATAAAATTACTTTATGTGTTGTTAATATCATTTACATTATTTCTAAATATCTTATAAAATCACTATGTTTTCATTACATTATAATTTATTATAATTACTTCACAACTAAAAATTAAAAATAAATTAACATGAAAAAATACTCATAAATTTTTTAAATAAATATTTATAACTTAACATGATTTTTTTTATCGATATTAAAAAATATAATTTATATTAAAACCAGGAATGTGAATTTTTTGAAATTACCTATTATATAAATATAATAAATTTCCAAATCATTTATAAATGGTAAAAAGGACATAGTTTTCATTTTTTGGATGATTATGGACAATATATACTCATTCAATGAAATATATGGATTTTTTGAATCAATTGAGTCCTTATCACATTGTTTTTTACCCTAATTACTGTATTTTATGTTTATAGTGGTAATATAAATTTTCTTTGGTTACTATTCATAATGATAAATAAAGGGACTTTTTTAAAAATATTTAACTTCTTGATTTGAAAAATAGAATCCATTTTCAATATTTAAATTTTTTAAGGTGTTAAAAACTAATTAAGGATAAAAACAGAAAACTCAACAATAAATATTTTGTCCGAAAATTTTCGGTTATGTATAAAAATGTGTTCATACCAAATTAAATAATAAAATTTTATCAAATGAACATAATTTAATTGTGAATTAAAATATAAATAATGTTAATTTAAAACCATTTTGTAAGAAAAATTGAAATTTGTAAATTCTTCAAGAAAAAAATACATTTTTCAATAAAATAAAGTAATTTTCACTCTAAACTAGAAAATCAATATTTCTAGAAAGATAAAAATAATTCACTATAAGATAAATTTCATATAATTATTTAAAAAAAATATAATTTTATCAAATAAAATTTCAAAAAATGACAAGAAATAATTATAACATTCATTCATAAAAAATAAATAGAACCTGCATCTGGAAAAAGAAATTTTGAAGAATGAAATGACTTTACTAAAAATTGAGTGATTATTTCATAATAATTAATTAAAAAATATTATTATTTATGACGATTATTTAAATTTCATAATGTGATTAATCCCGTTTATACCTTCACCCCCAAATATTAATTTTTATTGAAAATCCACTTTGAGGGGAAGTGGGAAACCTCAGTCAACATTGCAAAAGAACTATGTACTGAAAGAGATCACAAATTGATTAAAAACACGACTAAGATTGTATGACTTCAGAATATTATATAACTCTGAATGTACTAGACTAACCTGAAGATATGGATAGTCATTGAGAAGCTCTTAAAAATTATTATCCATTCTATCTATTATCTCTATAAATTCCCCCGTATTTATTTTACCTTTATTGAAGCCCCGGACCAATATTCAGTCTTTCATGTTTATCCATTCTTCTTGCTCCTCATTAGTATCATCTCACAACATTCTTTCATAAATTTTTCTAACCTTCTCTTTGGAGGCATTGACCTGAACGTCATTTTCAAGCATCTCTTCCTAAGAGTAAAGGATGAGCTCCAAAGGGTCTCCTTCATCTTCTTCCACTTTCCATGTTTCCTTTCTTTGTTCTCCACTTTTTGGCTTTCATTTGGTGATTTGTAATTCAGTTTATCCTATTTCTGCTTTTCCTTTCTTACCTGAAAATCTGGTAAAATTTTTTTTGGGGAGGTGCGAGTAATCTTTGTTGGGTATAGCTTTCTTCACTCCCTTCTAAAATTATAAATTTACTAATTTAAGGTTTCCTTGTTTTCCCTTTATTATTTTGGATTCAACATTCATATCCTCGAAGGAGTCTTTCCCATACTCTGTCTCCTATTTGTAGACACTATAACCATCAATTGTTATGGTGTTTTCAACCTAGTTTTATTCACCCCATTTCATTTTATTTTTTAGAATTAATTGCATCCACCCATCATGATCTTCAGCTCCTTGCTCTCTTCCAGCTAAAGATAAAAATCAGTTATGAATCTTAAGAGGACTTGATGCATCCTAGTTGTAATATGCCAAGTTTTTGTGTTTGATACATTCTGATCCAGGAGTTCCCAAAATGCGAAATGTGGCCTTGGCTACGGTGCCTCCATCCCCTCATTTTAACTAATAATAACAGGAATTAGTTCTTGTCCATGTTGCACTATATCGATAACCCTATCAGTACTCACACAAAAAGAAGGAAATCCCAAATCAGTCTTAAATTGCTTAAAACAGCAAAGACCCTCAGTTCATCCATGGTCTTGAATAGTCCACTGCCCTCCTTCTTACCTTGCAGACCTGCCTCCAACCCCTGGTCCACTAGTTTCATCCCATGTAAAGAAATACCAACATATTTTATAACCTTATCAAAAGAACTATGAATGGAAAATCCTTGTTCCTTCCCCATGGTCTGTTGGATAATATTAGCAATCCCACCAGTACCTATATGATCCCCCACAATGGTAATGTTTCATTGTGGATATAGTTATGGAAATAATTATGTGTATGACATGTTAATGTTGATAAAAATGTCAAGAACATAATTTTTATATATTTTTCAATAGGTGTTAGGTCTTGTAAATTTAAATTTAACCAATTTTCCATTTTTTGAATTTTACCATTGTAATTAATTTTCACCCATGTAATTTATTATTATGAATAAAAATATAATGGAACTCATTACCTAATTTGGACATTATAATTCAAAATATTAGATCTCCATTGAAATTTAAATTATTAAAAATTGACAAAAATTAATTCTAAAATAATATATATATATAACAAGATAAAACAAATTCTAAAAAAAATATTTTTAATCATTAAAATGTAACTAGGATATAGTTATTAATATTCTTTTTCTGAAATAAATTTATTTTATTATTATTAAACAATAAATATTTTGGTGACTTTTAAATAAATTAAAAATCAAATTCTACATTCTAAATATTTAGTTAAAATAAAATACTTAAAATATTTTTAATTAGAATAAAATATTACTTATATACTAAAAATGTTAAACATGCATTTTAAAATTATGAAATATTATATATAAATAAATATGTTTACACATTAATAACATTTTTGGTTATTAATAATGTTTTAAATGTTATTAAGTCATAATTACCTAAAGAAATTGTAATAAAAGTTGGGATATTTGAAAACAATATTTATTCAATTAAAAATAAATCCTTTTAGAAAATTTCACAAATTCATCATAAACTAATATTATTATCCCGAATCATAAAATGATGATCATTTTTTTAATTCAAATACTAGAATATAGTAATTTTAGATTAAAATGGAAACATAAAATTAAATGAAATCATTTTTATTGTAATATGACTTTCTATAATATTAACTATTATTTTTTTATTCCCAGGGAATTTTCATTTATATTATATTTAATCAATTATTTATATAAAATATTTATTTAGTTATCTTTTAAACCTAATATAACCATTTACATAAAATAATTATGTATATCATGTATAAATTCAATTTTAGAAAAAATAAATTTTTATGATTAAAATGATTTTACAAGTTATCTAACATTGCAAATGAAATTATATCTATAATTTTTTCTTAAAAATAAACATAGAACTTAATTTAATGATTAAATGTGAAATGTATAAAATATTTTTAATATATATACATATTTTATTACATTAATAATTATATATATTTTCATCATAACGCCTAATTATATAGCCCCTCTAGATCATCACCTTAGACCTATAGAAAAGATAAACTCTAGTAGTTTTCTTGGTCGGTGGTTCATAAAGGATAGATGATTTTAAAATTTCAATGATCTTTAACTTCTTTTAAAAATAAATTTTTTTTCAACATGTAATTGTTAAATAGTAATTAAATAATGGTCTAGAGAAATACTTATTAAATATACCTTCATTCCATGTTTAGAAAATTAAGCTTTATAAGTAAGACTTCAACTACCTTTCTCCAATTACTATGAATTCTACATTGAGTTTTTTATATTTATAATACTATTTATAACATCTTATTAAATGTCTATGTTTCAATAATCATATCTTATTTATAGAATGGTTCATTATTTTTCAGTGTTATTTGTAAAAAATCTATTCCCAATAGTATTTATTTAATGGGAAACAATTACTAAAATTTCAGTCAATTACAAATGAACATCCTTTTTTATTTCCCCCTTTTCTCCAAGATATCAAGAGGTTTTCATATAGGTTGAGTTTCCTTTCTTTTAATCTATCTTTATTATATGTTCTTCATTAGAGTAAGGAAATGGTTATAATAGTTGATTGATTTTCATGATATTTTATTGTGTAATTGATGGGGATATTTTTATTCTATGTTATTTTCAACTCTCTTTAATGATCACTGTTGTTTGATCATATCATTTTAACTATATTCTTATATAGTGGTTGTGAAGATTAAATTAATATATGGGATTTGGAAACTCTCTTTAACATTATTTATATTATAAATGTAATATTATTATTCTTTCAATATGAGGATGATATGGACAAACTTAATACTAATAATATATCCGTCTAAAAAGAAATTGATTAGAAATGTGTGATTCCAAAGTTTTTATTGATTTCATAATATTTATTCTTTTGAAGATAATTTTTTGTCACATGTGAGAATTTTTTTTCTTATAATATATACATATATGAATTTTTTATCATTTTAATTTTTAGACAGAACTTTCATTATAAGATAATTTCACAATAATGATAATGAAATCATTTTTTTGAAATCATGAATTTTAATTATATCACCCATAAAAGATATTTAAAATTCAATTTGAATCCATATACTAAAAAGGGAATTTTGGAAGTTTTTTTATACTGTAATTTTTTTATACATGTTAATGTATGATTACTATTGTGTTTTTTAATAGTGTCATAAATGTAGTGATTCATGTGGTGGGATTAGTATATTAGAATGGGGCTTGTTACGAATGTTATGTCTAGATTTAATGGTTAACATGAGGAGGTTTGTTTGTTGATGAAGAAAATTGGACATACTTTTTTTGATAATTAATTAGTTTTATAAATTATTATGTTGATGTAATAGGCATTTTTCTGTCTTAGTTGTTGGAATATGATGTGGGATGATTTTTTGGTTGGATATGGAATGATAAAATTTTTATAGTTCTTAAATATTATGGAATTGGATTAGTAATAATGAAAATTATAGTGGTCTTGGGATTAAATTGAATGAACTATTCTGGTAAATGAATTTATAATTCTTTAAGTGGGAGGGTAATGATTGTAATAAATGTGTGTAATAGTTAATGAATTTAATTTTATTAATTACGTATATAAATTTAATGATAAATTTAACGTTGATGGTAATGGTATATCATGAAATGGTTAATGATTTTATTAAAGGATAAAAAACGTGTTGATTTTGTGGTTGATTTCTATAAAATGCGGGGCTGGATTTGAATATAGTAATTGGATATCATGGTAGTGTCATTGGGTGATATTATTTTTTTCATAATTAGTGTTCTCATTATTTATTGGCTTGAATAAATTTTTATTTTATTATATTATTATTGTTTATACATATATTTCCCTTTTGATTTAATATTAACCCCAATCGATTGTGATAATCTTTCCAACACCCTTTTTTTGTTCCAATTATTTTCCATGAAAATCTAAATATTTTAAGTAAAATATACATAACTACTCATAATCTCCCACTCTTCCATCGTGGTATGTTATGGGTTATGATAGCACAAAGAAGGTATAATCATATAGTAAGTGATGGAATATGATTTTTAAATTTGATATTCTATATGACATGTCTATGAGAATGTGAAAATTTTATATAGTGGGGGTTTTGAATGTTAAGAATTGGGGATAAGATTGATATCCTTCACATTCATACTACCCTATTATAATGAATTTATAGGAATATTCTATGATGTTGTATTGGGATATGGTATGTGTTTCAATATTTGTTATAAAGATATTGTGGATATGATTTGTGTCATGGTTGTGATATGAGATATAATATACTAAAACATAGATATGAAAGGGATTAGACTCATCGAGATGTTTATCATTATTTGGAGAGAGAACCAAATCAGTGGATAAGTATAGGTGGTTAAATTAATTGACTTATTGTTTTTAAAATATGTTTTTATAATTATATTATATATTTGGATAGGTATCATTGGTTAGAATTTTTTGTTACTTCCCTAGTAGGATCTTGTTAGTTTAACAGATAGTTTACTAATGCATTTTTATATTTCTTCTATATTTTCAAATGAGGTATTTTGGAGGATCTAGTTTAGTATACTTGTATGCTAAAATATATATATATAATTCCATTTTCCAATGTTTTTGGAAGTATTTATTGGTCGACTTGAACATCACTAGCATGGATAAAATGTTTGATTGATGTTATATGACTTCCTTTTTGGTATTTTTTAAAAGAATAATTTCCGAGAAATGTTTTCATGAATTCTTGTCATTGTGGGATATTGTTTTTATTTATATTAATGATTTGACCATTTTTTTAAGAGATCCTATGAGTCATGAAGATAATGCCACACATTTGTATGTTTATATACTTTGGGATAGTCATTGAATCATAAAATATGGTAGGTGAGATTTTGGAGTCACTATAACATTCTTTATAGAATAATAAGGTGTTCATAAAAGGTGTAGGGTGTAGAAAATTCAATACATAATATTTTATATCAAGATATAAATGTATATTATAAAATAGTATATATGGTAATTTAAGAATAATGAATAAGTGTAAAATAAATTTGGAGTAATATAGAAGACATTTTCCTATACTATTTATTGAGAGTGATATTATGTATAAATTTTATTATAAAATGATGATTGTGAAATAATGTGATAAGAAATTATATATGAATGGTATATGGATAAAATTTATGTAGTCATCACTGAAAAATTATAGGATCATTTTTTATGAAACCCTCCCTCCAAAGGTGACCCTCCTAGGCTGGAAATGAAAGAAGAGATATAGTGACCCTCAAGTCCCACCGCCAGTATGCCCCGATTTGGTGACTAACAACTGTGGTATAAAAATATCACATATGGAAGGCATTAACCTCTATAATATATGACCAATAGATAGGATAAATCAACTTAAAACAACTCCATTACATAATATAAAATTAAATAACCAAAATCATCCCATAATTAATGTATAAAATATAAATAAATAATGATAAATCATCTGAATCAATACCCAAAAGAAAAAGATATGGTACTGACTCAATAACAGTTCCAAATATCATGATATAATTTTCTATAAATGTCCATTATGTCCTCCTAAAAACTTGATAATGATTTATATATAAGTAGGGTGAGAATACAATTATACTCATTTTGATACCTAAAGTCGCTTGTGTACATATGATAGAAGCATACTATTGCACCAATGAGAAAATAGCCTAACCAACAACAACTAAACAGTTTATCTAACCAAACCCATCCTAACCAAGTTATTCTCATAAAATAACACAACCAAATATAATATAATTATATTTGGTTAAGGAACCATACATCACTTTCCTACTAATTTTATGCCCACACACCACAACATTGTATGTCTTAGCTCTCTCATCTCTTCTATATCACATCACATCACATATCCCTAATAGACACCATATCCATAACATCACATCAAACATCACCTATAGAATATTAGTCCGTCACATCACTTTAAATCTCATAAAGATATAATTAGGGTATTATGAACATGAAGGAACTAAACCTTGTGTACTCTTCCTACCATTCACAACCCCCACTATAAGCCATCGCATCTTCTCATTAATTATCCATAATTATTGATAAAATTTTGAATAATGGCCATCCAATCCAAAGAATAAAATAAATGATCAATTATATTACACTTTTTATGTATAATTATCATAAAATTTGAATATCTATCTTTCTTGTAATATAGGTAATGATGGATAAGGTATATATCCATCCATCCTCACCACTTGGATGAAGGAAAAAACAACCCCAAAATATCTGTTTGTCAACACATGGTCACTGACATGTGTGTTTTGTGTATATAAATCACAAGAAAACACAATATATATACATATAGATACATACAACCCCACCCTATGGATGCACAATAATATGTACCAACCAACTCACAACATCTATACCCATCCTCACAAGACTGCCACATTCCCTGCCATAACTAAGTGAACCACATCACACAAAAAACAACAAGCCATAAGTCACATTCCATCATTAATTAAATATTAATCCATTTTCCATATTTTCATCATAAATCAATTCAATTAAAATATTCAATTCATTCCATTATTTTCATCCCATTCATTTCATTAGTTCATCCTACTATTTCACATTTAACATTGGCTACATTTTACCGCACAACCCATATTAGTTCAAGATTATATTAACCATTTTATGATGTTCAATTAGAATTTTGCATTAGAATTTAATTACATTAATACCCAGGAAAATATCAGAACACAAAACCTCACTAAAACCATCATTCTCAAGCATCATCCAACATATCACCGCCCTTTCACAACCATAATGACATGTCATAACACAACAATTTTCCACATCACAATATATATGTACTAACCACATCCCAACACATAAACCACATACTGAACACATATTTACCACACATAACCACTCTCATCACAACTACACATCACTTCCTACTTCATAATAAACATCACAAAAGTTTTCACATCACATACACATACCGCTTTTTAGATTTAACATGTGATGTTTTTCATCACATTCCACTTCTTTATTCATAGAAACTATCAAACAAGAGATAAATCTCAGAGGGTGGAAATTTAAATAGATATATGTGGTCAGCCAATTTAAATTTTTTTAGTGATAACAATAACACACAACATGGTTTCCATAATAATAACAATCAAATTACAAACAAATCCCACAACAACCATGATTTCCATCAAGGAATTATGATCATACCTCAATCATGAATAAAACTAATATCAGTAATATAAAAAGTCTATAAAAAATGAATTTCATTCCTACCCCTTCAATTTAAAATTTTCAATTCATTATCTTATTAGTCTTTTAAAAACTATATTCTAAAAACATGACCGAAGAATGAACCCCTCTATAATAATATTACTAGATCAGAAATGAATAATCCCCTACCTTAAATTGAGATTTCCAAAATTTTGTTCAAGGTTGGAACAAGTCAGAGGACACCAAATAGCACCACTATAAATAATAACACCCTTTTCATCCTAGAACACAGTAACAACATCATTCCTCAATCAAAAATAACTTTTGTATATTCTTCATAACAACTTCCAAAATATTAAAATTGAGGATAAAATTAGAATAGGAAGAGTGGAACTCACCTAAACCACCACTAATAAATCCTATAAGGATGGGGTTTAGTGAAACTAATTAACGGATATAGGGAATCCTTAGGAAACACATGTTTATACCAAAAAATGATAGAAATATGGGATATGTTATCATGTCTGAGGGGATCTAAAATTTTATACCCAGTCTGCTAAACATAACACTATGGAACATCCTAGGGGACTATGCTTCATAACTTCTAAAAAATAATGGACTTCAATATAGTGGGTAGGAATATTCCATATCCAACATAGAAAAAATATCCTCTGATATCAGCGACTATTTCTATGCCATATATCATCCAAATAAAGGGGATACCACGACGCAACCTAAACTACAGCACCGCTATCCCCCAACAACCTAGAAGAGGTTTCACTACAACCCCATCTCCATGGATTAGTTATTCAAAAAATTTAAGTATCACCAATCTCCACTTGATCCTCCCTTTATGATGTATCCATTTCTCCATATTGCAACCATCACCTATCAAGAATTGGAAATGTCATAGATAACACTATATAGCATAGATATCCCTTGAAATGGTGGAATCTCGAAAAACACCTCCAATTTCATAATACACCACAACTGTACCTCCAATGAAATATTCATAACCTACTGAGAAAGGATTATTCCATAACTCTGTCTCTATGATGTAGATTTATTTCACAGTGAGAATCTCTAGCTATCTCACCCCTTTCTCCTCCAAACTCCTCAGGACTCCCCCGGACACCACTACCACCGTATTTATGAATTAAAAGAGGCCAAAATATCTTAATCATTACATCATATAGCTCCCAAAATATTCTCACCCTTGAGAATAAAAACCATCCTTTAATGAAAAAGGGAAAAGTGTTGTGAACCAATATCCCTTGAGATACTACTCAAGGCTCTTATTACAACTAAAAACTACCAAAGGAAAATTTAACAACAAAAAACATCCACAATACATTTCACATAACACTCCACCACAACAATTTTTCATGCTTACAATAGGAACACAGACCAAGTCCCTAATAGCGATCACCACATCTATCACAAAACAGGGCCCCAAGAATAAAAATAGAGTAATTCTACCTTCCATTTCAAGATATTATCTACTTTGGGAAGTACTAACTCACCAGAATAGTTTTAATGATATAATGGTATAAAATGTCTTGATTATGAATTATTTATTCCCTTCACCATATTCTTGATGAATTAACTCACATTACCTATAAAGGAAAAATTTACATTTCATAATCCTACTAGATCGAAACATCACATTAAGGGAAAGAACACCTCATAACCAAAAAAATTGAAAACTACACATCATCTTGAAAAGAAAAAAAGGAAAAAAAATACAAGATCAAAAACAAAATATAGGTACTAGGCACACATCTAGGTTTATCAATCCTAATTAGTCTCCTCTAGGCCACCCATAATCCACAACACATGGACCAAAGGAATGTTCGGTCGACGTAACACCTTCTCTTGATGATCCTAGATCTCTACTAGATGCTCCATAAACATTGTGTTTTCCTCGATATCTAAATTTACACAGTAAATAACATTGGATTCATCATGAAGATGCCAATGAAGTTGAGAGATATGGAAGACATTTTAATTTTGACCATGCCATGGTGGAACTACCATCTGATAATCCACCTTGACAATGCATTCCAACACCTCAAAAGGCCCAAAAACAAGGGTGTTATTTTACACCACCTTCCAGACCATCACTTACTATGTCGAGAAGAGATATTTTAGATCACATAGTCCCCTACCTCCAAATACATGAGCCTAAAATTGTGATCAAATGGATTCTTATTTTATTCCTATATTGTTTTCATCCTCTCAATAACAAGTTGAACATTCCCTATCATTCTCTTCACCACATCAGGACTGAGAAGTTATGACTCTCTAATATCACCTTAGAAAAATTGGGAAAGACATAGTCTCTTATACATAGCCTTGAAAAAGTCTATGATGATGGATGAGGGAAAAATATTGTTATAAAAAACTCAATAAAAGGAAAGTTCCTTTCCAAAGATATACCAAAGTCCAAGATGCATACCAACAATATATCTGTTATAATTTGTATAGTCCATTCAGTATTCCCATCCATATGAGGGTGGAAAGTTTCGATGCATTGTAACTGAGTGCCAAAAGCATACTGAAAACTCTTATAGGCTCGTAATGTAAAATTTTCATTCTTTTACAAGAAAATAGACCTCATAAAATCATAAAACACCACCACCTCATCCACATACCACCTCTCCAAACCATCAATGGAACTCAACCCCTTAATATCTTTGAAGTGAGCCAATTTTTTCAAGTGATCTACAACCACCATGATATCATCACAAACTCCCTAAGATCAGGATGAACCTTTGATTAACACTATCAATATGTCATCCCACTTTAACTTGATATCATCCAATGGTTGTAAAAAAAACTTTCAAGAACATGATTCTTATATATTACCTACTATCAGTCAAGACATCAATACACTAACTCATCCACCCCCATTTTTACTCAAGCCACCGAAACTATTTCCTTACTCCATGATTCATCTTGGAACTCATTAGGGTACCTAAAAAAGCTTATCTATGAAACTCACTAAGGATACTCTCACGCATCGTCATATGAACAAACAACAACCCCTAAAACAATATCTAGTTTTGACCATTCTTCAACCATCCCTCTAAAGAATCACTATGGTTAACATCATTATGCATCACTTGTTACATAGAATCAAAACACCTAGAATCCACCACATACCTTATTAAAAGAGACTAAATTTTTATCGGAAACAAGAAACCTCTGTCATAAACCACAATCAAATCAATTTTCAGGGCCTCCAACACCTCCATCAGCCTACGTGCATCTATGGACTCATGAAAAATATACTTCCACAACATCAATCTCAAATAATTAGCTACAAAATTCCACATTTATTAGTTATTTTATATTTTAAATTCAAAATCCTAAAGAACATTTATCCATATAGGCAGCCATAGATTTAGTGATGTTAAGAAATGATATACCTCAAGTTCTTGATATTGGTGATGACCACAAGGCACATCCTGTTGAGGTAATGTCTTGACAACATTATTATAAATTCAATCACTACAAGATATTGATCATGGGTAGCATAGTTAATGTTATGGGGAAGTAACTATTGTGACCCAAAAGATATCATTGTTTCTATTTCATCATGATGCATCCCATATCTAGATAGGAATCATTATAGAACACCACAAACATCCCCACACTCTATGTAGACTAAATCACTAGATAATTGATCAATATCCCCTAAAGGTATCCATATTTCGAGTGACATTGATCATTCCAGATAAAATCTTAGTCTTTTATAGTCACAGCTATCAACGAGTCCTCAATCCATGAGAAATTGTATACAAACATCTAGTAGTATCCCAACAAACCGATGAAGAAATGAATGTCTTCCACATTCATGGTTTCATCCCAATAAAAACAACCTCATTATTTTATAGGTTTCTAATAAAATCCTCATAAGACACTGAATTTCCAAGTAAATGAATCTCTTATGTCAAAAAATTATACTTGGATGACATTCCATAGAGTTGGTAGTGTCAAATAACCTGTAAGAAATATTTTATATGATCATAATGCTCCTCCATTTACATTGAGCAGATTAATATTTTATAAATGGAAAAAACTACGAATTGGTTTGGAAATTCATAGAATGTAGAGTTCATGGGAACCATTATCATAGTCAGTGAATTCGTAACACTAAATAACATAACCATAAACATGAAGTGCCCATACTTGCATCTGAATAAATTTTCTAGAATATCATTCTTCTTCAACATCAACTGGGGATATCTAGACCATAAATAAATCATAAAAACATAATAGATCCACTTATATGGTCCAAAAAATAATTTATTTATAGAATATGGTATCAATTTTGGATCTTCACCAGATTCAAATATCAGTTTTCCATACAACCCTCAAACTACCATTTTCCTTCGTGGATAATAACACTAGAGAAAACAAAAATGACACACTAGAACTAAATAATCCCTTATACATCAAATCATCTATATAAATCCTCAAATCCAATAGCTCATAAGGTTCTATTGATTAAGGATCGATTGAAATCAAAGAAACCCTTGTCTGTAATTATATCTGAAACTCAACATCTTATCGACGGTGTAGTGTCACAACCTCTCATGAAAAAACATCTAAAAACTCCATTACAATCCTATGAACCTCCACTTTCCCAGTTTCTAATGATTCAATAGACATCTTATCCATAAATGAAATATGGGGATCCACTCAAATAATTTAAAACTAATAACTCTTATCTCCAATGAAAATCACATGTTATCTATCCACATCTTGAAATAGGAGTCTCTTCATAAATTAATCGTCAATATCATTAATATAATAAAACTATTAGATACTAATTATTATATTACATGTTTATATCTATAGTACCAAAATAAACTCAATGGAAGGATTTATGTCCATCATTTGTTTACCCCTAACACATATATAAAAGTTTTTACGGCCTTTAACTTGTGTAGTCAACACCATAGGAATGGGTAGCCCATCTACGTCTAGTTAAACTAATTTAATTTATAGGGGAAAATTGAATGTAAAGATCCGAAATCAAAAAGTCAAAAAACTGTTGGATGGCATGCTGAGTGCTCCTCAAAAGATCTCTAGACCCTCTAGAACTTTCTCCAATGTTGTATAAAACTGAATACCCTCAGGCCCTCTGCCTCTCTACTGATAAACACCACCACAACCATTCTCTGATTATGGTCCCATGAAAATGAAGAACATCATAAGTTCATCCTATACCTATTAAATCTCCTCTTAGTGGAGCATTGTCCTATTAACCTAGCTACTAAAATTGTCTCACTAATAGCTACATTTGAAACAGGAACTAAACCTGACCACCATTACCATACTAAGGAACAAAACACTAGTAATTTATCCTAATGATGGAAAATAATCCCATATAAATTAAAAAAATGACCCAAATAAAAAATTTAAAATAATAGAAACCGCTGGCCATAATTTACTAGAAGGGAATATGTTAAGTTTGAATCCCTACTGGTCAAATCCTCTAATTACACGATGCCTAAAACCTACTACTGAAAACAGTTATCCTATAGGAACACTGTCGGTTTCCCTATCACTATAGAACTCATCATGATTAAATCCCCACAATCAACTTCTCCTTCTTATGAACCTCTAAATACACTGTAAATTTAAATGGAGTAATCACATACTATATAGATGGTCTGAGTGCCTCTTCAAAATGTTGTGCTCGAGAATCCTCCTCAAGAAAAATATTAGAGGAAAATTGTATAATGTACTCAAACTTGATCACTAACTCCTAGAAAGACATACTCCACTACTAAAGATATAGTATATCTTATATTTTCACTACCTTTATGATTAACATAAGGAACTCTTCTTGGAATTCATTCTAAATATCGACCCCTAAAAATTTGCATCCTTCTAGTCACCAAGATATAGTGTCCACCACTAACACGTAACTCCTAACATATGACTAACTACCAAAGGGTCCTAGTAATCTGTTGGGCCCCATAATAAACTGAAGGCAATATTGAGTTCCTAAAAACTAGTTCTCTATATCATTATCAGAAACACTACCCTCATACATCCCCAAATCCTTCCTCTAAAAATCATGAAATGTTTTCTACCACTAATCATCCTCCCCAACCAGATCAACCCTCTAGTGATCAACTAGATAAACCATCTGAACTACCTATTCTAGAAAATCACACAAATGATGACCAGGATCTATATATGAAATGGAAACAAGGATTTACAAATCCTGGAATTATGGAATTTTATTATGATTTACTTAATTAATATTATCTTAGTTATAAAATACCCAAACCATCCAATTCAAATAAGAAAAAAAGTCACTCATGATACATGTACCACTCCATGGTCTCTACTCTACCGGAGTTTCCACATCACCTAGTCATTCAATAAGATCAGTTTCATTCCATCAAATCATGGGTGGCCCAAAAATACCATATCCATGCTATTCTTTCATATCCTATGATGAACACTAAGATCAACTCACACCATTTCCCTACCAACATGTGAAATCCTCACTATTCAAAAATATGAACTTTATCATATCTCTAAACCATACACTTTTATATAAATATGTCATGACCTATCCTTCAAAAATTTCCCCTCTTAGGACAATAATAATGGTAGAGAGAAAATGACCCTCAAGTACTGCCTCTAGTGGGCCTCAGGGATGTTACGACCCAGACCATCCATGGCATACTATTATAAGAATATATATGTATTGGTTTCCAGGGGTGTCCCAGGTGATTAGAGGGGAAATGGAGGATCTTGGTAAAGATTATAGCTGAGAAAGAGATCAGCAGCATGGATCATTGGCTATAGTTTAGCCTTTTCTTGGCAGGTTATGTATGTGGCGTAGGAGGGTCGAATGTAGTATAGGGGGACATTATAGGTGTTTTTTGGATCTACTTACACATTTTTTGGAATTTTAATTATATATTTGTTAGTATGGTGTAGGATATTATTGGAAGGTTATAGATGTGGTGTGGAGAAATTTGTATGGTGTATGGGGAGGATCAAATGGAGTTTGGTGCTACTCATGAGTATGGCATAGTTGTACCCTATAGATGGGGATGCGGGAAAACCCCTTCCTAGTGGATGGGGGTTTGTAGCAAAGTAGTTTGTGTATTTCCATGGTCTCCCCCTTGTTTATAACATTTTTGGAAAGGGAATAGAATAAAATATCTTAGGATAGGTTGACTGTATGGGTTGTAGGGTAGTCTTCCCGCTTCACCATAGTCCTTTATTTTTGTAGTAGGTATGCAGTTTGGTGCCATAGGCTACATCATAGAGTTCTAATTTATAGAGTTGGAATAAATTATCAGATCCACTCGGACCTGGTCACTTTTCCAATATTTCTCTCATGTCTCAGGAGACCCAATCATGCCCCATGGAGGATTTTCATCCCCTAATCATTGTCTCCATACCCCTACCATATAGGATCAATCTATAGTTGTTCTAGTGAAATCATCTCTTCTATTTCCCTGTTTACCTATATTATCATGTATGAGAAGTTTCTATCAAGAGAAATCATTTTTTGTGTTGTTTTAATGTGATATTTATTTGGTTTATGTGTTCTAGGATAATAAGTTTGTTCATATTTGTTGTGGTAATTGGTGGTGGCCCACCACTATTCTAACCTTGAACAGTGGATCAAAAAACACTATTTAATGTATGATATTATTTGTTTCCCATCTCTATGTATCATGTGGGAGGGGTTTATTCATTAATTATATTTTCATATATAGTTTACACCATCCCAAAGAAGATAATTATTTGGTAATTTAAAATTAATGGTAGAGGGAATGACTCGTTTTTATTGAATTTTGATATTAGTGATATTGAGTTTATACATGATTGTTGTATGATCTTAATGCCTCACTGAAAGTCATGGACATTATGAGATTTATTTTTACTGTGATTATTATGATTATGGAACCATTTTTGTGTTTTTGTTATCACTGAAAAAATTTAAATTTTCTAAACACTTAAATCATGTTAATAAAATGGTTTCACCATGGGATTTATATATTGTGTCATAATTTCCTTAAATAAATATGTGGAATGTGATATGAATCCTCCATTGTTAAATATTAAATGTGATATGTGTATGTGATGTGAAAAGTGTTGTAATGTGTGGTGTGATGTGGGTAGTGATGTGTGGTTGTGATGTGTAGTGGCGATGTGTCATTTAAATGTGGTTGGTATATGGAATATTTGTTGGGAAGTGGTTAGAGTATGGATATTATGATGTGAAAAGATGTTTTGTTATGGAATGTGGTTGTGGGTATGAATGGGAGGTGATGTGTTGGATGTGGAATTGATAAAGATCATTGTGGTGAGGTGTTGTGTTGGGATAGATGCACAGGTAGTAATTTAATTAAATTCTATTGTTAAATTGAAATGGAATATGTTTTAATGGTTAGTATAATCTTTAACAAAAATGGGTTGTGTGCTTAAATGTGGTCGATGATAAATGAGAAACCATATGAAGAAATAATGAAATTAATTAGTTGGAAATAATGGAATGAATGGGATGTTTTTATTGAATTTTTTGATAATGTAAATCTAGAAAATGGTATAATTTGTAACAAAAGGTGGATTGTGGCTTCTTTTTATGGATTTTTTGTAAAAGGGTTCATTTAATGGTGGAATAGAAAGTGGTCGTTTTGTGAGGTTTGGTTGTGATATCTTGAGTTGGATGGTACATTATGTTTTTAATAAATAGGTTGGGATTGTGTTTTACTATATGTATATATCCTATATTTTACATGTGATTTATTTATACACTCCATTGATGCTGAGCACCATGTACTGGAAACCTGATATTTTGGGTGTCTTTTTTCCATTATCTCTATAGTAAATAAGGATATCTGGCTACCGAATCTTCCCCACTACCTCTTCATGGTGAGTTATATATTCATGGGTTGTGACAGATAGAAGAAAAAAGTTAAATAGTTGTGATTATTTTTATGCATGGGATCTGATGGAAAGAATTCAAAATTTCACTAGGAGTGATGGATGACTAATGAGATGATGAGATATCTTATTTTGGGGGTCATGGATGGTAGGATGATTGAACAAGGTTGATTTCCATCATGTTCACTATACCCTACTATACTAGTTATGATATGTGATGTGATGTGATGGGCCAAGTGACTAAGAGTGATATTTGATGTGATTTGATGGTCCAAGTGTCTACATGTGATTTGTGGTGTGATGTTATATGAAAGATATCAGAGAACAAGGACATACATCATTGGGGTGTGAGAGTGGGAAATTAGTGGGAAAGTGGTGTTTGGTACCTTTAATAGATATACTAAATATTATGTAATTATATTTCAATGTATTATTTGGTGGGAATCCCTTTTTGGGGATGGGTTTGGTTATATTAACTATTTAGGTGTTGCTAGTTATGTTATTTTTTCACAGGTGCATCAGTATTATTATTTCACATGTACATGAGAGACTTTGAATATCCTATTGAGTATACTTGGTCAATCACACTAGATATATAAAAAATATTTTATTATTTTTATGATGACATCAAGGACCCTACTGAACATTTTTAGATTAGGATTTGGAGCTATTGCTGAGTCACTGCCTTATATTTTTTTGTTGAGTATTTATTTTGATACTTTTACTATCTTTTTTGCATTTTATACCTTCATTGTGGGATGGTTTTTGTTATTTAATTTTATATAATTTCATGGAATTTTTTTGGGTTCATTTATCTTATCTCCTAATCAAATATTATAAAGGAAAATGCCTCACATATCTGATATTTTTATTCCTTCAGTACTAGTCACAAACCCATGGCCTATTAGAGGCGGGTCTCATGTTTCTGTATCCCTCCTTTATTTAATAATCAGGTGGAGAACCATTGGATGGATGGGGATATGAAAATATTATTCTCATATTAACTAATATTTCTTATAAAATATAATGATTTTACAAGGTTAAAAATAAATTTTTTTTTTAAATCACAATTATAATGAATTTGAGAAATTTATATTTTTTAGAATCAAAACATAAAAATAATTTAATATATGGATCATGTAGTTCATAATTCATAATGGTCAATTTTTTGTACTCACTTATTCCTATAATATAAATGTAAATAATTTAATCATAAATTTTTATTATTCACCTCAAACATGTCTATAAAATTGAGTGGTTTTATGATAGCCCTAGACCCGCACACCAAGATTCGATGCTAAAAACATAAAAATTACATTTATAGCTTTGAGATTCATAAATGTGACTCAATGTTTTCCATCCAATCATTATATTGATAAAAATAAATATTTTATCACCTACATACCCAAAGTTCATTTAGGTTTTGATTTTTAGATAATAATAAAAAAACTCTTACATACACAATTCCCGTGTCTTCATGTGATTATTTTTTCTACTAAACCAATTTATTATTAACTCACATTTGTTCAGCCTAATAATCTATATGAAAACCATGTTGGAATAATTTATTTAAAATCATTTTTTATATGCTAGGGAAAATGAAACATAAGAAGTTTGAGCTCAAATGCTCAATAAGGGTAAACATAATCATTAATAGATGAATGTAATCACTGATAGAATGATGAGAATAAGGGTATAATGATATAAACAATCTGAATTATAATAACATAAGAAAAATCATACCCATTAGTACCTTGATCAACAATCATGAAACACGATATAGGGATTTAAAAAATGAAAGATTCATGGGATTTAATAATTATGATCCATATTATGATAATAACGATCAAAAAAACATTAAAACCCCATACATTTTAATCCATAAAGTGTATGAAATTGTTTTCATTAAACATAAACTCATTATATTACCTTATGAAGTTATAATATTTCTAAAAAGTATCATTGATAGTATAGATAAAATAAATAGGTAACATGGGACATAATTTCCATATCACTCTGACAATCACTCTTATAAATGGAATAACCAAACATTTGACTTCCTACCTAATGCATTGGTGGTCTATCACAGACCCACCCATATTGGTTATAAAAGAACCACCAACCTTTGGTTATAATTTAATCACTCATCCATTGATTATAATAGAACCACCCATCCTTAGTTTAAAACAAAACCAACTTTAATTATAAATAATTCCCAAGAATCATAATATACATAAAGTACGTAGAGATTTTATTTCATCATTAAATTCATGGAAACTTCTATTATTCCTTTCACAACATGATTAAACCATGGAAAATAAATGAGTTCCATGAAAACAATTATAATCCATAAAGAGAAATAATGGGGATGGTATCAATAAAAAATATCCCCAATGAAGCATATGTAACATCAAGTTTTATTGACATTGATTAATTGAAAAAACATTAAAATATCATTAAAATAATTTTTATATAAAATAACCATTTCACATTGAAAATAAAATTATAAAAAATTATATAAATTGAAAAAAAATGTAATTTTTTTTTTCTAAAAATATCCTTGAAAATTTATAAAATAAGATTCAATGAAAAGAATGTTCATTATTATCGGAAAATATGCCCCTGTTGTAAATGCTAAAAAAATAAATTATTTTCAAAAAAATTGTAATTGCAGTCAAAAATGAAAAATTTGGAAAACATTAAAAAATTTACATTTTAAAAAATTAAAAGGTCAAATATCTTTTAAATTTTATTTATGAAATAATTTTTGTTAATAAAACAAAATTTTTGATAAAATTTTACAAAAAGGGGATATAAAAAAGAAACATTATTCTAAAAGAATATACAAGATTGGTATCACTTAAAACCTATATTCTTAATGATTCTTTATTCGATTAGGAAGGAAATGGAAATTAAAATTTTAGAAAAAATTCATAAAAATAGTTAAATATAATTTATGTGGTTCTAGAAAAATACGATCATATGATTTTCCCCCAAGGACAATGAGTATATACAATCCCAAAAAGAATAGAGATTGTAATATAAACCATTTTCACTTTGGTAACATTTAAATTATAATAACCATTAAATAATAAAATCAAATGATACTATAATTGCAATTATCATAATTAGATTCATGTTATCACATGTAAAAGGGGAAGTAAATATATATCATAAAGGAATATAGAATAATACCTTAATGGATGCCCTAAAGAAATATATTTTGAGATGAATAAGCCTTAGAAAAATCATATCCTTGAATTTAAAGTTAATCATTAGAGAGAATTTTTTTAACATATTAATATTAACAAAAAAACTAGTGGGATTATATAATAAAATATAGTGATAAATACACACATAATCATTACTTAATAGAGTCAATGTAGAAGAGTCGTAACCCAAAAAAATGAAATTTAGTTTAGAAACCCTTTACAACTTAGTAACACTCAATTAAAATACCCATGGATGAAATTACTCAAGTTAAAACATAGAATAAAATTATGTACGAATGATTCACGATATAATATACAAAATGGAAATTATATATACACCTCAATAAGGAAATTTGGTGCATAATAATAACATATGACTTAATCCGAATAATTTGAGAATAAATCCAATATTACTTTGGTAATCACAGGATCAAAACATCATGAAATAGATTACATAATATGGATTTGTAAATCAACATATTTTTTGTTAAAATAATCATAAATTATAATAATTTTAACTATATATAGAACATAATCAGAATAATTAGTGAGTATGGCTTGTGACTAAAAGAAATAAAAGTGGGATGAGAAACCCATAACTTGAATCCGGACTCTCTATGTATATCCTTTAACTCCTGCATAATAAAAATATATAAATTATTTAATTTATAAATAAAAATTTTCAGGTTTAAAAAATTATAATTAATCTATTTATTTCATTTATTTTAGTGAAATAATTAATTACAAATTTAGTTAAGTCCATGTCAGGTGTTTTGAGGATGTTCAGTCTATATTTTCAAAATGGACTCTATATGCTGACCTAGTCAAAGGGGTAATTATCCAATCTTTTTCTGAATAATTATCATGAAATAATTATCATTTTTATAAATCAATTAAAAATTAAATATATACCATGAATAATGGATATGAAAAATTAATTACATTACAATCATGGCGATAGTTGGTCGCACATATGCATGAGTAGTGTTTCCATTTTTCAACAATAGTTATGGAAATAAGGTAGGTTTTAAATTATCATTAAATGATTATAATTATATCATAAACATAATATTACTTCTATAAATATAATTACATATACAATTCATGATAAGCGGTAGTAAATAACAAATCAAATCATCTCAAAAGGTGGTAGTTTGTCGTTTACAAGAACGATGTTAGCATTTTTAAGTGGATGGTATGGTAAAAAAGTATATGATATATTAATATCCAAGAATTATTAATATTTCATGAATATAATTTATTGATATTAAATATATCATCATGAATAGCCTTGATAGGTGATGATGGATGACTAATTACATTGGTTCTCAATGCAGTAGTCCTCTATACACATGAATAATGGTTTCGTTTCCCATTTTATGGAAGAGGAGATGGATATAGGTTATAAAATTAATGAAATAAAATATAAATATATGGGATATACCTGTAATATTATATTATAATGTTTGAATAATATTTCAAATAGGATAAAAAATAAATAAAACATGTGGCTCGATTAATAGAGATACCTCTTCATCGGATGACCTCTTTAGGTCTGTATCAGAATCCTTATTAGGAGGGCCTTCTAATAAAACCATCTCTTATAGGAATTCTAGTGATAAATGAGGAATTTATGTTTCCAGCTAATGTTTGATCCAAAAGGATTTATGGTTTGAAGAGGAGAGGATAGGGGTGGCATTTTATATGTTAAAATAGGTGGAATGTGTATAAATATCCAAAATAATTCAATAATGAGGAGTTACTCTCCAAATTAGTGCATCCAAAATTGAAAAATAAAGTATTATAGGGAATAAAAGGTCAATAAAAATTTCCACCACACAAAAAACATGCTTTTAATATATTATTCTTTATCTAATAAGTTTCCTCACTTTTTCAATTTTAGTTTTCACAAACGGTTAGTAGTTTTTCCCATTATGATTATAGTTACTATTAAAGGATGATTGGAAAATAATTGGAAAATGAATGATATTTTAAACCATATAATAAACACTTTTATAATTATACTATTTCTATAAAGTTTATATCATTTAGTAAAATATTATTTATGCTGAAATATCGTTAATGTCAATTTTTGAACTGTTCATTTAAATTAACAATAAAAGCATGTAGTCAAATATGGGTTTTAAATATATTAAATTAAGACTAGTATAACATGTTATAATTATCAGGAAAATTCATGGGAAATAATAATTAATCAAATTTATATTACTTTCAATATTTTTTAAGTCTTTTATTTTTTTATCCCATTAATTAAATAATTATTGGGATATTATTGTATAATCTCATAAGGTAATTATTTCATCACCAATAATTATAAAAAAATCGTTGTTAAAAAAATTATTTAAAATTATCATTTATAACTCAAGTTAGGTTTTTTATCCCTATCAAATTGTATTTTAGATATTAAAATAAATGAAGGTTCTTTTTTGTCTTTTACATTACATAACTAATTATATTTATCATAATCATGGAATGTGGATTTGAAATTGAAAATTTCAATAAATTTGATGATATAGAGTCGAAATGTGGCCAAAATTAATATTTTAATATTTTTTAAGTCTTTATTACCCTAATATATTTAGTTTAACCCTCAATAAACCTGCTTTAACCATAACTGTGGTAAATAATTTTTTACTAATTTTACAGTGAATTATGAATAAAAATTAATTAGGACATATTTCATAATATTAATTATACTTATTCAAATTATAGAATACATTTTATAATATTCAACCCATATAAGCTTCATAATTTAATTTAAAAATCAAACCTACATAAGCGATGAAAAAGCGATTTTCCAAGAAATATATTTTTTAAAAATAAGATGATTTTTTTATAAAATCTATGAATAATAATAATATTATTATTAATTTAAATTAATATTCCAAAATATTATATTTATATATATATATATTTATTTAAATAATTCCTTTTTAGGGGTTGTTTTAATTATTTAAAATGGAGAAACATTAAGCACTTTAAAACAGTTTTCATAAAAAATGTGTCTTTAAGCCTCAAAATAAAACTATATTAAAAACATGTATAAATATGAATATAAACTAATTAGTTATATTTAATATTTATTTATAGTTATTATGTTACTTTAAATAAAATCCAATTCAAAAAGGGGCTTCTAAACTTTTAAGAAATTGATAGTTTCAAAAATTATATGTAGTTTCAATATTCATTATAAAATCAATATTTTATGAAAAATCCTAAAGTTTCAACCTAATTTGATTTTGATATTATGATATAGAAAATTAATATAATTTTATTAAATAAATTTTTTAAATTCTCTATATATTGATTATATTATTTTCTCAAAAAAATTAAAAATCATTTATGAAAAAAACATATTTTTGAAGAATAATATTTCTTCACTAAAAAATGATTGATTATTTTCTAAGAATTTATCAATACATTTATATTAATAATGAAATAAATAAATATATATATATATCATAATGTAGTTAACACTATTCATACCCACCAATTTAATGACTCGGTTATAACATTCATATATTTATCGGGTTGTTTAAGCTTGGTGTTTCATGTCATGTACCGTATAGAACATAAAGTTATTCCTTTAAAATCTCATTATATTACATTCACCCCTCAAAATTATTTAATTAAATTTTTCATAAAAAATTTGAACTTGATCTTTGGAAACTAGTGTCACGACCCATCCCCTGGGGCCCGTGCTGTGACTACCCCAATCCCGCCTTCCATAGGCCAGGGGCTGGCGACTAGCACCGAAAGGTGTATTCTCTATAACTCGGAAGGCATTGCCTTTATAACCTGTAAAAACACGCAACCAACCACATAGTAAGATACTAACACAAGTCAACTATACAGAAAAAAGTGTGATGAAAGTAAAAGGGGGCTAGAATACAAGGCCAACAGTAATAGTACAAGTATAACTGAAATACAATACTACTGAAGAAGAAGAAAGGCAGCTACTGGGTCATCCTCTGAGGTTCCTACCAGAAGGGAAGGTACATATCGCCTACTCAGCACCCCATGTTTGCCTGTCTCCTCTGCGTACCATCACGCCATATGGTCCACCTCCGAACCCCGTCTTGCCCTAGTATCCTCATCCTTGATCAGCGATTTCCGTCTTCTACACCAAACACAACTAGGTGCGGGCATAGCCTGTGCAGGGGTGAGTATAACAATACTCAGTGGGGACCCCGAGACCCTCAAGTTATCACAAAATCCACCAAGGATAAACCACAAGGCATGAAATCAACTAACAACCCTACTTAGGTATATACCCATACATATACCTAAGTTATCAAGTATACCCATCTCAATCATGACAAAAACACGGAGTCCAAATCAAAGCCCATAGATCAACTGTTCCAAAATGTGAGGAATACCATGAAGGTAAATACCACATAGGTATTACACATAGAATAATACCACAAAGGTATTAGCACAGAGGAAAGTACCACATAGGTACGGACTCATCTCATAGTAGGTATAACATCAGTTCAGTAGTAGAGATGATTATATGTAACTACTAATTCATCTTACTCAGTTAAGAAGCAGACCCACGAAGGATCCCTAAGTTCTGACCCACACAGGATCGCTCGGTGCTAACCCATACAAGATCACTGAGTGCTGACCCACATAAGATCGCTAGGTTCTAACCCACACTGGATCGCTCAGTGCTGACCCACACATGATCGCTCGGTGCTAACCCACACAGGATCACTCTGTACGGACCCACACAAGATCGCTCTTCATTCTTCACATCACAGCCAGCTACTGGGTTCCCGTACTAAGCTTGCTCATCTATGAGAGAGTCCGCTCCTAAATCCACTAGTCGATACTCCAACTACCACGAAGTCGCATGAAAAAGTATCAAAAAGGACTGCTAGACCATAGGGGTCTCAATTCAATAGATTGTCCGTCAATCGGACGCTTGGTCTATATGTTATTAACCTTTACTCCTGAGGGCCCGGTTGGATTCGTTCTTGATCCAACCCGACCATTCCCCAATATTATCCAAAACTCTAGTGTGGAATACTAAAGGGGCCATCTCGCTCCAAGGTTTACAGTGTCATTAACGGTTAGTCAAACAGATGCCTGGTGCCAACGTTATGGCCAAAAGAGCACAAATGGGCTGACAAGGGTCCGAGTCCAGTCCAACCCAGTCAGACCGACTTAGCCCAACCTGGCCTGGGCCGACTCAGTCAGAATGACCTGTCTTGGGCCAACACGGCTGGACTGACCTGTCCTGAACCATTTTGGGTCAACCCGGCCCATGGTGAGGGCCGGCCTGGGTGTACTGGGGTAGCACAAAGGCTGTGGGGGCCGCAAAGGCTGCAGGGGATGCGGGGGATGCGTGGCGGCACAGAGGGTCGCGGGGAGGTGAGGTCGCGGGGCTGTGCGGAGGGCCGTGTGGGGGACCAGAGAGGTCACGAGTGGTCGCAGGGTGCTAGTGGCCATGGACAGTGAGGCCGCGGGGAAGCTGTGGCTGCAGGAGGTTAGGCTACGTGGTGGCGGTGTCGGCGAGTGATGAGGCTGCGGGGCGGCAAGGCCGCGGTGCGGCGATCTTCCGTAGTGGGTCGTGTGGCGCAGTCGCGCGTCGTACCTTCACCGGCAGCCGGCTTGACTAGCTGCCCTTTGTTTCTCACCTTCATCGCGGCCGGTGTTGGTTTCAGCCGCCATTCTCGTGATCCACCAAGGTTGGTTGCTGTTCTCCTCTATCGCGAAGAACACAACAATTTATCAAAAGAAATATCAGAGTTTAGGCCTTGTTTGTTTGGCCCGCACCCTCCATGTTAGAGCAGTAGAAAGCGGTTATAATCTCTTCCTGATTTACAATGAATTTTCAAGAACAGGTAAGGGGAAGAAATTCAAACAACCATCCTACCTTGATTCCTTGTTGACATTGGAAGTGGTGAAGTCGGTGAGGTCTGTGTTTCCCCGATCATCATTTCATTCGTCGTTGGAGATCCTTCGACGGTGTTCTTCATTGGAGAAATATTCGTTGAAGGAGAAGAGTTCTTCGTTGGAGAATGTAATCCTCCCAAAGGTTCTCCTCTCCCAATTTCACGAAAAGGAAATGTAGCCAACATAATAAGATATGTTGTTTAATTTAATATTGGCACAAAATAGGTTGTCTTAATTAATTAATAGAGACTTTTCATAATTAAAGCAGGGAGTTGAGAGGTTTTTCTCCCATAATGATGGGTTCAGGTGGTTCCCACCACCGAGTATTCTAGTTGGGAGGTTTTAAACCCTCAAGTTCCCCGCCTCCATATCCTTCACATGGGATGTTTAATAGAAATAAAGTAAAAGTTTATTTTATTTTATTTTTTTCATTCCCAGGAAACACCCCAAAAACTATCTTTCACCCTCGACGAACTGTGGTCAAGGTGAAGGTATCCTTAAGTGAATATTGTTGCTGCGATTTCAACGGTGTCCTCAGATTTCAATTCCGAGCACCGGTTCAAAAGATACAAAAACCCACTCGTACGTTAACTGAATGTACCCAGAAAAAAGTTCAGAAATTCATTCCGAGCACACCAGGCCTCAAAATCACGCACCGTTAGTTTTCACATACTCGTAAAATCCCCATATATTAAAAAATATTACATGGAAATTCTGGGTCTTTACATTCTCCCCACCTCAGATCTTTGCGTCCTCGTAAGCCACAACTCAAACTAAGGGAACATGTGGGGGTACTGAGCATGTATCTGAGCCTCCCGCTCCCATGTGCTCTCCTAGAGGTTCTCGTGTTGCCAACGTACATGCACTAGAGGTATCGACTTCCTATGAAGGACATGCTCCTGTCAATCCACAATCTCCACTGGAACCTCTATAAACATCACCCCATCATCGATGTCCAGCTCGTCATGGTAGATGATGTGAGAAGGGTTGTGCACATATCTCCTCAGCTGGGATATGTGTAAGAAGTCGTGCACCTAGTGCAACTTGGGTTTAAGAGATAAGCGGTAAGCCACCTCACCAACTCTGCTGAGGACCGGAAAAGGTCTGATGAACGTCAGATATAACTTGCTGCCTCGGCCAAATCTCCATAATCCTCATTGAGGTGAGACCCATCGAAAGACGTGGTAACCATCCTTGAACTCTAGAGGTCTCCATCTCATATTAGCATAAGACTTATACCTCCTTTTTGCAGTCTTCATCTACTCCTGGATGATATGCACTTTCTTTGTGGTAGCATGTACCAACTCTGGTCCCATGAGTGCTGACTCCCCAAGGTCAGTCCAGCACAAAGGTGATCTGCAGGGATACTCATAAAACACCTCAAAAGGTGTCATCCCAATGGTGGAGTTATAACTGTTGTTTTATGAAAACTCCACCAAAGGAAAGTGATCCTCCCTGTTGCGACCGAAGTTTAGGACGCAAGCACGCAACATGTCCTCGATGGTGCGAATGGTCCTCTCAGTCTAGTCATCCATCTGAGGATGGAAGGAGGTGCTCAAACGAAGCTATTTCCTGAAATCCTCCTCCAACTCCTTCCATAGTTGGGATGTAAAACGTGTGTCATGATCCGAGACAATCATCGAGGGCAATCCATGTAGCCACACAATCTCTTGTACATAGAGGCATCCCAAGCTCTCTATTGAACCCTGCTCTTTGATCGGTAGGAATTGGGCCGACTTGGTGAGTCGGTTGATGATCACCCAGATAGATTCATGACCTCTGGATGTATGTGGATGTCTTGTCATGAATTCCATGGATATCCCATCCCACTTCCACTTTGGGACCTCTAAAGGATGAACTAAGCCTACTGGTACCTGATGCTCTGCCTTCACTTGCTGGAAAGTGAGGCACCGAGAGACAAACTCAGCTACGGCTTTCTTCATTCCCGACCACCAGTTCTCTTGTCGGAGATCCTAGTACATATTCTGCACTCCTATATGTATCGCTAGAGGGGATGTGTGAAACTCCCTCATCAATTCCTTCCAGAGAGACACTGGTACCATGGTACGCCCTCTGAAGTGGATGACGTGCTCCCCACCATAAAAAAAACACCAGGTGTCTAGTCTGTTTCAAGATGACACAGGTGTGAAGAAGAATGTCTTTCCACCCATTGTGGAATAGTTTCAGGATGGCTTTAAAAAAGTCTTCTTAAGGCCTCCACCTAATAGAGATGTGGAATTTACGATTGAACTCATACATGGAGATAAGCCCGTTTCTATTCCACCATACAAAATCAAACCAATAGAGCTTCAATATGTAAAGATTCTACTAGAAGATTTGATGGATAAGGGGTTTATCCATCTATGTACGTCGAATTGAGGTTATCCAATCTTGTTTTCTAATAAATCTTATGGTACTCTATGATTATGTATTGATTACTGGGAGTTGAGCTGGATGACTATGAATAATCTGTATCCTCTTCCACGTATCGATGTTCATTTTTATCATTTGAGGGGAGCTTGTGTTTTCTACAAGATTCATTTGAGATCAGGGTATCATTTGTTGAGAGTTTGACCTTCTCGTATATTGAGGACTATATTCAGAAGTAGATATGGCCATTATGAGTTAATTTTAATTCCATTTAGGTTTAAAAAACACCATCAATGTTTATGGACTTGATGATAATAATATTACACCCATACCTGGATTAGTTTATTATTATTTTTTGTGTATGAAATCTTGGTGTACTCTAAGACTCATGATGATCATGACCAACATCTTGACATCTTCCTAAGTACACTAGGAGAGAAACTTATATATGCCAATCTAACTACGTTTCAATTCCAAATTGATCAGGTACACTTCTTAGGTCACATCATCTCAGAGGAAGGTTAGTCAGTGGACCCATAGAAAGCTCAAGAATTAGTTTCTTGTGAGAATCCCTAGAACATTTTTGATATTTGTAGATTTATGGGATTAGATGGATATTATCAGATGTTCATCTAGGAATTTTCCCATTTGGACACACCTATTTCAGTCTTGACTAATATGGGGATAAATTTTGAATGTTCCATATCATATGATAATTATTTCTATAAGCTAATGAAATGGTTGATTATGGAACCAATCTTTATCTTACTTGAGCTAGGTGAGGAGTATATGGTTTTTTGTGATGCTTACAAAATAAGACCTGGAGTAGTGTTAATATAGGGAGATCAAGTTTTGGTGTATGGATCCCAAAAGTTTAGGACACAAGAGAAGAACTACCCTAAGCATGACCTTGAGTTAGCAACAATTTTTTTGTCCTCTATGTTTAGGTGTAATTATCTATTGGGAGAAAGGTTTACAGTGTATAGTGGTCATAAGATCTTAATGTAAATCATTAAATAGTGATATTTTAATATCAATAAGTGAATATTAGTTGAGTATATGCAGTCATTTTATTTTCAGCTAACATATATTCATGGGAAAGGAAAAAATATTGCTACCACTTTAAGTAAGAAAATTTAGACGCATGTGGTTTAGGAGTCAAGTGCTTAGTGGAAGATACTAACTTTGTAGGATGAGATTCATGTTGTGGTTTATGAGAGCTAGGAGAAGATGGATCTCATATTAGTTTCAATGGATTATAAACTTTTGAGTTTTATTAGATACAGGGAGTATGATGATCCAAAATGTTTTTCTTTGAGGGAAATCCTTGAATGTGTGGAGTCACTTTATGATTGGGTTATATATTTGGATGAGATAATCTATTTTGGGAATCGAGTTGTCATACCAACGATCTTGAGGGAGAATATTATGTGTGAGTATAATAACTATAAGTGGTTGGTGCATCCAGGTGTGTCCAAATTTTATTGTGACCTATGATGACAGTTTTGGGGGTTGGGTATGAAAAAAGAGATCACATGGTTCATGAAATGTTTCTACACGTTTCAATAGGTGAAGGATAAGAATCAAAGATTTTGAGGTTTAATAAAATCATTTCTCATTCCTAAATGGAAGTGGGATGATGTTACTATAGACATTGTAGTGGTTATCCTAAGGATTCCTCGAAAGAATAATTCTATTTGAGTGGTTGTGGACCTATTGAAGAAATTATCTATTTTCATGCCTATACGAGAGACTTTTTTAGTGGATCAGTTGAGATACTTGTACATTTAGGAGATAGTTCATCTGCATGGGGTTTCATGGAATATAGTTTCAAACCATGAACCATTTTTTAATTTACACTTATATCATGGCTTCCATAAGGTTCTTGGAACACATTTTGTTCAGTATGTAATTACACCCACAAACAGATGGTCAATTAGAACATATTATATAGGTTCGTAAGGATATTCTTAGGGCGTGTTTCCTAGACTTTAGTGGGTCTTGGGAGAAAACCCTAGAATTATTGGAGTTCACCTATGATAATAGTTATCAAGAAAATACATAGATGGAACCATAATGGGATCTTTATGTTAGGCCATGCAAATCACTTCTATGTTGGATGGAGGTAGGTGAGTCAAAGTTTTTGGGACTAAGTCTCATGAAAGAGATGTTGGATAAGGTTTAGTTGATTCATAAATTTATTGATACTGCTTATAGTATACATAATTCATATGTTTATATAATTTTATTACCTATAGAGTTTACAAATGGTGATTTTTTATTCCTTAGGGTGTCACCTGGATTGGTTCACCATAAGATATGGAGGTAGGTAAAGGTGGTGATTACATTTGCTAGACTGTTTGAAGTTGTGGAGAGAATAATTCTAGTGTCATACTAATTGTCTCTTCCATAGAGGTACAGTTCTATTCATGATGTCTTTAATGTGTCACAACTATGGTGATAACACCCTAACCCTTATCATGTGATACATATGGATGATGTTGAGCTTGAGACTGTTGCATCCATTGAGTAGAATTTGATACGTGTGTTGGATCACTGTGAGAAAGTGTTTACGGGAAGGACTATGTAGATAGTTCATGTATTATAGAAACATGGTCATTTTCAGGATGAAACATGGGAGAGAGAAGCGGATATGTGAGCTCTATGGCACGATCTTTTTACCTCATATTCTTAAAGATGCCTGAGACTACAGCTCGAGGTTGAGCTATTATAAGGTGGGGAGATGGTAAGATCTCTAATTTTTTTAGATATATCTCTAAAAATTTTATAGGGAAAAATTTCCTCATTTTGAGTATATTATTTTTGGGTTTTAACTTTGGGTTTGTTGGGTGAAATTGGAAAATTTCGGAAGAAAGAGGGGAAGTGCACAATTGATGCACAATTTTCTCAAACCATGCACCCAGACCAGAAAACTGTGTGAACCTACATAGAGAGGATTCAAAAAGTTCTTTGACAGTTTTTTAAACCATGCACCCTATTAGGGGTCATATTTCACCCCACCCCTTAGAAGAGGGGCACGGTTAAGGCATGTGGTTTGGAAAATTGTGCACCCCTGTCTGGGAAACCATGCATGTAAAAATTTAATCCCCATAGAATTGTATTAAAAATATTTGAACCCATTGAATTCACCCTAAATCAAACTAAACTTGAACCTAAATGATTTATCTCATTTTTTAGAGGATCTTGGATTAATACAAAGGTTTTTTATCCTATGTTATTGGGAATTAAAGCCCAGATTCACATGAGCCTTAGCCCAATTGGTGAGGTATCCTTAAGTGCATCCACAAGAACCGGGTTTAAAACATAGTAGAGGCATATTTATCGGGTATTGTAGTCATACTATAGCATGTACTGTAGCAGGAACTGTTGCAATACTGTAGTAGACCAGTACACTGTGCAGTACTGTAGCAGAACTGTACACTATATGGGTACTGTAGCAGGTATAGTAGTAGCACTGTAGCAGGTATTGTTCGGTACTGTGCATCTGGAACTATTATCCTTAGGCCATTGGTTTGGGCTTGGAGCCCTTTAGACTTTCGGGCCACCCAGGACTTCAGGTCTGTAGGGATCTCGGGCCACCTTTAATGCCTTTAGGAAACCTCAAGGGCTTTGGGCCACATGCAGTTTCCCCAGACATAATTTAAAAAAATGAGTATCCCCATAAGAGGATTCAAAGTAGGTGCACTCACCAGAGTAGAGCCAAAAGGATTTTCAAAATGACAGGGTATGGCTATGCCATCAAGAACAGCCTGCACTTGCATGAGTATCCTTGCTAGATGGACATGTGAAGGTTGAGAGCTACTATCATGATGCAGAGGCTGGGGAGGGGCAGTTCCTTATAGATAGTCTGGTTGAATTTCCTAAGACCTTTGGGTCATGTAATCTCCTAATCCTACATGCCTTGTAATCTCTAAGCCTATAGGCCTTGTAAGGGTTCCCCCCAATCCCTTGAATGGGGGGTTATCAAAAATCCATAAAAAAGAAGGTGTTCGGGCCATTCGGACAATGCCCGGATTGAAGATCTACACCTCTCCTGGTAAGAAATTCTCATCCTATATGGTTTCCTCCTACTCTCTCATCTTTCTCTCATACCTTCAAGGAATGTTTCCCATGTTTTTTATAGATCTATATCTAGGTTTGGTAGATCTAATCCATTTTATCTTTGATCCTATTTTTGGATCTAGATCTCATTCTTTATTATAGTATTGCATATTCTAATTCAATTGGGGATTTATATTGGTGAGTGTCCATCAACAATATTGAGTTGGTTGGTCTAAATATATATTACCATAGTCTTGAATTATAATTGTGTGTATATAATTAGGGGATTTCAATTGACACATTTTGAAATTTAATTTTTAATTGAATTAATTAATGGGTGAAGTAATTAATGGGTATATAGAATTGTTCAAATAAATGAGATGATGTAATTGGTCGATTAATGGGATATTAAATTTATTGATAATGGAAATTAAGGGGATGTTTGGATTAACCTAAAATGGATAATGGATTATATGATTAAATTTTGATAAAAGGTTTGATGTTGAATTGGTTATATTATCCAATGTGATTAAATTGATGAACCAATATTGAATTGATAATTGAATTGGTACCCCATCATGAGAATTTTTAAAAAAAGGTTAACTATTTTTAGCCTTTATGTTTACAAAATTTTGATATTGTTGATATTTTGATACATGTTATTTTGTGATATACATGTGTGGGACATTAATTGATGCTTCAAAATCCAATATGTGATTGACTGATATAAATGTGTGGGACATGGAATTATGTTTCAAAATCCAATATTTGAAAAAAAATGGTCTGTGACATAGAATGATGATTCAAATTCCCATGGGGTTCTTGACATGGTATTCTATTCAATAAATTTTGACATTGGACTATGGTTCCACGAAGCCATGATATGAATTGAAATTAAATTGATAATGGAATCCCATGTTAATGAATTTTTTCCCTTTTTCATATGGTTCAGACTCCATCAAGGGTTGAAGAAAGTATTTGTGTTTTGGGTTTCATCATGAATCCAGGTAAATTAAGTGTTTAAATAAAGAATGATTGAATTTGGTAAACTGCTTATTCTATCAATTATACTTTATTCTATATATAATTTCATACTCTATTATACAATGTATATTTTTTTAGACACCATTGGTGGGGGATTACTTAGTTGTAAAAACACCCTACTTGGGCTACCTGATCGGTACCTAAATATAATTCATGTTTTGGAAGAGGATAAGGGAAAAAATCCTATGGTAGATGGTTGATTTGGGATGGATCATGGATTAGGGAACCAAACTTTTTGTTAGGACCTTCTTAGTGTTTTTAGTGTGTATTTGTTCTGGTTTTTCATTAGATAGTTGACACATATTTTGGCATGAAATATCTACTATTTTTACTTTGGATATTGTATTCGGTTTTGACTATTAACTGGTACCAGTATTATTTTGGATATTATTTATTTTCTTCTTCTATTGTGATACTTTGATAAAGAGTGTATGGTATCCTCATGATCGATATTACACCCTTTCTGCTAGTTGTCATCCTCTAGTATATGGAGGGGTGCACCTGAGGTCATGTGACCGAATGGCTTGGAGCAACGATGTTTGGTACCTGGGTCAGGACGTCACATGGAATAACCATCTAGCCACCAATCCTATAAATTGTGTCTCCTATATAGAATCTGTATCACTCACATGGAGGTAAGGTAAACGCTTTGTGATCGTGTCAAAGTCCTACAAATAATATCTCCTAATGTATGTATAATCCATATAGAATATCTACATATAATTATCAATGAGATCATCTGAGGCATCCAATAAGGATCCATGTATCGCTCTTGGATTGAATATAATGTATAAATTTGCTATCATAATTCATCCATTTAGTGATGCATTTCACTTATAACCATTCAAACTAAGTTAGCCCGAAAATTTAAATAACGAATTAAACTATGCATACGGAATTATGCCTAACTCTTGAAAAACATAATTCTTAATTCAATTAAAATTCCATTATAATTATTTCTCAGGAAAAACACCTCATAAGTTTTTTAAAACAATCTTAGTTAAAAGGGAAATGTGACTCTAATGATGCAACACCCATGGGGAGGATCAATATAATGTGAACAACCTATTGTCGGGATTCTCTACTAGTTAGTATTGTATAGAGAATGGGGAAAATTTAATTTAATTTAGTGAGAAATTTTTAGGATTCTCTAGAGAATTTTATCAGGTAGAATGGTAGAAAATAATATAAAAACAACTAAACGTAAGAAAAAAACTAGACCACCTACCTGAGGTTCGTATCTCTCTCCTCATCCAATGTTATCCCTTAAATTGATCTAAAATGAGAAGTATTAGAGGAATGGATCAATGCCATAAAAATAAGGAAAATGAGATTAAACCAAAATAATGCAGCAGATGATAAGAGGAACTTATAAAATAAAGAGTGGAGAGCTTACCGAGAGGAATCCAACTCACCAAATGATGATAAAAAAATGATTCTCGTATGAGGGTGTTATAAAAATACATACCTTAGAGAAAAAGGAGAGATTTTTATGGATTTTGGAGAATAAATTAAGGTGTAAGAAATAAATGAGGTATTAAAACATTTTAAGGGAAGATTTTTAAATTCCCCTTTAAAATTTGGGTTGCACGGTTTGGTCACACATTTGGACAAACCGTGCACTAACCGTGCGTACAACACTACCCAAGTAACCTACTCACATTGGCTAGGCACATTTTTTGAATAACTATAGGAAATCCATGTGGAATGGATCTATCAAAAAAATATTCAATCCCACACAAGTGTGTGTGTTTCTCATATGTTTATAGACAAATTTTGTTTCATCCCATGTGCATCAGGTGACTCACATGGTTGAGTTTAATGGTTACCACTAATCATGTGCTAATGGGGTTCCTCGTTCTACAACATCAAATTTAATAGTTCTAGTGTCTGAATTAACCCCATAATATCTCAAACAACTCCTTATCCTTTATAATTTATTAATGATATAAAACATGATGTTTTTAAAATAAAATTAGAAGTTTGTACCTCTCTAAAATGTTGGGACATTACACTAACCATAAGCATTAACAACTGAATGTAATCAATGAGATAATGATGATCGTATTGGAATTATAACATAATAAATGTTCCTAATCATAAAATACGATAAATCATATCCATCAGTACCTAGATCATCAATAATTATATAAATAATAGTGATTAAATAATTCAAATAGTCAAAGGAGGTAATAAAAATGATCCATTTGATGTTAATATTGATTAAGTAATAATTAAAAACCATTATAATTTAAATTATATGAAGTAGGATATATATTTCATCAAACATAAACCTGTTATTTTTTCGCATGAAATCATAATATTTTAAAATTTTGAGTGTTTAAATAAAGTGATTTGAAAAAGTTGTTAAAAAATTTGTCAAACAAATCCAAAGGGGGAGATTGAAAGTATATTGTGATATTTTAACATGTTTTGAATTTTTATAAAACTAAAGGAACTACTTATTATGGAATAATTTACAAATAAGTTGTAATATTAACCTTCATGGTTTTGTATATGTTGATTGTTCCATATATTGTAATGATATAAAATAAATATCATGAGGAACATTTTACTTGGAAGAATTTTTTGTGAGTTGGAATAGTAATAAATAGGGTTAAATAACCTTGAGAATAGTATAATCAATATATGTTGAAACTATATAGTATTGTACTCAAATTTTATGGATAAAATTTTAGTTGGAAGACATGAAAGTTAATGTTTTGAAAGTTACAGAACAAATTCAAAGGGGATATTGAAAGTCCTTTGTGATATTTTAACATGTTTTGTATTTGTTGAGAACAAAAGTAATAACGTCTTATTAGCTGATTAAAACAAAGAATTTATAATATTAACCTTCATGGTTTTACAGAATTTGATTGTGCCATAGACTGCAATGGTAGAAAATCAACTTCAGGAGGAGCATTTTACTTGGGAGAATGTTGTGTGAGTTGGTATAGTAAGAAATAGAGTTTAGTAACTCTAAAAATAATGGAATTAGAATATGTTTCTAAAACACTAGATTTTATAAAAAAAAAATTATGGATGAAACAGCAGTTGGAATACTGGAATTCTAAAATTTTCAACACATTAAAAATCCTTTTTAATAATCAGAGTTCAATTGTGATTTCTAAAAATTGTCTCCATCATTACAGAACAAAGAACATTGATATCATGTTTCACTTCATAAAAGAGAAATTTTCTACTAGATATGTTGTGATAGAATATGTTTTGATGAAATATCATATTATTCATGTTTTCAAAAAATAAATTCCAAAATAATGGTTTGTTGATTTGAGGTTGGACCTATATGTTCATCCGCCTCCGATGACTTCCTAAATCTCATAACATAGTCCCCCACTATTCTTTGGAGTATGTTAACAATGTTAAATAGAAAGAAATAGATTTTTAATCAATAATAAGTTTTTTAGTTATCTTTCTTTTATGAATCTAAATCTATGGTTATCAAATAATGGTGGAGATAACAATCCAGGGAGTGGGGAAAATAAAAACGAGAAAATATAAAATTGGGGAGTAGTTTATCTTTGCATAGATTATAAATTTTCTTTTCACTAAGGGTTTAATTTCCCTTAAAACATTACTTTATCCAGTATTGTGTTTTTAGGAAACTCTATTTTGGGAAAGGATGTGTTTTGATAAAAGGTTAAAACATTTATTTCTTTCAAAAAAACATTTTTGAAAAGTCTGAGTGTTTTGAAAATGGTGAGTTCAAAAAAAATTAAAAAAAGTTTTCAAACAAATCCAAAGAGGGAGATTGAATTTTTTTTTGATGTTTTAACATGTTTTGTATTTTTTGAAAACTATTTTTTTTGAAAAAGAATGTAGTTGTCATCAATTAGGATAAAGTGATAAAATTTATAAACCAAACTCAAAAGGTATGAATGTTTTTATGGATGCATTGTATTGGACTGAGCATCACCAAAAGAATAAGTTGTCATAATGTTTAATTTTTTGATTGGATGCATCATCGGTCTTAGATTCATCATCATGAAGTTAAAAATTCATTATACTCAATGATGGTTTGAAAGTAATAACTTTATAAGTGAGGAAATCAAAATGTTAATAAACAGTGTGAATAAAGATGGTATTTTCAAGAGTTAGAATGTTCTTAAACATTTTAAAATAAGTTTTATGATGTCTTTATGATCTTTGAGTTATAAAAAATCATGATAAAATATTATAAATAAATTATGGAATTGTAAATATTTTATCATTTCCTGAAATCTAGTTGAGGTTTGCATCATATCTAGAGATATCGGGCATAGACTTTGTGAAGAGTTTGAAAGTGTGATGCGGATGAAGTTCGAAGGATTTAGAATTTTCTAAGGGGAAACTCCATTGATATATGAATAGACACTGATTCATCAAATTATTTCTCACACTGATAACACATTGGATGCAAAACATCAAAGTAATCAGTGTTCTTAACAATAATGCATTATATAGAGATCATCTATAAAAATGTGATGACCCTAAAAAATGATGTTTACTTATGAAGAGAAAAATGGAGAGTTCAATTTTTTTATAGGATGAGATACTTATACCAATTCCTCAGAAATTTATTAACACTGGTGAATTGTATGAGCTTTGATACTGATAATTCATCTTCTAAAAAGTTCATTTTAATAAGGAATAATCTGAAGACTTCAGAAGTATTGAGTTTCCACAGTTATCTGACATCTTTAGAGGTTGCAATGATGTTTTCAATCTCGTACAATTGTCTTGGAGATTCAGAATAAATAATGATAATTTTTTTCATAATGTGTCAAGTGGAAAGGATACCGAATCTGGTATAAATATATGTTGTATAGGATGATCATTTCATAAGAAATCATATCAGATGAAGTTTCTATAATAAATTCCATCGAACTAATTCTGAGGTAGGTAAATCTATCAGAGTTACAATATAAAATATATTTGTCACACCTAATAGGATTGAATAAAAGTTTTTGATTTTTAGAAGGTTTATTTTTTATAAGACTTAAGAGGACCCAAATATATCTAAGAATAATTGATAATATTTAAGGTGGTCAAAGTGGAAATTCAAATGTGGCTATTTTTTGTGTTTTTTAATTTTATAGATCGGGAAAAGCATTTTAGTTTCCCACTTTTTCCATTATGTGATGCCTATAAATAGATTCATAGTATATTCATACTTTTCAACATTTTCACATGTGAAATGGTGGAGTGGTATAGAGTTTTTGTCAAAGTTACTATATGGGAAGAGATATCAGCAGCATATCAAACTATGAAAATTTTTGTTTACCAGACAGAGAATATCAAACTGGGAAAGATCAGTCTGAGTATTTGAGTAGAGTTTTAGAATTATAGTTTAATAATAGCTTCATCAAACTAATCCCATCTGAATGAGTTCATCATTCTAAGAAAATAGAACTCTGAGACATAAAATTGAGGTTCTTGAGATATTTTTTAGATAAAACGTTTCTTGTGGTATTTTAATTTTTTGCCTCAAATTATTTGTAATAAAACATTATAAACTAATAGGAGTCATTATAATCATTCCTATCAAGATATATAATGTTTATAGTTAAATTTGGAACAAGATTTACTCAATTATTCATAATTTAAACCCATGGTTGTTACTATATAATTGATGTAGTTTCTCACACTAAGGTTAAACCTTCTAAATATCATATGATTTACTAGATTTCCTATGTTTTCATTCTTGATTACTTTCTAAACCATGATAATTAAATATAATTTAAATGGTTCCAGGGGTTATGTTTCTAAAAATCTTGAAACATATAAAAAGTGAAAAAATGATTCAACCCTCCCCCCACCCTCAGTTCTTATTCGATCCTTTTGAACTTCAAGTGGTATGAAAGGGAGGTTCCCTTGTTTAATCCTTATCATTAATAATCTCAATTATATTAATAATAGAATAATTAATTCATTTATTGAAATAAAATTATTATATATGTAAAATATGATTATTACTTATCTCCTATCTCATGGGTTGGATTCTCTTAATGCTGCTATAATTTGTTTTCAAACTATTGAGAAATCTTCTCCTAATATGATTGATGACAATATAAATATTGAATTTAATGGAAAGTCTAGAAATTATATCCTTATGACTCTATAAAAAAATATTTATATAAAGGTATTGGGTCTCAAAACCTCAAAGAGTATGTGGGACAACCACGAATGTATTTGCAAATAGAATAATAAAGTGAAGGAAGAAAAATGAAAATTTGCCATAGTATGTTTGAATACATAAGAATGAGATAAGAATAAAGTATTTATGTATACTTCATGAGAGTTAATAAATTTATTTTCAACACCATAGATTTTGGAGATATTCTAGAAGATTCTAAAATAGTGAAGAAACTTGTGAGAAACTTTTTTTATAATTGTGATTCTAAAATTTCCTCTTTATACGATAAATATGATTAATCTCTTAATGGATTGCATAAATTTATTTTTTCTTATGAAATGAGAAAAGTTAAAATGATAAAAAAGAATATAAAAGATGAAATGGATTATAATGATATGATAAAGATGAAAATTCAATATGTTAATGATTTTGATCCTTATGATTCTGAAATAAAGTAGGATGATGAGCCAAATGAAAAACAATTGTGCCTATTATCTCCAAGAACTATCAGAGATGAAGTGGATGGTATGGAGGAAAATATCCTTACAAATATTTTGAGTGTGGTGGAATTAGTCACTTTACTAGAATTTACCTAATAAAAAATTTGAAGAATATCGAGATGATTTTGATGAAAACCCTCAATAGAAGAAGTGAAACAAGAGTTCTAAAGATGAAAAGACATCCAACAAATATATGAAGAAGTTCGCTAGGAAAAAGAGAAGTATGTTGACTAAGAAAGATAAATCAAACTCAACTGAAAAAAATTATTCATAATATAAAAGTTATAAAAATGTTATAACATTCATTGAAATAGTTGATAAAATGAAATACTTTTCAAATAGTAAACAAGAAGGAAGTGAAGAATCTTATAGAGAGTTTCATCTCAGAAAAAATATTATTTTATGTATTTATAAAAACAAATATCTTAAGAATGAAATCATAATGATAAATACAGATATTGGAAAAAAATTTGAGGGAGAAAAAGATGTTATCAAGAAATAATAAGAATATTTACAAGAAATATTAAGTTACAATATATGAATTTATAAACCATGAAAGATAGTTGAAGTTATCATTAAGAAGTTGGAAGCTATGGAAAAAGAACAGAAAAAGTTTCAATCAAAAGTTCTTGTGTCCAAAACTACCTTGAGGAAGATAATAGAAAACTTCAAAAAATCCTTGAAAGTAAAATATTGGACGTGTAAATTTTTTTAGAAATTTCAAATCAAGAATCATGTGAAATTATTACCCTCTGAAAATAATGTTTGATCTGATTATTCTATCATTTCAGGTGATACGAAAAGTTCATGGATAGTTTGTTTGATAAGATATGTGAGAAACCTATTACATCTACAAAATTTTAAAAATCCCTTAGTAGGAAATATTTTCCCCACCCAGTGTCTTTGAGAACAGAAATATGTATTTAAACTCATCCAAGATTATAAAGAGAATGGTCTTACTTCAATTGAAAATCATGATTTGATGGAATTTTATAGTGATGTGGAATCTGTGGGAATAAGGATTATAACTTTTGTTATAAATTTTCACTTCCTATAAGAAGGTTTGAATATAGTGAAAGCAATAGTGTAATAAGAATGAGTAACCTTTCTAACCCATAGGAAGTTAGAAAAGAAAAATCTAAAGATGTTAAAAAAATTCCAACAAAAAAAATAAATTTGAATATCTAGAATAAGTTTGGGTAAGATTTTATTATTCTATTAATCATTCCTAAATATATATGACACTATTTCTAGAAAAATTATCTTATGTTTGAAAATTAAAGGAAGATGGAAAGAAGAAAGTTGAGGAAAGGCCTTTTTTATTGAGATAGCATTTAAAGAATATTAAAGGAAAAAACCATGGATACTTAATAGTGGTTGTTCTTCACACATGATTAGTGATACATAAATCTTGAAACATGTTTAAAAGTATGATATTGGAGTAGTTAATTGTAGACATGATAGTTCCTTGAAAATTGTAGTAATAGTAATTGTTGAGATAGAACCTCAAAAACTGAAAACTAAATATGTTCTACTTGTTGATGGTATCAAACATAACTTACCAAGTGTGAGTCAAATTTTTTATAATGGGAAATAATTTTTTCTGAAAAAAAATCTTGTATCATAAAAATTATTGAAGATTTAAAAAAATTTACTAGGGGAGAAATAAACTAAAAAATATTTTTCAGATTTAAAAACTTAACAACTCATTTTATCTATGTATTTAAGATGACAATCAGTTGTGTCACCAGATACTAGGCCACCTTGGGTAGAAAATTATAAAATAAACATTCTTAAGTTGATGTTGAATACATTTTATTAAATTTAAAATAAGATAATAATATTTTTGTGTGACTTTTCAAAAAGTAAAGATTACTAATACAAGTTTTATGAAATATGAGATTCATTCTACCAGACCTCTTGAACTTATTCATTCTAACTTATGTGGGTTGAGGACACATCAATGAACAAAACGTGATTTTTACATTATCACATTAATTTATTATTTCAATAAAATGAAAAAAATTGTCCTTATGAAACCCAAGTTAGATGATATTTAAATATTTTGATTCTTCAAAAAATATATTGATAAAGAAATGGGGGTTTACATTAATAAGGTGAGAATATATAATGATATAGAATTCACGTACAATAATTTGGAAACATATCTTATAAATAATAGATTAAAACATTTGAATATTGTTCCATATATCCCTCAATAACACTACAGTAGTGTAAAGGAATAATAGATGTTTGGTGGAAATGGGAAGAAGCATGTTAGAAGAATACAAAATTTCAAAGTTCTACTGTAGATAAGTTATTAGTACTTTTATACAAGTACCAAATAGATATTTTTTACATTAGAATCCAATATTACTCCCTAAAAAGTTTGGTATAAAAAACCTTCATCAATGTTCTTTAAATTTATTTGTATTCCATGTCTATTAAAAATCCAAAATTCATATCTTTTAAAGTTTGATGATAAATTTAAAGAAGGATTTTTTTGGAATTTTTACCCCATTTAAGAAGTTACAATTGTTGGGAAAAAACATTTAAAAAATTTAATGGATTCATATAATGTGAATGTTATTGAAAATACAATAAAATTTGTTGAGAATGTTGAGGAGGATAAATTGAAGGATTCCAATGAAATTGATAATGATACAAAATAGACTTATCAAGATTCAGAATAATCATGTGGTGAGGAAAGTAAATCCATAAGAGAAACTATAAAATTTCATACTTTACAAAAAACATGTTGATTCTAAAAAAATTACATGGAATAAAAAGACCTCAGTAAAAACCAAAATAAAGTTGAGACTATAACATTATACTTCACATATATCAAAGGTTGAATTAGGATTAGTTTCAGAAGCTAATAAATACAAATAATGGGTGGAATCTATGAGTTAATAGTTAGACAATATTGATAAAAACAAAATATGGTAACTTGTTATATGACCATAAAATAAAAATGTTATCATAGAAGTGTTTTTATAAAAAAATCGAATGAATATAGAGAAGTTTCAAGATATAAATCAAAACATGTTTGTAAAGGATATGCACAGGTGAAAGGTGTGTATTTTGAATAAAATCATCCCCAATTATAATATTATAAAAAATCAAAATGTTTTAATTAGTGGTTTCATATCAAAATTACAAATTTTATCATATGGATTTAATTTCTACTTTTCAAAATGGAGATATTGAAGAATAATTATATCATGATCAACCTTGTGTATTTATACATGATAATGGTGAATATAAATTTTATATATTGAAGAGATATTTGTATGGATGAAAAATACATAAATACCTATTATTAAAATGTTTATAGTTTCCTAAGAATATTGGATTTTTCTAAAGGAAAGATTGATAAAAAGTTATGTGAGAAAGAAGTTAACTTCATCACATTAATTTTTATTATTTATATTGATGATATAATTTTTTCTTAAGATTAAGATAAATCTTTTAAATAATTTTATAAGTAAATGAAGAATAATTTTTAAATTTAAATTTTGGGAGAATTAACATTCATCCTTTGTTTTCAAGTTCAAAAAAAGAAAATTAAAATTTCTTATCCAAATAAAATTATGCCAGGGAATTGTTAAAGATGATTAGGATGGAATAATTCGAATAAGATTCTACTCAAATTTCAGTTAGAAAAATATTGAGTAAAGATGAATCCGAAAAATGTGTGAATTAGAATGAATTTAAGAATCTTGAAGAATGTTTTCTTTTTCTCAGAGACTCAAGACCTGATATTTTTTTTGTTTTGAATTTTTATTTTAGATATTTGTGTTAACTAAATGAATATCATATGTTGGAAGAAAATATAATTTTGATATATGTTAATGGAACAAATTCTTATGGGATGATTTACAAAATAAGTTAAAATATTAACTTTCCTAGTTTTAAAGATGTTGATTGGGATAAATATTTTAATGATAGAAAATCAACTTCAGGAGGAACATTTTACTTGGGAGAATGTTGTGAGTTGGAATAGTAAGAAATAGAGTTTAGTGACTTTGAGTACACTGGAATCAAAACATGTTGTTTCTATGCATTATTGTACTCAATTTTTGTGAATGAAAGTTCAGTTGTATGACTTGAAAGTTAAAATATTCAACCCATGGAAAATCCTTTGTGATAATCAGAGTGAAACTGATAATTCAAAAACTCTTTTCAAGAAATCAAGATAAAAGCGCATTTATATCATGTTTCACTTTATAAAATATAAAGTTTATATTGTATATTTTTTTATGGAATAATATTTAAAAAAATATCAGCTTTTTTATTTTTTTTTCACAAAAGAAATTACAAAAGAATGGTTTTTTTATTGGTGGATGCAACTACATGTTCATCCTCCTCTAATGACTTCCTAAATCTCATAAGGAAGTCCCCCACTTTTCATTGGACTATGTTGACAAAGAGGGTGTATTAAAAACTTTATACTCTCTAATAATTTTTTTCATATATTTATTATATGAATCTAAATATGTGGTTATCAGATAATTGTGGAGATAAAAATCTAGGGGGAGAGAAAAATAAAATTTAAAAAAAAAAAGACAAAAATGAGTGGGAGTTTATCTTTACATGGATACAAAGTTTTCTTTCCACATAGGGGTAGAATTTATTCAAAAATAATAATTTATCTAGTACGGTGGTGTTAGCACACTCTCTTTTGAGAAAGGATATGTTTTGATAAAAGTTGAAAACATTGAGTTGTTTAAAAAACAATTTGAAAAGGTCTGTGTGTTTAAAAAATGGTGAACTGAAAATGTTGTTAATGAATATTTTCAAAAAAAATCTAAGGGAGAGATTGAAATTCCTTTGTGATTTTTTAACATGTTTTGCATCTAGGGGATACTAATGTGATTGAAAAATAATGTTTTTATTATCAATAGGTTGTAAGTGATGAAAGTTTGAGCCCAACATAAAAAGGTGATAAAGTTGTTTTAAGGCATAGTGTATCGGACTAAGCAGCACTAAATGTGAAATATTTCAGAAATTTGTATTTTTTTATCATACACATTATTGGTGTCATAATCATTGCAATGGAGATAAAAATTCATCAGACTCGATGATAGTTATAAATTCAAAACTTTTTGAGTGAGGAAGTCGTAATTTTATTGAAAAGGTTGAATAATGACAGTTTTATTTGAATTTATAAGGTTCTTTAACAATCTAATGTAAGTCATACAATTGTTTACTGACCTTGGAGTTCTCATAAATCATGAAAATATCTCATGATGAAATCTTTTTAAGAAATAGAGGAATTAAAAAAAAATTATCGGTTCCAGATATTAAGAAAAAATTTCATCATATCCAAAGATACTGGAAATTGAATTTTTCAGGAGTTTGAATGTGTAAATATGATGATGTTTTAAGAATTTAAAAGTTGTTGAGAAGAGTTGAATTTGGAATCGGAATAGGTACTGCTTCATCAAATGTATGCCTCACACTGATAACACATCAAATGAAAAACATTAGAGTAATAAGTTTTGTTGACGCATACCTATCAGATAGAGATCAGTTATGAAAATGTGAATCCTCTAAAGAATTGTGTTTACTTAATAACATACATAGGGAGAGCTCAAGTTTTCAATCAAATGATCTACTAATACCAATTCATCGAACATGCCTTCACTCCAATTCATAAAATGATATATGACACAGATAACTCATTTTCAATAAAGTTTATCATAATGAGGAAGCATTTGAAGATGTGAGAAGTATTGAGTTGCCACGGGTATCTAAAGTCTTTAAAATTTACAACATTGTTGTCTTTATTTTACAATTGGATTGGTTCTTTAGAGTAAAAAATAATAATTTTTATTAATTTTTATATTGTTTCAAGAGGAAAGGATACATAATCTAAGTAGAATATATGATGCATTAGATGATATTTTTATAAGAAATTCCATTGGATGTAGTTTCTGTAAGAAATTACATCATACTAATTATGAGGTAGAAAAATATATTGGTGTCACAACATGAAATGTAATCAAACACACCAAATAAGATGGAAAAAGTCTATAAGTTCAAGAAGGTTAATTTTTTAGAAGACTGAAGAAGACACAAGAATATTTGAGAATAATTAAGAGTAGTTGAAATGGTCAAAGTTGTAATTAAAATGTGACTGTATTTAATGTTTTTATAATTTATGAGAGAGGTAAAAGTTTTCCAGTTTCCTACAACTAAAATTATAGGAGTCCTATAAATATACTCATAATACATTAATAATTTCAAACCTTTTACTTGTGAAAAAGGTGGAGTGCTGAATATTTTTAGTCAGAGTTAATTTACTAACAGGGTTCATATAAGAATCTCATACTACTGAATGTTTTGTTTACCCAATTGAGATGATTTGATTGAGGAAGATCGTTCTGAGTAGTCGAGCAGAGTTTGAGAGGTGCATTTTGGGGAAACTTTCTTCAAACTAAGTCCATCAGATAAATTTCATTAGACTGAATAAATCAAACTTAGAGACATCTGACATAGGTTATGGAAAGTGTTTTATGGAGAAAAAGTTTACTTTTGATATTTTTCTTTTATGGTTCAAATATTTTGTAACAAAACTTTGTAAACTAATAGGATTCCGTATAATAATTACTAATAGGAGATAAAAGGTCTCTAATGTGAGTTGAAACAAGTATTATTAACTTATTTATAATAGTTAATTTCCACAGATCCATGAGAGTGGCTACGTAAAGGGTGTAGGTTCTCATATTGAGGTCGAATCTTATGAATCTCATGTGATTAACTTTCTTTTCAAATTTTCCTTACATGAGTGTTTACTAAAATATGATGTGGTAATTAACTTTAATAGGTTATAGGGGTTATTTTTCTAAATGTCTTAAAACTTATAAAAAATTAACAGTTAATTCAACCACCCCCTCCCCCTCTCAGTTGTATTCAATCCTTTGGATCATCAAAATACCATAAAAATAATAAAGAAAACATGTATGTAACATTCTACATCATTTCCATATCACTCATAAAATCACTCTTACAAATAGAATAACCATACGGTCGACTTCTATAGCCAATGAATTAAAGGGATATCATAGACCCACCGATATTTATTTATAATTTAACCTCCCATTTTTCATTATAAAGTAACCACTAGTCCTTTGTTAATAATGGAACTACCAATACTTGATTTAAAATGGAACCACCCATCATCATTAAAAATTACCAAAAAACATAATATAAATAAATTACATAAAGCATTCCTTTCATCATAAAACTCATGAAAATTTATACTATTCATTTCATAACATGATTACCCCATGGAAAAGAAACTGGTTCCATGATAAATATCATAATCCATCCAAATAAAGAATGAGGATGGTATCATTAAAAAATATCCACAATGGATAATATTTAGAATCAATGGTTATTGACATTGATGAAAGGAAATTCTACTAAAATGTCATTAATTTCATTCTTAAGAAAAATAACCTTCCAACATTGAAAGTCACATAAAAAATTAAAAATTAAAAAAATTGAGAAAATATTTTTTATTGAAAATAACCTTAGAAGTTTTATTAGGAAGCTTCAATGAAAATAATAGTAATGGTAGTGGTAAAATCTATTCAAGTTATATATAATAAAAAATTCATTATTTTTAGTCTTTTGTAAAGAGATTCAAAAGTGACCAATTTGAGAAAAAATAAGAAATTTTCTTTTAAAAACTTTTAAAAGGGGTTCAAAGATCATATAAAATAACATTATGAAATCATTTAGGTATTTAAAAAAATTAAAAAAATTAGAAAACATGGATATGGAAGATAAAAAATCTCAATCAAAAATAGGACATTAGATCGATTTCACATTCAATAGAATTCGGGATGTTTTATTAATAAATAAGGGATAAAATGGAAATTATACATTTAAAACACATTCATAACTAGAGGATAATAAAAGTTATTTCATTCAAAAAAATATGAGCATATGATCCCCCCCCCATTCCCAAGCAACCTTGAACATAATCTATCCTGAAAAGTATAGATATTTTTATTCAAACCATTACCAATTTTGTGACTTTTTAATCCTAATACCCATGAGTGATTAAAATAAAATGAAACATTAAATATCATGATCATTATGATATTAATTATATAATATGTATAAGGATAAGTATATACAAAATATTAAAGATGATAAATGCGCATAAAAACAATATGTCCCAAAGAAAGATATTTATAGTCAAATAACTCTAATAAAGATCATATTATAGAGTTAAAAGTAAATAAATTGAGAAAATATGTGTAATAAATTAAAATATACAAAAAAAGTGGTAATATGGAATAAAAAAATTATAGATCAATTCATTCATAATCAAGTCATAACAGAGTTAATAATTAAGATTAGTAACCCGGTGAAAGGAAATTGAGTTAAGAAACCGTTTACCACTTAGTAACGTTCAATTGAAATCCCATTTGATGGAATAAATAATTTTTAAAGATATAATACCATAATTTATGGAGGATTCATTATATAAAATAAATATTCAGAATCATATATACTCCTCATAAAATAAATTAGGTTTATAATAATAAAATATGCCTTAATGAATATGAAATGAGTCGAAATATCTTATTTTGTTTGTAATATTTGGATAAAAACTTAATCAAAGAGAGAAACTGATATTTATTTAAAAATACCAATAATTTTATTTAAAATAGTCATAAAATTGTATTAATTGAATTTATATACACTATACAATACAAATAAGTTGTGAATATGGCATTTGTCTCGTAGAAATAAAAGTGAGATGAGAAACCCTTACTTCAATTATAGATATTCCTTGTGTTTCCTTAAATTAAAGTATAATAAAATTATATAAATTATATAATTCCATAACAATATTTTATAAGATTAATCCATTATCCCTAAAAAATTTATTTCATTTATTTTACTAACATATTTAATTAGATAGCTAGCTAAATTCATATCGGGTGTTTTAACGATGTTTGGTCCATATTTTCAAAACTACTATGGTATGTTGAACATAGTCAAAGGGATAATTGTTAAATAATCTAAATAATTATCCTAATGATATAATTATCATTTTTATACATCAATAATACTTTCAAAAATACCAAGAATAGTGATTCTGGAAAATGAACTATGTTATAAACATGGAGATGGTATGCCAGATGTACGGAAGGGAAATGTTTCCATTTTTTAAAGATAATTAAATAAAGATGATAAATATTATTTTATAATTATATAATTATTAATATATCATAAATATAGTATTATTTTATTAAATAAACTTATATATACCACCCATATGATGTAGTAATAAAAAATGAATCACATTGCTTCGCATGGAAGTAGTCTTCCATACACATGAAAGACGCTATCATTTTTAAATAGATGGTATTGTATGAAATTTTATGATATAATAATATTAAATAATGATTTATGTGTAATTAATATCATATTTAATGATTAAATTCATCATCGTGAATAGTCTTGAGAGGCGATGATGGAAAACGAATTACATTGGTTCGTGAGATGGTAGCCCAATGTACACATGAATGATGGTTTTGTTTCCCATTTTATGGATGAAGATATTGATGTATTTTACTACATGAAGCTAATAAAATATTATTATTTAAGATATATTGTTTATATCATCATAGTTTAAGTATATTTGAAGGGGGTGAAATAATGTATAAAATAGAATTATCCATTAAGAATGATACCACTTCATCAGATAACCTCTTTAGGCTTGCACAAAAATACATCCTAGGTGGGTCTTACACAAAAAAATATTCTAGGATTTGGTAATGGAAGTGGGGAAGGTATTTGTGTATGCCTTGGTCAAACCAAAAGTTTTTTATGGTGTGAAGAATAAAGGATAGGGTGTGGCCTTTTATAAGTGAGAATGAGTGAAGGTTTTGTAAATTCCTAGTAATATACAATAATAGGGATCCAATCTCAAAATATTTGTATAAAAAATTGAAAAATAATTTAGTAGATGGAAAATATAAACATGTTTTAAATATTTTATTCATTAACCACAAATATTACCCACTTTTACACTTTTAGTTTAGACCTACTATAACTCATTTTCTTACTCTTTTCGGGTAATGATAGTTAATGTGAAAGGAAAATTATCACATAATTAGACAATGGATGATATTATAAATAATATACTATTAAAGTTATTAAAAATTGGTTTTTTAGAAATTTTAAATACTTTAATAAAATATTATTTCTTATAAAATATCATTTCTGTTAATTTCGACACTATTAATTTAATTTTAATTTAAAAACCTAAAGATATATATTGATTTTGTATATAATTCATTAAACCCTATATAACAGGTTATGTTTATCAAAAATATTAATGGAATGCAATAATTAATTCCATTTATATTAAATATAAAATTTTTAAAATCATTTATTTTATTTTTCCATTAATTAAATTATTATTTTGTCATTTTTACAAAAGATCTTAGGGTAATTATTTCCTCACCAAAAATTATAGATAAATTACCATGAGAAAAAAACATGTTTATGTAAAATTAATATTTATAACTAAAAATTGGTTTTTTATCCCTACCACAATGTATTATAGATATTAAAATCAAGGAAGCTTCCTTTTTGTGTATTTTTTTGTATATAAATTATTATATAGGTCATAATCCGAGGATGTGGCTCCAAAATAGGATCATTCTAGGAAATATAAGAGATAGGGTAAAAATTTGGGTGTTAAAATGAAATTTTATGCCTTGTTGTGTCATTATAACCATTAACCCTTTAGTTTGAACCCCGGCTAAACATGTTTTACCCTTAACTGTGGTAACATATTGTTTACTAATTTTCTTTTTCATTGTCACTAAGAAATTGAGTTGACATCATTGAATAATATTAATTATGATAATTCATATTATGGAGACAATTCTATCAGATAAAAATCACATATGTGGAAGGATATAATTTAAAAACAAAACCCATGAGCACGGTGAAAAAGTACTTTTTTCCTAAATCCATTTTTCAAGAATAATATTATTTTATATAATATCTAGGGATAGTAACCATCATTATATGAATTTTAATTAATATTAATAGGTATATAATATATAAATTTAATTTAAATAAGGGGTTTTTTAGTTATTTAAAATGGATAGACATTAAGCACATTAAAGTAGACTTTTGAAAAAAATGTGTTTTTAGGCCTAAACATAAACTTATTATAAAATCCATCATAAAGATGATTCGAATTTAACTAATTTGATTAAATATTAATAAATAATACTTATGTTAATTTAAACAATATTAAATTCATAATGTAATTTTTAAATTACTTAATGATATGATAGTTTAAAAAACATTTTTTTTAACTATTCATTGAGAAAATAATATTTTCTGAAAAATCCAAAAAATTAAACCGAATTGAATTTTGATATGATAATTTAAAAAATTATGTTCATTTTGTAAAATAAGTTTTCTAAATTCAACAGAAATTAATTGTAATATTTTCTATAAAAATGCAATAAAAATTATTTTTGAGTAAAACATATTTTTGAAGAATAAAATTTATTTACTAAAAATTGATTAACTATTTACTCTAATTTTATCAATAAATTAATGTTGAGTAGAGAATTAATATATATATATATATATATACATATTTCATGTTTTAGTTAATGTTATTCATACCCTCTAATTTAATGTTAAGGTTATAATGTTCATATATTTTGTGGGTCATCTAAGCTTAGTGTTGCGTGTCGTTTACCCTATCTATCATAATTTTCTTCTTTAAAAATATCTGGGTGTTTCAAGTTGAGAGTAAGAGTGTGAAATATATTGAAATAGGATAAACTATTCCACCTAAATATAAACATCTCAAATTTATTTAGAGAGACAATTCTTATATTATGGAATATATTCAGTATAGATTCATTATAAAGACTAATTTTGATAAAAACATTTTAATTTATTCATTAGGAAGAAAAATATATGAAAAATTTCACAGAATTTATAATTAATTTTTTAAATAATAGGCAGGAAAATTCTAAGATAGTTTGATGAAAATACTGATGAATGTTTTTATTTATTTCATTTATCAATGAATTGACAAAATATTTGTGTATAAAACACATTACAATATGTTATATTATTGTGATGTGAATATTATTGAAAATAAACCTATTTAGAATAAAGAAATGTTTTGAAATATTAATCCTATTATGCTATAATTTCAATATCCCACGGTATTAAAATATATTTTTCACAAAATTAATATTATTTTGAATAGCTTGTTTCATTTGAAACACCGAACTAAAAAATCATGATACATTAAGATAAAATTAAATATACTCATTAAATTATAGTCAATAAATTTGGGGGAACAATAAAATAAACACATTATGAAATAAATGAACATTGAAAAATAAATATTATTCAAATACTAATTCACTGGTAAAATTCAATCAGAGTGTTGAGATATATAATAAGATCATTTTATGCTCAAAAAAGTTTAATTTAAAAAATTATCGTATTATGGGAAATTAATTTTTACTATAAATAAATAAATATATAATAGTTAAATAGACTATATCTTTTGATTTAATAGTTTATTAATATTAACTTGATGATTAATTGTTATGAAATTATAATAAAACAACTATTTTTTTTAAAAAATCACTTTCTTATAAAACTATTTTTTACTATATTCTATTAAACACATTTACTGTCAAGTTTATAAATTTCAGAGTATGAATTTGAAAAAATTAACTTCATTTTTTAACGTATCACAAAAATGTTATTTTAATAATATATTTTCGGATTTTTTTGGAACGTCTTTATTTTTAGGTGAATAATACAAAATATTAATGTTATAAATACAATCATATTTATAATATCATTATGATATAAAAATAATGTAAAACATTTATCAACAAAATTTCATAATAATATATTTTTATAAAATGTTTAATTATAAATTTAATAATAATATATTTATTATAGAATCATATGTTTTACATTTTAGAACAAGTGTTATATTTTTTAAAAAATATTTTCCTATATTATACACTTATTATTTCAAAAAAATTATTATTAATTTGAGAAATATATTATTATCAAATGGATTTACTGTTTGAAATAAGTATATCAAAATTATCTAATATTAGTAATTTTTTTTTTCAAAAAAATAACAAACCAAGTTTAATAAAATAATTACCATAGAAAATATAAATAATGGAATAAAGATAAATTATGGGAAAAATTACCAAATACCATAATTAATTATAACTTATTTATTTGGATGAGAGATGGATCAATCAAGTCGCATATCCAAACCATTATCTTCCTCTATATTATTAACATTCCATTAATAATTTCGTGGACTTAATATAATATTATGAATATTTACAAATCTAGATCTATTATCACATTTAAAAGTATCCATTCACCACAAAACATCTAATCAAATCATAAGACCCTTTTTTGGCCAAACCATACCTGAATCCAACCAAAAAACTCCTAAAAACATCCTGCATGTTTCATACCATCAATATACTACCTTTTAAATGCTAAAATAAATTTGAAATGAGTTATTCCAAATAGTATTGTAATAGTTCTTAAAAGATCCTTTCTACTCCGAACACTTTATATCATATTATTCTACCTCAAATAAATTTAAAAAAATAAAAAAAAATTGTTAATATTATTATACTAAAATAATATTATATTTATGTAACAATTATTTTCTATCTTCCACCATTATCTATATGAAAATGAAAACATCTTTCATTCATATGTGCAGACAAAGAATGACATGAGCAATGTGTTCCATTTTTCATAACAACCATACTTAACTAGTTTAAATGGTGTTATTTAATGAATAAATATCATATTTATAACAATATTATGATTCTTTATTGATAAATAAATTTTTACCTTCTATCTTTTCAATAAGAAATGAAAATTCCCACATTATCTGTGTTTCGACTACTGCCCCCATGGAGCAACATGTTCAATTTTTCATCATTGTGAAACATTTTTGATAAATATATATATATATATATATGATAAATTTATATTATTCAGAGGGGTAATATATGACATGAATATGGTTTTTAATGGATAACACAAATATTAATTATAATTATTTAGTAATCTATTTATATTAGTAAATTTCATGAATCAAGCCCATCATCGATCTCATTAACTCAAACAATATAGATATATTAAATCAATAGAACATTAGGATATAAAAATAATTTAAGGGAAATTATTTCAGTATATTTTATAATTTTGTAATGATGAACTCTATATCGAATAATGTGGTTTAACATTACTGTTATGAATCCTTCATGAAATAATCAATATTCCCAATATCTGGTAGTGTAAATAAATAATAACTATCTAATGAATGTATAATGAAAGTTTATAATTAATTATTAGAAAAGGTTATATAAATTTTTAATGCTCTAAAACTCAACATTAATATGGTTATTTTTATTATATACATTTTTAATGAGCTTTCAAGGAATTCAGAAGTAAAAGGTTAGGGTTTATTTTCATCACCATTTTGAAATAGATATTATTAATATGATTTTTCCCATTTGTGGAGAAGTGTGATATTTATCTCAAAAAAACCTATATATTTTCTTACCCTATGGTTATTCATTGGGTTTTCTTTATTCTATCACAATTTTATTTCCATTTGTAAAATAGTTTTTAAAATATGATGTTCGAATGTGAAACCAACCCCACATGCTCTTTTCGATCAGGAATTTTCATCTGTGGTATTCATATTCAACTTCAGGATAATGTTTTCTATGATTTGATAATCAATTAAGGTTATTTTATACTCTTATATCTTTCATTAAATATTATTAAATGATTATTTAAAAAAATCACTCTGCCTATTTTTTCAATCTATGTTAACGATTTCTATATGAGGAAATTCTATCATCTATACTATCATTCTTTATTATGAAACATCAATTACATTTTTTAAATTTTAATAAAATTATCTAAATTCATGATGATTTTAAATATTAAATCCTAATTTCTTAATATTTTTAAATGTTATTTTCCCAGTATTCTTAGAAATTTTTTTAATCAATTTTAACATCCATCAATGATCCAATTGTTATACAATTGATATGTTCTTATATAACTTTCAAATTTCAATCTCTAAATTTATTATGAAAATTTTTATATACTTTTTTGTGAAACAAACCTCTTTTAAATTGTTTTTTTATGTGATGTTTCAAAGAGGAATGTTTTAAGGTTCTATTGGAACTCAAATGTATGGTTTTTATTATCTGATCTATAAGCCTCGAATTACATACCCTCTACTGAATTTTTTTGTGTATGATAGATCATGTGATAATTATCATAGTCAGAGACATGATTCCAACTCTACTATCATATAGGAGTCAAGAATATGATTCCTTATCCATTATGTTATAGGTGGAATTAACGTGGTTCCTAATCAACAATTTTACTATTTTTATGCTAATATTTGATCCACCATTGTATTTTTCTCATCGCCCTCATTTTATAATTTCTTATGAATTATTTTATTATTATATCCATGATTTATATTTTTTGATCCGTTCTTATTTTTGTATGATATTAAAATGCCATGTTCTTAGAATTTGGTTATAATATCATACCCATATGTATAAATTATACTCAGTTATAATCTTAAATTGATTACCTTTATTTATACCCCTAAGGATAATTAGGTCTCACCCATTCTTATATTTTCATTCCTAAGGTTATGAAGGAAAATATTATTTTTTACGTGTTAAATAGTGCATCTATTGAGAATAAATATGGCATTAAACAAATTTTCGAATGTAATGATTATCTATCAAATCAAAAAAAACATTTTCAATCGAGTGTCTGATTCTTTGTAATTTTTAATGAATATTCATGTAAAATAATTGTTTACGAATTCATGAAATCTCTTTTATCCCCATTTTGTTCAGATCTAGGGGAGTTATTTATGAATATTTTTTTTAGTTATTATATGGTTTAAGACTACTTAACATTAGTGAAGAAACAAGGGATAAACCTAAATATTTGAAAAAAATACAAATGTTTTTAAAAATAAAAGCGTGTGTGGTTTCTTAGAAATTACATATTTTTCCTAGTAAAATAGGGGGATATAATAATTATCAATGATTAAAAAAGGTGTTATAACTCTAGAAATGCTAGTTTGGTATTAACTCCATCTTCACCTCATGAATGGAAATGATTTCTAACTATAAAACTATTTTGATACTATGGGGGTATATTCTTTACTATTCTACATATCCTATAAAAACCATTATGATTTTTTGAGAAATTTTTATGGCATGGTTAGTGAAGATGGAAGGAAAATATTATATATGACCTTGATAGAAACATTGATATTCATTATGTTACTCATTTCATTTTTGAGTTAATTATTTAATATTTTTAGTATATTTTTATGAATTTACTAATTATCTAATTCCTCAACTTTCCTTTATTTCTATAATAGTTAGAGAAAAGAGGAAAATATTGATAAATGATAAAGTGGTAATTACATTTATTTTCTTAATATTGAACCAAATGGGATGTTAATTAGTGTACAAAATCATATGGCGATTATCACTCATCTATCTGATGTTATGAATAATAATGGGAAACGTTATTATCTTCTAAACTCACTAAGTCTTGAAAAAATTCAATAAATTCCTATATTTGGTGATATCTACCCTCTATTAGGGGGTATTTAAAACCAAAAATTTATGAAAATTTTATCCATCATTTTGAAGTGATATTTTCTATTCATCGGTTCTTAGAAAATTAGAAGTATATTTTAGAAATTTTTCACCAAGAAGGTAAGGCTGGATAATGGTGGTTGCTTATAATGAATATGAATCTGAATAAATAAGTTGACAAAATTTAATGGGAGGGTTTCAAGAAAATATTATTCATTAAATATTTTCCTCCAACATTTTACAGTAAAAATGGAGAGAAAATTCAATGAATTAATAAAAAAATATGGATGCATCTATTAGTATTTAATAATAGAACTTCATGATACTCATATGGTATGTGTTTTGTTTTTTCACTAACCATGAAATAAAGACAAATAAAATCATTATGGGATTAAAACAAATTGTTCAAAAGGTGTTAGTTAAAATATTTAATGGTAGTTATGAATAAATTTGTATATTTCATCTCAAGTTCAAATTAGAGATGGGATACTCTTATTATTAAAATGGTTTTTTGGATAAGAAAAAATAATGGTATTTCAAGAAAATCCAAATGATAAATTACATGGAAATAATTAATATAATTTTTTTATATTCTATAAATTTGGAATGAATCATGGGGGAAATTTACAAAATGGTAAAGTGATATGTTTTCAATTTGGAAAAGTCTGACATCATTCATTGGATTTCTAGTAGGGTTAATAAGACATGATAATGAAATGTAAAATAATAAAATTCTACAAATGAAAAAACATACTATAGTGATTCAATAGTATAAAGTGTGATATTTTTCTAATCAATGTAAAAATTGAAGGATAAATGGAGGACATCAACATCATTAACCCCTAGGGAACAAGGTAAATCTAATGATATCACATCTTTAGAAGAGTCTTGTGAAAATCAAGTGGTGAAAGGGACGCTTATTGTCCACTACATAACTTCAAATGTTTTCTTTGATTCTCATTATTGTAAATAAAATATATTTAGAACATTTTTAAAAGAAAACAATCAACCAAATATATTATTTGATACTGAGTAATTAGTAATGACTCTATTGTCTTAATAATTTCCTATCAAGTGCACTGATAATATTAATCTAATAAATATTATAATCCTTTCTTTGGAAGATTTTTAGGTGATTTAAGGGATGATTTGAATCTATTTTTAATGATCCTATATTAATTTTCAAGATAAATAAGGTATATTTAATATCCCATACATTCCCATGATCATTTTTCATGGAAATTCATATAATGAACATAAAATAGAAATTATGTCCATTATATGGGTTATAATACCCAATTATGAGGGATATTTTGGGAAAATGGTTGTAGAGGAACTCAAATTTGGGGATATGCCTCAATTGTATGGATGTTTCAATGTATTTTCTGATCAATTTCCTAATATTCCCATTGATCATGAGGTTGAGTTTTCAAATGAACTCATAACTATCACTAAGTCTATTTCAAATATTCCTTATATAGTGGATCTAGTTAAACTTGGGGAATTATATAAATAAATTCAATATAATATATATAAGTGTTTTATTTTCCTGAGTGCATAACCATGGGAACCACCATTTCTCCTTATTAAAAATAATAATGGATTAATTCTTCTATTCATCAACTATCATGAACATACCAAGAACAAAATCAAGAACTAATATCCACCACTATATATTGTTGATCTGTTTGATAAAAAATGATCAGTTCATTCTTTCTCTAAGATTGATCTTTGATATAGATACCATTAACTAAGGGTAAATAGTTATGGTATAAAAAATATAGATTATCGTATAAGGTCTGAACTTTATGAATTCATAGTAACTCATTTTGGGCTCAAAATTCCTATGTATCATTCATATATTTGATTAATTGTATATTTATATATTACCATTTAAAATTCTTGGAATCATTTATTGATGATATTTTTATATATTCCAAGATTAATTATTAAAATTAATATTACATGAGGAATATGACAAAGAAAATATGGAAGGATAAATGTTATGATAACTTCATTTTTTGTAAATTCAGTTTGTAAACATTATCCTGTATTATTTCTATAAACACAAGACATGGAATATTTAAGGATCCTTTGAAGATAATAGAGATAAATGAATGGTCGAGACCAAAAAATATGATATAAATATGTTTTTATCTTTAAAATGATGGACACTACCCTTTATTGGTGAGTAATTTATCATTATAGAGATCAAAAAATTTCAAACATATATATTATTTTTTAATAGATAAATATTGAATATATTTTACAAATGCACACCCAAGGACCATAATGGTTTGTGTATTTGGATACTAGATACCCAATCACCTTATGTCATGAATGATATTAAAAATATATAATAATGATCTTCCCATGTTATACTCTTCTTAAACATACCCTAATTAAAATTATCTTTCATAACCTATGGAATGGAAATACAATAAAGGGAGATATTTGATACCAAATAAGGGTAAAAAAAGGAGATTCCAATGATCACATAAGCATAAAATTAGTATAAGGGTAAGAGAACATCATCATAACATATAAAAAAAATACCCTATATATCAAATATTATAGTCTTCAATCATAGAAAAATCATGGTACTTAATAATATATATGAATCATAATTTAATCAATGAACATAATCCATGAGTGCAAAAAAATTACATAAGATATAATTGATTAGCATACACATATGTATAGAAAATTGTTTCCCTATTTAAGGCTCACTACCAAGACCATCATAACGGATTAATTTAACTCCACATTCAATCAAATCATTGGTCAAGGATAACTCCCAATACTGTCATAGTGTATTGGAATCACTCCCCCTATAATATTATTCTTAGTCAAGCATCACTCCCAAGACTATCATATTGTACAGAGTCCCTTACTGAACTTGGTTCACTCACTATTCCAGTCCTTATTATATAATGAGTTATCCATCTTTATCCAATAAATTGTAGGGATATATAATTATGGCCCTATTAATTACATAAACTAAATAATACATATGTGTTCCAAAAGATCATAAAACAATCATTAAATTATATCCTTTGAAAAGGAAATAGATTTCAAAAACATTTCATAATAATATAATCCATGGAAATAAACAGTTCTCACAAATATTGTGTCACCATAAACTATATAGAAAAATAATATTTATGGTTTAATTGAATCATATCCCTAGTAAAGTGTATATAACATAAAATTATTTAATCAAGGATGAAAAAAACTTTAATATATTACATAGAATATTTAATAAGGAAAATACCCTTTTCATTTTGAAATAAGTTCATTAAAATATGAAAAATTTATAAATTATCATGGAAAAATTTTTCTTTGAGAAGAAAAAAAAAGAAAATTAGAAAGGATTATTCAAATAATTGAGTATTCATGATGTTGGGAAATTCAATTTATTCTATGTATGTTAAAACTAGGATTCCTTTTACATTTTTAGTAAAGTGTCAAAAGTACCTCATTTAGAAAATGAAAAGATAACTATTTTTAAATAATTATGTTAAAATTTAAATCATTTCTAGAAATTAATTTATAAAATAATATTTTAATACTTAAAACATTCTTGAAAGTATTTTTAGAAAATCAGTATATGGGAGAAGAATTATTTTCAATCGAATAGAGAAATTAATTTTGTTTTCCTTAAAAATATTATTTTAGTATCTTAAGTATATAAAGAGAAGAAAATTAAACGAAAAAATTTAATATCAATAAATAGTTAATGAAAAATAATATTACTGATTTTAATTATAAATAAATCATAATTTTTTGTCATTAGTAATCTAATTAAAAATTATTCTTCTAAAAAATGAGATTGTCTCATAAAACCTTCCCCTGAGAATGACTTCCTTTGAAAGCAGAATAACCTCCTATATAATAAATTTTAGTTTCATTTAATTCTATACCATAGTCATATACATGTTTATAATATCATATATTATACATTTATCACATTTCAACACCCATTATTTACAATTAATTATCAAAATCATTGCTTTCTGGTGTTAATAATTTCATTTTTCATGAGAATTTAAGTTCACCATCTTTAACATATATAATTTTTTCATTGTTCTATTATCTCTAGAATATTAATCATGATATAAATATAATATATATTCATTATTTATATATATTTATATTCATCCATAAAAATTGAATATATAAAAACTATTTACACTCTTCATAGTTATGGTTGTCCCTATGTATGCAGGAACATTGTTTTCACATTTTGAAGGATGAAATTAAAGAAAGTTAAATTAAAATACACCTTATAAAACATAATTACTATATCATATATAAAATACATATTCATTATATCTATACTTATTAATCTCCATGTAAATAAAAATGAAAAACAAATCACATCACTTCAGAGAGGTGGTAATCTATACGAATGCATGAGCTACAAAATCATTTTACAATAGATTGGAAGGTAATAAGGATGATATATATTATATTTAATGAATAATAATTATATAATGAATATAATATATAGTTATTAAACTCATTATAATAACCATTCAAGAAATATGGTGATGGAAAATAAATTGTATTGCTATGTGGAGGCAGTAGTCCACCCGTATGCACAAACGATACTTTTGGTTACTATTTGATGTAAAGAGTATGAAAAATGGAGGTTACATAATCATAATATAATGTAATTTTATTTATAAAATTGAATTCATTATATTATAAAGAAATAAATAGAATTAAACATGTTATAATAATAAATTAATTTTAAAATAGTTGGGTAATATGATTACATCATCTTCAGTAGGCCTCCTTTATATCCCCTCTTAATGACCCTTGTAATGGTCTTATAAGAATACTATAACCTATAAATCATGGATATGAAATTTGAGATCCTATTTATGTAGGTTTTTTTTAACTAGATTTCTATACTTAGTGTAATGAAAAGATATAAGGGGTGTAATTTTATAAGAGAGGGAAATGACATATTTGGAATTACATAAAAGTTTTAAATATAGTTAAATACTCTCTCATTTATAATTCATAAAAATATCTATGAATTAAAATTAAAATAGGTTTTGGTAAGAATTCTATAAAGAATTATATTTATATATGGTTCGATATCAACTGAAACCTTATCTTTTGATTTAACCGCTTTGTAAACTTATTTTAACCTTTACTATGGTAACGAATTTTTCAAACATAAAGGGATATAATTTTACTTATAAGGAAAAAAATTCTCATAAAAATCCAAGAAATGAAATATTATACTATTACCAATCATATTTTACACTTTATATATTTTTATTATTTTTATATAATTTAATACAACATTTTGCTTCAAAAAATATCGTTAATTTAATTTTTACAGTATACACTCAATTTCCATTTAATGGAATAATGATAGAAATGTAAACTGATTATAAAACATTTACTCATAAATAATATTTTTATTCATATATTCAATCCCTGGTTAACTATAATTAATCCACATAATTTTTTTTGACTTTTTAAAATCATTGACATGATATTTCTACTACTTGCTCAAGCATCGTGTCGTCGTTATGTTATAATTTAAAGTAATTTTAACCTCACTAAAATGTAAAAATAAATTATCAGGATAAATTAAATAATTCATCTTCTATAAACACATTTATAACTAAAATTTTCCTTTTTTTATCCATGTGTTATAAATTTATAGATATTAATGTCTAGAGAGTACAACTTTTTTATTATCGTTACATAAAATAATATAAATATCATTATCAATAACAAATGTCACCAAAATGACATATATTAGAATTTGGGATGGATATGGTATAATTTAACTCATTAAAGTAAATAAATTAATGTTTCTGGTTTATTTTGACAACTTATCACATCATTTTAACCAAGTTCTTCCCATTTTACTCTTACTCAGGTGTCCAATATTTATCATGGTAATTATTCATAATAACAAAAAAAATAAACCTATTTACCAAATTTTAACATCATGATTCTAAATATGGTGTCAATTTTTTAGTAATAAATTTCAACATATGGAAGAAATCAACTTTAAAATAAATATACAATATATAATAAAAAACCTTTTCAAAAAATGTGTTTTTAAGAATAAGAATTAACATATACCAAAATCATTTTTTTACTGATCATAAAAGATAAAAAAATATTTTAAATAGAAATTATTATATGTCACTTTAATACCAAATAAAAAATATAATTTTACTTTTAAATTATTTTAATTAATCAAAATAATTAATAGTATTTCAAAAATGGATATATTTCAATATTCATTGAAAAAACAATCCTTTTAGGGAAATCCCAAAAAATACATCTAATATCATTTTGAAATGATAGTTCCATAAATGTGTTTTATTTTTTTAAATTCATATTATTAATATAAAATAAATTAATTATACTATTTTCGCACATAATTCAATAAAAACACTTTTGAGAAAAATTCATTTTTGAAGCATAAAATGAATTCACTTAAAATTAAATTCTTATATCATAATAATTAATCAATAAATTTTTATTTAGTAGGAATATATAATATATAATCTATTTTCACATATTAATACCCACCAGTTAATCGTTCTGGCTATAATAATTAATTTTAATTTATAATATTTTATACTATATATCAAGTTGGTTAAGTCTTGGTGTTGTTTATTATGCACAATATCAAGATTATTAATCTTTTAAACTAAATTTTCATGGTGTTATAATTTACCCCCCCCCCCCATCAAATAAATTACACTTTTATTTTTATCTCTATCATCAATGGTTTAGTTTTAGAAAATATATTTGTTGAAACCTAACAACATATAGTGCAATAATAAAACTCCCTTTGAAAAGTGGAAGTGGGAGGCATCAAGGTTACCTGAAATAATATATAATTGTATTACAATATTATGAAAACATTAGTGGGATATAAAAATATACATATAATGTAGAAAAATAACACCTAAGGACAAATAGAGTGTAATATATAACATGTTCATGAGAATGGTAATGACCAAAAAACCCTAAATTTGGGAAGTGTTAAAAGGCCATTAATTAATCTAAAATGATGGTAAAAGTATAACATTTTTATTTTTATTTCTTTTTCCTAAATTTTATGGATTAATTTAATGTCAAGATAGAGAACATGATAAAATTTACTTACTTTATTTATTTCCATTTCATCATCACAATTACATACTTTGGATGTGCTTTGAGGAATTTCCACTTAATCTTTTATGTAAAGACCCGTAAATTTCAAGGAAATTTTTTTCATAATTTTCTTTAGAATTTTACAAGAGCGCAGTTTCTGACGGCACCTGATTCCGAGGCCCGGTGTGCCCGGAATCATTTTCCGAAGTTTGGCTCGGGTAAGTTCAGTGAACAGACCAGCGGGTTTTTCTAACTTTTGAACCGGTGCCCGGAATCGAATTCTGAGGGCACCGATGAAATCGCAGCGCCGGTATTATTTTAGAAACGCCTCTTCCGGAGTTGCGTTTGCTCGGGTGTGGTTTTTAATTTTCGGGCTTAAAGTTAAGAAATAAAATAATTTTGCGACAACTTTATTTTATTTCACTTAAGCCACTTGGAAGCCACTTGAAGCCACTTAAAGGCGGCTTGAACTGTGTTGAACTGGATAGGATGCTATCTGGAAATATCCTACCCCCTTGGTAGGATATCTGTGAGGTGGGGCCTGCACGAGCACCGCCGTTTCTTTCCGCTAAGAAACGCACCCGTGAAAACCCGTCTTAATGAAAGTCAACCGACGCGTTTTCTAAATTCTTAACAGACCATTTAATCGGGTTGTTTCTCTCGTGAATTGAATGGGCTGTTTCTTTCGTGAATTTAATGGTCTGTTTCTTTTGTTGAATTAATTCAACGAATTAATTCAATCGTTTCTTAACCTGTTTCGTGTGTTGGCATATTAATAAAATAAGACCAACCCAAATCTTTGGAGAAGGTTTGAGAGGATTCTTGTTCTTATTCTCCCTCGCGAAGAACACGAAGAACGCGAAGAACGCGAAGAACGCCGAACCCGGAAATCGACGACGCTTCCGTCCGTGACGTTCTTCCACGCTCCGATCTCCGATCACCGACCGTTTGAGTTGAGTGATTTCGGATTTCCTCTGAAAAGTTCTTTTCTTTTGGTTTTAGTGAAACACAGATTTAAATATTAATAATTTAAATCTGTTGTTCTTGGTTCGTTGAGCTCGCCGACTCAACGCCGGATTCCGCGACGACGCGATGCCTCCCCGCGACGACGCGACGATCCCTCTCTTCCGCGACGATCCTTTCCGCGAAGAACGCCCGCGCGCGCGACGATCGACGACGCTTGAGGTAGGGATTTTATATTTTGAAATACCCCTCCTTATGTTCCCGTGAACATTCATTAAAAATTAATGAACCGGAATCAAAGAAACAATTTTATTTTATTAAAATTGTTGGTTCATGTGTTGAACATTCTATTTTTTTCTCCCGTTGTTTTTATCTAACGCGGAGGGTGCGGGTCGAACGAACACGGCCCGACAACCCTCCGCTGTTCTTCGTGTTTTGCGGATTTGGCGGGCGACGACGGAACGTGCCGCAATGGGTGTTTGATGATCCCACAGTAAAGAACGGAACCCGGGAGGAACAACGGCGCAGACGGGAAGGAAAACGGGCCACCGGAGTGACTCCAGCGGCCCGCGGAAGCCGGAGGTGGCGCGGGTCGCCGGCGGCCGGAGGCGGCACCCCGCGGGTGTCCAGCGCGACACCCCGCGGGTGTCCAGCGCGGCACCCAGCGGGTGTCCAGCGCGACACCCAGCGGGTGCCGCGGGTGTCCAGCGCGACACCCAGCGGGTGCCGCGGGTGTCCAGCGCGACACCCCGCGGGTGCCGCGGGTGTCCAGCGCGACACCCAGCGGGTGCCGCGGGTGTCCAGGGTGACACCCCGCGGGTGCCGCGGGGGTGTCACGCGGGGCGGCGGCTTTCCCCCGCGTCGGCCGCTCGGCCGCTCGGCCGAGCCGAGCCGGACCGGCCCTGGCCGGGCCGGGCCGGGCCAACCGAGTCGGACCCGACCCGGTTCGGGCCAACCAGGGGGGGTCGGGCTGGGTCGGCCCGGGCCCGGACCCCCCCGTCTTCGGACGGACTTCGTTCAAATGGCCATATCTTGAGCTACGGGCCTCCAAACGACCCGCCGTCAGCGGCAACGCGATCCTTGGATCGAGACGGTCGTTTTGGTTTATCGCACTCAAAGTTTCGGAATACTTGGGGTTCGGCCGGGTTGGTTCGTACACGAAACCAACCGGGCCCTCGGAGCGGAAACGCTCATATCTTGAGCTACGGACGTCCGATTGACGTGCCTTCAGCTTTGTTGATTTCCTCTAAGTGAGACGGATCTTTTGGCATACTCCGCCCGAGGTTCGGACGCAGGTGGAGTGCGGTCGGGTTGGTTTTGCCTTAAAAACCAACCGGTCCCCTGAGACGAAAATGCCAATATCTCTCAGACCGGGCGTCCGATTGACGCGCCGTCTGCGACGTTGAGTTCCTGTTGACGATACGGAACTTTTGGATACATCAACTTCAGGCTTTGTGTCAGTTGATGTATCAGCCTCTTGGCTCGTGGAGCTGACCCTCCCGAACGAGCTTGCTGTGTGCGGGAACCCTAGGCTGGCTGCGACTGCTACTTCGACAGCGACGACCGTGCAGAGATTCTCAGTGGACTGTGACGACTGTGCAGAGATCCTCCGTGGACTCTGACGACGACCGTGCATAGATCCTCAGTGGACTGCGGCGACGACTGTGCAGAGATCCTCTGTGGACTCCGACGACGACCGTGCAGAGATCCTCAGTGGACTGCGGCGACGACTGTGCAGAGATCCTCAGCGGACTGTGACGACTCCTGCACTCAGCGATCCTACGTGGATCAGTGCTTCAGGTCCTGCGCGGGCCCGATCCTGTGTGGGTCCGATCCTCTGTGGGTCATCTCTCAGCGGTTCTGTGTGAGCCAACTCCTACAGGTCCTGCGTGGGCCCGATCCTGTGTGGGTCACTGCGAGGATAGTACCTATCGATCCTTCGTGGGTCCGACGTCTCAGATGGTTCAGTGATCATCTTTATCGTCATCCGAAGAAGCATACCTGTGTGAGCTGAATCTTCTGTTTTACTCGATAGAGGTGGTGCGCTTGGTTGTAGCGGCAGACCCGCGATACTGGAGACGAGCGTACGGAGTACGGAGACCGTGTAGGCGATTGAGACCTGAAGACTGCTCGACCGACTCGACTTGGAGTGAGTCGACTAGCCCAGTGGACGGAGCGCCCGGTATTTGGCGGCAGACCCACGGCGGACGGAGCGCCTGGTAGTTGGCAGCAGACCCGCGGTGCTCGACTGGAGGAGTACCTCTGTAGGCTATTTGGGTGAGCGCCCGGTATTTGGCAGCAGACCCTTAGCGGACGGAGCGCCCGGTAGTTGGCAGCAGACCCGCGGTACTCGACAGGAGGAGTACCTCAGCAGTCTTAGGTTAGTGAGAAGTACCTCGGAGTCGTGACAGGACCACTGTACACTTCAGAGATGGGGCTCTTCAGCAGTTATGTTTTTGATAATGAAAATCCTGGTTTGAGCTGAATCAATGATCCTTGTGTTTCCTCTTGATTGAGATGGGTTATCTGATAATTTCGATATATGTATGGGCATATACCTATGAGAGTTATCTGTTGAGTTTTCCTGTGTGGATTACGTTTTCCTCTCCTTTGTGCATTGTGTTGAGTTATCCTGTGTGGATTTACTATTTACTCTCCTTTGTGGATTGTGTTGTTCTATCCTGCGTGGGTATGCGTTTTGCTTTCCTGTGTGGACTGGGTTGTGCTAGGGCTCGGACGTTGGAGCCGATCGGGGAATTGGTGACTTAAGTATATGTATGGGCATATACCTAAGCCGTGTCAGATGTTACTTCGTGATTGTATCTCTCCTTCGTGGCTTATCCTTTGTGGATTTCGGGAGACCTTCGGGGGTCTCGGGCTCCCTACTGAGTAGCTTATACTCACCCCTGCACGGGCTATGCCCGCACTTCGTGGTTTTGGTTGCAGACGACAGGCAGTGCTGATGGTGACCGAGTGTTCGAGGACTGGATGGTACCCGGAGGTGGACTACACGACGAGTCAGTACCCGGAGGTGGACTACACGACGAGTCAGTACCTGGAGGTGGACCACTGGGCGAGACGTGCTTGGAGCGGACGGCGGGACCCGAGGAGCATTGGAGCTATCTGTACCCACCCTTCAGGTGGGACTTCCAGAGGACGGCTCGACGCTGCAGTTTTTCCTTTCAGTTGCTGTTTTTCCTTTCAGTTGTACTTTACAGTTGGGCTTGTATTTCCGGCCCCTTTTTCTTTCAGCACAGCTTGTACAGTTTTTACTTAGTGTTTACTTTTCCTCTTGCTTACTCTGTGGTGCTTGTTTACTTTTCAAAGGCAATGCCTTCCCTTTTTGTTGGGATTTACGCCTTGGTGCTAGTCGCCAGCCCCTGGCCTATGGAAGGCGGGCTTGGGGTAGTCACGGCACGGGCCCCGAGGACGGGTCGTGACAAATTGGTATCAAAGGTGGTCGGTTCTACCGCAGACTCTGATCTTTCTTCTATGTGAAGCAATAGTGTTTAGCGTATTGAGTGTGGTTATCAGTCCAGGGAGTCCAGTGTTGGTGCGGCGGCCGACGTATCCATACACCAGGACCCTGACTTCTGATTTCCGACTTAATGCACGAAAACATTGATTTCATGTGTGTTTCAAGTTTTCCTTGTGATTACTTGTGTCAGCTCACCAGGTATACTGTCCTGACCGTGGCGCACCTGTTTCTTTCAGGATGGCCCCACGACGACAGCCAGCTAGGATTCCGAGAGTGGAGCGTGATGACAGCCCACCGAGCGTCGAGGACTCGGTACAGGGCCCTTTGACAGCTGAGGCACCGGCGGTACCTATACCCACTGAGGCACCGATGCTACCAGCCCCAGCCGCTGATGATTCACGTCGCCTTAGTGCACTGCATGAGTTCCAGCGCCAGCGACCGCCCAGGTTCCGCGGGGAGACGGACCCTCAGGCCGCTGAGGACTGGCTGGAGGCAGTTGTTCGGGTTTTCAGATTAGTGAGGACACCAGCAGACCTCATGGTGATCCTCGCAGCGAGTCTCCTGCACACGGCAGTAGGCAGATGGTGGAGCTTGATGCTCCAGGTGCACGATGAGGCCTCCCTCATCTGGACGGACTTCGAGAGCCTCTTCCGCTCAGAGTTCGTCCCGGCCACCCTCCGTACAGTGCGCATCCAAGAGCTTCTTCAGCTGCGGCAGGGCAGCTTGACGGTCGCTCAGTACGCAGCGAGGTTCATCGACCTTTCTCGGTACTCGACAGACATGGTACGAGACCCCTTATTTCGGGCCCGGACCTTCGAGTAGGGATTGAGACATGAGATCAGGGCATCGCTGATCTCTCTTAACATCCCGACCCAGGCAGGAGTGCTAGAGAGAGCCCTTCTGATCGAGAGCTTCCTGGCTGAGTCCACAGCGAGACCTGCCGCAGGGCGGCAGATAGCGGAGTCATCGGCAGCAGGTAGCCGACGGATGACTCAGGGTTCCAGGCAGACCAGACCTACCGGTGGCCGACTGCACGACTCAGGCTCAGTTGTGCGGGGGAGCAGGGGTGGAGTCAGAGCCAGGCATGCCGAGAGTGGGCAGTGTTACTCCTGTGGCGGGATTGGTCACATGGCTCGTGACTGTCCGACCCGCCATGCTGATGATCAGCAGTTAAGTGAAGAACCTCCCAGGAAGAGGCAGAGGTTCGACCGTGGCGGTCCGCAGGGAGGAGGCAGACGAGGCAGAGGAGCTGGTCGCGCAGCGGGAGGTGGGCGACGCTTTGAGGCTCTGCCACCACCACCACCAGGAGGTCCGCCCCAACCACAGGGAGTAGGTGAACATGCGAGAGCTCAGCTTCAGGCAGCCGAGGCCTTCGATCATGGAGCTCTGGGAGCAGATGGACAGGAGCAGAACTAGTGGATACGTCCTTTGTACTTCTGGTTCCTTGTTGCTTTTGTGTAGCGTCTTGTATTATGAGTTGCAATAATAAAAGACGCATACCTTTGTGATATTTTCGTTCCTGTCCTCTTTCGTGATGTTACTAATAGGTTCCAGTTTTGGCTGTTGACTTGACCCTCACTTGTGAGACATCTACTAGAGGAGACCAGTTACCACACACTGATGCCGACAGTGTGACTCAACCCTTGGAGGCGAGAGTAACGGTTGGATCTCTTAGTAGTAGCGTCGAGGCCTTACGACGTCATCCTTGGTATGGATTAGTATCATCCATGTTAGGATTGACTGTTTTAGGCAAAGAATGTGGTTCATCCAGGGGATGAGACCAGGTTTCTCTTATCGGAAAAGAAGAAATCTTGCAGCTCTTGTGGGACCAGAGATGGTCCGGGCCACGTCAGAGGAGGTCCAGGTCATCCAAGAGCGGATGAGGACAGCACAGAGCCGGCAGAAGTCCTATGCTGACAGGAGGCGGAGGCCACTAGAGTTCGAGGATGGCGACCACGTCTTCTTGCGTGTCTCACCTCGACGTGGTTTGCGGAGATTTGGCTGAGGCGGCAAGTTGTCTCCCCGCTTCATCGGGCCTTTCCAGGTCCTCAGCAGGGTTGGCGAGGTGGCTTATCGCCTGGCTCTGCCACCTCAGTTGCACCGGGTGCACGACATCTTCCACGTATCCCAGCTGAGGAGATACGTGCACGACCCGACGCACATCTTTGATTATGGGGAGCTAGACGTGGATGATGGGGCGACTTTTGCGGAGGTCCCAGTGGAGATAGAGGATCGACAGGAGCGGGTCCTACGTGGGCGATCGATCCCTCTTGTGCGCATCAGATGGCGGCACGGGAACCTCCAGGAGAGCACTTGGGAGCGGAAGGCTCAGATGCGTGCTCAGTACCGCCTTGTATCCCTAGTTTGTGTTGAAGCTTTACGGGGACGTAAAGCCCTGTGGTGGGAGTAATGTAAAGACCCGTAAATTTCAAGGAAATTTTTTTCTTAATTTTCTTTGGAATTTTACAAGAGCGCAGTTTCTGACGGCACCTGATTCCGAGGCCCGGTGTGCCCGGAATCATTTTCCGAAGTTTGGCTCGGGTACGTTCAGTGAACAGACGAGCGGGTTTTTCTAACTTTTGAACCGGTGCCCGGAATCGAATTCTGAGGGCACCGATGAAATCGCAGCGCCAGTATTCTTTTAGAAACGCCTCTTCCGGAGTTGCGTTTTCTCGGGTGTGGTTTTTAATTTTCGGGCTTAAAGTTAAGAAATAAAATAATTTTGCGACAACTTTATTTTATTTCACTTAAGCCACTTGGAAGCCACTTGAAGCCACTTAAAGGCGGCTTGAACTGAGTTGAACTGGATAGGATGCTATCCGGAAATATCCTACCCCCTTGGTAGGATATTTGTGAGGTGGGGCCCGCACGGGCACCGCCGTTTCTTTCCGCTAAGAAACGCACCCGTGAAAACCCGTCTTAATGAAAGTCAACCGACGCGTTTTCTAAATTCTTAACAGACCATTTAATTGGGCTGTTTCTCTCGTGAATTGAATGGGCTGTTTCTTTCGTGAATTTAATGGCCTGTTTCTTTCGTTTAATTAATTCAACGAATTAATTCAATCGTTTCTTAACCTGTTTCGTGTGTTGGCATATTAATAAAATAAGACCAACCCAAATCTTTGGAGAAGGTTTGAGAGGATTCTTGTTCTTCTTCTCCCTCGCGAAGAACACGAAGAATGCGAAGAACGCGAAGAACGCCGAACCCGGAAATCGACGACGCTTCCGTCCGTGACGTTCTTCCACGCTCCGATCTCCGATCACCGACCGTTTGAGGTGAGTGATTTCGGATTTCCTCTCAAAAGTTCTTTTCTTTTGGTTTTAACGAAACACAGATTTAAATATTAATAATTTAAATCTGTTGTTCTTGGTTCGTTGAGCTCGCCGACTCAACGCCGGATTCCGCGACGACGCGACGCCTCCCCGCGACGACGTGACGATCCCTCTCTTCCGCGACGATCCTTTCCGCGAAGAACGCCCGCGCGCGACGATCGACGACGCTTGAGGTAGGGATTTTATATTTTGAAATACCCCTCCTTATATTCCCGTGAACATTCTTTAAAAATTAAAGAACCAGAATCAAAGAAACAATTTTATTTTATTAAAATTGTTGGTTCATGTGTTGAACATTCTATTTTTTTCTCCTGTTGTTTTTATCTAACGCGGAGGGTGCGGGTCGAACGAACACGGCCCGACAACCCTCCGCCGTTCTTCGTGTTTTGCGGATTTGGTGGGCGACGACGGAACGTGCCGCAACGGGTGTTTGATGATCCCGCACTAAAGAACGGAACCCGGGAGGAACAACGGCGCAGACGGGAAGGAAAACGGGCCACCGGAGCGACTCCGGCAGCCCGCGGAAGCCGGAGGTGGCGCGGGTCGCCGGCGGCCGGAGGCGGCGGCACCCCGCGGGTGTCCAGCGCGACACCCAGCGGGTGCCGCGGGTGTCCAGGGCGACACCCCGCGGGTGCCGCGGGGTTGTCACGCGGCACCCCGCGGGTGTCTGGCCGACACCCCGCGGGTGCCGCGGGGGTGTCACGCGGGGCGGCGGCTTTCCCCCGCGTCGGCCGCTCGGCCGAGCCGAGCCGGACCGGCCCTGGTCGGGCCGGGCCGGGCCAACCGAGTCGGACTCGACCCGGTTCGGGCCAACCAGGGGGGGTCGGGCCGGGTCGGCCCGGGCCCGGACCCCCCCGTCTTCGGACGGACTTCGTTCAAATGGTCATATCTTGAGCTACGGGCTTCCAAACGACCCGCCGTCAGCGGCAACGCGATCCTTGGATTGAGACGGTCGTTTTGGTTTATCGCACTCAAAGTTTCGGAATACTTGGGGTTCGGCCGGGTTGGTTCGTACACGAAACCAACCGGGCCCTCGGAGCAGAAACGCTCATATCTTGAGCTACGGACGTCCGATTGACGTGCCGTCAGCTTTGTTGATTTCCTCTAAGTGAGACGGATCTTTTGGCATACTCCGCCCGAGGTTCGGACGAAGGTGGAGTGCGGTCGGGTTGGTTTTGCCTTAAAAACCAACCGGGCCCCTGAGACGAAAATGCCAATATCTCTCAGACCGGGCGTCCGATTGACGCGCCGTCTGCGACATTGAGTTCCTGTTGACGATACGGAACTTTTGGATACATCAACTTCGGACTTTGTGTCAGTTGATGTATCAGCCTCTCGGCTCGTGGAGCGGACCCTTCCGAACGAGCTTGCTGTGTGCGGGAACCCTAGGCTGGCTGCGACTGCTACTTCGACAGCGACGACCGTGCAGAGATTCTCAGTGGACTGCGACGACTGTGCAGAGATACTCCGTGGACTCCGACGACGACCGTGCAGAGATCCTCAGTGGACTGCGGCGACGACTGTGCAGAGATCCTCCGTGGACTCCGACGACGACCGTGCAGAGATCCTCAGTGGACTGCGGCGACGACTGTGCAGAGATCCTCAGCGGACTGCGACGACTCCTACACTCAGCGATCCTACGTGGATCAGTGCTTCAGGTCCTGCGTGGGCCCGATCCTGTGTGGGTCATCTCTCAGCGGTTCTGTGTGATCCAACTCCTACAGGTCCTGCGTGGGCCCGATCCTGTGTGGGTCACTGCAAGGATAGTACCTATCGATCCTTCGTGGGTCCGACGTCTCAGATGGTTCAGTGATCATCTTTATCGTCATCCGAAGAAGCATACCTGTGTGAGCTGAATCTTCTGTTTTACTCGATAGAGGTGGTGCGCTTGGTTGTAGCGGCAGACCCGCGATACTGGAGACGAGCGTACGGAGTACGGAGACCGTGTAGCCGGCTGAGACCTGAAGACTGCTCGACCGACTCGACTTGGAGTGAATCGACTAGCCCAGTGGACGGAGAGCCCGGTATTTGGCGGCAGACCCACGGCGGACGGAGCGCCTGGTAGTTGGCAGCAGACCCGCGGTACTCGACTGGAGGAGTACCTCTGTAGGCTATTTGGGTGAGCGCCCGGTATTTGGCTGCAGACCCTTAGCGGACGGAGCGCCCGGTAGTTGGCAGCAGACCCGCGGTACTCGACAGGAGGAGTACCTCAGCAGTCTTAGGTTAGTGAGAAGTGCCTCGGAGTCGTGATAGGACCACTGTACACTTCAGAGATGGGGCTCTTCAGCAGTTATGTTTTTGATAATGAAAATCCTGGTTTGAGCTGAGTCAACGATCCTTGTGTTTCCTCTTGATTGAGATGGGTTATCTGATAATTTCGATATATGTATGGGCATATACCTATTAGAGTTATCTATTGAGTTTTCCTGTGTGGATTACATTTTCCTCTACTTTGTGGGTTGTGTTGAGTTATCCTGTGTGGATTTACTGTTTACTCTCCTTTATGGATTGTGTTGTTCTATCCTGAGTGGGTATGCGTTTTGCTTTCCTGTGTGGACTGGGTTGTGCTAGGGCTCGGACGTTGGAGCTGATCGGGGAATTGATGGCTTAGGTATATGTATGGGCATATACCTAAGCCGTGTCAGATGTTACTTCGTGATTGTATCTCTCCTTCGTGGCTTATCCTTTGTGGATTTCGGGAGACCTTCGGGGGTCTCGGGGTCCCTACTGAGTAGCTTATACTCACCCCTGCACGGGCTATGCCCGCACTTCGTGGTGTTGGTTGCAGATGACAGGCAGTGCTGATGGAGACTGAGTGTTCGAGGACTGGACGGTACCCAGAGGTGGACTACACGACGAGTCAGTACCCGGAGGTGGACTACACGACGAGTCAATACCTGGAGGTGGACCACTGGGCGAGACGTGCTCGGAGCGGACGGCGGGACCCGAGGAGCATTGGAGCTATCTGTACCCACCCTTCAGGTGGGACTTCCAGAGGACGGCTCGACGCTACAGTTTTTCCTTTCAGTTGCTGTTTTTCCTTTTAGTTGTACTTTACAGTTGGGCTTGTATTTCCGGCCCCTTTTTCTTTCAGCACAGCTTGTACAGTTTTTACTTAGGGTTTACTTTTCCGCTTGCTTACTCTGTGGTGCTTGTTTACTTTTCAAAGGCAATGCCTTCCCTTTTTGTTGGGATTTACGCCTTGGTGCTAGTCGCCAGCCCCTGGCCTATGGAAGGCGGGCTTGGGGTAGTCACGGCACGGGCCCCGAGGACGGGTCGTGACATTTTACTCCAAGAAATGAATAATCAAGTTGAATTTTCATTCCTGACGAAATAAACATGTCTTTCAATATAACATAAGGCCCATAAATTAATTAAAATTCATTCCTTTTTGCTCTAAAAATTAACTAAAACCTAGATTTTAAGAAAAGGTTTCCAATATGAAAAAATATAATATATTATTCCCTAAAACCTCAATAGTGACACTCAAAGTTCAGCATAACCCATTCCATATATATTTAACCTTAACAATCCTCCAAAATATTTTTGACCAAATTTAAATCCAAAAACAATATGAGTGATTTGATCACATGTTATTTTACGATCAACTTTCACATTTATCTCCAAATAATATAAAGTAACTCATATGTCACATACCATACATGTGAATACCTTAACCATGTATTCTAATAAAACATACTAATAACCTAAATCACCATAAAACCTCAATGAAAAATTATATACATCAAAAAAATTAACCCAATTCTTATTCCTCAAATAAAATCACTAAATATTGAATATATTCTATAAATCCAAATGTTGCAATCCCAACCCTAGTAACTTGGAGTATGTGCCTGCTTTATTACAATGGGATAATATATAGGGAATCTCATAATTGAGGATTAAATAGTTTAGTTGTATTGGTAAACAAGTTACATACTTTATTCTTTAATTATAATTGAATACACAAATCACAACAAAATTTTTGTCAAGAATAACATTATCCCACTATAATTTCCTTCCATATCAAGAATAGTATTATTATTAAAATCCTCGTGAAAGGAAAAAAAATAAGTGCGATTTGAAATTCTCGATAATGGTTAAGTAAATTGGAAGAAATAATGAATAGCTAAACAATAATTAACAAGGCATGGGAAATTTTTCCATGAAAATATATTAACACAGATACCATTTAAATAATTTACTAGAATAATCAATGGGAAGGTAAATAACTAAAAACACATCTAATTAATCAATAATTATTAATGATATACATACAAAGATAATATCATTTTTAAATTATAATGGATAATAATAAGTGAACTCTGAATTAATTAAAGTGATTAAATATTAGAGATCATTTTTCTTATGCACATGATATCTCTACTATCAAGACCTTTCATAAGACGGTTTAGAATATACTAGGAGAATATCCATTTAACAAAGTATATCAAACTGATTCTTCCCATGAGAATATTGATGCATCGATGGTCTTTCTATAAATTTTCCCCAACCCATTTCATGTATGTCCAAAGTATTCTTGAGATATAGAATAATCATTTTAATTCATGAAAAATGTTATTTATCATTAACTATCTATATTGAGTAATCAATACAAATTTTTCAGTATTTCCCCATATTAAAAATAAATTTCAATATAAACATTGTATGTTTAAATAGAATACAATTTAAGAAATAAAAATATACATGATAAATAATATGTAAATTTAGGGTAAATTTAATTTCTAATGATCAAAGTAAAGTAAATATTTCAAGGGGAAGTTAATTATTATTGAATAAAACAAGGAAGTGAATGTTGATACTATACTTGGTCAAAATAATCATAAACCATACAAAGGAAAAATAAGGATATAGTTAACATATAACCACAAGAGAAATAATAAATGGATTTTTACATTGATGAATAAAATATTATAAAAATATCTTTAAAATATTTTTGAAGAAAATATCCTTTTAATTTTTATTAACATTTTGAAAATAATTTTATTTGAAAATCACTTTTAAAAAATGATTCCTTAAAAATATCCTCATAAAAATGAAAATTAAGATTCAAATAAATGACATTTGTGATGGTGTGTAATTATGTAAATGACTTAAAACTAAAAAATATTCTTTTTGAACTATAAAAATGGTTATGTAAAGTACCTTGTTCATAAAACAATAAAAAGATTTCATTTACATTTTCAGTAAAATACAAATGGGAATTGTTTTGAAAATGAAATAATATTCCATTGAAAAAAAATAAAGAGTAAATATGGGTTAAATATTTATTAATAAATAATGTCTAAAATTTTAAAACATTTTTGAAAATATTTTTATAAAATATAATTTTGGGACAAAACATTTTTTTGTCTGAAGAAAGAAATGAAGCCATGTTTTATTAAAAACATTTTATAAATTATTTTAAGTAAATAAGAGTAGAAATTTGAACTATTTCTTAAAAATATCATTAATAACCATAGTATAAAAAATTCAAGTATTTATTAAATAATGATCAAATAATTTCTTTCAATTTAAATTCATGAATAAACAATATCGATTAAAATGATATTGTGAAGTAAACCCTTCCAAAGATTATAACATTGAAGTGAGATTCAACTAATGAATAGATTTTTTATATCAACTATAAATCCACATAAAACAATTGTAAATAAAAATTTTGATAACAAAAATTCAATATACACATAATCTTCTAATATAAAATACAATGAAGAAGTAATATAATCCAATGAAAATAAATTTAGTTATAAAATTCTTTACCACTTGGTAACATTTAATTCAAATCCCATTATATGAAATAATTAAATTTTAATCATAAAAACCATTAATGATGAAGTATTAATGACATTATAAGTCTAATTTTAACTATATACACAATATGTAGGTAATTAGGTGCATAACATTACAATATGCCTCAATAAAATGAAATTGAGACACTGTACCATACCTTACGCTTCTTTAAGATGAAAATTATTTAATCTAATATATAGTGGTTTTAATATTATTATTAACTTATTATATATCTATATTAAAATTTATAATATCATATATTATTGATTTATATGATCTTATTACTCATTCATTAATAATATTTCATTATTTTCATTGTTTCGGGTGTTAATTATCTTGTTTTATCATGCATGTTTCTTCATGAAAGATCTACTTATGAGGAATATAATATAGTTATATCATCTATATAATAATAATAATGAAATAATTTTCATTTTTTACATCAATTTTACTTTTAAAAATAATCATTAATGATAGTTATTAAAAAATAATGTTAAAACCAAGGAAACGGTAGGTCGTACGTACGCATGAATAACGCTTCTATTTTTCAATGATCATTATAAAAAGGATATAAATAAAATTTTAGATTTATTTAATGATAATAATATCATATATACCATATTATACAGTTATATATATCATTCATGTGGTATGGTGATGAAAAGATAGTGACATCGCTTCATGAAGGCGGTAGTCCACACGTATATGAACGATGTTATCATCTTTACGTGAGTGAAAAGGTAAGAATGAAAATGATATATATTATATTTATATAATGATAAATATTTAATTAATATCATAATTATTTAATTTTTATATCATTTAATCATTGACTTTATCTTTATCACCTTCTAAGTGAAGAGTTAGTGAAAGACAAATCAGATCGCTTCATGAGGCAGTAGTCTGTCGTACAAATGGGTGACGTTATTCTATCTCCTGAGAAATGTAAGGTAAAAAGATATATATGATATATTTATTCCATAATTATAAATATATTATAAATTTAAAATATATATTTTATATCTATCATCATACCCAACCATGAGAGGTGGAAATGGAAAAATGAACGACATCAGTTCACGAGCCAATAGTCTGTCGTACACACAAATGATGATTTCATCACCCATTTGATGAAAGTGGATATGTTTTTAGGTCATTACCATATTATAAAAACATAAAATTATATGTAATATAGTTATTTTATTATATCATCATGGTTTAATTTAAATTTATGGATATGGAAGAGGAAATAAAATAATGATTATAGTTTATGAACATTACCTATTTTTCAAGAATCCTCCTTAGGTTTTCCCTAAATACATCAAAGGTTGTCTTTATGAAAAATATAATCTTACTAGGATTATGTTAAGAGTGTTTTTATGTTATTTGGGTAGTTTATCTCCAATCAAATGTTTTTTATGGTTTTAAGAAGAGAGTAGAGGGGTATGCTTTTATAAGTAATGGAGAGGACACACATGGTATTTTTTAAAACAATTGAGTACTCCCATGTTTTCCAAACATAAAAAGTGTCCAAAATGGGACATTATATAACATTATACGTTTAAATATCAAAATATGTCCATTAAATAGTTTTTAGAAAAGTTAATAGGGCATTTATACCCTAATATGTTGAGTTTAACCCCCCAATAAACTCATTTTTACCTTAATCGTAATAATTAATTTTTACAGCAATCACTATTGAATTTTCCCAAAAATAATATTGAACATATAAGTAATTATAATTTTTTAATTCAAAATATGAAATATCTTTTTTCAATTTCAATTCTCAATAGTGTAACTTTTTAATTTAAAACATATCCCACGTACACGATGAGAATGCGCGCTTTTAATGTGAAAATGTTCAAATATTTATATGGTTTTTAATATAAATTCATCATAAAAATGATTAAAGTGATATAAATTAAATTAATTGATCTAAAATTTAACAAATTTTACTTTAAACCAATCCAAAATAAAATTTAACATTATAAATTATATAAATTAAAGGGCATATTTCTATTAAAATTCAGCATTTTCAATATTTATCAAAAAGTGAAAATTCTCAGAAAAGTCCTAAAAATCACCCTAAGATAATTTAAGTGTTAATATTTCCAAAAATGAAGTTTATTGTTTCATATAAAGTTTCTAAAAGTGTTAAAAATACTTTTAATTATGTGTTTAAAGCACAACTAACCCATCTTTTAGAAGAAAAAAATTTGTTTTTTTGAAAACATTTATATTTCTTTTTAGTGATCCGTATTTTATTTCTAATCAATAGAAGTAAAAATCATAAACTATATATTTTAATAATTTACACTACTGTAAAATGTACCTATCCCCACGGTTTTGGTGAAAACCGTGGGGATAAGTCTGGGATAAAATATCTATACCCACGGTTTTGAAAAACCGTGGGTATAGGTCAATTTTGTGTGCGCGGGAAATTTTGTTTTCCGCGGGAAGGAATTTTTTTTTGGCGGGAACCCTATACCCACGGTTCTTCCCTCTATACCCACGGTTTTTATAACTATATTTAACTAAATATATATATATATATATACATATATGTGAAGTTAGGGTAGTGGTTAGACGTGGTGTTTGCAGCGAAGAGGTTGCAGGATCGAAACTCGGCGCCTGCATTATTTTAGGACCTATACCCACGGTTTTGAAACCGTGGGTAAAAGCCGTTGACACCGTGGAAATTCTCTATGTTTCGGTGACACGGTGGCAGGACACCTATACCCACGGTTTTCCAAAACCGTGGGTATAGGCTGGGGACCTATACCGACGGTGTTCCAGCCCACGGTTCCCAAAACCGTGGGTATAGGCTATACCCACGGTTTTGGGGGCTATACCCACGGTTTTGAACCGTGGGTATAGGCCATTTTTCCAGTAGTGTTATTTATTTCTATTCATACCCTCTATTTCAAATACTAAGCAATAACTATCATAATAAATAATAATATTAATAGTATATTGTTGTTCAGTAAAACATGGCTTTGTGTGTAATGCAATCTATTGATGAACTCACTGTTTCATGTATCACAATCTACCAAATATATTAATGTTATTCTAAAATAAATATATTTTAAATTATTAGGGTGTTATATTCGCTTCTAAGATAGGGTTTTCTTGTCATATATGCTATTTAATAAACCTTTATTGTTTTAGAAATTCAAGATGTTGCATTCTCCCCACCTTAAATAATTTACAGAATCAAAATTTAAACTCGAACTTGGTAATAAAGGGTTTGGTATTCGAAAATACCTTCATTTAAATCCCACATGATGATAAGTGTTGGTAAAACATCCTCATAATAATATATAAAGGGAATTACAATGTTCATATGGAATAACACAAAACTAGTTTTTAGAGTAGGAGATGATCAATGGAATGTGAAGATATGGACATGGAAGAACAGAAAAAATATTTATATAGAGCGATTGATGTAATTGATCACAGGAAATTTAATTATTAATAAAAATTTAATGGTATAAATAGTATAAATATGTGTCGGTTTTAAAGGCTATTTTATTCAACATATATGATTTTTATAGGATAACATTTTCATTTCAAGATCTTTTTATCCAAAAGTTAATGGATGTTTTATTTTATAACAATATAAGTAAATATACTTACTTCATGTGTTTCTATTTCATAAGTGAAATTTCAACCCATATTTTTTTGTCGGTCAATTTCTAATTCCTCCCTTACTCAAATAAATGAATATCTAAATATGATCTTTTTATTCCTAAATCACTAAAATTCACTTTTAATAGATCTTAATATCTATAAAACAAGTCTTTATGTATGTCTCTAACTATTTTCCAAAACCAATATGGTTAGCACAATCTAACCAATAAATTAATCTCTAAACCAAAAAAGTAACACTACCGGTTCATAATTAATATTTATTTTTTTAAAATAATTTAACTAAGAACTATGACACATTAACAAAGATTTCATTTAGGATAGTGGTATGTGCTAAAATATTATCATCCTTCGATCATGGTTTCGATCCCCGCAACCATTCCTGTTGTGATGGTTTATTACCCGACATGTGGATTGTATTTTTATAAAACAATATTTATATAATTCTTATAAATTTCACAAAAAAATATGATGGACATCCTTAAAATAAAATAAATCATTAAATAATCTTTTTAGTATGGTTTTCAATTCAACTTATTTATTGTTCAAAAATTCTAATGATCTTATTTGTATATTATTATAATGTCATTAATGATCATATTAACCCTAAAGTATATCAATACTATTAAAATTATATATATATATAATAGAAAGTCATTATTCATCAAATAATAAATTCATTAAGAATATAAGAAACCAATGGGTTTTATTCTCGTATCTGTTTTCCAAAAATATCCTTACTCTTGTGACATTTCTACCACGTAAATTTTTAAAAGGGGTGTTTAAAAAAAAAACAAATGATCAATCTTAAACACAAAACCCATAATGGTACCCATAACTATTAAGTTAATGAAGAAATATATTCTTTTAAAAATTAACATAATCCTTAGACAATTCATGATTCTTATACCAAAATTTCATTAGTAAAAATAATTCTACAATTTAATTCTTGATCCCAATACAAAAATAATTTAACCATTTTATTTCAACATATTATCTTCCTTAGTCTAGGTTTTAACCTTAGTCATTAATTTTCATTATCTATTCAAATCCTTCATAATGGTTTATAAATAAAATATGAATTATCTTAATCATATCCCCCAGGTGTGTCAAACCATGTGCACAGTAAGGCATGTTTCTATGCACCAGGTAAAGATCAGGCCAAACCTAATGCGCCCTTTTCATAGTTATTACACCAAGGTACATTTGTTACAAAATCAAATCCACTTGTAGTATGTAGATAGAGATTTATTTATAGGAACTACACATAATCTCTACCATACCAAAACAATAGAATGTTCTTCTATACTTATCCTCAAAATATATCATAGGGTTATAATCCCAAATATATTTTTTCCTAAATATTATTCCCAAGGTTTCTACACAACTTCCTCTAATACCATATATAGCGACCCCAACACTAGTAGCACAGATTCAGTTCCTTATTTATTAAATTTTCATAAGATACATGGAATCGCTTCCTGAAGGAACAAATAGTTTAGTAATCTTGGTAAAGTAGAAACACACATCATCCTGGAATTGCAATTGAATACCTAAATTAGAACATAATTTGTTTCAATAATAACATTATTCCATCAAACATATCCTTACATATCAAACATAGTAATATTCATGGAATCCTCGGTAAAGGAAACAAAATAATGGTGAGCTCAAATTCATAATAAGGGTTAAGTATAGTGGAATAAATCATGAACAACTAAAACATAATTAATATGGAATGAAAAATATGGAATGCTAAATATCTAAACACACATTTCATTTAAATAATTTACCAAAATAATCAAGGGTAAGGTAATTAACTAAAATCACATTCCATTTAATCAATAAAATTACTATCACAACTAGATAAGGAATAATCAATAAGGAAAGGTAAATAACTAAAAACACATGACACTAATAAATAACTGAGAATGAAATACATCTAGAGATAATATCATTTTGAAAATATTAAGGATAGTAATAAATAAAATATGAATTGAGGAAATTATTAATCATCAAATGTCATATTTTCCAATGAAATGATACATTTACCATCCAGACCTTTCACAATATGGGTTAGAAAAAACTAGGTGAAAACACATTTAACTAAGGCTAGCCAACTGATTTATACAACGAAGCTATCAATTAATTGAGGGGAATTCAATAAACGGTCCTTAACCCATTCCATGCATGTCCATATAATTCCTCACATATCTAGTAATAAATTTAATTCATAAATAAATTTTTTATCATAAAATATGCATATTGAGTAAACAATATAGATTTATAAATATTTTCCTAGATGAAGAAATTATATTCAATTTAATCATTATATAATAAAATGGTATACAGTTGAAGTAATAATAATTTACATTATAAATAATATGGATATTTAGGAGTAATGTAATGTATAATGATCACAGGAAAGTGAATTTTTTAAGGGAAAGTAAATGACTACAAAATGAAACAATGGAGTTAATGACAATACTACCCTTAGTAAATATAATCATAAAACATCCAGAGGAAGAATAATGATGGTATTAATATATAACCATTGGAGTAATAAAATTTTTTTGTTATCAATGACGAATAGAAATACCATAAAAATATCTTTTAAATCATTCTTGCATAAAATATCATTTTCATTTTGAAAAGCATTTTAAAAATATTTTTCTTTGAAAAGTACTTTTAAAAAATTATTTAAAACTATACTCATAAAATTAAAAAGGAATATTAAAATAAATGATGGTAATGATAGCAGTTAATTCCATTCATTATATAAAATTAAAAAACAATATTCCTTTTCCACTATATAAAATGTTAGGAATGTTCTTTATTTAAAAAATACAAGAATATTCCTTTTACATTCTCAATAAAATCCAAACAGACATTATTTTGAAAAAAACAAAAGATTTATTTCGAAATGTATTGTAAAGAGTAAAAATGTTTCAATATTAATTTAATAATTCATTTTTAAAAGTTTGAAAAAAATGATTTTTTTAGAAAACTTGGCTTTGAAAGAAAACATATTTCTGACCGAAAATAAAAATGAAGTTTGATTTTATTAAAAATATTTTAACAATTATTTTAAGATCCAAAGAGTGGTAAAATTATAATATTAATGAAAAATATCATTAAAAACTATAGTATATGAAAATGAAAGGGTTTATTATACTCTAATAAAATAATTTCCTTCAATTAAAATTCAAGAATAAATAATCATGATTAAAATGATATTGTTAAGTAAACCCTAGAAATCACCATAATGTTGAAGTGAGAATCTACCAATGAATCTATTATGTATATCTATTATGAATCCAAAAAAAATAATTTAGAAATAAAACATAATATAATGAAAATTAAATTATACACATAATCTTAAAATATCAATGATAATGAATCAGTAACATAACCCGGTGAAAAAAAATAGTTTTGAAATTATGTACCACTTAATAACATTTAATTAAAATATCTTTATATGAAATAATTCAAATTGAAACATAAAATAACATTAATAATGAATTATTCATGATATTACATTTCAAAGTGGCAGTATATACACTATATAAAATAAATTATGTGGATAAAAATACAATATGGTTCAGTGAAATGCAATTGATACAAAATCCCTTACCTTATGCTCCATTTTTTGTTAAATGTGATTTAACCTCTCGTATAATGGTTTTAAATAAGTTGTTAACTTATCCCAAAACCATATTAATATTTATAATATCAAACATGATTATTTTATAACATCTTATCACCCATTCAATAATAAACCTTCATTGTATTTATTATTTTGGGTGTGAATTCCCTATTTTCTCATGTGTGTTTTGGGTGGAGGTGGTAGTACACTGGTATGCACAAGTGATACTTTGGGTTCCCATTTGATGTAAAAGTGTATGAAAAATAGAGGTTCCATATTCATTATAAAATTTAACTATCTTTAGGATACTAAATTTATTATATTATAATTAATTAAATAGAATTAAAGGTGTTATAATAAGAAATTAAATTGAAAATTGTTGGGTAGGATTATTAAATCATCCTCAGTATGCCTCCTTTATATCCCCAATTAAGGACCATTGGAATTCTCTATTAAGAATACCATGATAAGTAAATCATGGATAGGTAACTTTATATCATAGTTAGGCATTGATTGGTTGATCTAGAGGGCTCAACATGGTGTAATGAAAAGAGAGAACTGGTGTTATTTTATAAGATATACAATGGACATACTAGGAATTATTTAAAAGATTTAAATACAATTAAATCCATTATCATATATAATTCATATAAATATTCATGAATTTCATAAAATTTTTGATATGTTAGGAATATAATTATAAATAAAATTTATATGGGTTTTTGTATGAATTGAAACCTTATCTTTTGGTTTAACCGCTTTATTAACTAACTTTAACCTTTACTACAGTAATGGATTTTTTAAACATAAAGAGCTATAATTTTACTTATATGTAAAAAATATCCTAAATGGACAAGATAAAATGTTTTAAATAATTACCCATCATATTTTTCCTCTTTATATATTAATATTTTTTTAGGAAATTTAATAGAATTTTATTTTTTTTATAAAATATCATTAATGTAATTTTTACACTATTTACACATTTTCGATTTAATGAGAAAATTATAGAAATTTAAATTGAATAAAAAATTTTTTACTCATCCTTAATTTGTTTTTTTCATAGAAAAAAATCATAGGTAACTATAACTAATCCATATAATAATTTTATATTTTTTAAAATAAGTTACATGATATTTCTACTACTTTCACAAGCATTGTGTGATCATTATGTTAGAATTTAAGATAATTTTTACGTCACCAAAAATTAAAAATAAATTATCATGATAAAAAAATAGTGTATCTTGCATATACACATTTATAACTAAACCTATCCTATTTTTATCCCTTAGCTGTAAATTTATAGATATTAATTTCTAGAGAGTAACATTTTTTATTCTCTTTACTTAAAATAATGTAAATTCCATTATCAAGGAAAAATATCACCAAAATGACATATATAAAAATTTGGGATATATATGGTTTAATTTACCTCATTAAATGAAATAAATTAGTGATGTGGGTTTATTTTGAGACATTATTTCATTGTTTTAACATAGTTTTTTTCATTTTATTATTACTGAGGTGTCCAATATTTACTTTAGTTACTATTCATAATGTAAAAAGGGGACATATTTATCAAATTTGAACCTCTTAATTCAAAAAATGATACCCAATTTTGAATATTAAATTTATACATTTTGAATAAATCAATTTTAATATAAATAAGGCGCATAGAAAAAAATTCAAAAAATGTGTTTTTAAGAATAACAAATAACATATATCAAAATCCTTTTTAATACTGATTAGACTAGATATAATTTTATTATTATAAATAAAAAGTATTATATGTCACATTTATACCAAATCCAAAATATAATGAGACTTTTAAATTATATTAATTAATCAAAATAATTAATAGAATTTGAAAAAAAATATTTTTTAATATTCACTGAAAAATCAATCATTTTAGAAAAATCCAAAAAGAAAATATAAAATTATTTTGAAATAATAATTTCAAAATAGTTTTTTATTTTTTCATATTTATATTTTCAATTTAAAAGAAATTAATTATACTATTTTATCCCAAAATTCAATAAAACCAACTTCTGAGGAAAATGCATTTTGGAAGTATAAAATGAATTCAATAAAAATTGAATCCTTATTTCCAATGAATTGGTCAATAAATTTTTATTATAGAGGGATGTGTATTTTACAATTTATTTTACCATATTCATAACCACCAATTAAATTTCTTAGTTATAAAAATTACTTTTAAATTATAATATTTTGTAATATATCTCAATTCAATTAAGTCTTGGTGTTGTTTTTCAATCACAATATCAAGATTATTATTATTTTAAACTAAATTTTCATGGTGTTAGATTTTACCCCCCCCCCCCCAATCCAAATAAATTACACCCTTTCATTTTTATCATGATTATAAAAGGTTTATTATTTGAAAACACCTTTTTTGAAAACCCACTGCATACAGTGAAATAATAAAGCTCCCTTTGAAATGGGGAAGTGGGAGGAATAAAAGTTTCCTGAAATAACACATAATTAGGTTCTAAGATAATGAAAATATTGGAAGGATAATGGAATATAGATCTCAAGGAGAAAGATTACACATGAAGTTAAATAGATTATAATAGATAACATGGTCATTTGAATGGTAATGAACAAAAAACCATAAAGTTGTGATGGGTTAAAAGACAATTAATTAATCTAAAATGAAGGTAAAAGGTTAAAAAAATTATTTTGAGATATTTTCCTAAATTTGAGGGATTCAATTAAATTCAAGATAGGCAGTATGATAAAATGTACTCACATTATTTTTTCCCATTTCATCACCATAATTTCATACTTTGGTTATGCTTTGATGAATTTCCACTTCAACTCTTACTCCAATAAAAGAATTTTCAATTTAAATTTTTTATTTATAAAGCACAAAAATTATGCTTCAAAAGAACAAAAGATCCATAAATTAATGATAATTCATTCCTTGTTACTCTAAAAATTAACCAGAACCAAGATGTTAAGAAAAGGTTAACCAATATAGATAAATATAATATATTAATCTCTAAAACCTCAATAGTAACACCCAAAGGTCAACATATCCCATTCCATAAATATTTAACTTTAATAATATTCCAAAAATGTCTGACCAAATTCAAATCCCAAAAATCTGAGTGATTGGATAACATATTTTTTTGTGATCAACTTTAATATTTATACCAAAACAACATAAAGTCACTCACAATTTCGCATACCATACATGTGAATACCTTGATCATATATTCTCTTAAAAATATTAATAACCTTAATCACCAAAAGATCATAATAAAAACATATATACATTAAACAATTAACCCAATAGTTATAACCCTAATATAATCACACAATTTTGAATAAATTCTATAAATCCAAATGTAGCGACCCTGACCCCAGTAGCCCAGAGTTAGTTCCTTCTTTTTTACATTGTCATAATATATAAGTAATCAAATCCTAATGGATAAAATAGTTTAGTAGTCTATGAAAACTTGATATATACTTGAGTCTTGAATTACAATTTAATATAAATATTACAACATATTTTTTTGGAATAATATAATTCCATCTAGAATATCATTACATATCAAACATAGTACTCTTAATAGAATCCTGGGGAAATAAAAAAATAAGGTTCAGATCAAATGCTCAGTAAGGGTTAATTACAGCAAAATAAATCATGAATAGTGGAATTATCATTAATAAGGAATGAACAATATGGAAAGTTTAATATCTAAACACATATGACAATTAAATAATTGACTAGATTAATCAATGGTAAGATAAAAACATCAAACATATTCTATTTAATCAATAAACCAACTATCATAACTTGATAATCCATAATCAATATACCAAGGTAAATAACTGAAAACCCATGTCATTAATCAATAATTGAGAATGAAATTCATACAAAGATAATATAATTGATAAGATATCATGAATAATAATAATTAAACTATAAAAAAGGAAATTATTAAATATAAAATTTCATGTTTCCCATTCACATGATACTTTTACTATCAAGACATTTCACAAGAACAATTATTAAATAATAAGTTAAAACCCATTTAACTAAGTCTATCCAACTGATTCATCACATGAGATTATCGATGCATCAAGGGGAATTCTATAAATGGTCCCCAACCCATATAATTCATGTCCAAAGCATTCCTCAAATATCAAATATTCAATTTAATTCATGAACAATGTTCTTTGTTATTAAATAACCATATTGAGTAAAGAATATAGATTTATCAATATTTCCCCATATGAATAAATAAATATCAATATAAAAACCATATGATAAAATTGTATAGGGTTTAGGAAACAAGAATATCCATGATAAATAATATTAATTTTTAGGGGAAATATAATTTATATTTATCATAAGAAAGTGAATATTTCAAGGGGACGTTTATGAATAAAAAATGAAATTAGGAACTTAATGCCAATATTGTACTTTGTCAATATAATCATAAACCATCTACAGTAATAATAGAGATGTAATTAATATAAACCCATTTGATTAATAATAAAGGATTTTTTTAATTTATGAATATAAATACAATGAAAATATCTATAAATGATTCTTGAGGAAAATATCGATTTTATTTTAAAAAACAATTTCAAACCCCTTTTGGTTGAAAATCACTTTTAAAAACATTTTAGAAAAATATATCCTCAGAAAAATAAAAAAGAATACTTAAAGAAATAATTTTTATAATGGTGGGTAATTCCATACATTCCATAAAATTTTAAAAGAACTCTTATTTTTCATTATAAAAATGGTTAGGAAAGTTACTTATTCATAGAAGGATAAGAAGATTCCTTTCATATTTTTGGTAAAAAGCCAAATACCAATTGTTTTGAAAATGACATAATATTACTTTAAAAATATAATTTAAATAGTATAAATGGGTAAAATTTTCTTTAATAAATCATTTTTAAAAGGTTAAAAATATTTTTGAAAATATTTTTAGAAACCATGGTTTTGGAAGAAAATATATTTCCAGCCAAAGAGAGAAATGAAGTCGGATTTTATGAAAAACATTTTAACAATTATTTTAAGTACCAAATATTGTAAAAATGGTACTATTACTTGAAAATGTCATGAATAAATAGAGGAGATTAAAATTAAAGGTTTATCAATCAATTAAAAAATAATTTCCTTCAATTTAAATTCAAGAGTAAATAATATTGATTAAAATGAGACTGTGATGTAAATGGTGGGAAAGGGATATGTGTTTCTTGATTTCACTGAGTGATTGGTGTTGTCCTAGGGGGTGAATATGAGATTGTTCCAATTTTTAGGAATCTTGGCGGTGGTGGTTTTGGGAGTCATCCATCATGAATAGGATGATGATAAAGGGCTTGAGGTGATGATGTCGGCTGGTAGCAGTGTGGGCTCCCAGCTCAAGTTGTCGATGCACACCTACCATCTCATCGATGTCTGCATTTTGAAATTTTAATATGTTTATGGAATTTTTTGAATATTTTTATTTGTTTTTTAGGTTCCTACATGTCTTTTTAAAATTGGTTTATTTTGAAAATACTAAAAAAAGATAGTTTGGAGAGGAGATTGTGAAGTAAAGCCTTGTAGAGATCATAACATTGAAGTGAGAATAAAACAAATAATTTATTATATTTATCAACTATAAATCCCTATAAAACAAGTTTAAATACCATATATTATAATAAAATTTCATTATACAAATAATCTTAGAATATCAATAACAATTAAGAAGTAATATAACCCAATGAAAAGAAATTGAGTTATAAAATTCTTTACCACTTTGTAACTTTTAATTCAAATCCCCTTAGATGAAATAATTAAAATTAAAACATAGAATAATATGAATAATTAATTATTCATGATATTACATGTCAAAGGGTTGGTATATAGACCATATAAAAAAATTAGTTGCATAACATTATAATATATCATAATGAAATAAAACAGAGACGAAATCTCTTACCTTAAGATCCCTTTTGGTTGAACATTATTTAACATCTCTAATAGAGGTTTTAAACTTGTTTTAAAATTATTAAAGAACCATATTTATATTTATAATATCATATATTATCCTTTTAAAACACCTTATAACTCTTTCATTAAAAATCCTTCATTATTTTATTATTTTAGGTGTTAATTTCCTTGTTCTCTCATTCATATATCATCATGAAAGATCCGTTTCTTATGAGTAATAAATAGTTAAATAATCTCCATAATAATAAAAATGAAAAAATTATCATATTTTTAAAAAAAAATACTATTAAAATCAATCATTAATAATGGTTGTGAAAAAAATAATTACATTGTGACCATGGAGACGGTAGGTCATACGTACGCATGAGTAACGATTCAATTTTTCAAAGATCATTATAGAAAAGTGATAAGTAATATTTTACCTTTAAATAATTATAATAATATAATATATACCAGATTATATACTTACATATTTCATCTGTGTGATGTGGTGATGAAAATAGAGTCATATCTCTTCGTGAAGGCAGCAATCCACAAGTACACGAATGATGTCATCATCTTAACATGAGTGAAAAGGAAATAATGAATATGATATATATTATATTTAAATAATGATAAATATGTCATTTATAACATAATTATGTAATTTATATCACATTTAATCATTAAATTTATTTTTTATCACCTTCCATGTGAAGAGTTGTGAAAGAGGAATCACGTCACTTTGTAATGAGGTAATCTTCCTCGCACACGACCGACACTATCATATCTCCTACGAAATGGAAGTTAAAATGATATATATGATACAGTTATGTAAATACCCATAAATTCTAAGGGAAATTTTTTCTTCATTTTCTATGGAATTTTACGAGTGCGTAGTTTCTGACGGCACCTGATTCCAAGGCCCGGTGTGCCCGGAATCATTTTCCAAAGTTTAGCTCGGGTACGTTCAGCAAACGAACAAGCAGGTTTTCCTAACTTTTGAATCAGTGCTCGGAATCAAAATCCGACGGCACCGATGGAACCACAGCACCGGTAATTGCTTAGTAAGACTTTTCCTAGAGTTGCGTTTGCTCGGGAGGTGATGTTAAAAATGTGAGGAATAAAAATAAAATTGTTTTACAACTTATTTTTATTTCCTTAACCGATGGTTAAGCATTGTGGAATAGGAATATGCAAGGAAGTTGGGGTGGGTCCCACACGAGCCCCACCTTTTCAAATTCCTCAAACCTCCCATTAAGTTTGCAAACCCCCCACTTTTTTTGTAACACACCCGCACCCCCTATTAATGACTGGTCAACACTCCCAAATTAAATGGACTATTAAATACTCTTAAATTAATATAATTAATTGGATGAGATCTTTAAATTTATTTTATTGATGGAATGTGTGTGTTTGTGTAAATAATATAAGACAATGTCTTATTTTATCGTGGGGGATTCGTTGTGTGGAGGAGAGAACTCTTGAATATTTTCTCCTTCCTTCTTGAAGAACACGAAGAACACCGATGCTTCGACGAAGAACGTCATCTCATCTTTTCATATTCTCTCCTCGTCGAAGGAAGCGAGACGCCAAATTCTTCATCGGGTGAACACTGACGACGCTTATAGAACCTCGTCCCGTGACGCCGTCTTCTGCAACTTCTTTTTCCCGCGACGAACCTCGATCGACGACTCCATCGAGGTAGGGGTTGTTTTGAAAATGATATTACTCCCATGTTTGTTTTCCTCCAAAACATGAATTCGAACCAACTAATTAACAAGTTGATATGCGGATTATTATTGCGGGTTGGGATTTATCAATTGTCGGGAATTGTTTGGAGTTGTTTCAAAACACTAACGCGGTGGGTGCGAATCAACGAACAAGTCTTATCCCACCGTTTTTCTTTTCTTCATGCGCAGAGTTTTTGGAAATGACAGAACGAGACCAGAATGGCGATTAGAGGCCTTCGTAGTAATGTACGGGTCCCGGGAGAGCCTTAGGCATAGACGCTGGGCAAATCGGACCACTGGAGCGGGTCTGGAGGTCCGCGGAAGACGCTGCCGGCGCGCCCCGCCGACACGGCGTCGGCGCCCAGCGCGCCACTAGGAGGAACCGCCACAGCTAAATCTGCGGCGGCAGGCGGCCGGATCCCGTGGCCGCGCAAGATTCGGAGGAGGAGGACACGACGCTTGCCGCGTCCGTGGGTCGCCAAAGGGGGGAAACGTGTCCCCCCTGCTCGGCCGCTGGCCGAGCCAGCGCACCCCCCCCCCCCCCCGGCCGGGCCGGGGCGGGTCGCGCGGACCAGGTCGGGCCGCACCCAGCCAGGCCGGACCTGGACCCGGGTCGGGTCGACCCTGTTCGGGCCGACCCAGGGGGGTAGGGTCGGGCCGGGCCGGGCCTAAACCCCTCATTTCGGACTATTTTCATTCATTTTCCCATATCATGGGCTTCAGACCTCCAATCGACACACCGTTAGTTGCGTTGGTATCCTTGGATCGAGGCGGTCGTTTTGGTATATTACACTCAAGGTTTCAGAGAACTTTGGGTACAACCGAGTTGGATCGAACACGAAACCAATCGGGCCCTCGGAGTGGAAATGCTTATAACTTGAGCTCCGGACGTCCGATTGATGTGTCATCGACTTTGTTGAATTTCTCTTAGTGAGACAGTTCTTTTGGCTTACTCCGCTCGATGTTTGGATGCAGCTGGAGTATGGTCGAGTTGGTTTTATCTTAAAAACCAACCGAGCCCTTGGGACGAAAAATCCAATAACTCTCAGATCGGACGTCTGATTGATACACCGTCTGTCGCGTTGTGTTCATTTTGACGTGACGGAACTTTGAGATACATCAAATATGTTCTACATGACAGTTTATGTATTGACCTCCTGGATCAGGGAGCGGATCATCCCGAAATGAGTGTGTTGTGTGCGGAAACCCTAGAGCTAGCTGAGACTTGATGACTGATGATCGATCGACTCGGAGTGTTTCGATAGCCCAGTGGGGAGCACTTGGTTGTAGTGGCAGACCCACGGCAGAGGAGCGCTTGGTTGTAGCGGCAGACCCGTGGTACTCAACAGAAGGAGTGCCTCTGTAGGCTATGAGGGGGAGCGCTTGGTTGTAGCGGAAGACCCATGGTGGAAAGTGCTTGGTTGTAGCAGCAGGCCCACAGTACTCGACAGTTGGAGTACTACAGCAGCCCAAGGTTAGTGGGAAGTGCTTTGTTTTTGCGACAGGCCCACTGTACTTGATAGAGGAGGAGTTCCCTAGCAGTTATGGGTTCGACGGTGAAGACTTTCGTACTGGAATCCTACGTGGGTTCGACGAGGATGACAACCGTATTGGAATACTCTGTGGGTTCAATGGTGAAGACTGTCGTATTGGAATCCTCTGCGGGTTCGATGACGAAGACAACCGTACTGGAATCCTCCGTGGGTTCGGTGGTGAAGACTGCTATACTTGTATCCTACATGTTTCCGACAGTATTGACCTCTGTTTTAGTATCCTACGTTAGTCCGACATCTTAGCTGGTCTAGTATCCTACGTGGGTCGCAGCTTAGATGAATAAGTGGCTACATCTGATCATCTCTATCACCTTACGAAGAAGTATACATGTGTGAGCTGAGTCTTTAATTTCAATCATTTTATTTTATATGATTGACTTACTTCATATGTGGATTGAGGTGTTCTTTCTTGTGTGGAGTGGGTTGTACAATCCTGTGTGGACGTGATCGAGCTTGGGCTCGGATGTAAGAGCCAAACATGAATTGATGACGTAGGTATATGTATGGGAATATACCTAAGTATAGTTGGATATTACTTCGTGATTGTATCTTCCCTTTGTGGATTATCCTTTGTGGATTCTGAGAGTCCTTCGGGGGTCTTGGGGTCCCTACTGAGTAGTGTATACTCACCCATGCATAGGCTATGCCCGCACTACGTTGTGTTTGATGGAGACAACAAACAGAGTTGATCATGGTTGAGGCTTGTGGAGAATGTCGGTAACTGGAGGTGGACCATTGGGCGGGACGTACACGGAGCGGACGGCTGGACCCTAGGAGATGAGGAGGCTATCTGTACCCACCCTTCAGGTGGGACTTCCAGTGGACGGCTCGACATTGCTGCTTTACTTTCTGTTGTTGTACTTTCTTTCAGTTGTACTTTACTTCAGTTGGGTTTGTATTCGGGCCCATTTACTTTCCCGCACTTACAGTTGTACCCAGTTTACATAGTGTTTACTTCAGCTTGCTTACTCTAGTGTTTGTTTACTTTATAAAGGCAATGTCTTCCCTTTTTATCAGTATTTACGCCTTGGTGCTAGTCGCCAGCCCCTGGCCTATGGGAGGCGGGCTTGGGGTAGTCACGACATGGGTCATGAGGACAGGTCATGACAAATTAGTATCAGAGGAGTTCGGTTCTACCACAGAACTCAGGACTCTGATCTTTCTTCTATGAGAAGTAATAGTGTTAAGGGTATTGAGTGTGGTTATTAGTCCAGGAAGTCCAGTGCTGGTGCGGCGGCTGACGTATCCTTACAACAGGACCCTAACTTCTGATTTACGACTCAGTGCACGAAAACATTGATTGCATGTGTGTTTCAAAAGTTTTCTTTGTGATTACTTTGTGTCAGCTCACCAGGTATACTGTTTTGACCATGGCGCACCTGTTCCTTTTAAGGATGGCCCCACGACGGAAGCCTGCTAGGGTTTAGAGCTTTGTGTGAGACGACAACCCACCGAGTGATGAGGCCTCGGTGTAGGGCCCTTTTACAGTGGAGGCACTGGTGGTACCTCTACCTGCTGATCCACTGATGCCGCCAGCCCCAGCCGCTGAGAGTGCACATCGCCTTAGTGCACTACACGAGTTTCAGCATCATAGACCACCCAGGTTCCGCGGGGAGACAGACCCTCATGTAGCCGAGGATTGGCTGGAGGCTGTAGTTTTAGTTTTTAGGATAGTGGGGACACCAGTTGACCTCATGGTGATCCTTACAGCGAGCCTCATGCACGCGGCAGTAGACATATGGTAGAGCTTGATGCACCAGGTGCACGACTAGGCATCCCTTCTGTAGGCAGACTTCGGGAGCCTGTTCTGGGAAGAGTTTGTACTAGCCACCCTTTGAGCGGTGCGAATACATGAGTTACTTCATCTTCAGTAGGGTAGCATGATAGTGGAGCAGTATTCAGAGAGGTTCACCAAGATCTCGCGTTACTCTAAAGATATGGTATGGGACCCGTTCTTCAGGGCCCGGACCATCGAGCAGGGGCTCAGGGAAGAGATTAGAGCTTCAGTTGTTCCTCACAGCATCCCGATGCAGACAGGGGTGTTGGAGGGAGCCCTCTTAGTGGATAGTTTACTTGCTGAGCAGTCTCTAGTAGCAGGACCCACCACTAGCCGGAATGCGGAAGAGTCTTCTGCAGCGGGCAGTCGACAGATGATGCAGAGGTCCAAGAGGACCAGACCTACAGGGGATCGACCACATGACACAACATCGTGTGTGCGAGGCACCTGGGGTGGAGAACGACTTACCATGAGCGGATAGTGTTACTCCTATGGAGGGGTTGGTCACTTGGCACATGACTATCTAACCCGCCATACATATGACCAGTGGATAAACGAAGAACCTCCCAGGCAGAGGCAGAGGTTCGATCGGGGCAGATCGCAAGGAGTAGGAGACCGAGGCAATAGAGCTGGACGTGCAGCTCGAGGTGGATGATTCTTTGAGGTGTTTCCACCACCACCACCAGGTGGTCCACCCAGACCGCAGGGAATAGGTGGACATGGGAGAGCTCAGCTTCAGGCAGCTGAGGCATTCGACTGTGGAGCTCCGGAAGCTGGAGGACAGGAGCGAAACTAGTTCCAGGCATGGTGGCCTTGTTGTTGGTGCTTCTACAACTCTTTTTGTTGATGTTGTGGTTGTATGTGTCTTTGTACTTTGAGTTGTAGTAATAAAAGACACCTTTCTTTGTGGAGTTTACTTTCCTATCCTCTCTTTTTTTTGTTACTAAGAGGTTTTGGTTTAAAAAACTGTTGACTTGACCCTCACTTCTGAGATACCTACAGGAGGAGACCTAGTGAACACACACTGATGACGACAGTGTGACTCAACCCTTGGAGGAGAGCGTAACGGTTGAATATCTCGGTAGTAGCGTCGAGGCCTTACGACGTCATCCTTGGTATGGATTAGTATCATCCGTGTTGGGATTGACTGTATTAGGCAAAGAATGTGGTTCATCCTGGGGATGAGACTGGATTTCTCTTATCGGCAAAGATGAAATCTTAGAAGCTCAAGTAGGACCAGAGAAGGTCCAGGTCATCCAAGAGTGGATGAGGACAGCTCAGAGCTGAAAAAAGTCTTGTGCTAACAGGAGGCGGAGACCACTAGAGTTTGAGGATGGCGACCACGTTTTCTTACGGGTCTCACCTCGACATGGATTACGGAGTTTTGGTCGGGGCGGAAAGTTATCTCCACGCTTCATCAGACCCTTCTAGGTCCTCAATGGGGTAAGCAAGGTGGTTTACCACTTGAACCATCCACCTCAGATGCACCGGGTGCACGACGTCTTCCATGTATCTCATTTGAGGAGATACGTTCACGACCCGACACATATCATCGACCTCATGGATCTAGACATTGGGGATGGGGTGACTTTTGCGGAGGTCCCAGTGGAGATCGAGGATCTACAGGAGCAGGTCCTACGTGGACATTTGATTCCTCTAGTGCGCATCAGATGGTAGCGCAGGAACCTCCAGGAGAGCACTTGGGAGTGGGAGGCTCAGATGCGTGCTCGGTACCCTCTTTTGTTTCCCTAGTTTGTGTTATAGCTTTACGAGGATGTAAAACCCTAAGGTGGGATTAATTTAAAGACCCGTAAATTTAAGGTAAATTTTTTCTTAATTTTCTTTGCAATTTTACGAGTGCGCAGTTTCTGACGGCACTTGATTCCGAGGCCTGGTGTGCCAGAAATCATTTTCTGAAGTTTAGCTCAGGTACATTCAGTGACCGAACGAGCGGGTTTTCCTAACTTTTTAACCGTTTCTAGGAATCGAAATGCGAGGGCACCGATGGAACCACAGCGCCAGTAATTTATTAGGAAGACTTTTCCTGGAGTTGCATTTTCTCGGGAGGTGATGTTAAAAATGTGAGGAATAAAAATAAAATTGTTTTACAATTTATTTTTATTTCTTTAACCGATGGTTAAGTGTTGTGGAATAGGAAGATGCAAGGAAGTTGTGGTGGGGCCCACACAAGCCCCACCTTTTCAAATTCCTCAAACCTCCCATTAAGTTTGCAAACCCCCCACTTTTTTGTAACACACCTGCACCCCCTATTATTGGCAGGTCAACTCTCCCAAATTAAATGGACTGTTAAATACTCTTAAATTAATATAAATAATTGGATGAGATCTTTGAATTTCTTTAATTGATGCTGTGTGTGTGTGTAAATAAAATAATACAACCTCTTATTTTATCGTGGGGGATTTGATGTGTGGAGGAGAGAACTCTTGAGATTTTCTTCTTCCTTCTTGAAGAACATGAAGAACACCGAAGCTTCGACGAAGAACATCGTCTAATATTTTCATCTTCTCTCTGCGTCGAAGGAAGCGATATGCCTCATTCTTCATCGGGCGAACACCGACGACGCTTATGGAACCTCGTCCCGTGACGTCGTCTTCCGCGACGAACCTCGATCGACGACTCCCTCGAGGTAGGGGTTGTTTTGAAAATGATATTACTCCCATGATTGGTTTCCTCCAAAACAAGAACGCGGACCAACTAATAAACAGTTTGATCCGCGGATTATTACTACGGGTTGGGATTTATCAATTGCTGGGAATTTTTTGGAGTTGTTTCAAACCACTAACGCGGTGGGTGCGGATCAATGAACAAGTCTGAACCCACTGTTTTTCTATTCTTCATGCGCGGAATTTTTGGCAATGATGGAACGGGACCAGAATGCCAATTGGAGGCCTTCGTAGTAAAGTACGGGTCCCGGGAGAGCCGTAGGCACAGACATCGGGCAAATCGAACCACCGAAGCGCGTCCGGTGGTCCGCGGAAGACATTGCCGGCACGCCCTGCCGGCACGGCGGCGCCGGCGGTGGGAGGCATCGCCCTGCGCGCCGCCAAGAGGAACCGCCGTGGTTGAAGCCGCGGCGGCAGGAAGCCGGATCCCGCGGCCGCGAGGGATCCGGAGGAGGAGGATGCGGCACTTGCCGCGTCCGTGGGTCGCCAAAGGGGGGAAACGCATCCCCCCTGCTCGGCCGATGGCCGAGCCAGCGCACCCCCCCCCCCCCCTCGGCCGGGCCGGGGTGGGTCGCGCGGACTAGGATGGGCCACGTCCAGCTGGGTCGGGCCGCACCCAACAGGGCCAGACCCGAACCCTGGTTGGGTCAACCCGGTTCGGGCCGACCCAGGGGGGGTTGGGTCGGGCCGGGCCGGGCCCAGACCCCTCATTTCGAACTGTTTTCAGTCATTTGCCCATATCTTGGGCTTCGAACGTCTGATCAATGCACCGTCAATTGAGTTGGGATCCTTGGATCGAGATGGTCGTTTCTGTATATTACACTCAAGATTTCGGAGAACTTTGGGTATGTCCGGGTTGGATCGAACACAAAACCAACCGGGCCCTCGGAGCGGAAACCCTTATAACTTGAGCTTCGGACGTCCGATTGTCGTGCCGTCGACTTTGTTGAATTCATATTAGTGAGAAGTTTCTTTTGGCTTACTCCGCTCGAGGTTTGGACGCAGCTAGAGTATGGTCGAGTTGGTTTTAGCTTAAAAACCAACCGAGCACCTGGGACGAAAAAACCTATAACTCTCAGACCGGGCGTCCGATTGATGCATCGTCTGTCGCGTTTTGTTCCTTTTGACGTGATGGAACTTTGTGGTACATAAAATCTGGTCTACGTGACAGTTTATGTATCGACCTCTTGGCTCTTGGAGCGGATCCTCCCGAAACGAGTGTTTTGTGTGTGGAAACCCTAGAGCTGACTGAGACTTGATGACTGCTGATCGATCGAATCAGAGTGTTTCAATAGCCTAGTGGGGAGCGATTGGTTGTAGCGGCAGACCCAGGGAGGAGGAGCGCTTGGTTGTAGCAGAAGACCCACGGTACTCAACAGAAGGATTACCTCTCTAGGCAATAAGGGGGAGCGCTTGTTTGTAGCGGCAGACCCATGGTGGGAAGCGCTTGGTTGTAGCTGCAGGCCCACAATACTCGACAGGTGGAGTCCTACAGCACTCCAAAGTTAGTGGGAAGAACTTGGTTGTAGCGGCAGTCCCACTGTACTTGATAGAGGAAGAGTTCCCCATCAGCTATGGGTTCAATGGTGAAGACTTTCATACTGGAATCCTTTGTGGGTTCGACGATGATGACAACCATATTGGAATCCTCCGTGGGTTCGACAGTGAAGACTATCGTATTGGAATCCTCCGTGGGTTCGACGATGATGACAACCATACTGGAATCCTTCATGGGTTCAGTGGTGACAACTACTATACTTGTATCCTACATGGGTCTGATAGTATTGACCTCTTTTGTAGTATCCTACGTGGGTCCGATAGCTTAACTGGTCTAGTATCCTACGTGGGTCCTAGCTTAGATGAATCAGTGGCTACATCTGATCATCCTTATCACCTTACGAAGAAGTATACCTGTGTGAGCTGAGTCTTGACTTTCAATCATAATCTTTGATATGATTGACTTACTTCCTATGTGGATTGAGTTCTGCTTTCCGGTGTGGAGTGGGTTGTACTATCTTGTGTGGACGTGATCGAACTTGGGCTCGGATGTAGGAGCCAAACTTGAATTGATGACTTAGGTATATGTATGGACATATAACTAAGTAGTGCTGGATATTACTTCATGATTGTATCTTTCCTTTTTGGATTATCCTTTGTGGATTCTGGGAGACCTTCGGGGGTCTCAGGGTCCCTACTGAGTAGCGTATACTCACCCATGCACGGGATATGCCCGCACTACGTTGTGTTGGATGTCGACGATGGACAGCACTGATCGTGGTTGAGGCTTGTGGAGAAAGTCGGTACCTGGAGGTGGACCACTGGGTGGGATGTACACGGAGTGGACGGCTGGACCCGAAGATCTTAGGAGGCTATCTGTACCCACCCTTCAGGTGGGACTTCCAGTGGATGGCTCGACGTTGCTCCTTTACTTTCAGTTGTTGTACTTTCTTTCAGTTGTACTTTATTTCAGTTGGGTTTGTATTCTGGCCCATTTACATTCCAGCACTTACAGTTGTACCCAGTTTACATAGTGTTTACTTCAGCTTGCTTACTCTGGTGTTTGTTTACTTTATAAAGGCAATGCCTTCCCTTTTTATCGGGATTTACGCCTTCGGGCTAGTCGCCAGCCCCTGGCCTATGGGAGGCGGGCTTGGGCTAGTCACGGCACGGGTCCCGAGGATGGGTCGTGACAAGTGAATATAGATGTATAAATATGTTGCAAATATTACATATATATATATACTTTATTTCTATCATCATAACCACCCTTAAGAGGAATAAATGGAAAAACAAATGACATTGGTTCTTGAGGAGGTAGTATGTCGTAAACAATAATGTTGATTTGTATCCCATTTGATGGAAGTATAAATTTTTTTATGTCATGAAGATATTATTAAAAAATACCAGTATATATAAGATACTGAGGTTGTTATTCTATCATTTTTTAATAAAAATTTAATGAGATAAATAAATAAATAAAATAAAGACTCTCATAGAAGAACATTACCTCTTCTTTGGGTATCCTCCTTAATTTTTCACTATTTCCTTCAAAGATTTAATTTATGCCCAAAATAAGACTTATAGGATTAGTTTAGGGACGTTATTAAGTTATTTTTTTAGGTATTGGCTAAGACAAATTGGTTTGAAGGTGTATATAAGAGAGTGAATGGGTGGCCTTTTATATGTGGGGAAGAGGACACACTTAGTATTTTTTTTAAATGAGTTGTCCATTGTTTTTATTCTTTAATAAATGTAAAAATTGGTTTATTATAGAAAATTTTAGGTTTAATGGTCTAAATATAGCCATAAAATAGTTTTTACCCAATTTTATAGGTTATTTTAAACCAAATTTTTTAGTTTAACCCCCTAGTAAACAAATTTTTACCTTAACCACATTAATTTATTTTTATAGAATTCACTATTCAATTCACTCAAAAATTAATTTGACCTTATTAGACATTATAAATTATTCTGATTCCAAATATAAAATATATTTTTTCAAATTCAATTCATATAAGTTGAAAATTTTAATTTAAATTAAATCCTGCAAACGTGGTTAGAAAGCATATGTTTAAAGTGAAAATGTTCAAAAGTTTAGAAAGGTGTTATATTTAAATTCAATATAAAAATGATTAAAATTAACTAATTTGGATTAATTTATATTAAATTGAACTAATTTTACTTTAAAACTAATTATAAATATAATTTAACATGATAAATTTTTATTTATTTAAAATTCAGTTTTTAGTTAAAATTCTTCATTTTTCACTATTAATCAAAAAATAAAACTTCTCATAAAAATAAAAAATCATTCCTAAGATAATTTTGATATTATGATTTATAAATATTAATTTTATTTTTTCGTATGAATTTTATAAAATTGTTAAAAAATAATTTTAGATTATCTGCACAAATCATGACTAAAAAATCTTCTAGAAAAAATATAATTTTTTGAAAAACATTTTTTTCATTTAAATGATTTTTATTTTATTTATAATCGATATATAATTAATAGAAATGTGTAAAATATATATTTTAATAAGTTATGTAAATCTTATCCATACCCATAATTCCAATGGTTATGAACAACCTATGATATTAAATAATAATATTAATAGTATATTATTATTCGGTAAAACTTTGTCTTACGTGTAATGCAATATATTAAAGAAACACATTTTGTGTGTATCATAAGTTATTGAAGAAATTAAATTTATTCTAAAATAAATTTATTTTAAATTTATTTTGTTTTTATAATCTCTTCTAATCTAGGTGTTCCATGTAACATACAATATTGAATAAAATGTTGTTATTTTATAATTTCAGGATGTTACATTCTCCCCACCATAAATAAATTATGTCCTCGCAATTTATACTTGATATCATTAAACAAGGGTTTATTATTCGAAAATACCTTTATTTTAATCCCACATTGGGAGAATGTTTTGTAAAATAACCTCTTGATAAGATATAAATGGAAGTACAATAATCATATAGAATGACACATAACTAGTTTTTCGAGTTGGAGAACGTTGGTGGAAAGTGAATATATGGAAATCGAAGAAATGCATGAAAAATTATATAAAGTGATTGATGACATTGATAATAAGAAACAAAATTATCTATGTAATGTTAAGGTTCTTAAAACCATAAATTTGTGTTGATTTAGAATACTAATTGATTCATCAGATATGAATATAATGGGATAATGTGTTCATTTCAAGATCATTTTTTCTAAAGTTAATGAAATATTTTAATGTATGAGGATATAAAAAAATACACTTACTTTATGTGTTTATATTTTATAAGTGTAATTTAATCCATTAGTTATGCTTTTATCAATTTCCAATTCATCCCTTACTCTAATAAATGAATATCCTAAAATTAATTTTTTGTACCTAAAGCAATAATATTCACTTTTAACGGATTATAATATTAATAAAACAGGTCTTTACATATATCAATAACTATTTTCAAAAACAAAATTCATTAGCATAATCTATCCAATAAATTAATCTATAAACCTCATAAGTAACACTACTGGTTCATCATTAATATTTATTTTTTTCAAATCATTTAGCTAAAAACAATGAAACATTAACCAAGACTTCATGTAGGATAGTTGTAAATGCTAAACCCCTATCGTCTTTAGGTCATGGGTTTAAACCCAGTGGACTTTCCATATGTGATGGTTTGTCACCTGGAATGTGGGTTTTCCTTTTCTAAAATCATGTTAATTTAATTCATATAATGTTTCAAAAAAATAATAGTGCACTTCCTTCAAATAAAGTCAATCATTAAATAACCATTTTACTATGTTTTTCAATACAACATATTTTTTTCCACAAAATATAACAATCTTATTTTACTATTACTACCATTTTATTAATGATCATATTAACTCTAAAAGCTATCGATACCATTAAAATTCTGTCTATATAATTTAAATACAGTATTACTCAAATAACTTTTTCACTAAAAAATATACTAAACCAATGGGTTGTATTTCAATAATTTTTCTCTAAAACAATACTTAATCTTGTTACATTCCTACCACATAAATTTTTAAAAGCGGTGTTTAATAATTTATATATATGATCAATATTAATCTCATAATCCATGATGGTATCCATAACTCTTAAGTTAATGAAAACATATATGATTTTAAAATTTAACATAGTCCTTAGACGTTTCATTTTTCTTATACAAAAATACCATTGGTAAAAATACTTCCACAATTTAATTTGTGTGTCCCATTACCAAAATACTTAATCTGTTTCATTTCAACATAGGACGTTCTTTGTTCTAGGGTTTAACCTAGGTCATTCAATATCATTATCTATACAAATCCTTTATAATGGTTTGTAAATAAAATTTAAATTATCCTAAGAATATCCTTTGGGAGTGTCAAACTAGGTATGAATTAAGGACCACTTTGATGCACTAGGTAAAGATTCGGTCAAGCCCAATGTCCCATTTTCATAGTTTTACCCCTATGTAGATATGTTTTAGCACCACGTCTAGTTGTAGTATCCATAAAGGGATATAATTCCAATAAAGACAACATAATATCTTCTTAAAAAAACTTTAATATGTTCTTCTATACTTATCCTAAAATTCAATCATAGGTTTGTGATCCCTAATCTATGTTTTCATAAATCTTTTTCACCATGTTTCTCCTAAAATTAATCTAATACCAACTATAGAGAACCTGACCCCCCATATCCAAAAGACAGTACCTGCTTTATTACATAGGCATAATATATAAGGAATCTCTTCTAGATGGACTAAATAGTATATTAGTCTTGTAAAACTAGATACATACTGGAGTATTGAATTACAATTGAATACACAAATTATAACATAATTTTTTTGATATTAAAACTATTTTCTATTCCATATCCTTGCATATTAATCATAATACTCTTTATGGAATCCTAGGGAATGGAAACAAAATAACGGTAACCTCAAATTCACAGTAAGGGTTATATAAATTAAAATCAATCATGAAAAACAAAAGTATGATTAAAATGGAATGAAAAATATCGAATGAACAATATGGAATGGTAAATATCAGAACACACATGTCATTTAAATTATTATCTAGCATAACAAATGGTAATTTAAATAAATTAAAACATATACCATTTAATCAATAAAATGACAATCGTAACTGGATAAGGAAAAATCAATATTGAAATGAAACTAACTGAAAAAACATTTCATTAATCAATAACTGAGAATAAAATTCATCTTGATATAATATCATTGGAAAAATATCACGGATAATGATAACTAAACTCTAAATGAAGGAAATTTTTAAATATCAGATTTCATGCTTCCTAGAATCATGATACCATTACCATCAAATCCTTTCACTAGATGGTTTAGAACATACTAGTTGAAAACAAATTTTACTATGTATATCCAACCAATTCATCCCATGGGACTACCAATTCATAGATGGGATTTATATAAATATTCCCCAACCCATGTCATGCATTTCCTAATCATTCCTAAAATATTTAATAATTGATTTAATTCATGAAAAATGTGACAAATAATTAAATATCCATATTGAATAAGGAATACAAATTTATCAATATTTACTAAGATGAACAAATAAATTTCAATGTAAACATAATATGTTAATATGGTATATAGTGTAACAAATAAACATATCCATGATAAATAATATGGATATTTAAAAGAAATTGAATATCTAATGATCAAAGAAAATTTAAAATTTTAATGAGGAGTTAAAGACTAAAAAATAAAATAAGGACGTGTATTTCAATAGAATCCTTGGTAAAAATAATCATAAACCATACAAGGGAAGAATAATGATGGTATCTACAAATACCAATTGGAGTTAGAATAAAATTATGTCTTCATTTATGAATATAAATACCATAAAAATATCTTTAAAAACATTCTTGAGGAATATATCCCTTTCATTTTGAAAAGCCTTTTGAAAAAACATTTCTTTGAAAAGCACTTTCAAAAATATTTTCTCTAAAAATATCCTCATAAAAATTCAATTTAAGCATCAATTAAATGAAATTCATGATGGAGGGTATTTACATAAATTCCATTAAAGATAAAAAACAACATTCATTTTGCACTGAAAAAAGGTTATGGATGTGCATTATTCAAAAAAAGACAAGAAGATTCCTTTGAAGAATGTTTATAAAGAGTAAAAATATGGAAAAATATCTTTAATATATAAATTTTAAAATTATAAAAACATTATTGAGAAATAATAATAAAACATGGTTTTGTAAGAAAATAGATTTCCAACCGAAGAGAGAAATGAAGTCTGATTTTATTTAAAAAAAATATCAATTAATTTAAGCACCAAATAGTGGAAAATGGTAATAGTACATTAAAATATCATGAATATACATAGGAGAATACAATTTAACGGTTTACTGAAAAAATATCAAATAATTTCCTTTAATTGCAATCCAAAAATAAACAATCTTGATTAAAATGATATTTTCAAGTAAACCCTTACAAAGATCATAATGTTAAAGTGAGAATAAACCAATGAATTGATTATGTTCATCAACTATGAATCTACATAAAATAGTTTTAAATAAAACATAAGGTAATTGTAATTCATTATACACATAATCTTATACTATCAACAACATTGAAAAATAGATATAACCTAATGAAATGAAATTGAGTTATAAACTTTTTTACATCTTGGTAACTTTTAATTAAAAACCCCTTAGATAAAATAATTAAAATTGAAACACAAAATAATATTAATAATGAATTATTAATGATATTACACATAAAATGGTCAGTATATTCACCTACAAAATAAATTAGGATCATAACATTACAATATGCCTCAATGAAATCAAATTAAGACGAAATCTCAAACCACCCACTTTCATTTGTTTAAACATGATTTGATCTCCTATATAGTAGTTTAAAAAACTATATAATTATTTCATAACCGTATTAATATTTTTAATATCATATATTATCCTTTGATAATATTGTATTTCCCTTTCATCAATAATATTTCATTATTTTCATTATTTCATGTGTTAATTGCCTTGTATTCTCATGCATGTTTCATCGTGAATGATTTGGTTCTTGGACAAATTATAATGTTATATCATCTCCAGTATAACAATCATGAAATAATTTTCACATTTTTACATTAAATTACTTTTAAAACAATTCTTGAATTATGGTCATGAAAAACAAAGTATGTTAGGATCATGGTGATGCTAGGTTTTACGAACTCATGAGTAACGCATCCATTTTCAATGATCATTATTGTAAGAAGGTAAGTAATAATTTCCTTAAGTAATGATAGTAATATCATATATATATACCACATTATATACTTATATATATCATTTATGTGGTGTGGTGATGAAAATAGAGTCACATCACCTCGTGAAGGTGGTATTCCACACATACACGAACGATGTTTTCAAATTTATTTGAGTGAAAATAAAAGAAATAAAATGATATATATTATCCTTGTAGAATGAAAAATATGTCATTAATATCATAATTATATCATTTATATCACATTTAATCATTAATTTTATCATTATAACCTTTGATGTGAAGTGTTAGTGAAAAATGAATCGCATCGCTTCATGAGGCGGTAGTTTATCGTCCACATGAGCGATGTTATAACATATCGTACAAAATGGACGGGAAGTATGTGTGTGTGTGTGTGATATATTGACACCATAGGTATAATAATATTATAAATTTCATATATATAATTTATATTCATCATTATACCCAACCTTGAGAGGTGGAAATGGAAAAAATGAATAGTATCAATTCACGAGGCGGTAGTCTGCCGTACACATGAATGATGATTTCATAACCCATTTTATGGAAGTAGAGACAATTCTACATCCTAAACATATTATTAAAAAATCCCTATATATGTAATATACTAAGGTTATTATATCGGCATGGATTAATAAAAATTTAAGTGGTTGGAGAATGAAATCAAATAATGACGCTCATTGAAGAACAATACCTCTTCTTTGGGAATCCTCCTTAGGTTTTAACAAAATCCTTCAAAAGTTTTCTTTATGAAAAAAAATAAGTTATCCAGGATGATTTAAGGGAATTTGTGAAGTGATTTGGGAAGTTATTTGGGATGTTATTATCTGATACAGTGTTGTTTGAATGTTTGATGAAGATAGGGGAGGGTTCGTCCTTTATAACTGGGAGACAGAGGATACACATGGTTTTTTAAAAGGAATTAAGTGATCCAACGTTTTTCATATGTAAAAATGAAAAACAAATAGAAATTTTTATAACATTATAGGATTAAGGATGGAAATATGTCTTTAAAATAGTTTTTATACAAGTTTATAGGTCATTTTACCCTAATATGTTTAGTTTAACCCCCGGTAAACCCATTTTTACTATAACCACAGTAATTAATTTTTATTGTATTCACTATTCATTTTTTGCAGAGATTAATTTGACCTTATTAAAAATTATAAATTATTTTTATTCCAAATTTGAAATCTATTTTTAATAATTAAATTCATATAAGCTAAAATTTTTAATTTAAAATTAATCTCGTAAACCTGATGTGAAAGTGAGTTTTTGAAGTGAAAATGTTCCAAATATTACAATATTTTTATATATAAATTCAATAATAAAATGATTGTAATGACCAATATTGGATTAATGAAAATAAACATTCACTAATTTTATATTAAAATTATTTAAAAATATAATATAACATTATAAATTATTTAAATGATAAGGCATTTTTCAATTAAAATTCAGCATTTTTCACTATTCATCAAAAATGAAACTTGTCAGACAAATCCTAAAAATTTACCCTAAGATAATTTTGATATTAAAATTTTAAAAAATAGGTTTATTATTTAATATAAAATTTATAAAAGTGGTCAAAATTAATTTTAAATCATGTGCATAATGCGTGACTAAACCGTCATTTAGAAGAAGAAAATTATTATTTTCAAAAAACATTTCTTTTTATTTTAAATGATTACTATCTTATTTATAATTATTAGATAATTAATAAACATATTTAAAATATATATATTTATTATTTATTTAATCCTATTCATACCCACCATTCTAATGGCTAGGTGATAACTATTATATTAATTAATAATATTAATAGTATATTATTTTTTGAAAAAACCCAGCCTTACGTGTATCACAAGATATCAAAGAAACTCATTGTTATGTGTATCTTAAGATATCATAGAAATTAATTTTATTCTAAAAGCAATATATTTTAAAGTATTGTGGTGATATATTCTATTCTAATCTAGGTGTTTCTTTTCACCTACGGTTTTTAATAAAATGTTATTATTTTAGAAATTTGGGGTGTTACGCCAAAAATGAAATAAAATTCATCAAAGATAACCTAAATAACTTTTTTTTAAATCACTATCCAATTTAAAGGTCATCAATACAATTCCATTTACATAATAAATGAAAAATATCAATTTAATCTCAACTAAAAATTATTATGTCAACATCGGCAACATATTAAGGGTTATCATTCCATTGATCTTGTGTTTTCGAAAAAAAATATTATCTTACCACTAAATAATTTTTCTTACTTACTGGTATCATTTAACACATGTTTTGAAATCCCTAAATAAAAACAACTTTAGAACAATCCTTGGATGTTTCATGATTTTTATAACCAGAATATCACTGATATAACACTTCTATAACATAATTCTCAAATCCCAATACATAAACACATCAACAAATGTACATCATTGATTGGAATAATATAGGTTATTCCTTGGTCTATGAGTTTACTCTTATAATAGGTAATTGACTTGGATAATTCACATGTTTCTAATACATAATACATCGACCAATATATGCTACCTTAGGATGAACTTCATACACCCCCATCAAACACTTAATTTTTTCTAATAAATTACTTTCTTTATGATCTTCTTTTTCACACATAAAACATATTCTTGTTCCTTTGATACATTTCTTTGACTTCTCCTTCACAAATACATGTCATGTTGGAAGCTTAATCATCTACCCTCTATGGTTTTCCTGAAATGCTATTTTGTTCTTATTAGGTGAGTCATGAATGTCTCCCACATTGATATTTTTAATCATAAAATATGATATCTGATTATGAATATTCAGAATTACTAACATTCTATATCCCATTTACTTTGGTATTTAAAGAGGAAAATCAATCCATTTCCCATCACATCAAATTTTAATATGATTCCTCCTAGTTCTTTACATGAACTAAATGCACAAAATCATAGTGTGAGCATAATTAATCATAGTGATAAATCATGAAAAAAAATTATAGAAGGTATAAATCATGAAACATTTTTTAATATCTATGATGCCTTAAGTTTCCACAACCAGCCTTCTTCAAGATGAGGGAAAGGAAAAAAAAATTGTCATGCCCTTCCTTCATCAAGATGAAGGAGGTATAATGACCCCCGAGTCCTGTATTCAATAGTCCATGGAGTGGCGACCAGCACCAAGGTTATAGAATCTCACACAAAATGGAAGGAATTACCCATTTTAATGAAAACAGGATTGGGAGATAAGATGGTAAAAATTCCAAACAACACCAAAATTTTATATAACCAAAACCAAAAATCCATCCCATGAATTATTTAAACATAAACTGAGAAAAAATTTCAACCAGAGCACCAAAACAAGTACCAAAAGTAAGAGAATAGGTAGAACCATAGAAACTATCCCAACGCCCGAGCTAGTAAAATCCTGCAAAGTCCTCCAAGTCCTTCAGGAAACCTGAAAATAGTTTTATATCATAGGGTGATCATACAAGTATACCCAGTAGGGAAACCAAATTCACTCAAGTACAAGTGGGAGAAGCATACTAATTCCCCCTTCAAAATAGTAGGAACCAACAACACCTAATAAGGAAAGCAAACAAGCCCAGCCTCATAATGTCACACTCCCCAAATAACGCAAGTCAAGTAAAGTAGTAGTATAATAACATCAATTATTTGGGTACCCCACACCACCTTCCAACTGGTTATCTACTCATTCCTAAAGGATAACATCTTGATGCTACCACTATTCCAAATTTTAGTCTCAATGCCACAACCTTATCACACACACCTGGGCCTCAAACAACACACAAATCCCACCCATAGACACCTAGGCCAAAACCACACCACACGTCCCTCCAATAGACACATGGGCCACAACAACCATGCCTCTCAACCAAAGACACTTGGGCATCATCTCTAAGACACTTGGGAAAACAATAATGGCCCACAAAAGGCTAGTCCCCTCATCCAAACCAAAACCTTTTTGAAGAATCTGGGACTATAGTAAACCACAAGCCATTATAGCCTACCCAGATATGCTCGAGTAGTAAAAACCTGGAAGAGTGTGCATGGAAGAAAGTCAGTAAGCATCCATCCATCCTCCCAATGTGATGTTGGAAAAGACACCCTCCCCCATGAAATGGGGGTTTTCAGCACGTGGTGCTAAAAAAGGGAGGGGTTCATATATAAATCACAAGGAACTACGATTTATACATATATGTAAGAAAACACTCATCCCAACCTATGGGTTTAAAACAAACAACTAGCCTACACAGAACCACATTTTCTTCTACCCATATATTCACAACCACAAAAATAGACGTAATAAAACACAAGCCAAAACTATTTTCATTTAACAACATTCCATTAATTAATTAAGGGGTTTACTTTAATTTATTCTATCACTCCCTGGGGAAACTACCAAGCACAACATCTACAACAGTTTTCATAAGGGTAAAGGAAACTAAACACTTCCAAGGAAAATAAGGAAGTAGGGACCAAGGTAACAAAATCCATTTTAACACCCATTCATAAAAACAACAGAGAACAACCAACCTTTAGTCTCGCTATATACCCCCTTTTTTATTCACCCTTTCAACCACTGCCAATTGTCATTCTTCAAAGTTATCCCACTCAATCATTCTCTCAAAACTAGAACTGGCATCCCCACTACACAACAACACCTCACCCAGCACACCCATAACATAATGTCACGACATAACCTAGACTTGCAGCCCCGCTGCCCAAACACTACCCAAAATAAGTCCCACTACACAAGAAGTCCATTAATCCCACAATCAATCAATCTCTCAATCTAAGATTCTGTCACACATCCTATACCACCCCATAAACAAATCCCATAGCAAAAACACCACCAAAAAATAACCCCACTGCACAAACAAGCCATACCCCAAACACAAAGTCATTCTCTTTGTCCACCCCATGTACTCATAATAAGGTTACCAACAGCAACTTCACACAACCCCCATGAAGTAAAAAACCCAACCAAACACAGCACACAACCACACCATTAATCCAAGTATATTTAGATGTATTAAAAGGGGTTCATTAATTCCACTTTAAATAACTGGGGTGATCACAAAACATATTTGATCCTGGGGAATCCATTTATTTAACCAACTATTCATGATTAAACAGATTTCATGTTACAACCATTTATGAAAGCATCACAACAAAATAAAGAACACCAACAGTGCACAAGAAAAGACCACCAACATCTATAATTTTCAGAAGGCCTTACAGCTGATACAATTCAAAAAAAATTCATGGATAACAATTAAAACAGCATACATAACTTCATCACTTCCGTGTCGTTATTTCATTGACCATTGTTATCTTTTGATCATCATATTCCATTCCCCTCATTTATTACTTGTTAAGGAAAAGGATCCATCTATTATTCATGAAGAAACATTACTACACCCACCCCACATGATACACAAATAAATAGAGGTCTAATAATCCATACTTGAAACAATATGTGACAAAAACTCTTCTTTGCACCAAAACAGTGGATCACATGAGTAGCAAGAAACAACAAGAAAGCTGAGTAGGAGGGGGCTCTAGAACAGGTACTTGAATCATCTAGAAAGGAATGATTTAGGTGCATGAAGGGAAAAAAGGAAGAATACAATAAGAGATATCAGTTTAATAAAACCTGAGAACCTAAGAACTAAGGAGACAATTTTAAAGTGCTTGAAAATCAGATTGTGGTTTGACCACACGGTTTGAATATCTCAAAGTCCTCAGAGCATTAATATATTAAATATATTCTTAATATCCTTTAAAATTCCCTTAAAACTACCAAATAAGGATTTAAACTTGGTTTACATCATATAAAACGTAAGAGGGATGAAACTAGAAAAAAACGCAAGAAACTAGAAATTTGGAAATGGGTGAGACACTTTTTTGGTGTTCCGCCATTACAGAGCCACCATTTTGATGTGACATCATTTTGGTGCCACCATTTTGGTTCCACCATTTCAATGTTCCACCTTTATGGTGCCACTTTCACAGTGCCACCATCACAGTTCCACTTTTTCAATGTGACACTGTTACAGTGACACTGTCACGGTGCCACCGTTTTGGTGAAACCATTTGGTAAACTAGATTTTTGAAAAGTCCCAAAACAAACCACTAAGACCACCAATAATACCACAATCACTGAATTTTTTAAAAAATAATGGCCTGTACAAATCTTGGTCATTACATAAAATAACTCTCAAACTATTCTCGTCCAGAGAATTTAAAACCAAACTCAGAAAAAGAGGGGTATGAATAACTGAACTGTAAGATACCTCTCAAGGAAAAACCACCCTACGTTGTTGGAAAACTAGAGATAAAACATCAACATACAAGAACACCTCACTGAATAATAATACCCCCAAAAATCACACAAACACCAAAGGTCACATGTCCAAACACATGGATTAGGGAGATAATTCCTCTATGTCAAGATATTATCCACTTTGGGGGGTACTGACTTTCCCGAACAGGTTCAATCGCATCCACTTTCATGCATATTGATTAGGGATCATCTCCTCCTCTCCCCACAGTCTATACTTTTCAAACACATCTAGATAATAGGGAAACAACTCATCTTATAGAAAACGAGTTCAAGCATTACATCATAAGCAAAGAACAAATCAAAACACAAGAGAAAAACTAAAAATAACACTAGGTACTGGGCACGCATGTATGCCTCTTGCTCCCAAGTAATCTAATCAAGGCCACCATGCCTCCATAACACATGAAACAAATGATTGGTCTATCCATGAATCACATTCTCCTCAAGATCCTTGATTCTTACTGGTCGCTCCATGAACGTTGTGTCATCCTTGAAATCCAAGTCTCCCCAGTCAATTATGTGGGAGTCACCGTGTAGATACCGATGGAGTTGAGATACATGGAAGAAATCATGGATCCTCTCTAACCGTGGTAGTAATACCGGCTAATATGCCACCTCGCCAACTCGTCCCAATACCTCAAGAGGTCTAATGAACTAGGGAGAAATTTTGCTACTTCTACCGAACCTCCATTTCCCATGTTGAGGGGAAACATTCAAGAAAACATGGTCCCCAACCATTAACTCAAAAGGATTCCTCCTATGATCAACATATGACTTATGTTGGCCATGTGCTACCTTCATCCTCTCACGGATAAGTTACACCTTCTATGTCGTACTCTACACCATGTTTGGACCAAGAATAGTTGCCTCCCCAACTTCCATCCAATACAAGGGTGAATGAGATGGCCTCCCTTATAGAGCTTCTAAAGGATCTATACCAGTGAAAGAGTGATAGCTATTATTTTAAGAAAATTATAACAAGGGAAAATTCTATACCCAAGACCCACTAAATTCTAGAACACATTCCCATAACATGTCCTCAAATGTATGGATGGTCCTCTCTGTCTGTCCATCTGTCTAAGAGTGGATAGCAGTGCTGAGCCGTAACTGAGTTCCAAAGGAATGCTATAATCCTCTCCAAAATCGTGACATAAAATATGTTCCCCAATCTGAGATAATGGATATTGAACTCCTTACACCCACACCACCTCATCCACATACCTCTATGTAAAGGCATCAAATACGCTCGACTCCATGGTCGCTAAGAAGTGATCTTATTTCATCAGTTGATCCACTACTACCCAAAGATCCGTGAATCCTACCTAAGTCATGGGTTATCCAATAATGAAATACATCGAGATTTCATCCCACTTCCACTTGGGAACATATAAGGGTTGCAACAACCCATCAAGAACCTAGTGCTCTGCCTTCACCTGCAGACACACTAGGAATCGTTCCACAACTCCACTACTGCCCACTTCACCTAAGGCCACCAAAATTGTTCCCTCAAGCCTTGGTACGTTTTAGAAATTCCTAGATTCACCTCCAGGGTTGAGATATAGAAATAATGGAGAACTCCATCATGAATTTCAACTAGGACAATCAGCTTCCCTTGGAACAACATCTGATTCTGACTATCCTCCAACCATCCCTCTAGAGCATGATCGTAGACAGCGCAATCATGCATCACTTCAGTCTCTGAGGTAATTTGTGAAGACCACAAATTGATCCCCAATGAGTTAATATCTTTTCAAATTTAGCATGAATATGATCATTGTATGCTTCAGATCATGGGTTGCATAGTTACGTTCATGTGGATGTAACATCCTATACCCAAAATAGATTACTCTATACGACTGCATCAACATAAATTCTAATCCTAGAACTAAAGCGTCACATAAAACCTCGAATGTCACCCCTTCCTCTAGAAAACTATGTTCTGGAGCACTGAACAACTTCCCCTTTAGGTAGCTGAAATCTTCTTGACACTTCTCACTCCACACGAAGGCCTTGCCTTTCTGGTCAAAGATGTCAATGGTGCCACAAAACGGAGTAATTTGGGAATGAACCTCTGGTAATATCCTATTAGACCCAGGAAGCTGCAAACCTACACCACGTTCTAGGGTGCTTCCCAAGAAATAATCATCTCGTCCTTTGATGGGTCAACTATTATCCCTTATTGAGACACCACATGTCCAAGGAAGTGAACCTCTCACATCTAGAACATGAACTTGGACAACTTCCCATAGAGTTGGTGGTTCCAAAAGACCTCCAAAACTAGGCCTCAACTACTTGTACCAACTGTGGGTGACGTCCGGGTTCCATAATTGAAAAGGGTAAACAAGGAACTCCTATGCCCGGGTAGTATGAAATTTTCTTTTAATATTTATTTTAACTCTTTATTTAAATTAAATCCCCAAACTATCAAGAAACATAAGAACACATGTAATTATGATGCTTGTATCTTTCATAGGGTCTATACCCAACAATCAGCAAAGCCTCACTTCATCGTTCAGTAGGTCCAGAGTCCTTGCATCAGATAATAGGGGGACCTAAAATCCCATGTCCTAGTTAGTCTTCTCTGGCCTATCTCACTTACCAAGATTTCCTAACACTTTTTCCATACCATCCCATGCAATCCTCACTATTCCTAACTCTAAACTCTATATTATCTCTCTACCATCACCTCTAATACCATTCTGTCAAAACCCGCCTTCTTCAATATGAGGAAAGCGACGCAAAGTGTCATAACCTTCTTCAAGATGAAGGAGGGATAATGACCCCCGGGTCCCGCATTCAATAGGCCTTGGAGTGGTGACCGGAACAAAGGGAATAGAATCTCATGTAAAATAGAAGGCATTACCCTTTTTAATAAAAATAGGAATGGGAGATATGATGGTAAAAATACTAAAAAACACAAAACTTTTATATAAAGGAAACCAAAATCTACACCATGCATGATTTAAATGTAAAATGCAAAAAACAAATACAACCAGAGAACCAAAGAACGTACCAAAAGAAAGAGACTAGGGAGCACCACAGTAACTATTCAGACACCTAAGATAGTAAAGTCCATCACGGTCCTCTATGTCCTCCTATAAACATGAAAATAGTTTTATATCATAGGGTGAGAATACAATTATACTCAATAGGGAAACCAAAGTCACTCATGTAGAAGTGGGAGAAGCATACTAATGCCCCCATGAAAATATTAGGAACCAACATCACTTAACAAGGAAATATAACCATGCCATCCTCACCAAGGCACACTTCCCAAATAATGAAAGTCAAGTAGAGTAGTAGTATAAGAACATCGAAGATTTGGGTACCCCACAATGCCTTACCACTAGTTAGCTGCTCATTCCTAATAGCTAACATCTTGACACTACCACTCTTACAAAATGAAGTTCCACTACCACAACCTACCCAAACACACTGGGGTTTTAAACCACACAAAAATCCCACCCACAAACACCTAGGCCACAGCCACAAAACAAATCTCACCCACATACACTATGGCTGCAACAACCGTGCCTCCCATCCGAAGACACATGGGTCTCATCCCTAAGACACTTCGAAAAAAATATTTTCATGCAAACTCCTAGTCACCTCGTCTACAACAAAACATGCATGAAGGATCTTGGACTATGGTAAACTTAAATCCATTATTGCCTTCCTGAATATTATCAATCAATAAGAACACAGAAGAGTATGCATGGAAGAAGGTTAGTAACCATCCATCCATCCTTCCATTGGGATTTTGGGAAAGACACCCTCCCCCTTGAAATAGGGGTGTTCGGCACATGGTGCTCAACAAGTGTGGGGCACACATAAAAATCACAAAGAACTAAAAATTATAAATATAGGTAAGAAGATAGTCAACCCAACCTATGGGTTTTAAACAACAACCATCCAACACAGATCCACAATTGTTGCTACCCCTATATGTACAACTACACAAACAGCCACAATAAAACACAAGCCTAACCCCTTTTCATTTAACCACTTTGTATCCATTAATTAAGGGGTTTATTTAATTTATTCCAGCACTACCCAGGCCAACTATCAAGCACAACATATACAACCATTTTGAAAAGTATAAAGGCCACTAAACACTTCCAAGGCAAACAATGAAGTAGTGACTAAGGTAAGGAAATCCATTTTAAAACCCATTCATAAAAACAACTGATAATAACCAACCTTCAGTCCCATTACACACCCCTTTTTTAGACACCCATTCAACCACTGCCAACTGTAATTCTTAAAAGTTATCTCGCTCAATCATCCTATCACAACTAGAACTGGAAGCCCCACTGCACAATAATACCACACCCAGTACACCCATAAACATGAAGTCCTGAAACAACCCAATCTTGAAGCCTCACTGTCCAACCACTACCTAGGAGAAATCCCACAGCACAATAAGTCCATCCATCCCACAATCAATGAATCTCTCAAGCTGAGATTCGGTCACACCTCATGTACCACACCATAAACAAATCCCACTGCAAAACACCACCAAACAACAGCCACATTGCACAAACAATTCATACCCTAAACACAAATTCATTCTCTATGTCCACCCCCCGTACCCTTAACAAGGTTACCAAAAGAAACATCACACAACACCCATAAAGTACAAAACCTAACCAAAAACATCACACCACCACACCATTAAGCCAATAATATTCAGATTTTGAAAAAGTGGTTCTTTAATTCCACTTTAAAAAATGGGGGTGATCATAGAATAGGTTTGATCATGTGGCATCCATTTATTCAACCAATTATACGTGATTAAGAATATTTCATGTTACGGTAATTAATCAAAGAATTAAAAAAATACAAAACATTAACAATGTGCAAGAAAATACCACCAATGGACATGATTTATAGAATTCCTTACAACCCAAACAATTAAAAACAAGGTTCATGGAAAAGAATTAAAAAATCATACGTAACATCATCACTTCCCTGTCATTATTTCATTGACCCCTGTTATCTTTTTATAATCATATTCCCATACTATCATTTTTTAATTGTTAAGGAAAAGGATTTATCTATTCATTACAAAGAAACATTACTACACCCACCTCGTATGATACAAAAATAAAGAGAGTTGGAAGAATCCCTACTTGAAACAATAGGTGACCAAAACTCCTCTTTGTGCTAAAACAAGGGATCACTCGAGTAGTAAGAACTTTAAGAAAGCTCATCAGGTGGGGGATCTAGCATAGGTGCATGACTCATCTAGAGAGGAAGGGTTTAGGCTCACCAGGGGGGAAAATGAAGAATATAATAATAGATCTCATTTTAAGAAAAGGAATGATCCAAAAAATCTTGGGAGATGATTTCAAAGATCTTGAAAATCGGATCATGGCTTGACCATGTAGTTTGAATATCTCAAAGTCCACAGAGTATTAAGATATTAAATATTTTCTTAATATCCTTTGAAAAACCATTAAAAACTCTGAAACAAGTCTTTAAAACTTTTTTACATCAAATAAATATTAATAGGGTGAAACTAGAAAAACAACTCAAGAAACTAGAAATTTGGAAAAGGGTAACACTCTATTTTAGCGTGCCACCATTACAGTGCCACTATTTTTGTGTGCCATAGTTTAGGTGTGCCACCATGACGGTGTCACCATTTCGGTGTACCACTATCATAGTGCCACCTTCTCAGTGTGCCACTATCACAGTGCCACTGTTTTGGTGTTCCATCGTTACGGTGCCACCATCTCAGTGTTCCACTATCTTGGTTCTACCATTTTGGTGAAACTATTTTGGGAAACTAGATTTTTGGAAAACTCTTGAAACAAACCACTATGACTTCCAAGAACACCACAAGAACTAAATTTTTCACAAAGTAATTGCCCAGGGAAATCCAGGACATTACATCAGATACCTATCAAACTATTCTTATCCCAGAGAATTTAAAACCAAACTTGGAAAAAGAGTGGTCTGAACAACTACCCTATAAGATACCTCTTAGGGAGAAATGACCCTGCATTTTTCAAAAACTGGAGAGAAAATATCAACATCGAAGAACACCTCACCAGCTGCTACTTCCCCAAACAACCACACAAACACCAAAGGCAACATGTCTGGACACATGGATTAGGGATCTCCTTCCTCAATTTCAAGATATTATTCACTTTTGGGGGCACTGATTTGCCCAAACGAGTTCAATAGAATCCTCATTAACGCATCTTGATCATGTCCTCCCCTCCCCATAGTGTGTACTTTTCTCACACATTCAAATAATAGGTAAAAAACTTATCTCATAGATAATGAGGTTAATCATTACATCATAAGTAAATCACAAAGAAATACATAAGAGAAAAACTCAAAATAGTTTCGGGTACTGGACACGGATCTATGCCTTTCGCTCCCAAGTACTCTCCTCAGGGCCACCATGCCTCCATAACACATGAACCAAAGGAATGGTCCATCTACAAAGCACCTTCTCCTCATGATCCTAGATTCTTACTGGTTGCTTCATGAATATCGTGTCATCCTCAATATCCAACTCTCCCCATTCAATGATGTGGGAGTCACCATGTAGATACCGACGGAGCTGAGAGACATGGAAGACATCATGGATCCTATCCAACCTCAATGGAAACGCAAGCTGATATGCCACCTCACCAACTCATCCCAACACCTCGAAAGGTCAGATGAACCAGGAAGAAATCATTTTCCCTCTGCCAAACCTCTGATGCCCATGTTAAGTGGAAACCTTCAAGAAAACATGGTCACCAAACTCAAACTCCAAAGGATTCCTCCTATGATCCGCATATGACTTCTATCGATCATGTTCTTCATTCATCATCTTATAGATAAGTTGCAATTTCTCTGTCGTACTATACACCATGTTCGGACCAAGAATAGAAGCCTCCCCAGCTTTTTTCCAGTACATGGGGGAATGACATGGCCTCCCGTATAGAGCCTCAAACAGAGCCATACTAATGGAAGAGTGACAGATACAATTGTAAGAAAACACTACTGTGGGAAACATTCACACCCAAGACCCACTAATGTCCAGAACATATTCCCATAAAATGTCCTCTAATGTTTGGATGGTCCTCTCAGTCTGTCCATCCGTCTGAGGGTGGAAAGCAGTGTTGAGTTGTAACTGTGTCTCAAAGCCATGTTGTAATCCCCTCCAGACTCATGATGTAAAAATTGTATCCCAATCCAAAACAATGGATCTTGGAACTCCATACAACTGCACCACCTCATCCATATACCTTTGTGATAAGGCATCCTCTACGCTCGACTCCTTAATCACTAATAAGTGAGCCTATTTAATCAATCGATCCACTACTACCCAAATATCATCACATAATACCGGATTCATGGGTAATACTATGATGAAATCCATCATTATGTCATCCAACTTCCACTCTAAAACATCTAAGTGCTGCAACAGACCGTCAGGAACATGGTGCTCTTCCTACACTTGCTGACACACTAGGCACTTGCCACGACTCTGCCACTGCCCACTTCACCCCATGCAACCAAAATAGTTCCCTCAGGCCTCATTAAATTTTATAAACTCTTGGATACACCTCTAGGGGTTATATTTGGAACTCATTGATAACTCCATCATGAATTTCCACTAGGAAAATTAGCTTCCCATGGAATAACATCTGATTCTGACTATCCTCTGACCTTCCCTCTAGAGCATCACCTAAGATAGCGGGATCACGCATCACTTCAATCTCGAAGCCTCGCCACTGAGACTCCTCTACCTTCCATACCAAGTAAAACTACACTGTTATCTAAAATATACATCCTATACCTCCATCCACTCTTGCATCCAGATGCAAAGCGTCCAACTCCTCTATTACATTCCATGAATTCGTGGATTCCCGAACTACCTTCTTCTATGACTTCCATCTTAAGGAATCATCCACCATGTTCTACTTTCCTGAGGTTTAAGAGATCTTGAAGTCATTTTCTTAGAGAAACTCCATCCACCTTTGCTACCACAAGTTCAGGTCTTGCTAGGAGAAGATATACCTCAATATCTTGTGATCCGTGAAGACTAAAAAGTGCTCCCTGATGAGGTAATGACACCATAACTTCAACTCAAATATGACCAATACAATCTCTAGATCATGGGAGGCATAGCTACATTCATGTGGGCATAGCTTCCTATACACATAATAGATCACTCCCTTCTATTGTATTAGTACATATCCAAATCCTAGACCAAAAGCATCACAGAACACCTAGAACATCACCCCTTCCTCTAACAACCAAAGTATTAGAATACTGACCATCTTCCCCTTTACGTAACTAAAATATACTTGACGCTACTCAATCAACATGAATGACTGTACTTTTCTATTCAAATCTATCCATAGAGCCACAAATCAAGATAATTTAGGTTTAAACCTTCAGTAATAGCCTATAAGACCCAGAAAGATGTGATCCTCTTCCACGTTATTGGGTTTTTTACAACTAACAACCACCTATCCCTTTTTATGGGTCCAATGATATACCTTGTTGAGATACCACATATACAAGGAAGTGCACCACTCACATCCAGAACATGCACTTGGAAAACTTCCCTTAAAGTTGGTGGTGCTGAAAGACCTCCAAGATTGGACCTCGACTTCTCATTCCACACGTGGGCGATATATGGGTGTCATATATAAAAAGGGTAAACAGGGAACTCATAATCCTAGTTAGTATAAAATTTTCTTTTAAGATTTATTTTAACTCTATATTTAAATTAAATTCACAAAACTCCAATGAAACATAAGAACACAAGTCATTATGATGAATTTACCTTTCCTTGGGTCTCTCCCTAGCAATCAACATAGCCTCAATTGGTCGTTTATTAGGTCTATAATCCTTTCATTGGATCATGGGGGGCCTAAAAATCTATGTCCTAGTTAGTCTTCCCTAGACTATCTCATGCACCAAGATTTCCTAACACGGTTTCCATACAATCCCATGCAATCCTCACTATTCCTAACTCTGAACTCCGTCCAATCTCTCAACCAACACCTCTGATACCATTCTATCGTGACCCACCATCATCAACATGAGGGAAGGGATAATAAAGTTCCATGACCTTCCTTCTTCAAGATGAAGAAGTTATAATGACCCCTCAGCCCACATTCAATAGGCCTTGGAGTGGCGACTGGCGCCAAGGGTATAGAATCTCACACAAAATGGAAATCATTAAACTTTTTAATGAAAATAGGATCTAGAGATAAGATGGTAAAAATACAAAACAACACAAAACTTTTATATAAAAGAAACAAAAATCCAACCCATGCATGATTTAAACTTAAACTATGAAAAAATTACAACTAGAAAACTAAATAAAGTACCAAAAGAAAGAGACTAGGAATCACCACAGTAACTATCCAAACATGTGAGCTAGTAAAGTCCAGCACGGTCCTCTAATACCTCCTAGAAACCTGAAAATAAAATTATATTGTAGGTTGAGCATACAATTATACTCAGTAGGGAAACCAAATTCACTCGTGCATAAGTGGGAGAAGCATATTGATTCCCCTATGAAAATATTAGGAACCAAAAGCACCTAATAAGGAAAGCTAACTAGCCTAGCCCCACCAAGGCACACTCCCTAAATAATGCAAGTAAAGTAATAGTATAAGCACATCAAATATTTGGGTATCCTGCACCACCTTCCTACTCGTTAGCTTCTCATTCCTAACTGCTAACATCTTGAAGCTACCACTATTCAAAAATGTTGTCCCACTGCCACAACCGACCCACACACACCTTGGCCTTAAACCACACACAAATCCCGCTCACAGACACCTGGGCCACAACCACACCCAACATCTCACTTGCAGACAATAGGGCCACAACAATCACACATCTCACCCAATGAAACCTAGGCCTCATACCAAAGACTATTGTCTAAAAAATCCAAGCTCGTAAACACTTGGGCCCCTCATCCACAATAAAACCTGCCCGAAGGATCTTGGACTATGGTAAACCTCAAGACATTATAGCCTACACAGATATGTTTGAGTGGTAATGATATGGAAGAGTGTGCATGGAAGAAATTAATTAACCAACCATTCATCCTCCCACTAGGATGTTCAGAAAGACACCATCCCCCATGAAATAGGGGTGGTCGGCACGTGGTTCTCAATAAGGCTGGGGTGCATATAGAAATTACAAGGAACTAAAATTTATACATATAGGTAATAAAACACTCATACCAACATATGGGATTCAAAAAAACAACCATCCCACACATAACCACATTTTCTACTACCCCTATATGCACAACCACACAAAGAACCACAATAAAACACAAGCCTAACCCATTTTCATTTAACCAATTTCTATTCATTAATTAAGGGGTTTTCTTTAATTTATTTCAAAACTACCTGGGGAAACTACCAAGCATAACATCTGCAACTGTTTCCAGAATTCTAAAGGCCAATAAATACTACCAAGGAAAACAAGGAAGTAGGGTCTAAGGTAAGGAAATCCATTTTAATACCAATTCATAAAAACAATAGATAACAATCAATCTGTTGTACCACTTCATACCCCCTTTTTCAAAGACACTCATTTAACCACTACCAACTATCATTCTTAAAAGTTATCCCACTAAATCATCCTCTCACAACTAGAAAAGGCATCCCCATTTCACAACAATACCACACCCAGCACACCCATAAACATGAAGTCGCGACACAACCCAATCATAAATCCCCAATACCCAACCACTACCCATAAGCAATTCCACTGCACAATAAGTACATCCATCCCAGAATCGATAAATCCTCAACTTGTGATTCCATCACACCTCTTTTACCACCCCATACACAATACCCACAACAAAACACCACCAAATAGCATCCCCGTTGCACAAACAATCCATACCCCAAACACAAAGTTATTCCCTCTATCCACCCTCGTACTTGTGACAGGGTAACTAGTAGAAAATTCACACAACCCCCAAGAAGTAAAAAACATAACCAAACACAACACACATCCACACCATTAAGCCAGGAATATTCATATTTAGTAAAATGGGTTCTTTAATTACACGTTAAATAGCATGGGTGATCACAAAATAGGTTTTATCCTAGGGAATCCATTTATTTAACTAAGTAAACATGAATAAGAATATTTCATGTTATAGTCATTTACCAAAGAATTAAAACAAAATATAGAACATCACCAGTGCACAAGAAAATACCACCAATGACCATGATTTTTAGAATACCTTACATCCTATAAAATTCAAAACAAGGTTCATAAATAAGAATTAAAACAGTATACATAACATCATCTCTTCCCTTCCATTATTTCAATGACCTCTATTATCTTTTGGTCCTCATATTATCTTCCCTAATTTATTACTTATTAAGGAAAATTATTTATCTATTCTTCATGAAGAAACATTACTACATACACCCTATGTGATACACAAATAAAGAGAGGTAGAAGAATCCCTACTTGAAAAAATAGACGACCAAAACTCCTCTTTGTGCCGAAATAAGGGATCGCACGAGCAGCAAGAAACTCCAATAAATCTGAGTAGGAGGGGGATCTAGTACAAGAACATGACTCTTCTAGAGAGTAAGTCTTTAGGTGCACTAAGAGAAACAAAAAAATAGAAGAATAGAATAAGATATATTGGTTTAATAGAAGGTAAGATCCTAAAAACCAAGGAGACGATTTCAAAGTGCATGAAAATTGGATCGTGTTTTGACCATGTAGTTTTAATATCTCAAAGTCCCCTGAGCTTTAGGATATTAAATATATACTTACTATCCTTTGAAATTCCCTTTAAAACTCCCAAATAGGGCTTTAAACTCAGTTTACATAAAATAAAACATAAGAGGGGTGAAACTTGAAAAAAAAAACTTTGGAAACTGGAAATTTGGAAAAGGGGGAGACACCATTTCATTGTACCACCATTTTGGTGTGCCAACATTTTGGTTCCATTGTTATGGTGCTACTATTTTTGTGTGCCATCATTTTGGTGTGCCACCATGACGGTGCCACCGTTTCAGTGTGCCACGATCTCGGTGTGTCACTGTCACAGTGCCACCATTATAGTGCCACCATCTCAGTGTGCCATTTTCATGGTTACACTATTTTGGTAAATCCATTTGGTGAAACTATATTTTTGGAAAACACCCGAATCAAACCACTATGACCCCCAAGAACACCACAAGCACTGGATTTTTCACAAAGGAGTGGCCTGGGGAAATATGGGTCATTTCATAAGTTTATCCTACATAATTCATGAGCATCATCTATTTAAATACATCAAAATAGGTTGTAATGAAATTGTTAATTATCATAATAAAATTCTGAGGGAGTGTCAAACCAGGTTCATAGTAAGGGAATAGTCACTGTGAACTATAACGATGGTAGATATATACTAGAGAAAATATTTTCAATGTTATTACCTCTAGTAGAATCTATACCAAAAACCATGTCCACTAATAGTATCCAAACAGGATTATATTTCTTTTAAAACAACATATCCACATCCTTACCAAAATTTTATGATTTCATACTATACATAGACATATCCCTAGGGTTTTTGAAAAAGTTTTTTAATCCAAATATCCAAAGATTGACTAAACCCTCTTCTGATACAGACTATAGTGACCCAAACTCTTCACACATATATATTACATCTTAATAAACTAATATTCAATATATTTTACAAATACATTCCTAAGGACTATAATGGTTTAGTTTATTTAGAGACTAGATAAAAAATCTACTTATTTCATGAACAATATAAAAATTATCACATAAAGATCTACCCATATATTTATATTCGTAGAAAAAGCATATTTAAAACCTTCCTTTTTTAACTAAGGAAGGGAAACATAATAAAGGGTGATCTCATATTCTTAGAATGGGTAAATAATGGAGATATCAACAATCACATAAGATCAATATTAGCAAAAGGGTTTGAGAAATTGAGAAAAAATTGAAAACTATAACTAGAATATAAAATATCATAATATTTTATCATGACACACAACATGGATTTTCATAAGACATGAATCATAAAGTAATAAAATAACATGATCCATGGGAGTATAACATTGATATAACACTTAATATTCTGTTATACACAGGAGAATATAAAAGTATTTCTTAATCAAGGATCACTGTCAATACTATCATAGTGGATTGGGTTAACTCCCCATTCCATAATATCTTTAGTCACTACCAATACTATAATAGAGGTTTCAATTCACTCTTTATTCCATTGTATCCTTATTCAAGTTTTACTCCCAAGACTATCATTGTGGATAGATTCCATCACTGAACTGGGTTCACTCCCCATTTTGGTCCTTATTACCTCATGACCTATCCATTATTAAACATTTCATTGTTGGGATATATTATTTTAGGAATACCCATCACATAATTATAATTATACATATGTGTGTCACGAGATCAAAAAACATTCATCATATCATAACCCATTAAAAAATTATTTTCAAAAAAATCTCATCCTAATATATCCCATAGAAGTAAATGAGATTCGTAAATATAAATTCACCATAAACCTTCCTAATAAATACTAAGTATTGTATCACAGAATAAAATCCCTAGTAACATATAAATAACATGAAATGATGTTAACATAAATAAAAAATGAATTTAATATATTAATTGGAATATTTTATAAAGAAAAAATATATTTTAATTTTCAAATTACTTCATTAAAATATAAAAACATCAAACATATTATGGAAAACATTATTTTAAATGAAACATGATTAAATTTAATGGAATTATAAAATCATTGAGTGATCAAGATAGCAAGAAATTTTGTTCTTATTCTACATGTTTAAACAAACATTATAATCATATTTTTGGTAAAATGTCAAATGTACCTTATTTGGAAAATGATTAGAATATTCAATTTCAATAAACATATAAAAATTAAGTAATTTATAAAAAATATTTTATACAATAATAGGATAATAATAATGACATTATTTAATTTATTTTATAAAACATGGATAAATAAAAAAAAATATTTTTGATCAAAGGGAGAAATTAATTCGGTTTTCCCAAAAAAAATATGATTTCATTCTATTAAGTACATAAAGATATGAAAATAAAATCAATACTTTTAATATATATATTAATAATAATGGGATAATAAAATTAATAAATTTATTGACAGGTAGATCTTAAATATTCATTATCAGAAACACAATAAAAAAAATCTTGATAAACAATGGTATTGTAACATAAAACCATACCCTAAGATTGACATTATTTGAAAGATATTTAACCTCGTGTATAATAATATATATATATATATTAAATCTATTATATAATCATTTTCATATTTATAATATCATGTATGATCTAGTTATAACATTTTAACACCCATTTATAAACAATTCCTTGTTAAAGCAATTGTTTCTAGGTGTTAACTGTTTCCTTTTTCTTGAGAATTTTTTTCGGTAGTTCCATTTAATATACATAGATAATTGTTTAATAATTTTTATAATGTTAATAATTAAATAAATTTTATATATATTTATTTATATTCATCCATATAATGTACATGTAGAAAAATTACTTATATTAATCATAGAGACGGTAGGTCGTACTATGAAAACCCTGCTCTTTATTACACACTAATTCATGATTTATTACATAAAATTACACATAATGCAACCATAAAAATCAGTAATTATACTTTATTTGGTAAATAGGTACATTGTAAAATCACATAAAATAGGAAATAAATTGTCTTTATTGAAAACTTCCTTAATATACTCGTACTTAAAACCACATGGTATAACCTGGGTACATACATAAGAAAGAGATGAGATATAAATCCTAATAAGGGAATAAACATGTAATAACCTAAAGAAGATAATACATGTTATATAATAATCATAAAAATGGGGCATAAAATGTGTGAGAATCATAAACATGAGCAATTATGCATGATATAGAATGATAATCATGAAGCCAACATGGGAAATGTGGCAACTACTTAAAACACATCATCATAAACATAGGTCAAGGATGACTGCCAAAACATAATTATATAAAATTTACCAGGATGTATTAGGTTCACTCACTAATATATTTAAATATGTTTCATGAGACTAAAATATTACCCAATGCATTGGAGCACTATATAATTTTGGGTGCACCTATTCCTTTCATTTCATTATCATGCTTAAGTGTGTCACATAGAACATAAAACATGGAATCATTTATCATAATACTTTATTAAAAATTATGGAGATTATAAGAAATTAATTTAATTCCAAAATAAAAAAGTATAAGTTCATAAATTTTAACTGCCTTTAATGGAATTGAATATGGTTATTCACTACACATTTGTTTGGCATATAAAATCGATGTGAAATTTCTGCAGCATAATGGGGGTGTAAATATGTTCATAGAGGATTTAATGAAATTGTAAGGGGTATCTCATAATTTATTAATAATAGGAGAATCATGGGTGATATGGAAGAATATATACCAATATTAATTATTAGTGAAAAAAATGCATAAGATAATAAATATACTTGAATAAAGAGGAGAAAGGAAAGAACCCTTACCTTAAAGTGTGATTCCAAATGCTTGGAAGGAGTTTATTGAGAGCTTAGGGGAACATTGTGAGGAATATATAAAGGTGAGGGTAGAGTAATTATGTGATCCAATGATATTTAGAGAAGATAAATGTGATATTGTGTGGGTTTATATAACAAAATAGAGTGGAGTTCTTTATTATTTACCAAACATAGGTTCTGGACTCTGTGTAATAAAATAAAAAAACTGAAACATTACCATGGTTTTTCCCATTGTTTATTAAAAATATGATTTTTTAATTATTTTATTAGTAAAATATCAAAACTTAGTAAAATATTACCCTTGGTTATGTGGAGGTGACTCGTACTTTAAAACTAATGTTTTTAAAACATCAAAATGCATTATAGGTTTTGGAGGATTCATAAAAGCTTTATAAAATTAATAAAATTATCATAAAACCAAATTGTTTTAAATTTAAAACACTTATTTAGATTTTGATACCCTTTATTTTATTTATTACATCACTTTGGGTCATTATGATGTCATAATATACACATTATATTTATGCAGTATTTAATTTTTACCTGAAAATTGAGTTATCTCATAAAATTATGAAAAATACACCATTGAATAATTTTGAAATTATGATTCCAAAAATAATATTCATTTTACCAAAATAATTTTATAAATATTTTCATTTTCACTTTTAAAATAAGAATAAATATTCATAGAGAAATGCTGGGTTATTTTGACAATAACAGTTTTCAATCGCATATAAAAAATACATTTGACTTCATAAAAATTATATTATGATTTATATATAATAAAATTTATTTAATAATAATATTTTATTAAAATAATATTTATTTCAAAAAAATATTAATTCAAGAAAAATAAATTCCTTAATTGAATTTGGATATTACCCGAAAATATAATTTCTGTTTTATTGTATAAAAATAAAAAAATCATTTATAAAGTAACAATAATAAAATGAAAATATATTAATTATTAAATAAAATATATATATGCATATTATTAGGGTCTTGATAAATATCCCTTTAATACATTAGAAAATTCCCTAAGAGTAATGTGTGTGATAGTGATATTTTCATGGGGTGGTCTAGCGTACATGGTTTGGGGCGTGATCTTGATGATCTTGAACATATCTCGTAAACAATTTTCTTCATACTAAAGTTTTGGGATCTCATCATGGGATTCATCAAGGAAGAATCCTAGAGATTATACCTCCCTTGTAAGTTCCAATAAATGGTATTCATAGGGTATGATCCCATTGGTTTAGGTCATCACTTCCTTTATATGTGTCAATTGGATTTGTTAAAAGCCTATATTTATACTAGTCATTGTTTTATGGATATATTATCAATGGTAATGATTCTTAAGAGTATTTTAAATCTAATAAGGTATAATAAAACCAATGAAATGAATGTGTTTTTTATAACCATAATACATAATAATACAATTAATTAAATCATAAGGAGAATTTTATTTATAAAAGTTTGGGTTCTCACTATCTTCCCCCTTCAGAAATTTCCCCTTCAAAATTTTAATTTCACACACTAAAATAGATGAAGGTAATTATATTTCATCACCTCCTTTAGTTCCCACATTTCTTCTTCAAAATTGTGGTTTCTCCACAGCACTTTCACGAGGTGTGTTATCTTAATTTATAGAACATTGTCTCTACAATCTAAGATATTCACTGGCTACTCATCATATTAAATATCATTCTCCAATGGTACCACATCTGGATTGAGTACATGCGAGGGGTTTAGTATTTACTTCCTTAAGAGGGATAAATGTAATACATCATTTACTTGAGATAGGTTAGGTGGGACTTCTAGTTCATTGCCCACCGAAACGATGCGATCAAGGATATCAAAGGGGCCAATGTATCTTGGACTAAGCTTTCCCTTCTTCACAAATATCATGACCTTCATCCATAGATAAATGCAGAGGAATGCCTTATCACTGACCTTAAACTATATGTCTCATCTATGATATTCATCATATCCCTTTTTCAACTCTGATCATCCTTGATGTGCTGTTGAATTATCTTGACATTTTCCACCATTTCCCCAACCATTTCATGACCTGGAAGTTTGTGTTCCGCAGCTTCATCCCAACATGCAGGTGTTTTCACCGATTCCAATAAAGTGATTCGTATGGGGAATTTGGATTCTTGAGTATAAACTATTATTTTATGACAAATTTATAGGAGTAATATTTTGATCTCATTCTATTTTGAATTAAATTGAGAATTATCTCAATATGTCCTCATGTTTCTGGATTGTCAACTTAGATTGGCCATCAGTTTGAGGGTGATAATTCATGATGAAGTTTATCTTAGTATTTAGAGAATGTTGGAGACTCTTCCAAAACATATAGGTAAATTTTGGATATCGATTAGATACCATCAATAGTGGTTTTCCATGAATCCTCACCAATTATCTAATGTATATCCTCGCAAGTTGATCAAGTGAGAAGTCCTCTAAAATTGCAATGAAGTGAGTAGTATTTTTAAGATGATTCACCACAACCCAGATAGAATTATTTCCTCTTGATGTCTTCTAAAGACCAGTGAATGTCCACTATGAGGTTTTCCCATTTCCATATAGGTATGGGTAATTTTAGCATCTTCCCCTTGGATTTTTTCCATTATTCTTTCACTTTGTGAAAATAAATACATCTTAATGAATATTATGTGACATCCTTCTTTATATTCTCTCACCAATAGTGCTCTCTGAGATCTTGATAAATATTTTTTCTTCTTTGATAGAAAGAGATGGTTGGGCTATGTGCATCACCCAACAGCTCCTTCTTTAACTCATGATTTTATGGTACACATATTCATGACCCAAATATCACAACACCATCTTAATTAACATTGAAAAATAGGTATTTTACTTTTCCTATAGATTAAAAAAAATTGAATTCCCACAACATCTCTTTGATCATCCACCTTCTTCAAAAGGTATTCTTGAGAAAAAATTTGTTAAATGATTTTTGATGTTCCTTCATTTATGATTCCCATGACCATCCTCCTAAATTATAAGAAGCTAAAATCCTTCTCAATTATCATCAATCATAAAATTTTTGTATCCTTTATACATAGAGTGTTAACCACTTTATTTTCATTCCAAAGATTGTAGTGAATTGAACAATAATAGTACTTGATCAGCTATAACAATCGTCATTGGTGCATATTCATCTCTTTTTATGTGAATATATACTTGAGGCTCTTGTGATCTATATATATTTCACACTCTCACCAAGGAGATAATGCAGCCATATTTTCACCATGAAGATCAATACAACCAACTCTAGATCATGAATTAGGTAGTTCTGTTTGTGAACCTTCAATTTCCTTGAAGAATAGGCTATCACCTTTTCATTATTAATTTACACATAGCCCAAGACCTTCTTCAAAACATCCATTCATATCATGAAAATATCTTGACCTGTGCATAGTGTGAGTGCAGGCGTAGTGATAAGCCTCTCTTTCAACTCTTTGAAGATCTATTTATATTCATCATTCAAAACAATCTTAACTCCCTTATAAGTTATCTTTGTTAGAGTGTTTGAAAATAATGTGAAATTTATCACAAATTAATGATGGTACATAGCTAATCCAAGGAAATTGCGGATATCAATCACAAATATTCACCTCAACTATCCTTTAATTGATTCTATATTTGAAGGGTCCACAGATATCTCATTTCTTGTAATAATATACCACAATAATGATACATCCTTCAATAATAACTCACAATTGTTGTACTTGGCATAAACCTTCTCCTTATGTGATGTCATTAGCATAGTGATCAGATGCTCCTTGTGTTCATCCTTGGTTTTGGAGTATATTTGAATATCATCAATAAAGAATACCAATTTTTTTTTTCAGGGAATCTATAAAGACTATGTTCATAAACTACATGAATATTTTTTGAGAATTAGTGGATTTAAATGGAATTGCTCTGAACTCGTAATGATCTTACTTTGTGTGGAGATCAGTCTTGGGTATATCCTCCTTCTATACCCTAACATGGTAATACCCTGACTGCATCTCCACCTTAGAGAATTATTGTGCTTCATATAGCTAATCAAACAAATCATAAATATTTGGAAGAGTATTATTGTTATTTATCATGATTTTTTGTATCTCATGATAATCAATGCAATGTAGCATTGAACCATCCTTCTTCTTGACAATGAGGACTGGTGATCCCCATAGCGAATCACATGGGTGTATAAACCCTTTATCCATATTCTCATGTAGTTGTATTTTCAGTTATTAAAGTTCCACAATATTCATTGTATATATATTTTTGGATAATGGTAATGCCTCAGGTATAATATCGATTTAAAATTCACCCTCTCAGCTAGGAGGAAGACTGGGAAATTCTTCAGGAAACACTTCAGAGTATTACCTCACAATGGGAATGTCTTCAAGCATGATATTTTTCTTAGACTCAATCATTTGAGCTAAATATTATTGATTATAGAGAAATAATAACCATGGATGATATTTTGGTGCTAAAGATGATCCATCCATCTCCTTTAATTTTCATAGAATCAGAGGACGATTCACAATATAGAGAGTGATTTCATTAATTTGTAAATTTATGTTGGCCCAATATAGGGAAATCCAATCCATTCCAAGAATTGCATACAATTCCACCAAAGGGGGTATCAAAAGGTTCACTGGGAAGTTTTGCCCAAAAATTTTGAAGTTAGAAGATTTATAAACTTGGGATGCAATAATTTCCACATTTTCAATTTTTGTTGACAACTCTACTTATATGATTTATAGTGGTGTCATAATAGTTCAAATAAACATTTTTGATATGAAGGAATTCATAGAAATAAAATCAAAGAGTACATTTTCTATTATTTATTGAATAACAAGAGTACCTATCACCATATCATTGTTAGGATCCACTGCAATGGTTGTTATATAATAAGATCACACTTGTTTCCTTTGAGGTTTTTGGTTTTCTCCAAAACCCCTTTGCTTAGTGAATTGGTTTCAAATGTGCCATGGATTCTTACAGTTGAAACAATGAACAATTTACAAAGGGTGGAGTGAAGAATTTGTTTTCTCCATCATATCAGTGGGATTATCCTATCGAAAATCTTTAGCTAGGTGTCCTTCCTTATCACACATAATGTATTTCCCCATTCCCTTTAAGCAATTTTTAGGGTGATTCTTTTCATACTTTTAACAAGTGCGATGTTGGAATTTCATAGAACCATTAGATTTCTCCATCAAACTGCCATAATTAAACCCCATTTTACACTTCTTATCCTATTGATACCCTAGGGATTCACTGATATCTATTTTAACATTGAGGACACATCATATTATTTCCTCATAGTAATCAAAGTCTCATATCACCATGGATTTCTATAAACTAGGTTTGAGCCTACTAAATAAGTGTTCAACCTTGAATTTGGGGGTAATAATAAAGTTAGAGTCATATCATTCAAGTCTCGTGTATTTTTTCTCATACTCCCCAATATATTCCTTATATTTTTGGTAGATGTAAAGGAAATCCCTTTCCATTTTATGTTATATAGTGTGAGGAAAATATTTATCAAAAAACATTTTATGTTATTCCTTCCACCCCATCTCTTTGATCTCTTCCTATGGCTTTATATTCTTGATACATTTCCACCACTGATCAGCTTATCCCTCTATATGATAAGCATCTATCAGAACTATATCTTACTAAAAGCATTAAAGGATGGAGAATATCATCTCAATATAGTTGATCCATTATTTGAAGATTAAGGGATCAAGTGATCCATTGAAATTTTGAAACCTTTATCGCATAAATCTCTCAATTTCAACTTGTTCTTTATTAGGTGTATTTAGGTGCTCCTCATGATTCATGTTTCTATTCATAACCTAAGTCACCTAAGAGATTATCGTCACAAATTTCGTGATTCCTACTCCCATCGGATTGGGTATCTCATTGGGGTAGTCATCGCATTTCCCTTCATATTGGTAGTTTACCTGATTCCTCCTATTTACAACCATTGGATAAAATAAAGGGAAAATTAGGGATGTGTATTTGTAAACAATTAAACACATAAATGGGAATCCAATTAAATTAATGGTACAACTTATAAATTACATGAATTTCCTTAACTTTTGAATTTCTAATCTTTAATCTATGTTACAAAAGATCTATTTCCTAACATAGACTCTAATGAGAATTTTTTTATTCACTTAATAATGGTTCATAATTAGCGTATTAATTTACCAAAGCATGTCCCCTAGGAGTTTCAAACTATGTATGTAGAAAGTCTTATTGTTGTTCACCAATTCCCAGTCAATTCTAGCTCAATGTCATGTTTTCATGTTTTACCCCTATGTACATCTGTTCCAAAGCCACATCCACTTATAGTATCTAGATAGGGATGTATTTTCATGATAAACCAATTACTATATACTTTACCAAAATTTATGGTTGTTTTCTTATACTTATTTTTATCTCTAAGTCTTTCTCTAGATTTTTTTAATCATAATCCCAAAAATAACTAAACTTTTCCTTATAAACTAACTATGATAACCTTTCTCTTTATTAAACACTAATTTTTGATTCATTAAATAAAATTAAACATAATACAACCCATAATATTATGAATTATAGTGTATTTTTGAGTTAGGTACATTTTAAAACAACTTACATTACTAAATACATCATCTTTATTGAAAATATCCTTTACATGCTCGTACTTAAAACTTCATGGGATAACCTAGGGACCTACAGAAGAAAGAGGTGAGATATAAAGCCCAATAAGGGAATAAACATGGAATAACATGAAGAAGGTAATACATGTTAGACAATGGGAATATAAATGAAGTATAAAATGGGTTATAATCATAAACATGAACAATGAGGCATGATATAGCATGATAATCCTAAAGGTGACATGGGAAATGTGGCAACAACATAAAACACTACATTATAAACATAGGTCAAGGATAACTTCTAAGAAATCATGACGGAAAAAATTAATGTGATGGATTATGTTCAATACCTAATCCATTTCATGACATCTCATGAGACTAAAACATTACTCAATGAATTTGAGGTCTATATAATTTTTGGTGTACCTGTCACTTTTATTTCATTCACATGATTAAGTGTGCCACATAGATCATAAAACATGGAATCATTTATCATTATATTTTATTCCCTGATTAAGTAGTTTTTAATACATGAATTTTAGTCCATAATCAAATAATTATAAGTTCTTAAAGGTGAAAACCATCGATAGTAATTGGGTATGGGTATTCACTACACATTTGTTTGGCATGGAAAATCATAGTACAATTTTGGCAGCATAATGGGGGCATATAAATGTTCATGGAATGGCTTAATGAGAGTGAAATGGGTATCTCATCATTTAGGAATAATAGGGCTAATAAGGGGGATATGTACACTACTGTAAATTTAGGCTATAGTCACGGTTTGGGACCATGGCTATAAATCCAAAAACTGTGGCTATAGGTTATAGCCATGCTTCTATGAACTGTGGATGGAATTGGTGTGGATATAGGGAAAGACTTGTAGCCATGTTTTCAAACCATGTCTATATCTCTATAGCTATGGTTTGAAGTGTGACTATAGGGAAAGACTTGTAGCCACATTTTCAAACTGTTGCTATATCTCTATAGCTATGTTTTGAAGTGTGGCTAAACACCTAAAGCCACAGTTTGAAATTATGCCTGTAGTTTAAGGCACATAGGGCTATAGCCACAGTTTAAAACCATGGATATATGGTTTTCCATTTTATAAAAAACACCCCCCTATAGCAACCCTTCCCCCAGACAAATCCCCCTCCACTCCCCATTAGACACCCCCCCCCCCACTGCATTGTCACCCCTGGATAGACCCCACTCCCCTCTACACAGTCCCCCCACCTCGCAAACCCTCCTTGCACAGACCCCCTAGATAGAGCACCTCCCCACCTTGTACAGCCCCAAAAAAACACCCACATCCCCCTGCAAAGCCCCCCCCCCTACAGCACCCCTTCCCCCATGAAAAGCCCCCCCTCCACTCCCCCATGGACACCCCCTACCCCCGCTACACAGTCCCCCTTGATAGACCCCCTCCCCCCATAACACAGTCCCCCACCCCCTCGGGATAGACCCCCCTGCACCCCCCCCCCCCCACACACCCCCACCCCTGGACAGAGCCCCCTGCAAAGCCCACTAGACAGAACTCCCCCCCCCCCCCACTCCTACAAATCCCCCACCCCCTTGAAGCACCACTTCCACCATGAAAATCCATCATCCACTCCCCCTGGACAGCCCCCCCCCCCATCCTGTTCAAACCCTGGACCCCCCCCCCCCCCCCAGAACCGACCGTAGACACCCCCCCAACCCCCCAGACCGTAGACACCCCCTGGAAAGGCCCCCAAACCCTAACCCCCCCCCCCCCCCAGACCTAGTACACCCCCTACACAGACCATAGATAGCCCCAATGTACACCCCCTCACTCCTAGACTCCCCCACCCCACCCCACCCCACCCCCTGGACAACCCCCCACCCCACCTAGACACTCAACCTCCATCCTGGACCCCCCCCCCCAACCCTGGACACCCACCCTAGACACTGGACACCCCCCCTCCGGGACACCCCTCCCACCTCGACCCCCCCTCATGACCCTAGACAGACCCCCCCCCCCAGGATAGACCCTAGACACCCCCCCAAACCCTGGACACCCCCTCCCCCACCCCCTCCTCATTACACATGCCCCTCAGACACGCCCCCCCCCCCCCCCTCACCTAGCCCCCCTCAACCTTCCCCCTACCCCTCCCCATCCCCCCCCCCTCCCCTCCCCCACCCCTACCTATCCCCCTGTCATCCCCCCCACCCCACCACTACCAGTCCCCCCCTGCCATCCCGCCCAGACCCTAGACACCCCCTGGACAAACGCCCCTAGACCCTGAACACCCCCCCCCCCTCTTGGACACCCCCTTCCCACCCCCTCCTTATTTTACACCCCCTTGCACACTCCTCACACCCCCACTGCTCACCTATCCCCCCTCACCCTATCCCCCCCCCCCCACCCCACCCCACCCCCTGCCAGTCCCCCATGACCAAATCTATACCACCCCATGACTAGATTTTCACCAAATCGGTTGTAGTAGGGGTTTTCAACTTCCGCGTTTTAATCCATGGAAAAATTCCATGTATAGAAATAGTTTTAACTATGGATGTAGTACATGTATATCCATGGATTATCCTTGGAAATTATAGTATAATACCATGGTTAATCCCATTGAAATTATAGGAAAAAATCCATGATCTTAACAATGGTAATTTTTAACTACACCTATGGTTAAACCATGGATCTTGGTCCCTAATAACACTTTCAAAACCATGGAAAATAGACCCTACAACAACAATTAATAACAATGTAAATTGATTCCTACCCATATATACTTAATCACCAAATTCTTCCATAATATCTACACCTTAGAGCAGTACTCAAATCCTCTAACTAAGAGAAAAAAACACCACCTTTCAAATAAAACTAAATGCAAAAATAATACAATATATATCATAAGAATTCAAACTATCTCTAATATAAATAACATAAAATTTTAATATCAATATCATCATAAAAAAAACTATTTGATAAAATTAAATGTATACACCAAGAATAAAATTTACATCTAAAATGTACCTCAATATCAACATCACTAGAACCATCATTACCCTCATCTTCTCCTATAGAAACACCAACATCATTATCACCTCCTCTCAAACCACCACCACCACAACCACCATCATGATCATTGAAATATTCATTATTTTATGCACCTAAATCAGTGGAAGGAGCAAAGAATCATGATAAACATAATGCATACAAATGAGAATGCATTTAATTAATGAAAACGTCCAATGTTTATATGGTGATTAATATAATATCATTATGTTACCAATAAAATACTTTGATAAGCATAATGCATACAAATGAGAACACATATAATTAATGGAAACATTGAAATATTCTTGTGTATGATGATTTGTGAACATAAAATTGAAGAGAAATAAGAAATATGGTTATAATATAGAGAAATAGTAAGAGTCGGATGGTCTAAATAGAACAAAATAAGAATGAGAGAGTAATCAAGTTTGTACCAATTTACATAGAATGAGAGAAAATGCACAATTGGAAAATGATCTCACCATAGTGCCTTCCAAAATAAAGTGTAATAGAACCTTCTGAAATAAGATCATGACCACCCACATATATGCTGAAGTTATCCATGTGAATATCCATAATAGTTGATCCAGATTCAAACTTCATTGGAAAAAAAATTATCTACTATTAAATAGTAACAATTGAATTTTCAGTTTGAAATAACAAAATCAAAACAGAATACAAGTTTTGTAGATCAACTAAACAAACTGCTAGAAACCCACCATGCACCCTTAGACAGACCCCCCTACATCCGCCCCACTCCCCCTTCATCCCCCCCCCTTTTCACCCCACCCTCCTGGATAGCTCCCCTCCCTCTTGGACACCCCCTCCCTCCCTCCTGCACACCCCCTACCAGTTTTCCCTCCCCCCACTACCCTCTTGCACCCCATGCCCTGCAAACCCCCTACAGAAAACCACCCTCTCACCCCTAGCATCCCCTACACCCTCCCCCCTCTCCCCAGCCCTACAGACCCCCTGTAGACCACCCCCTACCCTGCATACCTCCCCACTCCCCCCTTCCCCCTGCCCCCTCCACCCACCCCCCTCCCCCTACCCTACAGACCCCCCTTTCCCCTGGCCTATAAACCTCCACACTGCACCGTGCCCCCTCCACCCTCCCCCATACCCCTCCCCTTCTCTGAAGACCTCCCCCCCCCCCCACGCCCTATAGACCTCCACCCTCCCCCTACCCCCTCCCCCTACCCCCTTCCCCCATCCCCTACCCTGCATACCCCCCCTACAGACCACCCATTCCCTACAGACCTCCCCACTCCCCCTTTCCCCCTGCCCCATCCACCCTACCACCTACCTTATAGACCTCCCCCTTACCCCTGGCCTAAAAACCTCCCCCATACCCCCTGCCCCCTCAACCCACCCCTACCCCTACCCTACAACCCCCCTGCCCCAGGCCTGCAGACCTCCCCCCTTCCCCCTCCACCCACCCCCATCCCCCTCCCCCGGCCCTGCAGACCTCTCTCCTTCCCCCATGTCCTATAGACCTCCCCCTACCTCTACCTCTTTCCCCCTTCCCCCCTCACCCCTCCCCCTACAACTGGTTCCAAAAACTAGCCCCTAATATAGAGGACCCCCCACTTTGAGTATGTGGGGTAGTATTAAACTCCAAGAAAGAATATAGAGGAATTAAATCTTGTAATAAATAATTTGCTAAGTTAGTATATAACTCTTCATATAATTATGAGGAACTATTCCATGTCACTAGAATATCTCTTATGGAGTACTTAACCATGTTCTAGCTCTGATTAAGTTGTCCAAACCTAGCAGTCTTCTTTGTGAGTCCTAGTAAAAGGAAGGGCATGTAATGTTTTCATATATCCATGTTGAGTTAACAATGTAGTTTATCCCAATAGGGTACACGACATATGGGACTGATGAGTTACTTAGGTGTCTACGTCCAGTATACATTGATCCAACCTAACCTAACATAAATGTCATGTTTCTCCTTTACACACAGTGTTTAAATCATTAGGGGTAGTAAGTGTTCCTCTCAAATAGTTCTAATCCCTTCATAATGTAGAAACACCTTAGGATATGATGGTTTATAGTTCTTTGGGGCCTTATGGATCAAACAAGAAACCAAAATTATTCTTTATGAAGGAATATCATTAACACTCAACAATTAATAGTGTAATAGGAGTAGAAAATGAGGAAGAAAGGATGGTAATGATGTCACAGGAAGTATATATCAATATGGAGAGCTATAGTTTCAACAAAAAAGAGTTAAAACTCATCAATGAGGAGTGATCCATATAAAATGAATATCTTGGGGAGGACATAGAAGTAGGGCGTCATTAATTCCTATAAAAAATGAAACATCACAATAATAGTTAGAGAGATTATCTATGTAAATATAATTGAAATATATATTTAATGGTATAAATTAGAAACCCTAATGCATAATTGTAAATGTGTTAGGGTAAACATATAAGGGTACCAATAGCATAAGGGTAACAAAACCCATTGTGTAAGGGTTAAATGTTATTTCTGTAAAGGTAAAAATACCAGTACACTTCCCATATAAGGTAACATTGTGACTCACGTAAGGGCAACCCACCAAATATATGGGATATCTACGTGTAAACTAGAAAACATGTAAGGGTAAGGTGCGCCTCACGTAATGGTAACTCGTTAAGATCCAAAATCAAAAAAAGATTGAAATAATAATAGGATAATTAAATTCATTTTTTCATGTATTCATATGTGTATAAATGGAAGAAATATTAATCAACGAAATTTTAACATGAAGAAACATTAAATTCATAAATATTCCCAATATTCATTTGAAAATAGAAATGTTATTACACATATTTTAATTGAATGGGAACCAAACTCATTCAATCTAAACCAAACATAAATTTTGATAGAACCATAACTTTTGTCAAAATATCAATGGAAAATACTCATCTTCTATGGTTAAAAGAGAAACCAGTAATTACATTTTCCATTCCCAGGATATGGTTCCTCCACAAGTGGTGAAGACCTATCTAGTAAGTGACTTCTCAGTATCTATATTACCTATGTATTCAGCATCAACATATCCAGCAATTAGTTCATATATATTTAAATTTCTAGAAAAACAAAAATATAGGATTGGAGTATGTGAAACAAATATAAGTAACCATTTTAACGCCAACCAATGAAGTTTCCCTGGATTTTTTCTGAATCTTTTGAGAATGAAAATAGAAATAAATATGTCCATATAGGTGAAAATCATAGAATACATTAGGCTGAGAAAAAATTTGGTTAGTTTTAAACACCTTTTGGTAACCATAAGGTGGTTTTATGTAAAATTTCCCATTAAATACACTGTGTAAGAAGGCAGTTTTTTCATTTAATTATTCTTTGTGCAAGTCATTAAAATATAAAAAACAATATATAACCAAATAGAATATTTAATATAAAATGGTGAAAAAAATATTAACATAATCAATAACCAATATTTAAAGGAAACCCTTTTCCACTAATATGGACATGAATTTTATTTTCCTTTAATTAGTTTTATATTTCATCCTCCAATAAATCCATTTACGCCCAATGTCCATTGAATTGGGTGGTCTATAAAAATAGACAATGTATAGTTTTTATTAAAGGTTTTCATTTCATCATGTATGTTAGAGATTCATCCATTGGAAGTTCTATTATTAAATAATTTATTATAGATTTTAGGATCATCATCAATGAGATCCTAGGCAACATAAAATAAAAATGATGTTGGGTCATGTCTGCAGAACTAAGAAGGAGGCCTAGTAAAACTCATAGCTCTCTCTCAATTCATTATTATTCAGTATTATAATTTAGAGGATGAGAATCATAATTTGAATCATAAATGGACTCATTTGGGAATTTAACTTTAGGATCAAGAGGAGGGGGCTCATCAGCATCCTCAAACTCAATTTGGGAATAAGGATCAATAGTCTCACTAAGGGTTATATGATCACTATCATGTTTGATAGATTAGGATTTAGAACTAAATTCATTAAAGAAAACATCTATAATGATCATACACCTTTTGTATCTATGATTTTAACCCGCAACATATATCCCTTGACACCATTGGGGTATCCCATGAAAATATACTTAAGAGATATTGGTTACAGCTTATTAGTTTTAATGTGGGTGTCGGTTGCACACACAAAGACTCTTTGGTGGTTATTGAAAGGTGGTTTACCATTGAAAAGTTCATCTGTGGGTTTGAACTAATTAGAATCACATGGTAACCTATTAAATAGGTACACTATCATAGTCACAACTTTAGGCCAAAAGAATTTATGTAGGCCCGAGTATGAAAGCATTCCTCAGACACACTCAATAATGGTTTTACTCATGTTATCAAAAAGTTCATTATGTTGGGGGTATCCCTAATTATTACGTCAAATTTATAGAATTATAAAAGCTCAGTAGATAAGTACTCCAAATAATTATCAATTCTCATTAATTTTATTATATTTATAATTTATATTTCAATAATTTTTTGTATAATGTTTTAAATTTTTCAAAAGAATTATATTTTTTTTTTGTATGTAAACCCATGATTTTATATAATAGTCATAAATGAAGGTAAAAAATTGGAACCTTCATTGTGGGACGTGGTTCTTGAATTTCTTCATAAATCCAAATGGATATAAACCTGAATTATAATAAAACATCATATAATGAGGAAAATGAGTCACCATATGAGCCAAAAATCACAGCAAAACTCTATACAGAAAATCATGTTGCAACATCCAATTTTTCTACTCTTCTATAATTAGAAGTGTTTCACTTAATCAACAAAAATGCTTCATATTCCACTCAAACCAACTTTACAATCAAGTAAATAAGCACTGTCTGGACCTCTGTACAAATTAATAAAATGCAGATTAAACTGAGCATGATTATATGAAATAGAAATTTAAATCATTTTATCATATAGGCATTAACAGATAGTCTTTAATAAGAATGTCCTTAAAAAATCATGATTCCAAAAGAATTATCAAAGTGCAGCATAAAAAACACCAGTGATTTCTAATTTAATAGGTAGATCAGATTAAGACCACAAAACATGATTGCCACTAATTTCCAACTCCAATCTAGAAATGTAATGTAATATAAAATTAAAAATACTAAATTTTATGGTGAAAATAGATATGGAAACAGAAGTGAATGGAAGGGTATAATCATTCATTATCCTCACACCTACACTTATATAACACTATTAATTTTAAAATAATGAAATAATAAAGGAGTGGAACCACAAGTGCATGGAAGAAATAAAATAAAATTTAAAATGATGAATATAATGAAGCGTTCCCTTATATAATTCTATCATTAATTATATAATAATATCTTATAAAATAAATTCACACCCCCCCCCCCTAAATAATACCCTATAATGACCCAAGATCTTAATCCATTCACTCTCTCTTTAGTGTGTTATGTTATGTAGTGGAAAAAATGATTTTTGATACAATACTTTCACCTACCCATGGTAATTGAGAATGTTTAATTACTCCTTTATCACCCATCACCCCCTAAATAATATTTGAAATGAATGAAAATTCTGGTAGTATTATGTGTAAACAAAATTAATAGATAAAACTATGATAAAATTTAAAGGTGCATGGATAATAATCTACTAATCATATGGAAACAATATGATTTCATGAAAATCAAACTAGAGAAATGAAAATAAAAATTCATTTAAATCCATGGATTTTGATAGGGAAATATCTCCTCAAACACACTATAGTAGTATAAACACCATCATCATATAAAAAAATTAACTAATCAAAACCCATTATGATATATTATAATTTTGTTTGAGATCAATCTATTTAAAAGTGGTTATGAGGTTATTTATCTAATGTCCACATTAAGGCCATCTTCCACCTATTATTTCAGTGTCTATAAGAAATATCAATATCATTATTCATTTGCTGGTTTACGTGTGTCTATGTTTGAGGGTTGTTATGTCTTTATCTAATATCTAAAATCTCCAATATTTTCTTGACACTCTCCCATAAATAATACAATAATATTTAGGAAAATCTTTCCAATATGTCAAATTTCTCTCTTTTGAATATATTATATCACTTTTTTACAGATTTTAACACCCATCAACAATTTCCCCATGTTCCTCTGGTTTAATTTCAATATTCCATAACCAATTCACTCATTATAAACCTCTTATTTTTCAGTTCCTAATATTTTTTATTATGTTTTTTCCTATAATTTTGAGGACTCTAATAGTTTAGTAATCAGTGGTTTAGTTTTTAAAAATAGTTTTCCCACTCTTGGGAATTGTGACAACTTTGATTTATTCCTGAGAGGTTTGTGTGTAACGGGATTCTTCTAATATATTGAGGAAGAGTAAACCTAAGTTGGAATGGATTCCATAACCATTTAAATGTTTTATATATCTAATCTCAATGATGAAAATTGATATTTCATTTTCAATAGTTTAAAAAAATCTAATAATTTATATGGAAAATATTGTATTCTATGTTGAGATGGTTGGGGTTAAAATTGGTCATGGGTTGGAAACTTTTCCAAATGGTTAAGATTTAGACCATGTATTTGATTGGGTAATTTATTATCCAAACAATTGAATTTAGTATTTTCATTTTACATGTAATGAAAATTGTTTTATTCATAAATCTCTTGGGTATTCAGATCATTAACCTCCATTAATGGTATCTCTAGAAAAACTTCCTTGATTGATGTAATAGTTGGGAAATTATGGGTCACTCATAAAGAACCTTTTATTGTAAAATATTGAACTTTGGGAGTCTAAAGTGGTGAATACTAGGGGTTTAACAACTAAAAATAATTTCATAGTATTGTGAAAGTTCCTATGTAATATGATAGATAACAAGAATCTTATAAGGTATCTATTTTCTAGATAGATTTATGAAAAATTGTTCCCCTACCTAAAAGTATAAATGATATTTATGCCTTGATTGATGGGAGTCCTACACTTCCTAATATTATAATCTGAATTCCAAGGATCACTTGGATCATTATGTAAGAATCATAAAATAATCTTGGATTTCTACTCAAACATAAAAATATTGAGGTTATCTATCCTCCAAATTTAAAGGCCACTGAGTAAAGATCCTTTCTCCACCCAGATAGAATTACCTAGACCATAAAAGGAACTATATTTTATAACCATAGATCCCCTAGATTCATGCGCAATACCTCCTCATAACTCCCTATTTACAGGACCCATTCACATTATGTTTTGGTCCAACATTGGGGGGTATCCACTTGATCCACCACCCTAGAGGAGCTCTATAATTTGCAATCACATCCCTATGGAGAATCCTCTTACTATTATCCATTCACTTTTCAATAGGAAGAAGGGAACCTAGTTTATCCATGAGAGAGATCACACAAACTTGAATGAATAGAGGGAGTTATTCATGCCTTCACGACCCTTGTTCCTTGTCACCTAAATCACCCAAAACACCACTGAAAACACTATTACATGAAGATTAACCATATATGAATGTTTCTCAACACTTTGAAAAAATATAGACACAAATTTAGAGATGTTTTCCCCCCTAAATTTGAAATTCCATAAGTATCCCAACAAGGTCCCAAGAAAAGCAAGCCCATTCTAGATAAAAAAAATAAGTTCTAGACTAACTCAGATTTTAGCATTTCACAACACATACATGGTGAGGGTATCTAAATTACTTTTCTATTGATATTAATTTCAGTTGGAATGACCTTATTGTAGAACCTCTATAAATGTATGTTCAACTTAACTGGAATTTATTTAGACAAGACTTTTCTCACCCACTCATCATGCTCCAGGTTAGATCTTAATAACAAGTGAAACTCCCAAGAAGTAAATTATCCTAAGGTAAACTTTTAGAATGTGCACATATCTGGTTTATCAAGCATATAAATCTTGTCATAAAAAAATCTTATGATCCTCATCGAGTGATGATAATATAAACCCAAGTTTTATTTTCACATTTCTAAAGTAAATGTGATGGATTGAGAATCTAGGGATGAAGTGAAAATGTACTAACAAGTTTTATTTCTAGTAATTGATGTCACCCCACCCGCAAACCAACTCACCAAGTGTGGTATCGTCTTCACAATTTTTTTGAATTACAGGAATAGGAATTTATTTTAGGATTTATATTTAAATTTTTGGTTATTCCATATTTTAATCCCCACAATCAACCGTACCGAGAAACTTTTCTAAGTGTGGGATCAAACCTGTATAGGGTACCAATGAAATAAAAACTAGATAAATTTACCTTATTCATGGATCCATCACATGTATGATAAAGATCATGGGAGGTGGAGTGGCCACGTCAAAGGAGGAGGATCCTGAAAGGTGGGGTGTCCATGCCAGAACCGTGCCAGAGCCGAGTTAGAACGATACCGGAGCTGTGTCGAAACCATTCCAGAGCCGCATCGGAACCATGTCGGAGCTACGTTGGAACCATTCTAGAGACTCGTCGGAGAAGGGGGTCATGGGGAGGTGGGGTGGTTGTGTGGGAGACGTCGAGAGAGGATTAGGATCATGGGGGGCGGAGGAGGTGGCCGCGTTTGAGACGTTGGGAGAGGTGGATCGTGGGAGGGAGGAGGATCGCGGGGAAGTGCGGATGGAAACTCATGAGGGCATGGGGGGAAAGGGGTTGCATGGGGGCTAGGGCCACCGAAATTAAACGAGGCATGGGTATAAGTGACATATAGCCACGGTTTTTATTGTCTGTGGCTATAAATCTATGGATATAGGTCCAAATTCTTGTAGTGGTATGAATATATCCCAACATTAGGAATTGGAGAAAGAGGGAATTGGATAATGAATATACTTGAATAAAGAGGTGTAAGAAAAAAACCCTTAGCTTGTGAGTGTGATTCCAAATTCTTGGGAGGAGCTTCTTGAGAGATTGTGAGAACCTTGAGAGGAATATATATATTTACATGCATAGTAAAAACGTTCCAAATGATTTTTAGTAAGCTAAATGGGAAATTATGTGGGTTTATATAGGAAAAGAGAGGGGAGTTATTTATTATTTCCCAAACATACGTTTTGGAGTCTATAATAAAATAAACAAAATTAGAAACCATTTCATGGTTTTTTCTATAGTTTTTAATAAATAGGGTTGTTTTTAATTATTTTATTAGTCTTAGGGTCAAAATTATTAAAATATTACCCTTGGTGATGTGGAGTTGAGTTATACTCTTAAAGAAATGATTTTAAAACCTTAAAATATATTGTAGGTTTTGAAGGATTCATAGAGGATTTATAAAAATAATTAAATAAAATAAAAATAATATTTAATTAAAGTTAAAACATATATTTGGTCATGGATACACCTTATAGTATTTATTATATCACTTTGGGGTCATTATGATGTCATAATACACATTGTATATTTATATTGTATTTAATTTTCACCTGAACATTTGACTATCTCAGAAAATTATGAAACATTAACCATTGGATAATTCTGAAATTATGATTCCAAAAAAATAATAATTTTATAAATATTATATTATAAATATTTTCATTTTCACTTTTTAAATTATAATCAATATTTATTGGGAAACGGTGTGTTTTTTTTATAATAACAGATTTCAAGCCCTTATAAAAAATACATTTGACTTCATAAAAATATATAATCATTTTTATATAATAAAAATATATAAATAATATATTTTATTAAAATGTCTTTTATTTAAAAAATACATTAATTAATGAAAATAAAACCATTAATTGAATTTTAATATTACCCGAAAATATAATTTTTATTTTATTGTATAAAAAAACAAAATCATTTATAAAGTAACAATAATAAAATAAAAATACATTCATTATTCTATACAATAAACATATTCCTATTATTGGGGTCCAGATACATATCCCTATAATACACCATGAAACACTCTAATATTAATGTGTGTGATAGTGATACATTTATGGGGTGGTTCGGTGTACATGGTTTGAGTCGTGATCTTGATGAGCCTGAACTTCTCCCGTAAATGGTTTCACTTGTGCTTAAGTTGTTGAGTCTTAGCATGAGCTTAGTCAAGGTAAAATCATAAAGATGTTATATCCATTTAAAGTTCTAATAATTGGGATTCATAGGGTATGATCCTACTAGTTGATCTGTCAAATCCTTCATATCTATCAATTAGATTTGTTAAAACCCTATATTTATAGTAATCATATGATCATTGTTCAATAGCTATATTATATACGATAATTATTTGTAAGGACCCGACGTTAAACATTTCATAATCTTGAATTAAATGAATAATTCACATTGAGGATCTTTTCAGGTTTAGAGTTTTATAGAATTAGGTCTTAACTATTACATTTCTTTTCAAAAATTATAAAGTAGAAACTTCTACTCAGTTTCCATTTTTTCAAAAAACAAAAACTCTTAAAAAAAGAGTCATGTCTAGTTCCATGTTTATGATAGCATGAATTTTCCTTGATCACATCCTTGACCCTATTCTTCTTTAATTCCGGTGAAAAACATTTCAAAACATGGGATGAGAATAAAAAGCTCGGTAAGAGAAACACAAAGAAGAAAAACTATTAGTTTTTTAAATACAACAAGTAAACCATGAATAATTTATCATATGTAATAATTTTCACCTTTAATAATTAGTAAATACTGTTCATTAAATAAAAGATCAATACTACTATTTTGTAACCAAAATATTACCATAAAACCCATATAAAGAACACATAACATATAAAGGTAACTTGTGACATAAACATAATTAAATGGAATAACCATACGGTCGACTTCCAAACATATCACTAAATGGAATATCCATACTACCTACATCCATACCCAATGCATTGGGGGTTATAATGTAACCACCCGTCCTGGTTTATCACGGCACCACCCGTCATTTGGTTTATCACGTAACCACCCATCAAATGTCCAAGTACCATCATTACACATAAAATTTTTCAAATATAAACATTTCACAAATAAAATTTCATTTTCAATCATAAGAAATAATTTCAGGATATTTAAATAATCAATTCATTTTCAAAAACCATTTAAAAATGGATTTTTGAATCAAAGTGTCCCATACCACTTTGAAGCTTTTAAATGAATTATCATTTGAAAACATTAATGTCAAAAAAAAAGAAATCCTAAAACAAATTTTGAAAACATGGACATTAATGAGAAATATTTAGAAAAATAAATCTTTAAAACATTTAAAACGACATTTTAGTTAAAAAAATTAACAAAAAGAGAGACACATGAATACAAATAATTTAAGAATAAAATTTAATCAGAACTTTATAATATCATGAGAATAAAGGGATTAATGATATAATATGACAAAGTACATTATATACACTATATAAGAGTGAATTGGTTCATAACAACAATGAAGACTCAGTGGAAATGTAAATTGAGTTGAAATCCCTTATAAAGATGGTATCCTTAAATTAAGAATAAATCAATCACATAATTATGTCTGACAAATATAAATACACCCAAAATAAGTATATATTAATTATAAAACAATCATAGGTCATTTAAACATATTCATTGGATGACATATTCAAGAAGTACAAGTTAAACCCAAATAATTGAAATTGGGTTAAGAAGTTCCCTTGTAAACATTTGACATCCTAACGACATCACTTTAAAATTCAGAAAATGAGTTTATGAGATAAAAAGTGTATCTCATCACTTGGAAATAAAGTTTAAATCAATAAGGATATATAATAACATATACCAACATAATAATATGTAAATTAAAACACATAACAAAAAGAAGTCTTTTAAAAAGAGGAGGGTGAAAGGTTCCCATACTGATTTGGTAACTTACAAAACATACACCACAAGAAAGAATAATCATACAATGAAGAAGTAAATAATAATAAATGAAAGTATATTACACAAAGAGTACAATAATGGGAAGTACGTACACCACACAAAAGAAAATAGTGGCAAATATATCATGAATCTCATGGGAATAAAAAGTGAGATGAAACCCATTACCAGGTTTTAATCAACTGAGATGTATGACCAAAAGTTAATATCCACCAAATGAATCACAGAATACCATGAATATAATGAGAATAATGATAATATATATCAAATATCAGTACACAATACACCACATTCAATTAATAAGTGGCGAACAATGAAATCTCACAGAATTAAAAGTGAGATAAGAAAATCCCTTACCTCGTTTTCTGACTTGACCCGTTCGTTCTTTAATCTCCAGAATAATAAACTGAATTTAATTTATACTTTATTAAGAATATTTTTCAACTTTATTATTCCTTTTATATCACTTATTACTATGTTATAATCATTACGTAATCATTTAAGTTAATAACGTTCGTTTTGTCGATATTTGGTACTTGAGTCAAAAATGAACACCTATTATTTACAAGTTGTCCACGTTGTCAATATTCCATTATATCCAGAATGATATTCATTATTTAGATATAATATATATCATTTATATCCAGTATATATATATTTTTATAACAGTACATATCATTTGGAGGTAAGAAATGAAATGCACCGTTCTTGGAGACGGTAAGCCGTACGTACGCATGAACGCTGCTTTCATTTATATTTCTTATTTTAATGGAATTAAACCATAATTATACATAGGTATATTATAATTACAGTATAATATCATATATAATATCATTAAATCCATCATTTATACATCCCACATAAGGCATTAACGAGTCATATCACTTTGAGGGGGCGGTAGTCCGCACTTCCTCAAATGAAATTATCGTGTTTACCCATAACGGAAACCATAAAGGAATGATATAAATGGAAAATACAGAAGCATAAAGAAAACATAAACATAATATATATCATATATAAATACAGTTCCATCATAATTTACACCATGAGAGGCACTAGGAGGTAATTGAACAATCATCGTTTCGGGAGGCGTTAGTTTTCCAACCACAGAAACATTATGTTATTCACCCATTAGAGGGAGGTGTGTGTAAGTGTAGTTCGAATAATTCTCATAAAAACATCATAGTATATTTAGGATACTATTTTTGTTATAAAATAAGGGAATAAAAAGAGTTTAGAGGTCAGAGAAGTAAAATAAAATAAAATAAGTTAAGAGAAACCATTACCATTAACTTGGGTAACTCTCTTTGGTTTGAACTAAAATGGTTTGTTGAAGTGCCTTATGACTAAGGTAAGTCTTCTAGGTGGAATAGAGGGATGTAGGGAGATTAATTGGGTAGATTTTGGACAAGCCAAAAGTCTTGATAGGTGTGATTAATTGGTTAGAAATGGTCTCCTTTTATAAGGGGGAGGAGGGGCTCTTTAGGAAAGTGTGAAAATATTATTTTATTATATAATGATATTCGGTTTCTAATGGTCCAAAAGTCATTAGAGTCTAAAATAATATGTCTAATGATAAAAATAAAATCAACCAATAATAATTGGATTGGTTTTGTATATTATTTTAATATTTATAGTCTTATTTATTTATATGATTTATTAATGAGGTAAACATTGCAACATTATTGTGTCATAAATAATTTAATTTATTCGATGTCTAAAAATAATAATAATAAATACCATGATGTAGGTAATATTTTTATATTTCCAATTAATATTTATAGTCAAAAATATTACTTATATAACACCATATAAAAATTAATTTACTAAAAGATTTTTGTTTATGTCATTTTGGCCTTTACTTTAAATTAATTAATCTAAAGTGTCATTATCATTCATTAGTGGCTCTATGGGGTCCCAAAATCGACCTAAGGATGCCCCTAGTCGGCCATTACTCATCCAATAAGGTTAGGACAAGTGTTAAGGTAATTTTTAATTATTATAATATTCTTTTTAACTTGAATTACCCTATTTTCCTTTAGCCGCGGTAAATAAAAGTCAAAAGTTACTATTCACCAAAAATTATTTTCATCTTATTAAACTAAATTTTACATAATAATAACAACCATGTATGTTGGATTTTTTAAATTCAATACACATAAGTTGTAAATTTTCATTTAAATGAAAAAGTCAGTTTTTTTAACTACAACTAATTGGTTTCACTATTCATCAAAATTGATGTTTTCAGAAAAATACCAAAACATCAACCTAAGATATATTTGATATTCCAAATTAAAAAACTATTTCTATTTTACCAAACTCTAAAAATTTATGTTGCATTAATTAATTTTAAATTAATTCTCGTTAAAACAAATAGCATGTTTTTAAGAAACAATAACAATCAAAAGATTGACACTTGTTTATGTCCAATTTCAATGTGAAATTAAATTCAATGAATAATATTGGATTAAATGGTAAAAATATATTCTAATTAAACATTAAACCAATTAAAAGGATAATCTAACCATATAAATAAATTAGATTAAAACACAGTTTTGAATTAAAATACAATATTTTTCACTATTTATCAAAAAATGAACTTTATCAGAAAAATTCCAAAAATTTAAACAAAGTAAATTTTGATGTCCCCATTATAAAGAAGGATTTTATTTGGTCAATTAGAATGTATTAAAGTGTCCAAAACTATATTTAAATAGGTTCCTCCATTAAAAGGCGGTAAATCAACCATTTAATGCTAATTATGCTTAAAATTAGATTCATTCACATTTTAAGCCTCTATCTTTTATTGGATAAATGTAAATACATTTAACAAACATGTATAATCATATTTTGGTTAGTTTTTTTCATTCCTTCCAATACAACATCTAGGAGTTAACTTCCATTTAAAATAATAATATTATATTATTAGTGTGCAACGTAATTTTTCAAAGAAACTCGTTGTTGCATATCTGGTACGCTATCGAACATAGCAACCCTTTTAAAGTAAAATTAATATTTAATTCACAAATATTAATAATTATGAAAATATATTATTCTTCATTTTCCTGGGATGTTACATCCTTCCACCCTTTTGGAAATTGCGTCCTCGCAATTTTTATTCACTTATCAAAATAAGTGGGGGTATTTATCACTCATAGCATTTTCAGATTCCCACGTTGCCTCTTTAACCATATAATTTTCCCAAAAAACCTTTACCTGGTGAATTACCTTATTCCTAAACACTTTATCTCTTTGGTCAATAATCTAGACTGGTTTTTCTTCATAAGATAGATTCTCTTCCAACTGAACTACCTCTAGGCTCAAAACATGCGACAGATCTTGTATATAATTTCTCAACATCGAAACATGAAAAACATTGTGTACCTAGGATAAACATGGAGGTAAAGCCACTCTGTATACAACTGATCCAACTTTCTCTAGGATTTCATAAGTTCCAATGAACCTTGGTCTCAACTTTCCCTTCATACCAAAATGCATCACACTTTTCCATGGATAAACTTTGAGAAAGACATGATCACCCACCTCAAAAGAAATATCCTTCCTCTGGTTATCCGCATAACTTTTCTATCTGCTCTAAGCTATTATCATGTTCTTCTGAATCAAATGAACTTTCTCTGCCATCTCTTCTACCAATTATGGTCCCATCAGCTTCCTTTCCCCTACTTCATCCCAAAAAACTAGAGTTCGACAACGCTTTCCATATAATCCCTCAAATGGAGCCATCTATATACTAGAATGAAAACTGTTATTATAAGAAAATTCAACCAAAGAAAGATGTTGGTCCCAAATTACCTGGTAATCTAGTGAACAAGCTCATATAATATCCTCTAAGGTATGAATTATTCATTCTGACTTCCCATCTGATTAAGGTTGAAAAGCTGTACTAAAATTTAATTCAGTACCCAATGACTTCTGAAAGCCTTTCCAAAAGTTAGAAGTAAACCCGGGATCACTATCAGATACAATGGAGAGGGGAACACCATAAAACCTGACTATCTCTTTAACATACAACTAAGAAAGTTGATCTATAGACAAAGTATCTTGAATAATAAGGAAATGAGCAGATTTAGTTAATCGATCAACTATAACCCAGATTTCATTATTACCTCGAGATGCCTCCGGTAATCCCACAACAAATTCCATGGATATATTTTCTTGTTTCCACTCTGGAACCGGTAAAGACTGAAGAATCCCTTTCAGTAACTGCCGCTCTACTTTAACCTGCTGACAAGTCAAACACTTTAAATTAAAATCAGCAATATCTCTTTTCATTCCATCCCACCAGTAATACTCCCAAATATCTCTATACATCTTAGTACTACCAGGTTGAATTGAAAACAAAGAACTACGAGCTTCACATAACAACTCATTCATCAACTGTGAATCTCAAGGTACACATAATATCTTCCCCAAACATAAAACACAATCATTATCAATGTTAAAATCAGGCAACATACACTTCTAAACCAACTCTACCTTTTTCTACAACTCACTGTCTTCTTTCTTTGATTACATTATTCTGTCTGATAGAGATGATTTCACTGACACCTGAAATAAAAGAGAATAATTTTTTTCACCAACAACTTTTATGCAAAATTTTATCAAATCAAAAACCAAAGGATCTCATTCCAAACGTAGCATGGTTAATGAAGCATTACTTTTTTGACTCAAAGCATCATCCATTTTATTTGATTTTCCCAGATGGTAATGGATCATGCAATCATAATCCTTGATTAATTCTATCCATCTCCTATGTCTCATGTTGAATTATTTCTGAGTGAATATATACTTTAAACTTTTGTGTTCAGTATATATTTCACATTTGACTCCATACAAATGATGCCTCCAAATTTTTAAAGCAAAAACAATAGCAGCTAATTCAAAATCATGTGTAGGGTAATTTAACTCATGAGGTTTCAACTCATGTGAAGTAGAAGCAATTACCTGATCATTCTGCATAAGGACACATCCAAGTCCTTTCAATGAAGCATCACTGTAAATAAAAAACTTACCACTTCTAGAAGGAAGTGCCAAAACTGGAGCATTCACCAATCTTCTTTTCAATTCCTGAAAACAATCATCACATTATTTTTTCGAAATCAACTTAACACCTTTTTGAGTTAACATAGTCATTGTACTAGATAACCGTGCAAAATTCTCAACAAACCACTTGTAATAACCTACCAAACCAAGCAAACTATAGATCTCGGTTATATTTGTGGGTCTTGGCCATTCTTCAACAACTTTTGTTTTTAGAAGGATCAATAGTTATTCTATCCTTAGAAACAATGTGACCAAGGAAAGAAATTTTTTGTAACCAAAACTCAAACTTCCTGAATTTCCCAAATAGTTTCTTTTCATTTAAGGTTTTCAAGACAACCCTTAAATGACTTTCATGTTCCTATTTACTTTTAGAATAAACCAAAATATCACCAATAAACACAACCACCATTTATCACCTGAATCAACTTAGCCATCACTACAGTAAACTATACAATTCTGATTCTAACCATCTCAGAATTCTAATTTGGAAGGTCGTTTCCCTCTTTATAACTTCGTAGCAAAACTGCCCTATTTCCTCTATGAAAAACCATTCTGAACACAGAAATATCTTAAGTGATGCAACATGGTAATCTATAAATGATATATGGTTTCTATATTAACATAAATTAATTTATTGATATTAATTTAACAATACCCTTACTCCTAAATTTATCTAAACCTCCCTTTTTTACCAACTGTAAGGACCCAACCTTTAACATTTCATAATCTTGAATTAAATGAATAATTCACATTTAGGATCTTTACGGGTTTAGAGTTTTAGAGAATTAGGTCAAAACTATTATATTTCATTTCAAAAATTACAAAGTAGAAACTTCTACTCATTTTCCATTCTTTTCACAAAACAAAAACTCTTAAAAAAAGAGTCATGTCTAGTTCCATGTTTAAGATATCATGACTTTTCCTTGATCCCATCCTTGACCATGTTGTTCTTTAAGTCCTGTGAAAAACATTTCAAAACATGGGATGAGCATAAAAATCTCATTAAGGGATACAAAAAGAAGGAAAACTGGTAGTTTTTTAAAACAACAAGTAAACCATGAATACTTTATCATAGGTAATACTTCTCACCTTTAAGAAGTAGTAAATACTCTTGATTAAATAAAAGATCAATACTTACCATTTTGTAACCAAAAGATTAACATAAAACCCATATAAAGAATACATAACAGATAAATGTAACTTGGGGAATAAACATACTTAAATGGAATAACCATACAGTCGACTTCCACACATATCACTAAATGTAATAGTCGTACGACTGACTTCCATACCCAATGCATTGGAGTTTATAACGTAACCACCCATCCTGGTTTATCACGGCACCACCGTCATTTGGTTTATCATGTAACCACCCGTAAAATGTCCAAGTACCATCATTAATCATAAAATGTTTCAAATATAGACATTTCACAAGTAACATTTCATTTTCAATCATAAGAAATAATTTCAAGATATTGAAATAATCCATTCATTTTCAAAAACCATTTAAAAAAGGGATTTTTGAATCAAAGTGTCCCATACCACTTTGAAGCTTTAAAATGAATTATCATTTGAAAACATTAATGTATATATAAATAAATACTAAAACCCATTTTGAAAACATGGAAATTAATGAGAAATATTAAGAAAAATAAATCTTTAAAACATTTAAAATGATATTTTAGTTAAATAGTATTTTTAACAAAAATAGAGACGTTTGAATGCAAATGATTAAAGAATAAAATTTAATCATAACTTTATAATTTCATGAGAATAAATGGATTCATGATAAAATTTGTAAGATGACAGTATATACACCATATAAGAGTGAATTGGTGCATAAATACAATGAAGTCTCAGTGGAAATGTAAATTGAGATGAAATCTCTTATAATGATGGTATTCTTAAATTAAGGATAAATCAGTCACATAATTATGTGTGAAAAATATAAATACACCCAATATAAGTGGATATTAAGTGTAACACAATCATAGGTCATTAAAACATATTCATAGGATGACATATTCAATAAGTACATGTTGAACCCAAAGAATTGAAATTGGGATAAGATGTTCCCTTGTAAAAATTCGACAACCTAACGGCGTCACTTTAAAATTCATAAAATTAAATGATGAGATAAAAAGAGTATCTCATCACTTGGATATAATTTTTACATCAAAAAGGATATATAAGAACATATCCAAACATAATAATATGTAAATTAAAACACATAACAAAAAGAAGTCTTTTAAAAAGAGGAGGGTGAAAGGTTCCCTTACCAATTTGGTAACTTACAAAACATACGCCGCATGAAAGAATGATCATAAAATGAAGATGTAAATACTCATAAATGAAATTATATTACACAAAGAGAACAATAATGGGTAGTAAATACACCACAGAAAAGAAAATAGTGGCAAATATAGCATGAATCTCACGGGAATAAAAAGTGAGATGAAACCCTTTACAACGTTGTAATCAACTGAGTCGTATGACCAAAAGTTAATATCCACCAAATTAATCACATAATACCATGAATATAATGATAATTATGATAATATATATCAAATTTAAGTACACAATACACCACATGGAATGAATAAGTGGTGAACAATGGAAATCTCACGGAATTAAAAGTGAGATGAGAAAATCCCTTACCTCATTGTCCGACTTGACCCGTTCTTTCTTTAATCTCATGAATAATAAACTAAAGTTAATTTATACTTTCTTAAGAAAATTTTTCAAGTTTATTATTCCTTTTATATAACTTATTACTATGTTATAAACATTATGTTGTCATTTTAGTTAATAACGTTCGTTTTGTCGATATTTGGTACTTGAGTAAAAAATGAACACCATATATTTACAAGTTGTCCATATTGTCAATAGTCCATTATATCCCGAATGATATTAATTTTTTATATATCATATATATCATATATATCCAGTATATATATATATATTAATAACATTACATATCATTTGGAGGTAAGAAATGAAATGCACCGTTCATGGAGACGGTAAGCCGTACGTACGCATGAACACTACTTTCATTTTTATTTCTTATTTTAATGAAATTAAAACATAATGATACATAGTTATATTTTAATTACAGTATAATATCATATATAATATCATTAAATCCATCCTTTATACATCCCATATAAGTCATTAACGAGTCATATCACTTTTAGGGGGTGGTGGTCCGCACTTCCTCAAATGAAATTATCACGTTTACCCATAATGGAAACCATAAAGGTATGATATAAATGGAAAATACAGAAGTATAAAGAAAACATAAAAATAATATATATCATATATAAATATAGTTCCATCATAATTTCCACCATGAGAGGCGGTAGGAGGTAATTGAACAATCATCGTTTCGTGAGGCGTTAGTTTTCCATCCACAGAAACATTATGTTCTTCACCCACTAGATGCAGTTTTGTGTAAGTGTATTTAGAATAATTATCATTAAATCATCCTAGTATATTGAGGATAATAGGTTTGTTATAAAATAAGGGAATAAAAAGATTTTATGGGTTGTAGAATTAAAATAAAAGAAAAGAAGTTAAGATAAACCATTACCTTTAATTTGGGTAACTCCCTTTGGTTTGAACCAAAATGGTTTATTGAAGTGACTTCTGCCTAAGTTAATGATTCTAGGTGGAAGAGAAGAATGTATGGAGATTAATTTAGAAGATTTTGTATGAGCCAAAAGGCTTTAGAGGTGTGAGGAATTGGTTAGAAATTCTCTCTTTTTATAAGGGGGAAGAGGGGCTCTTTAGGAAAGTGTGAAAATATTATTTTATTATCTAATGATATTCAGTTTCTAAAGGTCAAAAAATCATTAGAGTATAATATAAGATGACTCATGGTCGAGATAAAATCATCCAATAAGAATTGTACAGGTTTTGGGTGTTATTTTAAAATTTATAATCTTATTTATTTATATGATTTATTAAGGAGGTAAACACTGTATCATTATTGTGTCATAAATAATTTAATTTATTTTATGTCTAAAAATTATAAAACAAATACCATTATGTATGAAATATATTTATATTTACAATGAATATTTATAGTCAAAAATTTTACTTATATAAAACCATATAAAAAATAATTTACTAAAATATTTTTGTTTATGTCATTTTGGCCTTTACTTTAAATTAATTAATCTAAAGTGTCATTATCATTCATAAGTGGCTCCATGGGGTCCCAAAATCTACCCAAGGATGACCATGGTCGGTCATTACTCATAAAATAATATTAGGACAAGTGTTGAGGTAGTTTTGAATTATTATAATATTCTTTTTAACTTGAATTACCCTATTTACCTTTAACCGCGTTAAATAAAAGTCAAAAGTTACTATTCACCAAAAATTATTTTCATCTTATTGAAGCATATTTTACTTACTAATAACAACCATGTATGTCATATTTTCTAAATTTAATACGCAAAAGCATCAAAATTTCTTTTAAATGAAAACGTCAGTTTTTTTAACTACTACTAAGTGGTTTCACTACTCATCAAAAATTGATGTTTTTCAGAAAAATACCAAAACATCACCCTAAGCTATATTTGATATTCCAAATTCAAAAATTATGTCTATTTTAACAAATTCTAAACATTGATGTTGTATTAATTAATTTAAAATTAATTCCCGTTGTTAAAACAAATAGCGTGTTTTTAAGAAACAATAACTATCAAAAGATTGACACTTGTTTATGTCCAATTTCAATGTGAAATTAACCCCAATGACCAAAGTTAGATTATATGGGAAAAAAATATTTTAATTACACTTTAAAACCAATTAAAAAGATAACCTAACCACATAAATAAATTATATTAAAACACATTTTTGAATTAAAATACAATATTATTCACTATTCATTAAAAAAATGAACTTTATCGGAAAAATTCCACAAATTTAAACAATGTAAATTTTGATGTCCCCATTATAAATAAGGATTTTATTTGGTCAATTAGAATGTATTAAAGTGACCAAAACTATATTTAAAGAGGGTTCTCCATTAAAGGGCGGTAAATCGACCATTTAATGTTAATTATACTTAAAATTAGATTCATTTGCATTTTAAGCCTCTATATTTTATTGGATAAATGTAAATACATTTAACAAACATTTATATTCATATTGAAGTTAGTGTTTTTCATTCCCACCAATAAAATAGCTAGTAGTTAACTTCCATTTAAAATAATTATATTATATTATTAGTGTGCAACGTATGTTTTTAAAGAAACTCGTTGTTGCGTATCGGGTACGCTATCGAACATAGAAACCCTTTTAAAATAAAATTAATATTTAATTCACAAAAATTAATAAATATTAAAATATATTATTCTTCATTTACTTAGGATGTTACGTGATTATTAACAGTGTTTTAAATAGGATAGGATATAATAATCCCAATGTAGTTAATGTGTTTTATATAACCATAATACATAATAATGAATTTAATTAAATTGTAAGGGGGATTTTATTTATAAAAGTTTCGGTCGTTGCATACATGAACGCATGAATTTTGTTTTTACTTTTAGATGGACGGAATTAAATAATGGTAAATAATAATTAACCTTACATGAAATAATAAAATATCATATATATCATATATATTTATAAGATTTATCTTTATTACATTTAATGTAAAGTTGAAATGAAAAATGATTTACATCGCTTTGTGGAGGTTTTTGTCCACATATATGCATGAGTGACGTTATCATTTTCCAATAGATGGGAAGGTAAGATGAACGATGTGATATTATAATTTCATAAGAATAATTTTAACAAAAATATCATATATAAACATAAAAAAATCATAATAACAAACTATGAATGAAAGTGATCAAAAACAATTTGTATCACAATGTGGAGGTGTAAGTCCACATGTACGCTCGAGTGATACTTTCACTTAAAATTTTATGGAAAAGAGGGTGAAAATGGTGGTTACATAATCATAATAACATTTATGTATATTTTGGATTAATAATTTTTTATTATAAGATTATTACCATATAATTATTGGAGGAATAATAATAAATAAAGTGAAATAGTTTGGGTAGGATGATAACATATTCTTCAATATACCTCTTTTAGATCCCTTCCTTAACAACCTTGAAATGGTCTTTTAGGAATTAAAAAATCTATAATTCATTAATTGTAAATTTTAGAAGATAAAATTTCATGTTTTTTTCCAATTACTTTTCTCAATGTAGGGTAATGAAATGAGATAAGGGGTTTCCTTTTATAAATGAGGGAAAGGACACACTTTGTGTTACGAAAATATTTAAATACTATTAACATATTTATCATTTATAATGATTCAAAAAAGAAATGAATTGAAAAAAAGTTTTTATCATCAAAATATAATCATCCGATGAAATTAATATAGTTTATGGTTTCATTTAATACCTTATAATTTTTTTAACCCCTTAGTTAAACAATTTTAACCTTAACAACAGTACCAATTCTTTCAATCTTAATGGGTTATGATTTTACTAATAAGTTAACAATTGGATAATAAATGGAAAAACGGTGACAATATTGACCATGTTATATCATACATTTCATCATTATTTTTTTTTATTTTTATATATTTAAAAAAATATTATTTTTCATAAAATAACATTAATTTCATTTTTGACATTATTCACTCACTCTGAATTTTGAGACATCAAGATATTAATTTAATTAAAAAATAAACCTCTCACACTCAATAATATTTTTTATTTTTATATAAAATTCTTGGGGGAATATAACTCATACACACAATATTACTTCTATAGTTTTTTAAATAATATACAAGATTTTCCTATAGCTTTCACATGCACTGTGTCGTATTGTATAAGCATTTTTCGAAATTTTTCAATCAATGGAAATTAAAAAAAAAGTAACATGATAAAAAAATTAATTCATATTCCAAATAAAAATTTATAACTAATATTATACTCTTTTTATCCTTATGTATAAATTTTAGAGATATTAAATTCAAGAGACTCAAAATTTGGAATTTTCATCACTAAAAATAATATATTTATCATTATCATGAGAAAATGGAACCAAATTTCCAAATAATATAATTTGGGATGGATAGGATTTATTTAATCCAATAAAATGAAATATAATCAAGTGTTGGGTTGATTTTGAGACCTTATATCTTGGTTTTAACCACGTTTAAACTATTTTACCCTTATAGAGGTGGAATTTTTTACACTATTACTATTCATAATGACCATAAATAAAAGGGAAATATTTAAAAAGTATCAAAAACATGATTCCAAAAATGGTTTATGTTTTTCATTATTAAATATATATAAATTTCACCAATAAAGTTTAATATTAATGCGTAAAACTTAATGAAAAATATGTTGGAAAATGTCTTTTTAAGCATAAAAATTAAATTTTTTCAAACTCATGAATATTATTAATTCAATTTTAAATAATTAAATTATAATAAATAAAAATTTTAAAATGAAAATTTAATAAAAAATAAACAAATTAATCAGTCCTTTGAAATTTATTTTATAAATTGAAATGAGTGTATTTGTTAAATTGGTATTATTCACTATTCAATGAAAAATTAATCATTTCAAAAAAAATCCAAAAAATAAAATCTAAGAAAAATTTTACAATATGATTTTAAAAATAAATTTAATTTTTAAAAATAAATTATTTGAAATTGGTATAAATTTATTATATTATTTTCTCACAAAAAGAAAGAAACCTCATTTTTGTGGAAAATCATTTTTAAAGTTTAAAATTATTTCACTAAAAAATTAAGTGCTCATTTCATAAAATTTAATCAATAAATATATATTGATTTGGACCACATATTTTTTTATTTGGTTACTCATATTCATACCCACAAATTTAAGGTATGGATTATAATGATTACATTTAAAAAATAATATTTTTATAATATATCTAAATTTTATTAAAGCTCAGTGTTGTGTGTTAAGATAGATATCGATCTTATTATTCTATTAAAATAAATTTTATATGTTTTATAATCATTTTTATATTATTCAATATAAATTATTTAATTTAAGGGAGTGTATTTCCTCTATATGTAGGAATGTAATGAAAGCCTCAAGGGGCTGAAGAAGATATTGGCCACAGCACATGTGCTTACATTTCCCAGTAGTGGAGAAGGGTTTTTAATATATATTATTTATTTATTGAAGGGTTTGGGATGAATCCTTATAATAAATTAGAAGGTGATGGATTATTATTTATGACTATTACAGACTCCAGAGGGAATATACCCAATGTATTATCTGCAGCACGCCTTAGTAGTATTTTCATTGAAAATTTGGTAATATTTATCTCTAAATTGAAAAGTGAAAAATCAATAATATAAGGGAATGAAGTATATATTTATAAAATATATTTTATATTTATATAATTTAGATTGTTACAATAGATTAAATACTATGATTTGACAATATATTACCACCCGAGGAAGGCAAAAATGACGCTTGGTTCTTTAAGATGAAATGAGCATACTAACTTATCCATGATTTGGATTAGAGATGACCCCATAATCATAGAATTTTAGATAATGGACCCCTATATAAAAATGGAAGTGGATAAATCCTATATTTCCAAATCTATGGTTCAATTATCCATCGATTTGATGGTCAAGAAGGAATTTATGGAATATTTTAATTTATTGAAGAAGGTGGGGAACATTTCATAATTCAACTATTTTGCCCTCAAAGGGGGTTAATTGTAATATTACCCTTAAGTTTGGGGTTGAATTAGTGTATAAAATGTTCTTGATTAATAAAAACTCTTAATAAATTAATTTTTCACTTTTCCTAAATGATTTTCATTCTCATTTCCTAGATTTAATGTTAGGTTTTATGATAAATTAGTTAGTTATCTCTTACTGGGATACATCCATCATAAATGAATAAATTATGTTCCATGAAAAAAATAACTACATTTGAAATAATATTCATAGGGGTAAATAACCTTACAATAGATTCATCCTACGACACTCCTTACCCAAACTCACTGCCTTACAATGTTTTGGTTGACTCACTATTACTAAGTCTTGATAACTACTCACTTACCATACTTTATCCTCCTCTACTCATTAGTCTTAGAAGGATCAAAACATATTTTATGGACATGTAGGTCCCTTAAATGCATTAATTAATGTATCTTCAATCAAGTATAAATTCATTTTTTTAGTCTCACTAGGATTATTCATCACATCTTATTAATTCCAATATAGTAGAACATTCTTATTCACTTTCCAAAAAAATTATAGAATATACTTCACTTTTTTATAGAAAAAAATCTTCCCTTATAAGATTATTCAATGGTTACAATTCATTAATCTTCCATCCCCACTAAAAGAACTATTATATCTTTGACATAGAGATTCATAAATCTAATATCATATCAGTTATCTCTCTGTCTTCTTCTAGATGTGAAATTTATACACATAGAATCCCTAACCAATCATTATCTCTTAAAAATTCTGATTTACCTTATAATTATAGGGGTGATGAACCAAAAAATATCTAACTCTTAGTACTTAATTTGGTTTTAAAAATTCCCAAAACACATTCCATGATTTTTTCAATAATTAATGTAAAATTAATTATTCATGAATGTATCCCTCCTCTTTGAAGCATTGATTTAATTAAAATTTAAATTTCTTATAATACATTAATTAAATAGTTATAACCAACTATTAATAATGCTTAAATCATTGTCTAAAATGGTGTCTCATGATGATATAATCATTGAAAAGTCATCTCATGTAGAAAATGAATTTTTTATCCTGAAATATTTATGTCACACATTGGCACTCCTTGCTCCACATAATAATTAAAAAATATAAGATATTTTATTCCAAACTGTATGCCATTACGAGCGTGGTCTCTTATTTCTAGTTGTTTTGGATTACTTGTCCATGTATTGACCATAACATTCTTTGAACACCACCCTACACAATTTAAACATCCCCTTATCTCATAAGGAGTCATCACAAGAACCATATAATGCACCATAGGTATATTCAATCTCATTTTGGACTTCTTTCTATATAAGAATTCAACGTAGTTCACAAGCTATACCACATATTCTTCATTACGTTGTGTTGCAAAAATATTTTCCATTCTGAACCCGATATGAAAAACACTACGACATGAACCATAGTCATATTGTCCATTTTTTCTTTCAACTCCTTTTATCAACCATGATCTATATTACTAGGGCCATTTTCATTCTTCATTTTATGTGGTTCATATGAGAAATGGAACTCCTCCATGGGGACCACTATGGTGTTGTTCCTTTACTTTTTATTTTTTTCATTATTTTCTTCTCAAAACACCCCATTCTGTGGGATTTATCACACTTACCCTCATCCAACTATCCCCACACCCACTTAACATGGCTTAGTGTTTCCTGTGTTGGCTTACATCAACTTGGAATTCATTGATCCATGGTTTTCGTGAACACTATAGTCATGTTGTTCCATCTTCATAGTAGCATTCCCTTAACCATTAGCATGTTTCTTCTGGATTCACATCTTCACTTATCACCATGTTATCATAACCCTTTAACCTACCCCTTTTGGGAATATCCTTGGTAACACGCCCAGTATTATGGGCATGGAATTTCGAGTTGGTCGGGTTACACTCTTCTGTAATATAACTCATTGTTCTTTACTTCCATCATTCTTTGAAACCTCTCCCACTTTAAAAATCACCTATTTTTAAATATTTCCTACATGAATACCTTATTATCAATAACTATCCTTTTTTATCAGAACTGGGATCAAATAACTCCGAATATTCCATTCATCACTTTGGTAATTTTAAAAAAGTATTTTCTATAGTGTTATTATAAACAAATCCAACTTTATTCATTGATATTATAACATCCTTATTATAATCATACTTCCTATTTTTTCACAGACCCAACATAATATATTGGTATTGATAACAATCTATGCCTTGGTATTGTTTTGACAATAAATGGGTCACACTCTTCAAAATTTATCTACTCCACCTTATTGGTACTATAACAAAAAGGGTCAATCCAATTTTCTCCTTTGATATGTTAGGATATACCTTTAGGACTTATCCTCTGTATTATAGTAATTATCATCAAATTCATACCTTAAACTCCATTTATATTTAAATCATTATCCCAGAAGTTGAATTTCAATAAACTCCATGAAATATCAATACATGTGTTCTTTAACTTCAATGAGGGATTCCTCATGGGATTTAACTCTTCTATATAGATAGGGAGGAATTAATTATCTTATTTCTTCTATAACTATTTCAATATTCCATAATTATTTGTAATCATAAATATATTGTCTAAACAAATTCTTTCAACACAGATAATGTTTAGAATGCCACACTATATAAAACATCCATTGGACAATCTTCATTACATAAAAGTTTCTCTACAGATTCATTTAGTGGCTGTAAAAAATAGAACTTGAGATGTTAATATATCACCTAATCCTATTTATCCTGATCTTAGTGTAGGAAACAATGGTTTTTATAGACAAAACAATTCTTTCCCTATCACTCATTAATACCATGAAACCACTCATAACACATTTTTGTTTTCAATATCTCTAAACAAAACCTATGATCTCTATCACACATTCACACCAAAAATTTAGTAGAAAACATTATTGTACTATGTGTGATGATCATATCACTTGATAAATTACCTTGAACCACTTGTTATAAATATTATTTCAATTTGATAAACCAATAACCCATGTACTAAATGCTCATCAATTATTTAGAAGCTTCAGAAACCAATGATAAGGCTTATAAAATGTTAATTTTCATCATAAATACCTCCAATTCTTTATCTCTTAACCTTGTTTTTTACCTCAAATAGGGGATACAACATGTGTGAATTTTATTAGATCTTCTTTCATCCCCATAAGAAGTAATTTTCTATACCAATCACCTCATAGATCATATCTCCCCATAAATTCTCATCTCTTTAGAAGTAGTTAGATATAATAAATCATATGGGGAATGGATACCTCATTTTTCCTAACATTGAGGAATAGGTCTTGTTAAGATGATATATCCCATCAACATAGTTCTTTACTTTACCCTTTTTCAGATTTTAGGAAATGAATTTCATAAACTCTTCATATTTTTCATCATCACTTGTATCCAAAAACATAACCTATTTCCAATTTATTTCTCATGTATTCTTACACTTTCACACTTCTCTTCACATATAAAATCATTTATATTCTTCCTTTCCTTTTCCTTTTTAACATTTTTGGAATCAATCACACTTGGATAAGTAAAGTATTGGGAAACATCATAAATAGATTTCACCTCAATATTTCTTATTCATTACATCTTCAACTTTTTCAATTTTATTCATTCGTGTGGAACCTCATTGGTACACTTCTTCCTTGATGGATAAAAAATATATCTTGGGTTACTTCTTATTCATTGATGGAATATTGTTTTCTTATTCATCAACCGTTCTCATAGCTAAAAAACATATTTATTTTATTTCTATATTGTTTTTCATTGTATCCAAGGGAGTGGTGTTGAGTATCTAAATCATAATGACTGAGACACACTACATTTAGGGTCTTTCCCATTCTCTAAAAAATTGAACTTGTCTTCTATCATAATAGGCCTTCTTGCAGGATAATAATTATCCATGTCAGTTATAGGAGTGTAGTATCTATGTATGGATTCATTACACTTCCATTTATTCCCCCAATTTCATTACTATAACTCGCAATATTTTGTTCAATTTTGGTTTCAAATAAATTTAACCTTTTTAATTTTTCATGACACACAACACCAAGTTTATCTTGTGTTACACACAACATAGTGTTTTAATGAAATGCGATATACTATTAAAATATTATTACTTAATATGATAGTTGTCACCTAACCATTGTAATAGTGGGTATGAATAGTATTAACTAAATTATGAAAATATATTTTTTAAACAAGTATATATAATTAATTCTTTGGTGATAAATTAATTAAAATGAAATTAAATACTATTTGAATATAAATGAAATCATTTTTTGAAAAACAATTCTTATGCACAAAAAATTATTTGAATTTAATAAATTAAACAAATAAATTTTTGTTAATAATTTTAATTAAATTAATATCATATATTCAATAATTTTATAAACATTTATCTTTTTTTCAAAGATAATATATAAGAATAAATCCAAATTTACTCTTAAAAACTGTATTTTTCTAAAAACAATAGTTTTGTCACCTTTTGTGTACTTGTTTTAAAAGAAATTTTTTCCACTTTTAGAAAATTTGTTTAAAAAACTGAAATTAATTTTTTAGATCATAATTTAAAATTATCTTAGGGTGATTTTTTAATAATTTTATGGGAATAAAGTTTTTTTATGAATCCTAAAAAATGTTGATTTTTATCAAGAATTTGAATTTCTTTTAAAGAATTTAAAAGGTTAAAAATTGTGTTATGATGGATTTAAAGGTAAAATTAGTTCAATTATATATCTATTAATCCAATTTTTTTCATTGGAATCATTTTTATATTTAATTTTCATATAAAAACCTTTTAAACTTTTTAACATTTTCTCTTTGGAAAATTGATTTCTCAACGCATTTTGGGCTTAATTTTGACATAATTTTTTTCATTTTTGTGAATTGAATTTGGGAAAATAAATTCAATGATTTGGAATTAGAATAATTTATATTATATAATAATTTTAACATAATTTTTACAATAATTAATAGTAAAAATAGTCAAAATTAATTACCATGGTTAAGGTTATAATGGGTTTATCAGGAGTCAAACTAAACATATAATCATTAAAAATGACCCAAAACTTATACAACACTAATTGAATAGAAATATTTCGAAATTATATCTTATAGTATCGATAATGAATAATTTTGGTGCCTTTTGATATGTGAAAAATATGGATATATCTTTTTCTTTTCAAAATTTACAAGTTTAACACTCACCTCACTTATAAAACGCCACCTCCACTCTTGTCCTATGAACTCTTCCAAAACCCATTATTTTGGACAATACATGACCAAAAAACATTATTAATTCCCGTAACTCATTCTATAATCCTTATTTTTTCATAAATCCATCTAATGAATACTTTTCTTTAAAACCTAAGGAAGCTATCTGAAGAAGAGGTAATGTCCCAAACCGGGTGTTTTATATTATTTTTTCCTCCACCCCATTAAATTCTCATTAGACCATAATGATATAATAACATCAATATCTAAAATATAATTATATGTTGATATGTTAATTTCCTAACCTAAATCCTTCTTATCTTCCATCAAATGGGTTATGAAATCATAATTCATATACAAGGTGGACTACTGCCTCGCGAACTGATGTAATTTGTTTTATATAATTTCCTATAATATATGGTTATAATGATGGATTTATATTTATATATTATATTTATTATATTATTATTCTTATGGAAACATTATATCACATATTCCTTCTAATTTCTATTCTATGAGAATATGATAATGTCGTTCATGTGTATAGAGGACTACCGCCTCGTAAAGCAATTTGATTTGTTCTTCACATACGCTTTACATGGAAGATAATAATAATAGGTTTGAATAAACACATGTAATATATGTGAAAAAATGATAATGGAAAGGTAATATATTATTCAAATTTATTTTATTTCACTCATCGATAAAATTGAAACAGTGTTCATGCATATGTACGGTCAACATTATCCATAAAGGGTGTATTTCATTTTCAATATCTTACTTCTAAGAATTACTATAAATACATATTATTGGAAACCATATTTTAATGATCAAAAAATCTTTTTTTTGTTCTATTAATTAGTTTTATGTGTTATGACATCATTTTATAATATAATGAAGATTAATGGGAAATTTAGCTAATTGTTGAAAACACTCACCATCAGACATAACTCACCGTTGAAGATAAGTCACCACTAGGGATGAGTCGCCATTAAGAAGAAAATATGTATAAGTATGAGAAAGAACCAATGTCATCAATTATTCACTACCAGGATGGTTTTTTATAAATTATGTAAAACACCTACCAATAATATATTACTCGTCGTTAAACCAATAAATTTGGATAAGTGTCGAAAAGACCTACCACCAAACTTATGTCACTTTTTTGGATTCCCATCCATCAGAATGAAAATTTATCTAATTATAGGAATTACCTACCACCAGAGGATGTTTCACCATCAAAACTTATTCACCTCCAATTTTGGAATTGTGTTGAGATGACCTATTACTAAAAAGACTCGCCACTTAGATGAGTCACCATTGGCATGACTCACCACCAGCTTGACTCACAGCCAACCTAATTCACCGCCAGTTTTTTTTTCACCATTCAAAGCATTTACCACCACTATTCTTGTTTATTTTTAATTAATTATTTCTCATGGATATATTATCAAATGTAATTCTAAGAGTTAATTTAATTATTTTTATTAAATTATTACAGAGCATCATTAATGTTCGTGTTAGTCATTCAGTATGAGGAGTAGAAGATTCAAATGATTCTTCTTGTATGCTTATGTTTAAAGAAGTAGCAGAGTTATTCATGTGTATGCACGTAACACAGAGTGACATAAACATACATGTAAAGTGATATGAAGTGATATTTCAAGAACCAAAAAAAGTGTTCTGTGATGTGTGCCTTACATGAAGATTCCTTACAAGAAAATGTGGAAGAGTGAAGATATCTAAATATTTAGTTCCTTTCCAAAGTCAAAAAAAATGATTTCACAACACTATATTCTACTACGATTTTCATAACCACGACTCATGCTCTAGCTTAATCTACATTTAAGGAGTAACAAGATTCAGAGAACATAAAACTGAGAAAAAATAATATATCTATATCTTTATTTTATCTTTATGTTTATTGTATTTATATTACGAGCAGTGTGTTCTTACCCTATATATTTAAAACACACACTTTCTTTTACAATTTAACATGAAGATACTTGAAATCTTCTCAAACTCTCTTTACACATGTTTACCCACGTTTTGTGGAAGTGGTCCATGTGTGTCATGTGTTTGATTTTTTATTCCCATGATTTTTTTCGAACATGTCCCTACATGGCCTGGAGAGATTTGTTATTGTATAACCAAAATAGATTTTGGGTCATGGATTATTTTATATAATCTTCATAGTAGTGGGTGATTTTCAAGTGGAGAGGATTAGGTCTGGGCCTAAGACTGAACCTCTTTTATTATTTTTGTTGTGTGTTTTATTTTGTTTATTTTACTTATATGATATTAAACATAATATATTTTTACTCTAAAAAAAATACATTTATAGTTTGTTTTAATTATTGTTTATATAAGGTTTTGATTAAGTAAATTGATTTCTAAATTTAAAGTGTCTTTTTATAATATTTTTAACTAAGATTTAATAAATCTTTGATAAATATTTTAAAATATCATAACTTACATCGATATTTTATTTTGATTAACTGAGTTGTTTTAGTAATTGGGGGGGTTTATTTAAATCTTTATTAGACATAAATTTTATTGGGTACTCAATTCACCCCCCCCCCCTCTTGTGATACTCACTCTAACCAACATTTGGTATCAAAGGTTTTTCAAAATCATTTCAACTGTGGGTTTAGTTTTTTTAAAGATCATAAATTTATGTTAATTCTAAATTTTGTTCTTTAAATCGGTAATATTCAAGAAATTTTTGCTTCTGAAAAAAACTCCTTTCTCCATTGGAAATAACTATTATCAATAGAGGATAAAGATGAAAATTAATATATAAATTATGGTTTTTGAAATTTTGTCTGCTATAGAAGACAATTATGAGTTACCTAAGACTATTAGTAATACCTGGGATAATGAAACTAAGCTTGATTGTAATAATAATAATTAAATAGTCAAAAATTCCATTTACTATTCTTTAGGGGATGAATAATTCAATAGGATATCTACTTGTAAAACTTAATATGAAATTTGGAATAATTTAGCTATTTCACATTAATGAACTACTAAATTTACAGAGATGAGGATGAATACTAATACAATAAAATATGATACTTTTAAAATGGAACATGATGAGATAATTTCTGATATGTATCTTATGTTCAATGAAATAGTCAATACAATGAGCTCCTTGGGAAATCTAGTGTCAGATAAAGATCAAATCATGAGACTACTGAGATGTCTTCCTGAGAGATAGAGATGAACATCTGTGTCAATAAGGGAATCATGTAACATCAAAAAACTACGTGTTAAAAAATTGTTTGGGAAGTTGATCATGTATGGACACTAAAAAAATTGACTTATACCAACATAAATTCAATGATAGATAATATATCTATCAGTAGAACTGAGTATTTCCAATAGATATTAAGTTGTGTTGATATTAATTTAATATACCAAAAAATGTTTTCACCAATAGATATATATATATATATTGATAATACCTATTAAATACCAACAATTTTTTTAAAAACAAAATATTTTACTTTATTATATGAATACCGACATTTTTTTACCAACACATGAATCTATTGTTAATAACCATTATTACCAACAGATCTTTTAACATTAGAAAAATATGTTTCAATAAACTATTGAAGAAAAAAATACTTTATCATTAACCGATTTATAAATATAATTTATTATAATATCATTTTTAAGACCAACGTTAACATTCAATTTATCATGGGTGTTTTCTTAAAATATCATGTTTTATATAGTAATTTAATTTTTATATTTAAATTTATTAAACATAAAAAACTAATCAACATAAATCCAATAATTTATTAATATAAAGTTATAGAGTAAAAAACATAAAAATAAATAAATTAATATTATTTTATTAAAAATTATATTTACATATTGAAATTTTATTTTAAATTATTGAAAAAAACTAAGAATTGGTATAAAAATTTATACAATTTGTAATTATATTTGAAATATTTATAAATATTATAATGTATTGAATGAAATTTTTTATTTAATTTATTTGAAACTATATAATAAAAAATAAATATATAATTTAGATATTAATTCATTTTTCAATTAATATAATTGTATTTAATTTTTATTAACAAATTTGTTAATTTTGTATGCCACCCTAGCTCTCCCCCCATCAAAATTCCCCACCAATATCTGGTCGCACCATGGAAATCTTCACTCTGCACAAATCTCCACCACACCATTAAAACCCTTTTCCCTTGACATTTTTTCACCAAAAAGGTTTCTTACTTCATTTATTGGAAAATAAAAGTGCCAAACATATACTAGGTGCTCCCTTCATTCATCTCAATATCTGCATCCTTCAATATAACTCATCAGTTCTATCATCTTTTCCTCCTCTCAAACTACCCTCCCTACCCTACAATTTTTCTAATCCCCAATCTCTTATTTTTTCTTTTCTTCTCATTCGACGAGTATTCACCCGACCTGCAAAGGTGGCCATTTTGTTCTGAATTACAAGGTGTCGATACACTTCTGGAAATCCTTCGCTTGTTTCACCATAAATTTTTTGTAGGGTTTAATTTCCTATTCTTTATAATGTCCCAGAAATTCTGTATAATTTTTTTTAATTATATGGAATTATTTTGAGACAACGAAATCTGACAGCGCACGATTCCGAGACCCGGAGTGCCTGGAATGATCCGTCAAAGTTTTGTTAAGGTCTCATTAAAGAGCATAAGATGTTTTCAAAAAAAGTATAATAACTCTTAAATGTTTACTCATATCAGAAATCTAAGGGCACCATTGCACTCAGGATGACGGGTTTACCCTAGCCGCAACTTAAGTTTAGTCGGTGCAGGCCTCCTGTGAGAAAACCCAAAAATGGCATAACCGTAAATAAAATAAGTAAATAAAGTTATTTTATTTTTCAAATGCTTATAACTCACAAACAGTACCTCAGATTAAAAATATGAGATGACTTCTCAACTCAAGAGGGTATTCTTTCTTTAGGTAGATACTAACATTGGCCGATGTCGACCAGCAGTGAATGTTAGTTTTTGGCTGTAAATAAAATAATTAAGTGACAATTATTTTATTGTAAAATCCATGAATTTTAAATGGTAACTCGTATTGGAAATCCGAGAGTACTATTGGGTTTTTTGGGGCATGTTTCACTTAATAAAAGCCTAACCTCCACCGGCACGAGTCGAGGGTGACTCTTAATAATTTTCCGAAATTTTTTTGCGGGTACATTCAGTAAACGCGCAAGGGGCATTTTGTAACTTTTGAATTGGTGCTCGAAATTGACATATGAGAACACCATTGAACTCACAGCACCGATATTCACTTCAGGATACCATCAACATGACCATAGTAGGTCGAGGGAGGAAATTATTTTTTGGAATTTTCATGGGAGAAAATAAAATAAACATTCTTTATTTTATTTTCGAAATTGAAACCTCCCATTTGAAACATGAAGGTAGGGACCAAACGAGGGTGGTCGAGCATTTAATGTTGGGCATTAAATGCATGGTTATAGAAAATGTGTTAACACATTCCTCTATAATTAATAGGATTCATTAATTATGAATTAATGAATCAACTTTAACCCTTGTAATTCACCAATTAATGTGCCAACAAAGTAATTGATTAATTAAAAAAACATAGTCTTATTAATTTGGAAACTCATCTCTCACGGGGGAAAGGAATGGAAAAGGGGAGGAGATTTGAGAGAACATTCTTCAATGAATAACAACCTCCCCAATGAAGAGCATGCTCTGAAACCGAAGTTCGAGGATGACTCTTTTGCCCGGATCGGAAACATCTTGTGGGAGCGATGAACGCCAACATCACCATCTTCATCTACTTCGTCTTCCTCATCACTAAAACTCCTACGGGAGAATGTCAAGGTAGGTGTTTGTTTTTAATATGATTGAATTTATTTGATAATTCTTCATATTCCGGTTTCACAATGGTGATGGCCAAACTATCATGGCCATCGTCCCGCGCATATACCTTGCCTCTTATCTTTTGATTCTCCACGTGTTCTTCATGCCTTCTTCAACACCAAATATTTAACGACACTGGAAATGCAATATTTTGTTGAGTGCAACATATAGATGCAGAGCCCTCGACTTGAGGATCGTAAATATGTGATTGTTTTATTTTTCAGGATAAGAAGGGAGATGCGGTGACCCGCGGAAGAGGGGGAGGTCCGGCAAACCGACTGGCCGCATGAGGGTAGGGCGGTGCACGTCCCCACCACTAGATGAGCAGGAGACCACATCCTCTTGTCGTAGTAGAGGCTGAAGAGCGGTTAGCACCTAGCCGTCCAGGGTGGAGCAGCGGTGCTCGACCGCGCTGTAGAGAGCAGGACCAACCTGAGCGCCCGTCCGGCCGTGGTGGATCAGCGGGACACGGTTGGGTCTGGTGGGTGACGTGGCAGCATCCTAAGGTTCTTCCCTTAGGTGTTCCGAATGGATGGGGGGTGCTCCCCCTTCGGCGCCAAATCGAGTGGACCGTGCCACCAGGCTACGCCACCGGGCCGGGCTGGACCATGGCCCAGAGGGCTGGGCTCACCGAGGCCCAGGCCATCAGGGCCGGACCCGGGATGGGTCGGGTCGGACTGGACCCAATTTTGGATTTTCACCCATTTCTTGAGAACCGGGCGTCCATTTTATGAACCTTCTATGGCACTGAAATCCTTGGATTGAGAAGGTCCTTTTGGTATAATCTACTTGAGTTTTGGATAATGTTGGACTATGGCTGGGTTGTATTGAACCCCGAATCCAAACGGGCCCTCAGAGCGGAAACACTAACAACTTACAGACCGGGCATCCGATTGATGCGCCCTCAATTGTGTTGCGTCCCTTATGACGTGACGGACCTTTGGGATATTTCTCCATGGGATTCATGGTGGTCTAGGTATGACCGATATCTCGAGTGACATATTCTACGGAACTCGAGTGCACCGGGTGCGAGGAATCCAGTGGCTAGCAATGAGGCGTCGGTTAGAGACGGATCATATGGAGGTTAGTTACCCATAGACTCTGGGTGGGTCGGATCATGTGTGAGTCATTGTGGGGTTAGTACCTATCGATCCTGTGTGGTTCAGTGCTTAGTGATCTTGTGTGGGTCAGCGCATACCAATCCATTGTGGGTCAGATCCTGTGTGGGTTAGCGCTCAACGACCATGTGTGGGTCAGCGCAGACAGATCCAATGTGGGTCATATCCTATGTGGATCAGTGCTCAGTGATCCTATGTGGGTTAGTTCATACTGATCCTATGTGGGTGATATCCTGTGTGGGTTAGTAGAGGTTAGTACCTATCGACTACGGGCATTTCAGATCCTGTGTGGGTCATTGCGGGAGTTAGTACATATCGATCCTATGTGGGTCAGACTCCATATGGTGAGTAGCAGTGCCTCTTGATAGAATAAAATGATCTAGCTTTGTGACTAATCATCTATACTTTTATACTTCACTAATATCGGGTTTATGTTGAGACATTGTTTGAACTAAAACTTTTACCTTCATGGTACTATCTTTGTGGTGATACCAGTGTAGTACTTTTACCTTCGTTGTACTATCTTCGTGGGGATACATGTGTGGTGCTTTTACCTTCATGGTACTATCTTCATGGTGATACCAATGTGGTACTTTTACCTTCATGTTACTATCTTCGTGGTGATACTTGTGTGGTAATTTACCTTCATGGTACTATCTTCATGGTGATACATGTGCGGTACTTTTACGTTCATGGTGTAACCTTTGTAGTGTTACCTGTGTGGTACTTTTACCGTTGTGGTGTTACCTTCGTGGTGTTACCTTTGTGTTATTCTTCCCTCATGTATGAGATGTGTATATCGTGATAACTTAGTTGTATGTATGGGCATATACCTAAGTAGATTTGGTTTCTTGCTTTGTAGTTTTTCTTCGTGAAACCTTAGGAGACCTACAGGTGTCTCAGGGTCCCTATTGAGTATCGTTATACTCACCCCTACACGGGTTTCTCCCGAACCATATTTTGTCTTGTGTAGATGGCGTACAACATTGATCTAGGCTGAGGGATCCAGGATTGGATGGTTTTTGGAGGTGGGCATTCGGCGTGACGTGACGCGAAGTAGAAGGGAGGACGTGGCGTACTGTGGAGGTGATCTGTAACTACCCTTCAGGTAGGATCTACCATGGATGATCCAGGAGCATATTTTTACCTTTTAGTTGTATTTGTACTTTAAAGTTGTACTTGTACTTTTCATTTGGGCTTGTATTTGGACCCCTTTACTTTCATCACTCTTTTTACTACTGTAGTTTACATTGTGGTTATATCTAGTTGTGTTCTAGTCTATGTAGTTTCTTCTTGTTGTGTTCAAGAACTTTGTGTCTATACGGTAAAAAGGAAATGCCTTCCCATTTTAGGGATATTCCTTTCTGGTGCTAGTCGCCAGCCCCTGGCCTAAGGAAGGCGGGCTTGGGGTAGTCACGGCATGGGCCCCGGGGGACGAGTCGTGAAAAATTGGTATTAGAGGAGTTTGGTTCTACCGAAGAACTAGGACTCTGATATTTCCTATGAAGCAATAGTGTTAAGTATTATAAGTGTTGTTTTCAGTTTGGGGAGTCCAGTGTTGGTGTGGCAGCTGACGTATCCATACACCAGGACCCTGAATTCTGATTTCTGACTCAGTTCATGGAAACACTGATTTCATGTGTTTTGAAAAGTTTTATTTTTGATCTCTTGAGTCAGCTCACCAGGTATAACATAATGATTATGGTGCACATATTCCTTATCAGGATGTTGCTGCATAGATAGTCATCTAGGATTCCCGAGAGAGTACACGATGACGGCCCACCAAGCGATGAGGCCTCGATGCAGGGCCCTCTTACAGCATTAGCACCTTCGAGTGGTGTACCAGTAGCACCACTACTCGTTGGAAAATCGTTACCACCAGCCCCACCAGTAGAGGATGCACGCCGACTAAGCACGTTGCACAAGTTCCAGCAGCAGAGGACTCCAAGGTTTTGAGGTGAGATAGATTCCTAGGCACCTAAGGACTGGCTGAAGGTTGTGGATATAGTTCTCTGCCTAGTAGACACACTAGTAGAGTAGATGGTGATCTTAGCTTCTAGTCTTTTCCAGTGAGTGACCATGAGGATGGTCCGCATAGTGATGAGGCTTAGGTATGTGGATCTTTGCTCGATATAGTACCTTCGGGTAGTGTGTCAGCTATATCATTGTTCATTGGTCAGTCGTTACAACTGGTAGTACCGGTAGAGGACACATTTAGGCTCAGTTCCTTACATGAGTTTCAGCATCAGATACCGCTTAGGTTCTGAGGCAAGCCTAACTCACAGGCAGCTAAGGACTGGCTTAAGGAGGTGGCTTAGAGTTCTCTAGAGCTTCTACAGCTTCAGCAGGACGACATGTCGGTAGTTGATTATTCATCGAGGCGTACCAACCATTCCTGGTACTCAATGAATACGATACGATCAGTGCTTCAGGGCTCGGACTTCCAAGTGAGGTGTCTTTAGGGACATCCAAGCCATCACTATTCATCTATGCATTCCTACCTATGTTAGGGTGCTAGAGAGAAACTTTGTGTTTGAATGTCCATTGGCTGAGCAGATACAACCAGGGAATGTTAGTAGTGTGAAAGAAGGAAAATGGCACCAGTCTCAGAGACTTGGGTGTGTAAAAATGTTTCGAGAAGAAGAAGTGTTAGGAACAGATGAATTTTTAGGGCTGGAGACGTAGAAGCAGAGCTAGAAGAGCAGTATGAGGTGGTGTACATTTCAACATGTTACAAACACCCCCTTTGTTTTCCCCACTAGACTCAGGGAGCTGCAGGATAGGGGAAGGGAGTAGCTACATGTGGTCAAGGAGTGTGGCCCAAGGGCTCTAGGAATGATTCGATGAACGGTCGGTGTCTACTACTAGCTACCATATTAATAGAAACAGGTACCAATGATTCCTTACTTCCATGAATCTTGTCCAAAACCTATATTTTTCGGTTAAGTCGTTGACTTGACCCTCACGTCTAGAAATACCTTTGGGAGGAGACTAGATAATCACACTTATGTCGACGGTGTGATCTGACCCCTAAGGCGAGAGTTTCAGTTGGAACCTCTTAGTGGCAGCGTCGAGGCCTTACGGCGTTAGTTTGGGTATGGACTATACATTCACAGTTCATACTCAGGTTGACTGTATTAAGAAAAAGAGTTGTGTTTTACCTATAATGTTGGAATGAGATTTTACTTGGTCAATGAAAAAGGAAACTCGGGAAGCACATGATAAACTCCTGCATAGGAGGGTGTGGTCGATCACTCATGAGTCGGCCAACCTTACCCTTATGGTAGCATAGGTTTTTAGTTTTCAGTTCCCAACAGGAGTGAATAGAGTTCCTCTGGGACTATGACTTTGAGATAGTATATACTCCTAGGAAGGGGAATGTGGTAGCAGATGCACTCAATAAGAGGTATGGTCTATAGGTGCTGAGTGAGGTGTCAGAGTATCTAGTCACGCTACAGATATCCTTCTTGGATAGAGATGAAGCTAATTACCTCCAGTCTATGACTGTCACTCCCCCACTCCTTCATCAAGTCATGGAAGCACATCTTAGGGACATTGACTGCGAGACTTGACATGCTCAGATATCCTCAGGGCGGGCAATTGATGTATTTTCTGAAGGTGGGGAGCACATCTTCCTCTTTCGAGGAATTACAATGGTACTGGTGGCGCTTTTGGAGGAGGTGTTGAGGGAGTTCCATATGTCCCCTCTAGCAGTACATCCTAGTGTGGTGAATATGTACCAGAACCTCTGACGTTAGTACTGGTGGCCAGGGTTGAAGAAAGTAGTGGCAGAATTTGTGTCATGATTTCTCACTTGTTAGCAAGTGAAGACTACACATAGTTGGCATATGCCTTATGCTGACAAGATATGGATACCCTTGGAGTTCCAGGAGGGGGACCACATATTCTTGTAAGTCTCTCCTCAATGGGGACTATAGAGATTTGACTGAGGCGTCAAGTTATCACCGAGGTGTATCGGTCCTTTTCTAATACATCTGAGGATAGGATAGGTAGAATACTACTTGTCTCTTATACCGTAGTTGGAGAGGGTGCATGACGTCTTCCATGTATCCCAGCTGAGGAGATACGTGCACGAACCATCACACATCATCGACCACGGTGAGCTGGACTTTGATGATGGGGTAATGTTTATGGAGGTTCCAGTGGATATTTAGAATTGACATGATCAGGTCCTTCGTGGGTAGTCTATACCTCTAGTACGCGTACGCTGGCAACACGAGAACCTTCAGAAGATCACATGGGAGCATGAGCCTCAGATTCACGCTCAGTACCCTATTTTGGTTGTTTTGCCTTTGATGTGGCTTTTGGGGACGTAAATCCCTAAGGTGGGGAGAATGTAATGTCCTGTAAATTCCATATAATTTTTGTTAATTATATGGAATTATTTTGAGACCTCAAAATATGACGGTGCACGATTCCGAGGCCCGGAGTGCCCGGAATGATTCGTCAAAGTTTTGTTATGGTTTAACTAGCACGCATAAGCAGTTTTCCTGAAAAAGTGGAATAACTCTTAAACAGTTACTCGGATCAAAACTCTGAGGCCACCATTGTGCTCAGGATGGCAGGTTTACACTATCCATGACTTAAGTTTAGTCGGCACGAGCCTCCTGTGAGAAAACCCGAAAATAACATAACTGTAAATAAAATAATTAAATAAAGTTATTTTATTTTTCAAATGCTTATAAATCACAAATGGTAACTTGGATTAAAAATCTAAGACCACCGCTCAACTCGTGATGGTATGCTTTCTTTAGGAAGATACTAACATTGTCCTGCGTAGGCCACCAGTGAAAGTTAGTTTCTTACTGTAAATAAAATAATTAAGTGAAAATTATTTTATTGTAAAATCCATAACTTTTAAACAGAAACTCGGATTGAAAATCTAAGAGTACCGTTGGGTTCTTTGGGGCGTGTTTCACTTAGGCGGATCCTAACCTCGACATCGTGAATCGAGGGTGACTTTTAATGATTTTCTAAACTTTTTTTTTGAGTACGTTCAGTAAACGCACAAGCGGCATTTTGTCACTTTTGAACCGGTGCTCGGAAATGAAATACAACAACATCGTTGAACTCGCAGTGCCGATATTCACTTAAGGAGACCTTCACCTCGACCAAAGTATTTCGAGGGTGGAAATTAGTTTTTAGACTTTTCCTGGGAGAAAATAAAATAAACATGCTTTATTTTATTTTTGAAATTGAAACCTCCCATTTGAAACAAGATGGTGGGGACCACATGATGGTGGTCGGGAATTTAATGCTGGGAATTAAATTCCAAGTTACACAAAATGTGTAACCACATTCCTCTTTAATTAATAGAATTCATTAATTCTAAATTAATGAATCAACTTTAACCCTTGGAATTCCCCAATTAATGTGCCAACAAATTAATTGATAAATTAATAAAATTAATCTTATTAATTTGGAACCTCATCTCTCACAGGGGAAAATATTGGCAAAGGGGAGGAGATTTGGGAGAACATTCTTCAATGAAGAACACCATCTCTAATGAATATCATCCTCCGAAATTAAAGAACGAGGACGACGCTTGAGCCCAGATCAAAAACATCTTGCGGGAGCAACGAACATCGACATCACCATCTTCATCGAATTTGTCTTCTTCTTCATGAAAACTCCTATGGATGAACATCAAGGTAGGACATTATTTTTAATATGATTGAATTTATTCGATAATTCTTCATATTTTGGTTTCTCCATGATGACGGACAAACAAACATGGCCATCATCCCTCGCATATACCTTGCCTATTATCTTTTGATTCTCAGTGCATTCTTCATGCATTCTTCAACACAAAATATTTAATGATGCTCAAAACTCGATATTTTGTTGAGAATGACATATGGATGTGGATCCCTCGACCGGAGGATCGTGAATATACGATCGTTTTATTTTTCAAGCTAAGAACGGAGATGTAGTGACCCGTAGAAGAGGAGGAGGGTTGGCACACCGGTTGGCCACATAAAGTTAGGGTGGAGCACGTCTGGGCCGCCGGATGAGAAGGAGATCGTGGTTTCTTGGCTGCGGTGGAGGCCGAAGAGTGGTCGGCACCCAGACGGCCGCGGTGGAGTAGTGGCACGCGACCATGCCGCTGGGAGGAGGACCGACCGGAGCACCCTGCCGGTCATGGCAGATTGGAAGATCCCACTTGGGTCCTATGGGTGATGTGACAGATCCCTAAGGCACTGCCCTTTAGTGTCATGAATGGAAGGGGGTTCTCCCCCTTCGGTGCTAGCTCGGGCGAACCGCGCTAGCGGGCCGCACCCAGTGGGTCGGGTCGGGCCTGCCGAGGCCCAGGATATCTGAGTTGGACCCAGGTTGGTCCAGGTTGACCCGAACCAGGTCAGGTTGGCCCAGGCCTAGTTGGACTGGACTCAAGTCCATCCGTACCCAGTTTCTCATTTTTGGCCATATCTTGAGAACCGGGCATCCGTTTGACGAACCATCTGTTGCACCGAAATCCATGGATCGATATGGTCCTTTTGGTATACTCCACTTGAATTTTGGATAAAGCTGGAGTATGTCCGGTTTGGATCAAACCTTGAATCTAACCGGGACCTTGGAGCATAAATGCTAATAACATACAGATCGGGCGTCTGATTTACGCGACGCCTGTTTCATTGGGTCTGTTACAACGTGATGGGCCTTTGGGATATTTCTCTATGGGACTTCGTGGTGGTCGAGGTACGACCGATATCTTGAGGGACAAATTCTATAGAACTCGATCGCACCAGGTGTGAGGAATCCAGTGGCTGGCAGTGAGGCGGAGGTTGGAGATAGATCATAAGGAGGTTAGTTACCTATCAACTCTTGGCAGATCAAATCCTATGTGGGTCATTGTGGGGGTTAGTAACTATTTATCCTGTATGGATCAGCACTCAGAAATCTTGTGTGGATCAACGCATACTGATCCTGTGTGGGTTAGATCCTGTGTAGGTCAGCACTCAGCGATCATGTGTGGGTCAGCGCTCTGCAATCCTTTGTGGGTCAGCGCATACCAATCATGTGCGGGTCAGATCCTTTGTGGCTCAGTAGAGGTTCGTACCTATCGACTTCGGGCAGGGCGGATCCTATATGGGTCATTACGGGGGTTAGTACCTATCGATCCAGTGTGGGTCAGAATCCGTATGGTCAGCAGTAGTGCCTCTTGACAGAATAAAATGATCTAGCTTCGTGAATAATCATGTGTACTTTTATACTTCACTAATACCTAGTTTGAGCTGAGACTTTTTTTGAACTAAGACTTTAACCTTCGTGGTACTATCTTTGTGGTGATACCTGTGTGGTAATTTTTCCTTCGTGGTACTATCTTCGTGGTGATACTTGTGTGGTGCTTTTACCTTCGTGGTACTATATTCATGGTGATACCAGTTTGGTACTTTTACCTTCGTGGTACTATCTTCGTGGTGATACATGTGTGGTTCTTTACCTTCATGGTACTATCTTCGTGGTGATACATGTGTGATACTTTTACCTTTGTGGTGTAACCTTTGTAGTGTTACCTGTTTGGAACTTTTACCTTCGTGGTGTTACCTTTGTGGTATTCTTCCCTCATGTATGAGATGTGTATATCTTAATAACATAGGTGTATGTATGGGATATACCTTAGTAGAGTTTATGTCTTGATTTGTCATTTCCCTTTGTGAAACTTTAGGAGACCTATGGTCTCTCGGGGTCCCTACTGAGTACCGTTATACTCACCCCTACAAGGGCTTCGCCCGCACCTTGTTGTGTCTTGTGCAAACGACGTACAACACTGATCGAAGCTGAGGGAGCCGGGACTGGACGGTGCTCGGAGGTGGACATTCGGCGTGATGTGATGCAGAGTATATGGGTAGATGTGGAGTAATGTGGAGGTGATATGTACCAACCCTTTAAGTAGGATCTGCGGTGGATGATCCCAGAGTTGTTTTGTACCTTTCAGTTGTATTTGTATTTTTCAGTTGTACTTGTACTTTTTCATTTTCACTTGTATTCTGGCCCCTTTACTTTCAACACCCTTTTTACTACAGAATTTCACTTTGTGGTTATATCTAATTGCATTCTAGTCTGTGTAGTTGCATATTATGGTATTCTTGAACTGTGTGTTTGTACGGTAAAAAGGTAATGCCTTCCCATTTTAGGGATATGCCTTTCTGCTGCTAGTCACCAGCCCCTGGCCTAGGGAAGGCGGGCTTGGGGTAGTCACGGAACAAGCCCCAGGGGATGGGTCATGACATTGTCATTTCAATATATATTTTATAATAGTTTACTTACTATATTTCTTCTTTGAAATACGTTGAGTGTTATGTGGAAGGGGTTTTGTGGCAGGTGATCCTTCTTCGGGAATATGGTATTTTTCAAGAAGAATAATTTGTCTTCACCTGGAATTTAACAGTGTATTTATTGTAATTTTATTATTTTTCATATCAAAACCCAATAATCTTATAACATGGTAGCCGAATGCTTGATATTGATGATGGAAGGCCATAGTTTTGGTAGCATAGAAGTTATTTTCGAGATTCAAGGTGTTTCTAGTAGGGATTGGATTATGTGGAAAATTTTAAAAGATTAATCTTGGATCATGATTTCATTCTATCATTTATTTCATCGCTTCATGGGATTTCCTTTAGTGTATTCCCCTTCCCTTGAGGTTCATTGTCATCTCCCTTTCTCTATATCAGTTCATCTTTTACCCGTATAACCCTTACACCAATTTCACTTGTAATGGTGTGTGAAATCTATTACTAAGAAGAGTGTGACTCAAAATTCTGGTGTTCTTGTAAACACAACAAAAAAACTAGAAATGCATCATATTTTGGTGTTTTGACTAAAATTATTGAGTTGATTTATATATTTAGATGATGTGTTATTTTATTTCAATGTGGTTTGGGTAAATCTTATTAAATGTGTCAAAGAAGATATGTTTGGATTCACTATTTTTTGTCTTAAGAGGGTTATGAAAAAAATGAGCACTTTTTTCTTATATATCAAGCTTTACAAGTGTTTTATTAAACAAAATCTAATGAAAAAATGGGAATGTTATCATCATTACTATACCTAGATATTTCTATGAAATGGGATAAGATATCATACCAAAAGTGTCTGAATTACAAACTAAGATAACAACTAATTCTAATGAGACATATCATTCCTTACAGGATATGGATGTTGTTACAATTGAATATCCTACAATTAACTTTTTTGAAATACATTTATTCATATCGAGAATAACTCTTATGTTTTGGCGAGTCAGATTCTTTATTTGTAGCTTGTCATCTCAAGTCTTTTTTTGTCTTTGTTTTTGTTAACGTGTACTTTGTGAAAAAATATTTAATGGATTTCAATTTATGTATTTTTAGGAATTAGAAATTGGTAAATAATGAATCATTTCTTGTGTCCTTTATTGATCCTTTTCTTTCACTTTTATAAATGCATATAATAGAATGAATTCGTGTAAAAGGATACACATTCCACAGGGAGATTTTTTAGGTCACTTTTTATTTTATATCATGAATAAAAAGAGATCATTTTCCTTCAATCATTGAGATCATGGAAATAATAGATTGGATTTATTATTCCTTAATTTCATTTCACCTCTTTTTGTTTCATCTTTTTGTTTCTTATCAATGGATGAAATCAAAATAAGGGAATTAAATAGATGAATCAATGGGTATCAAGAAACTAAAAACACCTCCCACCATCACCCATTACTTAATAAAATATGATAGCGACAAGAGGAAGTTCCTCACTGATGAAATGTCATGAATTGAGAAAGGCCAAATCCCTTCAGACATATTTTCATTCCAAGAGATGTATGTTACAGAAAATGAACTTTGATCCCAATTTTCTATTGGAAAAAGGAGGGTTTGAAAGGGTGTACAAAGGGTACCTCGAGAGCAGCAAAAAGGTGCACTTTCTCCTAGTTATTTTACTATCTTTTCTATTTTGATTATGATTATTTTGGTAAATGTTCCTTATTATGTGTCTTTTAAGCTACTTGATAATATTGGATTGCAAATTAACGAAACATTCATGGTGGAGGACTTCATGGTGAACCTTCTTCACCATCCCATCCTCATCATCTTGACAGGATTTTTTATTGATGGAGATCTGAGGATTCTTTTATATGAATAAATGGTTCTCTAGAGGATCATATTCTTGGTATGTATCCTCATTTTGTATTCACAAATCACATAAAAAATAATTATTCAAAAAATTCCTAACTGAAGAAAGTTTTCCTTACAGATTTACCTAAAAACTTGAAGCCCTTGGATTAGAATGCCAAGACAAAAATTACTAATGGGGTAACAAGATAACTTGAATAAATGCATGAGAAGGAAAAGATCCAATTAATATACCATGATTCCAAAGCTTTGAACATATTTTTAAATGATCCATTCAATCTAATTATATCTTATTTTAGGCTTCCCAATCTTGGTCTAACTGGGGATAAGACCCATATTTCCACAATGGAAAAGGGGAAATTTGGATACTATTCTCCTAAGTATAAAATGATTGTCCAATTTACTACAAAATCTAATGTGTATAACTTTAGTGTCATTTTCTTGGAGATAATTTCTTGAAGAAGGTTTATTGACAATGTTTTTCCTACTGATGAGTAGAATCTGATCCTGTAAGTTATTATTTCAAACCTAATGTCAAGTCTACATTTTTTTATAAATAAAACAAGATGATCCAACATTTCAATTTTGGTTTTTAATTTTCTAATTTTATTATATTTTTACATGGTATCCAACATTTCACGTCCAATACTTATGAAAGTTTTTATCTTTATAATATTGGTAGATTTATATCTTGATGTTTCAAGACATTTTGTTTCAAATTCGATTGAATCTCAATTCCATTTATGATCGAGGTTCTAGAACATGTTCATATTTTATTGAATCTGGATCCCAATTATATTCATACAATTTGATAATTTCTTTCAAGACCATATTTGAAACTATATCCTTAGTACCTAAGGTTTTAATTGCACTAAATGGTTATAAAACTATTGAATTAGGTGTCATTATCAATTGGAAAGCAGTATCATTATAAATTGAAAGTATTTATACATGATTATAGAGTTTCATTCAGTGTTACAAGATTATAAAATTTTGAGTTATGTGTCACTATTAATTGAAATTAGTGTTTTCTCAATGGTTTTTGGTCACAGGTTATATGTCTCTATTAATTAAAATTAGTGATTATGATTTTTGGTTTCAGGTTTAGGCGGGTGGACCTGATGTTAGAGATAGAAAGCATTCTACAGTGGGAGGGGGTTGCGGAACCCCATCCTATAGCTACATAACCCCATTTATTTTGTTCTTCGTTGGTTTCAGAAGATCCCATGGCATATGCGGCAATAAAACCAACAAAACATAGGTTGGAGGACCCCTGGGGAAGATTCACGAGATCGTGATCATAATTTCCTAAAAAAAATTCCAAGAACCTCTAAAAAGTTCTTATATTGATTCCATTCAATTATTTATTGTTTGATTTTAAATATTGATTATTAATTATATTTTGATAAAATCTAGAATTGTTTATTATCGTTCTAATTTTTTGTATTTATCATAGTTTGGGATGGATATTTTTTCAATTAACTAGATATTGATTCACTTAAAAAAATTATTTCTCATTAATTTTTATTTTACATTAACTCAAAATGATTTATTTTTTCTTGGTATGATGGCTCTCCACATGTACTACGTTCAAGTGTAAGAAAATTAACAACTTTAAATTCTGTTGGAAATTAAATTTATTCAAATACAAGTTCCAGAAATGAGGACTAGATTAAATCATGTGAGAAAACTTATATGATTAAAATGAACAAATGATTTCATTAATATGTAAAATCCTTCTAGTCCTTGGTCCCAATGGTTTATTCTTTTTTTATTTCAGAAGTGATTTTTTGGCCCTGTTTTTATGTTTTTTTAGTGCGTGCTAATCTAGTTCGTGGTGCCAAAGTCAAGTAGTTAAAATTCAAGGGAACCGTTTGAATCCCTACCAAGGTCCTTCACATAACTACTAGTAAGTCTCCTTGTGGAGAAGGTATTTTATAATCTATTCCTTGATCACTCCCTAGTTTGACAAAAAATTCATGAAAAGTTACTGCATTATATGTCGGTTTTTATGCATATTGCAACATAAATCATATTGGATCCTATTTTATAGCTGGATATTCTCCACTATATTTATTTTCATTTCTATTAAAACTTGTTGTGACCAATACATGGGATTGGTTTGAAATGTGTGTGCACAAGAAGGTGATAGATCTTTACATCTCGCTAGATGTGGTGAAGTAAATTACATCCATCACAATCAAACCTAGGGTGGAGGTTGAGGTAACCATTACAGATACTTATTTAATTTCTTTGGCCTCTGTAACTCCAAAGGTTAGTAGATATGCATTTTATCATTTAATTTTAGAGAAAGCCATTTTTTGTGTTTGAATTCTATCTATGTTAATGTTTTATTTTGGAAAATAATTTTTTGGGGTTTTAGTTGGTTTGGGAAACATTATATATTGATCATAGATTACATACCTCTGATGAAATATCAACAGGGGTGATGAAAAATTATTAAAAAGAAATTAATTTTTTAATACCTCTATTCATATTTTGGTTTCAATTCATGAAGATATTTTTCACTGATTTGAGTTGGAGTTGGTTCACTGGTTCTGAGGTATGGATGAGTTGTTGGTGCTCACTAGTCCATAGTGTGGCATGGATGGGCTGGAGCTGGCTCACTAGTCCTGGGGAATTAATGGGATACTAGTGATCATTGGTCCTAGATTTAGCAAGGATGGTTGAGGTTGGAATTAGGGATGGATTTTTTATTAATGGGATTGATGGATCCTGTTAGGGGGGTGGATTTTGTATTGATTATTTTTTTAATGAATTTCATTATTAATATAATTAATTTTTTTATAAGTTTTAACATGTGTTAAATTCATCTTTAATTTACTAATTTAAAAAATTTATTATATATGATAAATTAAGAAATATAATATGAAATTTTACTATCAATAAAAATTTATAATTTTTATTAAAATGTAATTTTTTAAAAAATATTATATATTGGTAATATTATTAACAACATAAAAATTTGTCACCAAAACCTATTTCTAAACACTTTAACCAATATATATATTATATATTGGTATTATTATAATTTAAACATAACTATTTTATCTATTGCAAAAACATTTAGTGATAGAGTGTTTACCGACAGTTTAGTAACAGGGACATAATGTTGGTAAAATGTTTTACCAATAGAAAATGAACTTTTACCAAAAGGCATACCCCCATTGGAAAAAGTGAAATATTTTTTAGTAGAAGAAGTGATTATGGTAAATTGTGAAGAAGACGATGAACCTAAGAGAAAATATTTTTCTTTCAATACTACTGTATCAAAATAGAGTGAAAAGGGAAAGGCATAATATAATATCCCCAATGATAAAGAATCACCAACTGATAGTGATGAAGAAATGAAACATTTTTCCAGAATGTTTAAGAAGTTATAATGGAAGAAGAAATTCATTAGTAATCCGAGTTAAAAGGTAATGTTTGAAAATAGATGAACATGGAAAAATGACTAGAAAAGATATTACAACTCAAATGAGATTACCTGTTATGAATGTAATAGAAAAGGACATGTTAAGGATAATTATACTAAGTTGAAATACAATAAGAAGTCTGACGAAAAAGATAAAAAAATATAATAAATCTATGAAAGAAACGTGGAGTACTTCTAAGGACAGATCCAGTAAATTAGATTCTACTCGTGAAGAAAACCCTGTCAGAGCTAACAAGTGCTTTGTGACAAACATATCTAAGGTACTTGTTGTATCTCTAGTACATAATTATGATCACTCTGAAAATGAAAATGATGATTATATTTCTAGAGAATAAATGTTTTAATACTTCAATGTGTTTGAGGATACCTTTAGTTATCTTAAGGATAAATAAAAAATTATGAATACAAAACAAGTTTTATCAGTTAATGTTAAATTTGATCTCACTATAGAGAAAGATAATAATTCTCAATTATTGAAATAAAATACTAAATTGAAATTTTCACATGAGAAACTAAATAATGATTTAAAAATATTCAAAAATGTAAGATAAACTCTAACTCAAATATTATGAAATAAAATTTCTCCTAAGAACATTAATGGTCTAGGATATAAACCTTGATATAGAATAGTTGTTAAGAGAACTTTTATTCATAAGTCTACTTTTGGAAATTCTACAGCTAGTTGTTTTTCAAATGGTCCTAATACAGTTTTTATTTCAAAAAAATTGTAGTATGATTATAAGAAACCTATTAAGAAAATATGAGTTTTTAAATCCCTAATTAATAACATATCTGTACCAAAGAAAATATAGGTACCAAAGTCATTTGTGGTATAAATTTTGTTTTATAGGTAAGTTTCTTGAAGAGATCCTATATAAATATTGGTACATGGAAAATGGTTGTTACATTCATGTGATATGAGACTACTCAATATTCAATAACATTGTAATGGTTGATGGTGGACATTTCAGCTTAAGTAATAATACTGAAGGAAATATCATAGGTCTTTTCCAAATCGGTAGAACTAACTCAGTTTTAATTTCTAAAGTACTTTTTTTATGGTTTAACATAAAATTTTATTAGCATCTCATAATTATGTGATGATGGTTTTCATGTGACATTTTATAAAAATGTTTTTAATGTTTTTAATTCTTAAAATGATTTAGTATTTACTTCTTTGATAAATGATAATTTGTATGATATTAATATTTATTCTTTGATATATAAAAAAAATTCTTTCTTAAGTGACTTTTATAGAGGATCTTGGCACTGGTATAGGAGACTAGTCCACTTTGACATTCACACACTTAGAAATCTTACTAGAAAATTTTTAGTCATGGATCTACCCAAACTTGAATTCCCAATTAATAAAGTCTATAACCCTTTTCAAAAATGGAAACAATACAATATCTATTTTAAATTAAATTAATAATTTTCAACTTCTCAACCTCTTGGGTTGGTTCATATTGATTCGTTTGGACCATTCGTAGTTTCTTATCTAAATGGGAATCACTATGTCTATATACTAGTAAATGAATTTCATATGTATACTTGGGTTTTCTATTTATATTACAAAATTTATAATTTATCTTATTTTACCATGTATGCTAAATCTTTAGAAAAGATAAGTGGACTTAGAAATAATAATTTAATAAGTGACCATGGAATTGAGTTTGAAAATAAAGACTTTGAATATTTTTGTTCAAAAAATGGATATAGTCATAACTTCTTTACTCTTAAGACCTCTCAAAATAATGGATTTGTAGAAATAATAAATAGAACACTTCAATAGATATCTTGGACTATGCTTAATGAATTTCATTTTCCTATGTACTTTTGGTCAGAGGCCACAAACACAGCTTACTATATAATTAAAAGAGTTGTATTTATACCTATATTGAAGATAACCCCTTATGAGATTTGAAATAATTGGAAGTATAAGGTTGGTTGCATTATAATGTTTGGTTGTAAAGTATTTATTATTAGTAATAAGGATAATATTGACAGGTTTTCCTCCAAAAGTGATGAAGAAATTTTCTTGGGTTATTTAACCTCTAATAAATCCTATAGAGTTTTAAATAAAAGAACCAAGACTATGGAAGAGTATTTATATATAATTTTTTATAATATATATCCACATGAACCTAAAATATCTTTAGAAAACCTTGAGGAATATTTATCCACATTGAACTTAAATTCAAAACCTTTTGATTCTGCTGTAAAGCAAGTAGAAAAATCATCCAGTTATAAGGAACATAAAGAGCCTAAACCTGAATTTATTGAGGATCCTGAGGTTACCAGCCCTTTATTTTATATATTTTTTAGGAATCTTAAATACCATACTTTAGATGATGTTGTTGGATACTTGGATAGAGGTACACAAACTAGATCTTCTCTAAGAATCTAGGATTAACATCAAGCATTCTTGTCATATCTTGAACCTAAGAACATAAATGATGAAACTAATGATAAATTATGGGTAATGTTTATGTAATAAAAACATAATAAATTTGAAAGAAAGAAATTTTGGGAACTTATTGATAGAACCAAACACACCTTGACTATAGGCACTAAATGGGTGTTTAGAAACATGGTTGATGAATTGGGTACAATAGTAAGAAATAAGGCTAGACTACTTACACAAGGGTATAGTCAAGAAGAAGGTATAGACTATGAAGATACCTTTGTACCTGTATCCAGACATTAAGACATTAGAATACAGCTTTCCTCTACAGAACATCTAGATTTAAAAATATATCTGTAACATCCCAAGTAAGTAATGAATAATAGATATTTTTATCTATATCTATTAATGAAATATATAGTGTTTTAGAGGCTTAAAATGAAAATAAATCCAATCTTAAGCATGGAATACACTAATATTCTTAAAAGATTGTTTTACTGCTTTTTGATGGAAAACCCTATTTAAATCAATCTTTTAACAATTTTATAATCTATATTTGTCAAAATAAACATATTCATTATGATTGGGACATTGAATTTTACATTGGATAAAATTTTTTAATTTTTCTGACAATGTTCATTTTTTAATGAATAGTGAAAATTAATGCATTTTACATCAAAACTGCTTTTTTATCTAATTTATTTATATGATTAGATTATATTTTGAATTGTTTTTTAAGTGGAATTAGAATAAATTTTTACCATTTAATCCAATGGTGGTCATTGGAATCAATTTCACTTTGAAATTGGACTTAAACTGGTGTCAATCTTTTGATACTTATTGTTTTATAAAAACACGCTATTTGTCATGACAGCGGGAATTAATTATTAAATTAATTAATGTGACCTATATGTTTTGAATTTTGTAAAATAGACTTCATTTTTTAATTCAGAATATCAAATATAGCTTAGGGTGAATTTTTGGTAATTTTCTGAAAAACTTCAATTTTTGATGAATAGTGAAACCACTAAGTGGTACTTATAAAAACTGATTTTTCCGTTTAAATGAAATTTTTCCATCATTGTGTTTTGAATTTCAAAAATCCTACATACATGGTTGTCATTAAGAAGTAAAATTTGGTTCAATGAGATTAAAAATATTTTTTGGTGAATAGTAACTTATTAAGTTCTTAATCGCGATTAGTGGTAATTAGTGTAATTTAAGGTAAAAATAATGTTTTAATAGTATGATATGAGCTTGAAACATGTCCTACCCTAATTGGATGTGTCATGTCCGACCAAGAAAAGCCATGGGTCAACTTGGGGACCCCATGGAGCCACTTTGGTTGGGAAATGACATAAATAACTTTTTATTAAATGTTAAAGTAAAAATGACACACACATGAGATGTTTTACTAAAGAAACTTTTACATGGGGTTATACATTTCAGATTTTTGACTATAAATAGTAATTGGAAAGATAAAAAGATTTCCTACATCATAGTATTTTTTTTATAATTTTGAGACATTAAATAAAGTAAATTATTTATGACATCATGATGATGCAGCGATGACCTCATTATTTAACGATTTAAATAAAATGGAAAGATAATGTAATATCTAAGACCTACACATGTCCAAAACCTATTGGATGAGTGGATTTCGAACCCTTATCACCTTATCCTAGAAATAAATCAATTTGGGACCTCTTAAATCCGAATACCATTTTAAAATAAATTGACTTTTCTTTACTTTCCAAGAGTGCCCCTCCTCTCCTCTTCTAAGGCCCCCACCTCTACCTCATTTCACACACTCCTCAAGCCTTTGGCTCGGCCATCCCCTGCCCATTTACTCTATCCAAATACCTATCCTAATCCTAGAGGATTCCCTTTGGGTATAATCCTTTCAAAGGAATCCTTTAGGCTCAAATCAAAAGGAGTTACACTTTTAAAGGTAATTCATTCTCTCATGTTCATTTGTTTTATTTTGCTTCTCCAACCCCCTAAACTCTTTTTATTTACTTTTTTTGTAACAACACCAGTATATTAAATATACTAGGATGTTGTTATAAGATTTATTCGAGCTACACTCTCACAAAACTACATCAAATGGTTAAAGAACATACGGTTCCCGTGGATGGCGAAATTCTGCCTCCCGAAACGATGATTGTTCAATACTCATTTAACACCTTCAAAGGTGGCCATTATGGTGTCACTATTTTCTATATATGATATATAATATGTTTATTCTTTCCTTAAGATTATGTATTTTTCATTTATGGCATACCATTATTGTTTCCATTATGGGTAAACACGATATCTTCATTTTAGGAAGTGCGGACTACCGCCCCCTGAAAGTGATTTCATTCATTAATACCATATGTGGGATGTGTAAAGGATAAAGTTAATGATATTATATATGTTATTATACTGGAATTATAATATACTCTTATATAATTATGATTCTATTCCATAAAATACGAAATAGAAATGGAAGTAGCGTTCATGCGTACATACGGCTTACCGTCTCCATGAACGGTGCATTTTATTTCTTACCTCTAAATGTGATGTAATATTATAAATACATGTATATGATGAATATATATGATATATATGTTATCCAAATCATTAATATCATTCTGGATATAATGAAACTTTGACCAAATTAACAACATGTAAGTGTAAGAAGTCTATTTTTGACTTAAGAACCAAATACCGACAAAATGAACATTATTAACTTAAATGATTACATGATGTTCATAACATGGTATAAAAGGAATAATTAACTTGAAAAAGGTTCTTAAGAAACTAGAGATTAACTCAAGTTTATTATTTAGGAGATTAAATAACGGTCGGGTCAAGTCGGATACGAGGTATGGGACTTCGTCTCAATCTCTTTTCATTGAGGCATATTTTGTTTTATACACAACCTTATTTTATACGGTGTATAAACCCCTTTGAATTTTACATTTATCCAAAAGGAATCTTTTTTATATGAAGCGTTTTACTAAATGAAAAAAGGGAATGTTTTTTTTGTACGTATACGGCGACAACGACTTCTCCGCCGCCGTGACCGTTATTTGAGTTTCGGCTTCCTCTACAAGCCATACCTTCTTTTTAAAAGAAAAATAAATTCCATGTTTTAATTTTATTTTATTTTGGTATTGAAAATGGTTTTCATAATGTTTTTATATCAATGTGTGGTATTGATATCTTGTGATTGAAAGGTGGAAATGTTATGTTTCCTTTATGCATGTTTTATGTGATACGATTATGTTGAGGTTCTTGGGCATTATTATGAAGACGGGTGGTTCTGTGATAAACTAAGGGTGGGTGAGCCCGATATAGCTCTCCAATGCATTGGGTAACGCGAAGGAGTGAAACATTATGGTTTCTCTGAAGAGATTTAGGGAATATACTGTGATGGGTATTCCAAACGTAACCAAGAGGGTTACTCCCTACGTAAGAATGTTATGAATGCCTCAAGTTACCTTTATGTCTTATGATTTCTATAATTTATTCATGATTTGATGAGGTATGTTAAAGTGCTTATGTTTTATGGTTAAAGTATGATCTCATCCTTATGTATATATGTACCCATGTTTCCTTTCCATATTTTTATATCCCTTACTGAGCTTTTTATGCTCATCCCAAGTTTTTTTGAAATGTTTTTCATAGGTCAATGGAAAGGTAAATGATATGATGATAGTGTCAAGGAAGTGTCAAGAAAGAATCCATGTTTTATTTTAAATATGTTTCCATTGATGGGAATGAATAATACTATCTTTATGTAACCACTTTTTTTATATGTTGAATGTAATTCAAGTTTTATGATCTAATTCTCTAAAACTCTAAACCCGAAAAGATCCTCAATGTGTAATCTTGTAATAACTCAAGATTAAGTAAGGTTTAAGGCTGGGGCCTTATAATATCAAATGGATTTCAAATGTTAATTCTTAAATGGGTATATAAATGAGTATTTTTTTGTTTAAAATCCCTCAATTTCAAAAACTCTATTATCCAAATCATGTTTCAAGTTATCAAAAGATTTGTATGGTTTGAAACCATCTCCTGGAGCTTGGTTTGATAGGATCATCCCTTTTCTTATTTAAAAATGATTTATAAAAGGTCTATTTGATACTACATTATTTATAAAAATAATTTCAAAAGATATTTTAGTTATTCAAATATATGTAAATGGTATTATTTTTCAATATTTAAAAACTATTTATGTACTGATTTTTTAAAAATAAAGAAAATTAATTTGAAATGAGTTTAATGGGTGGACTCAAATTCATTCTTTGTTTTCATATTTTTAAAAATAAAGAAGGAATTATTTTAAATCAATGTAAACATAACAAATAACTTTTAGAATATTTTAATTTGGATAGATTTAAGAGTAGTGATACTCCTTTGAGTACCACCTGTAAAATGGATCTTGATGAAGCTGGTAAATCAATGGATAAAACCTATTATAGAGGTATTATTAGAAATATTTTCTACTTAACTACTAGTTGACCTTAAATTATGTTTAGGTTGTGCATGTGTGTTCATTTTTAAGAAAACTCAAAAGAGTCACACTCGGTTACTGTAAAAAGGATTTTTAAATACCTCAAATATTTAACCAATTTAGGATTGTTATGTCAAAGAGGTTAACAATTTGACTTATTTACTTACTCAAATATAGATTTTTGAAGTTGTAAGTTATATAGAAAAATCACCTATGGAAAATTTCATCTTTTAGGAAAGTCACTATTTTATTGGTGTACTGAGAAACAAAATTTTGTTGCACTGACTACTGTTGAAGATTAATACACAGTTGTAGGTAGTTTTTGTGCTCAAATGATGTCGATGAGACATACATTACTAGAATATGGATATCACTTCAGAAATTTACTTATATATAGTGAAAACACGGGTTATATAAATATTTATAATAACCCTATATATCACTCTAGAAATAAAACATTGATATAAGAATTTTGAGAGACCATTTTCAAAAGTGTGATATAACTCTTGAATACATTGGTATAGAACATCAGGTTGCTGATATATTCACCAAGAATTTGAATTATGATAGAATGAACTACATAAAACATGAATTAGGAATGATTAATTTTGGTTAAGATTAATTTTCTGGGGATTACCGTTGGTTTTACTCACCATTGGTTTTACTCACTGTTGGTTTTACTCACTGTTGGTTATACTCACTGCTGGTTTTACTAACTATTTTTTTTACTCACTGTAGGTTTTACCCATCATTGGTTTTACCCATAATTATAAAAATCATGTTTTTATCAATTTATTATTGTTATATTTTAAGTTGACACTTCAAATTTCATTATATTGTTTATTTATTTATTTAATTTTTTATTTGATTCAAATTTTATTCTATTTTTAATTTTTCAGTTTTTTTCCTAAATCACTAAATGATATAAAAATTAGACACACGTCTAATTTCACCACCCTCACTCCCTAGTGACCTTTCTCTCAAACCTCACTACCACCTCTTTTCTCATTCAACCATCATCCTTCCCTAACCATCAACAAAACCTTTTGATTCAATCTCTATGGTGAAGGAATAGATCCTATGAATATTCTCCTGATAATTCATGTCCTTCAAAGAACCAAAAGGTGGAGTCCAATCATTCAACTTCTATTGATCTAGTGAACCCAGATCTTGAAAAGATAGTTGTGGTTCCATAAACAAAATTTCATACTGATTGGTTATTTTCAAGTAGGCTTTTAATGCTTAAAGTTATACAAGATTAGGGAAGGGTGGAATTGTTCTCTTCCAATGAGATACCTTTCTATCGTAGGTTATCACACGAGTTCTACTAGTTTGTTTTGTTTAGCTTCAAGGAAGATTAATACTGGGTAAGAACTGGGATAAATGGCCACAAAGTCATATTTTCTTCAAGGAAATGGGTTAGTTGTTTGAGAGTACCTCATAAAGATGTCTCAAATGACTATTAAGGAACTATTCCAGATGATGGTGATGATTTTGTTAATGAATATTATCTAAATGAATAAACTAGAGATAGGATAGTGAGAACACGGATCGCTACTGATCTAGATGGAGAATGTTGATTGCTTTTCAAATTTATCCATCATATTCTATGCTCAAGGAAGGGTGATTTATTGAAAATGAGGTATTGTGATGTTTATGTTTTGTGTCTTGTGAAGAAAGCTGAGAAGATAAATCATTGTAGATAACTAATGAATCATATGATGGAAATGTAAAATCCTTCATCAATAGAAAACTCCCTTATTTAACGTATGTTTATTTTAGCTGTGATGGAATATAAGGGACTAGTCGAGGATGGAGAAGAAGATATTGTTAAATGTGGCGTATTTTTTATTAGAAGGGTGATTTGTGAAAAGATAAATATTAGTTGGAACCCATGAAAGAAAAAATGGGTTGATTATAGTGAAATAATTTATGAATATTTTAACCCATTTGATCTTCTAACTAGACCAATGAACCTTTTGGACCCTCATTTGGAACCAGATGAAGTGGTGGAGTATTCAGATGAGGAAATAGAGGCTACTTCCATTGGTAATAAGGAACAGGAATATCCAGTGGAGGAACGAAGTGATCCTGATTTTCCTTAAGGCTCCCCAACTATTACCTATTATGCTCCTAGTCCCCTTTGGAATATCCCTATCAGATAATATATCTTGAAATAAGGTAGTTATGAGAAATAAACCAAAGTGTCAGGTGAAGAGAAATTACAAATCAATTCTAATTCCTTAGAAGAAAATTGAAATTATGATAATGTTAATTAAAATAAAAATAAAAATGATGATAGATGAGGAGAAGCTGAAGATGTAAATAGATATGGAAATAGTGATGAAGATCAAAATGATGTAGGATCTTATTATGATGGTCTCAATGGCCATATTAGGGTTGAGGATATTGAGATGACTCAAGCCATTATCTCTTCTCTAGTTGTCTCTAAATCTGAATAGAGACTCATCCTGGTTAAATATGTAATTATAAATCTTAACAATGAAAATTAAGCATCAGTTTAGGGTGAGAAATCTCCAAGTATAGGGAACCATACTATTTATTTAGCTATTTATAGAGATCATTATATTCATATAGAGGTTAATCCTACGATTTATGAGTCTATATATATAGATAATATAGTTGTTAAGACCAATTGTAATACTTACATGAAAGGATGGACCCAATTATTGAAGAATGGGATAGATTTCCTGGGTATTTCAGACTTGGTATGGACTACTAAGATTAAGTTAATGAGAGGAATTGTAGTCGAGAAGTGATGGATCCTAAGGGATATTTGAAAGTTGAGATTGATAATATAAGGGAATTTCATGGGTTTTATTCTAACATTCCTTAACCTAATGTTGAGAGAGTTATTTCACCTATCATTGTATCTATTCTAGTGGATGTTTTCACCATATGTGACTTGGAATCCTTCACTGAAAGGATTATATCTTATTTTAGTCTATTATTAAGAAATTTGGACCCGTAGGTCACTATGTTAAGTGAAAGGGATGGAAGGTATCTGTTTGAGCTAGTGATACATCATATTCATCCAAAAATGATGCCTCATATCGAAGCAGATGAAAAGGAGAATAGAAGGTTGGAAAATGAGTTAGAATCCTTAAGATTCACAATGGATGAGATGATGTCTTCATTTTCATGTTCCATGGAATATTTGTTATAGAGGGTGGAGAACCTTAATTTTATAGCTTCTCTTTGTAGTGATCCATCTATTTCAATTGATTTTGAGATGATCAAGACAGTTTTTTGGGAAGAAATTTGTCTTTTTGTAGCTTTAGGTGATGTACCAAACTTTCATCGAGATAGTTTGAGTCATATTAGGAATAATATTTATCATATTTATATAATGGTTATAGAGTATATGATAGATATGAAGGCTGATATGGAGACTATAAAAAAGTCTATTAATTATTATCTTTATCATATATATAATAAGCATGATATGAATGATCATTTCAAGTTCCTATCAGTGAACCTAAGGATTTCTCCGGTCAGTCAAGCCTTTAAAGAGAAAGTGAATTAGTTGAATGTGGTGACTCCGGTGCTTAATTTTTTTTATGGAAGATAAAAATGATTTCTTTAGTTCTATTGATCAAGGAGGAAACATCATTATGGAATTTATAAATTTGATGAAACCATTTCAATATTTTTATAGAACTTTTGTGGTGGCTTGGGATTCCATTCCTATTACAACTCATCTGACCCCTCCAGCCTCTACTCCAAATTCTTCAGGACTAAGATAACCAGAGATCCATATTCTACCTTTACAGCTCGATTCCATCCTTTCATAATCTCTCTTAGATAATTATTTAAATATCTTATACTAATTTTTATTAGAGATGCTCCTTCTCTAACTGATTTCCCTACCACTATCCTTCGATTTCCCTCAACCTTTCCTGTTGAACCTTCATATTATGAAAAATGAAAGGGAAAAATACCTCTTACACCTTCAAGTCAGTCCAAAAGGAATTGATATTAGGATTTTTATTTACTAATGGGGATATTTGCTATAAATTTTATTGTACCTTTGTGATAAACTTCACTTGATTTTCAATGGAACTTCTCTTTTACTCTTTTTCTATTTATATTAATTTTATATTTTACTCTTGCTTTTTGATAATACCAATAGGGGAGAATGAATCTATGAAATTTATTTCATTTAATTTTTTAGTAATGTTCCTTTAATATCATTATTTTTCACTATCTTTGATACCATATGTACTTCAATTTATTCATTTGATACTATCTATTTCCTTCTTGTCATATTTGATACCATTTTTTTTACAATGTACCTATTTTCACACCTCATTTTGATCTATTTAGGTATTTAAAAATGACATGATTTATGATCATCAAAATGGGGTAGATTTTTTGAACCCTTGTTTTAATGATCACAAAATCATGTTTCTTATACTATTAATGAGTTTTATGTGTTATGATAGTGTTTTATAATATAAGGAAAATTGATGGGAATTTTGGATAAGTATTGAAAACACTCACCATCTGAAATGACTCACCATTGAAGATGATTCGTCGCTAGAGATGAATCACCATAAAGATGAAAATATGGCTAAGTAGGGGAAAGACCCACCATCAACAATGAGTCATCACCAAGATGGTTTTTTTTAAATATGGAAAACACATACCTCTAGGAGATGACTCGCCATTGAACCAAGAAATTTGGATAAGTGTCGAAAAGGCTTATCGCTGGCATGTGTCACCATTGAGGATGACCTTCTATCAGAATTAAAATTTGAATAAGTATAGGAATTACCTAACTCTAGATTATGTCTCACCGTCAGAACATATTAACCTCTAAATTTGTAAAAGTGTTGAGATGACCTACTGCTAAGAAGAATCACCGATTAGATGAGTCATCGGTGGCATGATTCACCACCATCTAGAATCACCACTTGCCTAAGTCACTGCCATTGTTGTGTCACCATTAAAATGATTCATCATCACTATTCTTTTTTATTTTTAATTAAATATTTATAATGGATATATTATGGAATTTAATCCAAAGAGTTATTTCAATGATTGTTATTAAATTATTGCAGATCTTCATTAAAGTTCATATCAGTCATCCAGTATGAGGAGCATAAGATCCGGATGATTCTTCCAACATACTAATATTAAAATAAGTATTAGACTTCCTCGTGTGAACTCAAGTAACATATATTGATATACACTTACATGTGAAGTGAGATAAATCAATATTACAAGAACCAAAAAAAGGATAGTTTTGTAAAGTGTGCCTTATATAAAGCATCATTACAAGAAACTGTAGAAGATTGAAGTTATCCAAATATTCAGTTCCTCACTACATTTAGAAAAATAAAGAGTTCACAACACTCTATTCTACTATGATTTTAAGAACCATGACTCAATCTCATGCTCAAGTTATATTCAAGGAGTTACAAGCTTCAGAGAACATCAGACTGAGAAAGAATATCATATCTACATCTTTATCTTCTCTTTTTTTATGTTATTTACATTACATGTAGTGTGTTCTTATTATGTATATTTAACACACACGTTATCTCCTATACTATAACTGGAAGATACTTGATATCTTCTCAAAATTTCTTTACACCTGTTTACCAATGTATTGTGGTAGAGGCCCCTGTGTGTCCTGTGTTGGTTTTTTATTCCCATGGTTATTGTGAAAGAGGTCCCTGTGTGTCCTAGATATATTTTTTGTTATATACCTGATTCAAGTTTTGGATCATAGAATATTTTATATAATATTCTTGGTGGTGGGAGATTTCCAAGTGGAGAGGATTAGGTATCTTCTTGAGACTGAACCTCTTGTATTCTTTCTACTGTTTGTCTTTCTTTAGTTTGTTTTAATTAAATTCTTTTAAAATGAAACTATTTTTAACTCTAAACAAACCCAATACCTTGATATTTATTCTTAATTGGTATTTATATAAGTTTTTTATTAAGTAAATTGATTTAAAAAATTAAATTAGTTTTTAAAATTTATTTTAACTGAGAATTAATCAATATTTCATATATATTTTAAAATATAAGAACTTATATCGATCTTCTATTTTGATTAACTAGGATGTTTTAATTATTTATATGAAATATATTTTAGGAAAAAAATTCATTAGGTACTCAATTAACCTCCCTCTTAAGATACTCACTCCGAAAAACACTTATATAATGAATATATATAATCTTTATATCATGGTTAAAAATCTATAGATGATGGAACCTTGATCAAATTCAGAGGACTGAAAATACCAAATCAAAACATACATTACAAACAAATTAGTTATTACCCGAAACAAGACTTTCACATTGAATTGTTAATGATTGGGTAATAAAAGGTATTAATTAAAAAATATATAATTATAGTTCTATAATATAATTATAATTAACTTATATTTATTATATCATAGGATTGAACATGTACAAATTAATTCAATAATTATGGTAAGGGATTTATAGTCTCTCTTTTATTTCTGGTAGACATATGAAAATTCTATACTTGTTTCTTTTATGTTGTGTATATACTACCTCATTCACATGTTATATCATGAATACCCTTATTTTCAGGACAATTAAATTTTTATTTGATATTAGTATTTATTGGGGATTCAGATTAAAAATATTATTAACGCAGTAAGGTATTTTTTTCTCAATTTTTCTTCATTAGGACATAGGTTATGTTATGCACCTATATTATTCAATGAGGCTTATATGTTGCCTCATTGACATGTTATATCATGAATATATTTCTTTTCATGATATTCAATGTTTCATTTGATGTTATTATTTAATGGGTCCTAAATTCAAATGATACCAAATTTGTAAATGTTTGATGTTACAATCTCATTGTTTATCGAGGTTGTTTAAGTTTATTATTTAAATTGTGAAATATTATGATCCATATCTCAAGAAAATCAAAAAAAAATTTCTCCTATGGTTGTGTCATAAGAATACATGTTTTACTTTAATTTTTCTCTCATTAGTTACTAATGAGTGAAAAAACTAAATAAAAATTGATTTATTTCGCTCTTTTTTTAAATCATTTTTCTTCCAAAATCATGTTTTCTAAATATATTTTTAAAAATGATTATAAAATTATCCAAATTATTTATTAAATAAATTTTTACCCATTTTTTAATTTTAATAAAATGTTCTAAAAGGAATATTCATGTCATTTTCCAAACATTTTTGATTTTCTATTTACTGAATATGTGAAAGTAATCATTGTTTTAAGGAGTAAGACATGAATGGTATTTTTCTCCATCATGATAACTCAATGTTTTGAAGATTCCATTATAAGTTTCAAAGGAAATTTCCAAATAATTTTACTTCCAAAATAATATGAATTATTATTTTTATAAATTTGGTTTTAAAGAAATGTTATTTTCCTCAAGAAATGTTCCAAGTTTCTTTTCAAAATCATTTTCTATATAATATGGAATACTTCGATGTTACTTATTATTTACTTGGGATATGATATAAGGATAAAATTCTTATTATTTCTCTAAATTTTTTATCTTTATGATGAAAACATTTTTAGGAAACCTTTTTATCATTCCACGGGTTATACCGTGATAAAATTTTTATAAAACCCAATTTTTTTACATATTATTCCATGATGAAATGATCAAATGCATATGAACCCCATTTATTGACCATGGTTTATGGTATGATATAATTCTTATGAAACCAATTTCTTTTCATGGGTTTTAATACAGTGGATGTTTTATGATCTTGTGGAATTCACATGTATGATTTTAATTATGTGATGGTAGTTACGTTATAACCATGGATGGTGGTTACATTATAACCAAGACGGTTGGGACCTATATCTCCCTCCAATTAACTGGGTAATGATTAATGATATATGAGATCAAATTGTTTGTAGGAAATTATACCAATCCTAAAATAGGGTACCTGGGAGGTTATCCCAAACCTGAAAGACATACACGGGTGGTTAGCCCAAGCCTAATATGTTATGAATTTATTGGTGGGTGGACAAGACATAATTCAATGCAAATGTATAAGCCAAAAATAGATGTCTTATTCAAATTTTATGTTCTTAAGGCTCGTATTCTTTGATTCCATTATGATTCGTGTCTTATAGGTATCTAATATCAATTCCATTACTCTGATTTATGATCTATGATATAAAGGGTATGGTTTTAAAATGATATCCACATATTCTAATACCCTTATACTCATAATAAATTGATATATCCCTTTTTACCCATACTAAGTATCTGATATCTCCCTTTATTATGTTTCATTTCCTTGTGTTATGTTGAAAGGTATTATTTAAGATATGTCTAAGAAGGGTTTTGGTTATGAAGAACATAGTGAGAGATAACTTAGCTCACTCATGGAGCAGTTGTTTACAATTATGATAATCTGAAGTCACTAGACCAAAAGGATTCAAGAATGGATCATTATACTATTTATTTAATATTCATCAATTAAGATTCGATATTTATGTATGAAAAGTTTTGGTATTTACATTTATTATCATAAAGAGGTTTAGTAAGCCTTTGTAAAATAATATGAGAAAACATTAGGGGGATACCTATAGATATTTCTAAGGATATTTCTAGGGATAAATATAATTATAAGTATAAGGATGAGTCAGTGTATAAGAAAATTTCCTGGAATTTTTTTAAATGGTAGAGAGAGTGATTTCCAAGAAATTATATCATTTCTTGGATACTAAATGTGGATGTGGATATATCATAGAGATACCTGGGTATAATAACTTTGAAATGGTGCCTTGATATGGACTTTATCACGACACGGTGTAAATGACAACCCTTGATGTACACCTAGTTCAACACTCCTGGGAGATATGCTTTGGAAATTCACAAACTCTTTACGAACCGTTGTGAATGATTTAAAGAGATGATGGATATGAGTGACCTAGGATAAACCTATGGATTCATATATTAAAAATAATGTGTCATTATTTAGACATCCTATAAGTTTTTTTGCATGATTATATGGTTTTCAACTATGATTAGTGTTGATCACACTTTGCTTTTTTGGTTTCAATCAATAGTTGGAACCAAGAGGAATCATGTTAACACTGAATGTAATGGAAAATTAGGTGATTATAGACAACTAAATTGGATTATGACTAGAGGGAAAGATATTTTGATTATTTATAATCATATATCTTGAGATGTGACTAAAAATATGAACTTCAGTGATATTCCTAATGCATAAAATAAGAGGAAGACAGACTTTTATGAAATTATATGTGGTAATGAACATAAAGGAAAAAATATTTGGATTCCTAAATGACATATAGGTGGAAATAAGAACCTACAATAATGACTCAAATTGAGGGTAATATGTTTTCTATAACTACTATAAATACACCCTATAACAATAATTTTAAACCATTGGTACCAACAGTTCCTTAAACCATTGGATTATTTGGCATGGGTATATCCCTATACCAATTCTTACTTGAATCCATTGGTATATACCATGTTAAAATTTTAATATCCATGGTTTTTAGTAAAGAATTGGTTTATATATATATCAATGATTCAAAACCCATGTTTATGACATGTTTTCCAATAGATATGTATACCAATGGTTTTCAGAACCATTGGTATAGCTTCCTATCCTAAAAAAACCCCAACAGCCCCATCCATCACCTCTTCCAAAACCTATAAGAAATCATACCATAGTGCATATTAAATGAAGTAAAAATATTATATATTTTTCATTTAACCATCTAATTATCAATGGTTTTCAAACAATTTAAAATAATATAACATATACATAAAATATACACAATCAGTCTGTTTTAGTCATTAAAATCCATCATCGCATATGTATCTTTACTATCAACTCAAAAATGGAGGTGAAAAATATCTCCATCGTCACCATCATCCTCATCAGAATTGTCATCATCCGCATCATCATCATCTTCATCACCATAATCATCACCAATATCCTCACCATCAGAATCACTATTACTATGAATACCATTATCTTAGCGACCACTAGGATAATCACCACCATCACCTGCTGCATCATATAATGAAATTATTATTGAAATGTATGAACAACAACCTATGGTGGTATCTGGTGTATATGATTGACATAAGTCTTCCATAAATTTCATAAATTCCTCATTTTCCTTTTGACTCCATTCGCACTTCTACATGACTATTTCTTTTACTCATCTTCCTCTATAAAAACATGTTCTACCTCAATACCAGCTATTTCCAAATCAGTGCTACCACTAGTGCATAAATTATTTTTAACATTGGTTTTTTTTTATTTTTGAAATCGGTTATATCGATCTGTTATTTAAGGCGATATTGTAAATATATATTTAACATCTATTAAAAAAAGTAGACATTGTAAATTAATCATCGAATTATTTTTTTTCATTGTTTATTTTATAACTGAAATAACAAACCATTTAGAATAGTTTTTTCATATCCGTTATCTAATAACGAACATGAAAAACTATATTTCATGTTAGTTATTTAATAGTCAGTATGAAAAACTAATGGCTTAAAGTATTTTTCACATTAGATATTAAATAATCGATGTGAAAAAACTGACGAGATAAAGGCTTTTTCATGACGGTTATTAAATAATCGACTTGAAAAATAATTTTTTTTAATGTTTATTTTCAAACTTCCTCTCCACAACTGACCAAAAAATAAAACAAGCATAAGAAGTAGTATATATACTAGAAATACATATACAGTTAGAAAATTCAAAATTAAAATATTTAGTAACACCAAACTAAAATCCAAAAAAACCTATAAAATGATTTTCCTATTCCACATGTAACTGTGTGAGCTCTTATGCCCTATAAGGGTGAGATTCATCAAAAAGATACAAATTAAAATTAAAGTATTTAACATGTATTTTGAATAAAATAAATGAAATATTAAGGAATAGACTGTAAATAAATTTTACCAGATTGAACTTTGTAACTATCCCATTTAAATAATTTAATACATAATATATTAACACATAATAACTACATTCTTTGATGCCTTCTTGTTTATAACAATGTTGTTCAAATGATTTTTTCAATTCAAAATAACATTTTTATGTAATATATCAAAAATATACTAATTATAAATGAAAATTAACCTTTACTTTTACTTATTTGATCTTAGCGCTCTTTTTCTTTGTGGTCTATCAAAAGGGATTCCATCCCCTATTAGAAAATCTTAATAATAAAATAAATTTATAATTAATTATAATATAAACAAGTAATAAGAAAATAAAACATACATTTCTAATACATCCTTAAAAGTTTGACACACATCGCCATGGATAGAACATAACCGGTAAATTTTCTTATCCCTTGGACAAAAAACACATAACATCCAATGGAAACTAATATAAAATAAAATGTTATGTTATTGGTTATTATATTAAAAATATATATAACACTTTTTGAGATAAATGTTTCTTACTCTTGAAGATATGGTATCATCCATAACATGATAATTGAATTATTTTGAAATCTTTCAGCAATATAAATTGTTCTTTCTGCTTCAGTCATATTCCATGCTATATGTGAAATGAACTGTAAGTCCATAAATCCATAAACATTTTTCTTCTCATTCTCCATACACATTTTATAAATATACCTAATATAAAAAAACATAATTATAGATTTTCAATAAATTAAATGTGGGGAAATATTTATGTTAATACTTACAGAAAAAAAATCATAGTGTTTATGCCCAACATATCCCCAGTTACAAGATCCATGATATCATTTTTCAAAAGTGACACAATCATTGCACGCCCACAAACAACAACTTCCATTGGAATCTCATAAACACTTGAAAACAAATTTTATTATCTTGACAATCTATCAAGAGTATTAAAATCTATATATGAAGTCATATCTATTTGTCTTTTTTTATGACTAAACAATATTTCTTTACATTTAAAGTATTCCTATAAAAAATAGATAAATATATAAACATTAAAATATTAAAAATATATAATGAAATTAAAGATAAAATATATGCATACCTCTATAGTGATATATCGTAGAAGTTTATATAGCCAAACTATTAAGTGGTTGATGATTTTCCAACTATAATCACCTCATCTGTAGTTACTAGTACTCCAATTAATCTATCTATAATATCCTATAGAGTAACCCTATGATGCTCTATCTCTATCTGTTGATGATGAATGGTACCTCCAATGTAAAATATCATCTCAAATGCAACAATATGATATTGATTATCATCAATATATAACTCATAGTAACTGGGAAGCTATGGAGGAGGGATGTAGGAGTAGGATAAGAAGTGGGATTTATAGGTGGAGGTGGAGGAGAGGTACATTCTGGCAGTGGCATGGGAGTGGGATTTTTAGTCCGAAACTATCTTTTCATTTCTAGAATCATGTATTATACTCATGCACTAATCTTATCTTACAACATCACATTAATATTCTGAACTTGAGACTCCAAAGATTATATTTTTTTAAAAAAATATCCATTGCAGAATCTGAAGAATGTGGAAACACTTTTCTCACTGATACACCCACTGGGTATCCTCATACTCGACCCAGGTGTTCAGGATTTCGCAATAGTGTGGATAAAATATCCTTCCTACACTCAGCTAAAAAGACCCCCTCTGTTCTATACTCCTCAATATAATCCTGTATGAATTATTTAAAACATTATGTAATGATTCAAAATATATAAATAATTGAATTAACTTAAATAAATTAATTAATTAAACATATTACAATCCTCTCAGCTACATCCTTAAACTATTCTGTATGATATTTTCCTTTTTTGATCATCTGAGCCCTCTTCCATTTTTCATGTCTAGTTAGAGATGGGGGGGAATCCTCTCCATAGCTTTAATACTCAACTCTCAGTTTATGAAAATTTTCAGCAATTATTTTTTCTTCCAATAACGTATACCCTCCCCGAGATAAACTATGAGGGTATGAATTTCTAGATTATATTCCTGATGAGATCTACTTGATTTCTTCAAATTAAGAATAAGAAATCATCAATATAAATAAAATTCTATAGGTTTACATTTCACTTACCAAAAAGTTGTCTTTTCTTCTAATTTTAAAAAATTGATTCCATGTGTCTTCATTTATAAAAGGATATATGTCACGACCCCCTCCCCACAAAGTGTACCCCTCCTGGTTCAGCAATGTGGGAAGGGAGATAATTACCCCCGAGTCACGCCTCCAGTAGGCCCCGGGTTGGCGACTAGCACCGAGGGTATTGTAACACACAAAATGGGAGGCATTACCCTCTAAGAGAATACATGCAGAAGAGAGAGATAAGATAGACACCAACCAACTCCAACTCAGACTGCAATATAAATGAAAACCCAAGTACACATATGAAATGACACGCAGAAGTACTACCTCTAAAAGGGGAAAACTACAAGTACTCAAAAGAAAGTAAAAACAACAGCAACCACAAGCCCGAACAGCTCCTGCAACCCCAAGATAGTAGAAACCAGCTTGATCTCTAACCTACTCCAAGTGACCTAAAAAATAGTTTATATATACGTAGGGTGAGTATAACAGTATACTCAGTAGGATCCTCCATGAAGCCTCTCGTGCAAAGTAAATAAATCATGCTAAAGAGAAATGAACAACAAGTGAAACTAACTCGTCACCTAAACAGGTATACTAAGTTCCCAACCTCACCATGGCTACTCTCACCAAGTAACGCATACAAGAATATAGCATATAGTACAGAATATCAAGGGTACCCTCCTACTACTTCCCCACTGGTTTTCCACTTTTCCCCAATGACATATGTCATGTACATCTATCTCTAATGGATTGCCCATATATACCTGGGCTATGCTCCACAATCTGCACCACAAAGGCTTGCCCGCAGACACTTGGGCTAAGCACCACACCATCCTCACAACCAAAATAACGAGGTAGTTTCTGGGAGCCACCACAGCTCGCATAACGTGTATCATACGTCAGCTATTATACGTCAAGCCATCATAGCCCATACGCCGAGTAAGGATCCTCAAGCCATCACAGCCTATACATGTTACACCTATAGTAGTCCATAGGATACTATATCCAGAATATATGTGTGTGAATGACCACAAGCCATTACAACCCTCTACACACTTATATGGGAAAAACTAACCATTGTGCCTACCAGCACAAGTATCTACCAAGAGAAGAGAGCGGATTCAAATGGGGTAGTCTGCCATTCATCCTCACACCGGAATGTTGGGGAAAACACCCCCTAGGGCTCAGAATCCCTGGGGTATCAGTTTACCTTACGGACAGGGTGGAGTACCGTATAGAAACACAAAAAGTACAGAATATATTATATCTCACAACCACACTATGGGAATTACCTAGTCTTAGACTCAACTACATGTAACGTCTCTCGGACTCCAGACTGCTATTTCTAAGACTAGGTATCCTATAAGCACACAACCAATTAAAAAACTTTATTAGATTCCTTCATTCCCTTTTTTATCAATTCCACTTTACGTTAATTAATTCTTCACACATTAATTAACCATGAACAATTACTCATTAAATTTCATTAGCATCGCACCCAAAGTCAATTGTTCCTTCAAAAGATTACTACCTCATCATTATGTTTCAGCAAACACCAACCCCATGGGTTAACACCATTTATTCAGATATTCATTTTAGAATTACTTCCCATATTCCCAGGCATTCTAGAAAAGCATTATATGCTACTAAACACAATGGGATCAACACGGTGAGTAGATGTACTACCCGTCGAGTATTTTCCGCCTATAGAAAGAGCGTAGACCCATTCTCCTTTGAAAATCTAGACACGGAAAGCACATGGCATACCTCATGCGTCTTCGCCTCCTTCGGAAGAAGGGTAAGTAAGACCGACTTCCTTGAGTAGTGGGGAAAAGTAAAACAGATAAACATTCAATCAAAGTCACCAAGCATCCAAAAACAAATCCATCTCATTCCATCATCACTTGTGTCCTCCCCGATACCCACACGCATAAATTGATGCATCTCACCACTCTAGGAATCATCCGCTGCCACAACCACACGGCCTCCCTGCCTCCACATAACACAACACCCTTCTAGGGTCACATCACATCACAAGTAACAAGAAATCAAACATCACATAAAATGGGATCTTGGACCTTTAACAAGGCATCTGACCTTCATACATAATGAGAACTCATGGCTCTAAAGCACAAGGCACTCGGCCTTACGAACAAGAGGGTAACTAAGAACCCTATCGGGAATTATCTTTTATCAACCAACTAGTTATTTAATCCCTCTTGAATTAACAGATTCAATTTGTAGGTTCCAATTCTAGGAAACCTAATCAATAAGCTATCACAAAAGATTTAGCATGCTTACTATGCCAATTTAATTAACATCAAATTAGAACAACTACAACAACGACAACAACCAGATTCATTTACATGCCTCTTTATCTTTAGCCAATTAATTATCAATTAATTCTGGATTTACGTTCTTTATCAATTTCTAACAAGAATGAACAACTAATCAAAGCAAGCATAGATATCACTCTATCTAGCAAAACATGAGGCAAACTGTTATCACTGTACAAAGAAACAACATGCGATCAAACTAATTCTTTTAATCTGGTTCAATTATTTAATTTGGTTAATTTCATTGTGATCCAAAGGGCTAAATCATGCTAACTCTACTATTGCAAATAAACAATTAGAGAAGCCATGAATCCCCTACCTCAAATAGTTCATGACGTTCTTTATCCACACAACGGGCCACGATCCTCCTCTCGCAACAAATGCATCCACCCGAGGATGCCACGGTACGTCCGCACTAACCAAACCCCAAGAAAACCCCATTATAATTATGGATATTACATGCTATAAGATGGAAAGGAGGAACATGGGAAGATTATCCCAAACGAACGACGATAAAACATACCTTTTATCAAAGATTGATCGATACAGCTTGGTTGCATCAAAACAGATCGGAACTGATCCGAGGAGTGAGATTTGATTGTGAAAGTCCTATGGGAAGGATTGAAAGGTTCTAGCGTCTCATAGCCGAGAAAAAAGAGGAAGAACAAGGGAGGATGATATCTTGTCCCTTTTAAAGATTCAATGGGGCGACGGTTTATGATACGCTTATTCCCCAATAAATGCGGATCGCATTAACCAACGCGGTTTGACCAAGTAAAAACATCCCAAGACATAGGAATAATTAATATAGAATTTATGGTCTTTGAATCATCTGTCTTAATTTAAGGGTTGCAACGTCACAGACAGTTCGACATTCCAACACCGTATGAAGGAGATATGTTGAATACAAGATCACGTAATAATAATATTATTATTATTATTGGGTTTTTGCGGACCCGAGACATGAACAATAATTTAATATTCAACATTAGACTTTAATTGATCGTATTAATGATAGGATCACATCTCCACTGACGAGAAGTCAATCAGACATCACATGTGGGAGTTATGGCGGGTCAAAGATTTAATAATAATATTAAATCTATTATTTTCCGAGCGCTTCGGGTACACAATCCAAAAACCCAAAAAATGCATCCAATATTGGACTTGAAATGTCTATCTCAGAATCTGGGTTTCACTGCCACAGACGGTTCGTGAAATCGAGGTCGCACGAATAAGTTACGGTCGAAAAAGTGTTTTATCAACAAAAACAATAACATGATTATTATATTATTATTTATAATTGATTTATTTAAAATACCCAAAGCCACACACCACTCTCTCTCTAATTTGGTGCACCTCACTCCCTTTCTCCTTAATTGATTTCCTTTTATTTTATTTTATTACTTCCCATTTTAATCCTCACACTCTCTCTCCAATCTAATTCTTCATTCACGATTTCTTCTCCCAATTAACTCCTTACTCCATTTATCACTTCAATGTTATTATTAATACAATTAATAATAATAACACCCATCATTATGGAAACACTCTACTTTATGGAAACAATAACATTATGAAAATATCTAAATTTATGGAAACTACCAACATTATAGAAACATACAAATTTATGGAAACTACCAACATTATGGAAAATCCAAATTAATGGAAACTATCTATATTATGGAAACTCTCCATTTATTACACACCAAAATAAACCATTAACATTACTATTTAGTAGTAATAAATCCCCTTTAAATTTCATCAACAGTTCGCCATCATTATCATTAATAATTATTATTATTATTGATTCTCATTATTATCTTATAATTACTCCCTCTCACAAATCACATGATATTCACGCACAGGTTGGGAACCCATTCCATTATTCATTATCATATTATTATTATTATTTTATAATCTATTAAATGAATATTATTATAATTATTTTAATATTCCAAAATACAAGTTGGATTCATTCGTAAGGGGTTGCGCCCCATGAATTTAATTCCTTTATAATTTATTACTTGCGACTCATTTATTATAATTTATTCCTTTATAATTTATTCTATGCGGCTCCCCTCATTGAATTAAATATATTTAATTTTATTTCTTTTATTTCACAATGATTAAATTAAAACCATTTAATCTAATTAACACCAAATATTTTCACGCCACCTTTATCAATTGTTATTATCAAAAAAAATTATTATTATAACACACGTCGTGTTTAACCACATCAAATTTTTACAAATTAATGGACCGGAGAGGTTCGGGCCATTACATCAGATACCTCTCAAAATATTCTCATCCACGAGAATAAAAAAACAACTCATAAAAAGGAAAAGGTCTGAACAAGCACCCCACAAGATACCTCTTAGGGATCTCGTCATAATAGGAATCCGACCACTATTCTAATTATATGAGTCAGGGAATTTCTTCCCCCATGTCGAGACATTATCCGCATTAGGCGGCACTGACTCACCTGCACGGGTTTAATCGCATCCACATTAATGCGTCTCGATTAGGGATTAGGTCTTCCCACCCCCATAAGTTAGGATTTATCATACACACACTACCTCCAACGCCGCAAAAAATAAGCAACACGCTGCCCCAACACAAGGATTGGGGAATTCCTTCTCCCCAAGAGTGGTGTTTCCCCAACACTAGCTCACAGTCTTTACATACTTCAAACAAGTCAGCTTGACCTCCAACTAGCGTAGTCAACGCCAAGGGCACTGGAAGCCTCTCTACCTCAAGTCCCAAAACATGGAAAAGGCTAGGTGATATGAAGGAGTGTGTCACTCATGAATCAAACAAGGAATACATCAAGGTAGAAAACAAGCAAAGGGTACCTCGAATGACATCTGGCTCACCTATAGCTGGAAACGCTAGAGCATGAAGTTGTCCACGACCTCCTCCACAACCTCTCTGACCTTGATGACGACCACCACCACGGCCGCGCTCTGCTCTCTGAGGACGGGGAGCGTCATAGGGATGTCCTCTGCCTACCCCATCAACTATCTGCTGATATAAAGCTGGTGCAGCCTACTGCTGCTACCTCGGCTGGAACTGCCTCAACGGAGGAACCTAGAGCGTAGTGCCTTGTTCACGATGATCGCTCTGAAAGGTTGGGCACTCCCACTGTTGATGACCATGACCACCACAAGAAAAAAATCACTTGATCCCTTGGCATAGGCCTGGGAGTTTTTGCCTCTGGAGAAACAAGATGTGAAGGGCTGGGACCTACCCCCGGCTGAACGAAAACTCTTCTACCCTAAAAATAGGGAAGCCCAGACCATAGTTTTTCTTCGTGAGGGATCATGATGATCCCCCTCTCATGATGATGTGGTCCTGTCCAAAGTCCTCTCAACAACCTCTTCCCTCTCCATCACCTCAAGATATGTCTTATGTATAAATGGGGTGACCTGACATTGGATCTCTGGGCACAAAGCCTCCTCAAAATGACTCGCACTGGCCTCCACATCTAGTAACATGTCTAAAGCATATCTTAATAGGTTCCTAAAATGAATTCCAAACTCTCTAACACTGGAGCTCCCCCATCAAAGGGTAAGAAGCTCCTGGAGACTAGACGCCTTCTCAGTCAAAGAAAGAAACTTGACTCTAAACTTGTCTCGGAACTCCTCCCATGAGATCGTTGACTCCTCATGATCCCATAGGAACAACAACCACCACTACCTTTCTGCTCCACACAGCATCGTCACAACCAAGGATACCCAGTGATCCTTTTGATCACGGATCTAACTGAAGCCTATCTCGACCTCCTCCAACCAGTCTTCCATTACTGCATCTGAAACGGATCCCTCATAATTCTGCAGACTCTGGCACTGAAACTCTCGGAGTGTCTTCCTCCAAGTGTCGTCGTCATCAACCTCTACCAGATAGCGATCTACTGGAACAGCCTGTTGGACATCTTATGTGCAAACCTGACGAGGACGTCGACCTGGAGGCATACCTATAAAATAATAACTGTCAGAGCTCCTAATCCTAGAATATGGAAGACTCAAAATTAATTAATTAATTGTTCTCTTTTATTAATTTTAGGTTAACCAATGACAAGGTCTACCCATTCAAACACAGGCACAATGAAGAATGATGCATGATCCTTTCCTAGGTCTCTACCCAGTAACCAGTATCACTTCGTTTAGTAGCCATTGTAAACTTAAAGGTTCGTATGTCATATCATAGGGGGCCCTAAACACCTATGTCTCATCCAGTCTCTAGTGTTTACCTCACTTTCTAAACATGAATGACATCGTTTCCCTACCAAACCATGCAACCTCACGTGTGCATAACTCCAAAATTCATCTTATCCCTCAACAAGACCTCTGATACCACTCTTTCACGACCCCCTCCCCACAATGTGTACCCCTCCTGGTTCGGAAATGTGAGAAGGGAGATAATGACCTCTGAGTCCCGCCTCCAGTAGGCCCCGGGTTGGTGACTAGCACCGAGGGTATAGTAGCACACAAAATGGGAGGCATTACCCTCTATGAGAACACATGCAGAAGAGAGAGATAAGATAGACACCAACGAACTCCAACTCAAACTACAATATAAACAAAAACCCAAGTACGCATATGAAATGACATGTAGAAGTACTACAACTTAAAGGGGAAACTAAAAGTACTCAAAAGAATGTAAAAACAACAGCAACCACAAGACGGAACAGCTCCTGCAACCCCAAGATAGTAGAAACCAGCTTGATCTCCAACCTGCTTCAAGTGACCTGATAAATAGTTTACATATACGTGGGGTGAGTATAACAATATACTCAGTAGGATCCTCCCCGAAACCTCTCATGCAAAGTAATGAAATCATGCTAAAGTACAGTGAACAAAAAGTGAAACTAAATCGTCACCTAAATAGGTATACTAAGTTCCCAACCTCACCATGGATAATCTCCCCAAGTAACGCATACAAGAATATAGAATATAGTAAATAATATCAAGGGTACACCACAACGACTTCCCCACTTGTTTTCCGCTTTTCCCTAATGACATACTTCATGTGCATCTCTCTCCAAAGGCTTGCCCGTATATACCTGGGCTAAGCTCCACAATCTGAACCACGTGCACCACAAAGGCTTGCCCGTAGACACCTGGGATAAGCACCACACCATCCTCACAACCAAAATAACCAGGTAGTTTCCAGGAGCCACTACAGCTCGCATAACGTGTATCATACGTCGTGTATTATACCTCAAGCCATCACAACCCATATGCCGATTAACGATCCTCAAGCCATCACATCCTATACACGTTACACCTATAGTAGTCCATAGGATACTATATTGAGAATATATGTGTGTGAATAACCACAAGCCATTACAGCCCTCTACACACATATATGGGAAAAACTAACCAGTGTGCCTACCAGCACAAGTATCTACCAAGACAAGAGAGCGGAGTCAAAGGGGGTAATCAGCCATTCATCCTCTCACCAGAATGTTGGGGAAAACACCCCCCCCCCCGGGCTCAAAATCCCCGGGGTGTCAGTTTCCCCTACCGACAGGGTGGAGTAGCATATAGAAACACAAAAAGTACAGGATATATTATATCTCACAACCACACTATGGGAATTACCTAGTCTTAGGATCAATTGTAGCTAACATCTCTCAGACTCCGGGCTACTATTTCAGAGACTAGGTATCCTATAAGCAGACAACCAATTAAAGAACTTTATTAGATTCCTTCATTCCCTTTTTTATCAATTCCACTTTACATTAATTAATTCTTCACACATTAATTAACCATGAACAATTCCTCATTAAATTTCATTAGCATCACACCCAAAGTCAATTATTCCTTCAAAATATTACTACCACATCATTATGTTTCAGCGAACACCAACCCCATGGGTTAAAACCATTTATTCAGATATTCATTTCATAATTACTTCCCATATTCGCAAGCATTCTAGAAAAGTATTCTATGCTACTAAACACAGGGGGGCTCAACACGGTGATTAGATGTACTACCTATCGAGTATTTGTCGCCTATATCAAGAGCATAGACCCATTCTCCTTTGAGAAACTAGACACGGAAAGCACATGGCATACCCCACACGTCTTCGCCTCCATTGGAAGAAGGGTAAGCAAGACCAGCTTCCTTGAGTACTAGGGAAAATTAAAGCAGATAAACATTCAATCAAAGTCACCAAGCATTCAACAAACAAATCCATCCCATTCCATCATCACTTGTGTCCTCCCCAACACCCACATGCATAAACTGATGCATCTCGCCACTCTAGGCGTCATCCGTTGCCACAACCACAAGGCATCCCTGCCTCCACATAACACAACACCCCTCTAGGGTCACATCACAGCATAAGCAGTATGAAATCAAACATCACATCAAATGGGCTCTTGGCCCTTTAACAAGGCATCCAGCCTTCATACATAATGAGCACTCATGGCTCTAAAGCACAAGGAACTCAGCCTTACGAACAAGAGGGTAACTAAGAACCCTACCATATGTTATCTTTTATCAACCAACCAGTTCTTTAATCCCTCTTGAATTAACAGATTAAATTTGTAGGATCCAATTCCGAGAAACCTAATTAGTAAGCTATAACAAAAGATTTAACATGCTTACTATTCCAATTTAATTAAAATAAAATTAGAACAACTACAACAATGGAAACAAGAGGATTCATTTACATGCCTCTTTATCTTTATCCAATTAATTATCAATTAATTCTAGCTTTACATTCTTTATCAATTTCCATCAAGAATGAACAACTAATCAAAGCAAGCATAGATATCACTCTATCTAGAAAAACATGATGCAAACTGTTATCACGGTACAAAGCAACAACATGCGATCAAAACAATTATTTTAATCCGGTTCAAGTATTTATTTAGGTCAATTTTATTGTTATCTAAAGGGCTAAATTATGATAACTCTATGATTGAACATAAATAATTAGAGAAACCATGAATCCCCTACCTCAAAGATTTCCTGGCATTCTTTATCCACACAACGAGTCATGATCCTCCTCTCACGACAACTGCATCCACCCGAGGATGCCACGTTACGTTTTCACCAACCGAACCCCAAGAAAACCCCATTAGAAGCATGGAGATTACATGCTATCATATGGAACGGAGAAACAGGGGAATATGATCCCAAAGGAACAACAATAAAAACATACCTTATATCAAAGATTGATCGATACATCTTGGTTGCATCAAAACAGAGCGGAACTGATCCGAGGAGTGAAGTTTGATTGTGTAACTCCTACGGGATGGATTGAAAGGTTCTAGCATCTCATAGCCGAGAACAAAGAGGAAGAAAAAGTGAGGATGATATCTTTTCCCTTTTAAAGATTCAATGGGGCGATGGTTTATGATACGCTTATTCCCCATTAAATGTGGATCGCATTAACCCACACGGTTTGAACAAGTAAAAAATCCTGAGCCATAGGAATAATTAATATAGGATTTATGGTCTTTGAATCATCATTTTTAATTTAAGGGTTGCAACTTCACAGACGGTTCTCCATTCTAACACCGTATGAAGGAGATATGTTGAATAAAAGATCCCGTAATAATAATAATAATATTATTATTGGGTGTTTCGTGGACTCGAGCCACGAACCATAATTTAATATTCCACATTAGACTTGAATCGATCGTATTAATGATAGTATCACATCGCCAATGATGAGAAGTCAATCGGACATCGCACGCGGGAGTTATGGGAGGTCAAAGATTTAATAATATTATTATTAAATCTATTATTTTCTGAGCACTTCGGGTACCCGGTCCAAAACCCGAGAAGTCATCCAATATTGGACTTGAAATGTCCATCTTGGATTCTAGGTCACACTTCCGTAGACGGTTCGTGAAATAGAGGTCGCACGAATAAGTTACGGTCAAAAAAGTGTTTTATCAACAAAAACAATAACATGATTATTATATTATTATTTTTAATTTATTTATTTAAAATACCCAAAGACACGCACCACTCTCTCTACAATTTGGTGTGCCTCACTCCCTTTCTCCTTAATTGATTTCCTTTTCTTTTCTTTTATTAATTCCCCTTTTAATTCTCACACTCTCTCTACAATCTAATTCTTCATTCACGATTTCTTCTCCCAATTAACACCTAACTACATTTCTCACTTCAACGTTATTATTAATACAATTAATAATAATAACACCCATCATTATGGAAACACCCAACTTTATGGAAACAATAACATTATGGAAATATCTAAATTTATGGAAACTACCAACATTATGGAAACATACAAATTTATGGAAACTACCAAAATTATGGAAACATCCAAATTAATGGAAATCTCTATATTTTGGAAACTCTCCATTTATTACACCCCAAAATCCACCATTACCATTATTATTTAATAGTAATAAATCCTCTTTCAATTTCATCAAGAGGTCGCCATCATTATCATTAATAATAATTATTATTATTATTTATGCTCATTATTATCTTCTAATTACTCCCTCTCTCAAATCACATGATATTCACGCACGGGTTGGGAACCCCTTACATTATTCATTATCATTTTATTATTATTATTTTATAATCTATTAAATTAATATTATTATAATTATATTTATATTCCAAAATACAAGTTGGATTCATCTGTAAGGGGTTGCACCCCATGCATTTCATTCCTTTATAATTTATTACATGCGCCTCATTTATTATAATTTATTCCTTTATAATTTATTCCATGCAGCTCCCCTCATTGAATTAAATACATTTAATTTTATTTCTTTTATTTCACAATGATTAAATTAAAAACATTTAATCTAATTAACACCAAATATTTTCACGCCACCCTTATCAATTATTATTATCAAAAAAAATTATTATTATAACACGCGTCGTGTTTGACCACCTAAAATTTTTACAATGTAATGGACCGGAGAGGTTAAGGACATTATAATATATATCACATGGATTTTTATGTTTCATATGCCCAAAAATGAAATCAGATGTGGGGGTTGATTTGAAATCCCTATATCTAGCATCCAATGATGAAAATTTATTCCTTACTCCTCCAATGTCAGGTATATCATAAGTCATCTGATAAGAAGGGGGAAATATATATTACTATAAAAATTTCAAGATAAGTAAAACAATAACAAATGAGCTTACCAAAACGGTCTCCAATAACTTAGATAGTGTTACATTGTCAACACTTCTCCAGTCATTAATCAAAATACTGAATTTTATTTTACCCCGAACTGATACAAAACTTATAAATTGATTTACACTAACACCTATTCAAATATCATCATCATCAAATTATTCTAGTATCCTCTGGTCATGGCTACAAGAAACTGATAATTTTGGTAAATGTGTTATGTCATATTTACCAACCCTCGAAATCTTCGGTGGCTTTGTGTGAGTATATTAATCTTATAGAGAAGGATGGGGATCATCAATAGGATCATGTTCACATTCCTCCCAAGTGGTATGAGTATTCTCATCTCCATAATTATGTGTTTTATCAGTTTATTGATCTTTCATTATCCTAAAAAACAAAGCAACAAACATTTACTAAACAAATTTACAAATTCAACAATTACAATGTTGATGTAAATAAAAAATGAAAAAATATGAAAAAAAAAGTAAATTGAATTAAACATAACAAATTATTATTCATATTTTTTATATTTAACTAAAATTATAATAACACAAATGATAAATGAAATTCCATGTATTTGAATGAAAAAAATCCAAAAATGGTGTAAGAATATTAAAAATGGTTCAACCTTCTTAATCATTTTTTACAAAAAAAGAATATTTATTTAATATAATCTTATAAAATATTTTTTATTTAACATATTATATTTAAAATAATTTTATTTCAACAAAATCAATAAATAGATACGTTATGTAAGGGTAGAGATGGTAAAATAAACCAAACTAAACTAATATAAACAACCATTTTAACTTATTAGTTTTAATATGTGTTTTAATAAAGAAAATAAAATAAACATATATAAAATTTTATGAAATTTATAAAAGTAAATAAGAAATAAACATACGTTACCCGTAATATTAGAAATTTGATAAAGGATTATTTTCCCAAATTCTGTCTTCATGATCATTATTTATATCAAAAACTATTTCTATGATGTGATTATCATTATTATCTATTAACATTTCTATTGAAGTAGGGATCTCACATAAATCGACATCTTTTTCATGTTTATCATCACCAGCATGATGTTTTTTTCCATATAAAATAGTAGGCCACTGCATATCATATTGATCAAGAACATATAAATTTTGTTTTCATGTGTTTCTATTATAAATGGATCAGATGTGTATTCTAGTCTATTCATATTAACAACTGTTATTCCAAATTCATCAGGTTGGACACTATTGCTATCGATAAACCATTTTCAATTAAACACTGGAACTTTAAATTTAACTTAATAAACCTCCCATGTTTCTTCAATGACTCCATAATATTCCCTTGATGTATAAATTGTGTTTTTTCTTTAGAACACAAAATATTCATTGCTTTTATGAACACCAATACACTACTATTCTGAAATTCACTTCTATTTTCCAGATCTTTCATATGAAATATATATCCATTAATTTTATACTTATACCATGTTATAAAATTTAAAATTAGACCATACACTAACCATTTTAATGCTTCTGAAAATCTAATCTACTAAGCATGGTCTCTTTAAACAATGGAAAAAAAGTTTTTTATACTCATTCAAAATCCAAATGTCTTTCTTCTTTGGATAACATTGTTTCAACATGTTAAAATGAAATGTTATATGTGGTTTAGCATTATATATGTTATTTAAGATGTATAAATGTACCTTATTTATATGGTCACCTGATAAAGATTTGAATTTCAAGTTATGGATCCCCTTTCCCCCATAATTAACTCATTCATGGTGAGATGGAGGCAAACCAATGTGCTCCATAGCATACAATTAGCTTATACAAAACTCTATAACCTCCTTAGAAATATACTTTTTAATAATGGATTTTCTAGGTCTATATGGATTCTTAACATACCCCTTTAATGTATTTATATACCATTCAAAATGATACAACTGGTATGGATATATAGGTCCGCAAATCTTTATTTCTCAAACCAAATGAACCATTAATTGCACAATTATATCAAAAAAGAGGGATGAAAATACATTTCTAATTGATAAAGTATAGAAATTAGTTCGTTTTCCAAAATTTTCAATACATTCAGATCAATCACCTTATTACAAATTGAATTAAAAAATAACACACCTTCATGATAGTCTTTCTTACAAGGATGGGAAATATTCCATGCAATGAAACCCGTAGAAGTTGTTGCATCATGACACGATAATCATGAGATTTCATACTTTTCAACTTAAATTCCTTTAAATGCACAAAATTGTTTACATTTGAAGAATAACCATGTGGCACTATGATATCATGAATACACTAATAAATTCTAATTTTATTTCTCTTGGATAATGTATGAAAATATGGGGTAAGAAATTTTCTCCTTCCATCATGAGTGGGATATAACTCCAAACATATTCCTATTGATAGTAAGTCTAATCTTTTATTCAACCCATCTTTAGTAATTCCTATAATATATAACAATGTTCTAATAAAGCTAGCATAAATATTTTTATCCATGTGCATGACATCATTGTTATGTTTCACCTAATGATATATTTAATATGGTATCTCAAAAAATATTGACCATTTCTTCCAAATATTTCTATCATTACTAGATTAATGTGTCTTTCCAAATGCTACATCAAGGTTTTATACCCTATCAAAATACTGATCTTTGGATAAATGTTTTGGTGCAATATAAAATTTCTTAGAGCTGTTGAATGACTTTTATAATAATCTATAAGAGTGATCCAAATACAAAAAATTTTTATAGACCACATATACTATTTTTATTCCATTATTCAATTGATAATATGAAGTCTTTTGTTCACATATTGGACATGCTTTATGCCCTTAAACACTATATCCAAACAAAAATCATACACTCGGAAGTCATTTATAGTGAACATAATCATTTCATGTAGTTGAAAATATTCTATTTTATTAGAATCAAATACCCTAATACCATCCTCCCATGAGAGTTTCAAATAATCAATTAATGGTGACAAGAAAACATTTAATTCATTTCTAGGTTGTTTTGGTACCAAGATCATTAAACTCCTCATGACATATTTTCTCTTCATACAAAATTCAGGAGATAATTTTTAAATTTCCAATAAAATAGGACATGAAATATGTGTGATACTAATTCTTCGATATAGATTCATTCCATCCATGAATAGTCAAAGTCTGAGATTTATTACCTCATTTTTAAATGTAGGAAACTAGTGATTAATTTTCTTATACTATGGATAATCAGCTAAACGGCGTATTTTTTTCATTGCATATCTACTCATTATCATTCCATATTATCAGTTTTTGATCATGTGAATTAACCAATAAATGTTTGAAATGAGTAATTATAGGAAGATATCAAAATTCCTTGGAAGGGGTATCTATAACCTCTAAATCAACTTGTGATTTTTCTTTCAACATATACCGTGATGTCCCACATTTTGGACACTCTGATAGTAATTAATATTCATTCCTATATAGCACATGGTCATTTTGGAAGACATATTTTTTCTACCCTAATCCAATTGGGAATAGTATTTTCTTCTATTTATAATGTGAATGAGGAAGATCGTTATCTTTAGGAAGAATATATTTCAATAATTTTATAAAATTAGTAAAACAATTGTCACTCCAACCATGTTTCTCCTTCAAATTAATCATTTTTAACACGGATGGTAAAACCATAAATTCCATACTACTAGGATACAGTGGTTTTTAGCATCACCATATAGATGTTCAATTATTGGTTCTTTATCAATTTCATCTGCTTCAATATCATGAATCACTTCTTCAATTTCAAAAGAGTTATCATCTCGAAAAGCATCATCATCAATGGATCAGAAATTCTGCCCTGCTTCACCATGCCAAATCTAAGGGTCGTAACTCAGATTAAAACCATGAAAAATTAAATGATCTTTGATCTATCTAGTTCAAAAATTCTTTATATTTAATTATTTTTGGCATGGGCAGAAAGAGATGTCGTTGTTTAGAACATTTCATTTAGAAAATTCCGAAAATTCATGAACACCTTCCTCATATTCATCACTCATTAGAAGTTCCGTAGTCTAACTTCTACTCATTATTACCTATAAAAATATCCAATAAATACATATTTTCAAGATAAGACAATTTTATATTTATATTAATGATGCCATAATTTGAAAGTAACATAATTTTGAAATATGGAACAAATATATGGGTATTTGAAAAATATAATTATAAATTCTATACAATAATGTAAGATAAGCTTAAATATAAATGGTAAATCATAAAAATATATTCATGGAAGTAATTTAAAAAACAAAATATAGTTAGAATATAAATTTTGTAATATAATATACACACTCATTGAGATATTAGATATACACATTCATTAAGGTTATAACTTGTTTTTTCGATGATGGATTCTGTTAGGGAACTATATATAATGAAAATGAAATTGGTGTGGTGATCAAAAATATATGCTAATTCTCATACATTTAATGATATTTCCTTAACTCAACTAATTATTTATAGGTAGGTTCTAAAATAATAACCCATGATTGGTTTGTTGTTGATCAATTCATACCCTCCCCCTACAAATGGTTTTTGATCTAGCCCCATAATAATTTACAATGACTAAAAACCCATAACTAGGTCATCACAATATTGATATGTGTGATCTAAAAATATAATATTTTTAATACCAACAATTTTAAATAGCAATCCATCAGATAATTTCTATCTATTATTCCATAATAAATTTCCCAAATTGTACTATAGCACATGATTCTCATACTAGTATGAGATACATGATGATATACATTACTAATAAGGTTTCTAGATTGAGAACAATTTAAATTGTGGTACTTATCATAGAAAAATCTATAGTCATAGTACATACACTTGATCCCTTACTTAATTACCTTCAGTTATTAATACCTAGTCAAAGTGGATTAATCCATCAACAAGAAACTACATGATTTATACATTCATCAAAAATAAACCATAATAAATAAATCTATTCTCATCTCAAATACCCTCTCAAGAAATATTTCCTTTTCACATTTATTAAAGTATTATGTAATAATATAAAACTTCCCATTAAGGTAAAAATTCTATACTATACATATTACATACCATGGGGATAACAAATGAGGGTATCACAACATCAATAAAACCTTTTAATATGGTATCAAACAAACCTTTGAAGCCAAATTTCAAAACAAAGTTACAACCATACATTGGAAACCAAAAAAGGGTCCAAGCATTATAAACAAATCACACCTCCTGTATTAGTTGGTTCAAAACCAAAAAAGTGTCTTTAATTAAAAATAAACCATTAAAAATAGATTGTATTCATCAGAAATAAAAATTGGGTCAAAACCCTTCTTTTATCATCAAATTCATTTGAAAATATTCTCATATTAATTTTCAAAAAAATGGCTTGCATAGAATTTTAATAGAAAATGAAATCTATCAACACCCACTATTCCATGAAAAGGAAATTTTGAAAACATTTCATAAAGCCCAAGCATTTCAGGACAGATAAAATAAAGTAATTATATAAAAACCTACCTTATTCACTTATAATGTTCATCCATAATCCATAAAAAAGGCCCCTCCAAAGAAAATATATTAATTCAATACCCATCCTAGACAATATTCATCCATATATTTATTCATGATGGACCCATAATTGTGAACCCGTTTCTTTTTGTATGTATCTTTATTATTTTAATGTTAAGGGAATATATCCTAAGATGTGCACACATAAGAAATAATCCACTATGATGAAATGATATGAAAAATTATCATTATAATCATAGATGCATACAAAGTGAATATATGAGATAACATGACAAGATTAAACAAGATGATAATTCAATATTTTAGTAAAAAATTGAAAAATAGAGAGTCAGGGAATCTATGATGTTGAACGATCAAAAGAAAGGTGTGTGAGGCTTACTTAAGAGTTGAGAGTTAATAATATAAAATGAGCTAATGAAAATGAGGATGTATGAAGCTATAAAACAAGGTTAGAGGCCACTGAATTGAAGAAAGGATGTTAGGGTTTCCAGGCGAGAGAGAGTTGATTATGCCTTCGCCCGATCTAAAAACGCCGAAATGAATCAAAACGAGAAATCATAGAATTGTAAATGATTTATCACATCATATATTATATAACCGAAATTATAAATAACTTTTTATAAGATTTATCACATCAGTTATATAGAAATGGACATGATAAATTGATTTACCAAGTAAGTTATTTTATAATCTACGTTATAAAGAATTGAGATTTGATTTATAACATTTGTTATTCTATAACCAACATAAAAAATGCACTTTATCACATCATTTATATAATAACTGACGTGATAAATCATGATACTTCATTTATCATTTCAGTTAAAGGATAACTGATGTGATAAATCAATATACATGGATTTTCACATTGGTCATAAATAACTGACGTAAAAAAGTTCGAAATGATAAATACTTTTTGTACTAGTGTACCAAAATGGACACATGAAGTGGGACAATATCTAGTGTGGAAAATACCATTCCTTGGTCAATTGTGTACTCTCCCATGGTCATCATCTCAAAATACTTGGTGAAAATGATCATTTGGCCCAAATGTTTCATCATCCTTCTCATCAAGGGCCTCTAAAGCACACTATTGAAAATATAAATGAATTATTTAGTTATAAAATCGATTTTAAAATTTTAAATCATAAAAATAAAAATTTAAAATAGTTATTGGGTCTATTTGGTTACCAATATTATATCTATCTTCTTTCTTCTTGAGAAAAACAATTTTGGTCAAGTCACACATCCTTAAATATTCAATATTGACCTTTGTAATGACATTAAATGTAGAAAAACATTATTCAATGACACTTTATGAAACTGTAATTGATCAAACCAAAATTAATGGAGGGTAGATATAAGAATATATACCCCAAATAAATTCTATTTTAAAGGGGAATATAATTAAATTAAAGACATTTAAAAGAAGAATAATTCATTTTATTTATAAAAGATGACTGAGTAGAATTAACTATAAATGAAAGAATTTATTTTATTAAATTAGTGTTAAAATAGGTCATGTTAATTATATTATTATTATAAACAAAATCCAATAGAGTAGAATATTGTAACAAGGATTTTATTTGTTGGATTTTATGACATAGTAGTCAAATTTATCAACAAGGACATGTATGATGATATTAGAAGATAGTTACTGTAACACCTCAAATTTTTATGAATTTTTTTATCAAATAAATTAAATTTCTTTGATATATTTAATTAAATGTAACACTAATCCAATATTGAACTATATAAAAAACATGGTAAGGATGTCTTTTACACGATACTGAGTTTTATCAAAACCATGATATATTATTAATATTATTTAAATGAAAATGTTATAACCTTGCCCTTAAACATGGTGATATGAATATTAATAAATAATTTTAAATATTTTGTGTAATGGTTTTATATAAAAAAACACATTGATGGAAAAATAATTAATTTTTCAATAAAGTATTTATATGTTTTGAAAATACTATTTTCACAAAGATTGTTCTTTTTATTTATTTTTTTAAAAATTAATAAAATTAATTTTTCAAACATTTAAAATATTAATTTGAAAAAATAAAATTAATTTTTGAAATAATCATGTCAAAATTAGCTTAGGGTAAATTTTTTGGATTAATTTGAAAAGTTTTGATTTTTTTATAGTGAAAAATACTAATCTGTTTTTAATGGTTTGGGCCAAAGCCTCATTTATCATTTAAATCAAATACCTCTTGCTAACTGGGTGTAGTGAGACCCATTAGATAGCCTGAAGGCCCAAGTATATGTGGTCTGAATACAATGCCTGAAATCCTTTTTTCCCAAAAGGCCCTTGGGTGAATCGTACTGTTACAGTACCCGAGCTGCTACAGTACCACCACCACTATAGTTCCTGCTGCAGTGTCTCTGCCCCTATAGTCCCACCGCTGCTACAGTACTACTAGAGTACCCAAAAATTCGTCCCAGTCTGGATTTAATCCTGGGTCTTTTAGATTCCTAGAAGGAGCCTTTACCACTTGGGTATAGGCTCGTTGGCTGAAAAATATTAAATTTTAATTGAAAACTACCTTTTCATTTAAATTATTTATAGAGATAAATTATATTTTAATTTGATTTTAAAATTACATTAGTTAAAATATACAAAAATTAATATAATGTCTGTTATTGGAATAATTTTCATATAAATTTATGATATAAAAACTTTTTTAACTTTTGAAATTTTTGACTTAAAGAACCTGCTTTCTCATCATGTATGCAGGATTGATTTTAAATTAAAATTTCACATATGAAAATGGAATTTGGAAAAATATATTCCATATTTTGAATCAGCATAATTTATATTATCTAATAGGTCAAGTTAATTTTTTTCCAAAATGAATAGTGAGTACAGTAAAACTTAATTACCATTTTTAAGGTAAAAATGGGTTTATCAAGTGGTTAAACTACAAAAATAAGGGTAATAATAACCAATACACTTGTATAAAAACTATTTTCTACCTATATTTCAACCATTACACCTCTAAGCTTTTAGAACTGTTAAATTTGGACCCTTTTGGTTCGTCCAAGCCCATCCCAAATCACTTCTCAACTTCCCTCCCTTATCCTAGAAGCCTTAGTTTAGACAAAAATTCATCATATAAGTCTTTTGGTGAAAAAATAAGGAGGATACCAAAAGTAAAGGAAATTTTCATCAATGGTCATTTTTGTTTTATATCTACATCCAACCCATTAAATTATTTTTATACCCTGATAATATAATAACCTCAGTATACTTCATATACTAAGTTGTTTTTATATTAATTTAATAACCTACGACTATCCCCATTTCCATTAAATGGGTTACGAAATCATCAACAGTGTATATGGTGGACCATCGCCTCAGGAACAAATGTCATTTTTTCCATTAACACCTATGATGGATGGTCATAATGATGGATTTATTATTTATATATGGTATTTATAATATTATTATGCCTCTTGAATTATTATATCACACATTTCTTCATTATTTCTATTTTTTGGGGATATGATGACGCCGCTCGTGTATATGATGGATCACCACCTCATTAAGTGATGTCATCCATTCAAGCATTACATAGAAGCTATTAAGGATGGGTTTATTGAAAAAATTTGAAATATAAAATATAAATATTTCTCTATAATGATAATATATATATCATTTTCTTTTATTTCATTCAATCTTACAAGAAAATGGAGATGGTGTTATTGTATACGTACGGCCCACCATCTCCATGAACGGTGTATTTCATTTTCTATCACTAAATTTTATGGATTACTATAAATACATATATACTGAATATGTATAAAATTATATCATGGTTATCATTCAGAATATTATGGAACCATTATGAAATTAATAGGATTAAAAATATAACAAACCAAAACATATACTAAAAATAAAGTTGTTATTACCTAAAACATAACATTAACATGGAATTTTTATTAAATGAGTAATAAAATGTCATAAGAAAACCATATACGGTATGACATATATGAATATTGTTTTGTAATAAATGTATAATAAACTTATATTTATTATACAAGAGGTTTGAACATGTAAAACAGAATTCAAGACGTAAGATAAGGGATTTTTTCTTGATTTTCCTTCTTTGAGATGTATGTTATGTTATACACCCATATTCTTTCATGATGTGTATATACAACCACTTTGATAGGTAATATCATGAATTTATTAATCCTCAAGATATTTTAAGTTCCATTTTATGTTATTCCTTCATGGGGATTTTGATTCAAAGTTACCAAAGTGATAATGATTTAATGTTATAATCTCATCATTTATCAGGATTGTTTATGATTATATTTCTATTGATAAATTAGTGTGATGTATATCTAAATATTTATCAATAATTTTATTCTACTCTAGTTATTCTGGATATATTCATGTAATGGTACCATTTTTTCACTCTTTTTAATTAAAATAATTAAGAAAATGTATTTAATAAAATCTAACTTTATTTCACTCTTCGATCAAAAATCTGTTTTCTTCCAAAACTATGTTTTCTAAAAATTCATTCAAAAATGTTTTATTAATCACATATAATTTTTAAAAAATAATTTTTTACCCATGTTTTACTTTTAAAAAAATATTTTCAAAGGAATCTTCATTTCATTTTTAAAATCATGCCCATTTGGATTTTACTAAAAATGTGAAAATAATATTTGTTTTTAGCATGAACAGTATGCACATTATTTTGTTATGTCATGACCTCTCAATAATTCCAAGATTCCCTTAAATGTTTTCAAATTTATTTTTAAAGAAATATTTTTCCTTAATATTTGGGAAATTTTTATATTTGAGATAAAATATTTGAAAAGGAAATGATTTTGAAAATGTGTTATGTTTTTAAAAAAAAATCTAAGTGGAAATGATATTTTCCTCAAGAAATGTTTTAAATGATCTGTAAAAATTATTCTCCATATAATATTAAATCCATTGGTTTTACTTATTACATAATGTGGATATTATCCAAGAGTACTATTCATATTATTTCTCTTAATGGTTTATGTTTTGGTGGCATGATGTTTATGAAACCTATTTCTCTTCCATGGGTTATAAAATAAGGAAATACTTATGAAACATTTTTATTTTCATGGGTCATTCTATGATGAAATGAATATGAAAACTTTATATTTTCTATAGATTATGATATTATTAAATGTTTATGATAACCATTTAATTTCATGTTTTATGATATGTTGAATGTTTAGAATCTTGTGTCATACATACATATGATTTCATTATATGATGGGTGGGACCTATATCTCTCTATAATACAATGGGTAAATATTTATATATCCTGATATAAATAGGGTTGAAATAGGGAGTTAACCTGGTTCACTTGGATTATACTGGAATGGGGAGTGAACACGGTTCAATAAGGGACTTTTTCTGTAATGATAGTCTAGGGAGTGAACCTTGACTGCTATGATGGTTTAGGGAGTGGACCCATTCTAATATGATATCTTTTCCGATGAGACATGAATAATATGGAAATCTTTTTCTATAATTATGTGTATGAAAAAAATTCTATGTATTACGCCAATGTTATTCTCTCATGGCTATTATTATTTTATTTCCTTCTGATCATGTGTTATAAACTACCAATATTTATTCTATGATTAAATATTTTTATCTTTGATATGCAGGGTGTTCTTTTAAAATGTTATGATCATGTTTTTATACCCTTATTCTCAAGTTATGCATATGTATCTCCCTTTTTAACCTTACTGATCATATGATCTCACTCATTCTTATGTTTATTTTCCCTATGTTATGATGAAATTTATTATGTATGATATCTCTAAGAAATGTGTTATTTGTGATAAACATAGTGGGAGATTATTTATCTCACTTATGAACCATTTTTTATGTTTCAAATTTTCAAAAGGAACTAAACTAATATGGTCCTCGAGCGTGTGTTCCTATAATGCAGTGGAAATTCATCTAACAAGAAGTAATATCCATGTAAGAGAGGCATGGGTCTCTATAGTTAGTATCATAATATATGTTTAGTGAACCTTTATAATCTAGGATTAGAAAATTGTAGTGATATCCCTAAGTACATATCTAAATAGAAGTATAAGGATGAGACAAATTATAGATAAATGTCCTAAAATTTTGGTAAAGGATATAGAGAGTGGTTTCCTAGAAAAAAATCCTTGTATGTAACAAATAGGGGATGTGGCTCTGTTATAGATGTACCTATAGGTAACAACCCAAAAACACTAAATTGATTTACACTCGATCGGGAACTCATGCATGACAACGGACCTTGATGGACCCCTAGTTTGACACTCATGGGGGATATACTTTACAAATTCACAAACTCATTATGAATCATCATGAAGGAATTAAATAAAAGATCACTGTGAATGTCCTAGGATAAACCTAATGTATCATAGATTAAAAATAATATTTCATGGTTTATTCATCCTTTAAGTGGTTTTCATGATGGTTTGGCTCCCCACTATGGTTATTATTTCTTAAACAATGGTTTTTGGTTTTTTCAATGGATGGAACTTGAAGAGACCACATTAATAATGAGTGTGATAGACAATTAAATTACTTTCCTTCTGAGAATACAAAAATTATGGGGGATAGAATGAAAAAATATCATTTCTAGGATAACACAAATTTCTCAATCTATGAATCATGATGGACTTCCGAAAAAACAAAGGATGGAATAGTATTATGTTGAGTCCTCCATGAGTAATTGCCCACCTTCTTTCATTAGATATTTTGATCCACTAGTTTCTTAAAAATGGATCAATACCAATAAAAAGATATTTCCTATTCTCCAATGTTCAAAACATGAAAAAGTCATTTTGGATGTCTGCTTCTTGGAAGGTGAAGCAGATCATTGGTGGAATCTTATCAAAAATATTAGGCAATATGATGAAATTAACTCCATGGATTGGGATGGTTTCAAGAATTTCATTTTCAATAGGTTTTTTCCTCATATTCTCTATAAAAAGGTAGATAAGTAATTCCTTAATCTAATTCAAAAGTATGATGAATATTTTGGTGCCTATGAGGAAAATTTTACAAGACTTTCATGGAATGCTTCTGGTGATACCATCCAAACTGAATATAAGGTTAATCTATTCGTCAGTGGATTAAAAAGTCTGAGAAGGGAATTATCCATAAGAAACTTCAGAAGATAGGAAAAGATTTTTTGATGTTCTATCAAGGTGGAAATTTAGGTTGTAGTTATTTATCAATATCATGGTTTTTATTAGAAGAGAAAAATGGAATTTGAAGGAAAATCAAAAAACCATGGAGGGAAGAATATTATCTTCTATTTATGCTCAAAGTGTGGCAGGAATCATTAAGGAAATTGTCTTAAGGGTACAGATGAATATTTTAAGTGTGGATTGGAAGGTCATTGGGAAATTGATTACTAAAGTGATGAGAAGAAGTTATCGAATGATGATAATAGATAGAAATATTTGCAAAATAGACCACCCACACTATAGAGCTTTAAGTGTAAGGAGAATGGTCATTATGCTATCCAGTTCCCAAACATGAGGGATAATGATGATGATCGATGTCAACAACCTATAAAGACATGGAACAAGGAGAAATCTCATGTGATCGCAGTTTCAGATGTAAGGTGTGATAACAACGTGGTGAAAGGTACACTTACCATTTACTCTATAACTATTAATGTCTTATTTGATTCTAGATCTACCCATTATTTCATGTCTAATAAATTTTCTAATGGTATTAAGATTCCACCAAAATGATTAGATGTATAATTATAAGTAAAATCTCTAATGGTACAATTGTCACATATCAAGTATATGATTCCCATATCATTCACTACGGGAAAACGGGCCTATACCCACGGTTTTCGAAAACCGTGGGTATAGGGATAATATGGGGACCTATACCCACGGTTTTCTGAAACCGTGGGTATAGGTCACCTATACCCACAGTTTTGTCCAAACCGTGGGTATCGCTTAATTTTAAAGACCTATACCCACAGTTTGGAAAAACCGTGAGTATAGGTGTTTTTTTTGAAGACGTATACCCAGGGTTTTGGCCAAACCGTGGGTATAGTGGGGTATTTTGTTTGGTGACCTATACCCATGGTTTCAAAGAACTGTGGGTATAGATTTCTGCCATAAAGCAGAAAAAAAAACGCGGGACAATGGAAAAAATTTGGTGGGAATACAATCTTGATTAATATAATTTTGGGAACAGAAATATTAAATAACATAAACATTCTAGCTGAGTCGGTTGAGCCCCTTTCTATTATATTGACAGGTCCTATGATCAAAGCGCAGCGTTAGCTATTTTTCTAATATATAACTATTATTAATATAAGTATACCAATATTTATATACTAAACAATAATTTCCGCAGCTCGGTTGGTTAGGTGCATCGTTTTCCTTAAGCAGGTACCGACTGTGTATAATATTAATATATATAAATAGATATATGTCAGTATAACAATTGAAATATATTGTTCAGTTGGTTCGTTGGAAATGCGTTGCTGGGAGGTTGTTCATGCGGTGCGGGTTCAAAACCTTGAGGAGGCAGTTTTTTGAATTTTAATACCGGATTTTCAAACTGTGGGGACAGTTGCGTGCCACATTGGCACAGCGTGGTCCACGCTTTGAGAAGCCTATACCACGGTTCAGAAAAACTGTGGGTATAGGTTGAAACCCCTATACCTATACCCACGGTTCAGAAAAACTCTGGGTATAGGTTGAAACCCCTATATTGACGCCTTTCCAGCCCACGGTTTTTGGGGCTATACCCACGGTTTCGAACCGTGGGTATAAGTCATTTTTTCAGTAGTGATTGTCGTTGGTGGTAATGTGATTCCTGAAAATCTTTTCATTATTCCTTTGGTGGAATTTGATGTCTTCCAAGGCATGGATTTAATTTCTCTACCTAAATCCCACATCAATTTTTAATGAAGGGAAGTCATGTTTTATATTGCAAACCAACCTATGATCTTATATCAATTTGAAGATAAGTATTAACTTTTAGTGGATATAAATTCAATTTTATGGGTCCTAATTCCCATTCAGAAGGGGTGTTTTTCTCAAATGGTTGGGGATAAACCTGACATCGATGATATGACTATTTTACAGTAATTTTTTGATGTATTTATGGAATAATTTCTGAGACTTACACAAAAACATGAAGTTTAGTTTTTAATAGAACTCGTACCAGGTGCCACACCAATTTCAAAGACTCTCTATAGAATGGCCCTAATTAGGTTATAGGAATTTAAGACTCAACTCTGGGAAAACCTTGTAGATTGATTTATTCGTCCAATGGTATCTCTTTAGGGTGAACCTATTCTTTTTGTTAAAATTAATTATGGACTAATGAAAATATTCACTGAATATTAGGATATGAACAAGATCATAGTTAATAATAATTATCCTCTTCCCCATATTGATGACTTGTATGATCAACTTCATGGAGCTCAATACTTTTCAAATATTTACCTTCATTTTGGATATCATCAATTGAGGTTCAAAGAGGATATACTAAAAACAACATTCTGTAAAAGGTATATAGAATATGATTATATAGTTATGTCATTCAATATTACAAATTCCTCTACTATCTTTATCTATTTAAGTAATAGAGTCTTTAGAGATTACCTTGATCAGTTTGTGGTAGTCCTTATATGTCATATTCTTATCTGTTCAAATAGTAAGGAAAAGAATGAATACCACTTGATAATTATACTAAATACCCTAATAAAGGAGGAAATATATGAAAATTTTGAAAAATGAGAATTTTGGAAGAAAAAGGTTTCATTTTTGGGTTATTTTATCTCAATATATTGTATACTAGTAGATCCATCAAAGACAAATACTATTTAATATTGGCCCAGACCAACCATGGTGACTAAGATCCATAGTTTTCTTAGTTTTTATAGATATTATCAATGTTTTTTAGATAATATATCATGAATATATAATCCTCAAACCAGATTAACTTAGAAGAGATCCAGGTTCCTCTAGAGATATGAATGTTAGGAAAATTTTAAGGAACTGAAGAGAAGATTAGTCAATTGACTTATTATTATATTAACCTGTAGTGGATAAGGGTTTGTAATCTATATTGATGCATCCATGAAGGTATTGGGATATTTTCTTATGCATAATAACATGGTTATAGCTTATGCCTCATGAAAATTGATGGTTTATGAGAAAATTACCCGAATAATAATTTAAAGTTAGCTTCAGAAATTTTTGAATTAAAAATATGGAGGCATTATCATTATGTAGAAGAGTGTGATATATATTCTGATCACAAAACTTTAAAGTATATATTCTCATGGAATGAGTTGAACATGAACCAATGAATATGGTTAGAGATGATTAATGATTATAACTACTCAATAAATTACCACCCAGGGAAAGTAAACAAGGTGGTCGATGCATTGAGTTGAAAGGATCATGATAGATTATCCATGATGTGGGTCACAAAAGATCCAATTTTCTTTTATATGAAAAGGATGGATCTGTAAATCTTACTCAAAGCGTAAAATCATATCTTTCTCAATTTAATGTTCGTCTATATATCCAATTTAAGATTAAAGAGGCATAAAAGGAAGATGTAGATCTATAAAATATGGTTAGAAATGTTCCTAAGTTTAACCTTGATCATGATGGAATGATAAGGTTTAGGAACCGTGTATCTTTTTCATCCATAACAAAATTGAAGAAGGATTTTTTATAGGAATCTCATAGTTCTTCATTCGCTATTCATCCAAGAAGTATAAATATGAATAGAGATTTGAATATTATTTCTAGTGGGATGGAATTAAGAGAGATAATGTAGAGTTTTTATCTCGGTTCTTACTATGTCAAAAATTTAAGGCATAAATAAAAAATTCTAAGGGGATATTTCATCCATTTCCTATGCCATAATTTAAATAGGAAAACAACATAATGTATTTTGTTGTTGGAATCCCCAAAACATCTAAAGGGGGTAATGTTATATGTGTTGTGGTTAGTCACCTTACTAAGTCATCACACTTCATCACTATCAGAGAAGACATATCTCTAGATCAGCTTTCTAGTATATACATTAAGGGTGTTATAAGGTTTCATAGAGTGCCACGTTCCATTGTATCTAATTGGGATTTGAGATTTACCTCAATGTTTTAGCGAAGTCTTAAGTATTCTATTGATACAGATTTGGTATTTAGAACTACATATCATCTTCACATAGATGGATAGTTTAAAAGAACAATTCAAACCCTAGAGGATATACTGATATCATGTTATATAGATTTCAAAGGTGGCTTGTATCAACACCATCCTCTAGTTGAGATTTCTTAAAATAATATCTTTCACTAAATAATTTATATAGATCATTATGAATCCCTATATGGAAAGAAGTGTAGAGATCCAACTTTCCAGAATGAAGTTGGAGAAAGAAATCTATTGACACCTGAGATAACTAAACAAATGGTATATAAGGTCAGAGGCATTCATCTATAGATCAAGGAATATCTATTTTAGTAGAAAAGTTATGTTGATAATCACTAACATGATCAAGAATTTTATGTTTATGAAAATGTGTTTCTTATAATATCTCTATGCAAGAAGGTTGTTATATTTAAGAAGAAATGAAAACTAAGACCTAGGTATACATATCTCTTTAAAATTATTAATCGTATTAGGATGGTATCTTATCACTTAGATCTTTCACCAAACCTCTATCAATTCCATTATGTGTTTCATGTATCTCTCTGGAATAAGTACATATCTGAACCTTCACATGTACTGAACTCAGAAGTTATACCATAAGAGAAAGATCATTATTTTAAGGAACAACTAGTGGAGATTATGAATCATACAGAGAAACTTCTAAAAAATACCACTCACTTAGTCAATGTTTTGTGGAAAATCACTAGTTTTTGGAATCTATATAGTAACCTAAGGAAATTATGAGGCATATATATCCACAATTATTTTTATTAGAGAGAGGAATTTTGAGGGAAAATCATTTTAAGGGGGTAGAATGTAACACCCTGATTTATTTAATTTTTTCTCAAATAAATTAAATTTATTTTATATATTTCATTCTATACAACACTAAGTTAATCTTGTGTTATAAGAAACATCAAGTTAGCATTTGTTGCACATGATATCGAGTTTTAACAAAACCAAAATATATTACTAATATTATTTAAATATCACCATTATAACATATCCATTAAATTTGGTGGTGTGAATATTAATAACTAGTTTTAAATTTTATTTAAAATGGTTTAATATAAATAAAAAATATTTATGTAAAAATACTTAATTTTAAAAAAAGTATTTATATGTTTTGAAAATACTATTTTCTCAAAAACTGTTCTTTTTATTTCTTTTTGTGAACATTAATAAAATTAATTTTTGACACTTTTAGAAAATAAAGTTCATTTTCAAAATCATCAACTAAAAATTATCCTAAGGTGATTTTTTTGAATTTATTTGAAAAGTTTCATTTTTTATAATGAAAAATACTAAATTTTAATTGAAAACTGCCTTTATTTTATTTTATATATAAAGATAAATTATATTTTAAATTTATTTTAAGGTTAAATTAGTTAAATTATACTTCAATTAATATAATTTAGGTAATTAGAATCAATTTCATAAAAAATTGATATAAAAACTTGGAAAACTTTTGAATTTTCTCTCTTTTAAAACATTTTTTCTCATTGTGCTTCAGGATTAATTTTTAATTAGATTTTTTAAATTATTTAAATGAAATTTGGAAAAATGGATTTCATATTTGGAACCATAATAATTTATATTATCTAATATTTCCAAATTAATTTTTTACCAAAATGAATAGTGAGTGGAGTAAAACATAATTACTGTGATTAAGGTAAAAATGGGTTTATTAGGGGATTAAACTAAAAGTGTAAGGGTAAAAATAATCTATAAAATTATATAAAAACTATTTTATGGTAATTTGTATACCATTAACCCAATTAATATTGATAATGGTCCGTTTTGGACCCTTGTGACATATAAAAAATGTGGGAGAGCTCAATTCTTTTGAAAACTACCAAGTGTTTCCTCTCTCTCTCTCTTATAAAAGGACACCCCCTATCCTCTCCTCTTCACACACTAATACCCTTTTGGTTCAACACGTACCTACAAAAATCACTTCCTAAATTCTCTCCTCTAATCCTATAATCCTTATTTCAGTCATAAATCTATCTTATGAAGGATTTTAGTTCAAACCTAAGGAGGATACATGAAGAAGAGGTAACATTCAACAACAAGAATTTTTTTATTTCTTCCACCACCCCTTTAAATTATTTTTATAACATGATTATATAATATCCTCAGTATAATAAATATACTAATAGTTTTTCAGGTTAATTTAATTTCATAAAACCATCTCTACTTCCATCAAATGGGTAACAAAATCATTATTCTTGTGTACATCGGACTACCGCCTCACGAATCGATGTCGTTCATTTTTTCCATTACAACCTCTCAAGGATGGTAATAATGAAGGATTTATTTTTCATATATGATATTATTATGATTTTTTAATTATTATATCATACATACCTTCATTATTTCCATTTTTTGGGTACGATAACATCGTTTGTGCGTACGAAGGACTACCGTCTCGCGAAGCGATGTGATTCATTCATGCTTTACATGAAATGTATTGTGGATGGTTTTAATGAAAATATGTGATATATATTATATAAAATTATTATTTAATGATAATATATATATATATATATATATAATTATTTTATATCCCTCAATATGACAAGAAAATGGAGACAACATTCATGCATATGTATGGCCACCATCTCTATGAATGGTGTATTTCATTTTCTATCACTAAATTTTATGGATTACTATAAATAGATATAAAATAAATATATATGGTATTTATATAATGGTTAAAATTCTGGTGATTATGTAACCATGATCAAAGTAATAGGACCAAAAATATAACAAATCAAAACATATACAAAAAACAAAGTGTTTATTAACCGAAACATAACATTAACATGAAATAATTAATAAAAGGTTAAGAAAGATCATAAAAAATCATATATGGTATGATATATATGAATATATTTCTATAATATATTTATAACAAACTTATATTTTTTATATAGGAGTTTTTAATGTGGACTAAAGAAGTCAAGAATTAAGGTAAGAGATTTTTGTCTCAATTTTCCTTCTTTGAGGCATATGTTATGTTATGAACCAGTATTCTTTCATGATGGTTATATATAGACACTTTGACGTGAAATATCATTAATTTATTCATCCTCATTATATTTTATGTTTCATTTTGTTTAATTCCATCATGATGATTATGATTCAAATTTACCAAAAGTGGTAAATATTTCTATTTACAAAAGCATCATTTATCAGGTTTTTTTATAATTATGTTTCTGATGTTATAATATTATGATAAATATCTCAATAATTATCATTAATTTTATTAACCTCTAGTTATTCATGATATATTCAAGTAATGGTACCATTTTTTCACTCTTTGGTACTTAAAATAATTAATAAAAAAAATTAAGAATATTTTTTACTTTAGTTTTATCTTTGGTCAGAAATATATTTTCTTTCAAACACATGTTTTCTATAAATGATATCAAAAATGTTTTATTAATCTATTTTAATTTTAAAAAAATAATATTTTACCCATGTTTAAATTTTTACCATATCTTTTGAAAGTAATCTTCATGTAGTTTTTCAAATAGTTCTTATTTTTTTATTACTAAAAATGTGTAAAAAGTCTTTGTTTTTAACTTTCACAATATGCATAATATTTTACACTATAATAAAATCTCAATGATTTTAAGATCCCATTAAATTTTATTGAAGTTATTTTCAAAAAAATCCATAATATTTGGGAAATTTTTATATTTTAAATAAATGATTTCAAAAGGAAATTATTTTGAAAATGTTTAATGTTTTTAAAAAAAACTTTTCAAAGTGGAAAGGATATTTTTCTTAAAAAAAATTAATTGATATTTAGAAATTATTCTTTATCAGTGTTTACAACCATTTTTGTTACTTATACCTTACTAGGGATATGATCCAAGTATATTTTTCATATTATTTCTCTTAATGGTTTATATTTTGATGGAATGATATTTATAAAACCTATTTCTATTCCATAGGTTATACCATGCAGAAATGATTATGAAACCTAATTCTTTTTATGGGTTATTATATGATTAATGGAATATAAAGCCTATATATTTTCTATATATTATTGTGTGATGAAATGTTTATGATACCCATTTCATTTCATGGGTTATGATATGATGAATTTTTATGATCTTGTGCCACATATATGTATGATTTCATTATATAACAGGTGGGACCTATATCTCCCTCCAATGCATTGGGTAAATATTTATATCACATTAGATGGATAAAAACTAAAATGGGGAGTGAACATTGTTTACTAAGATAAGTTTAGAATAGGTATTTAACCAGGTTCAGTAAGGGACTTTGTCTATTATGATGGTCTTGGTAGTAAACCTTGACTACTATGATGGTTTTGAGAGGGATATGACAACCTTGTAAGTGATCCTTGAAAATTATAGAAATTATTTTCTATCCTTATATATATATATCACAAATTCAATGTATTAAACCAATGTTATGCTCTCATGGCTCTATATTTTTTATTTCCTTATGATTCATGTCCTATGAACTACAATTATTTATGCCATGATTCATGATTATGATCTTTTATATACAAGCTATGATTTTAAAATATTTTTCTCATGTTCTCATACCCATATTCTCATGTTATTCTTATTTATCTCCATTATTTACCATTACTGAGCATCTCAACACACCCTTTATTATGTTTCCTTTTAATAGTTTATAAATAAATTTATTATGTATTATATGTCTAATAAGGGTTCTTGTTGTGAAGAACATAGTGGGAGGTGATGCATGTCATTTATAGACCAATGTTTATGTTTCTATGTTTCCAAATGAACTAAACTATTATGTTCCTCATGCATATGTTTATTTAAGGCACTACTGGAAAATTTCCCTATACCCACGGTTCAAAACTGTGGGTATAGCCCCCAAAACCGTGGGTATAGGCTATACCCACGGTTTTGGGAACCGCGGGCTGGAATGGCGTCGGGATAGGGGGGTCACCCTATACCCACGGTTTGGAGAAACCGTGGGGATAGGTTTGTGGCATCGTGGCAAGTGGGTGGCCACGCTGGCAATGCATTGACCCCACGGTTTGAGAACCGTGGGGATTTAATTTTCAAAAAATTGAGCCCGGTGGGTGTTGAACCCAGGCCTCGCACAGCGCCGGCCGAAATCACAACACCCTCATACCACCCGAGCCATGAATTCAATTCGTTATTTATACATATATCAGCGTATATATATTAATATAGATTATTTTATTTAAAAACGCAGGCGCGGAGATTCGAACCCGCGCTGGACTGGAGACCATGTAGCGCACCGCTGCATCGAACCAACTGAGCTATATTTTATATTTGTTATTTACACACATATCATCGTATATATATTAATATTGAGTATTTAATTTTAAAAAGAAGCTGGCGAGAATCGAACCCGCACTTAACTACAGATCCCCGACGGCAGTGCTGCATCTAACCAACCGAGCAACCGAAACTTTGAATATTTTTATTCGTATAAATCTATATATATTAATCATAGCCATGTTCCCGCCAATGTTTTTTTCGTTGTCCCGCGTAATTTTGGTTCCCGCCTTATGGTGGCAAAGCTATACCCACGGTTCTCTAAAACCGTGGGTATAGGTCTTCCAAGAAAAAACCGCAATACCCACGGTTTTGAAGAACCGTGGGTATAGGTCATCCGAAAAAACTCTATACCCACGGTTTGTCCAAAACCGTGGGTATAGGTCTTCAAAAAAATCACCTATACCTACGGTTCTGCAGAACCGTGGGTATTGGTCTTCAAATATAATCTATACCCACGGTTTTGTCCAAAACCGTGGGTATAGGGGACCTATACCCACGGTTTTTGAGAACCGTGGGTATAGGTCCCCATATTAACCCTATACCCACGGTTTTCCAAAACCGTGGGTATAGGCCTGTTTTCCAGTAGTGAGGTAATGAATATTCATCTAAAAAGATGTAATATTCCTGTATGAGAACCCTAGGTATCTATAGTTACTAGAAACATGGGATCCACATTCATATTATTTAAGATATACAACAATGAGTCATTTGAGTTTTTACAGATGATTGGAGATTTTAGAAAAGCTATTAGTGTAAGTTATGATTTTCATTATGTGGATGTTTGGAAGCTGATTCTAGTTTTGGAATTCAATGATGTTTAGGACGTTATATGTTTTTATAAGTTTTCTAATAATATGAGTTAATGTTTTTCTCAATGTAAATTGAATGTTTATAAATTGATGAATGACCAGCCAGTTGATTCATATGGGAATATTTAGAATATATTTTTCCAAAACTATAGTATTTTTGGGTTAGATTTTATAGAAAATAAAAATAATACTATTATTTGGTTTGAATTTTTTTTAAGGATGACTATCAAGACATTGATTGTGGTTTAGTTAATATTTCAACTAGAAGGATTATTATTAGTTAGAAGATATTCCTTCCAAGGGATGGGATTTGTAATTGATTATGTATGGATTAAAACCAATAGATTCATTATGGATTTTGTGAGAATATCCCTGATAGATTGATTGTTGGCTGGGTAGATCCCAATTGAGAGATTTGTTATTGGTTTAGTGATATTACATGTGATGTATTTATTTTTTCTTAAAGGATATTTAAACCATGTTATTGTTCCATATGAATGGAGTTGGTGAATAAAGTTAGAAGTGAATGTTGGTCATGAAGTTATATGTTTTCAAATTTTTTGTAAAATATGAGATAATGTTTTCCTATAAGTAAATTGAATATTCATAAGTTTTTGAATAATAGCATGTCTGTCTTAATTTGGATTTTTGGAAGTGGGTGTGAAATTGGTATACTCCACAATATAAGATGTTTTATGAATGATGATTATAAGGATAATATGAAGATGATAATGGATGTTACAAGGATGAGACATGTCATATTTTAAATTTTTTCATATTCATAATAAAATGGTGGAGTTATATTCCTAATAAAATAGCTGAAGAAAAATTGATAATATGATGAAAATAAGACAAGTGTGCTTATAGGTGAACAATGTTAAGTGTGCTTCCCGGTGTACAATACCAAGTGTGCTTTCAGGTGTGCACTTCTGTATAGTGGGATGACTGGGAGTGGTTTAGGCATTCATGTGTTTTCAAGATTAGGCAATTCATATTAGTGTTGTTTGTGTAATTTGATGTTTGTGTTTTATTTTATTTTGATAAATTATGATCACAATAATTACAAGGAAAAGAAGAATATTTAGATAATTAAGAGAAAATAGAAATCTTTCTTCATGTCAAAAAAAGAAGAAAAATGTGGAAGGGAATCATTTAAAAATGATTAATATAAAGAAATTGGGGATACCTTTAGCACTAGAAGAGGATATATTTTTATAGAATAGAAGGAAACATTCATAAGTGGCTCTATAAAAAATCACTACTCATGGAATGTATATGAATTCAGAGGATAAAAAATGAGATGGAATTGAGTAATAAGGAATAGTTGAAATTTTGTATCATTGAACGAATTACCAATAAGAAGGATTTCATGAATGTTGGAAGTGGTATTAGTGTTATTTGAAAGAAATAACCTTTCATTAATGTGATTAGACGCACATAAGAAAAAGTGACTTGGCTTAAAAATATTTGGGTTATAAAATAAAACACTCCAAATAATGTTTCAACATGTGGTTAAAATCAATGGAAAATAACTATAATTCCTTAGATGAAAAATGGAAGAATATGTTTTGAATTTAATGGATAACCAAATTCCTATACATGTGTATTTTATCAGAAAACCCACTACCCATGTTCTTATTTTATTTATATAATGATCATAGTGATATATGATTAAGGGGGATATGTGGTCCACTTGTATATTATGTCAAATGAGATGAATTCATAGTAAGTATGTGAAAGAATTGAGATATATTGATTGTATTTAAAATTGATAGAATGAAACAAGTGATCTTAGAAGATACCCCTATACAATTTAATGATAATTTTTTGACAAAAAATGGTTGAGGTGTATTTAGAGAAGAATCTAGATAACATTTTGGATTAATTTAATGATGATAAATTCAAATTATGTCCTTCTAAACATGATAATATTGTGATATCAATTAGAAATTGTGGATAATTTATGATAAATTTGTGTATATAAACTGATATGATGATGTAATGATTGATTAGATATTAACTTAGACTATAATTGGGGTCATAACCATATCAGAGTTTTCTAAATGGTATCATGATACTTTTAAACTCAAAATGTGGCCTCGTGACTTTACCAAGTAGTCACAGTCCTTGGAGAAGATGAATGAAGTCATGATAAAGGAATATCAACATTAATGGTTCAATAAATGTTCTTTATGAAATATCCATGTGATAAAAACCAATTTATTTGTAATATACTAATTTTTATTCAGAAAAATGTATTATAACCTCAATTAAATTCTCCATTCTGAGGATTTTAAATTTTTATTGCTAAGAACTGATTAAATTAAATGGAATTAATGAGGATCATTTAAAGGATGATTAATCATATCTATATATAGTGAAATCATATAAATAATGTATGAAAAATGATGGAATATAGTATTAGTAGTTTTTGATGAACCGGTGGTATGAATTGGTTGAACATGTGTTATCACTCTCACAAATAGTACATTATTTTTTATATAATTCAAGTCAAGAGTAAGTGTGGTTGATATCTCATGAAATTAGATATTAATGGAACATAATTTTAAAATTTTTATAAGAATATAGAAGTGAGTGAGTAACATTAAAATCATTGAATTTATTAACATAGATTATTGATTCTAACAATATATTTTGACCTGGTCGGTTTAAATGAATTTTGTATAATCCATTTAAAATTGCTCTATCAACTCACTAAAATAACATGAGAATAATACAATTCATAGTGATAATATATTTGGAAATTCATTTTCTTAATGAATTAAGGTTTAAAGGACCTCAATGATTCATGTGATATTCAACAAGAGGATAAAAGATGTTATTCTTATGAATGATAAAGAAAGGAGTAAAAGGATCATGTGGTTCATTGATGAAGAATCATGTGATGTTATCAATTTAATATTAAGGGGAATAATAATACCTATAAATTTTTAGGTTCTTGAAATAAATTCTATTTCATGAAAATAGAAAAAAAAATCTATAGAAAAAATATTATTGAAAATGGGGAGTGATAAAAAGTACTTGGAACCTCTCATGCTTCTATAGTTTAGTGTGCCCCAAAGTTTTCATAAAATTCATAGCATCTTTATTATTTTTGACTTTTTCTAACACATCTTGAAAATTAAAATTTAATAAAATTAATAAGAATTATATTTTCAATACAAACCATTAAAGTTTAAGAATTCCTTAAACTAATTAATCTCCTGATATACAATCATTTCATGTTATTCTGTTATTGGATAGTCATTAAATATTGGTGTGTCCTCTAACTCAGAGCCGACTCTACACTTTTAACCAATAGATAACTCATGCTTAAATGATGGCCATAATTCCCCAACTTCCATCAATCATGCAACCTTAGAATCTTGACCATCGGGAAAGATAAAACAACGTTGTGATAGATTTTAATTCATATAAATAAAATAATAATATAGATGCCAGTTTAGAAAATTTTATTACCCATATATTCTCTAATGATTTATCCATGATTTTATTACCCATATTCCTCTATGATATTGGTTTCACTAGAATGATATCACTATACTTGGCTAATGTTTCCATGAAACATCAAAATTGTTTGGAATTTTTACCTATCATTTGATTACCTTCATTTTAATCTACCATTATTTGTGTTTCATGATTCTTGGATTCATGCATATGGGTTTTACCTTGTCACCTATTATAAGATCCCACTAAATATGATAAAATAAAAAAATAGAATTAATTCATATTATAACTGAAAAAAATGATGTGATATATTTTAAAACACTTATAAAAAAACCTGGTCCATGAAGATCATTAGGCTCTGATGGATCCATAGTTTGTTCTAGATCAGTAGCCACTAAAAGATGTTCTTACTCTAATGTATTCATTGGTTTATCTATATGTGGTGGAGTATATGTTTATGTAGCACAATCATCGAATCCTGTATGGATAAGAGTAGGAAATGGAGGTGGTGTAGACAAGTTAGGAGAAGGATAGAAGGGTTAGGGATATATCATAGTATATGGAAATTCTATATGAGAATTAAAGACAAAATAAGATGATGATGGAGGCATGTGTGGGAACATCACTGGAGGTTTAAGTAGTGGAGGATAAAATGTTGTAGATAGGATATATGCTGGTGGTTTTGGGTGTGAATGGGTACGACGGGTGATCCAACTTGCTCTAGTAGAATCGCTGCATGATTGACCATGTTTCTACCCACTACTAGTAGGTTGGGGAGAGTTCAACTATGTTTAGATAAATGTCTCTAAAATAAATTTTATAAAGAATAAGAACATGACATAAAATTTAATATATAAGATAAATATTTCATTTATTAATCTCAATAATGGAACCATAGGGGAAACCCTCACTCAAGAAGTCATCAATCATTATAAAATTGTCTCTTCCTTCTAATTTCTTAAATATATTTCATAATATTCATAAATTATATAAATATAAATAATCATTAAATCCAAAAAAACCTATAAACTAATATTTATAAAATAACAAAAAAAATATCCAATGGGTTATAAAGGAGGTGGAAGACTAAAGTTGTATGATATATGAAAAGAAATTAAAAAAAAAATTGTTAGTAAACATTACCCACCTCCAAGTGAAAATAAAAAATGTATCATTTTTATCCTCCCATAATCTGGGATAATATCCAATTATTATCCACTAAATCAAATGGTAACTTTTAACTACAAAAAATCTAAGTAAATTGGATATACAAACACATATATTTTTTATATGTAAAGACCTGGAAAATTCCATGTAATTTTTTTTAAATTATTTGGGATTTTTATGAGTCTGCGGAAATTGACAGTGTGTAATTCCGAGGCTCGGTGTGCCTGGAATTAATTTTGTAAATTTTCTAGGTACGTTCAATAAATGCGTGGGAATTGTTTTCTATCTTTTGAACCGGTGCTCGAAATTGAAATCCAAGAGCACCGTTGAATCCACAGCACCAGGATTCTCTTAAGGGAATATTCACTTCGACCGCTATTGGTAGGGAGAAAAATATAGTTTTTAGAATTTTTAAAAAATAATAAAATAACAATTTTATTGTTATTTTATCTTTCTTTTCTCTCATGGATGAGCGGTTTTGGTGGGAATGATGAAATGTCAAGCCATTAAATGCCTTAACTTATCAACTATGTGACTACACCCTTGTGAATTAAATGGGGTTCATTAATCACTCATTTAATGAACCTCATTAAATTATTTCATGTGTTACTCACCCTTTCCCCCTTTTATATATATGAGGCTCAGGGATGTGTTTTGACACAGCTTCACCAAGAGGGTAAAATATGGAAAATTACCATGACGCCATCCACCGACAGAGGATGGAGGCTTGGGTTGCAACGATCTGGGATCGACGAACGCCAACGACTCCATCCAACGAGGACACTCCACCCACCACATACCCTCGAACGTGGATGTACCACCATCCACAACGGTCACCAACAATATTTGAGGCAGGGGGTGTTTTTTGAAGTTGTCTTTGATGAAATAAATTCTCTCTTACTTGTTATCATGTAACATGGAGGGAACGGGCCAAACGAAATAGGCCCAGATTCTCCGCCGCTTCGTTCTTGATGTGAACTTTGGTGGACAATTTCCAACTCGGTGGAAATGCAAAACAACGGGTCAGGATATGATGGCGGAATCCCGGAAGGCCCGTAGGTGCAGAAGGGAGTATAAATGGAGCTCTAGAACACCGTCGAAACCCTGTGGAAGATCCATCGGTGCGGCACCGGCGCAACAAGCGAAGGAGGCAGTTGGAAACAACCGGTTGTGGTGGTAGCAGGTGGAACTTTGTCATGCACCGTGGAGGGGATCAGTGGCATCATGTTGTGGAGGATTTAGGTGGCGACCGACACCTCAGCCGACTACGGACGTAGAGGTGGAGGTGGCGTGCCATCGCGCGCCGCTGATTGAAGAAAGTCGCGGCTCAAAGCCACGGTGGAGGAGGATGGGACAAACGTCCTGCGAGCCCCGAGGACCATGTGGTGGTGCCACATGGAACCTCTGGATAAAGGGAGCTGAATGGCTCCATAGAGTCATTTGGCAGGCAGACTACACGCCCCACATGGGGCATGCCAGTAGGCGGACACGGGCCGACCAAACGGGCTGAACCCACCCAGTGGGCCCACACAGGTGGGTCGAGCCCCACCCAGTGGGTTGGGCCAATCGCAGCCTGGACCTGTGAACTAGTCGGGCCAACCCTGACGGGACGGACCCAGTGAACCGGGCCGACCCTTTACGGTCCGAACCCAGGCAGGGTCAGGTAGACCCTGGGACCCGTTGCGTCGGGCCGCCTGATCGAGTCGGACCAAGCCTAGACCCAGACCCAACCAACCCCCAAATAAAGGAACGCTCATAACTAACAAACCAGGTGTCCATTTGACACACCGTCAGGGGCCTTGGGACCCCTCTTGAGAAGAAGTCCCTTTGGGCATATTCTGGCAGACCCGATTGAGTCGGGTCGGACTGAGATCCGAACACCCCCGTTTCATAGAAAGGGGTGTAACTAACAGACCGAGTGTCTGATCGATGCGTCTTCTGTGGAATAAATACCTTTGTGAAATGGAGGTCCTTTAGAGATACTATAAGTGAGTTTTGATGTATTTTGACGTGCGACTTGGGTTGGATCAGACTCCAATCCAAACGGGCCTTTTTTACAAAGTGCCCATGTGTCACAGACTGGGCGTCTGAACGACGCGTCGTCTATCACGTTGGCACCCCTATGAAGGGGTGGTCCCATGGATATGCTTTTTTAGGGACTTAGTACCAGTTGAAAAAGGACCTATAACTTGAGGAGCAGAGTCTTCTGGAGATCAGGCATGCTTCGGGTGGGAATCCAGTGGCTGGATGTGACATGAAGAAGAAGAGCGACCAATGTGTGTCAGCATCAGAAACTCTAGAGTGGGATGATCTATCTATAAAAATAATCATCCCTAACTCTACATCAGAAACCAAGATGGGTCAGAAACAACAACCAATATGGTTCAACACCAGTGACCATTACGGGTCAGCACGAGCGACCAATACGGGTCAGCATTTAGCGACCAATGCGGGTCAACACCAACGACCAATATGGGTCATCACCATTGACCAATATGGGTCAGCATCTAGCAACCAATATGGGTCAAAATATAGTGGCATATACAGGTCAGAAGTATAGTTACTACAGATAATATGGTCTAGCTTTACGACTAGTCATCCCTATCCCAGTAACCTTGAAGTTATACCGTTAGAGTGAGCTGTCTCCTTTGCTTTGTGCTTCAGGATTTAGATCATTATTGTTATATTACCTTTGTGGTACTTCTTGTGATTTTTCCTTTTTGGATTACTGAGAGACCTTCATGGGTGTCGGGGTCCCTACTGGGTATTGTTATACTCACCCCTGCACGGGCTTCACCCGAACCTTTTTGTGTCTAGTACAGACTACTGATGCTCTGAAAATGAATTTGGAGGTTCTGGACTTGGTGGAGCTTCGTGCTTTGGGAGCAGTCGAGATTCTCTTCTTCAACTTCAGACTTATAGCTACTACCCTCCAGGTATAACTCCAGGTCAAATGCGACAGTTGTTTGCTTTCTTTTCAGTTTCTAGGGCTTGTACTCTGACCCAATGTTTTCAGTTTTCAATTGTATTTTTGGTTTTACTTTACCCTCAGGATAATACCTTATTTTTTTGTTTGTTTACTTTAGTTTCCCTTTTTGAGTGTGTACAGATCTCTAAGGTAATGCCTTCCCTGTTCGGGAAAATCCTTCAGGTGCTAGTCACCAATCTCTGGCCTATGGAAGGTGGGCTTGGGGTAGTCACGTCCAGCCCCATGGGAAGGCTCATGACATTATATATTGTTATACTTGGATTAAACTAAATTCTTCATTCTAAACTATTATAATATAATCCAGGATATGTTGTTTTTAAATAATACTATTAATGTAATACATTAGTTTTTAATAAAAAATACAAGCATCAAAGAGGATTCTTTTTTGTATTATTTTGAAGACACGAAAGTTATCCACTTTTAAAATAGATATTCCAATTTGTTTCATGATATTTAAATAATGATAGACATATAAAGGAATTAAATTAAATTTATATGGATGAAAATTATCATTTAAAGAAAATGTTAACGGGGATTAAGGAATATCAAGAGATAAGGATCAAATTTTCATTCATATAGAAACAAATTTTGGATAATTGGAAATAAGAATTTCAAATAAATAATCACCTTATATCCAATGAACATGATTATAAAAAATTAAAATACATTTTATATTCCATTGCAACTTCATACATAGTAAATATAAAGGCTAGAGGAATTAATAATCAACAATTACATTATGATAAACATAAGTAACCAAAAATAATAATGAATAATCAAATTATGTGAGAATGATTAGAGTAAATAAGGAAATATTTATAGAATATCTCATAATAAAGTTTCACGATAAGGATCATGGGTAAGTACTAAAAGAGATAATGTTGAGAAAAATTATAAATATTTTAGAGCATCATGTTCTTATACTGTATTTTCATGGGATAACCGTGTTCACACAGTTCATTTTATATGGGAGTTATATATAATTGGGATGTATTTTCATGGGATCACCACATTTATTTGGTTCAATTTTGATAGTAGATCACACCCCCAAATTATTTACTCCATCGGATTAAAATCTCCTCATAAAACTCAACATAATTATTTAAAACATATAAAACCCAATTTCACATGGATGACTAGCCAAGTTTCAATCCTAAGTTCCCACCAAAGTATACAATTTTTCTCCCATAAATTATTCTATATAATCATAGGACATATAATAACCCCTAATACATTAACAAAATATATAATACAATAATTAGTTACATGAGCATTTAATATATACTACAAAAAAACATTATATTGGATATATGTAAAATTAGAGAATAAATAAATTTAAAAAATCATATATATCTACTATAATCACATTTATTATAAAATACTATAAAAATAATTAAAATGAAAAAATTGAGAAGAATCTCGACTTAATAGGATATCAGTTATGTTTTGATATACAGATAAAAATGAAAAAAAAAATCATAGTAGAAGAAATAAAGGATTTGGAAATCACTAATATGATTCTATAGAAGATCTAAATCATACAATCTCTGAATGAGGGGAGGTGTAACGTCCCAAGTTTTTGGAGTGGGTCTAATTCCTCGCCTGTTTTGATATTTTGGAGTTTTTTGGGTAGATAAACTATTTTTTAGATTATTGGAATTTAATCATGAGTTTTCCTTTGTGCCAATACCTTACTTTAGATGAGTCTTAATTATCATCAAGCGTCTCGGGGTTTTTTTGGGTTTCAAGTACGTCAGAGGCCAAAGACCCAAACATTCCAAGGTGTGAAATATTGATACCCTAGACTTTTAAAAATATTATTAAATTATTTTAAGAATAATTAACCAAACCAATATAGCCAATGATCATAGAGTCTAGTGTCTTTGGAATATTAGGTACATAAGATAGAAAATGTGGGACTAAAAAAACATCTTTTATTTAAACTCTATAATGAGCTCCTAACTTATTTTGAGACTTTAAATATGAATAGGATAACTTGGGGAATACATAAAAAATGGATGTTCTAAAAACCCCAGTAAGGTAATAATAATATGAATAAAGAATAGTATATGGGTTAAAAGGCATAACATGATGGCATAAAAAGGCATGAATATACATATAGAAGCATAACATATATAATAATGGTATCATAGAAGATGTGGAAACAAAAAAACATGAAATAAGCATGCTTCAATGATCATTTCACATAGAGGATCATAATTCAAGGCTAACCACCAAGACCATTTCACATGAAGCATGATTCCAGGCTAACCACCAAGACTGTTGCACATGGATCATGAGTTAAGGTTAACCACCAAGACCATTGCACATGATGTATCATGTGACTAAACATTACCCAATGCATTGGAGTGATATATGGGCCCACCCATCATAAAATTTTCATGAAAATGTGTTCCACATGAAGAATCATACATAAGGAATAAGATATAAACATAAGGTTTACCCATAGAAATAATTGGGTATCATAATCATATGAAAAGGCATAACAAAAGGGGAAAACATAATGGTTTCTATGAAATAATGGATTTAAATCATACATGGACATTCATAAAGTAAAATAGGAATATATAATGATAATTGATGTTAAACTCAAGTAAAAACGTGTAAAAATAGTGTCTATTAAACTTTAGAAATAAAACAATTTAGTACGGTTTAAGGAAAATATTAAAGAATATTTAAAATGGAAAAGAATTAATTGTTTGTATAAAACCAGAAATGAACAAAGATATTTTTAATATGAGAAAATTGGTTATTTTAGAAAAATAATTGTGTCTTAAAATATATTATGGATGGTACTTGAAAATGGGTAATAAATTAGGAAGTTCCCTTTAATCGGGCTTGCTTGTTGGGAATAATTGAGAAGGGAACCTTTTTAAAATGTGTATTTGCCTATAAAATAAGGATAATCTGATCTGGATACATGACTTTAAAACATATAGAAATAATTTAGAATAATTAAATAAAAATAAATAAGAATTAAATTGGTTAAAATAGAGTGAAAGTAAAACCCGAAGGATAAAATGGAGGTTTGGGTAAAATCCCTTACCTTATATCTGAAAGTGTTCTGCACTTATACTTACTGTCCTGGATAATCAAATTAAATCCATTAATTAACTAATTCATAAATTTTTATAAATTTATTTTATTTAATATATTTTTTTCAGTTCATTTATGGCCTTTTGGTGAGTTATAATATACATTTTCATCATTCGTGAGTATTCGTTTCCTTGGTTTTCAAGATTGGTTCACATGTATACATGTATAGAAAATCAACTAAAATGAGAATATTTGTCCATAATTGAAATTATATTTTATTAATGAACTTATAGACTATTAAATGGTCTTATATATCATTTTTCAATATGCGTGTATGATTCATTAGACAAAACTTTAATGATAATAATTTTGATTAATTTGGTGGTTTTTCGATCATCACGAACTAGTTTTGTTTCATTATTTAATATCATGTATATATACTACTTCCATAACATTAAATGGATTTTAATACATATAATATAATCTTTCTTAACCATTAAAATGGTTTTATGTCCAACCTTTAAGGTTTAATTAAAAAATGTAATCACATCATCCACGGAGGTGGTAAATCAGCACCTCACATATAATTTTTTCATTTTTAGAATAAAAGAAGAGGGGGAGATAAAATATGATGGGTTGTTCCATTAAAAAAATTAAATTATAGTATATAAAATATATTTTAGTTATTATTTAACTTATATTAGGTTATTTTAGTATAGAATAAGAAAATAAAAGAAATTAAAAATAAATTAAAAGAAAAAAAAGAGGTTTTACCTCTTGAATTCTTCTCCTTGAGAACCCCCATTGGTGAATTGAGTTTGGTCTTTTGTAGATAACAAAGGATCATGGAAGTGGGATATAAACTTGGGAGGATTATTGGGCATGATTTGGACAAGATTAAAGGATTTTAGGTGTGATTAAAAGAGGTGGTGAGGGGTTGTATTTATAGTGGAAGAGAGAGGTGTTTTTTTATTATTTTATTCATTATTTTCTAATTTTTCTCAAGGAAAGAAATAGTGTAGATTATTGTGACTAAAAATTATAAATAGTGGAATTTATTTCTAAACAATTTCCACTTACATCATCCATGATCCAAGAATGACTGAAAAAATTATTTATTTACTTATACCATAAATTGTCGCATTTCACTATTCACTAAAAATTCAACTATTTTAGAAAAATCCCAAAAATTAACCCTAACCATGTTGTGACATGTATAATTTAAAAATGAACTCAATTTTATAAAAATAATTTTATAAATATGAGTAATTTTTTTTTAAATAACATCAACATTTATTTGAAAATTTCGAATTTTAAAATTATAACTGATTTTACAATACTTTGAAAAATTAGTTAAGGTCTCATAAAATTATATTATAGTCATAAGAAAAAAAATACTAATTCATGAATCTATTATATTAAAATAAATTTTATTTTAAATCATTCTAATAATGATAAAATTTTAAATAAACAATTATGTTTCACAAAAATATAAATACTTAATTTATCATTTTTTAAAACATTTATTTACTTATACTATGATATAATTATATAATATTTTCATTCATATAATAGATAGGTTTTATATATAATTTCATTTGTGTGGTTACTATTCTATTCGTAAGATTACTATTCCTAAGGGTCACATTACTATTCCAAAGTTCAAGTTACTATTCCATCAGTATAGGTTCCATAATTTATGAAAATGATACTTATTTCTATCATTATTCATTTATAATGTTTTTATTGTGTTATATAAGTGATTTTATTAGATTTATACTATACGACAAAATTATAAGAGGTTAATTTCCATTGAAAAAAATCGGTTCATTACACACAGACTAACGCACATGGTTTGACCAAACTGTGCAGCCTCCACGGAGAAACCATGTTCCCTCCTTTTGAATTGAGTATGGTTTTGGTAACCTATGTAGGAGGAGGTTCACAACTGTGTAATAACCTATGCAGTTTTTAGTAGAGGTATCTACACATATTTCATATAGTTCGGGAAAATCGTGGGCAAGATGCATGCTTAGTGCCAAATGGGCAGTAACAATGCATTGTAGTACACGCAGTCAGCACAAAGTTTGGCCTAACCATGCAAGATAACCATATGAGGTTGGGATCTTAACAATTATGAGCCTCATGGTTTCTCTATGGATTAGAAAATCGGGTGAGCTAACCATGTAGTCCATAAAAGATGTGAATTTACTATTTTTCCCTCTCCCCCTTTTTCTTATTTTCTTCACTTATTCTTCTCCCCTAAGTACGCACAGTAGGGGAGCCTCCTTATTTTCCTCTCCCACTGGGTGTTGATCTAATATCTTCATCTAGATTCCATTTTGATCACTGTCAGGTGTATTGGAACAGCATCAGTGAGTTCTTAATCATATTTCTTCTACTATCCTTTTCTGTTTACATATAGTGCACTAAATCAGTGTGAGTGATTTTACCATATTTTTTAGGTCATTCATCTAAAACACCAATTTCATCTAAATCAGTACAAGTTTGAGGATAATATCAAAATGTGTAAGAATCTACTAACATGAGGCAGGTGGTTCTTACCTTTCTATGAAATTTCATGAGTGTTTTGGGTGAATGACTTCTAGAACACCATTGGGTAGTCTGAGTGAGACCCCATAAATTAAATGGTTGCCCTTAAATTGATTAATTGGGCTTATTTTAGAGGAATATAGGAATTCTCAAAAATTCCAAAAATGGTTTGGGCTATGAGTGAGGTTAGACCTTAGGCAGAATAGTTTGGGGTGTCATTTTATTTAAATTGATTTATTCTTTTCAATTATATTCAATGGTTTCATATATATGAATTGTTTGTGAGATCTGTAGGATCATGATGGGATCGACCTGAGGATTGAGATAGAATTTTCCATTTGGACTGAGGTGATGTTAGCATCATGTGGGATATGGACCGATATATATATATATATATGTGTGTGTGTGTGTGTGTGTGTGTGTGTGAATGATGTTGATTATAGGTTAGGTGACTCGGTCATCTGTTGAGGTGGAGAGGTCGTTAGGTTATGAGCATGGCCCGAGGTATATGGATGTCATGACCATCAGTTTGAGTGACATAGTAACATGGTAACAAGGTGTCAAATTAGTGTGGATTAGGTATTATTTGATGATTCCCACTCACTGTGTTTTCCAATGCACCATTTAGAGTCATCTGCACATAGGATGAATCATATGCTGAGGTGGTTTTAACATCTCATGTGGGTAGAGGCCCCAAGTAGCTGCATCTTAGGGAAATGTTTGGGGTGCATGTCTTATAAAGCCAAATATATGGTGAGGAGAAATTGGATGATAATGATGAGATTTTCAGTTGGGGTTGAGACTCGCCATGCTTGTGTTCATTTGGCCATGAATTATTTGGGAGGATAAAAAACATCTTCATTCCTCATGACTTAGGTTGTTGAGATGATGGTGATATTACCTAAAGGACAGATATAAATGTGTCTCAGAAGTCAGTCTTTGTGATGAAAATGTTGATTTTGAGCTGAGGTACAAGGGACCAGGATCTTATTGTTTGGGAGTTCCTTTGGGACGTAGGTAACTAGACATGGACATGTGGTGTTGGTTGTCACATGGTGTTGGGAAATTTTATTAGAGGTGGGACCTGAGGTTTCACTTGGACTATTTTACATTAGAGGATACCTTGAGTTATGATCTAAGGATCCTCTCCTCTAGAGTTATATTGGCGATGGACGAAGCAGGTGAACTGATTCCTCATGACTGTTGATCATGAAGGAAGAAGTTTTACTTTTTTTTATGTTGTGTCTCTTTTATTTATTTTAGAAACAATTGATTAATCACAAAAGTAAGATAGGAAAACATTGCTGGTGTCCTACTAAGATTCTTTCTCACATCCTATACAGGACCTTCGGGATGCATGTAGACTTCATTCCTTTGTGATCATTTAAAGGTTCGTTAATAAGAGCTAAACCTTAGTTTTGGATTGTTTTTCATGGGATGGAAGGAAAGGGACCATGGGGAATTGCCTCAACTGTAGTTTCTATTTTTAGTTCCTAAATCAGTATTATCATTATTCTATATATGTATACATTGGTGGTCATTCATGGGTGACCCTTTTCTTATTATTACTTGTATTACCTGATATGTATGCATTTTAGCTACAAATAGAATGTTTGGTTTTGTTGTTATTATTATTGTTGCTGCATTAGTTATGTTTTTGTTATTGCTTTCTATTGTTTTTTCTTCCTCTGTGGGTGGGTTACTGGCCCAGGTTGTAATGGTATTTTCTTTCCATTGCTTTATATTTATATATACCATTATTATATCATCACTAGAGGGTATAGTATCCCCACTATCACCACTTTATGCCATTCATGCTAGTTGGAAGCCTTTGGCATATGGGGAGGTGCACCTAAGGCCTAGTGGTTCTCGGCCCGTTTCACTGTTCGGGTGGAAATTTGGGTCAAGGTTCTAAAAATAATATCAAAGGAGTTTCTTTTACCTCTTTATTAGTATTACTATTCAGGCTATTTTAGGCTGGATATTAGGAAGTTTTCTAAACTAGGTTTATAACTCATGTTTAGGTGCCTACAGCATAATGCATGGGAGATTGGCCAATTTTCTAGGGGTGGGAATTTTTGTTCTATTTTTCTCATTTTACAGTTGATTTAATTTCCACATCAAGTGGTGCACTTGGATGTAAATTTTTTTCTATTATGATATGAGACCCTTGACCTGGTATGGTATGGGAGGAGTTTTTGGACCATTAGCATAGTATCGAAAGGGTGGAAATGAACCCTTGTCCCGATATGAAAAGGGGGTTATTATTTAAGTTTTCGATAGGCACATAGGATGTTTTAATTATATATATGCATGTTACTATAATAAATTTCATGGTTATATGTGATATGAGATACTTTTATATATATAATCACGGATCTTATAAGAGTAGGCATGTACGATGATATGGGGTGATGTTGATCACTGGGTTGCGTGAAAAGGTTGTCGGTTTGATGCGACGTGGTTCATCTGGACAAGCGTGGTCTGAGGCATATGTGATACCTACCTCTGCTATGGGCGGTTAAGGAGCCCATGTGTGTGGGATTTCTTATGACGTGGTTGTGATGGGGAGGGTAAGGGTAGAAAGTTTATACTACTTTTTACTACTTTCCTTATATGTGTTACATATATGTTATATGGGTTGTCTGACTATGTATTGGTATTCAGCAATATGCCACATAGAGAGGCTCCAATAGAGTGACAGGAAGGTGATGATGTGTTTTTATAGGATCATGAATACGTTGAGACCCATGAGGTTTGGGATTAAGCATTTTAGGGTTATGTAGATCATAAGCATGAGGTACTAGCTCGAGTATAGGTTCCAATGCATGTGGGTCAGCCACCAGATTTGATAGCTTTTGGGTGGTTGCTTTCAAATCAGCTTAGAGAGAGCCTCGTACATATTATCCAGGGTATGAATAGGGGAGCTCAGGGAGTAGATCCTTCTATGGTGTATCTAAATCAAGAGTTCTAGTCGCATCTCCCACCGCTATTTCAGGGTGAGGATGGCCCATGGGTGGCTAATAATTGGATCGATTCTATGCTGATGATATTTCAGTAGCTTGAAACACCCCAAGGCGTAGGGTGAATGTAAAGATGTATATTATCATAGGACCAGAAAAGTGTGCATGGGATGTGAAGTTTCATGATGACAGAAACGAGGGTCTATGTTGGAAGGGATTTGAGGCCGGTTTCTTCAGGAACATCTTCCCAGAGATTTTGAGGGTGGAGAGAAATCATGAGTTCTTGATCCTTAAATAGGGTGACATGTCCATCATGGAATATGCAGAAAAAATCACTGATTTTTCTCTCTTCACACCTAAAATAATGGTTGATGACACCATGAGAGTGAGGCATTTCAAGTATGATTTAAGGCACACCATTCAGGTGAAGTTAAACATCTTCAGGTTGGCCACATTCTCAAAGTAAGTGAACCATGTTCTCATAGTAGAGGTAAACTTTATGGATCTATCTTACATGAGATGGGTGATGGAATCAGGTGATTTTATTAGTGACGCTTCAAATAGAAGGAAGTGAGGATGAGATGAGTTCTTCACGGGCATTTAGGCCAAGGACTCAAGAAGGCCACCTCAGAGTGGATTATCAATGGTGTTCATCTAGTTTGGGAAGCCAGTAAATGTCTAGACTCAGTGTGAGAAGCCTCCAAAGGAGTGTTGGGCATGTGTATAGGTCGTTCATCTTGATAGGTTCTGCAGGAAGCCTTCTCGGACAGCTGGCTGTCAGGGACTAGGGGTGACTCAAGGTTATAAGATCGGACCGGGAGCAGTACCAAGAGATGCTAGCAGAGTATTAGATGAATGAAAAGTTTTTGGAAGAGACAGAATGTGTAAAGACCCGAAAATTCCATTTAATTTTTTTTATTATATTGGAATTTTACGGCTCCATGAAAATTGACGGCGCATGACTATGAGGCCCAGAGTGCCCAGAATGAATTTCTAAACATTATTTTGGGTATGTTCAGTAAACATGCGAGCAGGTTTTTTAACTTTGGTACCAGTGCTTGGAATTGAAATCTGATGGCACCGTTGAACTCGCAGCGCCTATATATTCTTAATGAGACTTTCACCTTAACCGCAGTAGGTCGAGGGTAGAAGATAGTTTTTCAGTTTATCATGGGAGAAGAAAAATAATATATTTAACATTTTCTTTTTCTTTTTAAACCCCTCCTTTTGAGTTATGGGTCCCCTTGGAATCCTCCCATTTAATAGTGTCAATGCAATACAATTAATTATTCCATTTAATTGTGACAATAAAATTCAATTAATTTTTCCATTTAACTGTTCCCACTTTAATTGTGACAATGTAAATTAAATTGATAAACCTATTTTAATTTTTTGGCTCCTCATTTCCTTGCAGAAATCGTTGGAAAAAGGGTGTCTTGGAAAGAACTTTGGAGAAACTCTTTCTCCAACAAAGAACACCCTATCCAAAGAAGAACATACTTCAAAATCAAGAATGAGGATGACACACAAGCCTGACTTTGGAAGCGTGTTGGGGAAGAGACAATCGTTGGCTCCCTCATCGCCTTCACTGACTTTATCTCGCGACACTTCTAACGAGTAATAGAGGTAGGGATTATTGTTTTTTGTATACTCCCTTACCTGGTTCTTTTCGTTCTTCATGATTCAAGAACATTTAAGCCTCTTGCTACTATTCTAATGTGGAGGGTGCAGGCCAAACAAACATGGCCCGACCTCTCTGCAACCTTTGTGGATTTTGGTGGTCTTGAATTGATGGCGACATCCCGAGATGAGTGTGGAAGTCTTCAGAATGAAGATCGGGCCACCGGGGCACACCCGGTGACCCGAGGAACTCGTTAGCGACCGTGCCGGCAACCGGCACCAGTGGGACTCGGGAATGGCAGCCGGCACTCCAGCTGGCCATGATGATGACAGTGGCGCGACCGCACCGCCAGAGAAGGGCCACGACCCATCGGTCGTGGCGGAGCAAGGGCGGCGTCCGGTGCACGACCATCCGCATGAAGGGGGTGGTGGCATGCATCTGCGTCGTCGGTGTGAAAGGGTCGCGGCATGAGGCCACGGCAGTGAAGGAGGGTGGTCGGCTCGCTGTCGGCCTCCGGTGGTGGCACGGCGCGCGACCACGCCACGCGGGTGGGCTGGCCATCCGGCCAGTCGGGGAGCCGAGCGAGACTCGGGGTCCCGCGTGCCAGTTGTCGATGACACATGGTGCTATCCGGTCGATCCCCCAACCTGAATGGCCTATCCATTCAGATTACCCAGGGGGAACCTCCCCTTGGGTAGTGGCTAGGGAGGACCCCGCTGCGGGGCCACCCAGCCAAGGGCCACCCAGCACGGGCAGCCCATCGAGCCAGGCCGCGACGGTGGGCCGAGCCGAACCCAGCGGGCTGGGCTAGACACAGCGGGTCGGGTCGGACCTAGGTCTGGACCCGATTTGGGCCAGGTCGACCCGAACCAGGTTGGGTCGGCCCAGATCAGGTCGGACCGGACCCGGACCAACTTTGACCCTTTTTCGCTCTTTTGCCCATAACTTGAGCTACGGGTGTCCGTTTGACGAACCGTTTGTGGTTCCGGAAACCTTGGATCAAGGTGGTCATTTTGAAATACCCCACTCTTGATTTGGATAAAGTTGTGTATGGACAGGTTGGATTGAACATGAATCCAACCGGGCCCTCGGGACTAAAAGGCCAATAACTTACAAACCGGGCATCTGATTGACCCACCATCTATTGCGTTGAGACCCCTTTTTCATGGAGGTCCTTTGGTATACTTCTTATTGGGACTCTGTGGAAGTTGTAGTATCAACCTGTGACTTGAGGAGTGGACCCTCCTAGAATCAAGTGAGCTTAGTATGGGAACCATGTAGCTGGTTGTAACATGAGAAAGGGATCTTATGTGAGTCTATGCCATGGGATCCTACATTGGTCTGTGTTCGAGGATCCCACATGGATCTACTTTAGGAATCCACATGGTACTACTCTAGGATCCTACGTGGGTCTTTTTTACTTGGATCCTATGTGGGTCTGATGATTTAGGATCCTACGTGGTTTTGATGATTTAGGATCCTACGTGGGTCTGATGATTTAGGATCCTATGTTTGTCTTCCACTCAATAGAGTAAGATGATTTATTAGTTACATCTAATCATCTTTACTACCATACCAAAGTTATACCTGGTGTGAGTTGAGCCCTATATTTGTGGTAATCTTCTTTTGCGGCATTACCTTTTTGGTACATACATTTTTGGTGATACAATTTGTAGTATAATTCTGTATGGATTTTCCTTTTTGGTACTTACCTTTGAGGTGTTAACTTCATGGTAATATTTCCTCTATGGAATAGTTGATCCTTTGGCTAAGAGTTGGGCCTTGTGTTTCCTCATGATTTATATGGGTATACTTGATAACTTAGGTGTATGTATGGTCATATACCTAAGTAGGTTTGTCAGATGTTTTCATTATTTTTGGTTACCCTTTGTGGGTTTTGTGAGACCTTTGAGAGTCTTGGAGTCCCTACTGAGTATCGTTATACTCACCCCTTCATGGGATATGCCCGCACCTTGTTTTGTTTGGTGCAGACGAAAGACAGCGCTGAATCAGCACGAGATTATCGGGACATTAGACGAGGCAAAATGTAGAGATGACCGTTCGAGAGCTATACCTACCCTTTAGGTAGGGTCCTTGGTGGGAGTACATAGGATCTATTTCAGTTTACTTATACATTTTAGTTTTCATATACTTTCTAGTTGGGCTTGTATTCTGGCCCCATTTTCTTACTGTACACACTCTTTTTACTATACAGTTTACTTGTGTTCTTATCTTGATGTGTCCTTGGTTGCATGTGTTTACAATTTATAAAGGCAATGCCTTCTCGGTTTTAGGGAATACGCCTTTTAGTGCTAGTCTCCATCCCCTGTCCCATGAATGACGGGCTTGGGGTAGTCACGGCACGGGCCCCGGGGGACAGGTCGTGACAAATTGGTATCAGAGGAGTCGATTCTACCATAGAACATTAGACTATGATCTTTTAAAATAAATAGTGTTAAGTCTTATGAGTGTGGTTATCAGTTTAGGGAATCTAGTGTTTGTGCGGCGGTCGACGTATCCATACACCAGGACCCTGACTTCTGATTTATGACTCAGTGCACGAAAACACTGATTGCATGTGGGTTTCAAAAATGTTTTCTTTGTGATATCATTGAGTCATCTCACCAGGTATAACTTATTGACTGTGGCACACCTGTTTCTTTTCAGGATGCCTCTACGCAAACAGCCAACTAGGGTTCTGGGTATAGTACGCGATGATAGCCCACCGATTGACGAGGCCTTGGTGCAGGGCCCTTTATCAATAGAGGCACCAGGGGAGGCACCAACGGTACCATTACCCATAGGGCCACCGATTCCACCATCCCCAGCAGTATAGGGTGCATGCCGCTTGAGTGTGTTTCACAAGTTCCAGCGCTAGAGGCCACCAAGGTTCAGGGGTGAGATGGACCCACATGAAGATGAGGATTGGTTGGAGGTCGTGTTTAGAGTCTTCTGATTGGTAGGGACACCAGCTGATCTCATGGTGATCCTTGACGCCAGTCTTCTTCAAGAAGCATCAGGCAGATGGTGGGGCTTGATTCTCTAGGTTCACAACTAGGTGACACTTATCTGGGTAGACTTTGAGAGCCTGTTTCGGGTGGAGGTTTTCCCAGTGACCCTTCGCGCAGTGCGCATTCAGGAGATTCTTCATTTGCAACAGGGCAGCATGACTGTGGCTCAGTACTCATCGAGATTCACCGACCTCTCTCTCTACTACACTAATATGGTGCGAGACCCATTCTTCAGGGCTCGTACCTTCGAGCAGGGACTCAGGCAGGAGATCAGGGATTTGATGATTTCTCTCACCATCCCGACACAGGTGGGGGTGTTAGAGGGAGCACTCTTAGTGGAGGGTTTTCTTTTTGAGTAGTCACCAATAGCAAGACCCACCACCAGGCATCACGTAGAGGAGTCTTTTTCCGGTGGTATCAGACAGATTTCACAGTGGTCTAAGAGGACCATAGCTACAAGTGGACGACCGCAAGATTCAAGGTCGGTTATGCGGGGCACCAAAGACAGAGCTAGTCATGCGAAGAGCAGGCAGTGTTACACATGCGGTAGGCAGGGTCACATGGCTCGTGACTGTTTGACCCGTCGTACGGATGATCAACAGACATTCGAAGGACCACCCAAGCAGAGAAAGATGTTCGACCGAGGAGGTCCGCAGGGAGCAGGCAGACGTGGCAGAGGAGCTAGTCATGTAGCTGGTGGTGGGCGATGATTCGATGTGTTACCACCTCCACCACCAGGTGGTCCACCCCTACCATAGGGAGTAGGTGGAAAGGGGAGAGCTCAGCTCCAGGAAGCTGGGACCTATGACCACAACACTCTGGAGATGATACGAGGTACGATCTGTGTCTACTCCACCATAGCTACAGTACTTATAGACACAGGTTCCATACATTCTTTTGTTTCCACTTCCCTCATTCGGATCTCGGATATTCTAACGGAGCCGTTGGTTCGATCCTTTCGACTAGAGACTCCTATGGGAGTGGATTCAATGATTATGCACTGGTATCGGCAATGTGAGCTTACTCTAGGAGGCGAGAGCTTTAGCTGGGATCTCCTTGTAGTGGCATCGAGGCCTTATGACATCATCTTGGGTATGGACTAGTTATCTACAGTCCATGCTCATATTGACTATATTAGGTGCAAAGTGTGGTGTTTCCGTACTTATGGGACTAGGTTTACCTTCACCAGCGAGAAGGGAGCCTTTTCAACACATGATGGACTTACCTGGAGGAGATTTTAGTCGATCACTTATCAGTTAGCTAGCCTTACCCTCAGAGTGGTTGATGTGGAGAGTGTGAGTTATCCTGTAGTGGTGGACCAGTACACAGATGTATTCCCTGATGATGTTCCGGGTTTACCTCCTCATAGAAAGATGGACTTTAACTTTGAATTTTACCTTGGGAGGACACTGATATCTACGCCAGCGTATCAGATGGCTCCTTAGGATCTTCGCGAGCTGTGGGTATAGCTAGAGGACTTACAAGGGAAGGGGCTCATCTAGCCCAGTGTTTCTCATTGGGAAGCTCTGATTTTGTTTTCCAAGAAGGCGGATGGGAGCTTGAGACTCTGTGTTGACTATCAACACCTGAACTAGGTGACCTTTAAGAACAAGTACCCACTCTAGAGGATTGACGACCTCTTTGATCAGCTGAAGGGAGAATGATGGTTCTCAAAGATAGACATTAGATCAGGCTATCACCATCTCGGAGTATGAGACAAGGATGTGTAGAAGACGGCTTTCAGATGTCGGTATGGCCACTACTAGTTCTTGGTTATGCCATTCAGCGTGACCAACTCTCCATCAGTGCTCATGGGACTCATGAGCATGATCTTTTAGCCATACCTTGATCGCTTTGTAGTAGTCTTCATCGACGGCATTCTGGTCTACTCAGTTACCGAGGAGGAGCATGCCTATCATTTTCAGATAGTTTTACACACACTCCAAGAGCATTGGATTTATGGTAATCTCTCGAAGTGCCAGTTCTGGATCTGATAGGTTCACATCCTAGGACATGTCATCTTGGAGGCTGGAGTTATGGTGGATCCAGCAAAGATTGAGGCGGTACTTTCTTGGGAGCCGCATAGGAGTGTGACGGAGGTACTGAGTTTCCTGGGTTTGGCCGTATACTACCGGAGGTTTGTTCCAGATTTTTCCAGGGTTGCAGCACCTTTATCAGTATTGAAAAATAAGGGGAAACCCTTCGTGTGGTCAGAGAGATGCCAGAGGAGTTTTCAGGAGCTGAGGCAGAGGATGACTAGTGTCCCCATCTTGAGGCTTCTGGAGGAGGGTGTTGGGTACATAGTCTACTACGATGCATCAGGGATCGGTCTTGGATGTGTCCTAATGCAGGTGGGAGTAGTTATCGCATATGGTTCTTGACAGTTGAGAAAACATGAGAAAAACTATGCTACCCATGACCTAGAGTTAGCAGTAGTTGTATTATCCTTGAAGACGTGGCAACATTACTTGATGGGTGAACGTTTTATAGTCTACTTGACCTGAATGTCCTGAAGGCCTTCATTTTTATTGATTTTTGATAACCCCCCTTTCAAGGGATGAGTGGGAACCCTTACAAGGCCCGTAGTCTCAGAGATTACATGGCTCGTAGGCTTAGAAGATTACATGACCCGAATGTCATAGGGAATTCAACCAGACTATCTACAAGGAACTGCCCCTCCCCAGCATCTGCATCCTGATAGTAGCTCTCCACCCTTGCATGACCTTCTAGCTAGGCTTCCCGTGAAATCACAGTCTAGTACCGATGGCATTTCCATACTCTCTCATTCTGAAAATCCATTTGGCTCTTCTCTGGTGGCCGGTAATGAAGAAAGAAGTAGCAGAGTTTGTCTCTCGATGCCTCACTTGTCAGCATGTGAATGCGGAGCATCAGGTACCAGTAGGATTAGTTCATCCTTTACAGGTCCCAGAGTGGAAGTGGGATGGGATATCCATGGACTTCATAACAGGACTTCCACATACATCCAGTGGTCATGATTCTATCTGGGTGATCATCGACTGACTCACCAAGTCGGCCCACTTCCTACCAATCAGAGAGCAGGGTTCCGTAGAGAGCATGGGACGCCTTTATGTGTAGGAGATTGTGCGACTACATGGATTAACCTAGAAGATTATCTCTGATCGTGATGCACATTTCACTTCCCAGCTATGGAAGGGGTTGAAGGAGGCTTTCGGGATACAGCTTCATTTGAGCACCGCCTTCCATCCTCAGACGGATGGCCAGACTAAGCAGACCATTCAGAACCTCGAGGACATGCTGCATGCTTGCATCCTCGACTTCGGTCACAGCTGGGAGGATCACTTTCCCTTGGTGGAGTTTTCATACAACAACAGCTACCACTCCACCATTGGGATGGCACCTTTCAAGGTGTTGTATGTCCGACCTTGCAGATCGCCTTTGTGCTGGACTGACACAGGGGAGTCAACACTCATGGGACCAGATATGGTACGGGCTACCACGGAGAAGGTGCAGATCATCCAAGAGTGGATGAAGACTGCACAGAGCAGACAGAATTCTTATGTCGACAGGAGACAGAGACCTCTGGAGTTTGAGGATGGTGACCACATCTTTTGACAGGTCTCACCCTGAAGAGGTTTGCAGAGATTTGGCCAGGGCAACAAGTTATCTCTGAGGTTCATCGGACCCTTTCTCGTCCTCAATAGAGTTGGTAAGGTGGCTTACCACATAGCACTTCCCCCTCAGTTTCACTGGGTGCACGATGTTTTCCATGTATCCCAGCTGAGGAGATACGTGCTTGACCCATCTCACGTCATCGACCATGGCGAGCTGAACATCGATGTTGGGGAAACGTTTACGAAGGTTCCAGTAGAGATTGAGGATCTACAGGAGCGGGTACTTCGTGGGTGGTCGATACCTTTAGTGCGTGTACATTGGCAGCACGTGAACCTCCAGGAGAGCACATGGGAGCGGGAGGCTCAGATTCATGCTCAGTACCCCCACTTGTTTTCCTAGTTATTATAATGTGGATTTTAGGGATGCAAAGACCTAAGGTGGGGAGAATTTAAAGACTCATATATTCCATGTAATTTATTTTAATTATAGGAGACTTTTACGAGTCTACAAAAATTGACGGTTCATGATTCCGAGGCCCGGAGTGCCCAGAATGAATTTCTGAACTTTTTTTTAGGTACATTCAGTAAACATGTGAGCAGGTTTTTATAACTTTTGAACCGGTGCTCGGAATTGAAATTTTATGGAATCGTTGAACTCGCAGCACTGATATTATCTTAAGGATACTTTCACCTCGACCGTAGTAGGTATAGGGTAGAAGATAGTTTTTCAGTTTTTTGTGTAAGAAGAAAAATAAAATATTTAACATTTTATTTTTCCTTTGAAACCCCTCCTTTTTAGATATGGGGATGGGGACCACCCTAACCCCTCTTTAATGTGGGTAAGTCCCTTGGAATCATCCCATTTAATTGGGTCAAGACAATACAATTAATTTTTCCATTTAATTGTGCCAACGCAATAAAATTAATAGTGCCATTTAATTGTTCCAACTTTAATTGTGCCAACATTAATTAAATTGATAAACCTATTTTAATTTATTGGATCCTCATTTCCTTGGGGAACATTATGGTGAAAGGGAGGCTTGGAGATAACTTTGTATAAATTCTTTCTCCAATGAAGAATTCCCTCTCCAATGAAGAACATACTTCGAAATCAAGAACGAGGATGACGCACGAGCCCGACTTCGGAAGCGTGTTGCAGAAGAGACGATCATTGGCACCCTCATCGCCTTTACCAACTTCATCTTGTGTGTGTGTGTGTGTGTGTCTGGTGTGCGTGTAATTGGGATTACTTATGAGCATCATTGGGTTCATGACTTATGATGTGCATTGGTATCAGAGCATCAAGGAGATGTGGGATACATTAGGTGTATTGGCATCTGAGGATTGTTATGATGTGGGACATGTTTGAGTTGTGAGGCATCAGGATTGATTTTGGGAATCTATTGAAATGCAGGACCTCATATGTGCAATGTGTTTCATGGGAACTAGGTAGGCATCAATGCGATGTAGGAATTTGATGGGTGTTGGGTGTGAAGTGTGAGCACTTGATGGGATACAGGAGTGATGATGCATCACAAGAGGACTTTTGAGTTTGGGGATGGTCGATGGACCATCAGATTGTTTTGTGTTTTGGGACGGGATGTGATTAGGGTATGTAACCCCTAAGGTGGGAAGCCCCATTTAGGTAGTTGACCTATTCCCTTTTAGATTTAGGTAGTCAGTGTTAATTTTAAATAAATTGGTATGTTCAGTATCATCATGTATTTATGTTTTATAGCTCAGGGATGAGCTGTGATAAGGTGTGGATATTATAAAATCCTGAGTTTTTGGAGTGCGACGAACTCCTTTCAGGTTTTTAATTTTCAGAGTTTGGTGGGTAGACCAACTCTTTTCTAGATTATTGGATCTTAATCCTAGGTTTTCATTTGAACCAAGACCTTGATATTAGATGAGCCTTAAATCTTTGAAAGTTTCTTAGGGTTTTTTTATTTAGGGTGTGTTGGAGGCCAAAAACCAGAAATTTCTAAGGTGTGTAGACCCAAGTGTTCGGTTTGGACAAACCGTGCGACCTCCAAGTAGAAACTGTGTGCAATCATTTTTCATTGAGCATGATTTGGTAAACCATGCAAGAGGAGGCACATGGATGTTCAAGAACCTATGTTGGTTTTAGTAGAGGGATCCACATTTCTTGCTCACAGTTAATGAAAATCATGCACTAAATGCACACTTTGTGAAAAATGATTAGTACCTATGCACTGTTAGTACACGGTTTTTCCTAACCATGAGAGATAATCATACTAGATTGGGATCTTAAGAAGCATAATCCACACAATTTCTGCACAGTTCTGAAAACCGTGTGATCTAACCATGTGGCACATTAAAGAGGTGGACTTATTATTCTTCCCTTGACCTGTTTTTCTTCTTTTCTTCCATTATTCTTCTCTATCGCATATGAACAGTATGGGTGCCTCCCTATTTTCCTCTCCCTCTATGTATTGATCTGATATATTCATTTAGACTCCGTTTTGATCATCATCGGGTGTGTTCGAACCATTTCGGTGAGTTCTTGAATCCTCTTCCTTCTATTTTCCTTTTCCCTCGCCATACGATGCACTAAATTCATGTGAGTGGTTTTACCCAATTTTTCTGGTCATTCATCTAAAATGCTTAGTTCTTTTAAATCAGACTAAGTTAAAGGCTTATATTAGATGTACGGGCATATACCAACATGAGGTAGGTGGTGCTTACCTTTCTTTATGATTTCTCGAGTGTTTTGGGGAACAAATTTTAGCACACATTTGGGTTATCCGAGTGAGACCCTATAAATTAAATGGGTGCCTTTAAATTTATTAATTGAACCTATTGGTGATGCTTATGGGAATTCTTCTCAATTATACAAATGGTTTGATCCTAGATAGATTCCCTACCTTGGTCAGAATAGGTTGGGTGTTGTTTTATTAAATTTAGTTTTTCTTTTAAATTATATTTAATGGTTACATATATATGAATTGTTTTTTAGAACCATGGGATCATGATAAGCTCGACCATAGTATTGAGATGGTGTTGGAAATCTGGACTTAGGTGAGTTTATTTTTAGGATGGGAATGTACTAATATATTTATATATATGAGCGATGTTGATTACAGGTTGGGAGAATCGGTTGTTGGTTGAGGTGGTAAGGTTTTTTGGTTGTGGGCATGGCCTGGGATATATGGATGAAATGGCCATCATTTTCTGTGACTTGTTTATAGGGGAATGAGGTGTTAGATTGGTGTGTCTTGGGTATTATTTGGTTCTTTCCACTCTCTATGTTTTCCAATATTCCATTTGGAGTTTTTTTCACATCGGATGACTCAAGTGTTGAGGTGGTTTTGACCGCTCATGTGGGCATATGCCCTTAGTAGTTGCAGCTTAGGGAAATGGTTGGGGGTGCTTGTCATAGAAAGCCATGATGATGGTGAGAAGCCATCAGATTATAGTGTTGAGACTATTGATTTGGGTATGAGACTCTCTGTGATTTAGTTCATTGTTCCATGACTTATTTGGGAGGACGGACATCATCGTTCCTTGGGATGTCATCTATTGAGCATATGGTGATACTACCTGGAGGATAGATATCGTTGTACATTAGATTTCAATCTTTGATCCAATAGAGTTACTTTTGATATAAGGTTCTAGGGAATAGGATCTTATTGTTTGGGCATGCCTTCGGGACATCGGTGAATTGACTTCTAAATGAGGTTTCAATTGGCACATGGTGTTAGGTGATTTATTAGAGGTGGAACCTGAGGGTTCACCTAGAATATTTAACATTAGAGGATTCCATAGGTTATGATCCAAGGATCCTCTCTTCTATAGTTATATTGGTGATAGATGAAGTGTGTTAATTGATTCATCATGGCTATAGAGCATGATGGAAAAAATTTACTTATTTTTATATGCAGTGCCTCTTTTATTTATATTAGACACACCTACTTAATCAAAAATGTAATATATATACACATTGGTGGTGGCCCACTGATATAATTTCTCACACCCTACATGGTCCCTTTGGGACATGTGTAGACTTCATGTCTTTTAAATCAGGTAAAGGTTAAGGCTCATGAGGTAGACCATAGCCTTGGCCTATTTATTATGGGATCGAAGGCAAGGGACCATGGGGTCTTACCTCAGCTAGAGTTTCTCTTTTTAGTTTCTAATTATATATCTTCATACTTATATATATGTATATATTGGGGGTTTTCCAAAGGAAAATATTATCTTATTATTACTTGTATGACCTGATATGTGTGCATTTGTTTCTATAAATGGGATTTTTGGTTTTGTTTTTATTAATATTATTACTTCTTTAGTTATGATTCTGTTATTGCTTATTATTGATTGTGCTTCCTCCATGGGAAGGTCACTTGTCCAGGTCATAGTGTTATTTTATTTATACTTATTTATATTTATATAGACCATTATTATATCATAACAATAGGGTATAGTATCCCAAATATCACCTACTTACACCATCATTACTAGTTGGCAGCTTTTTTCATATGGGGAGGTGTGCCTAAGGCCTAGTGGTACTCGGCCCATTGCACTATTTGGGTGGAGATTCAGGTCGGAGCACTACAAGAGGTCACTAGAAGAGAATATAGGGGAAGTTACAGATCGGGTTAGGGGAGATTAGGGATCATGGGTGTGGAGGGAAGGATGGGAGGATGAGGGTGTTTAGTTAAGAGACTATAGAATTTATTTTTTAAAAACTATTGGTATAAGTTGACATATACAAACGGTTTGTAAAAACCGTTGGTATAATATTATATATACCAACAGTTTTTAAAAATTGTTGGTATAGAATATTTAAAGGAATATTATACCAATGGTTCCAGTAAACCATTGGTATAGAGGCATGGGGATAAAATCATTTTCCACTAGTGTATAAGGAAATGATTCTCATAGAGAAACAAAATTCCAAGGAATTGTATGTATTATATATGAGGAACATGATAATTTTCTGATTTAATTCCATAAATTAATGGTTATACCCTATACCAAGGAAGGGAATATGTTATGAACAATTATTGAAGAAAATTTTTGAAGTATTTATGTATTTGGATTTGATAATTATGTTGTTGAAGTATTTTACCAATGTTATTTTGGTTATAAGAATCTTGAAAATTCTAAAGATTTCTTTATTTTTGGAAGTGTTTATGTCTCCATGTAAAATTGAATTAAGATTTATGGATTTAATTATGGTTTTATAAGTTTAATATTGATCATAATTTCATAGTATTTGAAGCCACTTCTGAGATTTTATGTGATGGGATTTTATGAAGTTTAAGGATATTTTGAGAGACATTTATATCAATACCACCCTTTGGTTTTGTGGTGGAATTCCTTTTTTATAGACATATGATTAAAGTTATTAGTAACCTTTAGGGTTTATTATATCTTTGATGTTAAGGTAATTATGGGTTATTGTAATTTCAAATTTTTTTTACTAATATAGTTTTGGATAAATGATATCCTGTAAGATGGGAGACAACTTTTTGCATCTAGAAAATTCATAAGGATTGAACCCACAACTGAAGGGAAAATAGGTTATATCACTTACTAATGGACTACATGAAATGTTATTTCTATTGGGAAAACATAAAGAGATTTATTTTTTATTATGTTTCTCGATGATTAGTAAGTCAGTAAATCAAGGTTAAGAGGCAAAGGTCTAAATGGATGTTGCAAAAAATTTCCATACCAGAAAGGAATTGTCAATACATCACCATGGGTTCTTTCATAAGACTCCACAAAAAATCTAATGGTAATAATGCTACATGGTTTGTAGTCAATCACCTTATGAATTCATCACAATTTATCTCTATTAAATAGGATTTCTCTTTGGATAATATTTCCAAGATATATGTTAAGTAATTGTTAAGGATTTCATGGTGTACAACATTATATTATATATGATCAGTATTCTAGGTTTTCCTAAACATTATATTATAGAGATACATTTTAAAACTATGTATCATAACCAAATAAATGGTTATTTTTAGTGAATAATTCAAACCCTAGAGGATATACTAAGATCTTATTCTATGTAATTCAATGTTGGTTGGTATCAACACCTTCCTCTAGTTGAAGTTTAATGCAATAATAAATTTCACATTATAATTTGTATGGATCCTTGGAAGCACTCTGTAGAAAGTAGTGTACAACTATAATGTATTGGAATGATGTTGTAGAAAGAAATCTATTGGGGACTAAGCTAGATGACGAAATGGTAGAGAAGGTTAGATCCATTTAGTAACACAAAAAGAAAGATAAAAGTTGAAAGAAATGTTATTCAGATAATCATTGATGATATATATAATTTTAAGATAGTGAGAAGGTGTTTCTACGAATTTAACAATGGAATAAAGAAGGGAAAACTAATAGCAAGGAAGATCAGTACCTTTAAAATACTTGATCATATCGGTATAGTAGCTTATTATTTAGAACTTCCACTTAAACTCTCACATGTTCATGATGTTCTCCATGTATCTATCCTAAGGATATAAATACCTAATCCATCACATGTACTGAACTCATAGGTCATACTGCTAGAGCATGATCTTTCTTATGAAGAACAACCTGTAGAGATTTTGGATCATATAGAGACAGTTCTGTGAAACAAGAACACTCACCTGGCCAATGTTTTAAAGAAAACCCACCTTATTTTGGAAGTTATGTGGTAACCTAATAATGTAATGAGGTAAAATTATCCTTACTTGTTTGTACCAAAGTGATAAATTGTTAGGGAAAATTGCATTTAAGGGGGGTAGAATGAAGCACCCTGATATTTTGGGATTTTTTCCAAATAAATTTAATCTTTTAGATATTTTGTGTTATATGAAACATTGAGTTTATCTTTTTTAACACACAACACATATTTTTAATGAAACACCACATACTATTAAAATATTATTATTTAATATGATAGTTATCACCTAGACATTTAAATGCAATATTTGAATAAAATTGACTAATTTATGAAAGTATATGTTTTCGAAAATTGTATATAATGAATCCTTTAGTGAAAAAATAATTATAAATTAAAATAAAAAGTATTTTAAAATAAAGAAAATATTTTTTTGAACAAAAAAAGAATGAACACAAAAAAGTTTTATCTCAATAATTTAAAAAATAAATTTTTGTGAGTGATTTTAATGTAATATATATTATATATTCAATAAAATGTTTAATATTCATCTTATGTGTTTTCTAGATAAGAGATAAGAAAAATCCAATTTTACACTTAAAAACTATATTTTTTAAAAAATGGTTTTTTCAATTTTTACGCACTTATTTTAAAATTAATTTTTTTTAATTTTTAGAAAATTTATTTCAAAAAATTATATTAATTTCTGGAATCAATATGTTGAATTTATCTTATGTTAAATTTTCTATAATTTGATGAAAATATGTATTTTTAGATGAATAGTGAAAATACTAATTCTTATTAATAATTGTTATTTATTTTAAAGCATCTAAAAACATTAAAATTGTTTTAATATTGTTTTAAATGTAAACATAGTTCAATTAGACATCTATTAATCAATTTTTGTTTCATTTTAATCAATTTAATATTGAATTTTGATATAAAAACTTTTTAAACATTTGAGTATTTTCTATTTGGGAAACTGCTTTTTATTGTGTGTGTGGGATTAATTTTAAATTAAAATTTTCCAAATTTATGAATGGAATTTGGAAATTTGGTTTAAATAATTATAATTAGTGCAATTTATATTTTATAATTAGTACAATTTAATTTTTGACCATAATGAATAATAAAAACACTAAAAATTATTTACCACAATAAAGGGAAAAATGGGTTTACTAAGGGATTAAACTAAACAATAAGGGTTAAAAATGACCCAAACCTTGTCAAAAATCCCATTTTATGGTCATATTTCTACATTATATATTATATTTTATATAATTGTCCATTTTTTTATCTTTTTGGAATGTAGAAAACGTGGTACACCTTTTTCTTTTTAAAATTTTCAAGTGTGCCACTTACTCTCGGATATAAAAGGCCACCCACACTGCTCTCCACTTAACACTTAAAAAACAAATTTATTTATAAAATACCTACCCGTAACACTTAATTAATTCCATATTATAATCCTAGAATCATTATTTTGGTCATAAATTCATCCTTCATACCCTTTTGGTGAAAACCAAAAGATGTTGACTGAAGAAGAGGTAATGTCCCTAACCGAACGTTTTATTTTATTTCTTCCACCAACTCCTTATATTAATGGTAAACCATGAAAAAATAATAAAATCAGTATATTAAATATAATTATATTTTATTGAGTTAATTTAATATCATAAATCCTTCTCCTCTATCATCAAATGGGTTATGAATTAATCATTCGTATGTACGGCAGACTACTGCCCGACGAACCGATGTTATTTGTTTTCCATCACCAACTCTAAAGAATGGATATAATGATAGATTTATTATTTATATATAATAATTATGATGTTATTATTCTTAATTAATCATGATATCAGATATTAATTATTACTTTTCATTCCTTGGGAATATGATAACAGCATTCATGTGTACGGCGGACTACCCCATCACGAAGCAATGTGATTAGTTATTAAAATATAATTTTCATAGAAGGAAATAAAAAAACTTAAATAAATTTTTTTTATATATATGAAATAAGAATGATTCTATATAGGTAATATATTATTTACCTTTCTTTCATTTTATCCATCAAGAGAATGAAAATAACATTCATTCATATTTACGGTCTACCGTCTCTATGAACAGTTTATTTCATTTTTTATCTATAAGTTATATGGATTACTATAAATACATATATAATAAATATATATGATATTTATATCATGGTTAACATTATTGGGAAAATTTAACCATGATAAAATTAATATGACCAAAAATACCAAATCAAAACTTAGATGAAAAACAATTTTGTTATTACCCAAAACATGACTTTAACATGGAATTATTAATAAATGGGTAATAAATGGTCATAAGTAAATAATATATGGTATGATATATATAATTATGGTTTTTAATAAATTTATAATAAACTTATATTTATTATACATATGTTTTTAATGTGTGTAAAATAATTCAAGACTTAAGGTAATGGATTTCTAATCTCACTTTTATTTCTGGGAGATATACAAATTCACCACTCGTTTAATTTGTGTGGTGTATATAATTTACATTTAACATTTTATACTATTAATACCATTATTATCATTATATTTAAATTTTAATTTTATATTATTATTTATTGGTTCTTACGATTAAAAAGATTATTAAAGCGCTAAGGAATTTGTTTCTCAATTTGTCTTCTTTGTGACATAAGTTATGTTATGAACCTATCTTTTTATAGGAGGTGTATATACTAAACCTTTTACAAGTTATATCATGAATATATTTATTTTCATGATATAAAAATATTTATTTCATTTTATTCTTTATTGGTTCCTAGGATTCAAAATATACCAAATTGGCAATGATTTAATGATACAATCTCATTGTTATCGGGGTTCTTTATGTTTATGCTTCTGATGATGAAATATTATGATCCATATTGGAAGAAACTAATTATTTTTTTTATAATATATTTATATCACATGAATACATTTTTCCCCTTCATTTACTATATGTATGTACTCAAGAGTGAAAGAGAATGCTTTTGATGAAAATAGACTTTACTTCACTCTTTAGTCGGAAATACTTTTTATTACAAAAATAGTTTTTCTAAAAATATTTTAAAAAATGTTTATGAAATTATAGATGTTATTTATTCAATAAATTCTTACCCGTTTTTTAATTATTTTGAAAAAAATTAAAGGTATCTTCATGTCATTTTTCAAACAATTCTTGTTTGGATTTTATTGAAAATGTGAAAGGAATGTTTGTTTTTAACATGTACAGCATGAACAATATTTTTTGTCTTCATAACCACTCAATGTTTTAAAGATTCATTTATATGTTCCAAATATTATTTTCAGAGGAAATTATTTCTACTTTTTTTATGAATTTTTAGTTTTAGAAATTTATTTTTAATGAAAATTTATTTTCTATAAGAAATGTTCCATGTGTTTTTCAAAATTATTTTGTTTCTAAGAATACTTCCTTTGATATTAAATATGGCTTACTAGAGATATAAACCAATTATAACATTATTATTCTTTCACAAAATGGTTTATGTTTATTATGATGATATTTATATGAAATCCATTTCTTTTTCCATGAGTTGTATCTTGATAAAATTTTTATGAAACCCACTTCTTTTTCTATGGGTTATGCCTTGTTGAAATGATTGAATGTATATGAAACCCATTTCTTTTCAATGGGTTGTGGTATGATATAAATCTTAGGAAACCCATTTCTTTTCATGTGTTCTGATATGATGGATTTTTAATGATCTTCTGGCACAAACATATATGATTTTCATTATGTGGAATTGGTTATGTTATAACCATGAATAGTGGTTATGTTATGAAAAATATGGTTGGGACCTATATCTGCCTCATATGTATTAGGTAATGATTAATATTATATGATCTAAAAGGTTATACGTGAAGTTATCCCAAGCCAAAATAGGGTATATGGGAGGTTATCCCAAGCCCAAAGTAGGTACATGGGTTGATATCCCAAGCCTAACATCTTACGAATTTCATGGTGAATATGGTTGACATTAGAATTTATATGATTATATAAATTCCACAAGTCTTTGTATTATTCCATTATCATGCACTCATGTCTCATGTTATTTGACTCCATTATGATTCATGTCTTATAAACTTCCACAATTTATTCTACCACTCAAATTTATGATCTATGATATGAAATTCAAGGTTTTCAAATCTAATTCTCATGTTCTCATATGCTTATGCTCATTATATATTGATATATCCCTTGTTTACCCTTATTGAGCATCTGATCTCACCGTTTATTATGCTTCCTTTCCCCTTATTAGGATGGAAGGTATTATGTATGATATATCTATAACGGGTTCTATTTATGATGAAAATGGTGGGAGATTATATTGCTTACTTATAGACCAGTTGTTTACATGTCCAATTTTCCAAAGGCACTAGACCTAAACAATTATGGAATAGATCATTATTCTATGTAATAAATATTATTCTATTAAGATGTAAATTTTATATATGATAAGTTTGAGTCTTTAAAAATACCTTGTCATATGTTCGAAGTTATAAAAACAATAATATACAAAAAAATCATACCTCATGTGATATATCCTTTTTTTAGGTATCACGATAGTTATAGTTATTATCACATCTTTTGTGGTGTTGTCTAAGAAACTTCTACCCATAATGTGCCCAAATATTATATAATATAAGAAAATTAGTTATTCATTAATTTTATGATTAAATATTTTATAATTAGTATTGAACCACTTTTTTCTTCTTGATTTCAAATATTTACCTTTTCATTTTTTAGGCTTATTTTGGATGGATTTTCATTTTCTCATTTAATAAGTGTATCTAATCCTTAATTAATATAATCCTCTCATCATCCTATTTAAAATTAATATCCATTCCCTTTAAAATTTATTATGAAACCATACATTAAAATCATCATTCTGTATGTTTTTTAAGGGGTAATATGTTTTCCTTAAACACCTTCTCCTTTCCCATTTGATTCATGATCTTTTAGGAAAGATCATTAAACCTTCACCTTTGATCATTCATCATTTTCCCCATTTTAATTATGTTAAAATTGATGGTAAATTCCTACTTATTCATTCTCTTTTTTATCAATAAAAATAGTCCATAATTTAATAGTATACTCCATTAATAATACTCCATCAATCTTTGTTTCTATTACATGATAATTCCTTGGATTTACAACATGACGTCATTATTTATTCACCACCAGAATGAGATCTATTTTTCACTACTAAGAGATTATATAAAATTTATCATAAATTCTACACAGAATAGTTATAATAATATATAAAATTACATTCTTAATTTTATACTCTAGTTTCATAACACATGTTTCCAAAGAGCATTGTATTATTTTTTCCTTCATTCCTTTTTCGTAAGGAAAATATGACTTGGCCTTTCCTCATTTCCAAATTAATATTATAACTATATACATATTTATTTAAATAAAATGTAATGATTTTTATCTTATTACAAGTCATACTCAATATAATACTTTAATTCTTACTTGATTGAGGAATCAATTATAATGTTTCATTAGTCTATCTCAAAAATAACTCTGTGATATCTTAACAGAACAATTCTATCTCCAACCACATATTATGGAACTCGAATAGAGCTTTCCCAAAAACTGATGATCCCATTTTTCCATATTATATATTCTGCTTATAAAACTATATTTACTTCATTATGGATTTTATTTTTATGAATAATATTCAAATCAAGAAGGTGTAATAAAAAATCCAAGAAAAAATGAACACATCCCATTGATAATACTTTTTGGTCCCTCAATTGGGGCTTAGATTGAGACCAACTTGAGAGTGGGTGGATGAATCAATCTATGAAAAAACTTATAGAAATTAAATTAAATAATAATTTATTATCTCTATTTCCCTAAATGATCATGACCTCTCAACATTCATGGTCACTTATTATGTTCTTTTATAAGATATACTTATTGGTTTCTTAGTCTACATTGGTTTCAATGTAAAAAGTAAATAGGGATATGAGAAATTATATGATTTACCCTCACTAGGATCTATACAAGGATAATAATTCTACAATGATCCCTGAACCAAATCACAATAACAATACTACTCCTCACAGGGGACACTCATTTTACAACAGATTCAATCTAGGTTACTCTATGACTACGATCAATACCTTATAATATTTATGATGGACTCAATTTCACCCAATGTCTATGTTGAATCATTATCAATTCTTCATCATCCTTTTCTCACTACTTTAGGAAGTATTTACATGATTTTTATAGACATGTTGTTCCTTTCACAACATTTTTTAATATATCTTCAAACAAGGATAAATTTTCTATTATAGTCTCACTGGGACCATATTTAACTTTTTGTTAATTCCATCATAATAGAACCTTATTCTTCACTTTATAGAACATGTTTGGAATATCCTTCATTTTGGTATAGTCACAACAATTAATTACCTTTTGGAAGAATCACCAATGGTTGAAAACATTTCAATTTTACTGTCCCCATTGTATAACTCTTATCTCATATATATAGATATTTCAATATTTAATATAAGTTATTGTCCCTCTATTCCTTATCCAAGATGTTCAATGAATACAAAAATAATCCCTCTCTAGTTTTTTTATCTATAAAATGTTGGTCACCCTTATAATTAGAGGGATCAGCCAGTTTTTAGAACTAGATTGGAATGATAAAAATTATCATAACTCCTACCATGATTTCCTCCATATATATATTCAAATAACTACTCCATTGATGTATTTATAATCTTTTTAGTGTTGATTTAAATGATATTTAAATACCCTTTATTACATATTTTAAACCACATAAACCAACCATCAAAAGCTCTTGAATCATGGTCTAAAAACATGTCCCGTGATTATTGAATCCATGAAAAATTAGATCATGCATAACCTGAATTTTTCTAATTAAATATATAAATCACACTTTAATATGCCTTACAATATGTCCTGGTAAAAACTCCTTGTCCATTTTCTTTTAAGATGCTAAAAACCATATTTAAGTTCACCTAATTTTGGATGGTTTGTCTTTCAGATCCACTTTCTGACCATGACATGTTTCGAACACTAACATGACCATTTTGAGAATACCTATTTCTCAAAAGAATACATCAATGTTGTATTCCCTCCCAACTAAATCTATGAATAGTATCTGAATTGGTTCTCCTTAAGACCTTAAGCTTTCTTGAGGACTTATAGCAAATAGATTCAAATATTTTTCATAGTGTCATTCAAATCAAGATGTGACAATGTGGTATCAATGATGTTGATTTAATATTGTTTTATTGTTTGGGGAATGCTAGATATGATTATTAGAAATGTGTTGGATCCCATGATAGATAACAAACCGGTGCTTCGAGAAAACATGTTCTAGTAAGAATCCCAGGTTTCCATGGATATGGTATTGATGTTCTAGGATTTTGATATTATAGTTGAGTATAATTTTTGATTTGAGTGACACGCATGTGGTGGGGATTTAGTGATTTACTAGGGATTTATGGCCCTCGTTCCAATTTTTGAAATATGAGTGATTGCTTTGGACTCTTTATGAGTAGATTCAAGAGGAATTTTTTCATCCATTATATATAGAACATAGGGTCCACGTAGTATAGGCTCGTTAGTGTGTAATTTATATTTCTAGAGAATGTGTTCAATTGTTTAATGTGTCAACAATATCCTTAATGTTTTTCCCCATATAGTTACTTGGTTGAATTCCAATCAGTTTGAAAGACTTTCTATGTTTCTTTATGTTAGTCTTGGTGGACGACATTGGGATGTGACTTCGAAGTGGTGAAGCAGATACATTCCCATATGTACATGAGGTTAAATTCCCCTTGTAGTTATTAAGGGGAAATTAGTGACTCTTTAGTAACTCTAATATGTTTTTAGGGGCATGTGATGCTTTAGAGATGGACTGTTATGATAACCATGTGGTCCTAGGTAGATAATTGCCTTATAGTAGACCCTTTGTATGTCTATCCTTTTCAGCTACAGTTATATAAAAACTCGTAACAAACTACAATGAGTTTTATCTTCTAGATTTCCATGATATTTTACTTAACAAACCTTCATTAATGGTTTTCTAGTTAGATCGCCATGTGTGAACTAGAACCTTGAGGGGGTATTCCCATTTATGGATTACCAATGAGGACCAGTTCACTATCTTTTCCTCTTTCAAATCACATCCCTCCAAGGAGTAGTCCCTTATGAGGATACTTGAAGAGGATCAGGTTCTGGTAGGCCTATACTTGGAGGTTGATTCCTTTAATGGTTAATAAATTATAATCCTCTAATAAGTTAATATTTAACAATGGGGCTCACTTAAATGGGTTGTTAATTATAACATAACTGGTTTTTTTCCTAATAAAATTCAAGTGAAAACATATATAATTAAACCCATTTTAAAAGTTTTTAAACTCATATGATGATTTCCACTTTACCCACTATCAGTTTTTCAACTTTAAGAGAGAGTTGACAGGTTTGTTTGATGTCATGTAATAGTTGAGGTTGGGAAAATGGTGTTTCATATGTGTTGAAAAATTGAGTGGGATATATTTTTTTGTTGACATATCTTTGAGATAGGTAGTTTAACCTTGGGAACTTTTTTATACCTACTCAATAAGGCTATGTGGGAGACATAGAGGCCCTTAGTTTTTACTCGAACCCTTATGATTTGATGTTTATTATGGTGGAGGTAAACCATTAAAGGGGGTGGTATTATGTTTTTAGATTAATTTAGATTTAGTGATCATTATTATATTCCATTTTGAGATAGATGCATGGAATGAACTCTGGTTTTTCTATGTATGAATGATGATGAATTTGTATTCTAAGGAAGCACCAAGTGTGCTTAGGTATCAAAACTGACATTGAAGGGCTGGAATATTTGTGTGCATAGCCCTACTGAATAGTATTTTTTTGTTAGAAATGTGTTTATAGAATGGGTAGATTCTTGTACCTTTAATTACATTGGGTGGAGGCTAATAATGTGAATGAGGCCAATAAAAATTAGACAGAGGATTCATAGTTGTGGTTCTAAAATGACTTTATGAGGTGATAATTCGTTTATTAATCATTGAATATATAAGGTATTTAATTTTGAAGAGTTTCTAGAATATTTATTAATATTTCTGGATAGAAATTACATGTAGTATAGTCATCTTGGATTCGGTGATGTGAAACTCATGGCAACATGAGTTGGGTATTTGAATCAGTGATAACCATGAGTGAGTTGAGATCCATTTCTATTTTGTATGATGCTGGAGGCTGTGGTGACTTAAATAATTGGGTAAATTGTGGGATGTTCTATTTTATGAGGGTTTCCATGGAAATCAATCAGGATCTATGAGATCGTCAACCTATGGGTAGACCATGACATGCACTTCCGGAATACATGGTGTCAAAGGTTAGTTAAAGGAAAGTAATTCCTAGATTGATGTGGGTGTGGATCGATAGAAGCACCACATGGTTAACAATAGATTCTTATAATTAATGAAATTAGAGTTGTAACACCCTTATATTTTTATGAAATGTTTATTTTAAAACAAATTTATTTCGTTCATAGCTTCTATTGCATGAAATAATGAGTTCAAATGAATGAAGTAACATTATTAAAATATTATGTGCCCATTATTTCCTAGCTATTAGATTGGAGGGTATAAATATTAATAAATAAATTTTTAAAAATATGTGTTCTAAACATTTATAAAATAAATTCAATAGGTATCAAATTATTATAATTAAAAACAAAAAAAATTAATATAACAGTGACACTTTTTTAAAAACATTGTTTTATGTGTACAGTGAATTTTATATTAATATATTAAATTAATCACTATTAGTGAATGATTTTAATTAAATATATAAATTATTTACTTTATAAAATTTTGTATACATTCAAAAAATATCTTTCAAAGTATAGGATAATAATAAATCTAGTTTTATGCTTATAAATGTATTTTTCCTAAAAAAACTTTTTTCACATTTTTCGCACTTACTTTAAAATTATTTCCTACCATTAATAGTTTTTAAATTAGATAAAATAGATTAAATATTTATATTAAAAAGTTTCAAATTTGGTAACTAAGGCCCTTTTCTTTTCAATCAATATAAATAGTAACCGTGGTAAAATTTATCACCTCGATAAAGGTTAAATCGGGTTAATCTAGATTAAAAATAAGTGTAATGTCTATATTTTTTCATAATAATTATTATTATATGAATGAAATTAGACCCTTAAAACTTAATTTTCTGAGTTTAGTTATTTAATGGACACTTTTCCCATAAAATTACTTCTGTGTTATTTAAACCAACAGAAGTGACAAAATATCACTCTCTTGGTTTTAAATATCATTAATGTGTACAAATATTGAAAAACATTTGTTATTAACAAATAATAAGATTAATTTTGTGCCTAAAGAAATTATTTTCGTGATTTTAATTTATTTATAATTCTTAGGAATTAAATAATAACCTTAAATACTTTCACAATGATGATGTAGTAATTTTTTAATTAATAGATCAATCAAATAAATGATATAAAAAAATATTAAAAGTATTATAATATTATATAATTAAGGTCATACATGAATTTTATAGATGAACATGGAATATTTTTGAAGTTTTAAAATAATTATTTTCGATTATAATTGTTTTATTGATTTTGTTAATGTCAAAGTAATAAATAGTGTAAAAATTGACTTTAATGAAATTTTACGAAAATAAATTTTTATTAAATTATTTTAAAATAATTAAGAAATATATAAAAAATGGGATAATTTATGGTCTAAAATATCATAAATTATCCATTTATGGTACAATTTACACCTTATAATTAAAAACATTCACCCTTTTAATATTGAAAAGGTTGTTACTGTATTTAAAATTAAAATTGGTAAACTGAGGTTTAATCAAAATGATACGTTTTAAAATTACAATAAAAATTGTATAAAGTATATTTTTTAATGTTATTAAAATTATATACCACCTTAACTTTTAATCCCTTTCAATTTTAAGGTATTTTTATTGATATTGAATGTATTATAAATTAATCTTTTTAAAAATTACAAAATTTCCCCTCACTTCAATTATAAAATGACACCTAATATCTTAATTAATTACAACACATTTATCATTATATATTAGTAATAATATATGTAATTATATTATAAATTTATCTATCCATAATCTAGAGTTTCTATTCTTCCCAAAATACCATCCCTATATTCCTTTATAGGAGATTTAAAGGATTAGTTTCGAAGAAGATGTAGTCGCTCTAACTGGTGAATTTATTTTTCTACTCTTCATTACCACCTATAAATCTTTTATATTCATCATAAAATAATAATTTTGGTATAGAAAATATTCTGAAATGTTGTTGTTATTTTTAAGACATCATTATACACCATCTTTCCCTTCAAATAATAAGTGAAAGTATCGTCCATGTGTACATACGGCTTTCTGTCTCCACATAGTGATACAATTAATTTATTATCACCATTGTTTATGTATTATTATTGTGATGGTATTAATTATTATATGTTATATTTATGATATAATTATATTTTTTTAATGATAATATACTATCTACCTTCTTATCATCTAATCTTTTGAAAAATGATAATGTTGCTTGTGCGTATGTATGGACAACCATCTCCACGTTGTGATGTGATTCGTTTTTCATTTATATTTCACATCGATGTAAATAAGGATATATTTTATCAATATAAATGATATATATAATATAATAATTATTATATTAAGTTTTATTATTATTTACCTTTCTTTCATTCCATCAGATGAAAAATGGAAACATCATTCATGCGTACAAAAGGCCTACCATCTCCATGAACGGTGTAATTCATTTTTCTAACTCTAATTTTTATATATTATTATAAAATATGTATATATTGAATATATATTATGATTAAAATTCTCTTAATGATATAACCATGATCAAATTATATGGACCAGGACTTCCAAATCAAAATATGCTTGGAAAATGAAGCAGTTATCACCTAGAATAGTGATTTCAATAAAACAATTATTAATAAATGGGTGAGAAGATATTATAAATAAATTATAAATGGTATGATATATATATATATAGTTTTGGAACAAATTTATAATAAATTAAAATTTTTTATACATGTTTTTTGGATGTAAATAATGAAAGGTGAGACTTGAGGTAAGGGAATATTTCATAATCTCATCATTATTTAGGATTGTTTATGTTTAAGTCTCTGCTTTGGAATATTTTTCTTCAATGTCCATATTTTCTAAAAAAACAAAAAAAGGTTTTTATTATTCTCTATAAATTATTTAAAATCATTTTTACCAATGATTTACTTTTTAAAAAATGGTTTGAAATGGTTTTTTTAATTTCTAAAAGTGGTCATCCAGGTCTTTTACAACAAAAATATAGAAGGAATGTTTTTTATAAATTATAATACATGATCATAATTTCCCACCATTAGGATTCCATAATGTTTTGAAGAATCCTTTAAAATATTATAAGGTTATTTTCAAAGAAATTTTTTTCGTTTATAATTATTTGGATTTTAATTAAAATAAATGATCTCAAAATAGAAAAGATATTTTCCTCAAAAAATATTTCAAGTGATATTTCAAAATCATTTTCCATATAATATAGCATTATTAGATGTTACTTATTATTTAATGGGTATATTATCGAAGTAAAAATTATTTACTCTTTCTATGGTTGGTTTATGTTTATGATGGCATGATATTTATGAAACTCATTCATTTTACATGGGTTATGCTAAGATGAAATGTTTATGAAACCCACTTATTTTCCTGGGTTTTAATAATATGAATGATTTTATTTTATTATGTCACATATATGCATGGTTTTCATTATGTGACAGGTGACACCTATATCTCCCTCCAATATAATGGGTAATGATTTATATCTCATGTGATATACAGGACTAGAATGGGGAGTGAAATCGGTTCAATAAGGTAATTTTTTTACTATAATGATCTTAGGATTGAACAATAACTACTATGAGGGTTGGGGAGTGAACCAAATCAAAATTATTTTCTTGAAAAAAGAGTCTTTACTACTAAAGAAATTATTTTCTATGCTTATGTATGTTCCAAAATTCCATGTTACAGTCACATGGATTATTTTATTTGGTTATTTTATGATCCATGTCTTATGAAATTCTAAGATATATTCCTTGACTCAAGATTATAATCTTTGATATATGGGGTATAATTTTTAAATTTTATCTTCATTTTATTATACCCTTTTTCTCATGTTATTATAATGTAATCATTGATATCTACCTTGTTTACCCTTACTGGTCATATTATCTCACCCTATTCTTATGTTTCATTTCCCTAGGATATGAAGAAAGTTTTTAGTAGGTATTACTATGAATATTATTAAGTGGAATGATATTTATGTGATATATTAAATAAATTTAATAAAATAAGAATATTTTATATCTTATCTCTAAAGACTCTAAACCTTTATGGTTCTAGCATGGATTGTATAGTTATGTACTGAATATGTATAGAAATAAATGTAATATTTGGGTGTAAAAAACATGGGTCATTATAGTTGGTATCAAAGTAATGTTTAGTCAATATTTATAGATTGGGGTAAGAAAACATTCATGAAAACCGCAGGGATATGTCTACATATACGAAAAAAATTATAACTTTTTGTAATGATCATGAATGTTCTTATTTAAACCTAAGGTTTCATAGAATGATGTTTCAGGATTTAGACATTATTTAAATGATTTTTTATAATTATGTGTTTTTACACTATGATTATTGTTTCTCACACTATGATTTTAAGTTTTAGTTAGTGGTCGGAACCTGAAGGAATCATGTTAATGTTTAATGTAATGGAAAATGCAATGATTTCCCATATTAGAAACCCAATTTTATGGGAGATTGGATGTATAATCTTACTAATATTCTAATGAATTTTTTTAGTCTATGAATCATGCCAATTATCCAGATGATTAAAGTAGGTAACAACGTACTTTTGAATTATTCATGAGGTAGCATCCACATTCTTTTAGTGGATCTTCTACTCCAATAGTGGTTGAGTAATGTATTAACACCATTGAGAAAATATTATATATTCTTCAATTATAGGGACATGAAAATGTTTTTCTAACTATTTATCATCTAGAAGTAAAAGGATATCATTGGTGGAATCTTATTAAGAATATGAGGTAAGAGGAATAAATTGAATCAATGGAATCGAATGAGTTTAAGGGTATATTCCCCAGAAAGTAATTCCCTCATATTCCAAATAAAAATATGGATAAGGATTTTTTTGAGCTAAATCAAAAGGATGAATAATCTATCAATACATGTGAGGCTAATTTTAAAAGGCTTTTAAGGTATGCCTCTTGGTTAATTATCATCCCTAAAAGTAAAATTCATCGGTTCTTTGGTGGATTAAAATCCTGTCTCTGAAGGGGGTCATCTATAAGATAATTCGGCACCTATGAATAAATTGTTTTATTTTCTCTCATGGAGGATATAGTGATTGAATTTACCCATAAATATCATGGTTTTGATAATAAAATAAAAATGGAATTCAAAGGAAATTTTAAAAACCTTTAAGAAAAGAAGTTGAACTTTCCTTTATGCTCGAAGTGTGGAAGAAAACAAGGGTGAAATTATCTTAAGGTGACTATTAATTGTTTCAAGTCTGTAAAGGAATTTCATCAGTCAAATTAATTCTGAATTTATAACAAGTAGTTATCTAATGATGAGAATATATAAAAATATTCATAGAATGCACCACCTATGCTCCAATGCTTCAAATGTAAGGAATATGCGAATTATGCCAAATAGTGCATGAATATGAAGGTTTTTTATGATCATCATAAACAAAATCTTAATAAAAAAGGCAAAGGTAAATCTCATGCAATCACTGCTGCTAAAGTGATTTACGAGAACAATGTTGTGAAATGTACACTTATCATCCACTCTGGAACCACTAATGTATTATTCGATTCTATATCCACCCACTCTTTATTTATAAAGAATTTTATAACGGTATCACCATATAACCTCAACAATTAGATGTTTATTTTTCCATGTAAACTTCTAATGGAACAATGGTTTCATATCAAGTATATATTTCTTCTCTGATTGAATTTTGTAGTAAAGTGCAAGCTGCAAATCTTGTGATTCTCCCTTTAATTGAATTCAATGTGATTCATGGCATGAATTTTCTTTATCTCTATGGGTATCACAATAATTTTTGAGGAATTGAAGTCACATTTAATATTATAAATGAACCTATAATCATTTATCGACATAAGAATGAACAATAACTTCCAATGTAAATTACTTCCATCTTGGGGGAAACATAATTTCTATACACGACGGTAATCTATCTCATATGGTTGGGGAGAAACTTACGCGAATTGTAAGGGAGTTTTTTTATGTTTTTAAAAAATAATTTCCACCGAATCATGAAGATGATTTTTCAATAAAACTTGTTCTTAGTGTTATGCCTATTTGGAAGACTCATTATAGATTGTCTTTAAATGAGTTGTAAGAATTTAAGAACCAGCTCTAGTAGAATCATGATAATGGATTCATATTCCCTAATGAAACACCTTGGGGTGAACCTATTCCATTTATTAATAAGAAATATGGATAAATTTTACTCTCCATTGGTTATCAAGAACATAACAATATCACTATCAAGAACAAGTATCTTCTTCCGCATATTGATGACTTATTTGATCAACTACGTGGAGCTCAATAATTTTCTATGATTGAAATTAATTATGGATATAATCAATTGAGGGTCAAGAAGGATGATGTTCCAAATAAGAAATTACATAAAAGTTATGTAAACTAAGAATTTATATGGATTAATTTTGGTATTAATAATTCCCCCACTATATTTATGGAATTAATTAATAGAGTCTTTAGAGACTATCTTGATCAGTTTATAGTAGTCTTTATAGGTGATATTCTTATATATTCAAAGAGAAATTAAGATCATGAACATAACTTGAGGGTTTTTCTGAATACCTTGAGGAAGGATAATCTTTAATAAAAATTTACCATGTGTGAATTTTTCCTATATAAAGTTTCATTTTTGGGTCATGTAATCTCAAGTTAGGTTATATTAGTAGATCTTTCAAAGATATAAGCTATTGAAAATTGTCCAAGACCCACCATGATAATTGAAATCCATATTTTTAATGGGTCGGTTGGATAGTATCAATGTTTTTTGAATTATTTATCATGAGTATCTAATCTAATCACCAATTTTACTCTGAAAGGATTTATGTTCATATAGATAGAGGAATGTGAAGAGAATTTCAAGGAGCTAAAAAGAAGGTTGGTCAGTGAAACTATTCTCACACTACCCTATAGTGGAGAAAGTTTTTTTATCTATATTGATGCATCAAAGAATTTAATGGGATGGTTTTATCATGAAAAATGATATAGTGATATCTTATGCCTCATTCAAATTTAGGGTCTATGAGAAAAAATATCCAACTCATGATTTAGATAAAACTGTAGTAATTTTTTCATTAAAGATATAGAGGAATTATCCCTAGCGAGAAAGGTGTGACATATATACTAATCAATAAAGTTTAAAGTATATTTTCAATCAAAAAAATTTGAACATGCACCAAAGAATATTTTTTGATCTGATTAATGAGTATAACTGCTCATTCCATTACCACCCTGGTAAATCAAAAAAGGTGGAAGATACTTTGAGTCAAAAGTATCATGCTAGCTTATCTATGATGAGGATCACAAAAGATATAATATTTATTTATTTTCAAAGGATGAACCTAGAAATCTTAAACGAATGGTAGAAATCTTATTTGGATAAAATTAATGTGCAACTATTTATCTATGTGAAGATTAAAGAGGTACATGAGGATGATGTAGAGCTACAAAATATGGTGAGAAATGTTTCTAAGTTAAACCTTTATTGTGATGGAATGATATGTTTTAGGAACCATGTATATTCCCCTCCCATATCAAAATTGAAGAAGTATCTTATGGATACGTCTCATAGTTCATTATTCTCTATTCATCCTAGAAGTACAATGATGTATCGTGACCTAAAAGAGTATTTTTTGTGGGATGTCATGAAGACATATATTGTAGAGTTTGTTTCTTAGTTCTTGGTTTTTCATAAAGTTAAGATTGAGATAAATAATTCTAAGTTTATGTTACAACCATTAACCATACCAAAATGGAAATAGGAAAACATCACCATGGATTTTTTTCTTTGGACTCCCCAAAACATCTAATGGTCATAATTCTATATGTGTTATTGTCAATGGACTTATAAAGTCAGCACACTTTGTTGCTATAAGAGAATATTTCTCTCTTGATCATCTTTCCATAATATATATTAAATAAGTGGTGATATTTGATGGAGTAGCACTTTACATTTTATCATATCTAGATCTGAGGTTTACCTTGATGTTCTGGTGAAGTCTTTAACAGGCTATGGATATATAGTTAATCTTTAGAACTACTTATCATCCTCAGATAGATGGTCAGTCTGAGAGAACCACTAAAACTCAATAATAATTGTTGAGATAATTCTCTATGGATTTCAATGGTGGTTGGGATCAGCACCGTCCTATGGGATAATTTTATTAAAATAGTAGCTTTCACTATAGCATTCAAATGGATCCTTATGAAGACCTATATGGTAATAAGTGTATAACTCCAACATGCTAGAATTAAGTTGGAGAAATAAATTTATTGGGACCTAATATAGCTTATGAAATATAAGATAAGTTTAGATCGATCAACTATCACATAATAGAAACTTATAACTAAAAAAAATTAAATTGAAAATCATCATAAAGATATGAAGTTTGAAGTGGGTGATAAGTTATTCATAAAAATATCTCCCAAGAAGAGAGTGATGAGATTTGGAATGAAGGTCAAGATAATACCAAGGTATATTGATCCTTCAGAAATTCTTGATCGTATCGAGACAGAAGCTTATCTATTGGTGCTTCCACCAAATCTCTCACAAGTTTATGATTTTTTCCATGTAACTCTCTTAAGGAAGAACATACCTAATCCTTAACATGTACTAAAATTAGAGGTCATACCTTTGGAGAAATATATTTCTTATAAAGAAAAAACTATTGAGATTATGGATTGTGGAGAGAAAATTAAATGAAAAAATACCACTCACCTGGTTAAAGTTTTTTGGTGAAATTACCAATCTGAGGAAGCTACATGGGAACCTAAATATTTAATAATACTAATTTTTCCCCATATTTTTGTATCAGGATGATGAATTTAATGGGTGAAATTAATTTTAAGGGGGGGAGAATGTAACATTGTGATATTTTTATAAAATATTTCTTTCATAATAATTTGATTTCCTTGATAGCTTGTGTTGCATGCAATAGTGAGTTTAAACGAATAACATGACATTATTAAAATATTATGTGTCCATTATTTCCTAGTAGTTAGATTAGTGTGTATGAATAATAATAAATGAATTATGAAAAATATATAGTGTATAAATTTATAAAATAAATTCATTAATTAGATAATGATTATAATTAAAAACAAAAACAAAATATTTTAAGATAAAAGTGTCATTTTTTTAAAACATTGGATTATGTGTTCAATGAATTTTACAGAAATATATTACACTAATCCCTATTGGTGAGTGATTTTAATGAAATTTATATATTATTTACTTGATAAAAATTTATATATTCAACAAATATTTTTCTATGAATAGGATAAGAATTGATTCAGTTTTATGCTTAAAAATGTATTTTTCCTAAAAAACAGTTTTTGTCACATTTTGCGCACTTAATTTAAAATTAATTTCTGCCATTTATAGATATTGTATTAGATAAAATTAATTACATATTTATAATTATAATATTCACATTTTTTAATTAATCCCCTTTTATTTTCATCGAATATGAATAGTAACCGTGGTAAAATTTATCAGCTCGGTAAAGGTTAAATCAGGTTAATCAAGATTAAAAATAAGGGATAAGTCTATACTTTTTCATCAAAATTATTATTGGATGAATGAAATTATAACCTTAAAACGTAAGGTTATATATTAAGTTATTTAATGTACACGTGTCCATGAAAATGATTTATGTATTATTTAAACCAAAGGAAGTCACAAAATGTCACTCTTTTAGTTTTAAATATCAATAATGTGTTCACATAAGGGAAAAATAAGTTATGAATGAATATTAATATTAAATTTTTCCTAATTAAATTATATTCATGATGGTAATTTATTTATAATTTTTAGGAATTAAATAATTACCTTAAATACTTACATAATATTGATGAGTAATTATATAATTAATGGAAAAAATATAATAAATAATATTAAAAATATTAAAAGTATTATAATTTTAGATAATTAAAGTGTTCCAAAAAAATCAAGATTAACATGATATTTTTGGGATGTGTTAAACTGATTTCTTCTAATTATATGTTTTTTATTGATGTTATTAAAGTCAAAGTATAGAATAGTGTCAAAATTGACACTAATGATATTTTATGAAAATAATTTTTTATTAAATTATTTAAAAATAATAAAAATCCTGAATAAGGACAAAGGGGATATGGTATGGTCTTAAATATCATAAAATGACCATTTATGGTCCAATTTACTCCTTATAAGTAAAAATTTCAACCTTTTAATATTGAAAATGTTGTTACCATAGTTAAAATTAAAATAGGTTAACTAAGGATTAATCAAGGTTATTTAATATTATAGGGATATTTATGAATATGTAGTAGGAGTAAATTTTTCTACTTCTTTTTTGTTATTTTTATAGACTTTCCAAATCAATTGTCCCCCTATAATAAGAGTTATACTCTGGAGGCATATTCTGGGAGATGAACCACCTCATTATTGAAATAATATAGATTGAAATTATTAAATAATGATAGGTTGAGCTGAGTATCATGGTAGTTGAATTTTAAATTTTATGAATTATAATCAAATTTACCATTTTAAAATAAATGAAAATTCATTTCTAGAAACAACTTAGTTGAAATTGTGTAATTTTAAGATAACAATATTGCATAGACTCAATATTTTTTTTATAAGATTTGGAATATTTTAATGAATATTTTCAAATCCATGTGTTGAGTAAATATGAGATTCCAAGGCCCAGATATCCATAGTATTGATATAATACAAATATTAAAAATATTATATCGTATGTGAGTCGTTTGTCCGAAATTATAGAATAATTCCTGAACTGAGTCTCGAATGGGAAATCATATACATCCATTAAAAAGGAATGTGGGTTTTACCCAAGGTACAATATAAACTTTTTCAGTGTCGGGTGATTCATCAAGGTGTCATCTCTTACATATAATGAGTAAATAAAAAAATAAATAATTTTAAAAAAATCATGAACTATATATCCTCTATTTAAGAATGATTATTCCAAAAACCTAAGCTTGACTAAATAACCCTAGGTATTTGAGAGAGATCATGGAGAAGAGATTTAATGAAAAGTGACTTTATCATTGATCAATGATTGGTGTTATAAGAAGTTTCTGAATCTAAAAAATGACATCAATATAGAACTTTTCTTCTTCAGTGATCAATCCCCACTTGAGGTATTACATTTGTTTAATTTAGATTAATCATGTTTTCATCCTAGGATGAACATAGATCAGTTAACATAAAATTAATTTATTCATTGATTGATGGTTGATTACATTTGATGGTTTATCATCCTAAAATCAGTAATTTATATTACTATGATTATTCCCTATATTCAATGAATTTTTTATCACTAAATGGAATCTAACCCAAATAATGGTACAAGTTTTTTAATCACATTTTTGTTTTTTAGATTTATCCCCCCATTCATTGGATATTAATATTTTGTATTCCATTTTGATGGTGATTTAAACAATACTTAGTAAACATACATTGCAATGTCCTTATTTAGAAAAATTGATAGTTCCCATGGGTTTGGGTTCACGATTGATGTCACAGTCAAGGTTTGAAGAAGATAAGGGGGGATTCGGGGATGGATCAGAGGAGGATGGTTCATGGGTTTGGTGTTTTGGTGATGTGGAGTGATGAAAGACAATTCCTGAGTGGATTGGTTGGTCATAATCTGGTCATTGGTGAAAACCCCAATTCAGGTTTCATGGTCCTGATTAGTGAATAGAGTGTAGGCAGCAGCGACACAAGAAGAACCACATGAAGAGCAATGGGTTTTTTGGGGAAACTTGATCTGCATGGAATGTAGTTTGGATCAAAACATTCCATGTGATCCCTTCCAGTAGCATAAGGGTTTCACGCTTATAATAATATCATAGTTCCTCTAACAGGGTGGCACACCTTTTTACTCAAATCTATAAACTTGATGTATACCCCCTGGGTACACAAGGAATATCATGACTAATTATATGATCATGACCAAAGTACACAAGCATGGGCCCACCACACACTAGAATGGATAAACTACACAAGCATAGGCCCGACATAGACAGGAAGGCTCGGTCTAGATGAGACACTCCATGTACTTCCAACACATGTTGTGTACATCTTCCAAGGAATATTAAGGCCCTTAATCTATTATGTCTAGACGTATCTCTATATAGCATGTTCCCTTAATCCTTTCCTATGAGGGTATTGTAAGGTATCTCATCCCAATAACATGATGAGTAATATACTCTAAATATTATCTTAGGATAAATTCAGGTGTCCCTCTGTGTAGCCTATGGTGTAATCCTCGATCATTACTCCCAAGGTTTGGTTAGGAATCTCATTACCAACTATCAGGGTGAATGATCACATTCCTAGTGATTTACTCTAGGTAGAGTTAGGAATCCACCATAGGCCCTGGTTGAGAACCCATATCTTTGTATCGATATCATCATAGTTTCAGTATGTTCTTTTTGATTGAAAGTCCTAATAATAATAACCTATTATATGGGAATACTCAATTTTATCAGACTCAAAGAGTGAGTTATCCTAGCCAAGAGTTACCTTGAATCCTTGAGGAAAATCTAAGGATGTATTTTTGGCTGTGATCTATATGGAGACTTGGTTTCTATCTTGAGTGTATATGGGTTATTTTTTTTATGTATTATGGTGAGATGAACTCTCTCTGTCTCTCTCTCTCTTAATTTTTTATGTTTGTTTATTTCATGGTTTCTTAGTGGGTATTGTTATACTCAAACATGCATGGGATATTCTCATGCATGTCATGTCTTATGTTGATGACAGGACTTACGAAGGAGTCCTAGGAGGACTCGGATCAGGTAGATCATAGTTGATCTAGATGGTCTGGTTAGTTCTGAGAGTTCCATTTGATATAAGTTCCATCCTAATTTAGTAGTTTTGAATATTTTATATATTTGGTGGTATTGTATTTCTACCTTCATGCTTTCCCATACTTTTTTTACGCTGATGTGGTATTTTTTGTATTCATGCATCTTGGTTCCAGCTTTATCTTTTCTTAGTACATTATTTTGGTTCTTTGAGATGATTGTGTGTGTGTGTAGTTACCATAGGCTATGGCCTCTCATGTGTGTTATATTCCTTCTAGGTTATATTTGTTAACCCATTGACTATTAGATGTGTCCTTGGGGTGTAAAGCTCAATTCATTACTAGCCAGGTAGGCCTTAATGGGTAGGGTTATGAAAGAGTGGTATCAGAGGATATAATATTTTCTAATACTAGTTTTTGAAGATAATATAGCTATGAGGTCCAGGTAAAAGGTATTAAAGTGTATTAAGTTCGACTCTCAGGCTAGGGAACCATGTGCTAGTGTGGCGGTTGACATATCCATTCACCAAGACTCTGATAACCTACTTGTTGACTCAGTAATTTTAGGAACCAGTTATATAAAAAACATTGGTACATGCATCATATAGGGATGGGTTGTGGTTTTCATGTCCTTCTTGGTTCAACTCTCCATATAAACTCTTTGGCAGTGGTTCATATTCTCTATTTCAGGATCCTCCTCATCTACAACCATCCATGGTTTTATAGTATGATCATGATGATTATCCATCTAGTGATGGGACTTAGATGTTTGGACCAATTATGAAGGTGGAATGTTTGGGTGGTTTCCTAAACATTCCACCACCCGTTGAGTAGAAGGTTTCACCAATAGAACTATAAGATGATTTGTATAAGCTAAGTGAAAATCATGAGTTTTATAGGAAGATACCCCTCATGTTTCTAGGAAATATGGACCCTTATAAAGTAGAGGAATGGATTTATGTAGTTGGATATGTTTTTTTCCACCTTATGACTCCTCTTGATCAAATGGTGATCCTATTAGTGAGTTTTATAAATGTCTTTATAGGGTGATAGTGGAGTTTGGTGACTTATTCACATGATGAGAAATCTCTTTATTAGACTAATATTGATCATCTCTTTATAGAGGAGTTCTATCTTGTGACATTATGATCATTTCATATCAAGGAGCTTCCAGAGCTCTAATAAGGTATCATGTTGGTGGAAGATTATTCATCGAGGTTCACTGATTTCTCATGATACTTCATTGGAATGTTTCAAGTTGTCTTTTTATAAGTATATACCTTTAAGAATGGTATTTTCATAATATCATAGATGGGGTGATATATATTTATAATCCTAATTATGTGAGAGTGCTTGAGTGATCCTTTGTGGGGGAGAGCTTCTTGGAGGAGCAATCATTTAATGTTATTGTTGGTAGGGGGGGCCCTGGAGATGATACATCAATAAATGGTAGATGAAATAAAACTCAAGTTTCCTGGTAGGATATGAATTTATGGATACAGTATCATGATAGAGCATCTATAGTTAAGGGTTTTTAGGAATTCTCCAGTTATCTAAGGGAGAGGCGATGATACTCTTGTGATCATCAGGGAAATATCTTATGGGATTTTCTAACCCATTGTGTAAATAACAAGGAGAAAGTCAATGTACTCACAAAAAAGGTAGAATCTATAGTAGTGACGCCTTTAGAGTAGTGGAATTATCATGGGATTTGGGAGAGAAATGGGAGGTGGCTGATAGTTTGAGTTATTTCCACCGCCACCACCTGATGGTCCACGCCAAGCTCAAGGAGCTGGTGGTTAGGGATGAGGACAGCTATAGGTAGTAGAGGCCTATGACCTAAATGCTCAGAGGATAATTTTAGGTGATATATGTGTATTTTCTATGCAATATATAGTACTAGTATGCATATAATCAAGACACTATTTCCATTACATGTCCTTTTTGAGTGAAATTGAGTTTTAGTTGATCCTTTAGCTCGAACCGTGCATTTGGAGACTCCTATCAGGAGATATTTAATGATCACACACCTCATCCTAAAATTTGACCTAACTCTTGGAGGAGAGATATTCTTGTTGTATGTTTTCATATAATATATGAGGACTTACGAAATCATCCTTAATATGGATTTTCCCTTCATAGTTCATTCCTAGATTTACTATTTCAGGCATATGATGTGGTTCTTCTGAGTTGATGGGATGGTATTTTATTTTTTTAGTGAGAAGGAAGTCCAAGAAAAGTGGCATGGGATTATACATATGAGTATACATTTGATTACTCACCAGTTGTCTGGTATTACCCTTGGAGAAGCATATTTTATGAGTTTCCATTTCCCTATAATGTTGGTGGAGTATGAAGATGGATTCCTTGAGGACATGGCAGTATCACCTCCCCACTAATAGATTGAATTATACATATAATTTCACCAATAAAAAACTCCAATATCTATGCAAGAACGTCATATGGCTCTCATAGATCTTCGAGAGGTGAAGGTGAAATTAGATGACTTACATAGTATGTTCTTTATTAGACTTAATGTTTCCCCTATGCAACCCTAGGGTTTTTCACTAAGAAGGGGGTTAGAAGATTGAGTATATGTGTGGATAATAATCTCCATAAATACTTTAATATCAAGAATAAGTATCCAATATTGATAATCAATGACCTCTTTGACTTTTTGAAATGGGTGAGGTGGTTCTTCAAGATTGGCCTCTAGTCAGACTATCATTGGCTCCGAGTTTAGGATGATGATATACAAAATATGGAATTTCAATTTCACTACTATCAGAATAAGTAATTAGTGGTGTGATTTTTCAGGAAAAATTCCTCATTATTTTTCATGGGACTCGTGAGCTAGATATTTTAGCCTTTATTGGATTAGTTCATGGTAGTCTTCATAAATGACATCATAGTGTACTTGGCATCATAGGAGGATCATGAGATCCACTTATAGTTATTGAAATACCCTAAGAGATACTAGATTGATGAAACCTATCAATGTGTTAGTTCTAGACTCCATTGGTTCTTTTCCTGAGGCATGTCCTCTCAAAAGTGGTAGTAGTAGTGGACCTGATAAAAGTTAAGGAAGTGTTAGTTGGGGAGACACCCAATAGCAGGAAATAAGTACAAAACATCCTTGAGATAGAAGGATACTATCGAATATTCATGCCTAATTTTTCAAGTACATTGATAAAATTGAATGGTTTAACCTAAAAGGAACAAACTTTAATTTGGAAAAAGAATAGTCGGTATGATTTTTAGGATTTGTAGAAAAGGTTGAGGAGTACCCCCCATCTTAAGACTACCGGAGGAGGGTGTTGTGTATGTGGAATTCTATAGTTCCTATGGAACTAGGATTGGTTGTGTTTTGATTTAGAGTTGGGTAGTTATTTCCTATTGGTCATGATATTTGATATCCCATGATAAAAACTATGTGACCCATGATCTAGAGTTATAATTAGTGGAATTAACCTTAAATATGTGGCAACACTACGTTATGGGGGTGCATTTTATCATCTATTCTAACCATAAGAGTCTCAAGTATATATTTTTTTGAATTTTTTTAACTTTATATGGAGGTCATTCATAAATTTTATCTAGGATTATGAATTTAATATAGACTATACTCTCAAAAGGCGGAACATGGTGGTAGATTCTCTCAGTATGAGATCTTATTTGTCATTATTGAGTGAGAAATTAGAGTAATCAGACTCCTTGCAATTGTCCTTAGTGGATGAGGATGGTGTAGTTTACCTATAGTTGATGTTTGTTACCCCTCTACTTATACATAATGTTTGAGAGGATAATCTTGTAGATATAAATTTTGAGACATTAAGTGTTCTAATATCAACTAGATGTTCCCCTGATGGATTTTTTGGATATGGGGAGAACATCAGTCTTTTTTAAGGAAAGATGATTTTACCAATTACGTTGCAAGATGAGGTGAAGAGAGAGATTTATAAATCCACATTAGTGTTATATCTAGTGTTATAAAATATTTACCAAGACCTTTTCATCAGTTTTGGTGGCCAGGGATGAAGAAGTACACATCAAAAATTTTCTCTTGATGTCTCACTTGTCAGCTGGTGAAGGCTGAGCACCAATTTCTAGTGGGTTTTGATTAATCCCTTGAGGTTCCAGAGTGGAATTGGGAAGATATATACCTGTAATATGTGATAATACATCCTCAATTATCTAGGGTTCATGATGTTGTCTAGGTGACAACAGACCAACTCACCAATTAGGCCCATTTTGTAGTCTTCTAAGTGCAGAGTTCAATAGAATTCTTGGGACACCTACAGCAGTATTATTCACAGAATGGTCATTTGGCTAAAAATTTGGGCTTACGGGTCATGTAATGGGCTAAATTCCCACTAGGCCTTCGGTCTATGTAATGGTTCTCCCTCTACCCAATTAAAAAGAGGTCTTTTCTTTTCTTTAATAATAAAAAAATGAGGCTTTGGCCCCAACTTTTAAAAAAATAATGGAGTTCCCTTTATGATTATTTTAGACCATGATTCTTGCTTCACTTCAAAATTATGGAGAATATTTCAGTATTCCATTGGAAATCAATGGCATTTGATCACTTTATATCATCCAAAAATAGACGACTATACTAATCAAACCATTCAGGATCTAGAGGGGATTCTTTGGGAATTCAATTTAGAGATTGACCATAGTTGGGATGATCACTTTCCATTGGTGAAGTTTACTTATAACAATAGTTTCGACTCAACCATTGGTATGGTACCATTAAAGGCCTGACAAATGGGGCCCTGTATGAAAATGATGTATGGGAATGATCAAGGAGAGTTAGCACTCATTTAACCAGATTTAGTATGACCAACAATAGAGATAGTGTAGATAAAAATGGAGCACATGATGACTACCAATACCCATTATAATTCTTATGAATACTAAAGAATGAGGCTATTGCAGTTCTATGATAGATATCATGTGTTCCTAAATGCCTCAACATGATAAGGATTGTGGATATTTTGATGAGGAGTCAAGTTATATTGGCCCTTATAGATACAATGTAGGGTTGATGATATATCATACCACTTAGCTCTATCATCGCGGTTATACTAGGTATATGATGTCTCCCATGTATCACATCTGGGAGGTATGTGCATGACCCATCACATGTTATTAACTAGGATAAGCTGGACATTGAGAATAAAGATACTTTCATGGAGTACCTGGTAGATAACGAGGATCGGTAGGATAATATCCTTCATGGGTGAGTGATTCCCATGGTTTATATATAAGTACATCACATGAATATTAAAGGGATCCCTAGGGAGTGGGAGAACCAGATGTAGTCTTAGAATTCTCATCATTTTGAGTATGTTGTTTACTTTTTAGGATGAAAATCCCTGATATTGGAAGAATTTAAAAATTATATTTTTCCTTATAAAAGATTGGAATATTTTAGAGAATATTTTTGAATCTAGGGGATGAGTTTTAGTGAGATTTATAGTCCCATAGATCATTGGGGCTGATATAATAAAAATATTAAATATATTATATCACATGCACGCATTTATTTAGAAATAATAGAATAAATCCCAAAAAGAGTTTCAGATTCGAAATATGATACCACCATTAAATCAACAATTCATGTTTTACCCAACACGTGACATAACCATTTTTAGCTCGGTTGGTTTATTTAAGTGTAGTCACGGGAAGATAATGAATAAATTAATTAATTTAATAAATAATTTTTTATTTAATTAGTGTGACCTATCACCCCTCTATTTATGAACAATTATTCCAAAACACTAGGGTTAGCACCATAACCCATGGGATTTTAGAGAGAACATAGAGGATCCCCTTGATAAATGATGACCTGGTCATGGATCAACAATTGGTTTGCTACGGAGTTTCTTGATCTCTCTAGTGAAATTGATGTAGAATTGTTCTCCATCGGTGATCAATCTAAACATGAGGTAGGGTGTTTTTTTATTTTTATATTTCCTATTTTTTTATCCTATGGAAAACTTGAAATAATTAACCTAATAAAAATTGATATACAGATCGATTGCTGATTACGATTGATGTTTTATCTCTCTAAAATTTGGAATTGAATTTCATTGATTATTACCTACCTTCAGTTAATTTTTCATCAATAAAGGGAAGCCAACCCAAACAATCGGAAATATTTATTTACTATAATTTGTGTTATATGAAATTATCCCACCATTTTTCAAGTATTCATCATTGGAATTCCATTCGGCTAGTGATTCGACAAATACTAGGTGAACGATCATTTGGAAATAATTATTTCACACAAAGGATAATTACCATGGGTTTAGGTTCATGATTGATAGAAAGATCGAGGTTTGAAGACAATGAAAGGTGATTTGGTGATGGATCAGAGAAGGATTATTCAAGGGTTTGGCATTTTGGTTATACGGAGTGACGAGAGATGATTCCCAAGAGGATTGGGTAGCCAAATCTGGCCACCTATAATGGAAAATATGGTTCAAGCCCTAATATGGATTTTATGGACATGATTTGTGGTTGGAGTGGAGGAAATGGAAAATTAACCATATCCACATGATGATAAGTGGAATCCTAGATAATATAGATATAATAACCACATATTTTGGATGAACATGCTCCATGTGATCCCCTTCTATGGTGCTAGGGTATACACAGAGAGCAAAATATCACATGTCATGTAATATGAGGATGATATCCTGATGTGTACCCCCTGGGTAGATAGGCACAAGCACGACTTGGTATGTAGTTATGGAAAGAGTATATGGGAATGGACCCATAGTACATAGGAATGACCAGAGTACATAGGCATGGGCCCAAGTTACATGGGCATGCCCAGTCTGGATGAGACACATTATGTACTCCCAACACATGTCATGTACTTCTAGAGAAAATTGATTCCATAATTCTCTTCTTTATAAATGACTCTTATCAGGGTGTGTTCTCTTGGTCTACTCAAATGAGAGTATTGTGAGTTATCCCATCCCAATAATAGGATGAGTTATTCCAACTACAGATTAGTCTTTGATAGTGTCAGTTATCACTCTATATATCCTGGGTTTTGATACTCTGTCATTCCTCCCTATGTTGGGTGAGGATTCTTATTGCTGAAATTTATGCCATGTGATCCCTATCCTAGTAGTTTACTCTAGGTAGTGTTGGGAATCCCCAATAAGTACTGGGTGAGATCCCCAATAGGTGTATCTTTATCATTAGAGTTACAAAGTGTTTTTATTCATCTAAAGTAACAATGATCATGAACTATTAATGAGTTCTATCAGTGTTAACATACTCAAGGAGTGAGCTTTCCTAGATGAGAGTTACCTTGAAGCGTCAAGAAGATTCCAAGACTGGTTGTATGGTTTTAACCTACTTTCAGACATGGTGCATATAATTAGTACATATGGATAATTATTATTTTGTGTCATATTCTATTTGAAATATCTTTTTTATGATGGTTTGAACTCCCTCTCTTAATGTTTTATGTTTTTTGATTTTTGGGATTCCTTATGGATATTGTTATACTCACCCCTACATGGGATCTTCCTACACATGTGGTGTCTTATGTAAATGGAAGGACTTATGATTAATTCATTAGAGGACCAAGATTAGGTGAAGAGTAGTTGATATATATGGTTTGGTTAGTTATAGGAGTTTCATTTGATAGTATTCCCTTCCTAATTTAGTAGGTTAGTCTTTTTTACTAATTTTGTGGGATTTTATTTGGCCCTTTATGATTTCTCATACTTATATCATACTCTGACATTAGATTATTTTATTCATGCATCTTGGTTCCATTTTTATCTTTTCTTAATATATTTTTTCTTGGAGATGTGTGTTTATGTTCAGATACCATAGGATAAGGCCTCCCATTTTTGTGATATGCCTACTTGGCACTGGTCTCCAACCTATGTCCTATTGGAGGGAGGATTGTGGTGTTATAGTCAATTAATTTCAAGAAAGGAAGGCCCTAGAGGGTCAGTTTGTGAAAAATGTAATTTTTTTAATTATTTTTCTTATTGGTAGAGAGATTTAGTGACCAAGAAACATTTAAAAACTACATTTCACTACCATATAGCTACCATGTGAAAAACTGGATTAAGGGTATTCTCTCAATGAAACATATCACAACTTATAAAATTATTTGATGGTGATATAACTTGATGGTTATGGGGTTAAAATACACCCTTATTCATCATTAGTAATCCAAATATGGCTAAGAATCCCCTTATAATTATCATATATAATAAAAATAGTAAATGTTGGGTGGTTGTTTTCCAATATAATGCCCATGTTGGAGGTATAATATCAGGGGAAGAATTATGTGCTACATATCCAATTATCTTTAAATAAATGGATTCCCCCCCTCATGGTGATCAATTATGAATAGAAAAAATGTGAAATAAAGAACATGGTAATGATTTTCCATAGGGGGAACATTGAGGGTATATTGGGGGGATTATATCTCAAGATCTACCATATTATTGACTCATAGAGAATTTTAATATATTATGGCCTGAAATGACTAACTCTATTAGATAATAATGCATTCCCAACATGATTTCATAAATTATTAAAAGGATAACAATTACTATTTCTAATGGTATTGAATGTATTTTTAATAAGACCCGATGCATTTTTCCTTCGATTGTTCATCCTAATTAATATTTACATCAATCTTCTTTGTATTATTTATGATAACTTTTAAAAAAAATTCATTAAAACAATATTGAAACAAATTTATATGAAAACTTTATCCAACCAGAATTATAATTTAAAAAACCAAAAGAAGATTAAATTTATAATTTAATTAATTATATGAATGGAAGATGAATTTTGTGGACAGCCTCCCAAAATAATGAAGGGATCTCTTTAGGGAACATATTTTTTTGAACCATTCCCATAGTTTCCATAAAATGAATATGGGGATGTATAAATCATTGAAACATAATTATTTCAACTTATTTTCAAATTTTTAAATGATGAAATTAGAATTAATAAATTTATTTAATCATATTCATTAAGAAATTTTTGGAAAAAAATGGAAATTATCAACATCATATTGTATAAAAACAAAAACAAATAAATGAGTATATAATAAAATATTAAAATTAATTATTATAAAGGGTTTTATATTTTATTATGGATATTATTTTGGTTATATGTATTATACAGTAGTTAAAAGTGTTTTCATGGATTTAAAAATTTAAAAAGGTAAGGGTTTCATTCAAATATCATTTTGAAATCAAGATTGTTATGAATGAGTTTGAATCTAGGGAAATGTGTGATATTTATCTCTAAAACACCAATATAATTTCTTATCCTATAGTTATTCATATGGTTTTACATATTCTCTCTCAATATCATTTCCCATGGTAAAATAGTATTCCATATTTGATGCTTTTAAGTGAACCAGACCCCATCTCTTCTTTCCGGTTGAGAATTTTACTCCTCAATGTATACATTAATTTTATGTATGTTCTCATCTAATATTTAATAATAAATTAAGATCATTTTCTAATAATTTTAGTTTCGTTACAAGAGTTTTATAGGAATATTTTAATTTTTTCCACATGGGTCCTTTTTGACAACAAGTATTAATGTTTTTCATGTGTAAAAATTGTATCACTGTTATGACCAATCTTATTTACAATGATACCAATCCAGGTTTTAAAAAGGTTTTCAAAATAATATTAATTTTTATTTATTATAAAAAAGAAAAATGGTATTTTTTTATATCTCAATGTTTTTAAACAATATTCATAAATTGTTTTTTCATCTTTTTCAACATTCATTGATATTTTTTATGTAATTAAAGTAATATTTTATTATACTACCATCCACATTATTTCCCTAGATTGGTTATAAAATTTTATATACAATGTTTCATGAAACATGTCTCCTTTCCAAGGGTTAATTAATTGATGTTTGAAATATGAATGTTTTCTTTTCCGATTGGCGCTCATTCATATGGTTTTCTTTATGTGATGGGTGGTCCTGAAATGATATAGAACTATAATGAATTGGGTAAATAATAATATATAATGAGAAAATAATGGGAGTTAGGGATGTGATTCTTGATTCGGTATGATATATTAGGTGGGAAAGAGATTATAGATCCATTATGACATGGGATACATATACATGATTACTAGTCCGCTCTTTTACAATTTCTATACATATTCTTTTTCTACCTTTGTATATTCTGCATCATACTCATGTTTTGATGTATTATAACTTATGTTATTCTTGTATCCCTAATTTATGTTTTATTATCCTTGTTTAGTTTATTATTATTACCCAATGTCATGTTCATTAATTTTTATTATATTCTCATACCATAATGATTGTCTTTTGATCACTTATGATATTTCATTGATGTGTCACGACCCGTCCTCGGGGCCCGTGCCGTGACTACCCCAAGCCTGCCTTCCATAGGCCAGGGGCTGGCGACTAGCACCAAGGCGTAAATCTTGGTAAAAAGGGAAGGCATTGCCTTTGTAAAGTAAACAAGCACCACATAGTAAGAAAGCGGAAAAAGAAAACACTAAGTGAAAACAGAGTACAACTGTAAGTGCGGAAAGTTAGTGGGCCAGTATACAAACCCAAACTGAAAGTAAAGTACAACTCGAAAGGGAAAACAGAAACTGAAAAGTAAAAGCCGCTACACCGAGCTGCCCACTGGAAATCCCACCTGAAGGGTGGGTACAGATAGCTCCACTGCTCCTCGGTCCCACCGTCCGCTCCGAATATGTCTCACCCAGTGGTCCACCTCCAGGTATCGTCCTGCTCTACAAGCCTCAACCACGATCAACGATGTCCGTAGTCTGCAACCAACACAACGTAGTGCGGGCATAGCCCATGCAGGGGTGAGTATAAGCTACTCAGTAGGGACCCCGAGACCCCCAAAGGTCTCCCAAAATCCACAATGGATAAGCCACAAAGGAAAGATTCAGTCACGAAGTAACAACCGACACTGCTTAGGTATATGCCCATACATATACCTAAGTCATCAATTCCAGTACGCTCCAACCTCCGAGCCCAAGTATAACCCAGTCCACACAAGAAAGTATACGTATTCCACACAGGAAAGCAAAACGTAATCCACACAGGATAGCACAACACAATCCACACAGGAAAGCAAACAGGATTCAGCTCACATAGGTATACTTCTTCGAAAGACGATAGAGATGATCACCAATCCATCTAAGTCGTCGGACCCACAAAGAATCGATAGGTACTAACCCCCGCAAAGACCCACACAGGATCGGACCCACACTGGATCTGTAGGCGCTGGCTCACACAGAACCACTGAGCGCTGACCCACACAAGATCGGACCGACACATGATCGGTAGCACTGATCCACATAGGATCACTGAGTGTTGTAGTCGTCGCCGTCAATTCCACTGAGGATCTCTGTACAGTCGTCGTCGTCACAGTAGCAGTCGCAGCCAGCTCTAGGGTTCCCGCACACAGCAAGCTCATTCGGGAGGGCCCGCTCCACGACCCGAGAGGCTAATACATCAACTGACACATAGTCCAGAGTTGATGTATCCAAAAGTTACGTATCATCAACAGGAACTCAACGTCTCACACGGCGCGTCAATCGGACGCCCGGTCTGAGAGTTATTGGCTTTTTCGTCCTAGGGGCACGGTTGGTTTTTAAGGAAAAACCAACCCGACCATACTACACCTACCTCCAAACCTCGAGTGGAGTATGCCAAAAGATCCGTCTTACTAAGAGGAAACCAATAAAGTTGATGGCACACCAATCGGACGTCTGTAGCTCAATATATGAGTGTTTCCGCTCCGAGGGCCCGGTTGGTTTTGTGTACGAACCAACCCGGCCGAACTCAAAGTATTCTGAAACATTGAGTGCAATATACCGAAACGACCGTCTCATTCCAAGGATCTTGTCTCCGCTGACGGCGCATCGATCGGAGGTCCGTAGCCCGAGTTATGGGCAATTGAACCCAAACGGTCCGAAAATGGGGGTTTCGGGCCCGGACCGACCCGGCCCGAGACCCCCCGGTCGGCCCGAACCGGGTCGAACCGCCCCGGCCCGGCCCGGCCCGGCCTGGCGGACCGGCGGGGCACAGCGCGCCCAGCGCGCTGCCCGGCTCGGCCAGTGGCCGAGCCGTTTCGGCAAGGGGGGGGGGGCGCCTGCCCCCCTGTGTAACCGCGGCCCCCCAATTAAGGGGGCCGTTTTGTGCCAGCCGGTCGGGGGTTTGAACCCCCGGCTGCACACCTGTCCCGCCTGCCCGCCCTGGCCGGCCGGTCTTGCCTCCACGGGATCGGCGACGGCTGGTCCCCTTCTTCGCCGACACCGGCGGCCCGGAACCGGCCGCCGGTCACCCCGCTCCGCCGTGGCCCGAAATCGGCCACGGCTTGGTTCGTCCGGCGCGGCACGACGGCGCCGCGCCCCTACGCCGTGGCCACGGTACCGGCCACGGTGTTTTCGGGATTTCCTTTGACGCGGCGCGACGGTGTCGCGTTCTTGATCTTCTTTCCACGGCGCAACGCGACGGCGCCACGCATTTCCTTTCGCATGATTCCGCGTGGTGCAACGGCACCACGCCTTCCCGTACCAAATCACAAAGGAACCAACATGAAATAATGAGGAGTGTCGGCCGTGTTTGGGTGGTCTGGCCCCCTTGCATTATTCGATAACAATTGGTTTTAAACCACAAAGTTCATCAAGTTGGTATTCACGAACAAATTAAATAAATAAAACCCCTACCTTGGTTTCAAGAACGGTGTACGTCAACGAGCCGCGGAAGACGAGCGTCGTGGAGGTCGGGCGTCGCAGAAAATGAACGTCAATTCTGTTGACGTCGAGGTGTGTCCGAAGAGGAAACGTCGTTGGAGAAGTTCTTCATGTTCTTCGGCGGAGATGTTCTTCGCTAAGGACGGTGTTCTTCGTCGGAGTCTGAGGTGTTCTTCACGTTCTTCGTCGAAGTTGAAGAAGAAGAAGACTTCCTCAAACCCTTATCCCTTTCCTCCCAAGTCTCCACCACAAGAAAAACTAACCCCAAAATAAAATAATCCTCCCACTTATTTTATTAACCCAACATAGGTTTTTGAATTCAAGAGTTTGAAAATTCAAAACCCACATTTAACTCACTTAAATTATTAACATAAGATGTTATAAAATTAATGAGGAGATAAGTTAGCAAAACTCAAATGGGGGGTTAGAGGGGTTAGGAAAGTGAGGGGTTGGGCTCGTGTGGGTCCCACCCTACCTTATCCTCTCAAGATTGGTTATCACAAGTGGGTCCCACCCCCAACATCCTTAATTAGGATAAAACTACCAAGTGGGAAAAATAAAAATTGATAAATTTTTATTTTCAACTACCATAAAAATTAAAAACTCCCCTCGAGTAAACACAACTCCGAAACAGGAGTTCCTAAGTAAAAACCTGCGCTTCGGTTCCATCGGTGCCCTCGGAATTCGATTCCGGGAACCGGTTCAAAAGTTAGAAATTCCCGCTCGTTCGTTCACTGAACGTACCCGAGCTAAACTTCAGATAGAAATTACGGGCACACCGAGCCTCGGAATCAAGTGCCGTATGAAACCGCGTTCTTTTAAAATTCCAAAGAAAATTAAGAAAAAAATTCCCTTGAATTTTATGGGTCTTTACATTACTCCCACCTCAGGGCTTTACGTCCCCATAAAGATACATCGAAAACTAGGGAAACAAATGACGGTACTAAGCACGCATCTCAGCCTCCTGCTCCCAAGTTCTCTCCTGGAGGTTCTCGTGCTGCCATCTGATGCGCACTAGAGGAATCGACCGTCCATGTAGGACCCGCTCCTGTCAAGCCTCGATCTCCACCGGGACCTCCGCAAAAGCCGCCCCATCATCAACGCCTAGCTCCCAATGGTCAATGATGTGCGTCGGGTCGTGCACGTATCTCCTCAGCTGAGATACGTGGAAGACGTCATGCACCCAGTGCAACTGAGGTGGTAGAGCCAGGCGATAAGCCACCTCGCCAATCCTGCTGAGGACCTGGAATGGTTCGATGAAGCGTGGAGAAAACTTTCCGCATCGGCCAAATCTCTGTAATCCACGTCGAGGTGAGACACGCAAAAGGGCGTGGTCGCCATCCTCGAACTCTAGTGGCCTCCGCCTCCTGTCAGCATAAGACTTCTGCCGGCTCTGAGCTGTCCTCATCCACTCCTGGATGACCTAGACCTTCTTTGTCGTGGCCTGGACCATCTCCGGTCCCACAAGTGCTGACTCCCTAGGGTCTGTCCAGCACAAAGGAGATATGCAAGGTCTGTCGTACAACACCTCGTATGGTGTCATCCCGATGGTGGAGTGGTAGCTGTTGTTGTACGCGAACTCCATTAAGGGTAGGTGGTCCTCCCAGCTGCAACCAAAGTCGAGGACGCATGTGCGAAGCATGTCCTTGAGAGTCTGAATGGTCCTCTCCGTCTGACCATCCGTCTGAGGGTGAAAGGATGTGCTCAGACGTAGCTGCGTCCCGAATGCCTCCTGCAATCCCTTCCATAGTCAGTAAGTAAAACGAGTATCTCGATCGGAGACGATAGATGATGGAACACCGTGAAGCCAAACAATCTCCTGAACGTAAAGACATACCAAGATCTCCACTGAGCCCTGCTCTCTGATGGGTAAGAAGTGAGCCGACTTGGTGAGTTGGTCGACAATCACCCAAATGGAGTCGTGACCTCTGGAAGTGCGTGGAATTCCAGTCACGAAGTCCATAGATATGTCTTCCCACTTCCACTCCGGAACCTCCAAGGGTTGTACCAAGCCTGCTGGTACCTGATGCTCTGCATTCACCAGCTGGCAGGTGAGGCATCGAGAAACGAACTCTGCCACAACCTTCTTCATGTCTGGCCACCAGTTCTGTCGTCTGAGATCCTGGTACATCTTCGCCACTCCAGGATGTACCGATAAGGTAGAAGTGTGAAAATCTCTCTGCACTTCCTCCCGTAAAGCAACTGGTACCAAGGTACGTCCTCTGAAAAGGATGTTGTGCTCTACTCCAAAGGAGAATTCATCAGGTGCCTGTCCTGAGGATATCTGTGCACGCTGCGTCTCACAGTCAGCGTCCCCACGCTGTGCCTCTCTGACCTGCTGTAGTAGTGGAGGAGTGACTGTGAGAGACTGAAGGAAGGCTGCTCCATCTCTATCCACGAAGGATATCTGCAAAGAGGCTAGCTGCTCTGTCGCCTCCTCAAGTAGCTGAATGTCTGTCCTCCAGCTGAGGGCATCAGCTACCACGTTCCCCTTTCCAGGAGTATAGACTATCTCAAAGTCATAGTCCTGGAGGAACTCGAGCCATCGTCGCTATCTCAGATTCAGATCCTTCTGAGAGAAGATGTATCTGAGACTCTGATGGTCAGAAAAGACTGTAAGGAGCTCGCCCATCAGATAGTGTCGCCATGTCTTCAGGGCGAAGACCACTGTTGCTAACTCCAGGTCATGGGTAGCGTAGTTCTGCTCATGAGGCCTCAACTGACGTGATCCATAGGCGATCACTACCCGCTCCTGCATTAGGACACATCCGAGCCCAGTCCCTGATGCATCGTAGTAGACTACGTGCCCTACTCCCTCCTCAGGCAACCTCAAGATATGTGCGCTGGTCAATCTCTGTCTCAGCTCCTGGAAGCTCTGCTGACATCTTTCTAACCACACGAAGGGTTTCCCCTTCTTCGTCAAAGCTGAGAGTGGTGCCGTAACTCTGGAGAAGTCTGGCACAAATCTATGGTAGTATCCAGCTAGTCCCAAGAAACTCCGCACCTCCGTTACGCTCCTGGGTGGCTCCCAAGCTATCACTGCCTCGATCTTCGTAGTATCTACTACAACTCCCGCCTCAGAGATGACATGACCCAAGAAGTGGACCTCACATATCCAGAATTGACACTTCGAGAGCTTTCCATAAAGCTGGTGCTCTCGGAGTGTGTCTAGTACAACCCGTAAGTGGTAGGCGTGCCCCTCCTCAGTCGTCGAGTAAATAAAAATGTCGTCGATGAAGACCACGACAAATTGATTGAGGTATGGCTGAAAGATCCTGTTCATGAGGGCCATGAACACTGCTGGAGCATTGGTTACGCCAAATGGCATAACCAAGAACTCATAGTGGCCATACCGACATCTGAAAGTCGTCTTCTGCACGTCCTCGTCTTGAACTCTGAGCTGATGATAGCCTGACCTGAGGTCTATCTTCGAGAACCACTGTGCACCCTTGAGCTGATCAAAGACTTCATCAATCCTCGGTAGCAGATACTTGTTCCTCACTGTCACCTGGTTCAGGTGATGATAGTCAACCCAAAGTCGCAAGATCCCGTCCGCCTTCTTTGCGAACAATATCGGGGAAGCCCAGGGTGAAACAATGGGTCGGATGAACCCCATGCTCTGTAAATCCTCCAATTGTACCCGCAACTCTCGAATCTCGGCGGGGGACATCTGATATGATGGAGTCGATATCGGGGCTGTCTCGGGGTACAGATCGATATAAAAGTCTACCTCTCTGTGAGGAGGTAGCCCTGGAACATCGTCGGGAAAGACGTCCGAAAACTGATCCACCACTGCAGGAAAACCAGGACTCTGCACGTCAACTGCTCCTAGGATTAGGCTATCCAACTGATGAGTGATGGGTTGTCCTCTCCTCCGCGGAAGTCTATCCTGTGCTGCAAAGGCTCCCTTCTCGCCGGTGAAGGTGAACCTGCTCCCATCGGTGCGTACACATCGCACCTTGCGCCTAAAACAGTCAATTTGTGCATGGACCATAGATAACCAATCCATGCCCAAGATGACGTCGTAAGGCCTCGACGCTGCTACAAGAAGATCCCCAGTGGATGATCTTGCCACCTACAGTATGCTCACACTGCCGGCACCAGTGCGTAATCGTCGAGTCTACTCACGTAGGAGTCTCTAGCCGTAAGGATCGAGCCAACGACTCTGTCGGAATCTCCGAGCTCCGAACAAGGGCAGCGGCTATGAAAGAGTGACTCACTCCTGTGTCTATAAGTACTGTAGCAAGGGTGGAATAGACACAAAAGTACCTCGAATCATCTCGGGCGTGCCGTGGTCGTAGGCCTCTGCTGCCTGGAGTTGTGCCTGTCTCTGCCCGCCAGCTCCCTGTGGTCGGGGTGGACCTCCTGGTGGTGGTGGTGGTAGAGCCTCAAAGCGTCGCCCACCAACTGCTGCCCGTCCAGCTCCCTTGCCTCGTCTGCCTCCTCCCTGCGGACCGCCATGGTCGACCCTCTGCCTCTACCTCGGTGGTCCCTCAACCATGTGCTGCTCCTCGGCACGGTGGGTCGGGCAGTCACGAGCCATGTGGCCCTGCCCACCGCACGAGTTGCACTGCCTGCCTCTCGAAAGACTGGCTCCGTGCTGTGTGCCCCGCACTGCTAAGCCAGTATCCTGAGGTCTTCTGCCTGAGGGTCTGGTCTGGCTGGACCCATGTGTCATCCGTCGACTGCCTGCTACAGAAGACTCTGCTACGTGTCGCCCCGCGGTGGGTCTCAGCACTGGTTTAGACTCAGCAAGAAATCTCTCGATCAAAAGGGCCCGCTCCAGTACTCCTGTCTGAGTCGGAATGTTGAGGGAGATCAGTGATGCCCTGATCTCATGTCTCAATCTCTTCTCAAAGGTCCGGGCCCGGAAGAATTGGTCTCGTACCATGTCGGTCGAGTAGCACGAGAGATCGGTAAATCTTGCTGAGTACTGGGCGACTGTCATGCTGCCCTGCCGCAGCTGAAGAATCTCCTGGATGCGCACCGCACGGAGGGTGGCTGGGATGAACTCCGAGCAGAAGAGGCTCTCAAAGTCCGTCCAAAGTAGAGATGCCTCATCGTGCACCTGGAGCATCAAGCTCCACCATCGGCCCACTACTGCGTGCAGTAGGCTCGCAGTGAGGATCACCAAGAGGTATTCTAGTGTCCTCACTAGCCTGAAAACTCGTAAGACTGCCTCCAGCCAGTCCTCGGCTGCCTGGGGGTCCATCTCCCCGTGGAACCTGGGCGATTGCTGGCGCTGGAACTCATGCAGTGCACTAAGGCGATGTGCATCGTCAGCGGCTGGGGCTGGAAGCATCGGTGGCTCGGTGGGTAGAGCTAACGCCGGTGCTTCTGCTGACAAAGGGCCCTGCACCGAGGCCTCGTCGCTCGGTGGGCTGTCGTCACGCTCGACTCTCGGAACCCAAGCTGGCTGCCGTCGTGGGGCCATCCTGAAAAGGAAACAGGTGTGCCACAGTCAGAACAGTATACCTGGTGAGCTGATACAAAGTAATCACAAAGAAAACTTGAAACACACATGCAATCAATGTTTTCGTGAATTAAGTCGGAAATCAGAAGTCAGGGTCTTGGTGTACGGATACGTCAGCCGCCGCACCAACATTGGACTCCCTGGACTGATAACCACACCCAATACGCTTAACACTATTGCTTCACATAGAAGAAAGATCAGAGTCTGCGGTAGAACCGAACTCCTTTGATACCAATTTTTCACGACCCTTCCTCGGGGCCCGTGCCGTGACTACCCCAAGCCCGCCTTCCATAGGCCAGGGGCTGGCGACTAGCACCAAGGCGTAAATCCCGGTAAAAAGGTAAGGCATTTCCTTTGTAAAGTAAACAAACACCACATAGTAAGAAAGAGGAAAAAGAAAACACTAAGTGAAAACAGAGTACAACTGTAAGTGCGGGAAGTTAGTGGGCCAGTATACAAACCCAAACTGAAAGTAAATTACAACTCGAAAGGGAAAACAGCAACTGAAAAGTAAAAGCTGCTACACCGAGCTACCCACTGGAAATCCCACCTGAAGGGTGGGTACAGATAGCTCCACTTCTCCTCGGTCCCGCCATCCACTCCGAGTACGTCCCGCTCAGTTGTCCACCTCCAGGTACCGTCCTGCACTACATGCCTCAACCACGATCAACGATGTCCGTCATCTGCAACCAACACAACGTAGTGCGGGCATAGCCCGTGCAGGGGTGAGTATAAGCTACTCAGTAGGGACCCCGAGACCCCCAAAGGTCTCCCAAAAACCACAAAGGATAAGCCACAAAGGAAATATTCAGTCACGAAGTAACAACCGACACTGATTAGGTATATGCCCATACATATACCTAAGTCATCAATTCCAGTACACTCGAACCTCCGAGACCAAGTACAACCCAATCCACACAGGAAAGTATACATATTCCACACAGGAAAACAAACAGGATTCAGCTCACACAGGTATACTTCTTCGAAAGTTGATAGGGATGATCACTGATCCATCTAAGTCATCGGACCCACAAAGGATCGATAGGTACTAACCCCCGTAAAGACCCACACAGGATCAGACCCACATAGGATCTGTAGGCACTGGCTCACATAGAACCGCTGAGCACTGACCCACACAGGATCGGACCCACACAGGATCGGTAGCACTGATCCACATAGGATCACTAAGTGTTGTAGTCGTCGCCGTCGAATCCACTGAGGATCTCTGTACAGTCGTCGTCGTCACAGTAGCAGTCGCAGCCAGCTCTAGGGTTCCCGCACACAACAAGCTCGTTCGGGAGGGTCTGCTCCACGAGCCGAGAGGCTGATACATCAACTGACACATAGTCCAGAGTTGATGTATCCAAAAGTTATGTATCGTCAACAGGAACTCAACGTCGCAGACGGCGCGTCAATCGGACGCCCGGTCTTAGAGTTATTGGCTTTTTCGTCCCAGGGGCCCGGTTGGTTTTTAAGGAAAAACCAACCCGACCGTACTCCACCTGTGTCTAAACCTCAGGAATAGTATGACAAAAGATCCATCTCACTAAGAGGAAACCAATAAAGTCGATGGCACGTCAATCGGACGTCCGTAGCTCAAGATATGAGTGTTTCCGCTCCGAGGGCCCGGTTGGTTTCGTGTACGAACCAACCGGTCGAACTCAAAGTATTCCGAAACCTTGAGTGCAATATACCGAAAGGACCATCTCGTTCCAAGTATCGTGTCGCCGCTGACGGCGCATCGATCGGAGATCCGTAGCCCGAGTTATGGGCAATTGAACCCAAATGGTCCGAAAACGGGGGGTTTGGGGCCCGGACCGACCCGGCCCGAGACCCCCCGGTCGGCCCAAACCGGGTCGACCCGCCCCGGACCGGCGCAGCCCATCCCGGCCAGGCCTGGGCGCGGCCCATCCCGGCCCGGCCTGGGTGCGGCCCGGCCTGGTGGACCGGCTGGGCACAGCGCGCTGGCCGGCTCGGCGAGTGGCCGAGCCGTTTCGGCAAGGGGGGGGGGGGGCGCCTGCCCCCCTGTGTAACCGCGGCCCCCCAATTAAGGGGGTCGTTTTGTGACAGCCGACCGGGGGTTTGAACCCCCGGCTGCACACCTGTCCGGTCGGCCCGCCCTAGCCGACCGGTCTTGCCTCCACGGGACCGGCAACGGCCGGTCCCCTTCTTCGCCGACACCGGCGGCCCGGAACTGGCTGCCGATCACCCTGCTCCACCGCCGCCCAGAATCGGCCGCGTCTTGGTTCGTCCGGCGCCGCGCGACGGCGCCACGCCCCTCCTCCACAACCCCGGTACCGGCCACGGTGTTTTCTGGATTTCTTTCGACGCGGCGCGACGGCGTCGCGTTCTTGATCTTCTTTTCACGGCGCCGCACATTTCCTTTCGCATGATTCCGCGTGGTGCGACGAAACCACGCCTTCCTCTACCAAATCACAAAGGAACCAACATGAAATAAGGAGGAGGTTCGGCCATGTTTGTGCGGTCCGGCCCCCTTGCGTTATTCAATAACAATTGGTTTTAAACCACGAAGTTCGTCAAGTTGGTATTCAGGAACAAATTAAATAAATAAAACCCTTACCTCGGTTTCAAGAACGGTGTACGTCAACAAGCCGCGGAAGACGAGTGTCGTGGAGGTCGGGCGTCGCGGAAAACAAACGTCGATTCCGTTGACATCGAGGTGCGTCCTAAGAGGAAACGTCATTGGAGAAGTTCTTTGTTTTCTTCAGCGGATATGTTCTTCACTAAGGATGGTGTTCTTCATCGGAGTCCGAGGTGTTCTTCACGTTCTTCATCGAAGTTGAAGAAGAAGAAGACTTCCTCAAACCCTTAGCCCTTTCCTCCCAAGTCTCCACCGCAAGAAAAACTAACCCCAAAATAAAATAATCCTCCCAATTATTTTATTAACCCAACATAGGTTTTTGAATTCAAGAGTTTGAAAATTCAAAACCCACATTTAACTCACTTAAGTTATTAACATAAGATGTTATAAAATTAATGAGGAGATAAGTTAGCAAAACTCAAATGGGGGGGGTTAGAGGGGTTAGGAAAGTGAGGGGTTGGGATCGTGTGGGTCCCACCCTACCTTATCCTCTCAAGGTTGGTTATCACAAGTGGGTCCCACCCCTAACATCCTTACTTAGGATAAAACTACCAAATGGGAAAAATAAAAATTGTTAAATTTTTAATTTCAACTACCACAAAAATTAAAAACTCCCCTCGAGTAAACGCAACTCCGAAACAGGAGTTCCTAAGCAAAAACCGGCGTTGCGGTTCCATCGGTGCCCTCAGAATTCGATTCTGGGCACCAGTTCAAAAGTTAGAAATTCCCGCTCGTTCGTTCACTGAACGTACCCGAGCTAAACTTCGGATAGAAATTCCGGGCACACCGGGCCTCAGAATCAAGTGCCGTCTGAAACCGAGTTCTTTTAAAATTCCAAAGAAAATTAAGAAAAAATTTCCCTTCAATTGTACGGGTCTTTACAGATGACTCTTATGTTTAACCTTATTGAGATGTTGAGCTCACATGTTCTGATTTATTAATTCCCCATATTATGAAGAAGAATATTATTTTTGATGTTTCAACTAAAGTATCATGTGATATTAAATAAGTTATAAATGGTTAAATATGATGTAGAATAAGATAATTATGAATCTAATCACCAAATGCGCTAAACCTCTAGGTTTTGGGGGTGATTAATTATGATTTGTGATGAACATTAATTTAAAATGATGTATTATTAATGTATGAAATGGTTTAATTTCATCAATAATGACAGAATATTTATAATAAAATTCTTGACGAATATTATAATGGTGAGATAATTTCTTGATATATCATCATGGAATATATAATTGAGGAATATAATGGGTACTGAAATATTTATTTAATGATAAATAAACTAAATTATATAAAATAAATCATTGGGGAAAATGTAGCTCTCTTAATATAAGATGTTTTTTAAAATTAGTATACAAAAATAACTCACATGTTAGAAATAATTCCAATCATAGTTAACAAACAAACAATGAAAACAAAATTTGTGTCCTCTATGAATGATATGTCTCAACACATTAAAAATAGTTTCATATAAAATTTGGTTTGATTAGAAAAAGGAAAATTTTAATTAGATCAATTTAGTTATTCTAAATCTAAATGAATGATAATGTTGAGGATATATGAAATAATTCTAAATTTTTATAAAAGGATATTCTGAAATAGAGGTCACTTGTTTTAATGAGAATTTTCCTATTAACCCATGGATTGTAAAAAATGAAATCTTTTGGGTATATCATTAAAATGTAGTTAAATATATAAAAAATGGATAAAAATTAGAGTTATTTCATAGTGACCAATATGGAATATTTACTTATTGATAATACTAATGGATTTATAATTCATAGTAATGGTACTAATGTGTGAAGGTTTAGGATGGAATTGTATATGTTGGAATAGAAAAGAATGATTATATTCCAAAAACTACATAATTTAAAAAATATGAAATATTTCAAAAATGGAAATAATAAGTAAAATCTATATGTGAGATAGCTCAATAAAGGTACACTTATTTCCATTCTTTAGTATTGAAAAATAAAATTGGATAAAAAAAGTGCAACGATGAATTTTTTTTGGAATATATAAATTGTAATTTTAGAATGTAAATAGTTGGAGAGTTAAATTCATTCTATAATTAAAATACAAATATGGGGAGTATTTTATTTTTCATACCTGTAAAGAAATATTTCTTATAATTTTGAATGAAATTTTCATATGTAACATAAATAGATTTATAGCCCTGTGAATTATGTATAAAATTATAAAACATCTATTCAATTTAATGTGTGAATGAAATAGATTATATTAAGTACACATAAAGTCTAATATGTTGTAAAACATTGATACTAATCATCGCATAAAACGTGAAATTGTATTCTCTATTTTCCACTTGATCTTAATGAAACTCATTTAAAATATACTATGTGAGTATGAAGATATTTTAAGGTCTCCTTGAGTTATTCCCTATTTTCTGAAGGATGTGAAAAAAATAATTTTTTAAATTTAATTCAATATATTTTATAGAAAATGGTTATGAAATGTAATAAAAATTGAGTTTATATTATTTAATTGAGTATCATTTATGATTTTTGATTATGAAAAGAAAATTATATTTAATCCAAGTACAATTTATGATGAGTATATAACTACATATAAAACACCAACAAAGATAATGTAGATGATGGAACAATATAATGTTGAAAATTTTAAATTTAATTTCCCATCGTGGATTTGTCATAATAGTGAAAGTAAGATTAATATTTCAAATACTCATTTACTATCATGAACTATCTCAGATACCCTGGTACCCTAATACCCAAACTGGATTTTACATGGCCTGAAGGGAATTCCAGATCCTCATGGGTTAGAAAATAGCACCTGACATCATATAAGAATAAAGAGGGAATGATTTTTTCCATAAAATACTTGAATATAAACAATACAAGTCGGTATTCTCAACACTCAAAATGGAAAAAAGTACCAAAATCAAATAGGTAAAATAATAACCAAAAAGTACCCCATCAAAATACACAACATCTACTGAGGTAAAATCTCAATCATATCCCATGTAATAGGTGTATCATATCTCCATCGGTCACCTCCTTCACTCAAGGTACCCAGAATCAAGAATATTCACCACCTCCAAGGGTCTATTTACCTTTTCTTGATCCTAGAATGAGACAATATACAAATTCCTAAAGGAAAAGGTAGGGTGTGAACAAAAAAGCTTGGTATGGTCTCGCTAAGTGTTCTATAATCAATTGCATAACAATAATACATTATTTATTTTAATTTAAAAAAACAAGGCATGAAATGGAATTTACCTATTTAAAAAAACATTATTTATAAAAAAAATATTGTAGACGCGTCAAAATAGGATTAAATGAACATTGTATATATAATATTTATATAAATTAGTTGTAATGAATACAATAGTTCAATAATCAATGGAATTTAATAATAAAATCAAACATATCATAGAACCATGTAATAAACCCTATGGGATGTTAGTTTCTAGTAAAAGTATCCTCACACTAGTCAATCAGTGATCTCAACTCAATGTGTACACACATTCCTCGGCTTAGGTCTTCAGGACACAACTCCACCCCCCCCCCCCCCCGGAATGGCCCGAAGGCCTTCTTTTTTATTTTATTATGGATAATACCCCTTTTAAGGGTTAAAGGGGAACTCGTACATGACTCGTAGGCCCAATCCACAACTCCCCATCTTGGAAAATCATGATGTGGTAGGTTTATGTCATTGTTATAATCGTCAATCCATTTCTATGGGTCATATCCTAGCATTCTTGTCAAAATTACCCACTAACTACCTAGGCTCATGTGAGTTTTAGTCAATCAGTCAATCAATCCTGGGAAAATAAATCATTTCAAATTAGTTCAAAATACAATTTCCCAAATTTTAGTTTTCAACATGCATTTCTCATTTCGAAACTAAATGATAGTTTTGAATCAATTCATTCCTTTTCAAATAATTATTCAATTTAATCCATTTATATCATGGTTCAACATCACATAATTTCATCAAATCAATTTTCAAATCAATTTCCAAATCAATCCATCTATTTTTCTCAAATCCACCCAACAATTATAATTCCATTGAAATTGGGGGTTTTCCCAAAATTTCATGCCCTTTCCAAAATCAATCACCAATAATCGATCATCTAAAATACTATTTTTTAAATCATTTAAAATATCATTTAAAATAAATCATGAAATTTAAAATTTCCATTGCATGGTAACATTATATGGAACCACCTAAATTTAAATAGAAATAAAATCAACATCTGTAATGAGAATTTCCAATGAATAAAGAATGGGGTGGCAATCAACAATTATATCCTAGATAAAAAATAATCAAAATAAAACTCTGATTCAATATCCAAACACATGATCACACTATTTTCAGTGAAGGGAAGTAGAGATAAGAAGAAAAAAATTATGAGGGAACTCACCAGAGATCAACCACTAAACTTAGACATCCAAAAGTGAAGAAATCACCCAAAAATATCCTGGTGTAGCCCTAGGGGTTCGAGAGAAGATACTTCACAAAGAAGTAAATAGTTTCAGGATATATCACACGAAAAATTATTGGAAATGAGGATTTCATGATGTAAATCCCCGGTTCATGATGTGAATATCCTGAATGGAATTTACACCATAAAAGGTGTGGTATCTAGTTAAAAATATCAATCTAAACCATTTCATGTTGTGAAAACAATTCACATCCTCAATTATTTTCACATCACGAATTAGTTCCATGACTTATACCAGGATACAAATTCACATCATGAATCATATTCATGACATGAAATGGTCCTACAGACAACACCCAACCTATTTCCGGCAGAAAAAACCCAAAAGTATCTAATAAAATCTGAACCAAAAGAAACAAACACTTTAAATCCATATAAATTTTTTTACCAAGACTCCATTAATTCAAGAAACATATATCCTAGAATATTGGTTCCTTTTCCCTAACAAAATATATTTATCCTTGAAAGGCATGAAACACACCCAAACAAAAACAAATGTGAATCAATACAAGATTCAACAAGTAACTGAATAAAACTAAAGGGGTGTTACAAATTCTCCACCATAAACTCTTTCTATCCATATAATTTATGTCAAGAAGAATCCATATCAAATAGATATGGCCACTTTCCTGTTATTAGTGCCTCACACTCCCATATTTCATGTGAATCAGAACTATTTTGTCATAGCACACATACCAAATGTATCTTCTTCCCATGAAGAACCTCTGTCTTAGTATCAACAATCCTAACTGAATTCTTATTCAAAGATAAATCAGTCTCAACATCAAGATCTTCCTAGCTCAAGACATGATAAGGGTCGTAATGGTAAATCATGATCTATAATGCATGAAACATGTTGTGGATCAATGTAAACTATGGTGGAGGTTCCAAATGGTAGTCCACATTCCTAACTCACTCAATAATCTCTAAAGGACCCAATAATCTTGGTGCAAGATTTCCCTATTTCCAAAGACACCCATGACACAATCGAGGTGAATATATCAAGAACACCTAGTCACCTACTAAAAAAACCATTGATCAATGACAATGACCATCGTAGGATTTATATTGGCTTTATTCTGTTAACATTATATGACAAATAAACTATATACTCATTATCATATCATGGAAAAAACTATATCCAACCAAAGAAATTTCACCAATCTATGACTGACATAATAGAGATCTACAAGGTTGGTTATACATGGCCTCAAAATGAGTCATTCTGAAATTGGATTGGTAAATGTTGTTATAGGAAAACTCAAGAAATCCCAAATGGTAATCTCAAGCTCCACCAAAGTCATGAACGCAAGCATAGAGCTTATCCTCCAAAATATATATAGGGCACTCTGTCTAGAAAACCATATACATATGACATTCTATACTCAAACATACCTGGGTTTCCATGGACTTGAGGAGGCCTCTCTAAAAGTGTGAAGTGAAATGGCTCTCCTTATCAGAGACTATATAAGATGAAACTCTATGCAAAACAAACTTATACAAACACTCTCAGACTCCTAAATGCAATTGAATAATGAGATCCATTAGATTCCACTCTTCAAAAGATTATTTCTTGGATTGGGTATTAAGTTTCATGCTAAAATAATTAGAAACATCATTCCCTTTTCCAAGGGTATAGGCAATGTTTAAATCAAAATACTATAGGTACTGCACCCAATGCCACTTTCAGATATTAAATTCTTTTGAGAGACGATATAACTCAATATTTTGTGGCTGGAGTAAACAATAAACCTCTCACTAAAAAGATAATTCCACCAAGTCTTACGAGAATTCATCACAGTTTCAAGGTTGAGATCATGGGTCAGATAATACATCTTGTGTGGCCTAATCTATTTGGAACCATATGTTACAATGTGATCACCCTGCATAAGGAAAAAACCAAACCTGAACCTAATGCATCACAAAATACTACCTATCTCTAACTAGCCTTTGGAATAGTCATCACAGGAATAGAAGATAAAATAAGTTTCAAATCAACAAAATATATCTGATATCTCTAATCTTAAATAAACTTCACTCATTTTCAAGTGGGAGCAGTCACCATAGAATTCAACTTTGATAAATCTCTAACAAATCTACGGTAATATCCCACCAAAACCAAGTATCTCTGAATCTCAGAAGCATTACACCATTTTTATCGTGTTATAATAGTTTTCACCTTCTCAGGATCAACTGAAATACCATTTTCCAAGACCTCATTTCCAAATAACTTCACTTCCTAAATCCAAAAATTTCATTTTGATAACTTGGTATAGAGTCAGTGATTTCTCAACAACTCTATAACTACTCTTAGATAACACACATGGTCTTCCTTGGACATATAGTAAACAAGTATATCTTCCAAAAATCACACCACAAACGAATAAAAGTATTCATTAAATATCCCATCCATAATATCCTTAAAAACTATATGAGAAATGGTTAGAACAAATGGAATAGTAGGATACTTAAAATAACCATTCTTATTCCTAAAGGTTGTTTTCTAAATGTCATATTCTTTAATTCTCAACTAGTGATAACCAAATAAAATATAACACTTTTAGAACAACCTATCCAATTTCAATTTGTCAAACATATCATCGATCTATGGAAATAGATATTTTTTCTTTACTATAACTCGATTGAGTTACCAGTAATCAACAAAAAGGTGAATTTTCCCATATTATTTATTTAAAAAGATAATAGGTACACCTCTAGGTGACACACTCGGGCATAGAAAACATTTTTCTAAAAAATCATCTAATTGATCCTTCATATATTTAAATTCAGTTGGATCCATATGGTAAGAAGGAATAGACACTAGATGATTACCAGGCACTAAATCAATAGAAAACTCCACCTATCTTACTAGTGGAAAGACAAAGAAATCAGAAGAAAAAATTGAGGGAAACTCCAAAACAATTTAAAGGAGATCGTCACTCAAAGATTCTTTCTCCGTGTCAAAAGAAAACATCAATATTTACCTAACCCACATTTCAAAATAAATTTAGGCACTACTCAACATCGGGTCGCATTCTCCTTAAAAGACACAGCACACCCTGTTGAGCATAGTATAAGAGATCCATCGAAGATAAAAATAAATCTAGACCTTATGAGAAATAAAAAAATATATCTTGAAAAATATTTCAAGAGGTTTCATATTGAGAATAAAAAAAATCCAAGTATACTCAGTCATTGTTAAAGAGAAAACACAACATGACATCGAAGACCCTTCTCTATCTTCATTCTGAGGGTTATAGAAATATCAATTACATAAGACAAAGGATCCATATGAAGATTCTTAAATTTCACAAAACATGTCGATATAAATGAGTGAGGTACACCAGCGTCAAATAATGCAGTCACTAAAGATAAAGCTATGGTGATGGAAGCTCTTATAGTCATTATACCCACATCAGCTTTCTCCGAAGACTAATTCACTACATGAAGAAGCTTCATTTTAGATGCTTATTACAGGAACTCATAGTTTCTAAAGCATATGTTTTCACCATAGTACATTTTAGTGCTTATGAGCTAGTTCCAAAATATAGAGAAAAAATATATTACAGAACTTTTGTATGTTTCTAGAGAGACCACAAAAACTACAGATCTTTGCTTCCTTAGTACATACCCATTTCAAATTCCCAACTTTTCCATTCTGAAAGTAATTAAAATTTCATTTTCCAATAAATATAGGATTTATGGATGACACCTTCTATCTAGAACCACTAGGATACTCATCGTGGTTTCTCTTTCCATTAAAGTAACTCACAAAACTTCCACTGGGAGTAAAGGGAACTCCTATCAACCCTAACATTCTAGTCATTCCAAGATAGATCATAAATGGTTTATCTAGCACATCAGCATATGAAGTGAGATTCAGCAAGAAAACCTATGATCAGATATCAGGTTGAAGACCCATACTGAATAGTTGATCCCTCTTCTTCTCATTGGATACAACCTCTAGAAAAAATAGCACAAGCTCAACAAAAATTGTTTGCATACAATGTAATGATCCTATCACCATGTTGGAGGTTGAGAAACTCCCTAGACTTAACCAAGACCATTGACCCTTGGTAGCACTAATTAGTGAAAATAACTCTAATTTCTTTCCACTCTAATCCCTTATACTTCTTCTTTGTCACCATCAAATCCCTTCATCTCCAACTAGGTCCCTCAATCTTGAAGGTAGTACATTTCACATTTATCGAATTAAGAATTTCCAAGAACTCAAAAAGTAGCTCTATCTTTTTCAACCAATCCTCTACCTCTTGAAGACCATTGAAAACTTTGAAATATGGTGGTTTTTGAAGAAGAAACTCTTGATCATAGTCTCTAGATTCATCCCTTTGAGGTTCCACTACCAAATATTGAGCAGGAATGGGTGTTGGTAACTGTCCTAGAGCTTGGACAGAAGAACCACTATCTTAGGAAAACTCTAGTCCACCAAATGATTCACCTTCTGTTTTTCACTAAAAGAATCCTCTTTCAACTTATTCAACCATATTCTTAGAGAAATAATACAACACAACAACAACAGAAAACAATGTAAGCATAAGTAAGGATACTAAGATCAACAACTCAAAAAAAGAGTGATAGGAATATCAATTACTTCAAGAATATTTTAGGATTTTGATTTCAACATACTATGATCAAAAGAAATGAAAAGAATATAATCAAATCAAAACATTCCTCAAAGAATTTTTCCCAAAAACCCATGGTGATTAAGGATTGTTACAATGATACTGGCCAGACACTCACTCGTAAATACCTCATATGTCACATAAATCCTACATCATGTCTAATAGGACATCCCAAAATGAATATTGACATCAAGGAATGATACAAAATACAACACCTCAAAGACCACTTTTTCAAGATCTACCCTAGATACCCTTGTACCCTGATTCCTGAACCGACTTTGACATGGCCCGAAGAGCATTCTTGATCCCCAAAGGTTAGTAACAGACACCTAGAATCATTCAATAATAAATAGGGAATGATTTTTTTTAATAAATAGTTGAAGCTAAATAATACGATTCAGTATTCTCAACACTCCAAAGGGAGAATGTTCTATAATGAAACAACTAAAACAGTACCTAAACAGTACATCATCAAAAGACAAAACATCTACCAAGGTAAAAGCTCATACATATTCAATGTAATAGGTGGATCACATCTCCACCAGTCTCCTCCATCACTTAAGGTCCCAAGGATCAAGAACATTCACCACCTCCAAGTATCACTTTCCCTTTTCTTGGACCTGGCATGAAATAATCTATAAACATCTGAAGGAAATGGTTGGGTGTGAGCTAAAAATATCATTAGGGTCTCACCAAGTGTTCCATAATCAATTACATAACAAGAAACCATTAATTATTTTAATCTAAAAAAAATCAATCATGAAATGGAATTTACATATATGCAACAAAACATGCTCTCATAATCAAAAGATTGCAGATACATCAAAATAGGCTTAAATGACCATTTTATATAAAATGTTTATATAAACCAGTTGGAATGAACAAAATAGTTCAATAATCAATGCCATGTAATCATCAAATCAAACATATCATAATGCTATCTAATATTCCCTATGGTACATTAGATTATAGTAAAAGGATCCTCACACTACTTAGTCAGTAATCCCATCTCAATTTGTGCACACGCCCATCGGTTCAGGCTATCAAGACTCTACTCCTTGTTAGGGAAAATCATGCTGCAATATATTTACTCTAGTGTTTTAATTGTCAGTCCATTAATAGGGGGTCATATACTAGTGTGCATGTCCTAATTACCCACTAATTACCCAGGATCAAATGTGCTTCATTCAATCAATCAATCAATCATGGGAAAAATAAATCATTTCAGAATACAATTTCCCAAATTTCAGTTTTCAACATGTCTTTCTCATTTCAAAATAAAATAATCAGTTTTCATCAATTCATTCCTTTTCAAATCATCTTTCAATTTAATCCATTTATCTCAATGTTTAACATCAAATCAATTTCTAAGTCAAGCCATTATATTTTCTCAAATCCACCCAACAATTCCATTTCCAATGAATTTTGGGGGGTTTTACAAATCCATGACCTTTTCAAAATCAATCATCAATAATCCCAAATCCATTTTTTTAAATCATTTAAAAATTTATTTCAAATCAATAAATAAATTTAAGGTTTTAATTTTTTATAAAAATAAAAAGGAACAACCAAACATTAATTAATGATAAAATCAACACCTGCATTGGAAAATGCCAATGAATAACGATGGAAAAGAAGATAAATAAGGAAATCCTAGATCACAAATAATCAAAATCAAACTCTGATTCAATCAACAAGCTAATATCACATCGCTTTCAGTGAAGCGAAGTAGAGAGATAGATAAAACCATAATGAGAAAACTCACCGAAGATCAAATTCTAAACTAAGACATCTGAAAGGGAAGAAATCGCCCAAAAATCACCTGGTGTATCCTTAGAGGTTCAAGAGAGGGATCACAATGAATGAAATAGTTTCAGGATACAACATAAGAAAACTCACTGGTCATGAGGATTTCATGACGTTATCCTCGCTTCATGGCGTTAATATCCCAAGTGGTGTATATGCCGAAAAAGGGGTTTCCTCGAGTTAAAAATACCGATCTCGGCCATTTCACATCATGAAAACAATTCAAATACTAAATTATATTCACATCATGAAATTGTTTCATAACTTCTTCTAGGAGATTCATTCACATCATGAATCTTATTCACAATATGAAATGGTCCTACATACATTGCCCAACATAGTTCCTACAGAAAAAACCCAAAAGTCTCTCTTGACCTCTGAACCCAAGGAAACACACCCTTTAAAGCCTTAGACACATTTATACCAAGACTCTATTAATTCAAACTAACAGACATCACCAAAAATTTTGTAATTTCCCCCCACAAAATATCTCTATCTTTGAAAGCCCCGAAACACACAAAAAGATAAAAAAAGGAAACCAAAACAGGAGTCAAGAACTACCTGAAAGAAGGTAAGGAAATATTACATTAACAATTCTAAAGACCAAGTAATATTGATATTGAATTTCATTTTATTATTGATGATGTTGATAATAAAATTTTGAAGCATCAATATATACCAACTATAACGTTGGTAATTAATATACTATCATTGCCTCTAAAAATGGAAAAATTCCATCATTAGAATCTAAAAATGAAAACTATGGCATCCTATATTTCTTGAGGTATATATGAATAAATTATACCCTATGTTTCAATTTTTATTTGGTTTCTAATGAGAGGAAAATTAATAATCTTATGTGACATGAAATTTAGCGATTTATTATCATAAGATGAAACCATGTCCATTTTCATCAATGGCATAAGGGGTAAAAGAAGTATATAAATATTATATTTCAAAAAAATGGGAAATAATGATTAAATTAGTATTATGTATTATTATACAAGGTATTGATAATAATTAGTATAATTACAATTATTGAATTGTAAATGAGGAAAAAAATTAGATCAATCTGATCATGTAGTTTTATCATATAGACAACAATTCTAAATAGGGTTATTGAATAGATATTTTTACAAAATTGGGAGATTAGGAAACACATACATGAGTACCAAAGGATTTTTAATAACTTACACTCTAAGGAATCTTTATGAAGGTATAATTTATGAATTACTTTTACTTGAATATCTATGAATTTTCAAAAATGTAGGCATGCTCTATAGATTTATTGTTTCATTTTCATTAAGAACTACAAAGATATTACTACTAGATTAAATTGTTATAAGAAATATAGTTTGGTTGAGGCCATAATAGTGTATAATATATTAGGTATAAAATAGAGAAGTTCCAATTCATTGCATTACACATAAATTTTACAACTTGATGGAATGGAACCATGGAATCAAAAAAATCATATGTTCTCAGCCATGTCCCCCATTATGAAAAGACCGTCAAGTTCCATGTAACCTTTTTTCAAAGTATGTAAAGTAATCTTCTTCTTCAAGGTATGTCTCAAAAATTGCTTCATAACACAATCCACCATCCAGTTATCACTATGCATGTAATTAGGTTATTTTATAACCAATGCTCAATCTATTTAAAAAAACAGTGAGATATGCTCTTCATTGTAGATAGTGAGCCCATAAGGAATTGAATTATCCACCATTATGAGAGCATTTTCATCCCAGAAAAGTCAACTGTAAAATACTATCAATGATCAAATTGAGTCTCGAATGATCCCCTTCCATTTATGAAAACATTTTCAGAGTATTCATTAATACTATATGTATTACCACTATAATTTAGCTTCTTGAAAATCCATTTTCATTCCCCTACTATTAACCTCTTGTAAGACCTGTGGTTTGATTATTATCAATTCCTATTAATCTTGAAAAATTATTCACTTCCCTTTACAATAAACACATTATCAAGATTATTAAATGTTGTAATGACATTCATGAATAGGCTATGGGGACACTTTTGTTCCACTTTTTTTTTATTCTTAATATGATATTTTTAAATCATTTATCACAAAAATAAAAAGAGTTTTTCTTTGGATTCATAGTTCATTAGATGAACCATTAACACATTGAAATAATTGTTTAAGAAAATAATCAAATAAAGATGATATTATTTGAGTATCAAGGTAGTTGTAGAGTATAGTTTTTGAAATGTAAGACCATTCCCCTTTGAGAAATAAATGAATATTAATTTCTACATTCAGGTTGGTGGAAATTGTGGATTTTGAATCCATGGATATTATTATATTTTGAATCATGTTTCTTGCTGATAGAGAGTCATGGTGATAAAAAATAACAAAAATAAATTTTAATTGAATATTTTTACCCTATAAAATATTGGATCAAAAAATATTCACTATGAAACATATCACAGCATGTGAAAGTCTATATGGTGATAAAACTATATTGGTCTTCATTTTTAGCAATCTATGTATGGCTAAGAAACTCTTAATTATCATGAAGCGCCACATAGATGAACCTCTTGTGGTTGTTGGAAAATCTATTGCCCGTGTTGGAGATATTATGGAAGACGAAGAAGTATGTTCTCTGTATCTAGTTATATTTTCAATATTAATATTTGGAGGATATTATTATCATTTCAGGGTGGCGGTTGTATTTACTTGTGGTCTTTATGCTTATTTTGGGGTGATCTTTTCTAATATTTTTATAATGGCGATGATGGATTCTACTTGGTGGTTATCACCAATGATCAGGTGAAAATAATGGATGGAATTTTATCAAGGTTGTGTGGTGTGAGGCTATTCATAGCATGAGGCTGTGATGAGGGTATCAATTTGAATTTTGAAATTCAAATTTTATTATTGGGGGTAGGGGAGACAGTAGATATTGTTGTTTTTATGTGGTTTTTTGTATTCATGTTTCCATTTATGTATGGTTCCACTAAACCAAATGTAGCTCTTCAAGTAATACAAAAACGGACTTATGGATTATGAAAGGACTCACTAATGTTATTATATAGAGGGAATAGTGAGGGCATATTTGATGAATAATTACAAACGACCGGGGAATGAGAACTACAAATCTATAAAGAAAACACACAAACACAGACATGTAAGAAGTCGGGAAAACTTGAACCTGAGACCTCCCCGACACCCCATAGGGCCCTTTGCCACTAGGCTAAGACCTAGGGGCATATTTGGTAAATTATTTCTCAATTTATCCCATATTTATGCCTTGTAAATAATTTTCATATAAAGTGAGAAAATTAACTTCATGTGTGAGCTTAGATTGCATTCCCAACATTATGTATTCCATTATACAATGGTTAAAAACACCTTCTTCTAAAAGAATTGAATATTTTTTCAATAGTTCTTGAGGCATTTCCCCTTCGATTGTGAATACTCCAAAATATTTACATGAATCACCTTTATATTCTTCATGATAACTTTTGGAATATTAATCATTGATTGAATGATTACTAAAATTTAGGATGGCCATACAAAATTGAAAAACATGGGTGTTACATAGGATTCATTGTAAATTGTGCTCCATTCAATGTCTAGATGCAAAATAAATAATGATTTCGACCTATTTCTTTAGTTCTAGGATAACAAGAAAAAAAATATGGGAGTATTTTCATTAATAGCATTGAAATCGCATATTACCAGACGAATAAGGATATTTTGACTAGATTCATGTATATCAGCTAGATATCTGGTATTTTCATATATATCTAAATAATGTGTCAATTTTATCATTTTTCGATAAACAATCACAAAAGGTTCATATATATCATATTTGTTCCAATTTTCTAGAAAACATTTTCAAGACAATTCACATAAATATATTGACTAATATTATGACATTTAATTATAAAAAAGGTTTTTCATGTTATTCATCCAAGAAGAATTTAGTCATTGGAGGAAATTATTACAATTGAATTTAAACATTATTTTCATATAGAGAAAGAATATAATTTGAATAAAATATATTGATCTCATTGATGATGTAAATACTAATGATCAATATAATAATTTAATTAAAATAATTATAATTTTTAATCAAAAGATATGGATTCCCATAATGAGATTAAATTTAAATGGATGATTGATTGGAGTTATAAGATGTATAAAATTTAATAGGACAGTGGAATAATTAATCCTGAGATCATGCATGTATAAAAACTAAATAAGAGAAAAGTTTTTATTATATTTTACTAATTTTACTTATTAATAACATTTGATTACCCTTGGAGTGATGTTTCAAAAACAGTGTTAAACTACAGAGGATTAGATCATTAGCCTTAATATTGATCCTATATTATATTGTTATCTTTCACATTCTATGTTTTATTATTTTTTGAGAGGTGAAAATCTATTAGATACAATGGTCAGATTCCATCATTATGGATTTGGTATTATATGATTAAACAAATCATTATAATTCAATTTATTATATTAGTATACATTGTATGAAAAACAATATTTACCAATGATTATTTATCAAAAAAATTCAAAATCATTGCTAAATGTTTTATTTTCATTTATTTAGTAGTCGTTTTAGAAAATAATCATTATATCATTATGGTTGAGTAATGATCAAAAGAATATACCAGAATTTTTAATGTCAGTTGAAACGATTTCTAATATATGAAAACGTTAATTTTTTTAATTTTATTATAATGTTCTACATTCAAATAAATAAATATTTAATTACTTGATAATAATTATTTATTATTTATTATTTATTATTTTTGTTCACTTATTATTATTATTTTGAATGAAATGAGCTATGAGTTGGAAGACCAACGCATACCCCAAAAATTTATTAGAAAAATAGAGTACTATAGAAAACACAAGGTGCAACATGCTTGCACAAACTTTAAATACAATGAAGATAGACCATGGATTCCATAGAAAAAATTCAAAGGATTCTCTAGATATTCGTCAAAAAACTAGACACGCCTCCACAATCAAGACCTGTTGCATGACAGAAAATCACCAAGTTTTAACTTGAGAATCAAAATTTAAAACAGAAAGTCCAAACCCTTAAAGACCACAACACCAAATGTTCATAAGAGTATTCAACATAACCTTGACCACTGGGCATCTTCAATAAGGAAGAAAATAATTACATGACCAGTGATCATCAAATCCAAAACAATAAATCCCAACACATATTGAAGTACTCTAGAACATTTGGAAAACAACTCCAAGGAAGCCATCTCCAAGAAGAAGATACAAAAAGGAAATAATTTCCATGGAATGTCTCTAAGATTAAAATCAGGATTTCACTTAATTTGATCCTCCATCCTAATGAAAATCAGTTCTCTGCTTTGAAGGTAGAACTCCACAGTGAGAACTCCATCCTTGTACTTTTTGAACATGATTGCATCTTGTTCATCGACCCAAGAATTTAGCTCATCCCTATGTTCAGCCATAAACTGGTATTCATTCCTCAGGGATCAACATTTTCATCCTCATTACTACTAGAATCTATATATGATGTTGACTCAACCATGGAATATGTATGATTATGTTCAGATTCAGGGGTGACCTTACTAAAATCATCTTTCTTTTTCTCCTTGGAGTTGGAAGGTAGAATTTGAAGGTTCCGGGCGCAGCAGAAGCACATGGGTGGATGTTCCCACTTGGATTGTTTTCATAAGAAATGATCAATCCGGGATAAATACAACGATAAACACCAGTCGCCACGGATTGAATCACAGAAAGAGACAATGAATATGGTTTGTCCCGGAACCACAAACAAGGATCGTTACAGGTTGATTATAATTAATTTAGTTAATTATAAAGAAATACCTTTTGGGTGTTCTTTCTTCGTTGATGTTCTTGATCACGTTGTCGATGTGATCCGTCGTTGCGTCACAGAAGCCAAGTGTAGACTCCCTCTAGCGGAGATCCACACGTGTACCTCATATCTCTAGACGTCTCCAAAGGATTCTCTGGGTGCTAGCGTGGAGAAGCCTTTGATTGCGTTGTCCGCCTTAGATCATCTTGATCTGATGGAAGAGGATCTCTCTCAGTCTTGAGAGAATTCTTGGAGGAAGAGGTTCTTTCGGCCTTGAAAGAATTATCTAGAGATGTTGTGCACAACGATTCTCTTGTGTAGGAAAAGAGTTGGGGTTGTGAGGATATTTATAATCGAGTTTGAGGTTGTAGAGTTATGACAATAAATAAACGCGTTATGCATTTCATTTATTTCATTAACTCTTACTGAAAACCCCCATATCGAATAATTAATTCCTTGACATGCGCTCATGCTGATTATAATAAATATCATTTAATAAAATGATATTATATCCTCAAAATCCAGACTAGAAAAACTACACGGCGTGTAATAATAAATACACGGCGTGTACTTGTTTTTCATTTAAAACTGCAGGGCGTGTACATTAAATGTACACAGCATGTATATCTTGTTTTCATTTATTCATTTCCTTTCCAAAATAAAACTACACGGCATGTACATTTAATAATACACGGTGTGTACTTGTTTTATTTTATTTTTCCTCCATTATTTAAAACAACTTGGGCTTCCTTGAATAATTATTAAACCACTTACGGGAATTATCTTTATTCAACTTGAGATACTTGGATACACTTAGTGTGTGACCCTATAGGCCTCTTTCTCGTTGGCATTAGGCGGTCTTTCCTAAAGTCCAAGATTACTGTCTAGTAACGGGTCAAGGCACCCAAGAGAAAGAAGTTGACGCTGCATTGACGTATCACCTCATACGAACGCTTACTATGTAATTTAATACCATTGTCTCGATATCTCATCAAGAAGGTTTCATGGAAGTTTCATAAACCTATATGCCTGATCCGTAGTTCTTTAAATACCTGAAATAAACTCGTCGTTAACACCATGGCCATGGAATTTAATGTGACAGTTCTATTTCAATCAAAGGGCTGAGATATCAACTTCCATAAATAGAAGGGAAAAATCCTTCATCGACTTATCCATTAACAACATGTCACTCATGATGCACCCAACGTACCCTACTTTCCGCCAACTGTCTATGTGACAGTTTTCATCAGTAAATCTAAGTGCGCGAGTCATGACATGAGTTAATGATAATCTTCCAGTCTAAGGACCATTACACAGGCTCGCAGATAGTAATATCTGATGACACTAAGACATGCGGAATTACTACTGGCGGTTCTGTTCTCATAATCTCCCATCTTAGAGATTACCAAGTGAGAACTCCATGAGATAGAGTCTCGTCTTCTTACGAGTACTCGCACATGACGGTCTGTATACTATGTGTCCTATCATAGTATGTCATCCAACCGCAAAACTTTATTTAATAATATTTTTATAGCATTTCAAGGTTCTCATCATAGCGGGGATATGTTATGACCTTATTAATGCAACAAATATTCCAAGACATTATTATATTATAGTCATGCAGAATAATGAAAAATATATAATAAATGAACATTCATGTAATCAAAGTACAAAATAGTTGGTTCTGAGGACACCAACCCTTAAAAACTCCCACTTGGACTAGAGCCAACTGCCTAAGAATTTTAGTCCACTAGACCTCACATGATGATCATGTTTCTGCTGAGTCAAGGCTTTAGTCAATGGGTCCTCCACGTTGTCTTCTGTGGAAATACTGTTCACTGCAACTTCACCTCTTTGAGAAAAATCCATCAAGAGATGATACTTTCGAAGTATGTGCTTTCTCCGTTGATGTGACCTTTGCTCTTTTTCAAGTGTCACCGCTACAATACTATCACAATAGAGTGTGATAGGATATTTACTGCTTGGTACAACATCCAGATCTTGGATGAAGCTTCGCATCCATACTACTTCTTTTGCTGCCTTAGAAGCTGTGATATACTTGGACTCCGCTGTAGAATCTGCCACCACACTTTGTTTTGAGCTCTTCCAGCTCACTGCACCTCCATTCAAACTAAAGATGTATCCAGTCTGCGACTTCATGTCATCTTGATCTGTCTGGAAACTAGAATCTACATGTCCTATGATGACTAGTTCCTCATCTCCTCCATAAACCAGGAACATATCATTAGTATGCCTCAGATACTTAAGGATATTCTTGACTTCCATCCAATGGCAGTCTCCTGGATCAGCTTGATATCTGCCTACCGCACTTAATGCGTAAGCAACATCTAGCCTCATACATAGCATAGCATACATTACTGACCCAATCACGGATGCGTATGGGATCCTTTCCATTCTCTTTCTTTCCTCATGTGTCTGAGGAAAAATTTTCTTGGAAAGATGAATGCCATGTGACACTGGTAACAATCCCCTCTTGGACTGTTCCATACTGAATCTCTTCAGTATCATGTCAATGTATGTACTTTGACTCAGGCCCAGCATTCTCTTGGATCTATCATGATGGATCTTGATCCCAAGAATATATGCCGCCTCGCCCAAGACTTTCAGGGAAGTGCATTTATGAAACCATGCCTTAACTGACTGTAAGACAGGTACTTCGTTTCCAATTAGTAATATGTCATCAACATATACTATTAGGAAAATGAATGCACTCCCACTAAACCTCTTGTAGACACAATGCTCACATTCCTTCTTAACAGAGCCAAATTCCATTACAGCTTCATAAAAACGAATGTTCCATGATCTTGATTCTTGCTTTAATCCATAACTGGATTTCTGCAACTTGCATACTTTGTTGGCATCCTTTGGAGTCACAAACCCTTCAGGTTGTGTCATGTAGACATCTTCCTAGAGGTTCCCGTTAAGGAAATATGTTTTGACATCCATTTGCCAAATTTCATAGTCATGGTAACCAGAAATGGCCAACAGGATTCTGATGGATTTCAGTATCGCAGCTGGTGAAAAGGTTTCATCATAGTCAATTCCTTGACGCTGTCTAAAACCTTTTGCAACCAGTCGTGCCCTGTAGGTGCTGACTTACCCCTCCATGTCCAGTTTCTTCTTGAATACCCATTTATTACCAATAGGCTTTACATCAACTGGAGGATCTACCAAAATCGAGACATGGTTTTGGTACATGGAATCCATTTCAGAATTCATGGCTTCTTTCCACAAGGCAACATCTATGCCTTCAACTGCTTCCTTGTAGGTAAGAGGACCTTCATTGTCAACCAATAATGAGTCACCATCCACGATGATAAGAAAACCATATCGTTCTGGTCCTCTCACCTCTCTCGTGCTCCTACGTAGTTCTTGTGTCTCTGGAATAGATTGTCCTTCCATGGGGCTTTGTGGAATCTATTCTTGTACCAACTCATGTGTATCTTGAGCCTCGACTTCATTGAAGTCTATCTCGCTCCCACTATCTCTTTTGGAGATGTTCTCCCTTTCCAGGAATATGGCGTGTCTAGCCATAGTAACCTTTTTGTCTGAGGGTTTGTATAGGTAATATCCCCTTGTTTCCTTAGGATATCCTATAAAGATACACTTTGTGCCTCGGGGCGTGAGTTTGTTACCTAAAGAGGACTTAACAAATGCATCGCTACACCACACATGTAAATTCGATAACATGGCTTTGCATCCACTCCATAACTTGTATGGAATACCATTTATCGATTTAGTTGGTACTTGGTTTAGTATGTGTGTTGCTGTTTGTAATGCATATCCCCAAAAGGATAATGGAAGACTCACATGACTCATCATTGATCTCACCATGTCCAACAGGGTGTGGTTCCTCCTTTCACTTACACCATTCCACTGTGGTGTGTAAGGAAGAGTGAGTTGAGATAGAATCCCAAACTCCCGTAAGAAATCAATGAAGTCCTGATTAAGATATTCTCCTCCTCTTTCTGAGTAGAGTTTCTTAATCTTCTTACCAATCTGGTTCTCAACTTCATTCTTGTATTCTTTGAACCGATCAAAAGAATCTGACTTATACCTCATTAAATAGATATATCCATATCTACTAAAATCATCAGTAAAGGTTATGAAGTACGAGAACCCACCCATTAATTCAACTGGAAATGGTCCACAGACATCTGTGTGAACTAATTCTAGAAGCTCTTTAGCTCTTTCACCTTTCCCACTAAATGGGGATTTGGTCATTTTGCCTTGTAGGCACGCATGACATGCACCAAGTGGTTTTAGTTCGAAAGAATCTAAATAACCATCTTGATGTAATTTTGTCAAACGTTTCTCATTGGCATGACCTAGCTGGTGATTCCAAAGTTGGGTGTGGTATGAGTCATGTGAATTAACTTTGTTATCAATTGCCATTACATGGTTTATGTAGTCTAACACATAAAGGCCATTATATAAATGTGCCCTACCAAAACAAATGTTATCTTTATAAAAATATTAACATCCACTTCCAAACATGAAGATGAATCCATCAGTATCTAATCTGGATACTGAAATAATGTTTTTAGTTATAGAGGGTACATAATAACATCCTTTAAAACCCAAGACCATCCTCGTAGGCAATGTGAGGTGGTATTCCCCGACAGCTACAATAGAAAGTCTGGCTCTGTTGGCTGCTCGTAGATCTACCTCCCCTCGATCAATATTCCTGAATATACTTGGTTCCTGTATTTGGATACATATGTGAGCACCACAAGTAGTATCTAATACCCAATTAGTAGAAACAGATAGATTTCATTCGATAACAAATGCACCTGAAGCTTCCCCTTGCTTCCTTGGCTGGGTGCAGTTTTTCTTCCAGTGGTCGTTCTTTCCACATGCAAAACAAACAGCATCATGTTCCTTTGCCTCCCCTTTGATCTTCGTTTTCTTGGAAGGCCTTGAAGAAGCTTTGGGATTAAATCTATTCACATTCCCTTTCCATTTATTCACCATGAGTACAGAAGGCTTTTCAAGCTTCATGTCAGTGTCCACTTGGCGAATGAGGATGAGAAGATCAGACAGAGACTTCTCAATGTTGTTCATATTGAAGTTCACAACAAAGTTTGAGAAGCTCTGGGGGAGTGATGCAAGAATGAGAACGGTACCCAGTTCTTCGGGGAGTTTAAACCCTAGAACCTCCAAGCGCTTAATGTAGCCATTGAGCTTGACTACATGAGGCCCAGCTGGGACACCCTCTCCAAGCTTGCTCTGAAATAGAGCCTTGGAGAACTCAAACCTTTCTTGTCTTTCTCTCTCCTGGTATAGACCACGGAGATGCTCCAGCATGCTATAGGAATCCATGTCTTCATGAGACTTCATGGGCTCACTAGATATTAATGATAGCATCAAACATTGAACGTTGAGTGCATCGTTCAAATGTCGATCGTAGACTAGGAAATCTTCATCACTCACCCCTAGGGTAGGGGAATCAGGAAGTGAGGACTCCAACATGTAAAACTTTCGTTCATGGCGTAGGATAACCCGAAGACGCCTAAACCATTCCAGAAAGTTATTGCCGGTGAGGATATTGTCTTTATCCAGTATTGATTGCAGAGAAAATGTGGTTGATGAGTTTTTCATCTTGATTCTACAATTTAAAAGAGCATATTTATTAGTACTTTCTTGATTACAATTTATGTGAAATAATGAATTAATTAATTAATTCTCCCACTATTTTATCAAGTCTCAATGGCAGTCACCATTGAACTCGGAATGTCCAGTTACTTTGACATTCTAGAGGCAAGGATCCATATTTCTCTTCGCATAACCCCAACAAGGGTTGTTCAAGCTATTTGAAGGTATTTAGGTAGGCAGGTCTTTGCCAACTGTGAGCTTGCAGTTCCTTGATCTGTTGAGTGGACTCCCCAATCCTGAAATCCTGACTTGGATTTCCTCAACTCTTGCCTCTAATATTACATCAAGTCTATCAAGGGCTACTTCTCTTGATGTAATATGGTTAAGTCAACCCGAAACCTTTCATAAGGGATTCCTTTATAAAAGTAAGTGTCCCAACAAGGGTTGGTCAAACACATAGTATTATTGAGTCTTTCCCTTAATCAGGTAACAGAAGGCATGCTATGACTTAATATGGTATTGAGGGATTTTAGTCTTTATGTGTAGTTTTGCATTATCACATTCTTTTTAATATTAAGTGATGCTTTCTTAAGTTATTAACCATGTTCTAATAATGTTTATGCATAGTCTGGTTTTTATTTTATTCCATCTTTGCATGCTTGTTCATTTTATTAATTATGTGATCGCGACAACACATACATAATAAATAAACCATGAAATTAGACAGAAATAAAATAATATGGCATGATCAGGAGCTTTTATTGGTTAGTTTATCTAGTGGTTTTGATAAGCTAACCCTGACCTAGGGAAAACACCTTGAACCTGTTGATTCGTGTTTTGCAGCTCCCACCTGTCCACCTTTGTATCTTCTTGGATCGGTTTCACCTTGGCTTTGGGATTTGAACCGTCTCCTCTGGCTTGGGAGATCCTCCATTACATGGGTTTACATTAAAGAAACCATGGGCACGCAGGCCGTACATTTTATTGGAAGAAGGCTCGCAGGCCAACAAATTTAAATTAAATAAATTTAAATGAAACAATACACATATAAATGGTCTTTGTTCTAGTTCATGATCATCAACTGCATGCAACGACATTTACGCATATTTAGAATTCAAATTCTTTTAATCACTCTTTCATTTAAGATAAGTCGCGCTCTAATTAAATTAATTATGATCTTATAATTAATCAATTATTTATCTTAAATTCCTTTCTGAATATCCTTGAGATTATTCACATCCATATTCCTTGTACGGGTCTTTGTACATTGGAGGAAACCGGGTGAAATTCCATTTCTGGAAAGTACATGACGTGTAGTTTATATTTACACGGCGTGTATTTCTTTTCACCTTGTTTCCAAAGTACACGTCGCGGATTTGTTGTGTTTTCTCTACTTTGTAAATTTTGGAGTACACGGTGTGTAGATGAATCATACACGGCGTGTACTTCCTTGTTACGCGGTAACTGGCTTGGCAATCCCGTGTACGTGGAACACGGCTTCTCCTTGTACACGGTTTCACCTGGACCAGATCGGACTACAAGGCGTGTTGTTCCAACATACACGTTGTGTATTCAGGTTCCCACGCGTCGTTAAATTCTTGTCAGCACGGTGTGATTAATACTTAGGCATAATCAATTCACACGGCGTGGTTTGGCAGACCAGTGTCGGTTCATTGAACCTAAGTACACGGTGTATAGTTTTAATTACACACCGTGTAATCCCATATTGTACAGACAGAAAGAGCGACTCCTCCGGATGAATTCCTCATTTTTATTTTAATCAAAATTAAAATTAAAAGGTCGTTTCTGTGATATGAATCGAGAAACGAAGGAGGAAGAATATATCTCATTTATTCAGATTAATAGAACGATATATTTTGAATTGAATCAAATATAAATGCGTAAATAATCAACGAAAATTAAATAACTATAATCAACGTTGTAACCTCGCTCTGATACCATTTGAAGGTTCCGGGTGCAGAAGAAGCACGTGGGTGGATGTGCCCAATTGGATTTTTGTCATTAGCAATGATCAATCCGGGATCAATACGAGGATAAACGCCAGTCTCCATGGATTGAATCACTGAAAGAGACAAAGAAGATGGTTTGTCCCGGAACCACAAACAAGGATCCTTACAGGTTGATTATAATTAATTTAATTAATTATAAAGAAATACCTTTTGGGTGTTCTTTCTTTGTTGATGTTCTTGATCACGTTGTCGATGTGATCCATCGTTGCGTTGCAGAAGCCAAGTGTAGACTCCCTCTAGCGTTGATCCACACGTGTACCTTGTATCTCTAGATGTCGCCAAAGGATTCTCCTAGTACTAGCGTGGAGAAGACATTGCTTGCGTTGTCCGCCTTAGTTCATCTTGATCCGATGGAAAAGGATCTCTCTCAGTCTTGAGAGCATTCTTGGAGGAAGAGGTTCTTTCTTCCTTGAAATAATTCTCCAGAGATGTTGTGCACAACAATTCTCTTGTGTAGGAAAAAATTTGGGGTTGTGACGATATTTATAATCGATTTTGAGGTTGTAGAGTTAGGACAATAAATAAACGCGTTATGCATTTCATTTATTTCATTAACTCTTATTGAAAACCCCCATTTCGAATAATTAATTCCTTGACATGCGCTCATGCTGATTATAATAAATATCATTTAATAAAACGATATTATATACTCAAAATACTGACTGGAAAAACTACACGGTGTGTAATAATAAATACACGGTGTGTACTTGTTTTTCATTGAAAACTACACGGCGTGTACATTAAATGTACACGGCGTGTATATCTTGTTTTCGTTTATTCATTTCCTTTCCAAAATAAAACTACACTGCGTGTACATTTAACAATACACGGTGTGTACTTGTTTTATTTTATTTTTCCTCCATCATTTAAAACAACTTAGGCTTCTTTGAATAATTATAAAACCACATATGGGAATAATCTTTATTCAACTTGAGATACTTGAATACACTTAGTGTGTGACCCTCTAGGCCTCTTTCTCGTTGGAATTAGGCGGGTGTGCCTAAAGTCCAAGATTACTGTCTAGAAACGGGTCAAGGAACCCATGAGAAAGAAGTTGGCGCCGCATTGATGTATCACCTCATACGAACGATTACTGTGTAATTTAATCCCTTTGTCTTGATATCTCATCAAGAAGGTTTCATGGCAGTGTCATAAACCTATATGCTTGATCCGTCGTTCTTTGACTACCTGAAATAAACTCATCGTTTACACCATGGCCATGGAATTTAATGCGACAGTTCTATTTCAATCAAAGGGCCGAGATGTCAACTTCCATAAATAGAAGGTACAAATCCTTCATCAACTTATCCATTAACAACATCTCACTCGTGACACACCCAACGTACCCTAATTTCCGCCAACTGTCTGCATGATGGTTTTCGTCAGTAAGTCTATGTGCGCGAGTCATGACATGAGTTAATGATAATCTTCCAGTCTAAGGACCATTACACACGCTTGCAGATAGCAATATCCGATGACACCAAGACATGCGGAATTACTACAGGTGGGTCTGTTCTCATAATATCCCATCTTAGAGATTACCAAGTGCGAACTCCATGAGAGAGAGTCTCGTCTTCTTACGAGTACTCTCACATGACAGTCTGTATACTATGTGTCCTATCGTAGTATGGCATCCAACCGCAGAACTTTATATAAGAATATTGTTATAGAATTTCAAGGTTCTCATCATAGCGGGGATTTGCTATGACCTTATTAATGCAACAAATATTCCACGACATTATTTTATTATAGTCATGCAGAACAATAAAAAATATATAATAAGTGAACATTCATGTAATCAAAGTACAAAATAGTTGGTTATGAGGACACCAACCCTTAAAAACTCCCACTTGAACTAGAGCCAACTGCCTACGACTTTTAGTCCACTAGACCTCACATGGTGATCATGTTTCTGCTGAGTCAAGGATTCAGTCAATGGGTCCGCCACGTTGTCTTCCATGGAAATACAGCTCACTGCAACTTCACCTCTCTGAGAAAAATCCCTCAAGAGATGACACTTCCGAAGTATGTGCTTTGTCCGCTGATGTGACCTTGGCTCTTTTGCAAGTTCCACCACTACAGTATTATCACAATAGAGTGTGATAGGATATTTACTACTCGGTACAACATCCAGCTCTTGGACGAAGCCTCGTATCCATACAGCTTCTTTAGCTACCTCAGAAGATGCGATATACTCGGACTCCGCTGTAGAATCTGCCACCACACTTTTTTTGAGCTCTTCCATCTCACTGCATCTCCATTCAAACTAAAGATGTATCCAGTCTGCCTCTTCATGTCATCTTGATCTGTCTGGTAACTAGCATATACATGTCCTCTGATGACTAGTTCCTCATCTCCTCCATAAACAAGGAACATATCCTTAGTACGCCTCAGATACTTAAGGATAGTCTTGACTGCCATCCATTGGCGGTCTCCTGGATCAGCTTGATATATGCCTACCGCACTTAATGCATAAGAAAAATCTAGCCACGTACATAGCATAGCATACATGACTGACCCAATCGCGGATGCGTAAGGGATCCTTGCCATTCTCTTTCTTTCCTCATGTGTTTGAGGACACATTTTCTTGGAAAGATGAATGCCATGTGACACTGGAAACAATCCCCTCTTGGACTGTTCCATACTGAATCTCGTCAGTATCTTGTCAATGTATGTACTTTGACTCAGGCCCAACATTCTCTTGGATCTATCACGATGGATCTTGATCCCAAGAATATATGTCGCCTCGCCCAAGTCTTTCATGGAGAAGCATTTATGCAACCATGCCTTAAATGACTGTAAGACAGGTACTTCATTTCCAATTAATAATATGTCATCAATATATACTATTAGGAAAATGACTGCACTCCCACTAAACCACTTGTAGACACAAGGCTCACATTCATTCTTAACAAAGACAAATTCCGTTACAGCTTCATCAAAATGAATGTTTCATGATCTTGATGCTTTCTTTAATCCATAAATGGATTTCTGAAACTTTCATACCTTGTTGGAATCCTTTGGAGTCACAAACCCTTCAGGTTGTGTCATGTAGACATCTTCCTGGAGGTTCCCGTTAAGGAAATCTATTTTGACATCCATTTGCCAAATTTCATAGTCATGGTAAGAAGCAATGGACAATAGGATTATGATGGATTTCAGCATCACAACCGGTGAAAAGGTTTCATCATAGTCAATTCCTTGATGCTGTCTGAAACCTTTTGCAACCGGTCGTGCCTTGTAGGTGCTGACTTTCCCCTTCATGTCCAGTTTCTTCTTGAATACCCATTTATTACCAATAGGCTTTACATCAACTGGAGGATCTACCAAAATCCAGACATGGTTTTGGTACATGGAATCCATTTCAGAATTCATGGCTTCTTTCCACTTGGCAACGTCTGTGCCTTCAAATGCTTCCTGGTAGGTAATAGGATCATCATTGTCAACCAATAATGAGTCACCATCCTCGGTGACAAGAAAACCATATCGTTCTTGTTCTCTCACCTCTCTCGTGCTCCTACGCAGTTCTGGTGTCTCTGGAACAGATTTTTCTTCCACGGGGCTTTGTGTAATCTGTTCTTGTACCAACTCATGTGTATCTTGAGCCTCGACTTCATCGAAGTCTATCTCGCTCCCACTATCTCTTTTGGAGATATGCTCCCTTTCATGGAATATGGAATGTCTTTCCACTGTAACCTTTTTGTCTGAGAGGTTGTATAGGTAATATCCCCTTGTTTCCTTGGGATATCCTATAAAGATACACTTTGTGCCTCGGGGCGCAAGATTGTTACCTGAAGAGGCCTTAACAAATTCTTCGCTACCCCGCACATGTAAATTAGATAACATGGCTTTGCATCCACTCCATCACTCATATGGAATACCATTTATCGATTTAGTTGGTACTTGGTTTAGTATGTGCGCTTCTGTTTGTAATTCATATCCCCAAAAGGATAATGGAAGATTCACATGACTCGTCATTGATCTCACCATATAAAAGAGGGTGTGGTTCTTCCTTTCACTTATATCATTCCACTGCGGTGTGTAAGGAGGAGTGAGTTGAGATAGAATCCCAAACTCCCGTAAGAAATCAATGAAGTCCTGATTAAGATATTATCCTCCTCTGTCTGAGCGGAGTTTCTTAATCTTCTTACCAAGCTGATTCTCAACTTCATTCTTGTATTCTTTGAACCGATCAAAAGAATCTGACTTATACCTCATTAAATAGATATATCCATATCTACTAAAATCATCAGTAAAGGTTATGAAGTACGAGAACCCACCCCTTGATTCAATTGGAAATGGTCCCCACACATCTGTGTGAACTAATTCTAGAATCTCTTTAGCTCTTTCACCTTTCCCACTAAATGGGGCTTTGGTCATTTTTCCTTGTAGACACGCATGGAATACACCAAGTTGTTTTAGTTCGAAAGAATATAAATACACATCTTGATGTAATTTTTTCAAACGTTTCTCATTGGAATGACCTAGCTAGTGATGCCAAATTTGGGTGTGGTATGAGTCGTGTGAATTAACTTTGTTATCGATTGCCATTACTTGGTTTGTGTAGTCTAACACATAAAGTTCGTTATATAAATGTGCCCTACCAAAACAAATTCTATCTTTATAAAAATAGCAACATCCACTTCCAAACATGATGATGAATCCATCAGTATCTAATCTGGATACTGAAATAATGTTTTTGGTTACAAAGGGTACATAATAACATCCTTTCAAACCCAATACCGTCCCCGTAGGCAATGTGAGGTGGTATTCCCCGATAGCTACAGCAGTAAGTCTAGCTCTATTGGATGCTCGTAGATCTACCACCCCTCGATCAATCTTCCTAAATCTACTTGATTCCTGTATTTGGATACAGATGTGAGCAACATAAGAAGTATCTAATACCCAATTAGTATAAACATATAGATTTCATTCGATAACAAACGCACCTGAAGCTTCCCCTTGCTTCCTTGGCTGGGTGCAGTTTTTCTTCCAGTGGCCCTTCTTGCCACATGCAAAACAAACAGCATCATGTTCCTTTTCCTCCCCTTTGATCTTACTTTTCTTGGAAGGCCTTGAAGAATATTTGGGCTTAAATATATTCACCTTCCTTTTCCTTTTATTCACCATGATGACAGAAGGCATTTCACTCTTCATTTCAGTGTCCACTTGGCGAATGACGATGAAAATATCAGACAGAGACTTCTCAATGTTGTTCATATTGATGTTCACAACAAAGTTTGATAAGCTCTGGGGGAGTGATGTAAGAATGAGATCAGTACCCAGTTCTTCGGGTAGTTTAAACCCTAGAACCTCTAAGCACTCAATGTAGCCAATAAGCTTGACTACATGAGGCCCGGCTGGGGCACCCTCTCCAAGCTTACTCTGAAATAGAGCTTTGGAGATCTCAAACCTTTCATGTCTTTCTCTCTCCTGGTATAGACCACAGAGATGCTCGAGCATGCTATAGTCATCCATGTCTTCATGAGAATTCATGAGCTCACTAGACATTGATGATAGAATCAAACATTGAACGTCGTGTGCATCGTTCAAATGTTGATCATGGACTAGGAAATCTTCATCACTCACCCCTGGGGTCGAGGAATCTGGAAGTGAGGACTCCAACACGTAAAACTTTCGTTCATGGCGTAGGATAACCCAAAGGCGCCTAATCCATTCCTGAAAGTTACTACCGGTGAGGATATTGTCTTTATCCAGTATTGATCGCAGAGAAAATTTGGTTGATGAGTTTTTCATCTTGATTCTACAATTTAAAATATCAGATTTATTAGTACTTTCTTGATTACAATTTATGAGAAATAATGAATGAATTAATTAATTATCCCACTATTTTATCAAGTCCCAATGGACCTCACCATTGAACTCGGAATATCCAGTTGCTTTGACATTCTAGTGGCAAGGATCTATATTTTCCTTCGCATAACCCCAACAAGGGTTGGTCAAGCTATTTGAAAGTATTTAGGTAGGCAGGTCTTTGCCAACTGTGAGTTTACAATTCCTTGATCTGTTGAGTGGACTCCCCAATCCTGAAATCCTGACTTGGATTTCCTCAACTCTTGCCTCCAATATTAAATCAAGTCTATTAAGGGCTACTTCTCTTGATGTAATATAGTTAAGTCAACCCGAAACCTTTCATAAGGTCTTCCATTATAAAAGTAAGTGTCCCAACAAGGGTTGGTCAAACACATAGTTTTATTGAGTCTTTCCCTTAATCAGGTAACGGAAGGCATGCTCTGCCTTAATATGGTATTGAGGGATTTCAGTCTTTATGCGTAGTTTTTCATTATCACATGCTTGTTAATATTAAGTGGTGCTTGCTTAAGTGATTAACCATGTTCTGATAATGTTTACGCATAGTCCAGTTTTTATTTTATTCCATCTTTGCATGCTTGTTAATTTTATTAATTATGTGATCGCAACAACACATACATAATAAATAAACCATGCAATCAGACAGAAATAAAATAAGATGGCATGATCATGAGCTTCTACTGGTTAGCTTATCTAGTGGTTTTGATAAGCTAACCCTGACCTAGGGAAAACACCTTGAACCTGTTGATTCGTGTTTTGTAGCTCCCACCTGTCCACATTTGTATCTTCTTACGTCGGTTTCACCTCGGCTTCGGGATTTGAACCCTCTCCTCTGGCTTGGGAGATCCTCCATTACATGGGTTTACATTAAAGAAACCATGGGCACACAGGCCCTACATTTTATTAGAAGAAGGCTCCAAGGCCAACAAATTTAAATTAAATAAATTTAAATGAAACCATACACATACAAAGGGTCTTTGGTCTAGCTCATGATCATCCACAGCATGCAACGACATTTACGCATATTTAGAATTCAAATTCTTTTAATTTCTATTTAATTTAAGTTAAGTCACACTCGAATTCAATTAATTATGATCTTATAATTAAGAAATTCTTTATCTTAAATTCCATTCTGAATTTCCTTGAGATTTTTCTCATCCATATTCCTTGTATGGGTCCTTGTACATTGGAGGAAACCTGGTGAAATTCCATTTCTGGAAAGTACACGGCGTGTAGTTTATATTTACACGGCGTGTATTTCTTTTCACCTTGTTTACAAAGTACATGTCGAGGCTTTGACGTGTTTTCTCTACTTTGGAAATTTTGGAGTACAAGGCGTGTAGATGAATCATACACGGTGTGTACTTTCTTGTTACGTGGTAACCGGCTTGGCAATCCTGTGTATGCGGAACACGACTTCTCCTTGTACACGGTTTCACCTGGACTGGATCAGACTACACTGCGTGTTGTTCCAACATACACGCCGTGTATTCCGGTTTCCACGTGTCATTCAATTCTGGTCAACACGGTGTGATTAATACTTAGGCATAATCAATTCACACAGCGTGGTTTGGCACACCAGTGCCGGTTCATTGAACCTAAGTACACGGCGTGTAGTGTTAATTACACGTCGTGTAATCCCGTGTCGTACAGACAGAAAGAGTGACTCATCTGGATGAATTCCTCGTTTTTATTTTAATCAAAATTAAAATTAAAAGGTCGTTTCTATGATATGAATCGAGAAATGAAGGAGGAAGAATAGATCTCGTTTATTCATATTAATAGAACGATATATTTCGAATTGAATCAAATATAAATGGGTAAATTATCAACGAAAATTAAATAACTATAATCAACATTGTAACCTCGCTCTGATACCATTTTAAGGTTCCGGGCGAAGTGAAAGCGCGTGGGTGGATGTGCCCACATGGCTTTTTTTCATTAGCAATGATCAATCCGGGATCAATACGATGATAAATGCCAGTCTCCACGGATCGAATCACAGAAAGAGACAAAGAAGATGGTTTGTCCCAGAACCAAAAACAAGGATCGTTACAGGTTGATTATAATTAATTTAATTAATTATAAAGAAATGCCTTTTGGGTGTTCTTTCTTCATTTATGTTCTTGATCACGTTGTCGATGTGATTCATCGTTGCATCGTAGAAGCCAAGTGTAGACTCTCTCTAGAGGTGATCCACACGTGTACCTCGTATCTCTGGATGTTGCCAAAGGATTCTCCGGGTGCTAGAGTGGATAAGCCTTTGCTTCCATTGTCCGCCTTAGATCGTCTTGATCCAATGGAAGAGGATATCTCTTGGTCTTGAGAGCGTTCTTGGAGGAAGAGGTTCTTTCGGCCTTGATATAATTCTCCAGAGATGTTGTGCACAACGATTCTCTTGTGTAGGAAAAGAGTTGGGGTTATGAGGATATTTATAATCAAGTTTGAGGTTATAGAGTTATGAAAATAAATAAATGCCTTACGTGTTTCATTTATTTCATTAACTCTTATTGAAAACCCCCATGTCGAATAATTAATTCCTTGACATGCGCTCACGCTGATTATAATAAATATCATTTAATAAAATGATATTATATCCTCAAAATCCCGACTGGAAAAACTACATGGCGTGTAATAATAAATACACGGCGTGTACTTGTTTTTCATTGAAAACTACATGGCGTGTAAATTAAATGTACACGGCGTGTATATCTTGTTTTCATTTATTCATTTCCTTTCCAAAATAAAACTACACGGCGTGTACACTTAATAATACACGGTTTGTACTTGTTTTATTTTATTTTTCCTCCATCATTTAAAACAACTTAGGCTTCCTTGAATAATTATTAAACCACGTACGGGAATAATCTTCATTCAACTTGAGATACTTGGATACACTTAGTGTGTGACCCTCTAGGCCTCTTTCTCATTGGTATTAGGCAGGCTTTCCTAAAGTCCAAGATTACTGTCTAACAACGGGTCAAGGAACCCAAGAGAAAGAAGTTGATGCCGCATTGACGTATCACCTCATACAAACGCTTACTGTGTAATTTAATCCCTTTGTCTCGATATCTCGTCAAGCAGATTTCATGGAAGTTTCATAAACCTATATGCTTGATTCGTCGTTCTTTGACTACCTGAAATAAACTCGTCTTTTACACCATGGCCATGGAATTTAATGCGACAGTTCTATTTCAATCAAAGGGTCGAGATATCAAATTCCATAAATAGAAGGGACAAATCCTTCATCGACTTATCCATTAACAACATGTCACTCGTGATGCACCCAATGTACCCTACTTTCCACCAACTGTATGCGTGACGATTTTCGTCTGTAAATCTAAGTGCGCGAGTCATGACATGAGTTAATGATAATCTTCTAGTCTAAGGACCATTACACACGCTCGCAGATATCAATATCTGATGACACCAAGACATGAAGAATTACTACTGGCGGGTCTGTTCTCATAATCTACCATATTAGAGATTACCAAGTGCAAAATCCACGAGAGAGAGTCTCATCTTCTTACGAGTACTTGCACATGACGGTTTGTATACTATGTGTCCTATCGTAGTATTTCATCCAACCGCAGAACTTTATTTAAGAATATTGTTATAGCATTTCAAGGTTCTCATCATAGCAGGGATCTGCTATGACCTTATTAATGCAACAAATATTCCAGGACATTATTATATTATAGTCATGCAGAACAATGAAAAATATATAATAAGTGAACATTCATGTAATCAAAGTACAAAACTGTTAGTTCTGAGGACACCAACCCTTACAGAATTGGTTCCCGTAACCGTATTCCTGAGGATCTGTTGATAATTGTTCTTTAAAATTTAGAGTAGTCAATACACTTTTGGATCTTGTTTGGGTGTGGAGTGATAAATCCATCCATATTGACAATTGGATTCTTTCCTTTCATTTCAGTAGCTTTAAGAAAGACCTACTCAATCTATTGGGCTTTATCAAGAAGTGCACCATTGGAATCATCAACAAGTTCACCATAGTCCTTTTCAAATCAATAGTTGCACCAGTATCCTTATCACTTATGTCAACCTCTTCAAAAATAGCCATGGAAGCATGAGAACTCTCCTTCAGCACCATAGAAGCAGAGGGTCCAATAGAATCCTTCAATTTCCCCTTCTGAACCCACATTTCAATGCTATGAATCAGAGGATTGTAGGTAGGGAAATGAGATTTCTGGTTATGAGAGCCACAAGATTTAGAGGGATGACCAAACCTGCAACATGAGAAGTAATAATATGGGAGATGTTCATAAAAAATATATTTCCAAAATCCAGAATCCCTATTCTGAATCCAAACACACATTGGAAGGAATTTGGACAAATCAACTTCAACAAACACAACCAGACTGGGGCAATAAGTGGTTCCACACTATAGTCAAAATCCAAGGACCATTTTATCACTCTCATAAAGCAACGCAAGAAGAACCATGTACCCCTAACCCAGCACCAATAGAAATCGTTATCTGAAGAATAGAGGATAAGAACATTATGTGAGTCGAGAAGCCGCAGAATGAAATCAGAGAATCCAATAGATTCAATACAGCATCTGAGAAATATCAGTGTGGGGTGACGATTATGAAACATACATATTAGGGGGAAGAGAATGTTTGAAGAGAGGGCTTCAATTTCCTTCTTCAAAAACAAAATTGTTGGCCGATCCCTATGAGAAGAAAACACCTCGATCGCCCTTCGGCGGATCCGCTCGAGCCATCCTCAAATGCCCCATTACTCACTTATTATTTTTTATTTATTAATTATTATGATCTATTATTTATAATATTTGTTAATTACAGTATTTGATTATAAATAAATAAAAAATTATAATTATAAGATATTGATTTTTTCAAAAAAATTATATATTAAATTTTAATTATTACATAGTAAGTATAAATTAATAATTACTAATAATTATTAATTACCAATTTCTAATTATTAGTTTTTAAATAGTAATTCTTAATTAGTAAATATTGATGATTAACCATCAATTGTTAATTATTAATTTGTAATTTTTAATGATTAATCATAAATTATTATATATCTATTATTAAATATTCCTCATCACTTATTAACAATTATTTTTAATTAATAAATATATTCTATTTAATTTTTTTTATTAGTATTCAAATAATAATTTTTACATATTTATTAATTATTTATTATTATTAATTAATTTTTAATTAATAAATATTCATTATTGTTGAATTTAAAATAAAAAAATCAATTATTTATTCATTAAATTTTTATTTTGTAATTAAAAAGATTATTAATTGATAAAATTTATAAATTCATTATCTATTTAAATTATTTTATATTAGTTATTTATATAATGTCCTTTATTTAGAAAATAGTTTAAATATATTTTTGGACATGTTATTACATATAAATTCATTTAGAAAAGTAGTTAGTACATAGAAAGTTATTTGACAATATGTGAATGTAGTGTAAGGATAGGCAACCTCATGGGACGTTGTTGTCTAATCTAAAAAAATATTGAATCTTCCGGATCAAATAACATGTTTTAACTTATAAATACCTGTAAATCCATTTGGGGAAGTGGATATTGCATAGAGTGTTATGTGAGAATGTATAATAGTAGTGTTAAGATGAATGGCCTTCTAAGATGTTCTTGTGGAACGTATAAACAAATATTAAAACTGGTAAAAAATAAATTAAAAAAACAATGACGATATTTGAAAATAATATTTATATAAATTTAAAAAAACTAATCGTAATAATTTTTTTAAAAAAAATTAAAAAAAATTCCTTATAAAGTTATTTTAAATAAAGTTTTTGAAAGAAACTATTGATAAAGGATTGTATATAATGAAATTGGAGATGCTATTTTGAATGTGTCACCAGTCATTTAGCGGTTGTTAAATCGACCATAAAATTCCAATATAATGATACAAAATATATATATACATCACATTATATATCTTTTTCATTTACTTTTGTCTCATAATATATGATGCTATAATGGGAAAAATTATATTCTCTATTTTTATATTTCTCTACCATATCAACATTTTTTCATATCTAAAATCATTGTTTACCATTTATTGAAATTTGAAAATGATTTTCTTTTATCTCTTCACATGTGTTTATCTAAAAAATCATTATATCTCTCTTTCATAATAATGGGTTGTATGAATGTAATAAAAAGCCTATATAATGGTATTTGTTAAACATTCATTCCATTTCATATAATTTTTTCATGTTCCTTATTTATTTCTTTAATTTTTTCAAGGATCTAATATGGGAATATTATAAAATGAATATATTTATTTAAAAGTCTTTGTTATACCACTTGTAAAAAATATTAAGGTTACATATATCATTATTTTTAAAGAAACATTACCAAAAACATTAAAAATAATCTCCTAATGATTGTTCTTATAATCTTATCACCTTTTTATCATTATTCATGATCAATGAATTTATTTTTATTATATTTTCTAATAATTCTACATTATTATGACATTTTATTCTCAATAGAATGTTCATCTCATTATGCCATTTCATGGAAATATTGTTTAAAAAACCCTTTTCTTTATTTTTGAATATTTCAACATTTCATAAAAACTAAGTAATGTATTTTATATGTCTTAAAAACTTTTTATTTTCCTGTAAAATAATTTTCATCAGTTTCAATACCCTTTAATATTATACCCAATCAAAGATACTTATGTTATACTCTATCTCATTGTCACACACGGATTTTTTTTTTGAATTCTCTTTTGTTCTGGTTCAAGTTTGGTCCTAGGGTAGTCTCTCAGGAATTGGGTGTGATAGATTTGGATTTTTGGAGTATTATTCTCTTTTATCTTTGGTCAAGCTTTCTCCCTCGAGCTTGCAGATCGGGAACACCCCTTGGGTCATGCCATAGACGGGGTCAGGCACCAGGTTCGATGGAGACCCATTTTAGTTCGTGACACTCATTAAATATTTTCATATTGGATTAGATAATAAAAATTTATTTTATTCATTATTCATATACTTAATAAAAAATGGTGGAGTGAAAATCAAATGTCTATGATTGGATTGGTCCATCCCTGCCATTGTATTTAATTATCATCACATATAAATAATGATAACAAACGATTCAATTTTATTCAAACGTTAATACCCTGTAATTCCTTCATATAATTATAGATTTTTCACCTAGATACCCACATAATTTGATTTTCTAGGGAAAATTATCACGAACCAGGCTGAGATTCCATCCAACCCAACACCTGACCCGGTCCACGACATGGCTCGAAGGGCGTTCCCAATCTTTACGGGTTGAAAACCAGTGTCGGGCATCAAATAAAATCCAAGTGGGAACGATTTCAGTCCGAAGAATAATCAGGATCGAATAAATAAACTAAAAAATTGATTACACAATAATAAACAACAACTGAGACTCAATAGAAATATACAAATAGATTTGGGTACAAGATAGAACTAGACAACCCATAAGCTAAATAAAAAACCAAACCAAACTGTCACTAACACAATCTCCATGCGACCTCATGGTCACCTCCAACCACAAGACCAACCCTACTCCAACAACGTGCAGGCGAACCATAAACCTAAACCAGAAAAATAGTTTAAGTCTACCGAAACTGAATGGTACAAATAGGGTGTGAGATAAATAGCTTAGTAGGCAACCACCAAATAATCCATAATTTTCCTTTCTAAAAAACAGTCCATAAACACTAGTTTCAAATACATATATAAAAATAGGTTTTTCTCAGTTTATTAAACAAAAATTTCTTTCCATTTGAATGGCCAACACACGCCACTTTCCATTTTCAAAATAGAATACCATTTAATGTCACACCCCAAACCAGATACCCAAGAAAAACAATACCAGACTATACTGAAAATAAAGGGTAAATAAAAAAGGGAACAAAGTGCATCAGAAATTAAACAAGAAAATATAGAGAGAAAACCATGGTCATTTCCTAAACATCCCTAGAGTGATCCCTAGACGTACTCGGTTTGGAACTCCCTACTAGCATATGGTGAAGCTCCTTAGTCTATAACCAACTGGATACCCTCAACTAACCAAACTAGTGAAACAACTCTCCTATCCTCTCAGCAAATCCAGGGGTAAAAACCCATCTAATCGGGGCTAATAAACAACCATCACTCGATCCTCTAAAATAAACCCAAAAAACCCATGGTAAAAGTATATTGTGTGAGTAGGAGGCCCTCACACATGGGACTCCCCTAACCTATCGTCACCACACTTGCTTACCCCAAACATAGACACCACCTATATAATAACCCATATAGGGAAATCCCCAATAGGAGTTCACATTATACATCATATCATCAATGGTGCCAACCAGGCCATAACATCATATAAGAATTTAATCATTTCTCTAAAAACATGCTAATTTTCCAAATGGGCCTTGGACTTTACACACACAAATGCATTTATAAAAAAAATTCAAAACCATTTCTAAAAAAATGTGAAATGCCACTTTCACACGAACTTTCCAAATGGTCCTTTACACCAAACATTCACCCAAACAGGTCTCAATTTCCAAACAGACCTTTACCCTTTTCAAACTCTCACCAAGACATGATTTGAGGCCAAATGGGCCAAACCATGAGGAACATATTTAAAATTACATTTTCAAATTTCTTGAAGCAACACTTTCCTATTTGTAAATCATAGAGGCATTTTGAGGAAAGAGGTAAGAAAGGAGGGATAAGAAACATTTAAGGGAAAAGTGTTTTAGATTGTTACCTTCATTTGAATTCACATCCATGTGCACACCTTATGCACCCATGTATGTTCCAGCATCCAATGGAACACTCTAAATTTCCAAGAAAACATCCAAAACCATTTTTAAAACCACCACTTTCTTGTTAAACCAAACCCAGAAAAATTTAAATAATTTCAAGGTCATAAATAATCCATTTAAAGAACCATAGTAATCCTTCTAAATCATTTCACTAAAACCATCACGCTATAAATATTACCAAAACACACAAACAATTCCAAATCCACAACCCAACCATTTTAAACAAATATTACTAAGGGAAACCCCACCCAAATCACCCAATGTTTCTATCAGAACTCAATTGACATTTTATCAAACAAAATTGGTATGTATAAAAATACGAATAAACAAAGATTCACCTCAAAACACATTTCTAACAATCTATACCAACAATAAAACACTACAATAAACTAATCATGTTCATTTTAAGGGTTCAAATCATGTTTAAAAATTAATTGGAATAACCTAAGAATCAATGGAATGAAACAGAAAGGAAAAGTATGAAGACACCTACCTCGATGGCATGATAATGAGATGAATCTATTAGAGGATGAAGAATACACACTAAAGATCAAACTGAACACCCTAAACATCAATAAGATCATACTACACATCAACCCTAACATCTAGGGTTCGACCAGGAGAGGGTTTACCAAAGGAAAACCAAGAAATGGGGAGAGGAGAGGAGGAAGAGGAGAAAAGAGTCCAAACCCCCTAAAAATACCTTAGATCTTTGAGGATGAAACTATAGAGGAGGATGTTCTAATGAAATAGTGGTTTCAGGACCCCTTCATGTTCCAAATTCAACTAGGGAGGGAGGGACCTAATTTTGGGTTTAAAAGGGGAGAGGGTAGAATAAGGTTTTTAACATTTTAATGACATGATCTGATCGCATGGTTTGGACACACGATTTACCAAACTGTGTGCCAACTGTGTGATAGCCACTATTGAAGTAGGAACAGACCACATGACCAACCCACACGGTTTGTGCTACTGTGTGCAAATTGTGCGGTAGTTTTTGCCTAAGAGAGGACCGATTGCATGACCAGACCGCATAGTTTGACCAACCATGCTCAAACCCTATGGTAGATTCTATCCAACACCAGGAACCGCCACACAGTAACATGGGTTGGGCCATATGTTCTCCACTAACCATGCACTGCCCATGCATAGGTTCAAAATTCTCTCGGACTTCCAAAAAATCAAAAAATTTAACCAGGGCTCATCCCGAACCTCAACTAAAAAGTTCCATGGTCAATAAAGGAAAGAAATAAAAGTTTTTCCAAGGTTGGGGTGTGACAATTATCCCTACCATAAACACTTTCTACCCCTATAAAGTCACTCAATCAAAAGATAGATAAAACTTAAATCCATGCCTAATCAAAATTGAGGGGAAACCATGAACCTTAGGGTGAACATTCAATCCACAATTCACACTCGACTGATTAAGAAGAAATCACAGTATAAGAATGAGGGGAGAATACGATAGTTTTCTCCACACCACAAGGACTAAACAAGCTTAGGAAATTTAAAATCCAAATTCCACCACCAAAACATAAATGAAAAACCCATTATAGAGCATCCTAGCAAACCGAGACCTCAATAAGTAACTCAAATTATCCATACTAGCCCAACAACACCCTCACCTCAACCATGAACTAGGTAAATCCCAACAAAAACTAATCTAATTTCATTAGTATGAGTGAAACAACATAACAAGAAGTAAAAAATTCCCACACCAGCCAAAAAACATCAACAAAAGGGAAAATCCCACAGAAAGAACTAGAACTAGAAAAAGAAACCCAAACGACTATCCATCAATTTCACAAAACCCAAACATCTCCAAATGAGCACAAATGAAACTGAAACTGATTCATATAAGGGAAAAACATACTTTAATAAAAATGAATGATTCTAGAGTTCACATTCAGATAAAAAAATTGTTCATATTATAAAAGAAAAAATTCAGCACACCCTTAAAACAAAAAAGGTGAACTCACAATGACATCAAAACTACAACAAGGAAACTTTAAACACTTTGACTCCATCACAGGGAACAAAGTTTGGACAAGGTTTCACACACCCCCAACAACTCATGACCGTCCGGGAGCTTCACTATGAGGCTTGTGGCTAGATCCTTGATGATTGAAGCATCGACTACCTCACAGTTAGGTAATAGCATCCTCTAATCAAAACTCATTCTTCGAAAAACGCTTTATAGGTTTTCAGAGAGATACAACAAGATGGATTCGAATTCCCGAACCGGACACATTGATGGAACACAAGTGAATAATTTGATGAACTGGAAGCCAAAACCAACAAAGGAGACTCCTTAAAGACAATTTCCTCTAGCATGAACTCCTCGCTAGATGGGGAACCTTTATGAATAATGAGAGACACCATATTGACAACTGCCTATGCTCCGGAAATCAACTCAACTAAAAATTCTTCATTCAATAACTTCTCAAAACAAAGATCCTTGGAGGAGAGGACTCACTCCTTGATCTCTAGATAAAGACCCCCAATGAAAAGAGAAGTATTCAATAGATCCTGCAACGCCACCTATGGAGAAAAAGAAACCATCTCCTTGAAGTGGTCAGCATAGTCCTTCATCATCTGTTGACCTTGTTGAATGCTCATGAGCTCTTCCTTGTTTTTCATCTTCACCTCCTTAGGTATAAACCATCGAATGAAGATAGACCTGAACACTTCCCACATCATCCAAACTCGCATCAATGGCGGGGAAAACAAATCCCATTCATCTAATGCTGGACCTTCAAACGAACCAAGAACAGTACACACCCTGACAGCTTTGAGAGTTCCCAACAATCTGAAGACACAAACCACTTCGGGTTTCACAAGGATTGAAAGGTACACTTCGGGTTTTGTTATCAACAATGATAGAAAAATTGTTAAATTATTTAGTGGATTAAAACCACACCTTCTAAAGGCTCTTGCAATTAGAGACTTTGGGAGTTATGAAGAAGTTGTTCGATGTGCTCTCAAAGAGGAGATGGAGTTTGGAGAATGGTTCTATGGCTATGGTGATAAGAAATGAAAGATGGATTTTCATGCTGGTGGATCTAATGATAAGGGTGGGAAGAAAATTCAATGGCCCACATGCCAAAAATGTGGAAAGTTGCACCATGGGAACTACCTCAAAGGGATGGGGAAATGCTTCAAGTCTGGGAAAGAAGGACACCATGCTCTAGAGTGTCGAAAAGACACAGAAAAAGAAGGATATTGTAGCCGATGAAAGGAGAGAACCACTCATGGTTCAATTCTACAATTATAGGGAGCTAGGGCACTATGCAAACCAGTGCACTAAACCTCGAGTTCTCGAGGGTAATCAGCGTCAGCAGCCACCAAAGCCAAAGGAACAAGGGAAGGATTATGCCATCACAACTACGGAGGTGGAGCATGATAATGAAGTCGTACAAGGTACACTTCCTATTCACTCAAAAATGAAAAAAGTCTTATTTGATTCTTGTTCTATGCATTCCTTTATATCTTGCAGGTTTGCTAGAACTATAGTATCGAATCCCCAAAACCTTTAAGTAGAGATATTTGTAAAAACACTAAGTGGTGAAATCATTGCAACCCAAGTGTTTGACTCTTATCCTATTGGCGTGTGTGGGAAGATTCTTCCATAAAATCTCGTAATACTTCCCTTGGTGGAATTAGAAGCTATAATGGGAATGGATTGGCTCTCATTATATAGATCACATATCAATTGTTGGGAAAAGGAAATATCTTTTCATATTCCAAACCATCTCATGATCCTCTACAAATGAAAGTAAGATCATGAGTATCATTTGAAAAATACTTCAGTGGTGTGGGTGTTGATTACCTATGAAGAATCATACCTTGCCCAAATGGTTGAGTCGAAGGAAAGTTCCAACCTTGAGGAAATTCCCATCGTGAGGGAATACGATAATGTATTTCCCAAAGAGTTACCCGGAATTCCCCCGGATCGTGAGGTCGTGTTATCAATTGAACTCATACCCAAAGCTACTTCTATCTCGAAGTGTCCCTATAGGATGGCTCCTATCGAACTAGAGGAGTTAAAGAAGCAGCTGCAAGAGCATCTAGACAAAGGGTTCATATGCCCTAGTGCATCACCTTGGGGTGCACCAATGCTATTTGTGAAGAAGAAGGATGGAACAATGTGGCTGTGTATCGATTATCAGGAACTCAACAAGATCACCATAAAGAACAAGTATCATATCCCTAGGATTGATGACTTGTTCGATCAGTTAAGAGGTTCTCAATACTTCTCAAAGGTGGATCTTCGTTCTGGATATCATCAGGTAATGGTGATGAAGGAAGATATTCGTAATACTGCCTTCCATACAAGGTATGGGCACTATGATTTTTTAGTGATGCCCTTCAGACTTACTAATTCCCCTGAAATATTCATGGATTTGATGATAGATTCTTTAGATATTACCTAGAAAATTTTTTGGTAGTGTTTATCGATGATATTCTCATCTACTCCAAGAGCAATGAGGAACATGAAGAACATCTACGACTTGTGTTGGTGACATTGAGAAAGGAGAAGTTGTACTCCAAGTTCAGCAAGTGTGACTTTTGGATGAAACAAGTCACGTTCTTAGGACATGTGATCACAAGTGAGGGAATTTATATGGATCCGCCAAAAACAAAGGCGATTGAGGAATGGAACAGGCCCTCTAGTATCACAGAAATTCGTAGTTTTCTTGGATTAGCTGGGTACTATCGACATTTTGTGAGAAACTTATCACGATTTTCAAGCCCACTAACTAAGATAACCAGGAAATGGGTAAAGTATGTCTGTATGGAAGAATGTGAGGGAAGCTTCAAGGAGCTAAAGAGAAGGATGATCACTGCACTTGTACTCACACTACTGAAAAGTGGAGAAAGTTTTGTGATATACAGTGATGCTTCCAAGAAAGTCTTGGGTTGTGTACTCATGCAAAATGATAATGTGATAGCCTATGCCTCACGACAGTTGAATATCCATGAGCAGAACTACCCAACGCATGATCTAGAGCTGGAAACCATGATTTTTGCCTTGAAAATTTAGCGACACTACCTTTATGGTGAGAAGTGTGACATATACACTGACCACAAGATCCTAAAGTATATATTCACACAAAAGGATATTAACAAGAATCAAAGGATATGGTTAGAGCTAATCAAGGACTACGATTTCTCTATTCACTATCATCCTGGAAAGGCGAACAAGGTAGCTGATGCTCTAAGCAGAAAAGAACCTACTACTCTATCCATGCTGCGGATTGAGAAAGACCATATCTTCTTGGATATGAAAATAATAGATTTGGAAATCATAAGGGTGGGGGATACATCCTACCTTACCCAAATGATTGTGCAACCATCCATCCATGAGAAGATTAAGGAATCACAAAGGGATGATGTGGAGATACAAAATAGGGTGAATGCAGTAAAGGAAGGGAAGCTGCAGGAGTTCCATATCGATGATGATGGTGTGATTCGGGTTGGAATGCGGCTTTGTGTGCCTTCATCACCTAGGATAAAGAAGGATCTATTGTAAAATTCACATAGCTCGACATTCTCTATCCATCCTGGGAGTACCAAGATGTACCATGATCTCCGAGAACACTTATAGTGGGATAACATGAAGAAGGAGATTGCAGAATATATATCAAGGTTCTTGGTATGTCAGCAAGTTAAAGTTGAGTGAAAAAATTCCAAAGGTATGATGCTGCCATTGCCTATACCCATGTGGAAATGGGAAAATGTTACTATGGACTTTGTCACGGGTCTCCCAAAGACGTTGAAGGGAAATAATGTGATATGGGTTGTGGTTGACCGACTCACCAAGACTGCCCATTTTATCTCTATTCGGGAAGATCTCTCGCTTGAACAACTTGCAAAGATAAATGTGAAGAAAGTGTTGAGACTGCACGGTGTTCCACTCTCAATTGTCTCTAACCGTGATCCAAGGTTCTCATCTAAATTCTGGAGGAGCCTTCAACATGCTTTGAGTACTGAATTAAATTTTAGCATGGCCTATCACCCCCAAACTAATGGCCAGCCTGAAAAAACTATTCAGATGCTTGAAGATATACTAAGATCATGCTCTCTAGAATTCAAAGGTGGATGGGATAAGCATCTCTCATTGGTTGAGTTATCATACAACAATAGCTTCTACTCGAGTATTCAGATGGCTCCATATGAAGCTCTATATGGAAAGCGATGTAGAACTCCAACCTGTTGGGATGAAGTTGGAGAAAGAAAGCTACTTGGACCTGATCTTGTTCAAGAGATGAAAGAAAAGGTTCAAGTCATCCAGAAACACATCAAAGCTGCTCAAAGTTGGCAAAAGAGCTATGCTGACAACCGTCAAAGGGACTTGGAGTTCGACGTGGGAGATAAAGTCTTCCTTCGAATATCTCCAAGGAAGAGAGTCATGTGATTCGGGAAGAAAGGGAAGCTAAGCCCAAGGTATATTGGCCCCTTTGATATCCTTGACCACAAAAGACCCGTGGCCTATCATCTTGGACTTCCACCGAATATGGCTCAAGTTCATGATGTGTTTCATGTATCACTATTGAGGAAATTCATACCAGACCCCTCACGTGTACTAAACTCAGAGGTGGTGCAGCTGGAAGATGATCTCTCCTATGAGGAGCATCCACTAAAGATCCTGGATCGGAGAGATAAGGTTCTACGCAACAAGACAACCCATATTTTCAAAGTGTTGTGGAGGAACCATATGTTTGAGGAAGCAACTTGGGAACCAGAAGAGGCAACGAAAGAGAAACACCCTCACCTGTTTGTGTAAAGTGAAATTTTGGGGGTGAAATTTCTTAAGGGGGAAGAATGTAACGACCCAAGGTTTTTCAATGGAAATTCCCTTCTTATAATTATGTCATAAAATAACTTGAAAACACAACATAATGAACTACTAAGTGATAAGTGACCTTTAAACATAAGTTTATCACTTCTGTGTTTTGAATTTTGAAAATCTGACATACACAGTTGTGTTGAAGATGATTTTTGGAGTCTAATAAAACAAAAATAATTTTTGGTGAATAGTAACCTACCCTTATGAATAGTAACATACCCTTATGAATAGTGATATAACCTAATTAATAGTAACCTTACCTATGATAGTATATAAATAATATTCAAGTGAAAGTATGATGTACCAATATTTTAGAATAAGTAAATGAATGTTTTAAAACTGTTTTTTAGTAAAAAACAATGATTTTAATTAAATATAAAATTAATCATATTTAGAAAATTATTTTTGAAAAACGGAATTCATTTTTGGATTCTACACGTTGAAAAATGGTTGGGGTAAATTTTTGGGATTTTTCTGAAATACTTGAATTTTTTATGAATAGTGAAATATCGTAATTTACAAAAATAAGCTAAATAAGCTAATTACAGAGTCATGTGTGATGTTCTGCAGTTGTAAGCCCACTTGGTTTAGTATAACATGATAAAATTACTATTCTTGGTCATTCAAGACTCACTATTTCTTGTCTTGGGGTAAATTAATAAACTAATGAATTTTATATTAAGGAAACCCCTCTCCCCTCCACTATAAAAACTACCCTTCACACCCTCATTTCCTCACACCTATCAAGCTCCAAGGCTTCTCTAAAATCTGACCAAACAAATTCCCTATCCCCTATCTCACGTTCAAGAGCTTTTGGTCTCATCAAAATACCAATCCTAGCTTCATTAAGGAGGATTTCAAGAGCAGGATTTAAGAGGTACTTTCTCTCCCTCTTCTCCTTTAATTTCCTTTCATATTCAAGTTCATTTATTGATCTCTACCCAACTATATTCATCCAAATGGTATTGTAACTCCAGTATTATACATTTACTGTAATTTTATGATATTATATCATCCAACCCCCTTTCCCTCTTCCCTTTATTTTTATTAAATAGAACGTTGTCCGTGAGGTGTTAATTTATCACCTTCAAGAACGACAAGTTTTCTTCTTTCATTTCTACCTTCATATCTGGTCATGAAACCATTTTTTATGGTCTAAATAGCATATTTTATATTTATTATCTCCTATTTAATGTTTTTGAAATAAATTATGGCCATATTACTAAGTGATAAATTAAAAAAAGTTTGTTGTGATCGAAAAACCGCCCAAATTAACCCAAAATAATCATCATTTAATTCTTATCTAATGATTCATCCACATGGATATAATATGATTCATTATAAGATCCTTAAAACTCCTTTAATATCATTAATAACAATTAATATTAGTTCTGGATGTTTACCTATGTTCTACATGAACTTCAATTTAAGAATACAAGTGAACCACTCAAGAAAACCATAAAAACAAACATTCCCGAATAATGTTTTTAAACTCTATAACTCATCCAAAGGAACATAAATTCACTTAATGAAACCATAAAGAACTATATTAATGTACACAAGGTTCTTCAATTCTAATTAATGAATATAATGTCATTATATAGGACATTAAAGAGAAGGAATCTTTCAGATACAAGGTAAGGGGAAATTCTCAAACCCAACGTTCATCCTTCGGGTTCTCCCTCTTTCACTCCATTCATTTTGATATGGTTACTCCTTAAAGATAATTTTTTCGTCATTGTCTTTTATTTTCTAGGATATACGTGATCACCACTATTGTTTATGTCAAACAAAATTTTTTCCAAAAGAACTCTTCTTCTAAGAACTCACCTTTTACTTCTCATTCAAGGTTGATGGTTCTTGTATCAAGTATGTTATTCCCTCTTTGTTTAGGAACCCAAAGTTTATAAATGTATTATTATGATATGAAACCCATTCCTTTCCATGGGTTATTTATTTTCATCATTGATTTATGTTCTATTTGGCATGCATGATAATGATAATATTATCATGTGACGGGTGCGCCCAGAATTATATAGCGCAATATGAATGTTTGAATGTGACGGGTATGCCCAGAATTATATAGCGCTCCAATGTATTGGGTAAAGTGATGAATCTCATGAGTAAATGTGAAATTATTTATGAACAAGATTCTATATTGGTTCAAAATTATGTGTGGTAGTTAACCACAAAGACATGACGTTTCATTTTTTTATGCAATGCCACATTTCAAGTCTTATATTTATGCTTCCTCTCATGTTCATTATATTATTCCCATCATATGATTATGATCACCCCAAGCTATATTGTTCTTATCTATCCTCTTACTGGGATTTTAGCTCACCCCCTTTTGATGTATATCCTCAGGTGGAAACATGTACTAAAGAGAGGACAAGTGTCAATAAGAAGCTAGAGAAGAAGAAATTAAATAAATGTTCATGCTTGTTGTTGTAATTTCTATGTATGGCCCTAGTTTTCCCAAGACACTACAACTTTGGATCCTCTATTGGTAATAATATTATATTCTTTATCTTAAAATTATGTAATATTAATGTAATAAAAGTTTGGGTCGCTATATATACCAACACACACTTTCCACACATACCCACACACATATGAACTTTCATAAGGAGTACCAAGGGCCATGCTTACCATTTCATCTTCAAAACCCAAGGATTCGCTAAATTTTCAATCCAAAAAACCTTTTTCTTAGAACCTATTATACTAATTTCAAACCCACTTGAAATAAATAATTTTCATTTTCATAAACCAATTTCATTTTAAAAGCTTACTCACACCAATTGGAACCAAAAGGAAACTTGACTCAAGGCAGATCACCAGAAGGAGGAACTAATAGTCATGCCTAACCCGGAGACATGATAGTGAGATATACCCCAAGTAGGAAATAACAAATAAGAGGACCTTGAACTATGCACTTGGACTTCACATGGGTCACTACTCCATGTGAGGTCACAAAATGACACTGGCTCACCTCCATTGTCATTCCTCAATCCAAGAGAAAAACAAGAGACTCAAATCCCAGACTACCCCTGGTAAATTGAGGATCAGAATGTGCAAGAGTTCATGATGATCTTCCCACACCTACCTCCTGAGTCCTGATAGTATTAATATCCAACTACCTGAAACCCAAAATATAAGAACCTCCTACGATACCATTTTGTCACGAACCAGGCTGGGATGCCATCCGACATGACACCTGACCCGGTTCGTGGCATGGCCCTAACGGTGTTCTGAATCCCCAAAGGCTGGAAACTAGTTCCAAGCATTAAATGAAATCCAAGTGGGAAATATTTCAGCCCAAATAACAACCAATATTGAATAAATAAACTAAAACAAATTGAGCACAAAATAATAGCCAACAACCGAGTCTCAATAGAAAAATACAAACTGATCTGGGTACAAGGAACAGCTAGACAAACCATAATCTAAATGTAAAACCAAACCAAACTTCCACTAAAAAAAATATCCACATGACCTCATGGTCACCTCTAACCACAAGAGCAACTATGCTCTAACAATGATCACATGAACTAGAAACCTAAACCTATAAAATAGATCGGGTCTACCGATATTGAATGGTACAATTAGGGTGTGAGATAAATATTTTAGTAGGAAACCACCAAAGAATCCATAATTTTACTTTCCAAAAACATTCCATAAACACTAGTTTCAAATACATATATAAAAATATTTTTTTCTCATTTTATTAAACAAACATTGCTTTCCATTTTAATGGCCAACACATGCCACTTTCCATTTTAAAAAAATAATACTATTTAATGTCAAAACCCCAAACCTGATACCCAAGAAAAACAATACCAAACTATGCTGAAAAAAGGGGAAATACAAAAGAGAAAAAATTGAATCATAAATTAAACCATAAAATATAGATAGAAAATCATGGCCTTTTTCTAAACATCCCTAGAGAGATCCCTGGAGGTACTCGGTTTGAAACCACCTACTGATGTATGGTGATGTTCCCTAGTCTATAACCAAAAGTACACCCTCAACTGACTAGTAAAGTGGAACAACCCTCATATCCTCTCAGAAAATCTAGGGGGTACCAACCCCACTAATCGAGGCTGATAAGAAACCGTCACTTGATCCTAAAAAATATGCCCAGGAAACCCATGGTAAAATTATACTGTGTATGTAGGAGGCCCTCGCACGTGTGACTCACCTTACATGTTGTAACTACACTTATCCACCCAAAAAATAGACACCACCATACGATAACCCATATAGGTAAATCCATAATAGGAGTTCCCACTACACATCACACCCTCAAAGGTGCCTACCGGGCCGTAGCATCATATAAGCATTTAATCATTTCTTTAAAAACATGCTAATTTTTTAAATGGGCCTTCGAATTTACACATCCAAATTCATTTATTAAAACATTTCAAAAAACATTTCTACAACAATGTGAAATTCCACTCCCAAAATAACTTTCCAAATGGGCCTTTATGCCAAAAATTCACCCAAAGACATCACAATTTCCAAATGGGCCTTTACCCTTTTCAAACTCCCACCAAGACATGCTTCAAGGAAAAATAGGACAAACCTTGAGGAACATATTTAAAATTAAAATTTCAAATTTATTAAATCAACACTTTCTCATTTGGAAATCATGGATCCATTGTGAGGAAAAAAGGAAGGAAGGAGAGACGAGAATATTTTAAGGGAAAAAGTGTTTTAGAGTTCCACCTTCATTTGAATTCACATCCATGTGTTAAACATGTGCACCCATAGATGTACCAACATCCAATAAAACACTCTAAATTTCCATGAAAACACCCAAAACCATTTTTAGAACCCCCACTTTCTTGTTAAACCAAACCCAACATGTAACGCCCCGACCCCAGTTACCCAGAGTCGGTGCATTATTACATAACATTGGCATGATCACAAGAAAGATCAAGTCTCGAAAGACCGATTAGTTTAGTAGCCTTATAATAACTAGATACATTCATAAAGTTTACATTACATCATAAAATGAAAACTACAAAAATATAGTCTCCAAAGTCCACAATCTTATCCCCTCATACTATCCGTACAGGTCATTTATAAAATCCTTCTTCACATATTGGGAAAAATAAAACATAGAAAGGGGTGAGATCAAATGCCCATTAAGGATAACAATATAGCGGAAACTTTCATAAATAATCATAAACATTTAAGGCAATGTATAACTAAAACAAAAGCCTTTTAAAACTTGAACTTCAGCATAATATGGAAGAAATAAAATGAAATAATTCCATATACTTATTCACATGGATAATCTACTAGTAGAATAATCACATGCAATATCAATAACCAGTTTCATAATGACGGAATGCATAATTTCAGACTATCATAAAAACATAGTCAAGGCCTCATGCCAAGACTACAAATAAGATTTTGTCAAGGCCCTATGACAAGACACTAGTTTGTCTCATGAGACCTACCGATGCAATTTTTTTAGAAGATACTTATGTTTAAAATTTCTCAAATATACTCCAGTGTTCTTCTGAAAACATTATGCAAGCTTCTGAAACCAAAATAACTAATTCTGAGACTGCTCGACTAATTATAGGACATGATGGGTCCATGCCCAATCCCTTCCTGTCTACCACACTCGAGATCAGTTTTTCAGAAAACATTTTTAATCTTGCGTTAAATACGTATACATTTGCATTGGGTTTTTATATATTTGAGAGAAATATATCTTTTCTGAAATCATTTAAAAATCACATAATTATAAAAGAAAACATGTATTTTGAAAATATCCTTATAATCGTGCAAGGGAATCTTCAAAGGTGTAATAACGGCGGAGAATAAACTCACCTACCATATAAGTTAAAAAAACATTCTTACCTTAGTTTTGTCGAAAAGGTCAAAAAGTAACTTGTTTGGAAAACGACAGAAAGATTCCTTTCAAAAATGTATAAGGTCAAATAATGATATAAATGACTTTAACCCATTGTCTATTAAATAGTAAAAATATTTTGAAATATATTTTTAAGAAACATGGATGTGGATGATAAAGATGTCCCAGTAGATAATTACGTATAAACAACCTCAGATAATGAAGAGATTGTGAAATAACCCTTACCAATTTGGTAACTTACGAAACATACACCCCATGAAAGAGGTATCATACAATGAATATGTAAATACACATAAATTAAAGTTTATTACATAAAGAATACAATTATGGGAAGTACATACACCACACAAAAGGTAATAGTGGCAATATGGCATGAATCTCACGGGAATAAGGAGTGAGATGAAAACCCCTTACCTTGTACATTTCCTTGGTTGGAGGTAGGTTAAACTCCTGTATAATGGTGAAATAATTGTTATTAAATTATACAATAATCACATACATTAATATGATATCATATATGATCTCTTAACATTGATTTGTTAATAATATCTTAGTATTATCGTTGTTTTGGGTGTTAACTTACTCGTTTTCTTTTATATGTTTTGTTACGTAAGCCGTGTTTATTATGGATAGGTTGTATCATATTCATATACAGAATGATATCAAGTCCTTAAACATTATTTTTAATAATTAAATGAGAATTAGTCTTGAATGGATACGATGGGGAATGAATCTCATCGCGATCGTGGAGACGGTAGTCCGTACGTACACACGAGCAACAATATCGTCCTTTTGATATTAAAATAATATATAATTGGATGTTATATCATATATAAAGAATCATTATCAAGTTATATTTATTATTTACATGAATTACATATCATTATTATACCCATACAAATAATAATTTATTGAATAACAATTACACCACGATGTAGAGACGGTAAGCCGTACGTACGCGCGTATGGTGACATGTCATTCAAAGGATGGATAGAATACTGAATATGGTTTTACTATATTTATAATAACATCACAGTATATATAAGATACTGGAGTTATTATTTTAGAATGGGAATAACAAAGAAATAAGAAGTTGAAGAAGAAAGGAACTTGAAAAAGGGTGGTGAAAACATTACCTCTTCTTCGGGTTCTTCCTTTTGATTTGATCAAAATGGATCTTTAGGTTGTCTTTATGATCAAAATAAGGCCTCTAGGTTGTAGTGAGGGAAGTTTAGAGAGTTTTTGGGCAGGGTTTGGCCGAGCCAAGAGGCTTTGAATGTGTGAATTAGTGAGAAGGTGGAGTTCCCTTTTATAAGAGGGGTGAGAGGCACCTTTGGAAAAGCTAGAAATATTATTTTATAATAAATTCATATTCGGATTATAATGGCTCAAAATTGGATTATTTATAGGTTAATGTGGTTATGGGTAGAAAACCACTGAACCAAAATAATTTAGACAGGTTTTGGTCATTCTATTAAACTTATGTTTTAGTTTTAACTCTTAGTTAATTAGTTTGACACTTACCATGTCACTTTGTATTTTTATATTATATAGTTACTAAACTTACTATATACCACCAAGAGACCCCCAAGTGGTCCATCAATGATACAAATATCATGATATAAGTCTCTTGTCCGAACCTTAGATTTTTAGGAATTTAATATCAATTAATAATATAATATTTGTTTTAAAAACTCTTTTATGTCAATTTTGAGACTATTGGGTATTTTGTTTTTTATAATTTCATAGCAGCATTATTAATTCCAAAAAAATTTAAATAACCAATAGTAATATGTCTTATTAACCTAGAAAATTGGTGGAATTCATAAAAAGTCTCAAATTACATTTATTTGGATATTTATAATATCAATTATTTTAATATTTCATTAAATAGGTAATTACTGAATCACCATGGTGTCATAAATAAATTAAATTATTTAATGTCTAAAAATTATAAATAAAATACCATTATGTAGGAAATACTTTTATCTTTATAATTAATATTTACAATCGATTTTATCTTATGTATAACCCTATATTAAATTTTTTTAGTAAATAAACTTTGATTTTAACTCTTTTAACTCTTCTTTGAATTAAATAATAATAAATATCCTAATCTAATCAAAGTGGACCTAAATGATAATATTTTATTCCTAAGGTTGTTTTTGGTGGAGATAAACTTGTAAAATAGAATTAGGACATGTGTTAGGGTAATATTAATATCATTTTTACCCTTAATTACCCTATTTCCTTTTAAACGTGGTAAATAAAAGTAAAAAGTTGATATTCACCAAAAATTATTTTCATCTTGTTGAACCACATTTTACTCCTTGATATTAACCGTGTTTCTTGAATTTTTGAAATTCCACTCACAAAAGTGGTAAAATTAAGTTATATGTGAATTTGAAAATTCTCCATGGAGGTGGGTAAAAGACGGTGAACAGTTCAATAAAATTTGTATGTGTCTAAAATTATTATAAACTGACTCTAATGAATTAAATTGAACTTATATAGGTATTAAGTATCTATTTTGACCTAAAATAAATTTAAATAAAATAAATAATTATTTAAACAAAACGTCGGTTTTTCACTAATAACTCAGTGTTTTTCATTATTCATCAAAAATAGAAAGTTTTCAGAAAAATACAAAAAATTTACCCTAGGATAATTTTAATATTCCAAATCCAAAAATGAAGTCAATTTTGAAAGATAGAATTTATAAAATTTTAAAAAGTGGGTATTACTATTCATAACGGCTAGTTTGATTGGTTGTGGTGTGTGTTAGAACTCGAAGTTGCGTACAACACAGGCAACTGTATTATTCAAAGGAAAGTGTACCGTGGAAGCTTGGGGTGTTACACAACAAATTTTAAAAAAATTCAAGGGAATAAATAATCATTTTAAATACCATAGTAATCCTTCCAAAAAATTTCACTACTACCATAAAGATATAAATATTACCAAAACACAAAAACAATTCCAAATCCACAACCCAACCATTTTACATAAATATTAATAAGGTCCAACATCACCCAAATCACCTAATTTTTCTATCAAAACTCAATTGATTTTTTATTAAACACATTTGGTATGTATACACACAGGCATAAGCAAAGAATCACCTCAAACCCCATTTTTAACTATTTCCACCAATAAGAATACACTACAATAAACTAACCATGTGAATTATTAGGGTACGAATCATGTTTAAAAATTAATTGGAAGAACCCAAGAATAAATGAAATGTAACAGAAAGGAAAAGTATAAAGACACCTACCTCGATGGAATGAGAGTGTGACGAAACTCTCAGAGGAGGAAGAATACACCCCCTGAGATCAAAACTTCACACCCTAAACATCACGAAGATCAAACTAAACATCAACCCTAACATCTAGGGTTCTTACAAGAGGGGGTTTACCAAAGGAAAACCAAGAAATAGGGAGAGGAGATGTGGAAGAGGGGAAAAAGAGGCAAAAAACCATAAAAACCTTAGATCTTCAAGGATGCAACTATGGAGGAGGAGGATCCAAGGAAAAAAGGGGTTTCAGGACCCCTTCATTTGCAAAATTCAACTAAGGAGGAAGGGACCTGATTTTGGGTTAAAAAGGGGAGAGGGTAGAATAGGGTTTTTAACATTTTAATGACCTGGTCCGATCAGACGGTTTGGCTACATAGTTTACCAAACTATACACCAACCATGTAGTATCCACTGTACAATAAGGAACTGACCACATGAACAACCCGCACAGTTTGTGGTACCATGTGCAAACCGTAAGGTAGCTTCTTCCTAAGAGAGGATTGACAACACGACCAAACCATATAGTTTGACCAACCATGATCAACCTATGTGGTAGCTTCTGTTGAACACTAGGACCCATAGCATGGCTACCTGGGCTAGGCCTCATGGTTTCCACTAACTGTGTGATGCCCGTGCACATGTTCAAAATTCAATCAGACTTCCATAAATTCAAAAAAAATGTGGATCATCCCGAACCTCAACCAAAAAGGTCCATGGTCAATAAAGGAATTAAATAAATACATTTCCAAGGTCATGGTGTGACAATTCTCCCCACCACAAACACTTTCTACCCCCATAAAATCACCCAACAAAAAGATAGTCAAAACTTGAATCCATGCCCGATCAAAACCGAAGGGAAACCACAAACCTAGGGGTGAACATTCACTCCAAAAGTCACACCCGACTGATCAAGAATAAATCATATCATAAGAATGAGGGGAGAACATGAGAGTATTCTCCCCACCATAAGGAATCAACTATATTAGGAACTTTTAAACCCAAACAACACCACCAAGACATAAATGAGAAACCACTACAGAGAAACCTGACAAACCGGGACCCTAGGAACTAACTCAAATTCCCTATACCAGACCAAAACACCCTATACTCAACTAGGAAATAGGGAAATACCAAAAAAACTAATAAAATTTCATTAGCATGAAAAAAACATAATAAGAAGTAAAAATTCCCACAATATCCAAAAACCTCCAACATAAGGGAAAAGCCCAAAAAAGAACTAGAACCAGACAAAGAACCCAAACCATTATCCATAAATTTAATAAAACCCAAACATCTAAAAATGAGCACAAATTAAACCGAAACCAATTCATATAAGGTCCAAACATACTTTAAGAAAAATGAATGATTTTAGAGGCCAAATTCATATAAACACAATTGTTCATATTACGAAATAAGAAATTCAAAACACCCTTAAAACAAAAAGGTTAACTTACAAAGGTAGAAAAACTATAAAAAGGAAACTTTAAACACTTCCACCCCAACATGGGGAACAAAACTAGGCCAAGGTTTCACACACCCCCGAAAGCTCCTAATTGTGCGCATGTTTTACTCTGAGGCTTGTGGATGGAGACTTGATGATCGAATCATTGACTACCTCATAGTCAGGTACTATAATCCTCTGATAAAAACCCCTTCTTAGAACAATGATTCACATGCCTTCTAAGGGATGTGACAAGATGACTTCAAATTCCCAAACCGGCCACATTGATGTCACACATGAGAACAATTTGACAGACCAAAATCCAGAACCAATGAATGAGACTACTTAAAGATAATTTCCTCTAGAATTCACTCCTCTCCAGATGAGAAACCATTAAGAAAAACTAGAGACACTATATTTCCAACTTCTTGTGCTTTGAAAACCAACTCATCCAAAAAAAATCGTTCACCAACTTCTCAAAACAATGATCCTTAGAGGAGAGGACTCACTCCTTGATCTCTAGATGAAGACCACCAATGAAAATAGAAGTCTTAAACAGATCCTATGATGACACATCCAAATAAAAATAAAATAGCTCATTGAAGTGGTAAATATAGGCCTTCACCTTCTGTTGACCTTGTTGAATACTCATGAGCTCTTCCCTTTTCTTCATCTCCACCACATCGGGTATAAACCATTAGATGAAGACAGACTTGAACACTTCCTAGGTCATCCTGACTCGCATCAATGGTGAGGAAAAAAACCATCATTCATAAAAAGTAGGACCTTCAAATGAACCCATAACAACATGAAATCTGATAGCTTTGGGACTTCCCAACAATCTAAAGACACACTCCACTTCCTCAGGCCACTCAAAAGCCTCTAAAGGACCTCGATCACCATGAAGGATAAGAAACAACCGATAAGGATAAAAAATTAGTAATGACTCATTAGAAATTTGGGGGACCTTTCTGGGTGGCATATTTTGAAAACAAAGAGCAAAAACCAATACCAACATCAAACCAAAACATAATAAAAAATAATGCCTCGATCCAAAACAATAGGCTCACAAGCCAGAAGAATACAACACAACCAAAAATACCCTGTTTGAAAATCTCATTTCCATTTTAATTTTCAAAATTGACTTCTTCCAAGGCCACTTTCCAAATACTGAAACCCACTTTTTAAACCAAATTCAATTGAAAATTTGTTTCCTCTTTAAAAATCACTTTGGAAAAACAAGGAAAAGCATTTAATTTCAAATACACACCCATGGAATACTATGAACCGTCACATATGTATTCATACATTTTCATTCATATGTGCCAATATGCACTTTCCAAACATACCCAAAAACATGTGAACTTTCATAAGGAGTATTGTTACACCCGAGTTTTAATTTAGCCTTGGTCCCAGTCTGGGTCAGGTCTCGATTGTTTTGTTTGGGGACCAGGTGTGACGAGTTTGAAGTTTCAGATGATTTTTTCAAGATTCAGGATGAGTCCCAATTGGAATATTGTGTTTTTTCTAATAAGTGAGTCTTTTGGTCTTGTTAGTGTTTGGTGCATGGGCGGAGCATGGTTGAAACCATGTTTTTTCTCCCAGGTCACCGTGCGCCCTTCCCAATATTCAAAAAATAACAATTAATTAATGAAATGATTGATAAAATGAAAATAAAAAAAATAAAAATGAAAATGAAATTAAGAATTTTTTTATAATAATATTTACGTTAATATTGTTGAAGATTATTATTATTATTATTGTTAATATTTTATTAAGTTACTATTATTATTTTTATTGCTAATATGATTATTATGATTATTAATATTATTATTATTATGGTTATTATCATTATTATTGTTATTTATATTATTATTATAATTAAAAATTTAATATATATATATATTATTACTTTTTTGGGTTAGGGTTTTCCCTCTCTTTCTCTCTTTTCTTCTCTCCCCTTATTCCTCCCTCTCTCGGTCGCGCCCCAACCCTCCTCCCACTTCACGTCATCATGTCTTAGTCCTCCTCTCTCCCTCTCCATGTTGTTGCAGTGCCCATCCTACCCTCCATCCGCGTTGCGCCGCCCAGACCACCCTCTGCTATCCCGTCGTGCCGACCCCCCTAACCAGCTCTCCTTTTGGTGCGCCCCCCCCCCCCCTCTTCTCAACCGACCTCCTCCTCCAGCAACTGCAAACCCGCCAGCCTCCTCCTCTGGCGACCGTGAACCCACTGGCCTCTCTCATGGAACCCCGCCACACCTCCTCCTTCTGGTAGCCTCCCCTCCGGGTAAACCCACATTCATTAAAGGGTTTTCTTCGCCTTCATGGGGTTCTTTTAGGGTCTAATGTAGTTTTTTTTGTATATGTTGGCTTTTTAGGGTTTATTATGGCACAGTCAAGGTGCGATTGGGATTTTACACCTTTTTTATGGAAGATTATTCATGAGAGGTAGGTAGTTTCATGCTTTTACATTATTTAATGAGTTTGTATTTATTTTTTGATTATTTAAATGAGTTGTATGGATTAATTATGTGGTGTGAAACATGATATGGAAAGGTTTTGTGATGCACATGTGATGAAAATGAGTTTTCTACAGAAAAGTGTTTATGTTTCATGTGTTGTTCTTTGTGGAATTTCTTAAATATATTCTATTCCTTATGTGAAAGGTGAAAATCATAGTTTCTAAGATATTTAAAGGAGAAATTGTGTTGAAAGTAGATTTTCAAGAGAAATTTGTTTTTGTTGCTTGTTGGCCTCTTTGTTGGGAACCTTAAATGTGTTTTTGAATTATAAAAGTGATGTGAAGTGTATTATAAAATGGTTTTTATGTGATTATGGATTTGAAAGTGGAATGACCATTGGAATCAATTAAATTGATTGTGCTCATTTCTTCTAATGCTTCCAAATGGGTTTTATGAGTTATGTAATTACTCTGAAATGTATTTTCAAATGGTTTTAGTGTGTGTTTTATTTTTAATGAAAATAATTTGAGTGTGTTTTTGGGGTAAAGTCTTTTTAGTCATCTTGAAAATGTTTTATTAAGTTTTTTATTGATTTATTAACTTATATGTGTAGTGTGTGGTCCCTTCTCTGTGGTTTCGAGTTGCTGGGTCTAAGGCGACTCACCTGCATGTGAATAAGTAAGTAAATATATACATGTAGGTTCCCCCGTTATGTGTATATTAATCCATGGAATTTAATGTACATGTATGGGTCTTGTTGTGCCTATGTGTATATATAAAAATTCCTATACAGGTGAGTGGAGACTGGTATATGCATATAAACATACCTGTAAGGATCCCCTTGCACATGTTCACGGGCCATGAGAATGTATCCATAGGGGACAGGTGTCCTTGCATGTATGAGAAGGTGCATTTTCTTAGTGGTGGAGTAGAAACATTTAGTTAGAAAGATCCAAGAGCCGAAGTGGATGGCTTGGTTCCATCTTGAGGTATCCCCCCTATTCCTATACCTTTAAATTGAATTCCTTAATTTCTTGGGTGTTTTAAAAAGTATTTTTTATATTAAATAGTATATGCATGCTATGATAAGTGATGGTTATGCTTGATGTTGGTCTTTCCTTCATTTTTTAGGTTCTCTTTAAGTGTTCACATGTGTATTTTCCATTAAAAAATTATCCAAAGTTTGTTTTAGCATGCTTAACATTTCAAATGCTTAAAAGTAGTTTCTAAAATGGTTTTGGGTGTGTGGCGGGTATTTTTTCAAAATGTTGGTGTGTATATTATTTGTGAAATTTGATTAAAATTAATATGGATTCTGGTATGTTTTTTAATAGGGGAATTTGAGAACATTATATGTTATGGAAATGGTATTTGAAAAAGGTCTCTTCTATGGTCTGCGTAAATTGACGAAGGCGATGTTTTGTAAAGAGGGGTGTTTTCATTGAAATGTTTTGCCTTTGTGTTAATGTGGAGGTGTGGTGTGTGTGCATGTGAACTTCAACTTGAGCATAAGGGAAACCCTGGGTACCTAGGTGGGTGGACTAGGACTAGTATTCTAGATGATACTTAAGTGGTTCATCCCGATTTCATCTAGTAGGATTGATGTTACAACACTAACTAAATACTTGTAATAATTGGAGACCACTAGGTTATGGGTGTGTTCCCTACTGGTGGCTCGTTCATGAGAATGTAGATTGTTGTGGCTCATATTCCATGTTTACAATGATGTACGAGGATCTTAGGTCCCCAACTAACATTAGCTACTTAGGGATTTCCCATGGTGCTTGTGTTATGATTTTCTATTCAGCTATTTCATGCTTATTTCCTCTTTCATGAAAACTATATTTAATTTTAAATTCATTCCCTTTAATTTTGAAATGTTAATGCATATTTAAATTCTATTTTGAAAATGTATTGGTAGAGAAATGTTTTCCTTAAAAAATAGTAAACCTATTACTTTATTTTGAAAAGAATTAAAAAAATATATTTTAAAGGGTATTATTTTCAAACTAGCATGTTTTAAGGTTCTTTTTAATGGCAATGGAATAGGCATTGTTATACTCCGGCATTCCTACTGGGCATCTTGATGCTCATTCCTACTTTATCTTTTTAGTTTTTAGGGTGTAGTTTTGGATTTCTCTTATAGTGAGTGTGGTTTATGTTCCATGGTGACCCATGAGTTCACTTGAGGTATGTCTTGTTACTTAGTTTATTTCTTTTTCCACTGCCAGTTTGTTCAGTTCATCTTCATTTATTTACCTATTTTGTTTAGTTTATATTTACTTATATGTATTATGTTACCGGGTAAATCATTCCAAAATGTTTATTTGATACTCGAGAACTTGTGCCATCCCTTGGGGATTAGGAATGCCCCTATATCCTTGCCACAGACTGGGTTCGGTGCCAGGTTGGATGACGACCCGACTTGGTTCATGAAAAAATGGTATCATAAGAGTTCGCTCTTTTGGGTCTTGTTTCTTAGTAAAGAGTCTGGGTAGACTGGGGATAGGATTTTCAGGACTTGGTATTCTGGTCATGAGTGTGGTGCCTGGCCAACACACCTTGTGACGGGACCCAATTCACCAGGAGAAGTTGGGTTTCATATGATTATTTTGGTCTTTTTAGTTGTCTGCTATTGGGGAAATGAAATGGGAGTAGTCCAATGGTCTCAGTGAGCTCGTAGGGTCTCAAAAGACATGTGTATCCAGAGATATTGTCCTAGAACACTCCCCGTGATGGTTTTTTGACTAGCATATGGCCTCCAACCATATGTCTGAGTCACCCATCAGTGCTAGTTTCCTTAAATTTGTTTGGTATCATTATGGGTTTTGGAAAATCAATTTGAAAACACTTGTTTGAAAATTTAGGGGATTGGATTTTTAATATGGAAGTTGGTTTTGATAAATGGCGTTGAGTTTACCAGGATTGGATTTTCATAATTTAAATATGCGGTTTATTGAAAATGATTTTTTGGAAAACCATGAAATTGGATAAATTGGGTTTTGGAAATATGTTCTAAATGGGATTTTCTAAAATACTGAAAAGTGGTTTGAGTATAATGAAATGATTTGAAATTGATATGTAAGATTCTAAAGTGAGTTCTTTCTTGAGTAATGTTTCTGGCTTTTGTTTGTTCAGAAGGTTGTTGATGTTGGTTAGCCATATTTTTCGAGGAGTGTTTCTGGGAGCCTTAGTGGCAGTTCCCTTTTTGTGTTCTGGTGATAGTTCATGGAATTGTTGGCCAATGGACTTGTTTTTTTGGTTTCTTGGGTCTCCTCGTCATCTAGTGTATGCCCCCATAAATAATTAGTGCACAGTTGAAGTGCGTCCATGGGTGATTCTCCATGGGTGGATCCTCTAGTTGATCAGTGTAAGAACCTTCTTCTTCTTGGAAATCAGAATATGAATCCACCTCTCTATTTGTGGTCTAGTGGATCCTCTCACAATGGGAGAGTAGATGTGAGAAGAGTTGGAAGAAACTTTTGTCTCTTGGGTTTCCTCAGTTGTTGACTACAAAGTTCAACATCATTGAGTCTGTAGGTCTTTTATAGAGGCGGTGAAGGAAATTACAATGAGGGAAAGTGGAAGCAATCTGGATTTGTCAGTGTAGACTACTGTTTTAAAAGGGCCTTTGGGTATTTTGTTGGTTTCATCTAAGTAAGATATCTCATTAATCCTCCCATTTGGAAAATCTAGTTATAAGAGGCAGTTATGGCCACTTGCAGTAATCGTATGCTGTTACGGACTCAGGTTAAGGTCTCTATCTTTGAAATGTCTCTGGCTGTTTCAAGAGTAATGTTTGGTGACACTTTTTTGTGTCATGTTCTCACTCGATGACATAGGTTAAGGTTTCACACCCTTCTGATAACCTAATTTATAATAAGATCATGTTTCCTTCAGAAAATCTTGAACTTCTCTATTTTAGAGGAAGGTGTATTCTGTGTGTCCATATCAAGGTTTCTTATTCGATGTAAAGAGGGGTGATGCCAGCACATATTATAATATTTTATCTTGGTGAAGTGTTGTAACACTACAATATTTCATATTAAGTTATATAATTAAATTAATTAAATAGCTTATATTTCACACAACACTGACTGGGATTACATTATATGCAAGATTGAGTTTCTGTGAAACAACACTTTAGTATTATAATTGTTCAAATGATATATTTATAACATAAAAATTAAATATAGTAATAAAAATAGTTACAAATAAATTTTAAAAGTCATTTATAATTATATCACACACATAAACCATATTTATAAGTAAATGTATAAGTTTCATTAAAATATAAGTACTATTTTGATAAAGGAACTACTTATTATGTCTTTTTGTGAAAAATAATAAAATTAATTTTAGACACTATTATAAATTTAATTTAGTGAAATTTACTTAATTTTTTAATATGAAATATCAAAATTATCTTAGTGTTAATTTTTGTTATTTTTCTGAAAACTTTCAATTTTTGATGAATAGTGCAAAACACTGCATGTAGATAAAAATTGAAATTTTCATTTAAATAACTATTTTTAATCTAAATTTATTTTAAAGTAAAAAAATATATATAATACCTATATTAGTCTAATGTAAGTCATTGTAGTCATTTTATAATAAGATTAGATATGTAAAATTTTATTGAACTTTTTAACGTCTTTTATCCACCTTCTAGGTACATTTGCAAATTTGAATAAAACACAATTTTACCACTTCTGTGAATTGAATTTCAAAAATCCTAGAGACACGGTTGAAATTAGTAAGTAAAATGTAGTTCAATTGGATGAAAATATTTTTTGGTGAATAATAACTTTTGAATTTTATTTACCACGGTTAAAAGTAAATAGGGTAATTAAAGGTAAAAATGATATTATAATTATCCCAACACATGTCCTAATTCTATTGGATAAGTTTATTTCGACCAAAATAAACCTTAGGAATAAAATATCATCCTTTTTATCCAATGTGATTAGATTAGGACATTTATTATTATTTTATTTAAAGAAGAGCTAAAAGTGTTAAATTCAAACTAAAACATTTTTAATATAAGGTTTTAAATAAGATAATTTAGACTACAAATATTCATTAGAAATCTAAAAATATTTCCTACATCATGGTATTTTATTTATAATTTTTATTCATTAAATAATTAAATTTATTTATGACCAATGATGATGTAGTAATTATCTTATTAACGAAAGATTAAAATAATTGATATTATAAATATTAAAATAAATGTAAATTGAAACTTTTTATGAATTCCATGAATTTTATAGGTGAATATGACATATTATTTATTCAATTTATTTTTTTCTAATAAATAATATTTTTATGACTTTCATAAAAACCAAATACTAAATAGTATCAAAATTGACATAAATGCGTTTTTAAAAAAAATATATTTTATTAAATGATATAATATTCCTAAAAATATAAGATTAAGAAAAAGGACTTATATAATGATATATATGTAATTAATGAACCACTTGAGGTTCTCTGGGAATTTTATAGTAAGTTTATTAACCATGTAATATAGAAAAACAAGAAGACATGGTAAAAGTTAAACTATTTAATTAAGAGTTAAATTTAAAATATAAGGTTAATATAGTGACCTAAAATTGTCTAAAAACTATTTTTTGAGAGTTTTGAGACCCATCCCCACCTTAATATATAAATAAATCCATTTTGAGCCATTAGAAACCGAAAATGATTTTATAATAAAATAATATTTCAATCTTTTCTTTAAGTGCCCCTCACCTCTCTTATAAAAGGGTACTTCCCCTTCTCTTAAATTCACACCACCAAAGCCATTTGTCTTGTCCAAACCTTGATCAAATATCCTCCCAACTAACCTCAATTAAACCTAGATGCCTTACTTTGATCATAAATCCAACCTAAGGATCCCTTTTGTTCAAACCAAATGGAAACACCCGAAGAAGGGGTAATTATTTCATCACCGCTTTCAAAGTTCTTTTCTTCTTCCACTTCCACTTTATTTTTTGTTTCCATAAAAAAATAATAGATCAAAAACCTTTTATATACTAAGATGTTATTATAAATATGGTATAACCATATTCATTATTGTATCCATCATATGGATGACAAAGTCGCCATACGTGCGTACGTACGACTTACCGTCTCCACGTCGCGGTGTAGTTTGTTATTCAAAACTTCATTATTTGGATGGGTATAATAATGTGTATAATTTATGTAAATAATAAATATAAAATTTTAATTATTCTGAATATACCATACAATTACATACGATTCCACCATCAATAGAATGATATTGTCGCTCATGCGTACGTACGGCTTACCATCTCCACAACGCGATGAGATTTCATTTCCCATCATAACCATTCAAGAATAATTATTAGTTGACAATTAAAAATAATTTTTAAGAACTTATTATCATTCTATATATGAATCAAATACATCTTATCCATAACAAACATGACTTACATAACAAAACTTATAATGGAAAACGAATCAGTTAACACCTGAAACAATGATACTACTGAAATATTATTAACAAAGCAATATTAAAAGATCATATATGATATCATATTTATGTATGCGGTTCTTGTATAATTTAATAAAAATTATTTAACTATTATACAGAAGGATAAGGTACCCTTTACTAAGTAAAAGTACAAGGTAATGGGTTTTCATCTCACTTTCTATTCCTGTAATATTCATGCAATATTTGACACTATTTCTTTTTGTGTGGTGTATGTACTACCCATAATTGTATTATTTGTGTAATATAATTTAATTTATGGGTATTTACATCTTTATTTTATGATCATTCATTCATGGGGTTTATGTTTCGTATGTTAACAAATTGGTAAGGGAATTTCTAATTTCAATATCCACTCATTGGGTTTTATGCAAACTTCATTGATTATTTTACTCCAAGATTATGTGTGAAATCGCTATTTATTTATTTATTTAGTGATTTACACTCCCCTTTGTTTGGATATACTTTTGATACACATAATCACTCTATTTATAAATTCTCAAGTCATCGATATAAACTTGATAAGAGTAATCTTAACTCAATTTCCATTCATTTAGTTAAACATCCAAGTTATTGGTGTTGTTTTTACAAGAATATGTGTGAATGTAATCTGATTGATTTACACTGAATATCCAATAATATTGATTGTATTTATATTTTTCACACATAATTATTTCATTGATTTATCTGTAACATAAGGATACGGTCTTTATAATGTATTTCATCTCAATTTACATTCCATTGAGACTTTTTTGTTGTTATACACCAATTCACTTTTATATGGTGTATATACTATATTTTGACATAGTATATCATGAATCCCTTTATTCTCATGATATTATAAAGTTTTTATTACCTCAGTCATTTGTATTCAACCTTCTCTCATTCGGTTAGGAACTCTAACTAAAATATCATTTTAAATGTTTTAAAGATTTATTCTTCTAAATCTTTCTCTTCAATGTCCATGTTTTAAAAATTATTTTAAGGAATTATTTATATGGACATAAATGTTTCAAAATTAAAATTCCTTCTAAAAGTTTCAAAGTGGTATGGGACACTTTGATTCAAAAATCTCTTTTAAATGGCTTTTTGATAAATAGTGATACTTTTAAATGTTTTCAAGAAAAATGGGATATTTTTCTCAAATAGTTTTATTGATTATTTTCATCTATGTCCATATCATTCATTATTATTGATTGAAGTTGATTTATTATAATATAATCTTCCATATTTTATTTAATGAGATATGTTTGACTGTGTATGTGCTATTTTTATACCATTATTGGTTTGTGGTTAAAATATTGACATTTTTTATGCTAGTTTTAATATGAATGTTTAGATTATGTTTCACCCTTTTCATATGAGGAATGCATTGGAATTAGTAAGTGACGGGTGGGGACCTCTATATCCCCTAGATTCATCGGTAGGTATCATGAGACAAGCTAGTGTCTTGGCACAAGTCCTTGACAAAATCCTTATTTGTAGTCTTGCAATCAGGCCTTAACTATGTGTTTATGATGTCTAGTATTATTCATTCCATCATTATGAAATTAGTTATTGATATTACATGTGATTATTCGAATATTATAATATCCATGTGAATAAGTAAATGGTAGTATTTGATTTATCTTTTCCATATTATACTGAAGCTTAAGTTTAAAAGGCTTGTGTTTTATTATTATACATTGCCTTAAATGTTTATGCTTATTTATGATAGATTCAGCTATATTGTTATCCTTACCGAGCATCGAAGCTCACCCCTTTCTTATATTTTAGTTTTCCTATGATGTGAAGAAGTATATTATGATTGACCTATAGGGATATGATAATGGATATGAGTGTGTTATAAGAAGAGACAATGTTTTTTTTTCTTTTAAAAATGTAATGTAAAACATGTGTATGTATCTAGTACTTCTAAGGCTACTAAACTTATGGGTCTTTCGGGACTTGATCTTTTGTGATCATGATAATGTTATGTAATAATGTACTAACTTTGGGTAACCAGGTTCATGGTGTTACAAGTGTTGTATGGAAAAAATGGATGTCGAAGTGTGCTGTGTATGATGGTGTTGTTTAGGTCGTGGTATTGTCTCTTGTAGCACCAGAAGGAGAAGTTTCATTTTGGGGGTTTCTAAAGCCTGACTGTGAGGTAGGAGATTCTTCAATCATCAGAGCTCCATCCATAGGTCTTAGAGTGAATCTGGCACGTATTTAGGAGAACCCCAAATGGTGTGAAAGGTTTGGATCTAAGTTCTGTTCTCAGTGTAGGAGGTGGAGATAGTTTAATCCACTGGTGTAGTTTTGTTTTAATTGTTCATGTTTGGTGGAAGGAGGTGGGCGGACCTCATGTCCACATTATGACCCATTTGGGTGTAAGAGTTTCTCATTGGTTATAAGGAGGTATAGTTGTCTTGTTTTCCTAGAATCCTGGTGGTTGTATTCCACCAAGTGTGGGTCTTCTTTTAATGTCCCCTACGTGACATGTGCTTATGAATTGAGAGTATTTGGGTTTGTGTTATTTCGGGGGAAATAGAATGTTGGGATGTGTCGGTGGTGGTCTTTTTGGTCGATTGGATGGACCCCTTCCCAACCCTCCCCTTGTGGTGGGGGTTCTTGGTCCGTACTGAGAAGTTATTGAGTTCAAATAATCTGACCAATTTTCATAGTGGGTAGTCTGTTCAGGCCTCCCCATGTTAGTGTCCTAGTTACACCTTGGGGGTAGGTTGTTTCTTATGGTGGGGAGTATTTCGGGCCTTCCCGTGTTATAAATTAAGATTCATTGTTCATTTCAGGTGGACTTCATGAGCTCTTGGGAATGTTTAAATTGGTTGTCTCAGGATGTTAGATTGTGTACGGTGAGTGGATCCTTTCCTTTGATTTATAAACTAGAGGTGATTTCATTTTTCAGGGCGGGTGACACTTAGTTGGGATTTCATTTTGGGTCTCTGAGTTCAATTGGTAGGTCCTTCCTCCTTATTTATAGTGTTATTGCTTCTCTCTTATTTGTTATTTGTTGGGAAACTCTTTGAGCTAAGAGGGTGTACTCGTTTTGTTTTCTAAAAAATATTAGGATGGATTTATGTGGATGGAACACTTTATGGTGAGGATAATTGTCACACTTGAGTTTTAATTTAGCCTTGGTTCTGGTCTGGGCCATGTCTCAGTTGTTTTTTTCGGGGACCGGGTGTGACGGGTTTGAAGTTTCAGATGACTGTCAAGATTCGGGCCGAGTCTCGGTTGGAATATTATGTTTTTGCTGATAAGTAAGTGTTTTGGTCTTGTCAGCGTCAGATGCCCGAGAAAAGCATGGTCAAAACTGTGTGGTTTTTCCCAAGTCACCGTGCTCCCTGCCCGATATTCAAAAAATAATAATTAATTAATAAAATTATTAATAAAATGAAAAAAATAATAATAATAAAAATGAAATTAAGAATTGTTTTATAATAATATTAATGGTAATATTATTGAAGATTATTATTATTATTATTATTATTGTTAATGTTTTATTAAGTTACTATTATTATTATTATTTCTAATATTATTGTTATTATGATGGTTATTATTATTATTATTTTTAGGAATTTAATATATATATATATATATTATTAGTTTTTTGGGTTAGGGTCCCCACCTCTTTTTTTCTTCCCTTCCCTTCTTCCTTCCTCACCCGGTCACGCCCCAACCCTCCTCCCTCTTCACATCGTTTCACCCCAGCCCTCTTCCCTCCCTCTCCACGCCGTCACGCCGACCATCCCACCCTCCATCTGTATTGTGCCGCCCAACCAACCCTATGTTATCCCATCACACCACCCATCCCACCCTCCATATGCATCGTGCCGCCCAACCCACCCTATGTTATCCCATCACGCCGCCCCCCAACCATCTCTCCTTCTGACGCATCCCACCTCTTCATGGCTGACCACCTCCTCCGGTGATCACAAACCCACCAACCTCCTCCTCAGGAGACCATGAACCCGCCTCCCTCCCTCGTGCAACCACTCCACACCTCCTCCTTCTAGTAGCCACCCCTCCAGGTAAACCCCCATTCATTATAGGGTTTTATTCACCTTCATGGGGTTCGTTTAGGGTCTAATATTTTGGTTTTTGGGTATATTTTGGTTTCCTAGGGTTTCATGTGGAATGGTCAAGGTGCGATTGGGATTTCACACTTTTTTCCAAAATATTATTCATGATAGGTAGGTAGTTCAATGATTTTACATTATTGGATGAGTTTGGCTTGCTTGTTTAATTATTTAAATAAGTTTTATGGATTAATTATGTGGTGTAAAACATGATTTGGAAAGGTTTTGTGATTCACATGTGATGAAAATGAGTTTCTTAAAGATAAGTGTTTATATTTCATGTGCGATTTATTGTGGAGTTTCTTAAATATATTCTATGCCTTGTGTGAAAGGTGAAAAAAATATTTTTGAAGAGATTTAACGGTTCAATTATGTTGAAAGTGGGGTTTTTAAGAGAAAATTGTTTTTGTTTCTTGTTGGATTCTCTTTTGTGCACCTTAAATGTGTTTTTGAATTGTGAAAGTGATGTGAAGCATATTATAAAATGGTTTTGATGTGAGTATGTATTTTTAAGGGGCGTGACCATTGGAATCAGTTAAATTGATTGTATTCATTTCTTATAATGTTTCCAAATGGGTTTTATGAGTTATGTAAGTAGTGTGAAATGTATTTTCAAATGGTTTTAGTGTGAGTTTGATTTTAAAGAGAATAATTTGAGTGTGTTTTTGTGTTAAAGTATCATTAGGAATCATGAAAATTTTTTATCTAGTGTTTAATTGATTTATTAACGTATATGTGTAGTTCACATTCCCTTCTCTGTGGTTTCGAGTTTCTGGGTCTAAGGTGACTCATCTATGTGTGCATAGGTAAGTAAATATATACATGCAGTGAAGGTTCCAGGCGCAGTGGAAGTGCGTGGGTGGATGTGCCCACTTGGATTTTTGTCATTAGCAATGATCAATCTGGGATCAATATGATGATAAACACCAGTCTCCACGGATCGATTCACAGAAATAGACAAAGAAGAGGAAATGTCCTAGAACCACAAAAGTGGATCGTCACAGGTTGATTATAATTAATCTAATTAATTGACAATAATTACCTTTTGGGTATTATTTCACCGTTGATATTCTTGATCACGTTCCGATGTGATTCTTCATTGCGTCATAGAAGCCAAGTGTAGACTTCCTCTAGTGGTGATCCACACGTGCACCTCGTATCTCTGGACGTCGCCAAAGGAGTCTCTGGGTGCTAGCGTGGATAAACCTTTGCTTGCATTGTCCGTATTAGACCGTCTTGATCGGATGGAAGGGGATCTCTCTCGGTCTTGAGAGCATTATTGGAGGAAGAGGTTATTTTGGCCTTAAAATAATTCTCCAAAATTGTTGTGCACAATGATTATCTTGTTAGGAAAAGAGTTGGGGTTGTGAGGATATTTATAATCAGGTTTGAGGTTGTAGAGTTATGATAATAAATAAACGTGTTACGTGTTTTATTTATTTCATTGACTCTTATTGAAAACCCCCATGTTGAATAATTAATTCCTTGACATGCGCCCATGATTATTATAATAAATACCATTTAATAAAACAATATTATATCCTCAAATTCCCTACTGTAAAACTACACGAAATGTAATCATTAATACACGGCGTGTACTTGTTTTCCATAAAACTACGTAGTGTGTAATCATTAATACACGGTGTGTACTTGTTTTTCATTTCCTTTCCAAAATGAAAACTACACGACGTGTAATCATTAATACACGACATGTACTTGTTTTCCATGAAAAACTACACGGCATGTAATAATTAATACACGTCTTGTATATATTGTTTTTCATTTCCTTATTCATCCATCATTAAAATGATTTAGGCTTCCTTGAATAATTATTGAACCACGTAAGGGAATAATCTTTATTCTACTTGAGATAGTTGGATACACTTAGTGTGTGACCCTCTAGGCCTCTTTCTCTTTGGCATTAGGTGGGATTGCCTAAAGTCCAAGATTACTATCTAGAAATGGGTTAAGGTACCCAATAGAAAGAAGTTGATGCTGCATTGACATGTCACCTCATACGAATGCTTACTGTGTAATTTAATCCCTTTGTCTCAATATCTCATCAAGCAGGTTTCATGGTAGTGTCATAAACCTATATGCTTGATCTGTCATTCTTTGACTTCCAGAAATAAACTCGCTGTGTCACCATGGCCATGGAATTTGTTCAACAGTTCTATTTCAATGAAAGGGCCTGAGATATCTACTTCCATAAATATGGAAGGGACAAATCCTTCCTCGACTTATCCATTAACAACATGTAATTCATGATACACGCAACGTACCCTACTTCCTGCCAATTGTCTTCATGACGGTTTTCGTTAGCAAATCTAAGTGTGCTAGTCATGACATGAGTTAATGATAATCCTCCAATCTAAGTACCATTACACACGCTCATAGATAGCAGTATCTGATGACACCAAAACATGCAGAATTACTATGGGAAGGTCTGTTCTCATAATCTCCCATCTTGGATATTACCAAGTGCGAACTCCATGAGAGAGAGTCTCATCTTATTACGAATACTCACACATGAAAGTTTATATACTATGTGTCATATCATAGTATGTCATCCAACTACAGAAATTTATTTAAGAATATTTGTTATAGCATGTCAAGGTTCTCATCATAGTAGGGATCTGCCATGTCCTTATTAATGCAACAAATATTCTAGGTCATTATTATATTATAGTCATACATAACGATGAACAATATATAATAGGTGAACATTTATGTAATCAAAGTACAAAACATTTGTTTCTTAGGAAACCAACCCTAACAAACTTCCACTTGGACTAGAGACAACTGCCTATGACATTTAGTCTGCTGGACCTCACATGATGATCATGTTTCTACTAAGTCAAGAATTTAATCAAGGGGCCCGCCACGTTGTCTTCCATGGAAATATTGTTCACTGAAACTTCACCTCGCTGAGAAAAATCCCTCAAGAGATGATACTTCCGAAGTATGTGCTTTTTCTATTGATGTGACCTTGGCTCTTTTGCAAGTGCCACCACTGCAGTATTATCACAATAGAGTTTGATAGGATCTTTACTACTAGGTACTACATCCAGCTCTTGGAAGAAGCTTCGCATCCATACTTCTTCTTTAGATGCCTTAGAAGCTATGATATACTCAGACTCTGCTATAGAATTTGCAACCACACCTTGCTTTGAGCTCTTCCAGCTCACTGCACCTCCATTCAAACTAAAGATGTATCCAGTATACGACTTCATGTATTCTTGATCAGTCTCAAAACTAGCATCTACATGTCCTCTGAGGACTAGTTCCCCATCTCCTCCATAAACCAAGAACATATCCTCAGTACGCCTCAAATACTTAAGGATAGTCTTGACTGCCATCCAATGGTGGTATCCTGGATCAGCTTGATATCTGCCTACCGCACTTAATGCGTAAGCATCATCTATCCTTGTACATTACATATCATACATGACTGACCCAATCGCGGATTCGTAAGGGATCCTTGCCATTTTATTTCATTCCTCATGTTTCTGAGGACACATTTTCTTGGAAAGATGAATTCCATGTGACACTGGCAATAATCCCCTCTTGGATTTTTCCATACTGAATCTCTTCAGTATCTTATCAATGTATGTACTTTGACTTAGGCCTAGCATTCTCTTGGATCTATCATGATGGATTTTGATCCCAAGAATATATACTTCCTCTCCCAAGTCTTTCATGGAGAATCATTTATCTAACCATGCCTTAACTAATGGTAAGACAGGTACTTCGTTTCCTATTAGTAATATGTCATCAACATATACTATTAGGAAAATGAATGCACTTCCACTAAACCTCTTGTAGACACAAGGATCACATTCATTCTTAACAAATCCAAATTTTGTTATAGCTTCATCAAAATGAATGTTTCATGACCTTGATGCTTTATTTAATCCATAAATAGATTTATGCAACTTTCATACCTTTTTGGGATCCTTTGGAGTCACAAACCCTTTAGGTTGTGTCATGTAGACATCTTCCTGGAGGTTCCCATTAAGGAATACTGTTTTGACATCCATTTTCCAAATTTCATAGTCATGGTAAGGGGCAATGGTGAATAGGATTCTGATGGATTTCATCATCACAACCGGTGAAAAGGTTTCATCATAGTCAATTCCTTGACACTGTCTAAAAACTTTTGCAACCAGTCCTGCTTATAGGTGCTGACTTGCCACTCCATTTCCAGTTTCTTCTTGAATACACATTTATTACCAATAGACTTTACATCAACTGGAGGATATACCAAAATCCAGACGTGGTTTTGGTACATGGAATCCATTTCAGAATTCATGGATTCTTGCCACTTGGCAACGTTTGCACCTTCAACTGCTTCCTTATAGGTAGAAGGATCATCATTGTCAACCAATAATGAGTCCCCATCTTTGGTGACAAGAAAATCATATCGTTCTAGTTCTTTACCCTCTCTTGTTCTCTTACGCAGTTCTTGTGTCTCTGGAACAGATTGTTCTTCCATGGGGCTTTGTGGAATCTATTCTTGTACCAACTCATGTGTATCTTGAGCCTCGACTTCATCAAAGTCTATCTCACTCCCACTATCTCTTTTGGAGATGTTCTCCCTCTCAAGGAATATGGAGTGTCTTGCCACTGTAACCTTTTTGTCTGAGGGGTTGTATAGGTAATATCCCCTTGTTTCCTTGGGATATCCTATAAAGATACACTTTGTGCCTCGGGGTGTAAGTTTGTTACCTGAAGAGGCCTTAACAAATGTTTCGCTACCCCACACATGTAAATACGATAACATGGCTTTGTGTCTAGTCCATAACTCATATGGAATACCATTTATCAATTTAGTTGGTACCTGGTTTAGTATGTGTGCTGCTGTTTGTAATGAATATCCCCAAAAGGATAATGGAAGACTTGCATGAATCATCATTGATCTCACCATGTACAACAGGGTGTGTTTCCTCCTTTCACTTACACCATTCCACTAAGGTTTGTAAGGGGGAGTGAGTTGAGATAGAATCCCAAACTCCCATAAGAAATCAACAAAATCTTGATTAAGATATTATCCTCCTCTATCTGAGCAGAGTTTCTTAATCTTCTTACCAAGATGGTTCTCAACTTCATTCTTGTATTCATTGAACCGATCAAAAGAATCTGACTTATACACCATGTGGTTTTAGTTTAAAAGAATATAAATACCCATCTTGATGTAATTTTGTCAAACGTTTCTCATTGACATGACCTAGCTAGTGATTCCAAAGTTGGGTGTGGTATGATTCATGTGAATTAACTTTTTTATCGATTTCCATTACTTGGTTTGTGTAGTCTAACACATAAAGGTTGTTATATAAATGTGACCTACCAAAACAAATGCTATCTTTATAAAAGTAGAAACATCCACTTACAAACTTGAAGATGAATCCATTAGTATCTAATATGGATACTGAAATAATGTTTTTGGTTACAGAGGGTACATAATAACATCCTTTCAAAACCAAGACCACCCGAGTAGGCAATGTGAGGTGGTAGTCTCCGACAGCTATAGCAGCGAGTCAGGATCTGTTGGCTACTCGTAGATCCACCTCACCTCAGTCAATCTTTTTTAATCTACTTGGTTTCTATATTTGGATATATATGTGATCACCACAAGAAGTATCTAATACCCAATTGGTATAAATATATTGATTTCATTTGATAACAAACACACCTGAAGCTTCCCCTTACTTCCTTGGCTAGGTGCAATTTTTCTTCCAGTGGCCCTTCTTACCGCATGCAAAACAAACAGCCTCCTGTTCTCTTGCCTCCCCTTTGATCTTCCTTTTCTTGGAAGGCCTTGAATAAGATTTGGGCTAAAATTTCTTTGCCTTCCATTTCCTTTTATTCACCATGAATAAAAAAGGCTTTTCACTCTTTTTCATTTTCCACTTGGAGAATGAGGATAAGAAGATTATACAAAGACTTCTCAATGTTGTTCATGTTGAAGTTCACAACAAAGTTTGAGAAGATCTGGGGGAGTGATGCAAGAATGGGATTGGTACCCAGTTCTTCGGGGAGTTTAAACCCTATAACCTCCAAGCACTCAATATAGCCAGTGAGCTTGACTACATAAGGCCCGGCTGGGGCACCCTCTCTAAGCTTGCTCTGAAATAGAGCCTTGGAGATCTGAAACCTTTCGTGTCTTGATATCTCCGGGTATAGACCACGAAGTTGCTCGAGCATGCTATAGGCATCCATGTCCTCATGGGACTTCATGAGCCCACTTGACATTTATGATAGCATCAAAAATTGAACGTCAAGTGCATCGCTCAAATGTTGATCATAGACCAGGAAATCTTCATCACTCACCCCTTGGGAAGGAGAATCAGGAATTAAGGAATTCAGCACGTAATACTTCCGTTCATGGTGTAGGATAACCTGAAGGCGCCTAAACCATTCTTGAAAGTTACTACCGGTGAGGATATTGTCTTTGTCTAGAATTGATCGTAGAGAAAATGTGGTTGACAAGTTTTTTATATTGATTCTACAAATTAAAAGAGCAGATTTATTAGTACCTTTTGATTACATTTTATGAATAATAAATGAATTTATTAATTCTCCCACTATTTTATCAAGTCCCAATGGCCCTCACCATTGAACCTAGAATGTCTAGTTGCTTTGAAATTCTAGTGGCAAGGATCCATATTCCCCTTTGCATAACCCCAACAATGGTTAGTCAAGCTATTTGAAGGTATTTAGGTGAAAAGGTCTTTTCCAATTGTGAGTTTATAGTTCCTTGATCTGTTGAGTGGAATCCCCAATCCTGAAATCCTGACTTGGATTTCCTCAAATCTTGCCTCCAATATTACATCAAGTCTAGCAAGGGCTACTTCTCATGATGTAATATGGTTAATTTAACCCGAAACCTTTCATAAGAGGTTACTTTATAAAAGTAAGTGTCCTAACAAGGGTTGGTCAAACACATAGTTTTATTGATTCTTTCCATTAATAAGGTAACATAAGACATAGTCTGAATTAATATGGTATTGAGGTATTTTAATCATTTATGCGTAGTTTCGCATTATCACATGCTTGTTAATATTAAGTGATACTTTCTTAAGTTATTAACCATGTTCTGATAATGTTTACACATAGTCTGGTTTTTATTTTATTCCATCTTTTCATGCTTGTTCATTTTATTATCTATGTCATCACGACAACACATACATAATAAATAAACCATGAAATCAGACAGAAATAAAATAAGATGGCATGATCATGAGATTTTATTGGTTAGCTTACCTAGCGGTTTGATAAGCTAACACTGACCTAGGGAAAAACACCTTGAACAGATGGTTTGTGTTTTGCAGCTCCCACCTATCCACCTTTGTATCTTATTCGCTTGGTTTCACCTCAGCTTCAGGTTTTGAACAGTCTCCTTCGTCTTGGGAGATCCTCCATTACAAGGGGTTTACTTTAAAGAAACCATGGGCACATATGCCCTACATTTTATTGGAATAAGGCTCACAGGCCAAAGAATTTAAATTAAACAAATTTAAAAGAAACCAAACACACATACAAAGGGTTTTGGTCTATCTCATGAGCATCTATAGCATGGAATGACATTTACACATATTTAGAATTCAAATTATTTTAATCATTCTATTATTTAAGATAAGTCGCGCTTGAAATTAATTAATTATGATCTTATAATTAATAAATTGTTTATCTTAAATTCCTTTCTGAATTTCCATGAGATTATTCTCATCCATATTCCCTGTATAGGTCTTTGTACTTTTGGAGGAAACCTGGTGAAATTCCATTTCTGGAAAGTACACGACTTGTAGTTTATATTTACATGGCATGTATTTCTTTTCACCCTTTATCCAAAGTACATGTCGGGGGCTTTGGCATGTTTTCTCTACTTTGGAAATTTTGGAGTACACGATGTGTAGATTAATCTAATACAGTGTGTACTTCCTTGTTACGCGGTTACTATCCTGGAAATCATGTGTACGCGGAACATGACTTCTCCTTGTACATGGTCTCACTTGGGCCAGATCGGACTACACGGTGTATTGATTCAACATACACGTCGTGTATTCCGGTTCCACGCACCATTCATTTCTGGTCAACACGGTGTAGTAAAACTCAGGTATACTCAATTCACACGGCGTGGTTTAGTGGACCAGTACCAATTCATTGAACCTAAGTACACGGTGTGTAGTTTTCATTACACGTCGTGTATTCATGTGTTGTAAAGATAGAAAGAGTTTCTCCTCCGGATGAGTTCCTCATTTTTATTTTAATCAAAAATAAAATTAAAAGGTCATTTCTGTGATGTGAATCGAGAAACGAAGGAGGAAGAACAGATCTCATTCATTCAGTTTAATAGAACAATTTATCATGAATTGAATCAAATATAAATGCGTAAATTATCAATGAAAATTAAATAACTATAATCAACATTGTAACCTCACTCTGATACCAATTGAAGGTTCTGATCACAGTATAAGTGCATGGGTGGAGGTTCCCACTTGGCTTTTTTTCATTAGCAATGATCAATCTGGGATCAATACGATGATAAATGCCAGTCTCCACAGATCGATTCACATAAATAGACAAAGAATAAGAAAAGTCCCAGAACCACAAAAGTGGATCGTCATAGGTTGATTATAATTAATTTAATTAATTGACAAGAATTGCCTATGGTGTATTCTTTCTTCGTTGATATTCTTGATCACGTTCCGATGGGATTCGTCGTTGCGTCGTAGAATCCAAGTGTAGACTTCCTCTAGCGGTGATCCACATGTGCACCTCATATCTCTCGATGTCGCCAAAGGAGTCTCCGGGTGCTATCATGGAGAAACCATTGCTTTTGTTGTCCACCTTAGACCATCTTGATCTGATGGAAGGGGATCTCTCTCAGTCTTGAGAGCATTCTTTGAGGAAGAGGTTCTTTTGGCCGTGAAAGAATTATCTAGAATTGTTGTGAACAACGATTCTCTTGTTAGGAAAAGAGTTGGGGTTGTGAGTATATTTATAATCGGGTCTGTGGTTGTAGAGTTATGACAATAAATAAACATGTTACATGTTTTATTTATTTAATTGACTCTAATTGAAAAACCCCATGTCAAATAGTTAATTCCTTGACATGCTCCCATGCTGATTATAATAAATATCATTTAATAAAACAATATTATATCCTTAAAATCCTGACTGGAAAACTACACAGTGTGTAATCATTAATACACGGCGTGTACTTGTTTTCCATAAAACTACACGGCATGTAATCGTTAATACATGACATGTACTTGTTTTTCATTTCCTTTCCAAAATTAAAACTACACAGCATGTAATCATTAATACACAGCATGTACTTGTTTTCCATGAAAAACTACACGGTGTGTAATCATTAATACACGTCGTGTATATCTTATTTTTCATTTCCTTCTTCCTCGATAATTAAAATGATTTAGGATTCCTTGAATAATTATTAAACCACATATGGGAATAATATTTATTCTACTTGAGATACTTGTATACACTTAGTGTGTGACCCTCTAGGCCTCTTTCTCGTTGGAATTAGGAGGACTTGCCTAAAGTCCAAGATTACTGTTTAACAACGGGTCAAGGCACCCAAGAGAAAGATGTTGACGCCACATTGACATGTCACCTCATACAAACACTTATTGTGTAATTTAATCCCATTGTCTCAATATCTCATCAAGTAGGTTTCATGGCAGTTTCATAAACCTATATGCTTGATCTTTCATTCTTTGACTTCCAGAAATAAACTTGTTGTGTCACCATGGCCATGGAATTTGTTCGACAGTTCTATTTCAATCAAAGGGCTCGAGATATCTACTTCCATAAATATGGAAGGGACAAATCCTTCCTCGAATTATCCATTAGAAAAATTTCATTCGTGACGCACCCAACATACCCTACTTCCCGCCAAATGTCTTCGTGACGGTTTTCATCATCAAATCTAAGTGCACGAGTCATGCCATGAAATAATGATAATCTTACAGTATAAGTACCATTACACATGATCACAAATAGCAATATCCAATGATGCCAAAACATGCATAAATACTACTGGAGGGTATATTCTCATAATCTCCCATATTAGAGATTACCAAGTGTGAACTCCATGAGAGAGAGTCTCGTCTTCTTACGAGTACTCACACATGACAGTCGGTAAACTATGTATTCTATCATAGTATGTCATCCAACCACAGAACTTTATTTAAGAATATTTGTTATAGAATTTCGAGGTTCTAATAATAGTGGAGATTTGACATGACCTTATTAATGCAACAAATATTCCAGGACATTATTATATTATAGTCATGTAGAATAATGAGCAATATGTAATAAGTGAACATTCATGTAATAAAAGTACAAAACAGTTTGTTCTAAGGACACCAACCCTAACATGCAGCTTCCCTCGTTATGTTTATATTCATACATGGCATTGAAAGTACATGTATGGGGATAGGTGTACCTATGTTTATATATAAAAATTCATACAAAGGTGTGTGGAGACTAATACATGTGTATAAACATACTTGTAAGGATCCCCTTGCACATGTTCATGGGCCATACGAATGTATTCATAGGGGCTAGGTGTCCTTGAATGTATGTGAAGGCGCATATTATTAGTGGGGGAGCACCAGATTTTAGTTAGAAAGTTCCACGTGCCGAACTGGATGACTTGGTTCCACCTTGAGGTAGGCCCCCTATGCTTATACCTTTAAATTTAATTCCTTAATTGCTTGGGTGTTTTAAAAATTATTTGTTATATTAAATAGTATATGCATGCTATGAGAAGTGATGGTGATGCTTGATGTTAGTATTTCCTACTTTTTTCAGGTTCTCTTTAAGTGTTGACATGAGTATTTTGCATTAAAATATAATCCCAATATTGTTTTAGAATGCTTAACATTTCAAATGCTTAAATGTAGTTTCTAAAATGGTTTTGGGTGTGTAGAAGGTATTTTTTTCAAAATTTTGGTGTGTATATTAGTTGTGAAAGTTGATTTAAATGAATATGGATTCTGGTATATTTTTAAAATGGGAATTTGAGAACTTTTTAAGTGATGGAAAAGGTATTTGAAAAATGGATTTTCTATGGTGTGTGTAAATTAAAAAAGGAAATGTTTTATAAAGAGGGGTGTTTTCATTGAAATGTTTGGCCTTTGTGTGAATGTGGAGGTGTGGTGAGTGTGCATGTGAACTTTAACTTGAGAAAAAGGGAAATCGTGGGTACCTAGGTGAGTAGACTAAGACTAGTACACTAGATGATACGTAAGTGGTTCGTCCCAGTTACATCTAGCAGGATTGACATGACAACACTAACTAAATACTTGTGATGATTGGAGACCATTAGGTTATGGGTGTGTTCCCTACTAGAGGATTTTGCATGAGAACGTAGATTTTTGTGGCTCATATGCCCCGTTTACATTGAGGTACAAGGATCCAAGGTCCCCAACTAACACTAGATGCTTAGGGATTTCCCATAGTGCTTGTGTTATGATTTTTAATTATGTTATTTCATGCTTGTTTCCTCTTTTGTAAAAACCATATTTAAATTTAAATTGATTCCCTTTCATTTTGAAATGATAATGCATGTTTGGATTCTATTTTGAGGACTTAGTGGTAGAGAAATATTTTCCTTAAAAATGTAAACCTGTTACGTGTTTTTGAAAAGAATGAAAAAAAATATTTTAATGGGTCTTATTTTCAAACTAGCAGGTTTTGGGGTTTTTTTAATGGTAAGGGAATAGGGAATCGTTGTGCTCTGGCATTCATATTGGGAATCTCGATGCTCACGCCTACTTTATCTTTCCAGTTTTTAGGTTCTAGTTTTGGATCTCTCTTGCAGCGAGTGTGGTTTATATTCCATGGTGACCCACATGGTCACTTGAGGTATGTCCCGTTACTTAGTTTATTCCTTTTTCCACTACCAGTTTGTTCAGTTCATCTTCTTTTATTTACCTATTTTGTTCAGTTTATATTTACTTATTTGTCTTTTGTTATCGATTAAATTGTTCCCAAATGTTCATTTGATACTTGGGCACTTGTGCCAGCCCGTGGGAATCAGGAATGCCCCTCGGGCCTTACCAAGAACTGGGTCAGGCACCGGGTTGGATGGCGACCTAGCTTGGTTTGTGACAAGTACCAAGTTCCATGCTTACCATTTCATCTTCAAAACCCATGGGTTTACTAAATTTTCAATCCAAAACACCTTTTTCTTAGAACCCATTTTACCAATTTCAAAACCACTTGAAAGAAATAATTTTCATTTTCATAAACCAGTTTCATTTTAAAAGATTACTCACACCAACCAGAACCAAAAATAAATTTGACTCAAGCCAAATAACTAGAATGAGGAACTAGTAGTCAGGACTAACCTGTTGAGATGGTATTGATCCATGCTCCAAGTAGGAAATAACAACTAAGAGGACCTGGAACCATGCACTTGGACTTCACATGGGTCACTACTCCATGTGAGGTCACAAAATTACACTGGATCACCTCCATTGTCATCCCTCAATCCAAGAAAAATACAAGAGACTCAAATACCATACTACTCATAGTAACGTGATGATCATAATGGGAAAGAGTTCGCAACGCTCATCCTGGGCCTACCTCTCGATTCCTGGTAGTCATAATATTCAACTACCTAACACCCTAAATAACAAGAACCTCCTCTGATACCCTTTTTCCATGAACCGGGCTGGGATTCCATCCAAACCAACACCCGATCTGGTCCACAACATGACCCGAAGGGCATTACCAATCTCCAAGGGCTGGAAACTAGTGTCGGGCATCAAATTAAATCCAAGTGGGAACAATTTAAGCCTAAAGATTAACTGTGATCGAACAATAAACTAAATCAAACTAATCACATAACAATAACCAACAATTGAGTCTTAATTGAAATATAAAAACAGATATAGGTATAAGATACAACTAGAAAAACCAAAAGCTAAATAAAAAACCAAACCAAACTTCCACTAACTCAATATCCATGTGACCTCATTGTTACCTCCAACCACAAGACCAACCCTGGTCCAACAATGAGAACACGAACCAAAAACCTGAACATGCAAAAGAGATCGGGTCTACCGACACTGATTGGTACAATTAGGGTGTGAGATAAACATCTTAGTAGGTAACCACCAAAGAATCCATAATTTTACTTTCCCCAAACAGTCCATAAACACTTGTTTGAAATACAGATATAAAAATAAGTATTTCTCATTTTATTGAACAAAAATATCTTTCCCTTTGAAAGGACAACACAAGAGACTTTCCATTTTCAAAACAGAATACCATTTAATTTCAAAACCCCAAACTAGATACCCAAGAACAACAATGCCAAACTATGTTGAAAATAAATGATAAATACAAAAGGGAACAAAGTGCAACATAAATTAAACAACAAAATATAGACAGCAAACCATGAGCATTTCCCAAACATCCCTAGAGCAATCCCAAGACATACTCGGTTTAGAACCACCCGACAATATATGATGAAGCTCCCTAGTCTATAAACAACTGACCACCCTCAACTAACCAATCCAATGGCACAACCCTACTGGCCTCTAAACAAATCCAGGGGGTACCAACCCATCTAATCTGGGCAGATAAACAACTGTCACTCGATCCTCTAAAAGAGGCCTAGGAAACCCATGGTAAAAGTATACTATGTTAGTAGGAGACCCTATCATGTGTGAATCACCTTACCTTACGTCACCACACTTTCCTACCCCAAACACAGACACTACCTATATGATAACCCATATAGGGAAATCCCCAATAAGAGTGCCCACTACACATCACATCATCAAAGGTTCCAATCGTCCCATCACATCATATAAGCATTTAATCATTTCCTAAAAACATGCTAATTACCAAACATAACTGTTAATTTACACATCTAAATGCATTTATCAAAACCATTTCCAAAATAATGTGAAAATCCACTTCTACAAGCACTTTCTATATGGGCCTTTACACCAAATATTCACCCAAACACGTCTCAATTTCAAAACTAGACTTTACCCTTTTCAAACTCTCACCAAGACATGATTCAAGGCCAAATAGGCCAAACCATGAGGAGCATATTTAAAATTAAATTTTCAAATTGATTAAAGCAACACCTTCACATTTGGAAATCATGAATCCATTTTGAGGAAAAATGGAAGGAAGGAGGGATGAGAAACTTTTAAGGGAAAAAGTGTTTTAGAGTGCCACCTTTATTTGAATGCACATACATGTGTGCACCTTATGAACCCATGGATGTTCCAACATCCAATGGAAGACTCTTAAATTTCATAAAAACACCCAAAACCATTTTTAGAACCCCCAATTTCATGTTAAACCAAACCCAACAAATTTTACATAATTGCAAGGGCATAAATAATCTTTATAAAGAACCATATTAATCCTTCCAAAACATTTCACTATAATGATCAAGCTATAAATATTACCAAAACAAACAAACAATGTCAAGTCCAAAACCCAAACATTTTAAATAAATATTACTAAGGGACAACATCACCCAAATCACCCAATTTTTCTATCAAAACCCTATTTAAATTTAATCCAACACATTTGGTATGTATAGAAATAGTCATAAGAAAAGAATCACCTCAAAATCCATTTTTAGAAATTTATACCAACAAGAAAACATTACAATAAACTAACCATGTGCATTATAAGGGTGAGAATCAGGTTTAACAATTACTTGGAAGAACCCAAGCATCAAAAGAATGAAAAAGAAAGGAAAAGTAGGGATGCACCTACCTAGATGGTGTGAAAATGTGAAAAAACACTCAAAGGAGGAAGAATACATCCTAGAGATCAAAATGCACACTCTAAACATCAAGAAGATTCGACTACACATCAACCATAACATCTAGGGTTTATACAAGAGAGATTTTACCAAAGGAAAATCTAGAAATAGGGATATGAGAGGAGGAAGAGGGGAAAAAGAGGTCAAAAATCCTAAAAACATAACTTATATATTTTTGGACGCAGCCACAGAGGAGGAGGAGCCAAGGGAAGAGGGGGTTCAGGACCCCTTCATGCACCAAATTCATCCAAGGAGGGAGGGACCCAATTTTGGGTAAAAAAAAGGGAGAGGGTAGAATTGGGTTTTCAACATTTTAATGACCTAGGCCAATCACAGTGTTTGGCCGCATGGTTTACCAAATTGTGTGCCAACCATACGGTAGCCACTGTACAAGAAGGAACCAATCGCACGACCAACCCACAAGGTTTGTGCTACTGTGCGCAAACTGTGTAGTAGCTTTTACCTAAGAGTGGACCGACCGCATGACCATATGGTATGATTTGACCAACCGTACTCAAACCATGTGGTAGATTCTATCTAACACCAGGACCTATTGCACGGTTACCTGGGTTGGGCCGCATAGTTTCCACTAACCATGTGTTTCCCATGAATATGTTCGAAATTCGCTCAAACTTCCAAAAATTCAAAAAAATTAACTGGGGATCATCCCAAACCTCAACCAAAAAGGTCTGAGGTCAATAAAGGAAAGAAATAAAAGTGTTTCCAAGGCTGGGGTGTGATGATTCTCCCTAACACAGACACTTTTTCCCCCAAAAATCCACCCATTCGAAGGATAGTCAAAACTCAAATCCATGCCCGATCAAAACCAAGGGGAAACCATAAACCTTAGGGTGACCATTCACTCCACAAGTCACACCTGAACGATCAATAAGAAACTACAACATAATAATGAGGGGACAACACAAGAGGGTTCTCTCCACTATAGGGCTCAACTATATTAGGAACTTTAAAACTCAAATACCACCACCAAGACTTGAACGAGAAACCCACTACAGAGCATCCTGAAAAAACTGGGACCCTGAGAACTAACTCAACTTCTCCATACCAGACCAAAAACACCCTCACCTAATTTAGGAACTAGGTAACTCCCAACACGAACTAATCTAGTTTCCTTAGCATGAGTGAAATAACACAACAAGAAGTAAAAATTTCCACACTAACTAAAAAACTCCAACACATGGGAAAATCCCACAGAAAGAACAAGAACCAGACAATGATCCCAAACCACTATCCATCAATTTCACAAAATCCAAACATCTCCAAATGATCATAAGTGAAACCAAAACCAATTCATATATGGTCCAAACATACTTTAAAAAAATAAACGATTCTAGAGGCCACATTTAGATAAAGAAAATTATTCATATTATGAAAGAACAAGTTCAACACATCCTTAAAACAAAAAGGTGAACTCAAAATGGAAACAAAACTACAATAAAGAAACATTAAATACTTCTACCCCAACACGGGGAACAAAACTAGGCCAATGTTTCACACACCCCCAGGAGCTCCTGACTGTGCGTGAGATTCACTCTGAGGCCTGTGGCCCGAGCCCTGACGACTGAAGCATTTAATTCCTCATATCCAGGTACTAGAATCCTGTGATAAAAAATCATTCTCTGAAAAATTCTTCGTAGGACTTCAGATGGATGTGACAAGACATATTCAAATGCTCGAACTGGCCACATTAATGAAACACAAGCGAATGGCCAGATGAACTGGAATCCAAAACCAATGAAGGAGACTCCTTAAATACATCTTCCCCCGACATGCACTCCTTTCTAGATGGGTAACCTTTATGAACAAAGAGAGACATCGGATTTCCAACTGTATGAACTCCAAAAACCAACTCAACCAAAAATGATTCATTCACTGACTTATTAAAATGAATATCCTGAGAGGAGAGGAATCACTACTTGATATCTAGATGAAGACCCCCAATAAAAAGAGAAGTCTTCAATATATCCTATTAAACTACCTCCATAGAAAAAGAAACTAGCTCCTTTAAGTTCTTAGCATAGGCCTTCACCACCTGTTGACCTTGTTGAATACTCACAAGCTCTTCCCTTTTATTTGTCTTTAACTCTTCAGGTATAAACCATCGGATGAAGACAGACTTGAACACTTCCCACATCATCCCAAATCTCATTGATAGTGGGGAAAACAACTCCTATTATTCCAAATCTAGACCTTCAAATGAACCTAGAACAATACGCACCCTGATAGCTTTAGGAGTTCCCAACAATCTGAAGACACACGCCACTTCCTCAAGACACTCCACTACCTCTAATGGAACTCGATCACCATGAAGGATAAGAAAAAACTGAGAAGGATAAAAAATGGGCATGACTCATTGAAAATTTTGGGGACCTTTTAGGGTGAAATATTCTGAGAAAACACAAAGGGCACAATACCAAGACCAACATCAAACTGAACTACAATCTAAAATAATTCGTCGATTGAAAACAACAGGCTCACAAGCCATAAAAATACAACACAACCAAAAATTACCTCTCATTTCCATTTTAATTTTCAAAACTACCATCTTCCAAGTCCACTTTAAAAATACTAAAAACCCACTTTTTAAACCAAATTCAATTCAAAAAATCATTTCCTCTTTAAAAATCAATTTGAAAAAACATGTCTAAACGTTTAACTTCAAATACACACCCATAGAATCCATTTAATCATCACATATTTGTTCATCCATTTTCATCCATACGTGCAACACACACTTTCCATGCATACACGTACACATGATAACTTTCATAAGGAGTACCAAGGGCTACGCTCATCATTTCATCTTCAAACCCCAAGAATTTAATAAATTTTAAATCCAAAAAACTTTTTTATTAGAAACCATTTTTCTAATTTCAAAACCACTTGAAAGAAATCATTTTCATTTTCATAAATTAGTTTCATTTTAAAATCTTACTCAAACCATCCAAAACCAAAATGAAACTTGAATCAAGACAAATCAATGAAATAAGGAACTAGTAGTCATTCCTAACCCAATGATATGGTAGTGATCCATTCCCCAAGTAGGAAATAACAACTAAGAGGAACTAAAACTATACACTTGGACTTCACATGGGTCACTACTCTATGTGAGGTCCCAAAATGACGCCTTATCACCTCTATTTTCATCCCTCAATCCAAGAAAAAGACAAGAGTCTCAATTCCCAAACTACCCCTGGTAACTTGAGGATCAAAACGAGAAAGAGTTCGTGATGCTATTCCCACACCTATCTCCCAATTCCTAACAGTCCTAATGTCTAAATACCTGACACCCCAAATAAAAAGAACCTCATTTAATGCCATTTTTTCACGAACCAATTCGGGATTCCATCTAACCCGACACCCGACCCAGTCTGCGACATGGCCCAAAGGGAGTTATCGATCCCCATATGCTGGAAACTAGTTTCGGGCATCAAATTAAATCCAATAAGGAATGATTTTAGCCCAAAGAATAACCAGGATCAAATAAATAAACTAAAAAAACTGAGAATAGAACAATAACCAACAAATGAGTCTCAATAGGAATATAAAAGCAAATTCAGTTACATGGTACAACTATAAAAACCTAAAGATAAATACAAAACCAAACCAAACTTCTACTGACACAATGTTCATGTGACCTCATGGTCACCTCCAACCACAATACTAACCCTACTACAACAATGAGCACACAAACCAAAAACCTGAACCTGAAAAACAGCTCAGGTCTACCGACACTGAATGATACAAGTAAGGTGTGTGATAAATATCTCAGTATGAAACCAGCAAATAATCCATAATTTTCCTTTCTTGAAAATAGTCTATAAACACTAGTTTGAAATAAATATAAAAAAAATATGTTTTTATCATTTTATTAAACAAACATCACTTTCCCTTTGAAAGGAAAACACATGCCAATTCCCATTTTTAATAAAGAATACCATTTAATGTAAAAACCCTGGACCAGATATCCAAGAAAAACAATACCAAACTATACTGAAAATAAAGGGAAAATACAAAAGGGAACAAAGTGAAGGAGAAATTAAACAATAAAATATATATTTAAAACCATGGGAATTTCCTAAACATCCCTAAAGAGATCCCTGGACATACTCTGTTTAGAACCACCTTCCAGTGTATCGTAAAGCTCCCTAGTCCATAACCAACTATCCACCCTCAACTGACCAATCCACTGGCACAACCCTCCTAGACTTTGAGAAAATCTAGGGGGTACCAACCTATTTAATCTGGGCTGATAAGAAACCTTCACTCGATCCTCTAAAATATACCCAATAAACCCATGGTAAAAGTATATTGTGTAAGTAGGAGGCCCTCACACATATGACTCACCTTACCTACCATCACCGCACTTTCCTACCCCAAACACAGAAACCACCTTCATGATAACCCATATAGAGAAGTCCCCAATAGGAGTTCCCACTACACCCAAACACATCTCAATTTCTAAACAGACCTTTACCCTTTTCAAACTCTCACGAAGACACGATTCAGGGCCAAATAGGACAAACCTTGAGGAGTATATTTAAAATTAAATTTTCAAATTGATTGAAGAAATGCTTTCCCATTTAGAAATCATGGATCCATTTTGAGGAAAAAGTTAAGGGAGAAGAGATGAGAAAATTTAAAGGGAAAAAGTGTTTTAGAGTTCCACTTTCATTTGAATGCACATCCATTTGTGCACCTTGTGTACCCATGGATGTGCCAACATACAATGTCACACTCTATATTTCCATAAAAACAGCCAAAACTATTTTTAGAACCCCCACTTTCTTGTTAAAACAAACCCAAATTTTTTTATATAATTGTAAGGGCGTAAATAATCCTTTTAAAGCACCATAGTAATCCTTAAAAAACATTTCACTACAACCATGAAGCTATAAATATTACCAAAACACACAAACAATTCCAAATCCATAACCCTACCATTTTAAGTAAATATTACTAAGGGCCAACATCACCCAAATCACCCAATTTTTCTATCAAAACTCAATTGAAATTTTATCAAACACATTTGGTATGTATACACATAGGAATAAGCAAAGAATCATCATAAAAACCATTTTTAACAATTTATACAAATAAGAAAATACTACAATAAACTAACTATGTGCATTATAAGGGTGAGGATCATGTTTAAAAATTAATTGGAAGAACCTAAGCATCTCTGGAATGTGACAGAAAGGAAAAGTATAAAGACACCTACTTCGATGGCGTGTGAATGCAATGAAACTCTCAGAGGATGAATAATACACACTAGAGATCAAACTAAACACCCTAAACATCAAGAATATTAGAATACACATAAACCCTAACCTATAGGGTTTGTCAAAGAGAGGGTTTACCAAAGGAAAACCAAGAAATAGGGATAGGATATGAGGAAGAGGGGAAAAAAGGCCAAAAACCCTAAAAACATACCTTATATATTTGAGGATGAAACCGTGGAGGAAGAGGATCCTAGGGAAGATGGGTTTTAGGACCCCTTTGTGTGCCAAATTCAACAAAGGAGGGAGGGACCTGATTTTAGGCTAAAAAGGGGAGTGGGTGGAACAGGGTTTTTAACATTTTAATGACCTGGGCCGATCGTACAATTTGACCACATGGTTTAGAAAATCATGCACCAACTGTACAGTAGCCACTATCCAAGTAGGAACTAACTGTGAGACCTACTCGCACAGTTTTTACTACCATGTGAAAACTGTGCGGTAGCTTCTACCTAAGAGAGGACCGACCACATGACCAGACTACATGGTTTGACCAACAGTGCTCAAACCGTGTGATAGATTATGTCCAACACCAGGACCTACCACACGGTTACCTAGGCTGGGCTGCATGATTTCCACTAACTATGAACTACCCATGCCTGGGTTCAAAATTCACTCGGACTTCCAAAAATTTAGAAAAAATTAACCAGGGCTCATCCCAAACCTCAACCAAAGATGTCCAAGGTCAATAAAGGAAAGAAATAAAAGTATTTACATGGTCAGGGTGTGAAAGAAACAATACATAATATTATATATTCACTCCTTATATATGAGAAATAATCTAATACAATCATTTATTTTTTATCCAAACATTGATATATTCATTTACATTTCTGGTATCATATAATTTCTCCCCTTGGATTATATATTTTTATATGTTCAAAAAAAATTATACACCACACTTTATTTTCTTGGATTCTTCATGGTATGATTTTTAATAGATTATTTCTTTAATGTTCATTTGGTAAAATGTATATGATTACATCATTATGGATTTTGTGTTCCAAGATTTATATTTCCCTCAAATGAATTTGGTAAATCTATACATATCATATTATTAAAATGTTACCAGACATGGGTGGTTATCCTAATTCATTATGTTTTAGGGCATGAGGGGCCATGCTAGTGAATTATGTTATGGGACATCTATGGATAGTCATATAGATTGTGATACTTATCTTATAGTGGATAACCTTGACATATACATATGATGTTGAATTATTATGTATAGAACACATTCTAATTTCACGTCAATATGGTTTATGATTATTATCGGGTTATTCAATATTAATATACCATAGTATATGTTCTACTATATTGATCTTCATTATTTGGTTTAACATTTTCATTCCATGTTACATTATTATGCTATCATACACTGTTATGACCCCTTCCTCCAAAGATACCCCTCCTGGGCTAGCAATGAAGAAAGAGAGATAATGATCCCCCGAGTCCTACCTCTAGTAGGCCCTGGGTTAGTGACTAGCACCAAGGGTGTACAAATATCACAAATATAGGAGAAATCCATTTATAAGAAACAAGATCTTGAGATATAATGAATCATCCACACCAAATTACAAGACATAATATAAAAGAGAAACCCAAACCATCCCACATGAATGTATAAATATAATTGATACAAATACAATAAAGTATCCAAAGTAAATACCCAAAAGTAAATCTAAAGAAGTGACAAAACAACTATCAAGGATCTGAGATAGTATGGTCTAGCACGATATGTGAAATCCTCTTAAAAACCTAAAAACAATTTTATATACAAAGGGTGAGCATACAAGTATACTCAGTAAGAAAACCAAAGTCTCTTGTGAACATGTGAAAGAAGCATACTAATGCCCCTGTGATAAAATAACAGAACAAAAAAACCTATCAAGGTATAATAACCATCCCATACTCACCAATGTATGATCAAAAAGTATCAAAAGTCAAATAATATAATATAAAGAACATCGATGATAGGGTACCCCACACCACTTTCCCATTGGTATGCCTCTCTCACCCAAATTCGTACGTCCTTCCGCTCCCATCCCTTCAGTATACCACATCAAATTCTACCTGTGCACACCTAGGCCTCACAAAACATCCTGACTACACACACCTGGGCCTCTCAACACATCCTTCCCCCACACACCTAAGCCACACAACACGTCACATCACATCACATCATATATCATACCGAAGACACCTGAGAAAGCACATCACAACTGATCCTGAAAACACCTGGGACACCGCATAAAAAATCATCCCGAAGACACCTAGGATACGACAATCACTATATAATGAACTAAAATACCTCCAAACATCATAGACTATGTAATAATTAAATTTTCTAAAAGAGAGAGTAGAAAATATTGGGTACCCAACCATCCATACTTCTCACTGGATGTTGGGAAAACACCCCTTGTGTGACTATGTGGGTGTTCGACACATAGTTCTCAACATGTGTATAGAAATCACAAGAATGTACACTATATAAATATATAGAGAGAAAAACATACGATTCAAACCAGTGGGTTCACAAAAAAATTAACCAACTCAAATCAACATAACTTTTCTTGTTACCTCTAAATGCATTTATTAGTATTTGCAATAGTCATTCCAGAAGGAGCAGAGCCCTAAAAAGTGGCTTCACATTTCCTCTATGTTTAACACCCATTCATTTCATTATTTAGCATCAACCGCATTTAATCATACAACCCATAATTAATTTTTTTTGTTAGCAGATCCCATCCCATTAACCAAACCAACCCATCTAATATCAAATGTTATTAAACAATTATTTATTTATCTATTCCATCACTACTCAGAAATCTAGCTCAAAACAACCACATTTCACAACTAGAAAAACATGTTGTCACCTTTCTGCCCAAAGGGAACGACCAAACAATCCACATTCTCACCACCCCACAAGAACAATAAAACAACCACATCCTCTCCACCCCACAAGCATGACCAAACAACCACATCCTCACTGCCCAAAAGAACAACCAAACAACCAAATCCTTTCTGCCCCATAAGAACAGCCAAAAAACCACTTCCTTGCCGCCCCACAAGCATGCCCAAACAACCATTATCCCTATAATCCACAATCACTCAAACCATAGCACATCATGATCATTTCATAGATTTACAAAGGGGATTTAATCAGATTCCACTTTATTTATTTGGGGAATTTCCACACATGTCCAAATCCTGGGGCAACCATTTTATTATAAAAATATACGTGGTTATCCAATTTCCATTTTAGAGTGATAGTAAACAGTCACAACCAAAAAAAATCACATCACACATATCTAGTGAAAACAAATCCCCAAACAGCCATGATTTTTTAGTAGGGAATCAATCCTGAACAATTCACAATATCTCAAATAATATCAGGGCTATAAAAGCATGCGAATAAAACAGCATTTCCCCTTTTCAATTTAATTAACCAATTTATTTATCTTTAATTAATCCAGAAATTCCAAAATCCATTGGTAAACAAAAGAAACCCCTCCCATGTGTTGCAAAAATAAAGAGAAAAGAGGGTAATCCTACCTCAAGGGAGCTTTTCAACTTTCTTCGCACCGTAGGAAAAGGAAGAATGCTTTCAAACCATATCCACACCATGAGGAACCGCATATCAATCTAAACTACATCCAAATACAATCAAACACAACCCAACACACACCACAAACTAAAGAAACACCACCACAACAGATCCTCGAGAGAAAAATGTAAGAAAAATGTGAGAAGGAGGAGAGAACTAACCACATATCTACCATAGATCACCAATGAACATCCACCAGGATAAATTGATCAAAAAGGGATAAATAGGGGATCAAAGAACACCTTAGGGAACCTAGGGTTCACCCAAAATAAGAGGAAGAAGAGAGCATGGCCGAATGAATGAAATTTCGGAAAAAAAAGAATTTTAAAACTATATTGAATCGGGGTATTACATGACACGTAATACCCTGTCATGTCATGTAATCCCCAGGGTTTAGTTTTCATCTAAAAACATATCTCCTCTTCATTTTCTTATTTATTTAACCCATAAAAACTACACGTTATGAACCAAACCTGTACAATCCATGAAACGAACTTTCACATCATGTAAAATGTTTACATGTCATGAAATCTCCATACTTCCAACCTTTAGCAACTGAAATTATCTAGACTTCCTCAGAGCCTCCTCTAAACACCTCCAATAATTAAAACTGGCAAATTAACATACCAGAAGGGACATAACATTACATTAGATACCTCTCAAACAATTATAACCCTTGAGAATCCAAAACCAAGCCCATAAGAAAAGTGGTTTAAATGACCACCTTGTGAGATACCTCTCAAGGGTCTCATAATACCTCAAATTCTACCACCAACCAAACATGCCAACCCAAATAGCCACAAACATACCACACAACTACAAGCTTCCTCCTCTCACACAACCATACTACCACACAACCACTACACTACCATCTCAACCTCCGTACAACCCAAACCAAAATCCACTACAACCAATGAACTACACCATCCAAAACACAAGAATTTGGGAATTCTATCCTCCATGTCAAGATACTATCTTCTCACGGTGACACTGTAATGACCCGAACTTTATGAATGATAATTGTTTCATGAAAATGTGTGTTATATTATTTTTTACTCAATAAAACTATATCATTTTAATAATGAACTAAGTGTAAATGAAAGGATACCATTGGGTTTCCACCATTATAAGACCATTGGTCAATTATTATTGTTGGTCAATATGACCACTGGAAAATATAATCTTAAATAATAATTTTAACATTATAATTATTTTTTATAAGTAGAAATGAAAATGGAAAATTAATGCAGAAATAAGAGTTGATGGCCTCATCTAATAGAGTCGTGCCTTACGAAGACCATTTTTCAAAACATGGGAGGGAGGTATTATATTTTAGATTCACTCTTGACCAAGCCCAAGTCGATCTTCAACATGTTAGTTTTGAATGAAATCATTTATGTGATAAGTTCAAGTTAGTGGAGATTACCACTCATGCGATTTTAGCCGAGCATCCCCATGAGTCTATCACTATAACACACCTCACCCTTAGGTCGTATGTGGGTGTTATAAGGGGTTATGTTTCAAGGCATTAGTTTCTTATTTTATAATCCCTTTGTATAAATAAATCTTTTGTTCCATCAAATCCATTTTTAGTTTAGTTTCTCTTAAAAATATGAAAAATTTGATAAATTTATTTTTTGGATAGAAATTGTACTTTTCAGAAAAGATATAATTATTATAATAAACTAAGATATTATAAATAAAGTTTATTTTAATTAAATATCATGATTAAAACACTCTTATTTAAATTTAAATTATAAAATAATTTTATTTTTTTCAAGTGTCAGAAATTTTATTACACATTTTTTGTCTGCTATTATTTTTAATAAATAAGAATTTTTATATTTAAAAAATAAAATTATTATACATAGAGAATTATTATGATAAAATAAAAATAATTTTTGTAATTAGAAATTTTAAATTAGGTTAAGGTTAATTTATGATCATTTTATAAAATATTTTGTTTTTGAGTGAATAATGAAAATATAGTTATGAGTTTTTAGTATGTTTAATGACATAATAATGATGTAATAAGTAATATAAAATTATTATAGGCTCCTTTGGATTAAAATAAAATAATATGTGTCACAATTTTCAAATACCATGGGAAAATACCATGGGAAATCCCATGGTTTTTCAAATTTCACTGTCGAGGTGTCCATGGAAATCAAAAAAAATCCCTCAATTTTTCTATAAATACCCACACATTTCTCCATTATATTTCATTAAAAATTAATCCAACATTAATATATAATATTTTTACCTCCCAATGAGTCCTCCTAATTTTTCCTTAATCCACCTAGGTCCCAATATTTGAGTTTTAGGAGTTACTCTTTAGGGTAAAGGAAATCTCAACTTCTCTTTTCCTTTCAAGTTCCCTTTTTATGTGGTATATATTTAAAATTTCAATACTATGTTATTTTTGTCAATTTTATTCTATAAATTTAATTTATTATGGTTTTTTTATAAATAAGAGATCTTTTCCTCTCTCTTTTTAATGTTTTCTAAAACCATGTTTCTTACTCGTTATGTTGTCGAATTTTCCTCTCAAAATTTCTCTCTTTTTCTCAAGAAATTATTTTATTTTCTTTATATGAATACCAAAACCTCTGTATTTTCCAATTTTATTAACCAAGATATAAAAATTATGTATTTTATTCTTGAATCTACATACATAAAACCCCCATTCCCTTTCTGTGGGTTATAAATAACATAATGATCATGTTTTTAAGAACATTTTAAAATGACCGGATTTTGATATAAAACCAATTTATTTTATTCTCCATGGGTTATTTATGAAATATTTTATTATGATATACATGGATAACATTAATTAATACATATAAAGTGTGTTCCCTGATAGTGAACTAATGCATTGGGTAAAGAATTTATCTATAGAGATAACATGTTTTACGATACCTTGGTGCATATGTTTGGTAATTTTAATGCCAAATCAATGATAAAACTTAGTGATATACTTATGAATGAATCAATTAAATGTTGTTTTCATATTTAAAAGTAATTATTAATGTTATTATTGTTATAATAATATTCCTCTTTATCATTCCTTTAAGTATTTCATCAAGTTCTTATTGATATTCCTCAAGATCACGAGTAAATTGTTTCCCTTTTTTCCTTACTGGGAATTATGCTCAACCTTTCCTTTGATATATGTCCCCAGGATATGAGATGAAATAAATGCACTTAGTATGAAACTTTAATAATCCTTTAATGTGGAATAGAAAAAAAAATTTAGTTTTCTGTATTATGTACTTTTTTCCAAGAAACTAAACTTTATAAGATCCTCTGTATCATGTAAATGAAAAGTAATGTGATAAAAATGAGGGATTCCACAGTTGGTATTAAATAAGATTTAGATATTTGTGGAAATTATATTTCTAGAACATTAGTAATAACCTTAGGTACAAGTAAAAATATAGGAAAACATCTTGGTATTTTGGTGAAATATTAAGTAAGTGTTTTTTGAGAAAAAAATACATGTATGGATACGAACATGTGGATGTGGCTCTGGTACAGATGTATATGGGGGTAAAACCTGCAAAAAAAAACTCTTTAAGATAGACTCAAATGGGAACTAGTGCATGACAATGGTCCTTTCCACGCTTATGGTTAGGGGATATTTTTGGTTAATCATAAGCTTTTTATGAATCATTATGAAGGATTTATAGAAAATGTAATTGTTAAAGAATAAAATATTTAAGAATAATGTTTTAAGGCATGAAATTCATTTAGAATTATAATATTAGTAAATGAAACACATTTCTCACTATGTTTTTCTTCTTTTAGAGAATGGTGGGAAATATGAGAAACTACGTAAATGATGAGTGCAATGGACCAGACACTGATGGCCTTTCGATGGAAGCCAGGATAGAAAATTTCATGAGAATGATGAATAAAATGACTCAACATATGAGAAATAACTTGAATCAAGTAGAGAGATAGGATTCACCGATATAGGAAAAATTTCCATTAAGTCCTCTATGCATCAACGACCACCTTCTTTCAGTGGATCTACTAACCCATTGATTTCTAAAAAGTGGATAATCTCTATCGAAAATATCTTTTATGTACTCTATTTTTTCAAAATAAGAGAAAGTCACCCTAGCTGTGTACTGCTTAGAGGGAGAATCCGATCAGTGGTGTAAAATGGTCAAAAACATGAATCCAAGATGGGATATTGAAGCTATGGAGTGGGAAGAGTTTAGGGGAAACTTTTCCAAAAAAAATTCCCCTCGTTCAATGTGAATGAAAATAGAGAAGGAATTACTCGAGCTGAAGTAGAAAGAAAATTAATATGTGGGAATCTATGAGTTTAACTTCAAAAGAGTTTACCGTTGAACCTCTATCTTTGTCATAGATCCTAATTGGAAGGTTGATATATTCTTCAGTGGTATAAGACCTCATCTACGAAAGAATCTTTCCAACCAAGACTTTGAAAAATATGATGATATTGTGAGGAGTTCTATAAAAGTTGAATTGGAGTTTGGAGAGACGTAGTGGTCCCATAGATTGAATGAAAAGAAGATATCTTTAGATCCAAACTTGGGGAGAAGATTTGATTAGGGAAGAGGAGAAATGAAAGTGAACCTTCCACATGAAAAAATGTGGTAAGAATCATTTGGGGAACTACTTTCTTAGGAGCGGTAAATGTTACGATTATGGAATAGATGACCATATTGCTTGGAACTATCATAGTGAGGTGAATCTAAAACTTCTCAACACTAATGACAAAGAGAAGATGGTGAAGTCCCTACCTGAAGTCCAATGATTGAAGTGTGTACAACTTGGGAACTTTTCCAATCACTATCCTAATCTGAAGTTAATAGAGGGTAATCAACATCAACCTCAACATTGGCCAAAGGATAAAGGTCATGCTTTTTATATCATGACGACTGATGTTTAAGCTCAAAATGATGTGGTGGAAGGTACTCCCATTATTCTCTCAAAGCTAGCAAGTACTTCGTTTGATTATGGTTCTATGCATTCCTTTATTTCCTCCAAGTTTGAAAAAAAATATAGAATAAATACCTAAACTTCTAGAGGTAGAGTTATCATTCAAGACTCTCGGAGGGATTATCAAAGAATTAATATTGTATAGAAACTATAGTATTCACTTTGGTGAGAATAATCTTATCACAAATATAGTAGTCATTCCCATGCTATAATTAGATAATATACTAGGGATGGAATGTCTCTCAAGGTATAATGATAAGATTAAATGTAGAATAAAGTAAATCTAAGTATTCTTGAATGGAAAACGTACATTTTTTCAAATGAGATATATCTCAACCTGATATTTGTCTATAATGCCACCCATAGCCTTATTTATGGAAATGATCAGTGAATATAAAGAAGGAAATGAAATTATATGAACATAGAATGTCCATATAATTTATGAATATATTGACGTATTTCCTAAGGAGTTATCTGGAACTCACATAGAAAGAGAAGTAGAGTTCTCCATTGAAATAATTCCTAGGTCCAAGACGATAAAAAAGACCCCATATATAAGGGAAAATGTGGAGCTGGAGGAATTAAATAAAAAAATCCAAGATATTTTGGAGAAGGGGTTTATTCGACCAAGTGTGTCTACTTGGGAAGCACATGATATCATTGTGAAGAAGAAGGATGGATCAATGTGGTTATGAATTGATTATAGAGAACTTAAAAGGATCATAGTGAAGAATAAGTACCCTCTCCCAAGGATTTATGATTTATTTGACCAGCTTAATGGGGCTCAATTCTTCTCTAATATTGATCTTTGATCTGGTTATCATCAAATATGGGAGAAGAAATAAGATATTCAAAAGACTACATTCTGATCAAGATATGAGAATTCTGAGTCTGTTGTTATTCCTTTCATATTGACTAATGATCCAAATATTTTTATGGATTTGACGAATATAGTCTTTAAGGACTACCCTAATAACTTTTTGGTAGTTTTTATTGATGATATTCTGGTATATTCCAAAATTCATGAGGAGAATGAGGATCATCTAAGGGTTATATTGAAAAATATAAGGAAGGAGAGGCTATTTGTAAATTTCAAAAAATATGAATTTTGGTTACAATAATTTTCTTTCTTAGGGAACATTTTAACCAGTGAAGGAATCTCAATTGATCCTGCCACGATAAAGGTTATGGAATAACGACCTCATCCTACAATAGTAACTAAGACTCATAGTTTCGTTGGATTAGTAGGATATTATAGGAGGTTTGTAAAAAAAATTCACACCTTTCTAATCCTCTACCCATGTTAACTCAAAAATGGTCCAAGTTCATCTAGAAAAATAAGTGTGAAGAAAGTTTCCAAGAGCTGAAGAAGATATTAGTTACTACACCAGTGTTAACATTACACTTTATCAGAGAAGGATTCATTATTTTTAGTGATGCATCACTGAAAGGTCTTGGGTGCTTCCTCATGTAAAATGAAAAGGTGATTTTTTATGAATCTTGATAGTTAAAGCCTCATGAGAAGAACTATCCTATGCATGACTTGCAGATGGATGCAGTAGTTTTTTCTCTAAAGATATAGAGGAACTATCTTTATGAGGAGAAATGTGATATATACATAGTCCATCAAAGTTTGAAGTATATTTTCATGCAAAAGGAATTGAACATGAGACATAGTAGATGGTTGAAACTTCTTAAAGACTATTATTTTCAATTCATTATCACCCTAAAAGAGAAAAAAATTCCATGATGCATAGGAAAGACCCTGTTGTGCTAGAAATGATGATGATTCAAAGAGATCCTTTGATCAAAGACCTTGTAAAAATCGACATGGGAATCGTAAGGGAAGGGGAAACATTAACCCTACCCCAAATGTTTTCCCAACCATCATTATTGGAGAAGATCAAGAAATATCGAAGAGAAGATCTTTTGTTACAGAAAAAGTTAGAATCTATGATTAATGGTAAGTTTCTTGAGTTCAATATTGATCAAGAAGGTGTACTAAAATTTCATACAAGGCTATGTTCTCTATCTATTCTGGAAATAAAGAAGGATCTAATGGATAAAGATCATAGCTCTATCTACTTTGTACATCCTGGAAGCACAAGAATGTATAGGGAGCTTTGTGACCATTATTGGTGGGATAACACGAAAAGGGAGATTTAGAACTATACTAAAAGGTGAACAGTGTGTCAACAAGTGAAGGTATAGTGACAACTTCCTAAATGGGTATTACAACCACTACCCATACCAACATAGAAGTGGGAAAATATCACTATGGACTTTGTCACTGGTCTCCCAAAAAAATCAAAAGGAAATAATGCAATTTGAGTTATAGTGAGACATATCACCAAGACTTCACATTTTATATCTATTAGGAAGATTTATATCTTGACCAACTCACCAAGATATACGTAAATGAATTTTTAAGGCTGTATGGAGTGACAATTTCTATTATTTTTTATCATGATCCATGGTTCATGTCAAAATTACAGAGAAGTCTTCCACATGATTTGAATACTGAATTGAATTTTAGTATGGCCTATCACCCTCAAACTAATGGACAATCTAAAAGGACCATTCCGACACTTGAGTATATGATGAGAACATGATCGATGAAATTTATTGGTGGATGGGATCAACATCTCCCATTAGTTGAGTTCTCAGAAAACTACAAATTACAATTGAGTATTCAAATGGAACCCTATGAAGTTCTATATTGGAAGTGATTTAGAACTCCTACTTATTAGGATGAAGATTGTGATAGAAATATTATTGGGCCTGATCTTCTGCAAGAGATGACTGAAAAGGTTCATGCCATCCATCAACACATAAAGTATGCTTAGAGTTGGAAAAATATCTATGCTGACAACCATTGAAGGGACTTAGAGTTTGATGATGGAAATAAATTATTCCTTCTAATTTCACCTTGGAAGAGAGTTATGTGGTTTTGGAAGAAAGGGAAGCTCAACCCTAGGTACATTATCCCCTATGAAATCCTTGATCACATAGTAGTAGGGTCCTATCAGTTTGCACTTCCTCTAAATCTAGCTCAAGTTCATGATGTTTTCCACGTATCTCTCTTGAGGAAGTACATACCTGAACCTTCACATGTAATAAATCCAGAGTTTGTACAAATAGAAAATGACCTCTCTTATGAGGAGAAGCTGGCGGAGATCTTCGACCATAGAGACAAGGTTCTACACAACAAGACTACCCACCTCGTTAAAGTATTATGAAGGAACCATATATATGAAGAATCCACATGGGAACCAGAGGAAAAAACGAAGAATAAGTACCCACAACTCTTCTCAACTGAGAAAACAAGTATAAATTTCAAAGATGAAAATTTTTAAGGGATGAATAATGTAACCGCCCTAAATTTTTGAATGATAATTATTTTATGAAAATGTGTGTTATATTATTTTCTACTTAAAAAAACTATATCCCTTTAATATTGAAGTAAGTATAATTGAAATGTGACCAATAGGTTCCAATCATTATATGAACATTGGTCAATTATGGTCGTTGGTCAATATAACCATTGGAAACTATACTCTTAAATAATAATTTTAACGTTATAATTATTATTTATAAGTAGAAATGGAAAAGGAAAATTAATTCAAAAAGAAGATTAGATGACCTCATCTAGTAGATTCATGTCATATGAAGACCATTTGTTAAAACTTTGGGGGTAGGTAGCATCTTTGGGATTCACTCTTGACCAAGCCCAAGCCAAGCTTCAACATGTTAATCTTGAATGAAACCGCCTACAAGAAAAGTTTAAGTTAGTAGAGATTACCACTCAGGTGATGTTATCCAAGCCGCCCCATGAGTCTATCACTAGCGCACACATCACCCTTAGGTCATATAAATGTATTATAAAGTTTTATGTATCAAGTCATTAGTTAATTATTATATAATTCCTTTGTATGAATATTTTTTTGTTCAATCAATTCCATTTTGAGTTTAGTTTTTCTTAAAATATGATGAATTTGATAAATTTATTTTTCAAAAAATATATAATTATTATAATAAACTAATATATTATTAATAATGTCTATTTTAATGAAATAGTATGATTAAAACACTCTTATTTAAATTTAAATGATAAAATAATTTTATTTTTTTCATGTTTCGGAAATTTTACTATGCATTTTCAGTCCGCTGTTATTTTTAATAAATACAGATTTTTATATTTAAAATTTAAATTTCTCATAATTAGAGAATTATTATGATAAAATAAACATAATTTTTTAAATCAACGTGTCAAAAATAGGTTAGGTTTAATTTATGATAATTTTCTAAAATATTTTGTTTTTTGGTGAATAGTGAAAATAATGTTTTGAGTTTTTAGTATGTTTAATGACATCATAATGATGTGATATGTAATATAGAATACTAGATGACTCTTTTGAATTAAAATAACATATTACATGTCCCAAGTTTCCAATACCATTGGCAAGCCCATGGTTTTTCAAATACCACTACTAAGGTGTCTAAGGAAGTCAAGAAAAAAATATCTCACTTTTTCTATAAATACCCACCAATTTTTTCAACAGATTTAATTATAAATTCATACAACATGAATCAATGTTATTTTTACCTACCAAGGAGCCCTTAAAATGTTTATTTAACCCCCCAAGATCCCAATCTTCATGTTTTAGGAGTTACTCTTCAACGTAAGGGAAATCTCAACTTCTCTTTTCCTTTCAAGTTCCCTTTTTTATGTGGTATGTTTTTCAAATTTCCATACTATGTTATTCTGTCCATTTTATTCTACCCCTTTACTGTATTAAGGTTATTTTATTAATTATAGATCCATGTCCCCTCTCTTTTAAATTTTTTCTAAAACCATGTTTCTTACCCGTTAGGCCGTCGAATTTTCCTCTCAAAATTTCTCTCTTTTTCTCAAGAAATTATTTTATTTTCTATATGTGAATACCCTAACCTATTTATTTTCTATATTTATTCACCAATATGTAAAAATTATTTATTTTATTCAATAATTTACACATATAAAACCATCATTCCCTTTCTGTGGGTTATAGAAGACATAATGATCATGTTTTTAAGCACTTTTTAAAACACCATGATTTTTATATGAAACTCATTTCTTTTATTCTCCACGAGTTATTTATGAAATGTTTTATTATTATATATATGGATCAAATTAATTAATACATATTTAGGGTTAAACGTGATAGTGATCCAATTAATTGGGTAAAGAATTTATCTCTATAGATGACATTTTTTACGATACCTTGGTGAATAACCTTGGTAATGTTTATGACACCTCAGTGATAAATCTTAGTAATATGCTTATGAATGACTAAACAAAATGTTGTAGCCACATTTTGAAGATATTATTTATATTCTTATTATTATAATATTACTCATTATCATTCCATTAAGTATTTCCTAAAGTTCTTATTGATATTCCTCATGATCACAGGTAAACTATTTCCCTTGTTTTCCCTTACTGGGCCTTATGCTCACCCTTTCCTTTGATGCATGTCCCCAGGTTATGAGATGAAATAAATTTACTTATTATGATCCGTTAAGAAGCCTTTAAAGGGGAATAAAATAATGTTTTATGTTTCCATGTATTGTGTACCTTTTCTCCAAGAAACTACAATTTAAAAGATCCTTTATCTGTACCTTGTAAATTAAAATTAATGTGATAAAAAGGTGGGATACCATAGACAATGACTCATACACATTGGTTTAATTGAATATTAGTTAATGTTTATCGATTAGGAATCAGGTTATCCCCTTTTCATATGTTAGGACTTTATCACACATCAAAAACCAAGGATAAAAACTCATATTATAAAACAAGGTCCAAAAATCATGTCATAAGAAAAATAGAGGAAGAAAGAACTCAAAAAAAATCTGGTTACTAGGCATTCATTGGCATCTCTTTCTCCCAAGTACTATCTTCTGGGACACCATTTCTCCACAAAACATTAACCAAAGGAATGGTCCTTCCATATAATTCCTTCTCCTGATTATCCTCTATCTCTACTGGTCACTCTACAAACGTCAAGTTGTCCTTGATATCCAAATATCCCTAGTCAATGATATGAGAGTCATCGCAAAGATATCGATGAATATGAGATATGGGGAAGATGTCATAGATCCTCTATAACTGCAGTGGAAACACCAACCGATATGCAACCTTGCCAACTTTCCCCAACACATAAAATGGTCCAAAAAACCTGGGAGAAAGATTTATCCCTCTAACAAACCTCCATTTTCCACATCAAGGGGAAACATTGAAGAACACTTATTCCCCAACCTCTAACTCTAAGGGCCTCCTTCTGTGATCGTTATAAGAATTCTGCCAGTCCTACGCTACTTTCATCCTCTCACAAATGAGCTGAACTTTCTCTGACATTCTCTACACCACATTAGGAAAAAGAACAACTGTCTCCCCAGCCTCTTTCCATCAGAGTAGTGAATGACACGGTCATACACACAAATATTAGAATGGGACCATGCTAATGGAAGAGTGATAGATTTTATTATAAGAAAACTCAAACAAGTTTAGGTATTTCACCCAAGATCCACCAAAGTCCAACATTCAAACCTGCAACATATCCTCCAATGTATGGATAGTCTGCTCCATATTCCCATATGTTTGTGGGTGGAAAGCAGTGATGAGGCGTAATTGGGTGCCAAAAGCATGATGCAATCCCCTTCAGAATTATGAGGTAAAACATGTGTTCTTATCCAAGATAATAAACCATGGAACTCTATGCAACCACATCACCTCATCCACATACCTCTTAGCCAAATAATCCACTGTTCTCAACTCTTTTATCAATAAAAAGTGAACTCATTTTATCAACCGATCCACTACCATCCAGATATAATTACAACCTACCTAAGCTCTGGGTAACCCTGTGATGAAATCTATTGATATTTCATCCCATTTCCTCTTAAGAACATCCAAATTCTGAAAAAACTACTAGTAACATGATGCTAAACCTTTACTTGTTGGAAAACCAAGCACTTTTCCACAAACTCCACCACTTACCATTCCATCTAGAGCCACCAAAACTGCATCCTCAAGCCACGGTACATCTTTGAAACTCCTAAGTGTACTGAAAAAGGTGAGCTATGACACTCATGAAGGACTCCATCATGAATTGCATAGGAAAAAAACAAACTTCCATGAAACAACATCTAGTTTTGACCATCCTCTGGCCATCCCTCTAGAGCATCACCATGGACAACACAATCATGCATCACCTCTGCCTCTGAGTCTATCCACTGAGACTCCTCTATAAGACACATCAGATAAGACTTCATCGTCATCTAAAACAAACAACCTCTACCACCATCCAGATTTTCATCTAAGTGTAAGGAATACAACTCCTCCAATGCTCTCCAAGCATCCAAAGACTCATGAACAACTCCCTCCCATTAATTCCTACTCAAAGCATCAGCCACAACATTCCCCTTTCCTAAGGTGTAAGGGATTTAAAAATCATAATCCTAAATAAACTCTATCCACCTCCACTGTCTCAAGTTTAAATATCATCAGAAAAAGCTACACCTTAGACTCTTATGATTCATGAAGACCAAAAAGTGCTCCATAATGAGGTAATGCTACCAAAAATTCATCACGAACATAACCGATTATAGTTAAAAATCATGAGTGGCATAGTTATGCTCATGGGTATGTAACTTCCTAGACCAATAATAGATTAATACCCTTTCTTCATTAGTATGCATCCAAATATCAAATGGGAAGAATCACAAAACACCTCAAACATCACCACTTCCTCAGGAAATCAGAGCGCTGACAAAATTTCCTTTTAGGTAATCGAATTCTTCTTGAAAATGATCATTCCACACAAAAGCTTGGTCTTTCCTAGTCAAAGTTGTCAGTGGGGATGCAACTTGAGGTAAATTAGGAACAAAAATCTGATAATAGACTATAAGACCAAGAAAAATGTGAACCTATGCCACGTTCTTGGGCACTTCCCAAGAAGAAACTAATTAAACCTTTGATGGGTCTACTACCACACTCTAAAGATACACCATATAACTAAGGAAATACACCTTTTATGTCTAGAACTTTTAGTTGGAAAACTTTCCATAGAGCTGGTGACATCAAATAAAATGAAAGATAGTTCTGATATGCTCATCATGCTCCTCCTCTAACTTCGAGTAGATCAAGATATCATCGATGAATATGACGATGGACTGATCTATGATCTCACAGAACATAGATTTCATAAGCCTTATCAACATGGCTGGTGCATTTGTAACACTAAATGACATGACTAAAAAATTTAAGTTCCCATACCTGTATCTAAAGGTAGTCTGTGGGATATATACATCCTTTACCCTCAACTGGTGATATCCAAACTGTAGATCAATCTTAGAAAACCAAACCACTCCTCTTAGATGGTCAAAATGATCATTTATCCTTGGAAGAGGGTAATAGTTCTTGACTGTCACCTGATTCAACCTCTGATAGTCTATACACAACCTCAGATCACCATCCATCTTCTTTGTGAACAACACCAGAGCACCCCACTATGATACATGGGGCCAAATAAAACCCTTTTGCATCATATCATATATTTGAACCCTTAACTCCTACAACTCATAAGCTACCATCCGATAAGGATCCATCAAAATCGGAGAAGCACAAAGCTAAAATTCTATCCCAAACTCAAAATCATGTTGAGGGGGGTATCATCACAACCTCCTTAGGGAAAAAATCAAGAACTCCCCAATAAACTTGAGAATATCTACCATCTCAACATCCACTAATTTTATTAAAAACTCATCTGACAAGGACAGAAGGGGCTCCACACGCTGACTCACCAGATGAAAACCTTTCTTTCCAATGAAAACCACATGTTGGAAATCCACATCCGAAAACACTACTCTCATTTGGAAGTTGTCAGTAGTAGAAAATATAGAATACAACCTATCCATGCCAGGAATGACATCATATGACTGCATCTGTAGTAAGAAAAATATCCCCACGAGACCGATGCAGTCCCATCATCAGTCTACACCCTCAACACACATCAAATAAGCTATTCTGGCCTTCGACTAGCATATTCAACACTAAGGGAATGAGAAGACTCTCTATGTCTGGTCCCAAAGCATGTGATATAGAGGGTGAAAAAAATGAGTGTGAAGCTCCCGAATCAGACAAGGCATAAATAAGAGTACTAAAAAAACTGGTTGTACCTCTAATGATATCTAGCCCCTTTGGAACTGTTACCTCCACTGTGTGAAACTAACCACACCCAACTTCTCTACCTCTCTACTGAAGAACTCCTCTAAGACTATGCTCGAGTTGTGGTCCTTGAACATGAAGAACATCATGAGGTCGACCTCTACCTATTCCATCTCCCCTCAACTGAGAAAAAACCCGATGCCCCTGTTGTTGAAACGATCTCACTGGAAACTGATGCTGAGGATGGGACTGAACCTATCCACCTCCACCAAACTAATCTTAGGGAACCATTGGGAACTAGATTTGGCAATGTCCACGAACCCCACAACCAAAACACATTGGAATAAATCTCATAAGAAAATCAAAGAAATCAATGGTACTAGAAGGCCAAAAAGAAAACTACTGAGCTCGACTCCCTGCCAGTCAAAACCTTGAAGGTCCTAGTGCTTGAGACCAACCACTAACTACTATACCCCTCAAAGAACCCTACTGGATCCCCTCTTGTGGTTTACCTCCTTGAGAGTTCATCTCCTAGATCACCTATGCCTTCTTTTTAACCTCTAGATACATTGGAAATGTAAAAGGAGTAACTGCATATTTGATAGAAGGAAGAAGTGCCTCCTCAAGACATCTTTCACAAGACTCTTCATCTAGAAAAATATTAAGGAAAAAATGTAGAAGGTCCTTAAACTTGATTCTTATCTCCTGCACTAACATGCTCCCCTACTGAAGAGAAAGAAGCTCTTGCTTCGTCACTTCCTTCATGGTCAACAAAAGGACCTCTACCCGAAACTCCTTCTAGAAGTTAACCTACAAAACATATACCTCATTATGTTATCCTAGATAAAACATCCACCACTGACGTGTAGCTCAACTCATCTAACTGACCACCAAAGGGACCCAGTATTCTGTTGGGGCCTAGATCAAATTGAAAGAAATCTAAAGCTCCTCCAGCCATCACTCTGTTTCCACATCTGAAACACTTCCCTCATACTTTTCCAAGGCCTAATACTAGAAATAACACAACATCCTCTGCCACTAATCCACCTCCTCAATCTGATGAACCCTACGATGATCAACCATATCAACCTACTGAACCTCAACTATCTGAGCCACATGTGGATGGTGACCAAGATCCATAGCTGAAAGGAAAACAAGGATTTCCTAATCCTGAGTAGTATGTGATTTCTCATTAAGACTTATTTTAAATTATTTAATTTATTATTTTATCCACTTAATATTTCCAAAAAAACCCAATTAAAATAAGAGAATAAGTCATTATGATTCATGTACCGCTCCTAGGTATCTACACTACAAACAATGTAGCCTCACTTGGTTATTTGGTAGGATTATATTCCTTACATCGGATCATGGGGCCCCTAAAATTGCATGTCCTAGTTGGTCTTCTCTGTCCTATGTCATGAAACAAGATCATCTAACATTATTTCCCTATCAAACCATAAAATACTCACCATGCCTAACTCCAAAATCCATCTTATATCTCAACCATTAGCTCTGATACCACTCTTTTACATCCCCTTCCTCTAAAGATACTCCTCCCAGGTTGGTAGTAAAGAAAGGGAGATAATGACCCCCTGAGTTCTGCCTCCAATAGGCCTCGAGTTGGCGAATAGCACAAGGGTGTACTAATCTCACAAATATAGGAGGCATTACCCTTTATAATAAACAATATTGGGAGATAGAATGAATCATCCACAATAACTTCCATGTCATAATATAAAAGAGAAAACCAAACCACCCCACATGCATGTATAAATAGAATTGATACAAATACAATAAAGTCTCCAAAGTAAATATCCAAAATTAATGCTAAAGTATCACTATAACAATTGTCAAGGATTCAAGATAATTAGGGCCAGTAAGATTTGAAAAATCCTCCCGGAAACCTAAAAATAGTTTTATATATGTAGGGTGAGCATATAAGTATACTCAGAAGGAAAACCAAAGTCTCTCATGGACACATGAAAGAAGCATACTAATTCCCCTGTGAGAAAATAACTGAACCAAAAAATACCTATCAAGGTATACTAACCATCCCAACCTCATCAACACACGCCCACCAAGTAACACAAGTCAAGTGATATAATATAAAGTAAAACACTTTGATTATAGGGTACCCCGCACCACTTTCCCACTGGTATGTATCTCTCACCCAACGTCATACATCCTGACACTCCCATACCTTTCATATACCACATCACATCCCACCTGCACACACCTGGGCCTCACAACACATATTTTCCACACACACCTGGTCCTCACAGTACAACACATCACATCATATCTAATCACGAAGACACTTGGGAAAGTACATCACATCTCATCCCGAAAATATGTGGGACACCACAACACAACTCATCCCAAAGACACTTGGGATACCAAAACTACCATATAATACACAAAAAAAACCTCCAGTTATCACGACCTGTGAAATACCTACCTCACCTCGAAGAGAGAGTGAAAAAGATAAGGTACCCAACCCTCCATACATCTCACTAGATGTTAGAACAAACACCTCAAGTGTGACTATGTAGGTGTTCGACACATAGTTCTCAACATGGGTGGGGTGCATATAGAAATCACAAGAATTTATAGTGTATAAATATATATAGAGAAAATAACATAATCCCATCCTATGGGTTTATAAACAAACTAACCATCTCACATCACCATCACTTTTTCTGCTACCTCTAAATGCATTTATTAGTATCTTTAATAGTCATTTCAGAAGGTGAAGATCCCTGACAAGTGGATTCAAAATTCTTAGATGTTTAGAAACCATTAATTTAATTATTTATCATCAACCACCATTAATCACAAAACCCATCATTAGATTTTTTTTGTTAATAGATCTCAAACCATTAACCAAACTAATCAATGTCATTTCAAACATTATTAAACAATTATTTATTTATTTATTCCATCACTACTTGGGAATATAGCACAAAACAACCACATTGTACGACCATAAAAACACACTTTCACCTTACTACCCAAAGGGAATGTCCAAAAAAACCACATCCTAACCACCCCATAAGTATAACCAAATAACCACATCCTCACCGCCCCACAAGCATGAACAAACAACCATAACCTCACCACCCCACAAACATGCCCAAATAACCACATCCTCACCGCCCCACAAGCATTTCCAAACAACCATCAGCCCGACAAGCCTCAACTACTCAAACCACAATACATTAAGATCATTTTGTATATTTACAAAGGGGATTTTATCACATTCAACATTATTTCTTTGGGGAATTATCACACAAGTCAAAATCTTGGGGAAACCATTTTATTATCCAAATATATGTGGTTAGACAATTTTCATTTTAGGGTGATACAAAACAATCAAAACCAAAAAAAAATCACATCGCACGTATCCAGTGCAAAAAAATCCCCCAAAAACCACAATTTTCAGTAGGGCATCAAGCATGAACAATTCAAAATATCTCAAATAATATCAGGGCTGTAAAAGAATGATAATCAAACCTCGTTGTCCCCTTTAAATTCAATTAACAAATTTATTTATCATTAATTGATCTAGAACCACCAAAATCCATAGGTAATCAAAAGCAACCCCTTCTGCATGATTCAAAAATATAGAGAAACAAGGGAAATCCTACCTCAAAAAATATTTTCAACTTACTGCACAATGCATGTTGAGGAAGAATTCCATAAAACAACATCCACACCATGAGGAACTGTAGATCAATGTAAACCACATCCCAATACCATAGAAAACAACCCAATTCACACCATAAACCAAAGAAACACCACCAAAATGGATCCCTAGGAGAAGAATGAAATAAAATGGGTGATAAGGAGAAGAGATCTCACCAAAAATTGCCAACGAACATCCACCTAGATCAAAGTATTAAATAGGGATAAAGAAGGTCTTGAAGAACACCTCCAGATGACTAGGGTTCGACCAAAATAAGAGGAATAAGGGAGCATGATTGACTGAATGAAAGTTCTTATAAAAAAGAATTTTAAAAATACAATGGATCGAGGTATTACATGGCGTGTGATCCCCTATCACGTTGTGTAATCCCCGAGGTTCGGTTTTCAACAAAAAATGCGTTGCCTCTTCATTTTATTATTTATTTAACCCCAAAAAACTACATGTCATGAACCAACCCTAAGAAATCCATGAAACAAACTTTCACATCATGTAAAATGTTTACACTTCATTAAATCTCCCTACATCTAGCCTTTATCAACCAAACTTCTCTAGAATTAATATGAGCCTCATCCGAACACATCGAACAACTAAAATTGGCAAAGTAACAGACCGGAAAGGGACATTCCATTACATACAACATGATTCTTTTTTTTATTCGATTATTTTATTGCAATATTTATTAATTTTTTCTATTGGTTTAGTCCCTATTGTATTTATTATATAATTATAAATCCATTATGTCTAATTGACATTATCATACACCTCAAATCACTAATTATGAATGTTTCACAATTTCTTATGAAATGTTTACACATGGATATGAATCAGGATGATCAAGGAATAATTAATTTTATGAGATAAATGTACATTATATTTGGATAGAATTTGGACATGTATATAATATCCAATTTCACAAAAAAATTTGGTTCACAGGGTGTTAATATATATTGAGATTATATTTATAATAGTTTAAAATGATGTATATGATTTTCTTACTTCTCATTTGTTATTTTAATTTGATTTTAATATATATATTAATATCACAAGATCTATAAGTGTAGTTGTATGGTCTCTTCATTCATGATAACATTAATAAATTTCAGTTAAGAAATCTTGAGTGCTATGATTTAAAAAAAGTAACTCCCTAATTTGAGTAGATATTGTATAAAAATATTTTCAATATGTCATATATTAATATATGACTTACCTCTTATATCACTATAAAAAAAATTTGTATCTAATCTCATAATAAAATTTCCTAAGATAAATTACATAAAATCTTATGTCTTTCCCAATTTACATCCATCATACTAATGGTTTTTGAAACACACATTTGGTTCACTTTTTTCTTGATTCAATAAAATTTCTTGCAAAATATTATTCAATAAATAAGATAAACCTTTAAATCATTCCATTTCATAGTGAAGAGTTATTATATCATTAAATATTTAATATGACTCATGAAATAATAAAGTTACCTTTTATAAATTATATAAACAAGAATGATATAGAATATAAAACCATGATGTGGTTATTGGTTCTCAAATAAGAATACATTTAATGCCCTTCAATCATCATGATATTATTAATAAGGATTACTCATTATAAATTTGAATCATCTTATGTTTTATCTATATATGTGTTATAAAAAAGGTCAAAAATTACTTCATATCATTTTTATAATAGTTTTAAAATTGTAAATTTTTATACTATCATGATTTGTTTTTCAAAATTTTCTAAAAAAATAGAAAGACCATAGGAAAATAGAGCTCTAATTATATATTTTTTGGATAATGATAGTTGAGAATAATGTGTTATTTTTTCCACGGAGAATATGAAATAATAATTATTGGATAATTTTTAGTTTTTATGAAATTAGTCAAATATTATTCATAGAATGACTACTAGTATATATTGAATCTATTGTATTTTAATTCAAGTGATACAATGTTATCTAGTATTCGCTTACAATTATTTTTTCTAAAATTGTTGAGGATGAGTTATTTTATTCAAGAAATATGATTAAAGAACCATTATTTATTTACAAATATGGAATATTTATTTTGTGTTTTATAATACATATTAATTAAGGGGTGATTGATGAACTTATGAATTTTATCGTGTTTTATTGTTTATCCATAAAAAATAAAATAAACCATTTCATTGAATAATTATATACTCAAATAATACTATTAATTAATAAATTAAATTATCATGATGTGTATTTATTCTATATTATTGTTTGGAAATTTTTAGAATACGTTTTATGGTCACTAGATATGGTAATGAAATTTACTATTGTCTGACCCAAACATATGTTCTATGTTTTATTTGTTGTTATTTATACTTTCATATATTCTTACTATAGTATTTTAATTGTAATGATCATTAATAGCTTAGTGTAAATGATGAAGACATGCAGATACTTCTTAATCCATGATAATTAAGTGATGATAAATTCCAAGAAGATATCAATTGCATATCTGAAGTTTATGATTAAGAGTTAATCTTGAACAATAAGGGGGATATGGTTGAATATTTTCAATTTTTTTAAATAGATAGAGTTTGGAGATGTAGGTTGTGAAGCTCATCACTAAATTCATAGTGAGTGACCATTCCTAGTTCAAGTGAAGATAGTGAATGAAATAATGTGATATCTAAATATTTAAGGCGGATTAATGAAACAAAATGATTCCAGTGTGTAATTATTATCACCTAAATGAAGTTTCACATGCTGTTTTGATTTATTGAAGAAATGGACATAAATATGACCTTGAGGAGTTGGTCCCATATATTATTGGGAAAATATAAGAGTGTATCTAATTAAAGTATCACAAATAATGAATTAATAATCCTATAAGATGATCTTAGTGATTCTCTATTTCATAGTTTTTTAAAAAAAAATAGGTGATTTTTTCTAGGGAGATCCAAGTTTTGCAAAAGTCAAGGTCTAAAATACAGAGAATTATTTCATATAAAATGTATGAGTTTCATGAAGAATGGATGATTGTTTTAAAGTGTCATAGTTTCACAAAAAAAAATGTTGGGTGTACAAATCCAACGAAATATTGGAAAATTCAAAAGGCTCATGAAAGATTAATTTTCATGAAAAGGATAAAATTTTAGAAATTGAAACAACATATTTTTTGGGCTCAATATAGTTTCTTGAATGGTAGGGAGTTTCATGAATGATGGTTTCCGAAATAATATAGGTGAAATATTGTAAAAGACTAAAGACTTGTGAAATATAATGTTTTGTGAAATGGTATACCTTGGTGAATTGAAGGTATGGAGACCCATACATTTCATACATAAATATTACACCTTAATATATGAATATTAAATACATAACATAATAATTCATGCCATAATCCTATACGTTTAGTGTCCTTAGAGACATGGATATATAAAAAATTGTTCGTAAGATATCTACATCATATCCCAGTTAATTATTCATGAATAGATCCCTTCTTATACATATCTTACTTAAAACCTTTCTTCATAACCTGGGGAAATGAAAAATATGAATGGGTGATCTCATATCCTTAATAAGGGTAAACATTAAATATATTAATGATCACATAATAATAACATGAGCATAAGTGTCTGGGAACATGAGAATAAAATTTTAAAACCATACACAACATATCTTAGATCATAATCTTGAATAATTGAATAAAAATAGAAAGTTCACAAGACATGAGTTATAAAGGAATTAAGAAATATGATCCATGAGAGCATAACATTGTCATAATACATAAGTTTGTGGAATATATATAAGAATAGTAAATCATTTTTGTAGTTAACGGTAACTTCAAAGAAAATTATAGTGGATTGGGTTCACTCCCCAGTCTACTATATCATTAGTCAAGATTCACTCCAAAGACTATCATAGGGGACATATTCCCTTACTAAACTGAGTTCACTCCCCATTCTTATAATTATTATCACATGAGATATCCATCTATACCCAAAATATTGGAGGGATATATAATTCTAGGACCACCCAAAACATAATGAAAATCATAAAATATGCATTCCATAGGATCATAAAACATTCATCATATAATAACCCATGGAAATTAAATGAGTTTCATAAACATTTTATCATTCCATCATAGCATAATTTATGGAAAAAGATTTTTTTTAAAGGTTTCATCATAAAATAATTAACCCATGGGAAAGAATTTTTTTTATAGAATCATCCTCAAATATACATAATCACAATCCATTCAAATAATTAAATAGGATGGTATCATTAGATTATTTCCCCACTAAATCACAAGTAACATCATAAGAGTTTATCATTGTTCAAAATTCCTATAATAGATCATTGGATCATTTATTGAGGAAAATATCCTTTTCACTTCGAAATAAATTATATAAAATCTAAATAGTTTTAAAATATTACGGAAAAAATTTTACTTGAATATATATATGGAAACATGTAAATGATTTATCAAGAAATTGATCAGTCATGATGGTGGGAAATTCATCTAATATAGTGTACATAAAAACAAAGATTCCTTTTATTTTTTTGGTAAAAACTAGTGAGCACATCATTTATAAAAGAAAAGAATATTTAAAATATTTTTTAAAATTTATATTAGGGGTAATGTTTTTAACAATCATAGGAGAATATAAAAATAATTCTTGATATCATTTTTAGAAAACACGAAAATTGAAAAAAGAAAAGAATTTTCAACCAAAGAGAGAAATAAAGTTGGTTTTCAATAAAAACATCCTTTAATTCACTAGAGTTATTAAAGAGAGTAAAATTAATGTAAAACGTTTAATCTCAAGAAATAACTAGATGATAATAAAATTCATTTATTATTGAGTTATATATCATAAAATTACATCATAAAAACATATCAAAAACAATCTCAATAAACAATAAGATTTTAACATAAATTCATTAACACATTAGTATCTTATAAATCAGAAACCCCATGAAAGAATAAAATTAGGGAGTATCATTTTATAATATGTAAAATTTTAAGTATATTAATAACATAAAATAAATAAGTGGCGAATATGGAATATGTCACTAAGAAATAAAAGTGAGATGATAAATCCCTTACCCCAACATTGACTTGCTAAAAAAGCACTATAAAATCATGTATAATAAATTTAAATTTATTAAATTTATTTACCATAATAATATACATACTTATAGTATCATATATTTTACACTTATAAAATTTCACCACCCATTTATTAACAATTCCTTATTAAAATCATTGTTTATAGGTGTTAAATGTTTCATTTTTCAAGCATATTTTGGTTGGAAAATCATTTTACATGAACTTTGAACATGGTTAAATAATTTTAGTAATTTTAATAATGATATAAATATCATATATATTTATTATATATATATATATAAATATATATATATCCATAAAATATAGATATAAAAATTAATTGCACCGTTTATGGAGGTAGTAGGCCATATGTTTATATAAACGTTGTTTAAATTTTTATAAGGATAGAAAAAAAGAAAGTTTAATAGTAATTCAAAATTATAGAATCATTATAATATCATAAATTTCATATATATTAATTAAATATATCCATATTACCATCCAATTAAAATTTAAATGAAAAAAAATCACATGGCTTCATTGAGGTGGTAGTCTACACGTACGCACGAGCGAAGTTGTCATTTTCCAATAAATTGGAAAGTAATAAGGTATATATAATATTATAATTTTATAATAATAATTATTTCACACATATAATTTAAAAATATTAAACCAATTATAATAACCACCCATGAAAGGTGGCGATATAAAATGAATTGTATCTCTACCTGTAGGCAATTATCTACACATAAGCATGAGCGCTAAATTCACTTCTCATTTGATGGATAATAGGGTGAATAAGGTTGATTTCATAATATTAATTGAATATAATTATATTTAGTATACTTATTTTTTAATTTTATTAATAATAAAATATAATTAGAGTAGATAGAAGAAAATAGGAGGTGAAAGAGGTCAGGTAAGACGATTACCTCTTATTCTATAGGACTCAATTTGATCCTTTATTAAGGACCCTTATAATGGTATTTAAAGAATAAAATAACATATAAATCATTTATAGGTATTTTATAGGATAATTTTTAAGGGTTTGGTAAATATATAGTGCTCATGATGGTGTAAAAAATATATAGAAGTGGAGTCCTTTTATAAGTGAGGGGAGGGGAACTCTTACAATTTTTCAAAATATTAAAATATAATAATGTCACATTCAAGTAAAAGTGGTTCCAAAATGAATTTTATTATAATATAAATAGTATTGGGTCATAATATAATCATATAATAAAATTTATATAGGTTTATATATAATTTTAAACACTATCATTAATTTTGATTATCCCCTTCATTAACCATTTTTAACATTAACTGTGGTAACAACTATTTCAATATCAATGGGTTATAACTTTACATATAAGGTGATAGTTGAAACATAAATGGCAAAGTAATGACATTTTAGACCATATATAATAATTCTTTTCATATTCCAAGTTTTTTATGAATTTTAAATAATTTAATAACATATTATTTAACATACAATGTCATTCATGTCATTTTTAGTACTATTCATTTAATTTGATAATAAATTTATCTAGATAATAAAGGAATTAAAATTAAAACTCATTAAACATAAATTATACATCATTAGTGATCATTAAATTCATTTTACACCATATGTCACTGAAAAAGTGTTACGTTTCATGTTTTTAAAAATCATTTACTTTGATTATTCTACTACTTTCCCAAACACTATTTGTGTTGTGTATGAATTTTATGTTAATTATACCATTAATAAAAATTAGTAATAATTTTACACCTAAAAAATAAATTAATCATGTTCAAAAGAGAGTTTTATAATCCTTGATATCGTATTCCTATCCATATGTGAACATATAAAATAAATTAAAAGGAAATAGTGTTAAATTTTGGAATTTTCATTACTTAAAATAATATAAATATCATTATATAGGAAAAATGACACCAATATGGAATATATTTTAATTTTGGATGGATATAGGTGAATTTATACAATACAATTAAATAAAGGTAAGTTTTTGGTTTATTTTTAGACCTTATCTCATGGTTTTAACTCTATTTTACACATTTTACCCTTATCGATGTGACAATTCACTAGTGGAAAAGGAGGTTATACCAATGGTTTCTATAAACCATTGGTATAAGTCACTCTATACCAAATAATTATAATAACCATTGGTAAATGGTAATATTATGAGGTTTATACCAATAGTTTTATGAAACCGTTGGTATATGGTTCATGGTCTAGAGGTATACCAATGGTTTTTTAAAACCATTGGTATAAATTCTATATAACAGCAGTTTTAAAAAACCGTTGGCATAGAGGTACCACATGTACACCACGGGTAACACCTCATCATTTTCCAAATTTATCCACATTGTTCCCTAAGTTCTATTCCATCTTCTTCCCCAGACATGGTGACCCATCTTCACTTTCTTTTTTCATTTAGTTGTTCTTCAATATCAAATTGGTGAGTTCCAAATGGGTCATATCTTATACCAATAATCATTTTCCTTTTTTATCTACATATAAAACAAAAATATGACATTTTTCCCATCTAAAACAATCTATCATCTGTTAAGGTTTTCATTCGATTCTTTTTTAATATCAAATTGGTAAGTTCCAAATACTTCAAATCTTCAATCAAAAATCATTTTCGTATATTTTCTAGGCCTGAAAGGAGAAACAAGATATATTTTTTAAAATTATAGATTCATTAAATGAATGTTAGTTTTAATTATATTTTTTATTGAATTGCATAATAAATCTGATTACGTGTGATGTATTTTTTTAATTCAGTTACTCTCTACTTGTATATAAATCTAACATGAACCTATTATTTTTATGATCTTTATATAATAAAAAAAGAAATTGATGTTTATTAAAAAAATATTTTACCTATTTAAAATTTTTAGTTCTTCATTTATTGAATTACATTCCAAGTTATTTTGGGTGATATTTTTAGTTTAATTTCATTACAATTAAAACATATTAGATAATGAAAAAAATACAATACTATTAAGACAACATATCACTTATATGTGTCTTGTGATTTTAGATATATAAACGAATGTTAGTGTATTTAATGATTTATACATGAAATATGATTATTTGAATAAATATTTAATATTTTTGGTTTTCTAAATACATATTAGGTTTTTGGGGGTACAATTACAATTAAACACACACACACACACACACCTCACATAGAGGCTAGAAAGGCATGATATAAGGATATCATCCACCAATATAGTATTTTGTCTTGATTACCTGCCCATTAGAGACACTATACACCTCAAACTCATATACACTATCCTTATAACTATTTTATTAACTATTTAAAAGTTAAATATAACTTGAGGAGGTAATGGAAAATTATTATATATTCTTAGAATTATAAGTAAACTTACCCTTTGTGATAAAAAATAATTATATATCAATAGGGTAAATCCTGTTAGCATATTGATTAATCCTTTTTTGTTATAAAAATCTATTGGAAGGGGTATTCTATTGTGTATTGTACTATCCTAAATTTTTGGAGGGTGTCTTAAGAGGGAAATTCCTTAAATAGGCTTAACTATTGGAGTGTATAACAATATGGTAATCCCATTCACATTATTGGATAAACCTTAATAGTCAATGAATATCCATATAAGGGTAATCATATCACATCCTATAAGATAGCCTAGATTATCAAAAGAATCATCTATAAAGGAATTCAAACTCAAATAAAAGCCTATATAAAACCATATGAGTCCCATGAAAGTCATAAAAAATCAATAAAAAAATGATAAATATAATTCAACAAAAAATAACTTTTTAAAAGATAGTTAACATAAAAAAATATAACCTATAAAAAATATCACATTCAATGGTGTATAAACTATTTAACATATACACCTTATTGTGATAATATGTTTATCATCAAAATATCCTACCATGAAATCATTGATCACAAATCCTACCATTTTGGTTCCATAATTCCAATACACTAAACAAATATCTTTACTTGAGGATCACTATTGATTAGAAATATTATTAATTATTCAATACAACAATATCTATAAATTTAGACTTAATTCTAATAGTTTCTCATTAATATCCTATATAGATCTTTCTTTATATGGTGATTTTCCATCACATCCACTATGTTTCACATAATCTTCCAATTTTTTCTTTATTATGATGACCCACTAATGTTTACCATTAACATAGATCTATAAAAATATAATGTTCTAGGATCCCATAAAGGTATTATGTCCGATTTTTTTTCAAGTAACCCAATTCAAATGCACCCCCTTAGAATTATTTTATTGATTTCAATCATATTGTCATTACTTCATTCACTTTCTCACAATTTTATATCATATATTCATTGTTCACACTTTACTATTACTTCTCACACTTTTCATCACACACACTTTTAATTTAGTTTTACAACTTTTTATACTTTTCATCTATTTTATCACCTCTGACGCACTTTCACTCACCATCACACACACTTAAAAAGTGCATTTAATAATAAAAAAAAATAAAAACTAAAATTATAAACCTAATTTTGTGTAGTGTTATATATATTTATTACTTTTTTATATAATATAATTAAATATCATGGTTTTATATTTATATTATTTAGTTATATATATTGATTTTTTTGTCTTTTATATTATGATTCTCATATAGAATAGTGTGTCAGTTGTGGTTTCATATAATGTGAACAATTCTCATTTCCTTAAATATATTTTCGATTTAAATTAAATATTATTTCATTACTTTTACGAAACGAAATATAACATTTTTTATAGAATGGATAGAAGTTGTATGTATCAAACAGATCAGATCTCAAGCAATTTTCAAAACAAGTTGGAGAGATTTTTAGATTTTTCAATAACAATGCTTCAGATAGTGTTCATATACACTTCCCATGTTATAATTATATTGGAAGACCTTGGTTAAGTCATTAATAAGTTAGCTACCATACAACCAAATATGGGTTTCAAAAAAACTACTATGTGTGGTATCACAATGGGGATAAAATGAAATCTCAAAAAAATTCATTATCCTAATGAGAGGATTGTATTGGAGAATTTATTAGATGTCTGGTTTCTATTTATTCATCATCATGAGAAGGAAAGGAAGTAAATCTATAGAGACTTTTATATATACACACATGATGCATTTAATGAAAATTATGATGTTGATAGGGTGAAAAAAAATTAATGATGCTTCCATGACTCCAGTATATCGACAATGTGATAAAATGAAAAGGCTATAATTTTTAATCTAAAATTTTCATGAAAAAACTATGCATGGGATTTTTAATAATGATATCAATTATATTATTACCTTTTTAAGGAATTACTTTCAAATGATGTAGATATTCTCTCAAACCATTATATGTAATGGAAGTTAGTTGATTAACTTGGATTTTATAAAAATAAAATTCATGATTGTATGAAATATTATAGTTTATTATGGGAGTAAACTACAGAATGAAATAATTGTATAAAATATTTCACATACTGATGGAATATAAGTGCTAATGGAGCACCATATCATATGCCATATAAATTAATGTGGCACTTTCCATTGATTCCCAGACTCTAGGATCATTTCTTGTCTAATTAAATATTAATAAAAATATGATGACATGATACTGATTGAAATAAGGATAACGATGATTTTGTTTATCCTAAAAATGTATTTTATTGGAGGAAATTTGATACTCAATATCCTAATTTTTCAACTGACATGTGTAATGTGAGGTTGGGTCTATCACATGACAGTTTTAATCCATTTAGGAAGATTCTTACTTCATACAACACATGGAAAATTTTCATACATATTTATAACTTTCCTCCAGGGTTGTTTATGAAAAAACCTTTCACATTAATGAGTATACTAATATATAAGCCTTATAATCCTATAAATGATATATATGTATACATGAAACCTTTAATAAAAGAGTTCAAATAGATTTTGAATTTGGGTATGTGCACATATGATGCATGTTTAAAAGACATATTTTAGATACATGTTATGCTTATGTGGATAATAAATAATTTTTCAGATTATATAATGATATGTGGATGGAGAAAAAAGGGAAAACAATCATGTCCTATTTTTATGAAGAATACATAGTCCATAAGACTTAAATATAGTATTAGTTTCAGTTTTATGGGACATCGATTATTATTTCCAATAGATCATCCATATAGAAATAATCAGCGAAGGTTTGAAAATACCATGGAGACTGAAAATCCACCTCACTGTATGTCTAGAACTGATGTTATTAATGAATTGAAAGATGTCAATTATTCATTTAGGAAGAGTTAGATGAAATCTAGAAAAAGGAAGAATGTTTCCATTGAAACAACTTACAATTTTAAGAATAAAACTATCTTCTTTGAGTTTCCTTATTGGTCAACCAATTTGTTACAAATTTTTTAGACATAATGAAAATTTAAAAAAATATATGTGAAATGTTTCTTTAAATTCTTTTAAATGTTAAGGGAAAGACAAAAGATGATTTATGATCTCAAATTAACTTAGTGGATTATGGTATCAGATCAAAATTGCATCATATGTGTATCAAGGGAAATAAATGGAATATTTTATGTGCTTATTATGTGATGAAACCTAAAAAAAATTTGGAAGTACAAGAGACTATTAAAGTTCTGGATGGCTATTCAAGAAACATATAAAAATGGGTCAAAATAAGATATTTGAAGATAAAATCTTTGAAGACTCATGATCATAACATCATTCTGTATGAGTTGATTCAAATTAAAAACCATTATCTACAATATAAAAATGTAAGGGTGTCAGTTATTTAGTTGTGTCGTTATTATAGAAATCATTATGCTAAGAAATTTTCCAAGTATTTTTTGTAAAAAATGTTGGTAGGGGAACCATTCGTTTTTTGTAAGTTAGAGAAAATATTTACTCCATCATTTTTCACATGAATGATACATCTAAATTTCCATATTACAAATAAAACACTTCTTAGAGGGAATGTTTCTTTTAGTTAGATATATCCAACTAAAATAATTATGTACACATTGAATTCTTATGTCCGAAACATGAATCATCCAAAATGTTCTATCATGAAAGGTTACATAGCTCAAGAATGTATGGATTTATGTTCAATGTATTTTTATGATGTGACTATGATATAGAAAAAAATCAATGATAAATAAATAAGAACAATATGAGAAAATTAAACCCATTTTTCCATCACTTCCCTAAATAGGGGAATTCTGAGATCATATATATTGACCACATTAATCCTTAAAGAGAGGAATATAGTACATTGTAAAGTTTTTTTAACTATTATTTATTCAATGACTAAATAAATTAAGTAAATTGAACATGTATATCTTATCTCATCTCATGTAATTGTACATATCTATTAAACTGTTTCAATTTTTTTTGCAAGGGAAGATAAAAAAATGATAAATAGAAAGCATCGTTCTTTATCTTTGAGAAGGATAGATACTTTTCATAGAAAAGAGTTTTTGTCTAGGTTCAAATTAAAGGTATAAGTATTACTGTAACACATTAATAAAATTAATATTTAATTAATTTTAATATTCATTTAAATTTCAGGTATTGAGTTTGCCTACTGACTCTATCTTTGAGAAAATAAAATCTTTGCATTTTGGTCTTAATTTCGTGGTTCGTGAATGGAAATAAATTGTGATAAATGGATATAGATTTATTATCAATGAAAAATAAATTAACATGAGAATAAAACATGATGGTGTTGTGGTAACTACCACAACATACTTTTGTGCTAGTATATTAGATATTAGACCTTAATTTAAAAATGTATCTTATTATGGAGTCACTGAGAAAATAATAATATTGGATTATTACTCTCATAGTTGAGTCACTATAATCAAATGAAAGTGGTTTGATTCAATGATAAGGCATGACACATTTATTGATGATTGTGTATTTTGAGTTGTTGACATGACTCACACTCTTGCTACTGATGAGACATATATATTGGCATCAATGGACAAACAAGTTTTCATATGGAATATCATACACATACTAAATTTGGTTTCATTATTGAATTAATCTCAAGACATATATTTAATTATGGTGATGATGGAATTGAAACCATCCCTACTTCCATTGTCCTAGATCAAATTATCACTTATGATGAATCCAATAGTTCAATTGTCATATTTGATTATGAACCTAGAGTTGTGGTTGGAAATATATAGATTCATTTATCCATGTTCTCAGTTCTTTTAGGTCTTTATTGAATTTTATTGTTAAGGTTGGTACTATTCAAATTGATTTAATATTGATTACAAATATTATGTATCCAACTTTAACTTCATGTGCATTTTCAGTATATATGGGTTGCAATTTTATTTTAGTTTCATTTTCTAATATTAAATTGAAATGTATAATAACCCACTAAACCAAAAAAAACTGAAATAATTAAATTGGAACAGAAAACAAGATGTATTTAATTGAAACATATTAAACTAATGAAAATCAAAATCAAAACCAGTGAAAATAATGACCTTACCAAAAAATGGAAAAATGACCAAGCCCAAGATATAAACTAAATGAAATAACCCAAAAAAGAACAAATAACCTAATAAACTGACCAAAATGAACCAAATTACCTAACCAATATTGAATTAGATCGAATTAAAAATAGAAGAAAACTATATCATACCCATGCTAAACATGCTAATTTTAATGTATTGATTTTTCTATGACAAGTATTTTATGTTTTGATATTATTCCCACTAAATATAATTGTTATATCACTGTGTATCATCTATTTGGTTTGAAAATGGTATTCCATATTTAAGTCATGTCACATATTATTTCTAGTTTGTCTTACACATTATTTATGAATTTTTAATTAATTCCATATTTTTTCAAATTTAGGAAATTAAAAACATTGAAGTGATACGAAGGAAAACGATGATAGACAATAATAATCGAATGAAAGAGATGGAAACCCCTCCATTGGTGCTAGTTGTGAGTATTATATTTCAAATATATATATCAATAACATTTAATGTCTTGTGATTAATTTTGTTTTTAACTTTTAATCAAGATCCACCACTCAGCTGATAGTTATTAATTAACAAACCTAGTGGTACCAGTTCTTAGCTAGATGATATGGTGGGGGTGCTAGAGTAATGTGCACCAATCGGCATACACCATAATACCCTATTTCTTCCTCTGACATACTATTTACCACACCTTATGTTCCCACAATGTCATTATAGGCACTCAGGATATTTAGGTTTACTATTTATTCACCACCATTTTTATTTGATCCTCCTCACTTACCTTTCCCTTATCTAATGATGAATCCTACTCCCCATCCATATTATACATTTCCACATCTGTATATTCCATATTATTTTCCTTATAATTACTTATCTATGAGCATCTATATTCATGCTCCTTAGACTTATACATAAATAATTTCTAAGCCTCATGAGTAGACATTGGGTTCCACTCCTTTTGTATAGGTTAACATTCCTTCAGAGTCTAGGGATCCAATGGCACCCACTAATCAGACTACCTCGAGTAAATTTATAGAACCATAGTTAATTTTTTTGACCATAGTTTATTTTCATTATAATATATATTGATATAATATTTGTTTTTTCTTTAACAGCTTGATCTTCCACTAGGAGTCATGAGCATACACACATGTATGAAATATGAAATCACCACACACAATTGATGGTGGAGTAAAATGAGAAAAATAAAAATATTGGAAAAAATGGTGAGAATGTATGAGTTTTATAGTGATTATTTCCAAATACTCTAACTTCATTACCATTTGGAAAATCTCCTAAAAACACCTTACAAATAAATTAAAGTATAATGCTTGGAAAAAAATATGGGTAAACAATTTAATTGGATTTAATGTTATATTATTATTGTATTTATATTAATTAATATTTTGGTGCCAGATTCATTATAATTTTCTTAATGGTGAGGATTCAAGGGAAATATGACTCATGGAATTATGTGAGCTATGGAGATAATATAATCATGAGTTGCATAGTGGTAGTAATGTTAGATTTGGTATATATTTAGAGGCCACACCTATCATAAATGAGTGTATATTAGAATTTTATTGGTAAACGATTACTTATTGGAAAAGTACTGAGTTCAAGGTATTAATAAAATTTTAGGGTTTTGAATTAAATAACCATGATTTCAATTAATATTTAGTTTTTTATTATTGAAAATTATTTTTTAGGAAGATTCAGGAAAAAATAGAAAAAACAAAGATGTGACAAAATACCTCCACACTTTGGATAGGACTACGATGTTGGACCATGAGAGGAAGTATGTATGAAACTCGTTTATTATTGAAAGAGAGTGGGGTGCCTCTTATGATTTCCATTGATTTTCTTTATAACCTTCACTTTATTTTTTCCCTCCATATTTCATTCCATTTCTAATTCAGATAGATAAATGAACATGTATTATTTAGTTTATTATTGAATGTATTTAATGTATATTGAAATTTTTGGATTGGTATTGTTAATTTTGTGATCATTTCATGAAATTTTATATTCCCTTTGATTATTATGTATCAAAATTAATGATTAAAATAAAACTCATAACATCTTTATACCCCATCAACGGCCAGTGAAACATCCAACTTGGTCGTTTCTCCCCTTCCCTATATTTACCACAGGTTGTACCCCTTAGGTGCTATGTTGATCAAAACACCCAGCTTGAGTGTTTCTCTATATCCATTTTAAAAATGCACAAACCTGATATTTCATTACCAGCCTAGGCATCATGTTTTCCATAAGGAGAATTTCACCTTACACCATGAGGTTTACTATAGAATAGTCCACCCTATGGCAGTGCACCTATATTGAAATTTCATTCCAAGTCGAACCAACATTTCTCTAAAGTCTACTTGATCCCAAAAAACACACCACTGGACTATAAAAACATACAAAAACACCTCTTAGAGATTTTAAAACTATCAAGATTCTAATACAAGTCTTAGATCTGAAAAAAAAAACCCTCAAAAAAATTAAAAATTCAAATTTCCTCTGAAAATCACAACTCATAAAAGGGATGGTCTTTACACATAAAAATATACCTTAGAGTTAACCACATCACAATAGGTATGACACACAACAACCATGATGTTAAAAAAATTAGGAGGACAATATCAAGGCATAATGGTGGCCCTATATAAGTTTTATGTCACTTTGTTTATGACTAGTTGAATGATACAATAAAATGAAAATGATCACTCCTTTGTATATAATATATATGGGATGATCAACTATAAACCATGGCGCAACTAGTATAGGCTACTCATTTGAAGCCTCATTGTCCATTTAAATTATCCAAATAATGACAATATTTCACTTTAATGGTCAAAATTTGGATCAAGGTATGGTAATAAAATTATGAAACTCATTTCCCACAAGTTTCACAACTACCCAACCATTAAAAAATTATAGAGGGGAAATATAAAATATAATTATTTCACCAAACTGATGTGATCAAGCATCCAGTGTATATTTTCTAGAATGAAAAGTATCAAAGTGATATTTTTTCCATATGCTAACATTATAATAATAATAATTTTTATTTCTGCAAACTATAAGAGATTCTATGACTGATAATATCCACCCCATATGAAACATTCCTATGAAAATTTCTAATTTGAGATTGACTATAATTTTTAACTTAATATGGAAGCTATATTCAATGTATATTCACACTTCTAACTTTTTATGAACACTATTTTCATGAATGTCTATAGAATTGGGATGAATTTTTTCTATCTCACCATCAACATTAACATGTAGGGATTAAAGAATATTTTAACCCAATCCTTGAAGATTATGCTTAGGTATAGTTAAATGTCCCTTTTATTCTTGTTCTTGGTTTATTCCCACATTACTATGACCAAAAATTGGGGTTCTCTCACAATCATCCAATATATTAGAAGAATGAATGAATTCATTTTATAATATGCCAATAATAATATTTCCCTTATACTTATGGATATCTCAAAGGATGAAACCCACTTCTTTATATAGTAGGTAAAATTTATACATCTAAAGAAACTAATAATAATTTATCTCTGGAATCAAATTATAATGGTGGTAGATAAATTTGGTGCGCCTATAAGGACCATTCAAAATCATTTATAAAATTTACACTAGTTGAAGGGCCTAGTAAAAACATCGACCCCTCCTCTATTAAGTGATTGATAAACTAAAAATAATTAAGTAGTTCAAATTATATTTTCTCATGCCTAATCTCAATAGGGAACCATTATGTGATAGTTTCATGGGTAGAAAATATCATGTTTGTTTTCCACATGGATTAATTTTTCATTCAATAAAATAATTTCCTACCCATGAACTATAAATGGAATAGACCACATGGTTGTGTGATTATAATATAAAACTAAAACAAAAACAATCTACAAAAACTGAATCAAATAGATGTAATCATTAATGAACTAAACCCGATTGAATGTAACTAAATATTATTAAAATTTCATATAAAATAAATAAATTAAAAATAACCAATGTAAACCAAACAAAAAATACCATGATAAATCCAAAGTGAATCATATAGAAACCAGTCAAGAGAAATTAAGTTGAAATAATTTATCTTGAAATAAAACAAACCAAAATTAAACAAAATGAAAAAAATTCAACTAGAATATAATTTAATTTTATTGAATAAAACTGAATTGGCCTAGAAAATGCAACCCAAATTATACCAAAATAATAGAATACATCAATAAATAATTAAATTGAATTAAACATAAAAAAATTGTCAACATTATAAAAAGAAAATAAAACCTAACTATCATAATTTTAATCAAGAAAAAATGAATATACATGACTTAACTTGGCCTAAATAAACTATAAATGAATGGATATGAAACTACAGAAACCAATAATGAAGGAAAAAATCCAAATCAATGCATAAAGAACCAACCAATCCAAAACATAACTAAATCAACAATGAACAAAAATTTAATAATACCAAATTGGAATGACTGGAATCTATTGAAATCGAACCAACCTAATTGGAATCGAAACCAACATGAAAAGAAAAAACCTAAAGGTACTAGTCTGAACATAATCTAAAAACTGAATAAAAATGAAATAAATCACACTAAAATAAATAAAATTGAATCGAACTGAATTGAAATAAATAAAATAAAATCTAACTTAACTAAACGAATATAAAGTAACATATACCAAACTGAATCATACGAGGGATAAAAAAAATAAACCAAATTGAAATTAAAAGTTATAAACAAATATAGTTGAATCAATGTAAATAAATCTAATCCATAATAAACCAAACTGAATTAAGATGAAAATATAATCCAAACATAATGAAATCATACATCATTAATGTAAATTTAATATAATTGAACTAAAATGAATATAATTAAACCATAATTAACCAAATTGAATTAAAAAGAACTAAATGAAATTATACCATTTAGAAATGAATTGGAATAATAAGGATAAAAACCAAGATGACCTTACATACTCTCATGATAACTAAACATTATCATTATTTAACCAAATAAAAAAATAAATCATACTCTTTCATGTCTATTTTTAACAAAAAAACAAATATTGAATATATGTTGTCATCAATATCCATTAATGAAAATTTTAACTTCCTTTTACATATTTTAACCCCTTTAAAATTAAATCATAGAAACATAGAAAACCAAATAGTAACACTTCTAATATACATTTCACCTTTCCATTTTACCATATTATACATGTATTTATTATTGATTACTTTTTTTCAATAAAGACATTCCATTTCTATTATTCTATAATTACATTTCCCTTATATTCATTGAAATAATATATACAAACAAGAATCATTAAATTACACTTTAAGTTAATTTATAAAATCATTATTTAATCATATTATCAATTCTCCTAATTTATTATATAAAATTTATTTTTTTATCCAAATAATATCATACTAGCACAAAGTAATCAATCATTATAGAAAATCATATTGAATCATCGAGTATATCTATTTCATTTCATTTATAAAATTAACTATTAATATCATATTATTAATTATGGGTTTCTATATTCAATTTCATTCTATAGGGAGGTTTTGAATATCGAAGGATGTGTTCCTTGAGAAAAAATTGTTTTACTCAAGTAGAAAGAAGAAATATGGAAGAACGGTAAATCAATGAACACAATAGAAGATTGTAAGTTTTAATTTTTTGATTTCAAACTTTAATATCAATTTTTTAACTAAATAGTCTATTTAAATTTGTAACAGTATTCATTGTAGGCCCTTGATGAGAAATAATCTAAAAACTTTGGGGAAAATGATCACTTACATTAGGTTTTGAGAGATGAGCACTATAGTATAGTACACTATCAACCTAGGAAGAGTATTTTCCCTACTAGATATTGGACCACTTCAGGGAATAGTTTTGGTAGTATCGATTTTTAAAAATATAATTAATGGTAAGAATAGGCTCAAGCCGAGGTAGAGGATGCAAAAAATGGTCATATAAAAGTGTGAAAAAAATCAAAGGGACAATGATAAATTTATGAAATTTATGGTAGTCTTATGTCCATCACTTAGTCTATATATCTCTAAAGCTTATAATGCATATATGTCAATGATGCATAAATTATATATTGCACTGGGTATTTTTCCTAGTGATGGTTGTAAAGATGAAGTTCCTGGATATAGTGACGGTGATAGTGAGGATGATGGTGAGGATAAAGGTGAGAATTACGGTAAGGATGACAGTGAGGGTGATAGCTAGAATGATAGTGAGGATGATGGAGAGGATAAAATTGAGTATAAATAAAAGAGATACGAGGAGTATTATGGTGATTATAGTGATAGTGATGAGGTATATATTGATCCTTTTCATTTTTGATTGATATTTTTGACATTTGATGTTTAATGATTAGTTATGAATGAATATATGTGATGTTTTGACTGTGTGTTATCCTTGGTTGAATTCATAAATTGGTTTATTGTGTTATCATTGTTTTTATATTGGTTGGTGATGTTTTTTTGTAGGTAATTGACCAAGGTGTGGTGTTATTGTGTCTTCTGGAGGTCGTTTGGGCAGGTTTTGGTGGTTGTTTGGGCAGGGTGGGGGTGCTGCAGCTTGGGGAATGGGGGGGGGGGTCTATACCAACCATTTTGTCTAAAATGTTTGTATAGGTCTACACCAATGGTTGAAACTGTTGGTTTAAGTTTACACCAATGGTTTTGAACTGTTGGTATAGACATATACCAATGATTTAAACAAAATTGTTGGTAAACAAAAATTCTATCATCCCTGTACCAATGGTTCACTAAAAACCGTTTGTATAGGCCTTTCCCAACATAAAATTATCCAATTATTTTGAGAACCATTGGTATAGGCTATACCAATTCTTCTCTATCCTATACCAATAGTTTTGAACCATTTGTATATCAAAGAATTCAAGCAATGATTATTTACCATGGTTATTATTCATAATGACTATAAACAAAAGGGAAACATATACTAAATTTGAAACTCCTGATTCTAAATATGTTGACCATTTTTCATGATTCAATCAATAAATTTTGAATAAATCAATTTTAATATAATCATGCAACATGAAATAAAAACCATTTTTTAGAAGAAAACGAGATTTTAAGTATAAAAAATTAACTTATATAAAAATCATGAATATTTATAATTAAAATGGAATTAATTGGATTATTATAAATCAAATGGACCATATGTAACATTAAGACAAAATTCAATATATAATGGTACTTTTAATTTACTTTATATAATGAATATATATGATAATACTTGAAAAATTGGTATTTTTAACTATTTACTAAAAAATAAATCATTTTAGAAAAATAAAAAAAAATCACCCCAAGTTAAATTTGATCTTTTTATTTAAAATTTTATTTTTATTATATAAAATAAAATTTATAAATCTGGAAGAATGTAATTATAATTTCCATTAAAAAATATAAGAAAAATAAATTTTGATGAAAATGCATTTCTGAAGCATAAAATGACAACACTAAAAATTTGATGATTATTTAAAAATAATTAATTAATAATTTAATATTGAGTGGAACCATTATAAATATATTAAATAATGTGGTTACTCATATTCATTCCCATTAATTTAACAATAATTTTATAATAATATTTCTATAATATATCACAATTCACTTAAATCTTGGTGTTGTGTGTTAAGAATGTTATTAAGGTTATTATTCTTTTAACTAGTTTTTGGGGTGTTACATTCTACCATGTCATGACCCCCTCCCACAAAAGTGTACCAATATATGGACTAAAATGAGTGTAGAGAGATGGTGACTACCCAAGTCCCATTTCCTGTAGGCCTCGGGTTGGCTACTATCACTATAGGTATAATATGAATAAAAATGGGGGGCATTACCATTTAAGGGAAAATTTGGAAGAGAGAAAGATAATATAGATACAAAAATAGAAACCTTATCAAATATATAAAAATAATCCCAAGTGTATAAATTCAATTTCAAACATTGCTAAATCAACTGAAAGGAAAAATATAAGTACTAAAAAGGTAAACTTGGAAGTGACCATGAAGCCCAAACAACTCCTACAAAACAACGAGCTAGAAATATCCAGCCCAATATAGAACCTCCTCTTAAAGACCTAAAAATAGTTCATATATATATAGGGTGAGAATAATAGTATACTTTGTTGGATCCTCTATGGATCTACTCATGAAAAAGATAAAAAATCATACTAAATCATAATGGACAATAGTGAAACTAACCCATCAACTAAATATGTATACTAAGTTTCTAACCTAACCATGGATTAATATCACCAAATATTTCATATAAGAGAATATATTAGAGTATTTAAACATAAATGGTACCCCTCTCCTACTTCCCTACTCCTTTTTTCACACTTCCCCAACATTGCATGTCATGGGCCATCTCTCTCCAAAAGTAATCCATCCTACAGACACCTAGGATGAGTATCACAACATGCACCTCATAATTATCATCATACCATATCACAACTCTACATTGTAACTGAGTTGTGTTCGAGATCCACCACAGTCCGTATGACAGATATCATACATTGGGTATTATACCTCAATACATCACAGCCCATACATGAAGTATGTTACCTCAAGTCATCACATCTTATACATGTTATACATATAATAATCCTTTGGATACTATATCTAAAGATACATGTGTGTGAAATAACCACAAGCCATAACAACCCTATACACACATATTTATAGAGAAACTAACCTTTTTGAATACTAGAACATGTAATTACAAGATAAGAGAGTGAGGCTAGTGGGTATGGTCAACTATCCATCCTCCCACTAGGATATTGGGGAAAACATTGACCTAGTGTCCACTGGGTGTTAGTTACCCTAACTAACATGGGTGGGGTAACATGTGAAATCATTGAATATAAAGGATATAATATATATCACAAACACATTATGGGTATAACATAGTCTTAGACCCAGTTACAGATAACGTCACTCAAACTCCTGACTACCACTATTAAGACTATATATCCAATAAGCACACAATATTTTTAAAGTGATATACTAAATTAATTATTTCCTTTTTATCATTTATTTTTTTGAATTAAATCACTAACCATTAATTAACTATTAATATTATTCCATATTACATTACATTAATCATCAGATTGATGTCCATGCCCTCCTGTCATAATTCAATTTGAGCCCACAGTTTCCCAAGATCATTTCTTTTTCATTCCAGCAACAACCAACCCCATTGGTTATACAATTATTAAACATTATTAAAAAATATACTATTCTATATACTCTATGAGATAATCATAATCTACCATCAAGAGAAAACATGAGACCATGAACATCCAAATGCCTTAAGTAGTGGGGAACAAAATGAATATAAACAAGAAACCTGAACACCGACTATTAAATAGATTCATCTAAAGAAAGAATCTATATTTAACACTTCAATAGGTAAGATTATCCTAAACCCATTCCATCATCTTGAGTGTCATCCTAGAAACCCTAATGTATATCTAGATGTATATCTATGCCATAGTTTTCAATTTCCTCTATATCATCTAGGTATCCTAACCCTAAATCACACTAGTTATCCCACGCTCAGTCACCCTAAGATCACATCACAAAGATCATATCCAAATCAAATCACAAGGTAGCATAAAATATCATAGTAAATAGGGTAATTAGGACCTAAAAAGGAATTCAACCTTTGGACACAAATAATCAATCATGAACCCAACACAAGGCATCCACCCTTTATAAGTAAATGGGTGCTCTTAGCCCCATGGATTTATCATAAAAGAACAACTGGTTTTTTCCATATTTAATTAACCCATTAATTTATTCAAAGGTTCCAACTATAGTAAATATATGGCATCAATAATAAAGATTTATCAAAATATTAACGTACTCATAACATTAATTCAAATTTCAATAAACTAATAGAAATTCCATTCTCATTTAACATTCCATTCAATGGCCCAAAGGCCTTCAATTTTTTTTGATAAAACCCCCTTTTAAGGGAAGAAGGGGGTAAACCCATGACATCAGGACTTAAAAAACAAACCAATTCCCATTAACACATAGAAGATAACATGATCTATATTCTTTATTAATTCCATTAACACATAGAAGATAATATTCAATTAAACATAAGTATTACATCAACTTTAATTACCATCAACTTAAAACAAACACTGGATTTCAAAGATGCATCTTATTTAATTATTAAGACAATTAATAAATTAATTATGAACCATTTTAATAAATTTCAACATGATAGACCAAGTAAAAAAATCTAAAAAATCATAGCATAGATTGAACACTACCTATAAAATCAATAGGAAACTTTTATAACATTAGAAAGCAACAACATGCGATCTCTACGCATAAACCAATTCATTATTAATTCATTTAAATCTCTATTAGATTAATTTAATTTCCATCTAAAGGGTTAAAACATGATAATGTTATAATTTAAATTAATAAAAATAGAAGCAATGAATCCCCTTCCTCAAAGGGGTCAAAGTTCTTATCATGAGAATTGATAAATATTTTGGATCCTGATCACCTCCCCCACAAGAATATGACATATCTCCAAGGACACCACACCATTATGACCCCAACGACAACAAAAACATTTTTAGATCATAGATGGGAACACACCATTTTATAATAAGAAACACTGGAGGAACTAGATAATAGAACCAAAGGAGAAGAGATATAATGTACTTTGGAACACTACCTATCAAATACAGAAGGTTGGGATCGATCCCATTTGTTGGGATCCTGAAACTCCTTTAAAACAAATCATTGGACACCTAGAGCACTGGGAGGAAAGTTTAGGTTTTGAGTGAATCCAAGCAGCAAATCACATTGCAGATGTAGCTCCTAGGGGACATTTATGGTGTAAATATTTCATTTACATTGTAAATGTGTTGAATTTTATGTTTCACAAAAAACATCACCTAAATCATTTTAACTCATAATTTATTTATAGTGTAAACTTATGATTTACGATGTAAATTTCGTGGACCATATAACACAATATGTAACCCACTTACACCGTAAACACCACTTATCTTGTAAACCCATACTTACATCATAAGTTCCCATTATTCTAGAATCTAGCAGCTAACCACCACTAGACCTCCACTAATCCTCCTTTGAGCACCATGGGCCTCAGAAACACACAAAGGGTTAGACTAAAAAATCCAGAAATTTCCATGAGATACCCCTCAAAACATTTTCATCCTTGATAATCCAAAACAAAACCCAAGGTAAAAACAAAAATGGGTTTTCTGAAAAAACACCCCATTAGATACCTCTAAAGGGTCTTAACATCATAGGGGATCAACCACCTCATCATAGGAACAAGAACAAAACCATGAAATAGAAAAAACTCGCTCATAAACACACTCTTGGGGGAGAATACCTTTCAAATGAGAGAAATGTTACCAATAAAAATAAAATAAGAGAAAACCATCTCATAAACAAAAAAAAGTTCGACATCCACAACTAGAGATACAAAAAGAAAAGAGTTAAACAATAAAAAAATTAGGGTACTAATCATGTATCTATGAATCATGTACCCAAGTACTATCCTTAACACTATTGTGTTACCACAAGACACAAACCAAGGGAATATGATGCCCACGCAAGACCTTCTCTTGGTGATCCTGAATCTCCACAGGCCACTCCTTGAAGGTCTCATCATTGTTAATGAATATATCTCCCTAATAGATGACATGAGATTCATCATAAAGGTAAAAATATAGATAAAACACATGAAAAACATCATGTATCTGGATCATCTATGGGGAAAGTGCTATTCGATACACTATGGATCCAACACAATCCAAAACCTTGAACAATATAATAAACTGAGGAGAAAACTTACTACTATGAACAAACCTTCACTTACCATGATGAAGAGTCACCTTTAGAGACACATGATCTCCAACATTGAACTCAAAATGTCTCATCATATGATCATCATAGTTTTTTTGATGATCCTACAATACCTTCATCCTTTGATGATTCATTTGAACCATCTCTGTCATATTCTGTACCGGTTCTGACCCATGAATTGGTAACTCTCTTACCCTAGTCATACATAATTGAGAATCGAAAGGTTGATTGTACAAAGCTTCAAATAGTGCCATATCAATGGTAGAGTGAAGACTATTTTTGTAAGAAAACTCAACCAATTCTTGGTGCCTCATTCATGAACCTCCAAAATCTAGGACACATGAACATAACATGTATTCAATAGTTAGGATGTTTCTATTTGTCTAACCATCTATATACAAAAGAAATATAGGGATAATGAATAACTAAGAGACAAAATCATATTGGAGACCTATCCACACAAAAAAGGTAAAATGAGGATCATGATTAGAGATGATAATCCATAGGACTCTATAGTGTCTCACCAACACCTCCATATATTTCCTCAATAAAACCTCTATTGAGATATTGTAACAACCCGATATTTTATGATAAGTATTCTTTTTAATTTATTTGATGTCATGTGTTTTATGATACAACAAGATTATCTTGTGCTATATGCCACACTGTATTAGCTTGAAGTATACGCAACACTATTCTTAAATTGTGTTACACACAATTTCAAGTTTGTTTTATAATAGTCATTCTACGCAACATTGAGTGTATATATATATATATATATATATTCAATGTATAAATGAAATATGGTTGGATTCTGTTATAAGAAATAATAAAGGATTTTTTCACACCACGCAACCCTGACTTGGCTTGCATTACACGCAATCGTGACCTTCCTCGATAGCGTGTGTTGTACGCAATACCGGGTTTTACTAAACAACAATATATTATTATAATATTATTATGAACTAGCCGTTATGAATAGTATTAACTAAATTTTGAATTTTATAACATTATTATTCATCTTACACATTTTCAATAACATGGTATAAGAACAAAATAAATTATTTGTGTGAAATAAGTATTTTTCAAAAAATGCAGTTTTGTCAACTTTTGATGGCGCACTCACCTTAAATCTTGTTTTTGACATGTCTATAAGTTCAATTTGACAAAATAAAATTCTTATTTGGAATCAGGATATAAAAATTTACTTTGGATAAATTTTTCATATTATTCTGATAACTTTCATATTTTAATGAATAGTAAAAATCCGCTATATTTTAATTAAAAACAACTTTTTTCATCGTAATAATTGATATGGTTAGATTATATTTTTAACTGGTTTTAAAGTGTAATTAGAATATATTTTTACCATTTAATCCAATGTTGTTCATTGGAATTAATTTCACTTTGAAATTGGATATAAACAAGTATCAATCTTTTGACTGTTTTTGTTTCTTAAAAACACGCTATTTGTTTTGATAACGGGAATTAAATTTAAACTTAATTAATGCCACTTATATGTTATGAATTTGAAAAAATATACATCAATTTTGAATTCGGAATATCAAATAATGCTTAGGCTGAATATTTGGTATTTTTCTGAAAAACTTCAATTTTCGATGAATAGTGAAACCACTTAGTGGTAGCTCAAAAACTGACTTTTTTTAATTTAAATTAAATTTTACCACTTATGTGAATTGAATTTAGAAATCCGAGAGACACGGTTAATATCAAGGACTAAAATGTGGTTCAATGAGATGAAAATAATTTTTGGTGAATAGTAACTTTTTACTTTTATTTACAACGGTTAAAAGTAAATAGGATAATTAAGTGTAAAAATGATATTATTATTACCCTAAAACATGTCCTAATTCAATTAGATAAGTGTAATTCGAACAGAAACAAACTTAGGAATAAAATATGACCATTTAGGTCCACTTGGATTAGATTAGGACATTTATTATTAATTTATTTACAAAAGGGTTAAAATAGTTAAAATCAATGTTTAATAACTAAATCATTTTTAATATAGGGTTATACATAAGATAAATTCGACTATAAATATTCATAAAAAAGATAAAAATATTTCCTACATAATGGTATTTTATTTGTAATTTTTATACATTAAATAATTTAATTTATTTATGACATAATGATGATGCAGTAATTATCTTATTAATGAAATATTGACATAATTGATGTTATAAATACCAAAATAAATGTAATTTGAGACTTTTTATGAATTCCAATAATTTTATATTTTAATATAACATGTTATTATTGATTTAATTAACTCTTTTAGAACTAATCATTCTGTTATGATTTTCACAAAAATCAATTACCAAATAGTGTCAAAATTGACATAAAATAGTTTTTTAAAAAAATATTATATTATTAATTGTTATTTTATTCTTAAAAATCTAAGGTTCAGCCAAATGACTTAGATAAGGTTATATATATTAATAGAAAAAACTTGGGGTTATTTTGTCTTGTTATAGTAAGTTTATTAACCTTATAGTGTAAGAAAACAAGAAGACACGGTAAAAGTAAAATTATTTAACTTAAGGTTAAATCTAAATGATAAGGTTAAAATAGAAACCTAAACTTGTCTAAATTCTATTGGATGAGATGATTTAAACCCATATCCACATTATATTCGAAATAAATCAATTTGGAGCTATTAAAAACCGAATATGACTTTATAATAAAATAATATTTTTAGTTTTTCCAAAGGTGCCCTTCTCCTCCCTTATAAAAGGGCACCTCCTCCCTCTATTCATCACACCATTTTGAGCCTTGAAGATCGGACAACCTCTTCCCATTTCACTTCCCCACTTCCCTAGAAACATCCTAGAGGTCCTGGTCTTCTTCAAAGACCAATTTTAATGCCCTAAGAGGAGGTCTCAAAGAGGCGCTTCAAAGAAGAGGTAATGTCCGTTACCGATTCTTTCAACTTTATTTCTTCTTCTACTTCTTCTTATTTAGTTGTTTCATTATGAAGTAATAACATCAGTATCACTCATATACTGATATGTTATTATATGTATGAAACAACCCTATTTCACCATCTATCCATCCTACGAAAAATGAAACCATCGCGCGTGCGTACGTACGGAATACCGTCTCCACGCCGTGGTGTAATCTATTTTCCACCACCACCTTACTTGGATGGGTATAATGGTGTAAATAATTACTATATATGATTATTTTAAAGTGATATTGATTCTGAAATAGTATACATACACTCTAATATAATTCCATGGGAAATATATCATCACTTGTGCGTACGTACGGATTACCGTCTCCACGACGCGATGAGATTCATTTTCCATGTTAAAAATTCAAGAATGATTACAAAGTATATATAATAAGTAATAATTAAATATATGACATAATAATGCTACTGGATTTATGTACATATATATGTATGTCATATACTTAATTCTATTCAATTCAATAAGGAAACGAAAACAGCGTTCATGCGTACGTACGGCCTACCGTCTCCATGAACAGTGTATTTCTTTCCATTTATCGATCTATTATATATATGTATATTCTGAAAATATATTATATATAAACAATGTTTTACATTATGGATGTAAGTAATCATGATCTAAGTAATCATATGAATAATTACAAGTTAAAACACGAACAGTAAATGAAACGATTTTACCCAAAATGCTACTTTAACATAAATTTACAAAAGAACAGGTAATATAAAGTCATAAGTGAATCATATATGATATAATAACAATTAATATGATTCTGTAATAAGTCAATGACATTATTTAAATCATTATACAAGAGTTTTGGATACGTACGATACATATCGGACCTAAGGTAAGGGATGATTTTGCAAATCTTATTTTTATCCGAGATTGCTTATTCGTAAGTATTTACTGGGGTTATTGCAATCATCCATGTCCATGTTTTATAAAAGTGTTTTAATGTATTTTTAAAAGTCCTTTTTACCCATTTGGCCTTTTAGACCATGTTATGGAAGGAATCTTTCTTTTATTTACCCTACAAGGTACTTTTTGATTTTTCCAACATAAGTACGAGAAGAATGTTTTTTTTAACTTATACGGCATGAATGGATTTTTAAAACATTATTTCCAAGAAGCTTCCTGTACAAGTTTTTAAGTTTATTTTTAATCAACTTATTTTAGTTTAAAATTGTATGACATATTAATAAAGTAAAAATGTTTTTGAAGTAGAAAGAATATTTTCCTCAATAATGGAGTTCAAGTGTTTTATCAAAATTATTTTCCATCTAAGATAATATAGGGTTCTGTTTCTATCCCTATTATTACATTGATTTGATTATGTTGTGATGGAATTATTTTTATGAATTCCTTTGTCTTATATGAATTGTTTTATGATGTCACGATGTTTAAGAATCCAATTTTTTATTACATGGGTTATGCAATGATGTATGATTTATGATTTTGTGGCACACATAAGAATGGTATCATTATGAGATGGGTGGGACCTATATATCCCTCCAATACATTGGGTAAAGATTTATATCTCATGAGATAGACATGGATGGAATGGTAAGTTAATCAGGTTCAGTGTTATAAGACTGAAACGAGGAGTGAACTCGATTCCAAAAGGGACTTTGTCCACTAAGATGGTCTTGGCAGCAATGCCTTGGGTACTATGGAAATCATGACATGCGCTGAATGGTTGCCACAATTACATGTTTTATTCCCATTATATTTTATCATGATTGATATTCCATTATAATATATGCCTTACGTACTTCCAAGATTTATGTCTTTGCTCAAGATTTTGATGTTTAAATTTCATGTTCAAGTTTTTGTCTTCAAATGTTTATGGATTGTTTTATGTTCTCTATGTTTGCCCTTACTGAGCATTTGAGCTCACCTTTTTTATGTTTTATTTTCCCCAGGAAATAAAGAAAGGTTTTAGGTAAGGAAACAAAAAGGGGAAGATCAGTATGGGAGATGTTGAAGATCTTTCAACATGATTAGATGTTTATATTCCGAGTTTCCAAAGACACTAAACTATTACGATCCTTGTGTGTCTGTTTTTGTTATGTATTAAGTATTCCGAAAAAGTAATGTATTTTCCATGTACGTCAAGCTTCGGGTCTCTACAGATATAATCCCATATCACTAATAAGTGGTAAAATTTATTCCAATGATTCACTATCCTAAAACTACTGGAAATAGAACCTATACCCACAGTTTTAAACCGTGGGTATAGCCCTTGAAACTGTGGGTATACCCTATACCCACGGTTTCAGTAACCGTGGGTTGCAGTGTCGTCGCAATAGTCCTATACCCACGGTTCGTTGAAAACTGTGGGTATAGACTCGGAAAAATTTATATTACCCATGGTTCATTGAACCATAGGTATAGATGTATACCCACGGTTTTATAACCGTGGTTATACAGCAGCATACTGATTTGCAGCTGCTGCAAAAATTTCCCACTGTTCAAATGAACCGTGAGTATAGATGTATACCCACGATTTCAAAACCGTGGGTATACTGATTTACAGCGCCAGAAGTTTCCCACGGTTCAATGAACCGTGGGTATAGGTAGGTCCCCTGCAGCAGAGCGGCTGCACCTCAGCTGCACCTCACTCTACAATTCTGCACCTCTACGATTCTGCACCTGTAAACATTCTGCACCTAAAAACAGAATATAAGATCATACATGGATCTTTACAACACCAAGAATCCAACAATTACCCATGAATCATCATGAATGAAAACCTAATGAAAGAAAGAGTAAAATCCACACAATATTCTACATCATTGAGAAATGTTATTCAATCCCTTTCTGAGCCAAAATGTTACATTCAAGGCCTAAACATACAAGAATAAAACCTTACACTTATACCCTGATATAAGGCATCCATTAATTGATTCCAAGGTACAAAACCAAGGGGATTCACTACCCAAAGTATAGCATCACCTATCCTGGCTATACTAGCCTCAATCATACTTGAATGACTCATCACAATATCATTTACATATGTTGATAGCCCAACCCACATACCCTTTAAAAAGATCACATTTTTTATTTTAAAGGTACATGACTTGTACTCCCCCTCTAAGAGACCTACTACATAGAAACGGGCCCCATCCTTTAGATTTTAAACCAAAATCATAAGTCTCATATGGGTACACAAACATGTACATGAAAATGAAGGCATTGTTCTAGAAGTTCCATAGAATCATCCTGTGCTTTATTTAGTGTTTTAACATATTCATTCTAGAGTGACTGGGATGAGACCCTTTCTTCTATCACCAGGCCTAGTGAACCAGGAGCTTCCAAGAAGAACCTGACCCATTTCAAAGACAGTTCTCTAATTTAAATTTTTTGATGGTTAAATACATGATCCTCCCCCTACCCCCCAGCCCAGCCCCTCCCCCTCCCTCCCCACTGCCCAGCCCTCCCCCTCCCCCATGCCCAGCCCTCCACCTACCCAGCCCTCCCCCTCCCCCCTGCCCAGCCCTCCCCCTGCCCAGCCCTCCCCCTCCCCCTCCCTCCCCACTACCTAGCCCTCCCCCTCCCCCATGCCCAGCCCTCCACCTGCCCAGCCCTCCCCCTCCCCCCTACCTAGTCCCTCCCCCTCCCTCCCCACTGCCCAGCCCTCCCCCTCCCCCCCTACCCAGCCCTCCCCTTGCCCAGCCCCCCTCCCCCTCCCCCTCCCCCTCCCCCCTGCCCAGCACTTTCCCTACCCAGCCCCCCTCCCCCTCCCCCCTGCCCAGCCCCTCCCCCTCCCTCCCCACTACCCAGCCCTCCCCCTGAATCTCCCTACATGAAATATGTAGATGTATGACATGTTTTATTTGGATGCAGACCCAACCAGGTAAGGTAGTGCAACTGTTAGAAAAAATCCTAAAATTTTGATAAGGTACTACAACTCACTGTATTACAGAATAGATTATAACAGAAAACAAATCTAAAATCGGGTGTCCAACTAAATATGTTCCCTTAAGGTATGTTTATTTAAGGTAATAAAACTCACTGTAATACAAAACATATTATAACAATGAAATACCAGTCAAACTCATGAAGAATGTGATTATCACTGTATCATTTACTGCTTGAGTTGTAAACAATATAAACTTCCATACATCCTATCCTGTTGAAGAGTTAGTTGGGAAATAAATACCTTCATCAATCCTCGCTGTGAAATAAATGATAAACATCTCTTAAGTTTCTTCTCCATGCATGTAAATTGAAGGCATTCATTCCATCAGCCCATGCACATTCACCAATATTTTGGTTCATCTCTATGTTGGGATGAGAACAATAAAAGTATGTCTAGAAACTCTTAGACATGACCCACAAAAATCAATATACAGTGGAGTCAATGGTGAAAACATATCATCTGTATTCATATGTTGGATGAAAGGGAGGTTAACTCCTTGATTTTACGACCAGTAACCTACATTCTTATAGTGTGTAAATGAAAATGAAAAATGATGCGTGGTAGGGAGGTTAATTCCACAATTTTAGGAAAACATACCTGTTGTAGAGATCTCGCACTTATTAGTGCAGGATTCCCTTGATCTCTTCATGTGCAGAGTGAGTCACCTGCAATATATAAATAAAAATAATCAAAATTCATCTTAAAAGATAAAGTGAATAATAACGTATGAAAAAGTATTATGCGAAGGGAAATACTGCAAATTGTCTAGGAGATTATTTCAACAATATTACGAGAACATACATATTACGGGGCGAGCAACACATCGGTCAAGATTTGATTGAAGTGGCTGCTCTGGGCGGTATTGTTAACATCCACCTCACTCGTGCACTTGCTTTGTGTTTCCAGCGCACCCTTCAAGAATACTTTCAGCTTCCAGAATGTTGATTCGCTCTGAATCCCACATACCAATTATGGCCGGAAATAGAGAGGAAACAGAGCATTTGTGCTGCAATGAATAGTAAGAAATGTCAGGTTTAATGATAGCAACCAAAAGTGTTTACCTTCAACTGGAAGACAGTGCCCCATTGATGATTGTTCAGAAGGCGCTGAAGATAGGTGATGTCCTGGGAGTGGTCGATCCTCTAATGCGCCATGGTAATCAACTAAATCAGCTGCAAATTCATTTCTAGGAGCACTTGAAGTCCTACTGTGTTTTTGGAAGCTCAAAAGTGATCTACCATCATACTCAATAACCTGAATCCAATTATCATATGCATTCTTCATAAAGGTGTCCATGTATACCTGTAAAGAGCCAATAATGGAAGCACTTATTAGGTTTTAAAAGCCTAATATTCAATTTTCACCCGAGATAATATGTTGTGTAAGAGAGAATTGAATCATTTAATTTTATTAAGCTTTTTCCATCCTATTATTAAATACTACCTCTGGTCCATAGTATAAGAAAAAAATAACAGTTTCACACTAACTAAGAAAATCAATTAAAAGTGGTTTGAAACATTCAATTTATCACAAATTATAATATATTCGGTAAAATATTATTGGTTCAACAACATGAAATTCATTTTCATAATTAATGAAGATCATTTTTGGAAGAAATTAATTAAATACGCTACATTGTCTTATACTTCAGACCATGAAAACACCTTATTTTATTCTTTATATTGAGGACAGAAACAGAATAATGTAAAGCATTTGGCATGTGTTGTTTAACTCACAGGTCACTGAGATTGGCTAATAGGACAAGTGACTGTGACCCTATATGGTTGGAAAGGAGAGGACAAATTTTCAGTTTCCCATCCCCCACCAGCCCCTCCCTGCTGCCCAGCCCCATCCCCCCTGCCCAGCCCCATCCCCCACCAGCCCCTCCCCCCTGCATAGCCCCATCCCCCCTGCCCAGCCCCATCCCCCACCAGCCACATCCCCCCTGCCCAGCCCCATCCCCCACCAGCCCCTCCCCCCTGCCCAGCCCCATCCCCCCTGCCCAGCCCCAGCCCCCACCAGCCCCTCCCTCCTGCCCAGCCCCAGCCCCCCTGCCCAGCCCCATCCCCCAGATAGCAGGAGAAATGTTAACCATTTTTAGATGATAGTAATGATAAAAATGTTTTTTTAAAAATTTATAGATTACAGATAGCAGAAATCACACTAATCAGAAGATTGCATGAAAATCTTGTTTGTCTTAAAAATAAATTTAAGTACTGTAGGTTCTTAAGCAGATAGCACAAATACTAAAAATGTACTTATTACATGATAAAGAGGTTTTTCAACAATGGTTACCAGAGAAGGTGTTAGTTCCATCTTTGTGGTTCATTGTCATGATAAAACAGATAGCAAAAATTGAAATATTTATGACAATGCTAATATTTAAATGTACATACTCCTGTAACTATAGAAAATTACGATATGGAGAGAACATTTTGTTTGAAAGACTTAGAATACACTTTCTATATTGAATTAATACACATGTGTTTATGTTAATGGAATTAAATTAGTAGTCATTAAATATAACTATTGAATACATGAGCAGTGGACATATTTAAGGTTGTAGTATCAAATCGTGTGCCAATGCTTGAAGTCCCTAGAGAAGACCTAATATTTCGATGATCCAATCATGAATTGTTAAAATTAACATAACAGTAATAATAATTTCAATTGTTAATAAAACAAATTAAAGACCAAAGAAATTTTACCTGGATATATTCGATGCCCCTACTTATGAAGATGCATTGCTTTGATCTCCCTGTTCAATAATGAGGAAAATTTTAGTATTTTGTGTATTTTGTTTTCTAATATAAATAGAAATTTTTATACACTCCTACCTACCCAAATGTCTTCAAATCATTCAGTAAATATGCTGATGTAGTTGTCATTATTGTTGATGAAAATTACTTTGTAGCTCTTATGTTCAAAAAAAGCATTCAGATTCACATCACAGAAGATGAGTTCAAGTTCATATAGTAAACCACATGCTGATTTGTTGATTCTCTCCAACAATAGTAAAATGATACACACTAAATTAAATGTCCATTAAACTTCGTTGTATCCTACTCCTGCATTGAAAAATAATTAAACAAAAGTACTTTAAATATAAATAGATGATATTATGGGCATATTAAAAAATAATAATTTTTAAATCTAGTAGAATATTAATGAGGTCCCAAAAAGGAAACAGTACAACTAATTAAAAAGGAAGAAGAAACATAAAAGAATCAAAATTTCAAAGATACATAGACCCCTAACTTGAATAGTATGCATTGTGACCAGAAAACAGAAATCTATAGCAGTTTTTTCAAGGATTTTCATATCACAGCTATTCTTGTACAGGGAGTCCTGTAAGAAAATTATCACACATCAAATTTCACCCAAGAAAACAAACTAACTCAAACTGGGTTGACATTCCAAAAACATCTGATTTGTGATCGTTCAGGATCATTTGTATATAAGGGAGAGAGTTGGGGAGACTTCCCCATGGAAACCATATCCAATACAATGGTCATTGCACTGCTTTAGAAGAAAACAATGGACTTACTCAATGAGGGTGCCAATGCCCACATAAAAATTCCGATGACTAAAAATTCAATGCGATGCATGTGAAATTCTGCACAAATAAAACAACAGCATAAAAAAACAACCAGTTTCATAATGATTAAAAGGTCATCGACACTTCATACATTAATTTTACCCTCTTCAATGGACACGTCAAGTCCTTCAGTAGAAGAACCCAACCCTTGTAAGGCACATTGCAATGCCATTGTCAAAACTATTTGTAATGATGCTTGACCTGAAATAATAAATCACAATAATGAAATGATAACAATATCATGTGTTCATTAACTACAAGAGTAGACATATTAATTTTAATCTTGAAAATAAGATGATATAGTAATTTTACCCTTTTCAATTCCATTGATGCTGGAAGATGAATCAGCATCACCTAAACTGGATATTTCACCCATACATTGAAAACATTAAACAACCAAACATGAAACTGCATCATATTATGAAAATATGAGTCTGGGGTTAAATTGGATATTTAAGGATGCAGTTGAGTAAAATGAAAACTTTTCATGATGTAAAAAATGGTGTGGTAAAACCATACATTTAGCGACGGTGGATAAGTCGACGCTGTGTCCAGCTCCTCCCCCAGCCCCTCCCCCTCCCCACCTCCCCCTCCCCCTCCTTCCCCACTGCCCAGCCCCTCCCCCTCCCTCCCCACTGCCCAGCCCCCCTGCCCAACCCCTCCCCCTCCCTCCCCACTGCACAACCCCTCCCCCTCCCCACCTACCAAGTCCCTCCCCCTCCCTCCCCACTGCCCAGCCCCCCTGCCCAGCCCCTCCCCCTCCCTCCCCACTGCCCAGCCCCCCTGCCCAGCCCCTCCCCTCCCTCCGCACTGCCCAGCCCCCCTGCCCAGCCCCTCCCCCTCCCTCCCCACTGCCCAGCCCCCCTGCCCAGCCCCTCCCCACCTGCCCAGCCCCTCCCTCTCCCTCCCCACTGCCCAGCCCCCCTACCCAGCCCCTCCCCCTCCCTCCCCACTACCCAGCCCCCCTGCCCAGCCCCTCCCCACTGCCCAGCCCCCCCTGCCCAACCCCTCCCCCTCCCTCCCCACTGCCCAGCCCCCCCTCCCCAGCCCCTCCCCACTGCCCATCCCCCCCTTCCCAGCCCCTCCCCCTCCCTCCCCACTAAACAGGCTTTTTATTTTGTGTTTGGCGTCTTCCTAAAACACACAAAACCACATTAAAAAATTAGAGAAAGGAAAGCTAAAAACCAAAAACATTATATGCAACATCTAAATTAGTTAGTCAGCTCCGAATATTCATATAATAGTAAAATCACATACCAATCAGTGCCTTTACATTTAAAGAAAAAGATCATAAGCAACTAAACCTTCTCAACGCCTTCAATAGATGAGCTCTTCTGCTTCAAAGTGGAGGGCATAGTCATACTCGCCTGATGAACATACTCTGCATGTCGAGTATATTAAAAAGAGATTAAGTGAATGCATCCCCCTCCCATCCCAGCCCTCCACTGCACCCCCCTCCCAACCTTCCCCTCCCACCCCCCCCCCCCCCCCAACCCTCCACTACATCCCCCCAACCCAAGCCTCCCCTCCACTGTTAAGGCCAAGATTAGATGGCGAGATAATAATTAACACACCAAACCATAAAAACAAAAATGGCATGTGAATATTACCTAAATAAATTTCAAATAACACCCCTTAGAAAACATAATCCAAAATGAATTTCATTGCATAAAGAAATTCACATACAAGCAGTCCACCAATATAAAAAAAATTAAAACTCCAACACAATTCTCTCTTCCAAGTCAAAAATGGATGGGATTAATATCCCCCATCACCGTCATCGTCATCCCCATGTCCAGCATCATCATCATCAGTAGCAACATCATTAGCATCATCATCACCAACAGCAACATCATCATCAGCAGCAGCAGCAATCTCATCACCAAAAAAGTGAGTGGTTGTTCCATTATCCCCCTCTAATGACTTGTTGACCATAATATGTGTCTCTAGAGGTCTAAATCTAACAAGTATGTCTAGTAATACTAAACATATGATTCCTTATCACATTTATCTTCTTTAATATGTATGTTATTCCATAAAACCTTAACAAGAGGCTTTATCTACCTTCATAGTTCCTTTATTCATCGATCAACAATCCATATTGGACCTTTCTCAAACAAATCATTTACTGCCAACACAACATTCTCAATATCAATTACATTTGAAGGATAATTATTGAAATTTATAAGTAGGAACACATGGGAAACATCATATATAATATAAAACTAATGAATTTGATGATACCCAGAGGAGAGGGAGCCGAGAGGGGGGAGCGGGGGCGTCGCCCGAGCTGGGGGCAGCAGGAGAAGGCCTGGATGTTGAGGCATAGGCGAAGTCCGGGAGGTCTAGGTCGAGAGCGGAGGCGGAGGCCGGGAGGCAGATCCGGGAGGTAGGGTTGAAGTGGGGGAGCGTGGTGGAGCCGGGAGGCAAAAAAGTATCTGATGAACCTACACAAATGTCGCCCTCTATACACATCATGGAAATAACAAATGAAATGATATTTCTCCCCTTTATACAGTAAACATAACACTATTTTTTTTTGAGTTTTTAAAGTGTAAACATTTCATGGATAGTTGCATAACTTTACATTGCACAACATAATTAATGGGAATAGTATGATTCTATGCTTACCATACAAGTTAGGTATAGCTTCACACCATAAAATGTTTTCGAGAAATCATTATTTTACTCTGCATGGATGGGACTATGGAAGTCAAACACATTTAATAAGTCACACTTTATGGGAAAAAATATTGTATTTGGGATATTATACTAGTTAAATTCTATAGTAAAGTGTTTTCATTTCAGCATTGAGGACAACATTAATGATCATTGGGTGTTCACATGTCATTTTTAAGGCTATGTCTAGTGTCAAACACCTTGTAAAGAATATCATATTCCCAAACTAGTTCTCATTTCTATAGGATATGTCACCATTCCCCATGATTGAGTGAGAATGTATTATTAGGGTATAAAAGGACCCTTGAAGAGACTAACCCACAAGCACTTCATATACTTTTATTACTTGTATAGATTTCATGGTCTTATCAAGCCTTCTTAAATTAATCACACCCTCTATAATATCTTATCCATGTAATACCATCACTCCTAGTGATATTTTCCCTCATTTTGGGAGTCCCACATGGAGATATAGATGATAGTTTTTATGCCTACAATGATCATTTTAGGGAACCTGATTGCTAAAGGATTATGTATAGTAATAGAGGATAACATGGTTCTAATTAGGGAGATCTTGTATCATAAGGATAGAAACTAATTTTTTAATTAGTTTTATGACCAGTAATAATATTTGTTAAATAATACAATTGATAAATATGAATCTTACATGAAGAAAATAATGAACCCAATAAATCCATAGGAAAATCATTCATAGAGATTATAAGTGAACATTTAAGGAATTTTGAACATTTGGACAAGAAGTTATCTGAAATTTACACACTACAGTTAGCTGGGTTGATTTATTTCCCACTCTATCGACCATAATCGGTCAAAAATAATTTTGAAGCTTTGGATAAATTTTTCTATACCCTAAGCAGAATGACATCTACAAAAAAAACATACAAGAAATTATAGGAAAATGAGGGAAATTGAAGTGAAATGACTAGGGGAAATAAAAATCAGCCACTTATTCAATGAAAATCTTCTAGCAGAAATTATGTAGTCAACTTAATGAGGCATTTGATATAAGAATCGGTGATTAGTTTAAAAAGAATAAAAAATCAAGGAGAAAAAATTACAAACCTAAATGGAATGAATCGGCGGGGACGTTGCTGGAGGAGAGGGATCCGACAGGGGGAAGGGGAACATCACTGGAGCTGGAGGAAGGGAGGCAGAGGCGGAGACGTTGAGGTGGAGATGAAGGCCAAGAGGTCGAGGTTGGGAGTGGGGGTGGAGGCCGGAGAGGGGATGAGATGGACGGGAATCGGTGGTCGGATGACTAGGAGGTGGAGGTCGGAGAGGGGAGTAGAGGGCTGGGAGGCAGATGTCGGATAGTCGGGAGGCAGTGGTTGGGGAGGGGAGGAGAGGGCCGAAGGCGGAGGTCGGGAACCTAGGGGAGGAGGAGAACTGATGGGGGAGCATGAGAGTGAGGAGGAGATCCTGATGGGGGTGAAATTGTGGATTGAATACCCACAGTTTTAATAAAATCGTGGGTATTGATAAACAAAAAATGCCTATTCCCACGGTTTGATAAACCGTGGGAATAGTTGTGTGGGGATAAACCCCTTTTCCAGTAGTGTAACCTACCTAAGATAGTTTTAAATTGATAAAAATATCCATCGATATATCCACCAAATTCCACTAGGGAACATCTAATGGATAGTGTAAAAAATTGGGAACACGGTGCTTGACCTTCTCCTTCTAGCATACCAAACATAAAGTCACAGACTCTGAAACTGCATGCTTTATCCCAAGCCACCAAAACTGGCTTTCAAAGCTTGATAAATCTTTGTCACACCTAGATGTACCATAAAGGGTAAGCTATGAAACACATGAAGAACTATATCATGCATTACAAAAGGGATAAATAACCTCCCATGGAAAAAAACTAGGTTTTGTTAATCCTTAGACCAACCATCACAAGCATCCTAAAAAACATGGTCTCTCCAGTCCTACACCTCATAATACCCCAGTTGGGACTCCTCCACCTAATGAACCAAATATGGATACACTGTCATCTATAAAAGATAACCTCTTCCTCAAAACTCTCCCATATAAAGATGAATTATTTAGAGTTCTTCAATCGCACTCTAGGAATATCCAGACTCACGAATGACATCACTTTGTGACCTCCTACTCAGCACATCAAGTAAAAAATTTCCATTTCCTTCTATATAAAAAATCTAAAAGTTGTATTTCTATAAGAATTCCATCCATCAGTGATGTTGCAAGTTCATTTCATGCTGGGAGAAGACATACCTCAAGATATTATGATTATTAAAAAACACAAAATGAATGTGATGAGGTAATGTATCCACAACTTCAATTAGAACAATATTGCTTCCAATTAGAGATCACGGGAAACTGAAGAGACCCATAAAAAACCAATCTCCACTACATCATAAAATATCCCAAAACAAGGGATGAATTATCAACTAAAACCAAAAACTGAACTCCCTATACTAGCATATAATGAGCTAGATCACTGACCAACTTCTCCATAAATTACTCGAAAGTTTCCTGACAACGGTAAATTCAAAATAATGAATGATCCTTCATGGTTATTACTGTAATAGGAGTTTTATCATGATATGAATTAGTTATGAACCTCATATAATAGCTTTCAAGACTATGGAAACTCTTCAACTCTTTAAATGTCTTGTGGGATTCCCATGAAACAATTTCCTCTATCATTTAAGGATCCATATCTACTCCTTACTGGGATATGACATGCACCATGAAAGTAACTTCATGAGACCAGAAATCACACTTTGATAATATTCATAATTTCTTATCATGATGAGAAACTCCCAAAATTTCACACAGATGCTCTGTAGGCTCCTGCTCAGATGTAGAGAACACAAGGATATTGCCAATGAATAGTTCTTGGAACTAATCCAAGAACTCCCCGAGCACCATGTTTATTAAACCCATGAACTTGGATAGAGATTTTTTCACACCAAAAAACATCATAACTGACTAATAATTTCCATGACAACATCACAATATAGTCATTGAAATATCCTCATCCTTTACCCACATATAATGATATCCTGACCATAGATCGATCTTCAAGAAACAAATTTAACCTTTTATCTAATCAAATAAATCATTAATCTATAGAATAGGATGGTGGTTATTCATTATCACATAGTTCAAGTGATGATAATCGATATAGAGATTCAAATTTACATCAGCCTTTTTCATGAACAAAATTGGTGGACCCCAAGGTGACACACTTAGCCAAACAAAAACCTCACTAAAATAGATAATTGAGCTATACTCGCAACACTCAAAACTCAGAAGGTGATATCCTTTATGGAGACATCAAGATAAGACTCATGTCTGATTGTATCTTTATCTCAAAATCAATCTCCCATTGAGGGGGTAATTCTACATCCTCTATTAGAAATACATTAGGGTACTCTTACACAACCCTTAGAAACACTTTCTATTAAATATATGAAGAGATCAACATCATCTCTATCACAAACCACCTTCACCAAGAAGAGGGAAGGGAAAAAATATTTTCAAACCCTTTCTTCCTCCAGTTGAAGGAGAGATAATAACCCCTGAGACCCGCCTTCAATAGGCCCCGGAGTGGTGACTAGCACCAAGGGTATAGAATCACATGTAAAATGGAAGAAATTGCCCTTTTTATTTTGTAGGATCCAGAGATAAGATAGTAAATCCCAAAAAACACCATAATTGGTAGTAAAAGTAAAGCCAAACAATCCATTCCCAAATTCATGTTCCAATAATAAGTGCTACAAAGATACAGAAAACTATAAAGGGATGTACCAAAAGAAAAGAAAATCAGCAATGTTAACGGTCCCGACGTCTAAACTAATAGGGTCCCGTACGGTCTTTGAGGTCCTCATAGAAACTTGAAAGTAGTTTTACATACATAGGGTGAGAATACAGGCATACTCAGTAGGGAAAACTGAAAGCTCACGCGCACAAGTGGAGAGGCATTCTAATGCCCCGTGAGAAAAGGGGATAACCAAAGCACCTACCAAGGAAACTATCCACCCAAACCTCACTAAGAAACACTCCACAAATAAATCAAGTCAAGTAAAGTAATAGTAATAACACATTGATGTTTGGGTACCCCGCACCACTTTCCCACTGGTTATTGAAGACATCATATGCGTCAGACCTCCCATGCCATTCTCACCACAGTCCCACTGCCATCCCCTACCCTCACAAACTTGGGATACCGTAACCACTCATCTTTCCCACAAACACTTAGGCCGCAAAAACCATATGTAACCACACACACAAAAACCTAGGCCAAAACAACTACCACCACGCCCGAAGACACCTAGGCCCGAACAACTACAGCCACGCCCAAAGACACTTGGGCCTCATCCTGAAGATACTTGGGAAACAACCTACCCTCACACACTTAGGAAAACCACCACAACTACCATGACTGAATAATCTTGGGCTATAATGGACCTCAGGCCATCATAGCCATCCCAAAGAGTCTTGGGATACTTGGGAAAGGGAGCATAAAAGGAGCTAATAACCAGCCACTCATAAGAGTGTTGAAAAAAAAACTCCCCCCCGTGAAATGGGGTGTTCAGCATGAAGTTCTCAACTTGGGTGGGGCACGAATAAGAAACATAAAAACTAAATTATATATATAGGTAAAAAAGTACTCATCCCAACCTAGGGGTTCCAAAACCAACTCATACACAAACACCCTCTTTACTATTCATTCATAAGTTTCACAACACCCGCAACCAAGTCACAACTCATTCCTAGAAAAAAATTTCCCATTGGACCCATTCTTGTTTTCATATTCAAGTGATTCCATTTAAATAATTATTCACTACTAGGAAACTAATAGGCATAGCCACAAGCCAAGGAAGGAAAAATAGTCAAGCATCAAATTAATCATTCACACCCGATTCTATTGTAACTTCACAACAAAAAAGGGATCCGTGAGATCCCATGAAGTTTTTAAACCAAACCAAACCCCAACATATGGCCCCACATAGACTTAGATTCACAAACCAATAACTACACTACAACAAGGGATCCCATCCCCATCCTCATCATCCCACAAGCATCAAGTAGAATAACCATACACATCACCAGAACAAAGCTAGGGAGTTTTCAGATTCAACCACACCATTCCTTTAGTTCCGTATTTCCGTTTGGTTAATTGGGGTGACCACAAAAGAATTATTATTCATTGAGAATCCATTTAATCATCCAAGTTTACGTGATTAACCAGTTTCCATGTTACAACCATTCAATCATCACTAGAGATAGGGGTTCATTAGTGCACAAGAAATACCACCAACGACCAAGCTTTTCAGTGGACATAAGCCCATAAAATTCACAACATATAATCAAAGATAAAATAGTACAACAACATCATCAAACACACCCCTTCATTCTTTAAAAGTCCATTTATTATCTTTGTCAAGGTTTGGTTTCGTCCATCCCCGAAGGAAACACTATTATACCCACCCCGCATGACGCACGATAAAGAGAGATGAAGGAAGAACCCTAATTGGATGATCAACAATCGAAGTTTTTCTCCTTGAGCCAATAACTGGGGATGCATGACTTATAGGGGAAGAACTTTGGGGACTCCAAGAGTGAACAGGAAAGGCTCCAGCAGAGGCGCACCACTAGCCTTGGGAAGGGGGCTCTAAATACACCAAGGAAAGGAAAGAAGAATATCCAAGAAGTAGAAATTATTCTTGTGTGATAAAAGTAGAGACCCTAGAGTTACAAGATATGAATTTTGGATGGCTTTAAAGGCAGGTTGTGGTTTCACCACGCGGTTGGACGATTGCACACAATGGAATTAATTGCTATTTAATAATTCTCATCAGAGAGGTGGCCAAAATAACTATGTGTTAAAGGATTTAATTTAAAGAGAGTAAAATGGGTCCATTGAGGGTCACCCCACTCTCAGGGGACTTAGAACATTGTTTATGGGGCTAAAAATGGGCTTAAACCACTTTAAAAAGGTTAAAAGACTTAAAAGTGGCGTTACGGGAGAACTAGAACAACTACAAATACCCCTATTATCAGCGCTAAAAATGGCCTTTAACAACACTAGAAAAGCACTATTAAAAATAGTGAAGATAAAGTGGGTTCCCCTTTATCAACGCTCCAAAAAGTGCTGATAAAGACCCCTTTTATCAGCGCTAAAAAAAGTGTTGATAAAAGGGGTCTTTTATCAGCGCTAAAAAAACGCCGATAAAAGGGTCCTTTATCAGCGATTTCTTTTTAACGATGATAAAAGAGACCTTTTATCAATGCTTTTTTAGCACTGATAAAACTAAAAAAACTAAAAAAACTAAAAAAATTAAAATAATATTGCCAATCTCGGGGGGAGGATTTTTACAGCGCTTGAGCCCCCATTTATCAGTTCTTTCCCGCACCTCCAGCGCACACACCGCATCCACCCTTTATCAGCGCTAGCCCCTCTAAATCACTCATCCGTGCGCACCCCTGACTCCACCTGGATTTGATCTCGAGACCTCCCCCCTGCGCGCTTGAAGCCTTTGCCACTCCCCTATATTCAATTGTTCTCTTATTTATGATATATCTATTTATTTATATATATATTTAGTTATATTTATTCGTATAGTAATATATATTTATATTAATATATATATAGTTATATTAATATATATATAGTTATATTAATATTTATATTTATATTAATATTAATATATATATATATATTTATAGTTATATTAATATATATATATATAGTTATATTAATATATATATAGTTATATTAATATATAGTTATTTAAATATTAATATATTGGTATTATAAATAAAATGGATATTAGTTATTATTTAGATAAAGCTAATATATTTTATTTGTAAATATGTTTAATTATTTATTTAAAAAATTAAATTTTTAGGTGTGAATATATAAAAAATACGTACATATAGTTATATATTTGATTATAAATAGGAGTTCATTATAAAAAAATATAAAATTTCAAATACATAATATCAATGGGAATGTAATACCTTGGAATAAATTCAGTCCCCACCAAAAAAATCCAATAATACCCCCTTAAACGAGGCTGAAAATCCAACAAATGTTAAAAAATCGGGGTACCCCGACTAAAAACTCAGTTTTGGAGGCCTTATGGGCCTTTTTTGGCCTCTAAAAAACCTTGACTAGGGATCCCTTTGACCATATCGGTGTAGAGATCATTGCAAGCTTCGATTTGATATATGGTAGATCTCAAACATACACCCGGATCAAAAGTTATGGCCGGTTGAAGTTCGAGTTGCGTTTTCAACATATTTTGGATCTTTTTTTATTTTTTTTATTTTTTAGTCTTCCAATTATTATTAAATGACTATTAATCCATAATAATTAGAAAATTATTAATTAAAAGTATTTTTTTAATTTTTTTATAAGCCATTTTCACTAAATATTTTATATATTAAGTATATTAAGTGTAAATGTATATTTATACTTATCTAAAATATATTTAAAAATTATATACTATTTTTATATCAATATAACTATATTTATATATTAATATATTAATATATTATTTTTAATTAAATTTTTTTTGAAGTTGACCCTATATCAGTGCTTTTAAAAAAAGCACTCATAAAGGCCCCCCTTTATCAGCGCTACTAAAAAAAGCGCTGATAAAGGGGTCCCTTTATCAGCGCTTTTTCGTTAGCACTGGGAAAAACTGTTTTTGTGGTAGTGTAGGTAAGGAAAACCCCGACAAGACCCTATGGCACCGATCGGGTGTGGAGCCTATCAGTAACTCACCGACCGGTGAGACACCGATGGGTGACAAACTGATCGGTGACAAACCAATGGGTGACACACCGATGGGTGACACACCAATGGGTGACACACCAATGGGTGAAACACCGATCAGTGAAATCCTTCCATCGACACCACCACCCTCCAGACTTACTGATGGGGGCCAGGGCACCCAAAAAATCAGAAATTTGGAAAAGTAATGGACCAGGAGGGTCTGGGCCATTACATTAGATACCTCTCAAAATACTCTCATCCTCGAGAATCAAAACTAGACCCGATGTACAAAGAGGTCCAAACAACTACCTCAAAAGATACCTATCATGACCAAACCACCCTATACATTTAGGAACACCTCTCCCTCAAGTGAAAAAAAAACATATAAGGTTCACACCATCTAGTCTTATGGATTAGGGAGTCCTTTCCCCCATGTAAAGATACTATCCACTTTGGGTGGCACTAACTCGACTGCATGGGTTTAATCACATATACATTAATTTGTCTTGATTAGGGATTAGGTCTTCCCTTTTCCACAGTTAGGACTTTTCACACACATTCAGAGAACAAGGAAAACAACACATTTCATAATTAACAAGGTCAACCACTACTTCACAAACAATTATGAAAGAAAATAGATAAAAACTCAAAACATATCTAGGTATTGGGCATGAATCTATGCTTCCTGTTCCCAGGTACCCTCCTCGAGTCCACCATACCTCCACAACACACGAACCAAGGGAATGGTTCATCCATGAATCACCTTCTCCTCATGATCCTTGATCCTCACTAGTCACTCCACAAACGTAGCATCATACCCTATATCCAGTCCACCCAGTCAAGGACATGTGAATCATCGTGTGGATTCTGACGGAGCTGAGACACATGGAAGATGTCGTGCACCCCTAGTAGTGGTGGTGGTAGCGCCAGCTGATAATCCACTTATCCAACCCGCCGAAACACCTTGAAGGGTCCGATGAACCTGGGAGAAAGCTTACTCCTCCTGCCGAACCTCTGTTTCCCATGATGAGGGGAGACCTTCAACAACACGTGGTCCCTGACCTCAACTCCAAGGGTCTCCTCCTATGATCGGCATATAACTTTTGCTGGTCCTGAGCTGCATTCATCCTCTCGCGTATAAGTTGAACCTTCTCCATCATGCTCTGTACCACCTTTGGGCCAAGAACACCTGCTTCTCTGACCTCTTCCCAACACATGAGTGAGCGACATGGCCTACCATAAAAATCTTAGAATAGGTCCATGCCAGTGGTAGAGTGATAGTTATTGTTGTAGGAAAAATCTATGAAAGTAAGTGTTTTACCCACGATCCCCCAAAGTCCAAAAAAAATTCCCTTAGCATATCCTCCAATTTTTGGATGGTACGCTCTATATTCCCTTCTTCCTGGGGGTGGAAAGCAGTGCTAAGGAATAGATATGTTCCAAAAGCATACTTTAATCCCCTCCAAACTTGTGAGGAAAACCATTCATCCCTATCAGAGACTATGGAACTCAAAACTCCATGAAACTACACCACCTCATCCACGTATCTTCGTGCTAAGGCATCCACTGCACTCGACTCCTTGATTGAAAAAAAGCGATCTGATTTCACCAGTTGGTCTACTACTACCCAGATATCATCACAAACTCCTTGAAATCTAGGTAGTACCAGGATGAAATCCATCGAGATGTCATCCCACTTCTACTCAGGGACATCTAAAGGTTGTAACAGACCTACTGGGACGTGGTGTTTAGCCTTCACCTGCTGACACACAAGGCACTTTGCCACAAACTCTGCCACTTCCCGCTTTACCTTGAGCCACCAAAATTGACCCCTCAAGCCTCAGTACATCTTATAAAATCTTGGGTGTACTGCCAGGGGTGAGTTGTGGAACTCACCAAGAACTCCCTCACGCATTTTCACTAGGACGAACAATTTCCCATGAAACAACATCTGATTCTTCCCGTTTTTCAACCATTCTCCTGGAGCATCACCCTAGACAACATGATCTTTCATCACTTCACTCTCTAAGTCTCCCCACTGTGACTCCTCTAACTAGCACAACAGAGAGGACTTCACTATCATCTGGAACAGATAGCCTCTTCCATCCTCCACCCTTGCATCTAGGTGTAGGGAAACTAACTCTTCCATCACCTTCCAAGCATCTGCTGATTCTCAAAACACATGATTCTGTGAATTCTTTCTCAAGGCATAAACCACCATGTTTCCCTTTCCTAAGGTATAATAAATCTCGAAGTTATATTCCTGAAGAAAATCCATTCACCTCCACTGGTTCAAGTTCAAGTCTCGCTGAGAGAAGATATACCTGAACTCTTTTGATTCTTGAAGACCACAAAGTGCTCCCTGACGAGGTAGTGCCGCCATAACTTTAGTGCGAACACAACCACTGGGAGATCCAAGTCATGGGTTGCATAGTTATGCTCATGGGGACATAACTTCCTAGACCCATAATATATCACCCCCTATTTTTTCATTAGCACACACCCCAAGCCTTGGCCTGAACCATCACAAAACACCTCAAACATCACCCTTTCTTCTAAAACCTCAGCACTGGGGTAGTAACCAACTTCCCCTTTAGATAACTAAAGGATATCTAGCACGACTCACTCCACAAAAATCCTGGTCTTTCTTGGTCAAGGACATCAAAGGTGTTATAACTTGTGTGAATTTGGGCATGAATCTCTAGTAATAACTCTCTAAACCCAGGAAACTACAAAACTCTACCACATTATTGGGTGATTCACAAGAAACAACCGCCTTAACCTTTGACGGGTCCACTACTATTCCTTGATCGGAAACCACGTATCTAAGGAAGTGCACCTCTTATGTCCATAACATTCACTTGGACAACTTTTGTAGAGCTGGTGCTATAGGAGGACCCCTAAAGCCATTCTCAGATGCTCAGCGTGATCCTCCTCTGATCTTGAGTAGATCAGGATTTCATCAATAAACACGACTACGAACTGGTCCAGATATTCCCAAAATATGTAGTTCATGAGTCCCATGAACATAGCTAGTGCGTTCATAATGTCGAATGACTTGACTACAAACTCAAAGTTCCCATATCTGCACCTGAAGGAAGTATTCAAGATTTCACCCTCCTTTACCCCCAACTAGTGATATCCTGACCACACGTTGATCTTGTAGAACCATCCCACCCCCTTCAACTGATCAAAGAGATCATCTATCCTCGGGAGAGGGTAATGATTCTTGACCATTACCTGATTCAGTATCCGGTAGTCTATGCATAGCCTGAGACCACCATCTCCTTTCTTTGCGAACAAGACCGGATCACCCCATGGTGATGCACTCAGTCAAACAAAAAATTTCTTCATCATATCGTCAATCATAATCCCTAACTCCCACAACTCATAAGGAACTATCAGATAGGGAGACATCGAAATCGAATGGGCACCAAGTTTTAAATCAATCCTGAATTCAAGATCACGTTGAGGGGGTAGAGTCACCACCTCTTCAGGGAAGACATCCATGAACTCACTGAAAATTCCCAAAACTTCCACTATCTCTGATTCCACTGACTCCACTGACAGCTTTGCTAACAAGGAAATAAGGGGCTCCACTCACCAGCTGTCCTCATGGTAACCCCATTCATTGAAGAAAGCTACACGCTAGCCACCCATATCTGAAAAAATTATCCTTCTTTAGAAGCAGTAGATAATGGAACATATAGAGAACAACCATTCAATGCCTAACATGACACCATAAAATTGTATCTATAGAAAAATAAGGTCCCCACTGGACTGATGTGGTCCCAACATCAGTCTACATCCCCAGAAAACATGAGAAAACTAGTCTGACTTCCGACTGGCGTACTCAAAACTAGGGGCACATGAAGTCTCTGTATGTCTAAACCCAGAGAATGGGATATAATGGGTGAAAAAAAGGAGTACGAAGCTCATGAATCAAACATGGAACATGAAAGAGTTTTAAACTAGTTGATCGTACCTCGAACGACTTCCGGCCCTGCTGGAACTACTGCCTCTACAACGTGCAATAGCCCATGCCCAACTCATTTACTCCTCGAATGTCGGCTGCCTGCTTGACCAAACCCTGGTTGAGGTCCTTGAGGAGCGCCCTGAGGTCGGCCTCCTCCTGAAACTTCTGTTCTCAGAGGAGCAATAGATTTTTTTCCCTTCTTCTGCTTATGAAAGGGCCTAGCTGGAAACTGTTGCTATTGAGGTGGGCGCTGAACCTACCCACCCCCACTGTACTACACTCGGTCTGATCATTGATTCCAAAGGTTCCCACGACTTCCATTGATGAATCACCTTAGTACTAGGTGCGCAAAGAAAGGGCGAGGATTTGGATATCGAAACTGGAACTGCTAGGGCCTACTCCCCACTGGCCGAAACCTGGAAGCCCTGATGCTAGAGGCCTGCTACTAATGGTCTTCCCCTTTGACGAGCCCAACTGGCTCCCTTATCATGGCACACCTCCCAGCATGTGCATCCTCTCCACCACTTTGACCTTCTCCTGGACCTCCAAGTATGTTGGTAGAGTGAAGGGAGTAATAGCATACTGAAGAGAAGGTCAGAGTGCCTCCTCTAAACGTCTCGCCTGAGACTCCTAATCCAGAAAGAGGTCTAGAGTAAATCAAAGGATATCCTTGAACATGATCTCCAAATTTCTCACTAACATGCTCCCCTACGGAAGGGAGATTAGTTCCCATCTCCTCTCTTGTTTAATCGTGGAAGAGAGGAATTCTGCCCAGAACTCCCTTTCAAAGTCAGTCCACAAAACCTCAGCCTCCCTCTTCTCCCCAAGATAGAGCATCCACCACTGACGCGTCGCTCCCCACATTTTTATTACATCCAGAAGAACCTAGTACTCCATCGAATTCCAGATCAAGTTGAAAGCTATCACCAGCTCCTCGAGCTAGCTCTTTATCTCCATGTCTGAGACTCTACCCTCGTACTTCCCAATGGTATACAATTGAAAGTCATGAAGAATCCTCTACCACTGGTCATCCTCCTCCTCTTGATCATACCTCTACTAATCAACCAAATCAGTCTCTTGGGACTCGATCGCCCGCACTACCCATGGTCACTGTCCAGGTGTCATAGCTGCAAAGTAACCAAGGAATGCCTAAGCCCAAGTAGTGTAGAATATTTCTTTTAAAATTTACTTAAACTTGTTATTTATTTTAAATCCACAAAATACCTAAGACACACAAGAACACAAGTCATTATGATGTATGAACCTTTCCTAGGGTCTCTACCCTACAATTAGTGTAGCCTCACTTGGTCGTTTGGTAGGTCTGGAGTCCTTGCATCGGATCACTGGGGGCCCTAAAATCCCATGTCCTAGCCAGTCTTCCCTGGCCTATTTCATGTACCGATATTTCCTAACACTGTTTCCTTACCATATCATGGAATCCTCACTGTGCCTAACTCCGGAATCCATCCTATCTCCCAACCTCCCTTTGATACCATTATGTCACGACCTACCTTCACCAAGATGAGGGAAGGGACAACAGATTTCCAAACCCTTCCTTCTTCAAGTTGAAGGAGAAATAATAACCCCTAAGACCCGCCTTAAATAGGCCTGGAGTGGCGACTAGCACCAAGGGTATAGAATCACATATAAAATGGATGGCATTACCCTTTTTATTTAGTAGGATTGTGAGATAAGATAGTAAATCCCAAATGACGCAAAAACTAGAAGTAAAAGTAAATCCAAATAATCCATTCCCATATGCATGTTCCAATAATAAGTGCTACAAAGATAAAGAAAACTCCAAAGGGAAGTACTAACAGAAAAGAAAAGAAACAATGTCAATGGTCCCGACATCCGAACTAATAGGGTCCTGCATGGTCCTCGAAGTCCTCCCGAAAACCTGAAACCATTTTTATATATGTAGGGTGAGAATACAGGTTTACTCAGTATGAAAAATCAAAATCTCTCATGCACAAGTGGGGAGACATTCTAATGCCCCGTGAGAAAAGGAGATAACCAAAGAACCTAATAAGGAAACTATCCATCCAAACCTCAAAAAGGCACACTCCCCAAAAAACAAACATAAAGTAAATTAATAGTAATAACATATTGAGGTTTGGGTACCCCACACCACTTTCCCACTGGTTATTGAAGACATCCTATGCGTTAGACCTCCCCTTCCATTCACACTGTAGTCCCACTGCCATCCCCCACCCGTACACACCTGGGATACCACAACCACACATCCCTCCCATAAAAACCTAGGCCAAAACAAACACACATAACCATGCCCGAAGACCCTTGGTCCAGAACAACTACCATCGTGCCCAAAGATAGCAGGTCCAGAACAACTACTGCCACACCCGAAGACACCTATGCCTCATCCTGAAGACACTTGGGAAACAACCTGCCATCACAGACCTGGGTAAACCACCACAACTACCCTACCCAAAGAATCCTAGGCTATAATGGACCTCAGGTAATCACAACATGCCCAAAGAGTCATGGGATACTCAGGAAAGGGAGCAAAAAAGGAGCTAATAACCAGCCACTCATAGGAGTGTTGGAAAAAAACACCCTCCCCCATAAAATGGGGGTGTTCGGTATGAAGTGCTCAACTTGGGTGGGGCATGAATAAGAAACATAAGAACTAAATTATACATATATGTAAACAAGCACTCATCCCAACCTAGAGATTCCAAAACTAGCCCATACACAAACACCCTCATTACTATTCATTCATAAGAAGCACAACACCCACAATCAAGTCACAACTCATTCCCGGAAAACAATTCCCCATTGAACCCATTCTTGTTTTCATATTCAAGTTATTCCATTAAAATAATTCTTCACTACTGGGAAAATAACAGGCATAGCCACAAGCCAAGGAAGGAAAAACAGTCAAGCATCAAATTAAGCATTCACACCCAGTTCTCTTGTAAAGTCACAATAACAAAAGGGATCCGTGAGATCCCTCTAAGTACTGGAACCATACCAAGCCCCAACATACAGCCCCACACCCCCTCATATCCACAAACCAACAATTGAACCACAATAGGGGATCCCTTCCCCATCCTCGTCACCCCACAAGCATCAAGCAGAACAACCATACACATCACCCGAACAGAGAAAGGTAGTTTTCATATTCAACCACACCATTACTTTAGTTCCATATTTCTTTTTGGTTAACTAGGGTGACCACACAAGTATTCTTATTCATTGGGAATCCATTTAATTAACTGAGTTTATATGATTAACCAGTTTCCATGTTACAACCATTCAATCATCAAAGGAGATAGGGGTTCATTAGTGCGTAAGGAAGACCACCAACAACCATGATTTTTAGTGGAAATAAGAACATACAAATCACAACATATAAGCAAAGGTAAAAGAGTACAACAACATCATCAAACACACCACTTCATTCTTTAAAAGTCTGTTTATTATCTTTGTTAAGATTTTATTTTGTCTATACCTAAAGGAAACACTATCATACCCACCCCACATGATGCACGATAAAGAGAGACAAAGGATGAACCCTACATGGATGATCAACGATCAAAGTTTTTCTCCCTGCACCAATAACTCGGGATGCATGACTTGTAGGGGAAGAACTCTAGGGACTCCAAGAGTGAGTAGGAAAGGCTAGCATAGGCACACCACTTGCCTTGGGAAGGGGGGTCCAAATGCACCAAACAAAGGAAATGATACTAGACAATAAGAAGAAAGAATTGCCATGGAAAAAAAAGGCGAGATCCTGGAGTTATGGGATGTGAATTTTGAACAGATTTAAAGGTAGATCGTGGTTTCACCACATGGTTGGACGGTTTCACATGATGGAATTAATTTTTATTTAATAATTCTCATGAGAGAGGTGGCCAAGACAACTGGGTATTAAAGGATTTCATTTAAAGAGAGGAAAAGGGATCTATTGAGGGTCTCCCCACTCTTAGTGGATTTAAAATATTGTTTGTGGGGCTAAAAAATAGGCTTAAACCACTTTAAAATGGTTAAAAGACTTAAAAGTGGTGTTATGAGAGAACTGGGGAAGGAAAACCCCGATAATCCCCTGTGGAACCGATTGGGTGTGGCACTGATTGGTGACTCACCGATCGATGTCACTGATGGGTGACACCATGGTGACATCCTTCTACCGACACCACCACCCTCCGGACTTACTGATGGGGGCCATGGCACCCCAAACACCAGAAATTGGCAAAGTAATGGACCAAGATGGTCCGAGCCATTACAATCTCAGCTATCAAGGAATACAAGGTTGTACATTCCTCCAACCCATATGAAGATTCCACTCTCTAATGAACATTATTGTGTAACACCCCAAGAATTCATAGTATGTTATCTCTTTAAAGTAATTTAATAGCTTTCCCTACACGCAACACTGAGTTCGAGTGCACCACGACTTACCAAATTAGCCATTCAAAAAATAGTTATGAATATTATTAACTTCATTTTGAATTTTATATACTTCATATAATTTTAACATCCATATTATGTGTTTTCTAGACATAATATAAGAACAAATTCAATTTTTCAGATAAAATAAGTATTTTTCAAAAAATGAAATTTTACCACCTTTTAATAGAGAACCCTTTTTAAATATAATATTTGACACTTTTATATATTTGATTTAATGAAATTAAATTCTTCTTTAGAAACGGGACATAAAAATTTAGTTTGGTTAAATTTTTTGTACTTTTTTGATAACTTTCATATTTTGACGAATATAGAAAAATACTAAATTTTAATTAAAAACAACTTTTTTAATCGAAATAATTTATAGTGATAAATTATGAATTTGAGTGGTTTTAAAGTATAAGTAGATTATATTTTTATCATTTAACATAATTTAGTTCATTGGATGTAATTTTAAATTTAAATTGTACATAAACACATACCAATCTTTCAATAGTTTTTACTTCTCAAAAACCTGCTTTCTGGTTTTGACAACAGGAATTAATTTTAGATTAATTAATGAAAATTATATGTTTTGAATTTGGTAAAATAGACATCATTTTTGAATTTGGAATACCAAAATTATATTTGGGTGAATTTTTGGTATTTTTCTAAAAACATTCAATTTTTTATGAATAGTGAAAAATACTGCATTATTGTTTAAAACCGAATTTTTTATTTAAATAATTATTTTTAAATTTAAATTTATTTTAAGGTCAAAATTTATAAATAATACCTATATTAATCCAATGTAATTCATTAGAGTCATTTTATAATAATATTAGATATATAAAATTTTATTGAACTTTTTAACGTCTTTTACCCACCTTCTAGGCACGTTAGCAAATTTGCATAAAATGTAATTTTACCAATTTTGTGAATTAAATTTCAAAAATAAAATATACACGGTTTAAATAAGTAAGAAAAATTTGGTTCAATAGGATGAAAATAATTTTTGGTGAATAATAACTTTTGGATTTTATTTACCACAGTTAAAAGTAAATAGGGAAATTAAAGGTTAAAATGATATTATAATTACTCTAAAACATGTACTAATTCTATTGTATAAGTTTATTTCAACCAAAATCAACCTTATAAATAAAATATGATCCTCTTTTATCCACTTTTATTAGATTAGGACATTTATTATTGTTTTATTTAAACAAAAGTTAAAAGTGTTAAATTCAACTTTTCATATCTAAAACATTTTTAATATAGGGTTATACATAAGATAAATTAGACTATAAATATTCATTAGAAAGATAAAAATATTTCATACATGATGGTATTTTATTTATAATTTTTAGACATTAAATAATTAAATTTATTTATGACACAATGATGATGAAATAATTACCTTATTAATGAATGATTAAAATAATTGATATTATAAATATACAAATAAATGTAAATTGACACTTTTGATGCATTAAACTAATTTTATAGGTTAATATGACATTTTAGGATTCATTTAATTTATTTGGTTCAAATTAATCAGGTTTTGTTGAATTTCACAAAAACTAAATACTAAATAGTGTCAAAATTGACATAAATGAGTTTTTAAAAAAATAATATATTATTAAATGATAAAATATTCCTAAAACTATAAGGTTCAAAAAAAAGACTCATATAATGATATATGTTTCATTAATTAACCACATTGGGTTATCTTGGATTTTATAGTAAGTTTATTAACCATTTATTATAATAATACGAGAATACATGGTAAAAGTTAAACTATTTAACTAAGAGTTAAATCTAAGTCAAGGTTAATATGGTGAACTAAACATGTATAAGACCTCTTGGTTGAGAAGTTTTCAACCCAAAACCACCTTATACTTGAAATAAATCCTTTTGGAGACATTATAAATCAAATATGATTGTATAATAAATTAATATTTCTAGATTATCCAAAAGTGACCTTAACCTCTCTTATAAAAGGGTACTTTCCCTTCTCCCAAAATCACACCTCAAAATCCATTTGGCTCAGCCAAAACCTTCCAAAATATCCTCCCAAATACCCTCAATTCAACCAAGAGTCCTTACTTTTATCAGAAAGCCAACCTAAGGAGCCCTTTTGATCAAATCAAAAGGAAGCACCCGAAGAAGAGGTAATAATTTTATCATCTCTTTCAAAGTTCTTTTCTTATTCCACTTCCTATTTCTTTGTTTTTTCCACAACAATATAATAAATACAGTACCTTATACATAATTTTATGTTATTATAAATATGGTACAACCATATTCATTATTCTATCCATCTTATTAATGAAAAATTCACCATACGTGCGTACGTACGACTTACCGTCTCCACGTCATGGTGTAATTTGTTATTCAACACTTCATTATTTGGATGGGTATAATAAAGAGTATAATTGATTTAAATAAAAAATATAACATGTTAATTATTATTTATATATGATATACCATCTAATTATATACTATTTCACCATCAATAGAATGATATTATCGCTCGTGTGTACGTACGGATTACCGTCTCCACAAACTCGATGAGATTCATTCCCCATCGTAACCATTCAAGAATTATTTTAATTTTATGATTAAAAATAATGTTTAATAACATAATATAATTATTTATATTAATCAAATACATCCTATCCATAAAAAACATGACTTACGTAACAAAACATATAAAGGAAAACGAATAAATTAACACCTGAAACAATGATACTACTAAAATATTATTAACAAAGAAATATTAGAAGATCATATATGATATCATATTTATGTATGTGTTTATTTTATAATTTAATAACAATGATTTAACTATTATATATTATTTTAACGTACCCTTGACCAAGGAAAATACAAGGTAAGGGTTAATTTTACAATCTCTTTATTTTTCTGAGGTTGTTTATACGTAAGTATCTACTGGGACTTATTTATCAACCACATCCGTGTATCTTAATAATGTATTTAAAAACATTTTTATTATTTCCTAGAATATTTATTAAAGTAATTTATACCCTTGTTTTTATTTTTATAATTTTTTTGTAAAGGAATCTTTCTGTCGTTTTCCAAACAAGGTACTTTATGACATTTTCTACAAATTAAGGTAAGAATGTTTTTTAACTTATACGGCGGGTGAGACTATTTTCAACCATTATAAAACAATAGAACATTACCTTACAAGCTTATAAGAATATTTTAAAAAAACTATTTTCATTTATAATTATGTTACTTTTATATGATTTCAAAATAGAGAGTGATATTTCTCTCAAATAGTTTTGATTTCATCTATGTCAACATCCTTTGATAGATTTTACACTTGTTTGAAGTTGATTTATTATGATACAAAATTCCATATTGTATTGAAGGTTTTGTGATATGTTTGACTATGGATGTATTATTTTTATACCATTCATGGTTTATGGTTAAAGTATTAATATTTATAATTTTAGTTTTAATAAGAATAATTATGTTATGTTTTAACCTTTTCATATGAGGAATGCATTAGACTTAGTAAGTGATGGGTGGAGCCCGCTATAGCCCCTCGATGAATCGGTAGTTCTCATGAGACAAACTAGTGTCTTAGAACAAGGCCTTAAAAAATCTTATTTGTAGTCTTGGAATGAGGCCTTGACTATGTGTTTATAATATCCGGCATTATGCATTCCGTCATTATGAAATTAGATATTGATATTACATGTGATTATTAGATTAGTAGAATATCCATGTGAATAAGTAAATGATATTATTTGATTTATCTTTTCCATATTATTCTGAAGTTTAAGTTTAAAGGGATTGTGTTTTAGTCTTATACATTAACTTAAATGTTTGTGCTTATTTATGAAGGTTTCTTCTATATTGTTATCCTTACTGAGCATCTAATCTCACCCCTTTCTATGTTTTATTTTTCCTAGGATGTGAAGAAATATATTATGATTAACCTGTAGGGATATGATAAAGGATATGAGTGTGTTCAAAGGGGACACAATGTTGTTTTTTTATTTCATGATTAAATTTAAAACTCATGTATCTATCTAGTACTTCCGAGGCTACTAAAATAATCGGTCTTTTGAGACTTGATCTCTTGTGATCATGCTAATGTTATGTAATAATGCACCAACTCAAGGTAACTAGGGCTGGGGTGTTACAGTAGGTATCAGAGAAATTTTAGTACAACCATTGGAAACTATATTTATACAAACTCTAATTAGAGAACATTGCCCTAACATAGACTTTGAGGATTAGTATAGAAAAACATCCTAGAATTTTGGTAATGTATAGATTTTGTGTATTTTACAAGAAATGTATCCATGTCTGGATATGAGTAGGTAGAGGTGGCTCTGAAACAGATGTACATAGGAGTGAAAACTATGAAAAGGAGTTTCGGGCTTGACCTGGGGTATCCTGGTACATGACAATGGGCCTTGATACACTCTTGGTATTGACACTCCTGGGGGATATGCTTAGGATAATTCACATTTTATTTACAAACCATTATGAAATATTTATGAGTAAATAATCCCTCAAAGAAAAACATTTTATGATTATGTATTATATGCATAAAACATTCAATTTACATTAGGTATTTTACAAGTTTGGAATTATGCATTGTGATTCATAAACTAACCTAGTGTATGCCATTGTTTAGAAATGATTCCCAGTATAAGGAATGAGAACTCCAGCAATACACATGATCCAATGATTAATAAGGATCATATATTTCATAATCTTAAACTAACATTTAGAAGGGAAATAGTCTCCCATATATTCTCATTATATGAAGAAATAGTATCATGTGTTAATAAGATAAGTAAATAATTCTCTGATTCCTATGGATTTGAAGGGAATATAGAGAAGAAAAGGATGGTAGATAGAAACATGGATAAAGGGAAGAAGGGAAAGAAGGATTTTCCCATATGTGATAGCTGTGGAAATAATCTTCTTGGTAAATGATTGAAGGGAATGTGATTTTGTTATAAGTGTGGAGAAAAAGGACACCAAGTACGTTATTTCAAGGGTAAGAAAAAGGTTTCAAATGTACAATGCTTCATCTTCAAGGAGTTGGGACACTATGCGAATCAATATCCCAATCATCAGAGTATACCCCAAATGATGCTATTGGATAATATTCAAGTTATGATACTACCATAGATGAATCAGAATAATTAGTGTTCTTATATTTTTATTAATGAATTATTTCATTTGAGTTTTGTATAAACGATGTAATGGTTATATTAATTATGTAAATAATTAAGGATTGTACTGCAGTACTATTTCATTGAGGATTTGAGATTATATGGTACTAAGAAAAGTGACTCAATAGCAAGTTAAACTTTTTTGAAATATATGGTTGAAGTAAAGATAAACCTTAATGTGGTCCTAATACTGAGGTAGTGATTTTGTAATAAGAGATTGTAGATTTGGATAAATTATATTGGATATTTTTTACTACTTTTGAATTGATTAATGGTTTGTTTTATTCCATCATTATTGAAGTATTCAAAATTTTTGGATATAAGGAATATATCTAGTATTATATAAGGAATAAGGGAACATGAATGTGATCAATAAGGTTTTATGGTAATTCAGGGTGTTACCATGTTTTAATAGAATACATGATGAAGGTACTCACATGTTAATATGTGGAAAAAAGAGATCTTCATTATGTCATGTTGACCTTCCTTATAAATTTTTGGACTATGAGTTTGGAAACAAGTATTTTGGATAAGTAGAAATATTGTAATGGATTAAGTTGGATATTGGATACTTTGGTTTAAGGTTAAAACATTTCTTAAGATTATTTTTGGTTTTTTTTATAAAAAGGACAACCTGAAGGTTGGGCGACAGCCCGTCGCGTCAGGCAAGGCTGTGAGACTTGAACCCGCAACTGAAGGGCAACAAGGGTGCATCACCTACCATTAGCCTACGTGATATCCTGGTTTGTATAATGTAGTTTTTTTAAATTATCTGATAGATTAATTATAAATTCATTTTTTTAAAACCCTATATGATCAGGATAAATAGAATATTTTTGAGTTCTATTGTCATTTGGAGTGAAAAATGAGTTTGTGGTATAAATTAGTTAATGGATGGAACTCTACTTGTAAAGTATTTTTTTTATTCTATGAAGAAACTAATTCTTAAAAATTAAGTAAATGATCTCAAAACCAAAAATTTATTATCCTAATACCATAGGTTTTGTTAAACTGATGATATTTTTATGGCTTTGAGGCCCTTAATTTTCCATTTATTATTCACTTGTTTGTGATTTATGGACTCAATCACTCCCTATAAATATTTACATTTTCCTCCAATTATGTGTCTCAAATTTCCATCAATGTTCTCCTATTCAAAATCCTAATTTTTTGGTGGCTTTTTCATTTCCCTTTCCCTCTTATTAAGACTAAATTTTATTAACCCTATTTCTGATGTGGGTTTTCCACAAAGGTATTTTCTATTTTTTACCTTTTATTTTCAAAGAACAATTTCAAACGGAGAGGATGAAATTTACTAAAGGAGGGGAGAATTTAACACCCTAGTATTTCATAGTACATTGTCTCTTTAAATTAATTCAATAGCTTGCGCTACACGCAACACCGAGTTGGAGCGCACCACGACTTACCAAACTAGCTGTTCAAAAAACAGTTATGAATAATATTAACTAAATTTTGAATTTTATATACTCCATATAATTTTAACATCCATATTATGTGTTTCTTATACATAATATAAGAACAAATTCAATTTTACAGATAAAATAAGCATTTTTCATAAAATACAATTTTACCACCTTTTAATTGTGAACCCTTTTTAAATCCAATATTTGACACTTTTATATATTCAATTTAATGAGATTAAATTCTTCTTTAGAAACGGGACATAAAATTTTAGTTTGGTTAAATTTTTGGTACTTTTCTGATAACTTTCATATTTTGATGAATAGTGAAAAATACTAAATTTGAATTAAAAACATCTTTTTTAATCGAAATAATTTATAGTGTAAAATTATGAATTTGAGTGTTTTTAAAGTATAAGTATATTATATTTTTATCATTTAACATAACTTAGGTCATTGGAAGTAATTTTACATTTAAATTGGACATAAACACGTACCAATCTTTTGATAGTTTTTACTTCTTAAAAACCCGCTTTCTGGTTTTGACAATGAGAATTAATTCTAGATTAATTAATAAAACTTATATGTTTTTAATTTGGTAAAATAGACATAATTTTTGAGTTTTTAATATCAAAATTATATTTGGGTGAATTTTTGGAATATTTTTGAAAACATTCAATTTTTTATAAATAGTGAAAAACACTGCATTATTGTTTAAAACATAATTTTTTATTTAAATAATTATTTCCAAATTAAAATTTATTTTAAAGTCAAAATAGATAAATGATACCTATATTAATCCAATTTAATTCATTTGATTCATTTTATAATAATATTAGATATATAAAAAAAATTTGAACTTTTTAACGTCTTTTACCCACCTTCTAGGCACGTTAGAAAATTTGCATAAAACGTAATTTTACCACTTTTGTGAATTTAATTTCAAAAATCAGAGAGAAATGGTTGACATAAGTAAGTAAAATGTTGTTCAATAGGATGAAAATAATTTTTGGTGAATAATAACTTTTGGATTTTATTTACCACGGTTAAAAGTAAATTGGTCCATTAAAGGTACAAATGATATTATAATTACCTTAAAACATGTCCTAATTATATTATATAAGTTTATTTCAACCAAAATCAAACTTAGGAATAAAATATGATTCTCTTTGATCCAATTGGATTATATTAGGACATTTATTATTATTTTATTTAAAGAAAAGTTAAAAGTGTTAAATTCAAATGTTCATATCTAAAACATTTTTCATATAAGGTTATACATAAGATAAATTCAACTATAAATATTAATTAGAAAGATAAAATTATTTCCTATATAATGGTATTTTATTTATAATTTTTAGATATTAAATAATTAAATTTATTTATGACACAACGATGATGCAGTAATTACCTTATTAATGAAAAATTAAAATAATTGATATTATAAATATCCAAATAAATGTAAATTGAGACTTTTTATGCATTAAACTGATTTTACAGCTTAACATGACATTTTAGGATTGATTTGATTTATTTGTTTCAAAGTAATCAAGTTTTTTCGACTTTCACAAAAACCAAATACTAAATAGTGTCAAAATTGACATAAATGAGTTTTTAAAACAAATACTATATTATTAAATGATATAATATTCCTAAAAATATAAGGTCAGTCCAAAGGACTCATATAATGATATATATGTCATTAGTTAAACACTTGGGATTCACTTGGATTTTATTGTTAGTTTATTAACCACTTATTATAATTATACAAGAATACATGGTAAAAGTTAAACTATTTAACTAAGAATTGAATCTAAAAGATAAGGTTAATATGGTGACCTAAACCTGTCCAAAACATATTGGTTGAGATGTTTTTGATCCCGAACCACCTTGTCCTAGAAATAAATCCTTTTTGAGCCTTTATAAACCGAATATTATTGTATAATAAATTAATATTTCAAGCTTTTCCTAAAGTGACCCTCACCTCTCTTATAAAAGGGTACTCACCATTCTCTCAAAATAACACCTCCAAAGCCATTTGTATTGGCCAAAACCTACTCAAATATCCTCTTAAATACCCTCACTTAAACCTATAGACCTTACTCTGATCATAAATCCAACTAATGGAGCCCTTTTGATCAAATGAAAAGGAAGCACCTGAAAAAGAGGTAATAATTTCATCATCTCTTTCAAAGTTCTTTTCTTCTTACAATTCCTCTATCTTTTTTTTTCATGACAAAATACTAAATGAAGTTCATTATACATACTATGATGTTATTATAAATATGTTATAACCATATTCATTATTATATCCATCCTATAAATGACAAAGCCACCATATGTGCGTACGTACGGCTTACCGCCTCCACGTCATGGTGTAATTTGTTATTCAACACTTCATTATTTGGATGGGTATAATAAAGAGTATAATTGATGTAAATTATAAATATAAAATGTTAATGATTTTTTATATATGATATATCATCCAATTACATATGATTTCACCATAAATAAAGTGATATTATCGCTCGTGCGTATGTATGGATTACCGTCTCCACGAACGTGATGAGATTCATTCCCCATCATAACCATTCAAGAATAATTTTCATTTTTTGATTAAAAATAATGTTTAAGAACTTAATATAATTCTAAATATGAATAAAATACATCCTATCCATAACAAATATGTCATACGTAACAAAACATATAAAGGAAAACGAATCAGTTAACACTTGAAACAATGATACTACTAAAATATTATTAACAAAGCAATATTAGAAGATAATATATAATATCATATTTATGTATGGGGTTATTGTATAATTTAATAAACATGATTTAACTATTATACAATAGGTTAATTTACCCTATACCAAGTAAAAGTACAAGTTAAGGGTTAATTTTACAATCTCTTTATTTATCCGAGATTGTTTATACATAAGTATCTACTGGGAATTATTTATCATCCACTTATGTGTTTCTTAATAATGTATTTCAAAACATTTTTACTATTTCCTATAATATGGGTTAAAGTAATTTATAACCTTGTTTGACTTTTTATAAAATGTTTTTTAAGGAATCTTTTCTTTGTTTTCCAAACAAGGTACTTTATGACCTTTTCAACAAATTAAGGTAAGAATGTTTTTTACTTATAAGGCGGGTGCGTCTATTTTCCACTATTATAAAACCTTCAAAGCTTCCCTTACAAGATTATAAGAATATTTTCAAAATAAATTTTTTCTTTTATAATTATGTTACTTTTAAATGATTTCAAAATAGAAATAGATATTTCTCTTAAATATTTTTGATTTTATCTATGTTAACATCCTTTGATGGATTTTACACTTGTTTGAAGTTGATTTATTATGATACAATATTCCATATTGTATTGAAGGTTTTGTGATATGTTTGACTGTGGATGTGTTATTTTTATACCATTCATTGTTTATGGTTAAAGTATTAACATTTTGTGTGCAAGTTTTAATACGAATGTTTATGTTATATTTCAACCTTTTCATATGAGGAATGAATTAGACTTAGTAAGTGACGGATGGAGCCCACTATAGCTCCTCAATGCATCTATAGGTCTCATGAGACAAACTAGTGTCTTGGCACATGGCCTTGACAAAATCTTATTTGTAGTCTTGGAACGAGGCCTTGACTATGTGTTTATGATGTCCGGAATTATGCATTCCATCATTTTGAAATTAGCCATTGATATTAAATGTGATTATTCAACTATTAGAATATCCATGTTAATAAGTAAATGGAATTATTTGATTTATCATTTCCATGATATAATGAAGTTTATGTTTAAAGGGATTTTGTTTTAGTGCTATACATTGCCTTAAATGTTTATTATTTTTTATGAAAGCTTTCGCTATATTGTTATCCTTACTAGGAATCTGAGCTCACCCATTTCTATGTTTTATTTTTCCCAGGATGCAAAGAAGTATATTATGATTAACCTGTAGGGATAGACTAAAGGATATGAGTGTGTTCAAAGGAGACACAATGTTGTTTTTTTATTTCGTAACGAAATGTAAAACTCATGTATGTATCTAGTAATTACAAGTATACTAAACTAATAGGTATTTCGAGACTTGATTTCTTGTGATCATGCTGATGCTATGTAATAATGCACCGACTCTAGGTAACTAGGGTTGGGGAGTTATGTGTTGGCTCCGTATCAGCATTATAGAACATAACATACCTAATAAAACAATCCAAAAAATTATGCAACAAATAAAACCAATCTATGTTGAGGATGATGTATTATATCTATATTCATAAACATAAGAATTCTCCCCAAGAGATATATTTCTCCAACACTATATCTTAGTATTTACATACTTTATAAAAGCCAGATCAACCTCTAACTGGTGTAGTCAATGACAAGTCTACTTGAAGCCTCTTTAACTTAATTCCCAAATCACAGTCAAGAATAGGTGATATGAAGGATTTCTTATATACTAAATCATACTAAGCATGAACCTGGGTTGAAAATAAGAAAAGGGTATCTCGAGCAACATCTAGATTTTATAGTGATGCAAATTATGAAGCATTAACTTGAACACAACCTAGTCCACAACCTCTCTAACCCTACTAACGACCAAATCCAGTTATATGATCTAATATCTAATGATGATGAGCATCTCAAGGTTTTCCTCTTCCTGCCCCATCTTCTATATGCCAATCCCAAACTATTACAAACTATTGTTATTACCTCAGAAGAAATTTCCTCAATGAAGTAACTTGAATAAGAACACCTAGAGAATACTAATTGCTCATAAAGGTCATCCACTCTGACCTATTTTGACCTTAGACTTTATAATAATAACACATGCCTGGTCTCTTGGAATGGGTATGAGAGTAGACACCCCTAGAGAAACGAGATGATGAGGGATGGGAGATACCATCGGTTGATTGAAAACTCTTATGTCTAGGAAAATGGGAACCCCATACAATAACTATACTTCATAAGTGATCTTGACCACTACCCTCTCATGAAAATTTATTTTGGTCCAACATACTCTCAATAACCTATAATCTCACCAAAACCATGAGATAAATCAACAAAATAAATAGGTTGGTCTGGTGTGGGATCTCTAGATGAAAATCCTCCTCAAAATGTGTCACCCTGACCTCGTCATCTTGAAATTGGTCTAAATCATATCGCAGAATGGTCCTGAAAAAGATCCCAAACTGCTACACACTGGAACTCCTCTATCGAAGGGTAATTATAACCTAGTGATTGTTCGCCTTTACAGTTGAAGAAATAAAATCTTCTAGTAACAGGTCTCTAATATTCTCCCATGAGAACATTAACTCATTATGATCCCCAAGGAACAAGATCCACCACTACCTCGCTACTTCATAAAGAACCATCATAGACAAGGAATCCCATTGCTCCTTCCAAGAACAAATTTAACTGAAAACTATCATATCCTTCTCTAACTAGTCTTCTATGGATATATTTGAAATGGACCCCTCATACTTCTATATATTTTTGAGTTGAAACTTTGCGGTGTTATAATATCACTTTCTGGTGAACATGTTCATCGTGACCCAAACAGGGACCTCGACCAAGATCCATGCCTACAAAAAGATCAAATGACTATAACTCCTAAAACCAGAATATAGAATACTTGTCATTTATCAATTATTTATTTTGTTATCTTAGTTAAGGTTTTAAAAAATCCCATAGTCTACCCATTTCAAACATAGGTGAAAAAAAATTAATGATGAATGATCTGTTTCTAGGTCTCTACCCCGCATATAAAATCACATTGCTTAATAGACACAATAAAATTAAATTTCTATGCATTAGATCATTGGGGTACCTAAATACTCATGTATTAGTTAGCTCCCCATGTTTACATCACTTACTAAACACATATGATATCTTTTTTCTACCAACCAATGTAGTCATACCTGTTCCTAACTCCAAACTCCACCCTTTCCCTTAACCTAAACCTCTAATACCACTCTATCATGACCCCCTCCCCCAAAGAGTACCCATCCTAGGCCAATAATGAGATAAGGGAGATGGTGAATTCTTGAATCCCACCTCTAATTGGACTTATGTTGGTGACTAACATTGAGGGTATAATAATCATACATATGAGAGACATTACCCTCTAAGAGAAAATATGGAAGGGATAAATCTATGAATGATACAAAAATAAACACCTTATAAGATATATAAAAATAATCCCAAGTTAATATAAGAAATTTCAAACAGTTCTAAAACAACTGAATGGAAACCTATAAGTACTAAAAAGGTAAAATTGATAGTGATCTCAAATCCCAAATAGCTCATGCAAAACAATGAGTTAGTACTATCCATCTCGATATCCAACCTGCTCTTGCTAACCTAAAAATAGTTCATGTATTAATGGGGTGATTATAAGAGTATACATAGTAGGATCAACCTACGATCCTCTCATAAAAATGATAAAGAAAAAATACTAAAGAATAGTTAACAATAATAAAACTAACTCGTCACTTGAACATGAATGCTATGTTCCCAACCTCACCCCAACTAACTCTCATCAAATATCTCATAAAAGAGAGAATATAATATTGTAATGAAACATCAATGGAACCTCACTCTCACTTCCCCATTAGTTTCTTGCTCTTCCACACCGTTTCACATCCTAATACATCTCTCTCCAAAAGTAAACCAACTTGAAGACACCTGGGTAAAGTATCAAAACATGAACCTCGTGCATCACATCATCACATAATTAAATTTCACAACTAATTATTGTAACTGAGTAGTTTCTAGGTGCCCCAATAATCCATATGATGTGTATCATACATTATCTATTACACCTCAATCCATCACAACCCATTCACCGAGTAAGGTACCTCAATCCATCACAACCTATACACATCATACCTATAATAATCCATTGGATACTATATTTGGAGATTCATGTGTGGAAAATAACCAAAAGTCACAAAAACCCTCTATACACACATATATATGTAAGCTAACCTCTATGTATATATTCATATATAACTACCAAGATAAGAGATCAGGTTTAGAGGGGGTAGCCTGCCATCCATCCTCTCAACGGGATGTTGGGGAAAACACCCTCCCAGAGTCCACTAGGTGTCAATCACCCTAACCATCATGGGTAGTTTAGCATATAAAATAAATGAATATACATGAAATAATATAGATCACAACCACACTATAGGAATATCCACATCTTAGACTCATCTGCATCTAATGTCACTAGGACTCTTGAATTCCAATTTTATGACTAGATATCCTATAAGCACACCAGAATTTTAAATGGCTACATTAAATTACTTAATTAATTTTTTTTATCCCCTTTCATTAATTAATTAAATAACCATTAATTAAACATTAAAATTATTCCAAATTAAATTACAATAATCATCAGAGTGAATTAAATTCCCTCCAAGAATAATCCAAACCAAGCCCATTGTTTCTCAAGATAATCTCTTTTGAATTTTAGTAAAAATCAACCCCATGGATTAAAAATTAATTAAATTTTTTTAAACATTATATAATTATATATAATATAGGAAAACATCCTTTTCTACCATCAATAAAAATCATTAAACTATGAACATACATCTACCTCAAGCAATGGGGAATAGAATGAAAATAAATAACCAACCCAACCACCAACCATTAAACTGATTCATTTCAAGAAAGAATCCATCTTTAACACATCAATATGTATGACCATGTTAAACTAGTTCCATCATCCCTGATTTCATCCCTGATAACCTCATGCATATCCTAACACATCTCAACGTAACATGTGTCAACTGCTACCACATCATCTAGGTCTCCCCACACCAGTTCACATTAGCCATCATAGGATCATCCATCCTAGGATCACATTGCAAGAATTGTATCCAGATCACATAACAAGGTGGAAATAACCACCATAGTCAATAGGGAAAATGGTCCCTAAATCAAGTCATCTACCTTTCCACGACCCCCAATACAAGGCATCCAACATTTATAATCAAATGGGCACTCTCAACCTTAAATAGTTATCTTTAAAAACCAACTAGTTTTTATACCATATTGAATTAACGAATTCATTTGTTAACAGGTTACAACTATGGGAAACCTAAGGAATCATCTATAAAAAGATATCAAAAGTTAAAAATTCTCTTACCATTAATTATAGTTTCAACAAAATTAGTGATATAGAATTCCCATTTAACATTAATTTTTATTATTATAATCAACTAGAATCAACATGATCTAAATTATTTATCAATTCCATTAACACATGGAAGATCATATTCAATTAAACATGTACATTTAATCAATTTAAATTAATATCAACTTATAACAAACTTCATATTTCAAACATGACACTTTTTTAATTCTTAAAAAAATTAATAATTTAATTCTAGATTTACATTATTTACCATTTATTTCACTATGATAAACCAAGAATAATAAAATGATAAACAAGAATAGTGTAGATAACACACTATTTCGAAAATCAAGAGACAACCCACTATAATGGTAGAAATAAAAAATACGTGATCGCTACACATAAACTAATTATTTATTAATCTTGTTCAATCTTTGTTAGATTAATTTAATTTCCATCCAAATGGATAAACCATGATAACATTATAATTTCATGCAATTAAATAGAATAAATTAATCCTCTACCTCAAAGGTGTTAATATTGATTTCATGAGAATAGATCAACATTGTAGATCCCAATCACCCCTCTCATAAGAAGACCACATCCCTCAAAGGATGTTTTACATCAACCACACCAACAAAAACAAACCCATTTTTAGATCATGGAGTGAAAAGCACCTTAGCATGGAAATAAACATGGAAGTAACCGGGTCATAGAACAACAAGAGAAGAGGTAGGAATTACCTAAGATCATCATGGATCAATGATAGAAGATTGGGATCAATCCACTTCAAAGGTCTCCCAAAACACCTTAAAAACCCATAGATGGCCACCTGGAGCACTGGGGGGATATGGTAGGGTTTTATTGAAGATGTACAATGATGAAAATTAAAAAAAACACCTCCTAGGGGTCATTTATAGTGTAAGTAATTCATTTACATAGTAAAAATTTAAAATTTTAAGTTTCACTAACAAACGCAGCACCTTAACCATTTCAACTCATAATTGATTTATATTATAAATTAACAGCTTACATTGTATGGTCCATGGGACTTATAACACAAGTTTCAACCTACTTACACCATTAACACTATATACACAATAAACCCATAATTATGTCATATGTTATCCATAATTCCTTCTTTTAGCATCCAAAAAACATCAGACCTCCACTACGCCTCATTTGAGAAACACGGGCTTCAGAAATAAGAAAAGGGTTGGAATACATGGACTCGAGACCTTTCTCTCCCCCTATATAAACAAAACCCTCTCAATTTTATTTCATACATAAATGGATAAATATTTGAAAATTAATTTTTTTAAATACCATATCATAAATAAAGATAATGATACATCTTTTGAAAATAAATAGTGGGAATAATAAAGGTTACCTAAAATTATATATAACCGAGTTCTTAGATAAGGTGAACATTGCTGGGAAGTTCAAATGTAGACATAGAGGAGAAAATGATCATTTAAGAACTAATAGAGAGTGATAGAGAACATGTTCATGATAATATTAGTGACCAAAAATCCATAAATATGTGAGGGGTAAAAAGGACATCAGTTCATCAGAAATAAAGGAAAAAGAATAAAATTTTAATTTAAATATCATTTTCCTAATGTTTATGGATTATTTTTATATTAAGATAGAGAAAATGAGAAAATATACATACATAACTTATTTCTATATAATAATCAAAATTTTATCCTTTGATTATGCTTAGATCAATTTTAACTCTATCTCATACTTCATGAAATGAATATTCAAGATGATTTTTTCTTCCTTGAATCACTAAAATTAAATTTTATCAGATAACAAGATCCATAAAATAATGATAATTCAATCCTTATATCTAAATTTATCACTAAAACAAAAAATGTTTAGAAAAGTTATCCAATATATAAAAATATTCATTAAATAATACATTAATTTCTAAAACCTCAATAACACCTAATATTAAAATTAATCCACTCCATAATAATTATATTAAAAAACCTTACAAAAAATTTATAACCAAATTCAAAATCCTAAATTTTATAAAAGAGATCACTAAATTTCCAAAATCAACTCAGCATTAATCCCCCCAAAAATATAAAGTAACACATAACTCCACATACCAAATATGTGAATACATTGATCATATATTCTCCTAAAACATGTTAATAACCAAAATCTCTATACAGCCTTGATGAAAACAAACATTCGTCCAAAAAATAACTATCTCCTTATACCTTCAAAAAATCATAGATTATCAAATATTATCTATAAATCCAAAAAAATGAAGTAAACTCCATCAAAGATAACATAAACCATATTTTCATCAAATCAGTTCCTAGGACACCAATACTATCCCACTTAATTTATCAATTTCATACACCTATTTTTCTTAAAAAATATTATTATCATAACATAAGGCACATAACAATGGTTATCATTCAATCAATCATGTTTTTTCTATGAAATATCACCTTACCGTTAAATAATTTTTCTAGGTTATCAATACCATTAAAAATATTCATGAAAATACTTATTAAAAACTATTACATAAAAATCCTTGGAAGATTCATGATTCATATAACTAGAATATCATTGATATTAGACATATATAATAAAAGTATCAAATCTCAATAAATAAAAACTTTAATCATTCCACCTCAATGATTCTCATAGAATCACCCCATAGGAGTTAACACTTGGATTAAGGAATTGAATTTGATAACTCACAAGATACCACTATAGATGTCACCTTAGGGTTAACATCATTTCCTCTATTAATAACTTAATTTATCATCAGAAATTACTTTCTCCATTCCCTTTTAATCCATACATAACACATTTTCTTATTCCTTAGAGACATTACCTTGTGTGCTTCTTCTAACATTTTCAACATCTAGAAACCCAAATTTTCTTTCATTTGTAGTTTAAATCAATTGAACTCATGTGAAACTCCATTTTTATCATGTTATGCGTGTTAAGAAACTCACCCATGATGATTTTGTTAATCAGATAAAGAGATATATTATTAGGAATAATCATAAGGTTTCACATTCTTACTCTAATTTCATTTGATTTCTCATGAGTATAATCATTCAATTTTCGATCATATTCAGTGTTAAAATTATTACTCCTAGTTCCAGCTATTGATTGAAACCAAAAAACATATTTTTAGAAATTATAATAATATTGAGAAATCATATAATCATGAAAATAATTTATAGGATGTTTAAATCTTGAAACATTATTTTCAATATATGTCACTTTAGTTTTAACAAGGGTCATGAATGCTCATCGCATATTCAAATAAATTATCATGGTTTATAAAAATAATGTGGCTTAACCCATGAATATCCCATAAGATTATCAAATCAGTTGAATAGTAAGGGAACACTCATCGTGCACTAGAATGATGGTCGAGATATACTAAACCAACTCTTTTAATAGTCATTACCCCTAGATGAATCTTTGACAATACCATGTCAAATTTTAGTATAAATATTGGGGAGTTTTTCTAGTAAAACAACACTCATTTATTTATTATAACATAGGAAATTTTCCTATACATAGGGTTATCCTAAGGGTTCTCACTAATTCTTTCTCATAAAAAATTTAAAAGGTAAATAATCATTATTTAGATACCAAATTTTGAAACCAATTAATTTCATACATAAACACTACATTTTAATAGATTAATATTCAATAGATAACATAAAAATCCATGATATAATCTTATAGGTTTAGTGTATTAGAAAATTTGGATACATAAACAAAACTTTCATGATATATCTACATCTTTCCCCAGTTAGTTCTTAAAATCTAGAACCCTTCTTTTATATATCATATATAAAACATTTATTCATAACATGGGGAAAGTAAACATAATAAAGCATATTCTCAAATGCTCAGTAAGGGTAAATAAGGGAGATATCAAAGATCACCTAATAATAACCTGAGAATAAGGGTATGAAAGCATGATATTAGCACTTAGAAGAAACACGCAATATATCATAGATTATTATCCTGGGCCATGGAAGAAATATTAGCAGTTCACAAGAAATTATTCATAAGTAAATCAATGAAAATAATCCCTAATATCATAAAATTTTAATAAGAAATAATTTTGTGGCATAAAAATAAGCGTATAAAATCATTTACTTAATCAAGGCTCACTTACAAGACTATCATATTAGATTGGGTTCACTCACCAGTCTATCACGTACTTACTCAACATTCACTCCCAAGAAAATCAAAGTGGACAGAGACCCTTACTATATAGGGCTCACTCCCAATTATAGTCATTATTTTCTCATGAGATATTCATCATTAGAAATTTAATTAGAGGGATAGATAATTTTAGGAACAACCATAATCTAATGAAAATTATAAATATGTGTTCCACAAGATCATAAAACATTCATCATAGAAGAACACATGGAATGGAAATCAGTTTCATATTCATTTCATAATTTTATCATAGCATAACCCATGGAAAAGAAATGATTTATATAAATGTTTCACCATAACAAAATTAACCTGATGGAAAGAAATGAGATCCATGGAATCATAATTTAATATTCATCATAATAAGGCATCTAATGAATGGAATTTGAAATTATAATTTGATAATATCCGCTTTAAAAAAAATTAACATAAAATAATGTTATCATAGGTTAAAAATTCCTTTAAAGATCCCTAGAAATTGTTTTGAGGGAAATACCATTTTCAATTTGAAATAAATTATTTAAAATCTAATTTTTTCCAAATATTAAGGAAATAATTCTATTTTAAAAGAAAATTCAAAATAAAATATGTATCAAATAATTGGTTATTTATAATTTTGGGAAACTCAGTTCATACTATGTATGTTATAACAAACATTTCTTTTACATTTTTGGTAAAAAGTAAAAAGAACCGCATTCAGAAAACATCAAGATGATAAATTTTAAAAAACTTCATAAAATTTAAATCAATGATTAAAGTGACTTTAGAAATAACATTAGAATATAAAAAACATTCTTGAAAATATTTTTAGAAAACATTGATATAGAATAAAAAGTATTTCCAACCGAAGAGAGAATAATGTTAGTTTTCTTTAAAAAAATATTTATCTTAAGAAAAGAAATATATAAAAAAGAAAGGAAAACTTTTTTTCTTAAGAAATTAATAGAGTAAAATATAATTCATGGGATTCATTAGATATAGGTCATATAATTTCATCATCGTAAAATTCATTATAAACAATCCTAATATACAATGATATTATAACATAAATCTATTACCACTTTGATAACATTAAAATCATAAGATCCATGAATGAATAAGATAAAATTTTAGTTTAAATATCATGAAAATAAATATATTAATTATATAAAATTTCAAAGGATCGATATATAAACAACACAAAAGCAACAAGTGATGAATATGGATTATGTCTCCCAAAAAAAGTGAGATGTGAAATCTCATGCCTCAAGTTTGAAATTATTAAAAATCACAATAACCTATAGTATAATAAATATATATTTATTATAAATATATTAAAAAATAATTTACATAATTATAGTATCATATATTTTTAATTTATAACATTTGAACACCCATTTATTAACAATTCATTATTAAAATTTTCATTTCTGGGTGTTAACTCTATTGTTTTTCATGGAAGTTTTTTTGGTAGTTTCAATAATTTTCCATTGATCAAAGTTGTATAATATCATAAATTTTAATCATGATATTAATATCATAAATATTAATTATATATATATCATCTCTCATAAAATATAGTGATATAAAAATAAATTACATTGTTCATGGGTATAGTAGGTCGTATGTACTTATGAACATTTTTTTCACTTTTCGACGGATAAAATGAAAGAAAGGTGAATATTAATTCACATTAAAAAGTAATTATTATATCATATATATATAATATTCAAAATAAATATTTCTTTATTACCATCCATTTAAAACAGAACTGTAAAATTAATCACATCGCTTTGTGGTGGTGGTAGTCCACAAATCTGCGCGAGTGATGTTATTGCTTTACAATGGATCAAAATGTAAAAATATAGATATTAAATTATAATAATAGAAGAATAATTATTTAATAAATATCAGTTATAAATAATAAATTGGTCATATTGACCATCCATGAAAATTGGTGATGAAAAATGAATTGTATCACAATGTGGTACGCACAAGCGATACTTTCACATCCCATTTGTTGGAATAGTGGTTGAATAAAAGAGATTCTATAATAATAATAAAATGTAAGTATATTTAGGATACTAAATTTTTTATGTTTTGAAGAATACCATAAAATATATTAGGTATTATAATACATTAATTGAAAGGGGTTAAGTTGGATAATTACCTCTTCTTTGGTAGACCACATACAGATCATTTCTTGAGTTCCCATGGAATTTTATTTTGTGAATAGAAGAAATTATAAATAATATATAAGGAATTTTATAATATAATTGGGAAGGTTTTAACTGATATATATTCCTCAAGAAGGTGTAATGTATAAGGACAATGTGTTTCCTTTTATAAGTGAGGGGAGGGGCACTCTTGTAATTTATCAAAAAATTAAAATATAATAAATTCACATTCAATGAAATGTGGTTCCAAAATGAAATAAATTTGAATATTAGTAAGATTTAATATTAATATAATTATCCAATCAAATTTATATTAGTTTAGATATCATTTTAAACCTTATCTTTTTTATTAACCCCTTTGTTATCCATTTTTAACATTAAACATGGCAACAATTATTTCAATATTATGGAATTATAAATTTACTTATAAAGAGAAAAATGGATCATAAGTGACCATAGGATGATATTTTAGAACATTTATAATCATTTTTTCATCTTGAATGATTTTTATGTTTTTTAATAATTTTATAATATATTATTTAACATAAAATATACTAAATGTACTTTTTGACACTATTCATTTAATTTGACATTAAAGATATAAAAATAAAAAATGAATTAGAATATAAACTCACTAAAAAAATATTATATATTATCATTAACCTTAAAATTCATGGTAAATCATAATTTATCCAAATAATATTACTTTTAGTGTTTTTAAAATCATTTACTTATATTTTTCTACTGCTTTCCCAAGCAATGTGTCAACGTTGTGAAACAATTTAAGGTAATTATTCCATTAATATAAAATAAAAATTAATTACTAGAATAATAGTAAATTAATAATTTCCAAAATAAACTTTCATATTCATTTACATCATATTATTATCTCTATGTTAACATATAAAATAAATTTAAATCACGAGAGTGACATATTGGAGCTTTTCATTAATTAAAATAATATAAATGATATTATCAAGGGAAATGAATCAATATATATATATATATATTAGAATTTGGGATGGATGTGATCAAATTTATCCCATATTATGAAATAAATAAATTTTTTTGGTTTAGCTTATCTCATGGTTTTAACCATATTTTACCCATTTTACCCTTTTTGATGGGAAAAATATTCATTACTAATACTATTTATAAGTACTAAGATTATAAGTGATATATTTACCAAAACTGAAACTAAAAATTCCAAATATGGTATCCATTTTTTATTATTCCATATTTAAAAGTTTCATAAATAAATTTAATTATAATTTCATTAAAAAAATGAAATTTTTTGAAAACAATTATTTCAAGTATTAAAAATAACATATAAAAAATCATGAATAATTCTTATTGAAATAGATTTAATTAGTTTGTTCAAAATAAAATGGATATTTTGTAACATTAATACCAAATAAAAAAATGGGACATTTAAATTACATTATTTAATGAATAGAAATGATAGTATTTGAAAAATTGGTATTTTTCACTATTAATTAAAAAATCAATCATTTAAAAAAATCAAAAATTTTCACCATAAGTTAATTTTGGTATGCTAATTTAACAAATTAAGTTAATTTTATAAATTAAAATTTTCACAATATGGTAGAAATTAATTATAATTTCTTGGCATCAAATACTATAAAAATCATTTTGATAAAAATAAATTTTTTTAAGAATAAAATGACTTCATTAAAAACAGAGAGATTATTTTATAATAATTAAAAAATAATTTTATATTGAGTAAGATCATATTAAATATATTACAAAGAAATGTTACTCATATTCATAACCTCCAATTCGATGACTATGCTATAATAATATTTTTATAATATATCACAATTCGCTTAAAGATTAATGTTGCATGTTAAGAAAGATATTGAGATTATTATTATTTTCACTATATTTTTGGGTTTTCAAAGAATGTTTCATGAAAAATGGATTCTTATAGAGGAAATGTTTTCCCATGAATATTCGTGGTAAATGTTTCACAAATAGAAATTAAAAGAAAATGGTATTTCATGTTATGTGAATGGTCAGTATTTTCCTATAAATATCAAACACACAATAGAGGAATTAGAGGAGGAATAAAGTGACTTTTACAAGGAATAATTATGAGAAATTTTTTTCCAAATTTTCCAAATTTTGATGTTACTTGAATGAGTTATGTGGACCATTGATTTCTTTGAGTAAACTACCCAGAATCACTATGTTATGTGAAGACACAGTTTTTGTGAACCATTATTTTACAAAAAGATTAATCATGCATGAATGAACTATAATATCATGATATTTTAAAATAATATTATGTTTGGTCATGTATACAACATTCAAAATTGATCTTAAATGAACAATGAAATATTATTATTTAAATACGATCATTAAAACCTAGCCATTGAATTGGAGTGTATGAATAGGAATATCAACATTATTTAATATATATTTAAGGTCATATTGAATAGAAATTTATTAATTAATAATTAGGAAATAAACAATCAATTATTAATAATGTCATTTTATTTTTCAAAAATATATATTTTCTTAAACAATGATTTTTTTTCTTTTTTCAGTAAATAATATAATTATTTTTTCCAATTTTATAAAATTTTGTTTATTAAATAAACTTCATTTTATTATTAATAATTTCAATATTATCTTAGAGTGCTTTTTTTAATTTTTTTTAAAAGATTAATTTATCCATGAATAATGAAAAATTATATTTCTTTTAAAAAAGATATCTTTTCATTTAAAGAATTCACATGAGTTACATTTTTTTATAAAAAGTTTTTAAAATTTAAATTAGTTAAATTATAGTATTATTAATTCAATTTAGACCATTGGAATCAATTTTATGTATAATTTTGATATAAAATATTTTTATACTTAAGGAAACTTTTTATTTGGAAAAATGGTTTTCATCACGTTTATGAATTCAATTTTAAATTAAATTATGAAACTTATATGAATTGAATTGTAAAAATGGATTCTATATTTAAAACTTGAATAATTAATTTCAGGTATTAAATTATACTAAATTTTTAGTAATTATGAATATTAACTAAATTAAATATTTATTTCCATAGTAAGGGTAAATCTAGAAATTAAGAAAAATAATAATATAATAAAGACTAAATATTAACCCTAAAACATACCATAATTATATTTTATGATTTTAGTTTGTTCATTTCCATCCAATTCTCTAATATATGTCCACTTGGTGACATATTTCTTAGATTTTTTCATTTATAATAATTAACTAAATGATAACGACAAAAATGACACTTTATTTCTTTTAATATCAATAATATTTTATGATAGAATAAAAAAAATTTTGTTTGGTTAAAAATTTTCATTTTAAAGATAAATTATTATTTTTAATCATGGTAGTTTTTTTATTTGTTTTATTGATGAAAAAATTACCTAAAATTCCTCCATAATGCTGACTGAACATTTATTTAATTAATTAGAAAAATAAATAAATGATTTTAAAAATATTAAAAGTAATAAAATATGAATTAAGTATCATGTTCCATAAATTATGTAGATATATATAACATATTTGGTTTATTTTAATGGTTTATATTAAAATTACATCTTTATCTTGAAGTTTTCAAAGTCATATTATAAGAATACTATCAAGATTTATAGTAATGATATTTTATAATAAATAATGTTATATTAATTGATTTAAAATAAAAAAAATATCATCATGGGGTGGGTGGATGGGATATGGTTGATAATATCAGCCATGGTCTATTTTAGGTCCTTTTTTCCTTTTTTATGACATTATTGACCCCTAAAGAGTAAAAAACATTAATACCATAGTAATTGTCAAGAAGGGTTAACATAGGTTAAAATAAAATGATAAGGGTGAAAAAATCACCTATTACTCATCTAATACTTATTGGATGAGATTATTTCAAAAAATACCTATCATATATTTTAATCTTATCATTTTGATCCATTTGGATTATAAAATTAATTTATATTTATTTAATACTTTTTGAAATTCCAAGAATGCCCCTCCCCTCCCTTCTAAAAGTGCACCTCATATCATATTTTCTTCACCTGTAAAAAATCTTTTGGATTAACTAAACCATACCCAAATACCTTTCTCCCATCCAAAAATTAATCCTATATGCCTTTTTTGATTAGAAAACTATCCTATGAAGGATTTACTTATAAAACTAAAGAGGTTATCTGATGAAGAGGTATAGCTTTTAACCATGTGTTTTCATTTTATTTCATCTTAAACCTCCTTGAATTATTATTCTTCTATTATAAAATAATAAAATCAGTATATTTAATATAAAGGGATTTAATTGTATTAATATCATAACCTATATCCATCTTCTCTCCATAAAATGGGAAAAATCGTCATTTGTGAGTATGACGAACTACAACGTCACAAACCTTTTTAATTCGTTTCTCCATAAAAACCTCTCAAATATTGTTGTAATGGTGAAATTAATGTATATATTTGATATTAATGACATTTTTGTCATATTTTGAAATTAATATATGTAATTTCCCAGATCGACTAACAACAAAACCTATAGCCGGACTGGTCAACACATGGACTCAAGCACGCCTACCCATACGCCAGAGGCTATCAAATAACAACAATTGTCTAATAATGGTATGATAGGGAAACTATACCCTCGTGATTATATTATCACATCGGAATAAGATATATTAAATATCCAATAAATAGTGGAAGTAGTAATAATAAATTTCAAGCAGTAGAAGAATATAATTGACTGGATAAACTTGGTCAACAGTAATTATACAACCTTGCATGTATATCCATATGATTCTAAAATAAAAGTAGAAAAATAAATCATTTGATATAATATATCATAGTACAATATATGAATGAAATCACAAAGGCTAAATCCATGAGCATCCTGAGTACCTTCTTTGTATTGTGCTTTTAACTCCCACGTACTAGTATAAAAACACAAGCAATAATCTAAATACCTACAAACATGAGGTCTACTTGGGTACCCAAATTCAATAGAGGCATGAGAAAAGTGTGATATATACTAAGTATGAAACCAAATATAGTATCTAAATATATCCATTCCATAAATATAAAATAATGAAACATATAGTTATGATAGGTAAAATAGTAAATAAATAAAAACAAACAAGCCGACTCAGGTTCCTAAGGGACACCATGCTGACCATAACTGATTTGATTTATGCCATAATGTCTCTAAAAACACACACACATACATATATATAAGTAGATATGTATTTATTTATATTCACTATAACTGTAGGAATGTTTATAGACATATATATAAATACATAGTATTATAGGATTCCATGTCGAGTATGATGAACTACATCGAGGAGGGTCATACCCAACCTCCTAATCAATGGGGTGTGGAACGTAATGCTTAGTAACCCAATTAATGTGGAAACCATGCTAAAATCCTTGGACAACGGGGTGTAACAAGTCATGTACAATGACCCTACCCAAGGTCTGTTTAGTCATTAGGTAGTATATGGAAATCCATTTTCTCTACCAGCCCTTAGCCCGACATTTCGTAAAGAGGAAACCAACATCACTCAAGGCACGTTAGATTATTTTAATACAATTCATTTAACATATTGAAATGGACAATGTGACCATCCATTACATTTATCACAACTCAAATATATATAAAATAGGCCAAGTTCAACTAAATGTGTTAGGCCTAGTTGAACTGTTTGTAAATAATAGAAACTATATATTAATAGGTTATAAAATAGGACATACTAGCATGAATTACACACACCAATAAACAAATTGATTTAATAAGAATGAATCCAGAAACACCTATGATATAGTTTGGTCACTAAGGGAAAATATATAGTAGAGTCACATACCACCATAATATGGTTAATCAACTTATTTATATTATATATGACAGTGCACCTCAATAGGTGGTTTTGTTAGAAAATAATTTATTAATTAATGGAATTTAAGGACCACACTCTTAGGGGGTGGTTAAAATATAATCTTTATAACCTTAAATGATGGAAGTTTAATATAAAAGGGCCACTAGTATTAGGGAATTAGGTTCTAAAAAATTAATTTCATATTTTAGAGTTGATGTATGGAAACTCTGGTGTGCGACACAACAACATAATTTATATATGAGTAATACTTTATGGAAAATGTTATATACCACCTACCTCGTGCTTTGGATAGTTTACTTTTCCAATATTGAGGCTTGAATTGAGCTGATTTAAGATAAAATAAAGAAACATACAAACAACCTGAAATTAGGGAAAATTATATTGCATGAAGATAGTGCATGGGATGGTGAGGAAAATGAAAAAATGATAAACAAGAATAAAGTTATTACTGGTATGAAAAAAATGTGACTCGTGAAAGTCAAATATGACACCAGATAGAAGAGATCTATACATACCTAGGATAGTAGAGGAGGAACGCCATAAGAGGCTTCTATGCATGGGTAAGAGGGAAATAAATTAGGAGAAAAGAATTAAAAGGTTGGAGGAGAAATGGGGATTTCATCCACCTTTAAATGAGGTGCACAGTTTATCTGTATGGTTTTAAAAACAATACAAAAACCATTATCAAGCTACTTCCCAAGAATTAAACTCATATGGTTCATGCACACAATTTGGGAAACCATGTGAAACCATGAAATTCAACTTTTCAAAGGAACTTGAAGAAATCACACAACTATGAATATATTCTCACATGGTTATACTAAACCATGAGATTTCTCCAACCCTATTAGACCCACCACACAGTTTTACTAGGTGGGCTACACAGTTTCAGAAAAATAATTTTCCCTTACCATTTCCTTATGAATTTTAGTTTCCATGGCCTAAAAATCAAAGAAACACCCGAGAAACCTATTAGGCCTTAAACCAAGACTAAAAAAACACATTTAAGGGTTAAAAATATCAGATTTAAATTCTTAATCTTGATTCAAAGAATATCCCATCCACCAAACTAAAAATCTCAAATTCCCTTGTAATTTCAACCCTATTCAAAACAAAGGATGTTACAACCTCCCCACCATATAACTTCCCATCCCTAATAATCCTTTAGGAAGTAATGAAAACAACACTTAACCTAATTAAGAAGTAAAGTTTTGTACTAACAGTCTTGTTTCATTTCCAAACACCCAATGCACCACCAAGAATCAATTTAAATTTATGGTGCATAAGTTGTTAAACTCGATCCAATTCTCTTATTCCAAACTAAAACATAAATATGGAGCTTACTTGAGCCTTTCTAACTTGATACATGCTAAAATTTTCATCTCCTTCACCAACCAGTCTATGGTGTTCCCCACTATAAGTTTTAGTATTTTAATGGAAAATTCCGAGTCATGGTATCTCCATCATCAAAACTATCTATTTTTAACATGCCCCTAGTGTTATAACAATGATCTTGGAAGGATTATTATCTTAAAAATGGTCAAGATAGATTTTCATGAAAATAATTACCCTAATTTCATTGAACTTTACTCATCCTAGAAATGTTCTTGAAGTGGTTCCTCGCTGACTGAAATCATAAATTATATAAGGAAGCAAGTCGAGCAACTTCTGACAAACTATTATAAACAATGTTTTTCTTAGACATCCAGCATAACAAAACTCCAAATACGACGCCTTCCAATAAGGAAACCCATGTTTAATTCAATAAATTCCACTAAATAATGTACCCAAATTCTAGTGATGTCTCTAGTCAAAACATTTATTTATGTTCTCAGGTCCCAATATGAACATGGGTGTAAACATGATCCAACATTCTTGGATTATTTTCCTTTAAAACATCCCATATGAGATCAAATTATGTATGGGGAAACCTTGGATTCATCAATTTGAGTCCAAGAATCTCATCCAAGGTACTCTATACTGTGGAATATACAAGTGAGATATTGAAACATAGTTGAAACTTCCATGCATCATAACACAGACTGGGCCCAACAACAATCAAGTCAAAGAACTGGCTGGTGTCCATGCATCCTTCCAATGAATTCCTACTCAGGAACCCAAGTATCACTCTGGACTAACCATGTCTTTAAACATATCACACTGCAAAAACGTAACTTCCACGGGGTTTACATACCAAGACCAACGTTGTTTAAATTCATCCCGATGCACAAATGATTCTCTCTCAGTGTATCATGTACGATATCAAGATTGAAAACATGATCATATCTAAAACAAGAATACACTAAGAAGATTATCAAGTATTACCAAGAATACCTAAGGCACTTTTGTTGATTAAGTGCTTGGTATGGTTTCCAACCAACCATACCCAAATTCTGAAAGGAAGAGTAGTCGAACCACTACTGGACGACTTATTTTAAAAGATCTTGACTATACATGCTAACACATCACCAACCCAACCATGATTCCTTTACCACCTGAGGAATCATATGATCGCTCAATCAAAACCACCGAATTCCATCCCTAATTAATAGTGTTTCAAAGTTTTAATAATCATCTGACTAAATTATCATCATGCTACCTCACAAGCACCGATATGAGCCAAAACTCACCAGCCCTAAGGGAATTAATAAGTAGCACTCACCGTTTCTAAATGGTCTGTTCATGGTTGTGCTCCCTCTACTTGGAGTGTTGGAGTTGGTTCCCTAGAACCAAATTCCTTGTATTTTATGATAAAAATATATTAATTGGATGGATATTAATAAACTCCTTGTCACATCATGATTTTTCTTATACATAACATTATATGTGATAATGTCTTAAGAGTAGTTGTTGCACTAAAAGGTCATAGTAGTTCCCCACTATTATGAGAAACCAGAAGTTCTATGAAACTATTTTTAGATATATGTTCTATATTCATATGATATAATTTGAGGGGAAAAAATGATATAGGCTATCAGGGGTGGAGACTCATATGACTTTTAGACACCTTCTCATGGTGTATGCCCTTAGTGATATCCAGTATGATATTATGAGAATGAGACCTGATAGTTGGAAATACACATTTATAAGTTTCATTGGATGTTCCTATCTGCATATGTGTATATTGGTACTTAGAATTAAATATTATTATTAATGGTTATTATGACTTGTACACTTAGATGTATTAGCGAAAACTGTGACGACATATGGTCATGGCGAGGTAGGATATGTTGGGTGCATCAAAAATAATACCGCATTAATGAATAATGCGGGAAAATATTTGTACCTTCTGTTCCATAATGTAAGTTGATATCTCAGTCCCTTTTATAGAAATGATATAGCCTAAATAAATCCATGTCCATGGTTTTCTGCAGGCATCTTCAATTTTTGGGAAGTCAAATAATGAGAAATCAATCACATGGGTAGATGGTACTTGCATGCAACCCACTTGATTGGAGATATCAGGACAAAGGGATTATATTACATAGTAAGAATTCGTATGAGGTGATATGTAATTGCGGAATTAACTTCATTATCTATGGGTGCCTTGGCATGTTGCTAGATTTTAACCTTTACTTTAGGCTACTCTGCCTAATGCAACTGAGAAATTGTCCTAGAGGGTCACACACTAAGTGCATTCAGTATCTCAGTTAAATAATATATTACTTAAAAAGTTGAATAATGATTATTCCTATTTTTTGTTTAATAATTATTCTTGGATTCCTGATAAAATTTATTTCGACACTAGTTATTCAATAGAATATAATGTGGGTGGAATAATTAATAAATATTTATTTTCTATTTAGTGAATATAATATTTATATATTTATTGGTGGATAATGTAGTAATATTTATTTAATTAATAAATAGTCATTATTCAAGGTTCAATAAATATGGTGGAGGACTGGCGGACCGAGTTAAGGGTCTGGTGAGAAATAATAATATTGAATATTATTTTATTAAATAATATTTAATTATAACTCGCAAGTTAAGCGCATTTCAGGAAATAATAATGTTTTTGTTATTATTTTACATGGGGGTTTCTCAAGGATTAATAAAATAATTAAGGCACTTGTGAAAAAAATTTTTATTACTCTAGTTAATTAAATTCACTATTATATTATTCTCTTATTAAACAAGAGATACCCAAGTGACGATTTTATCATTGCACACAACGAATTGGAGAAATTATCTCAAGACTATAGAGTTCATCCCTCTCCAAGAATGCTCTTAAGAATGAGAGATATTATCTTCCCCTGGATCAAGAAGAACACTTTGGAAGTAGTTCTCAAGGTGATCAAAGGCAGACATCACAAGCACAAGGATCTTCCATGTTATCACTCGGAGACTCCTTCAGCGACGTCTATAGATACGTGGAACATGTGTGGATCACCACTAGAGGATATCTACCCTTGATCTCTACAATTTAATGAAGGTTCACTACAAATTTTTGGTCGAATGTATCAATGAAGAAATAATCACCGTGTTGGTAATTCTTTAATTTAATTAAATTAATTATAAAAAATAGGTTGATCCTCTTGCTTGGTTTTGACTTTATATACCTTAGCCTAAATCCTTCATTTAATTCCATGGATACTAGCATTAATCATTGTATTAATCCCAGATTGTTCATTGAATATGGAAAAAATTAAAGTTGGGCACCATCCCTCCAACGCTTTCACTATTCCTGGAACCTATATGGAGGTCATGATATAACATGTTCGACATGATGCTCCCCACCTTTGGATTTTCTTAGTCATCATATTACAAAAAAGGTAACTAATTCTATGACACAAGATCTATCGACCACTAACTATGGATCTTGGTCCTGGAAAACATGATTTTAGCATCATTAAACCAAATTGAGAGATAGAATAGACTCTTATAAGAAATCTAGATTAAATTTAATCTAGATATATTCATGAAACTCCTCCCGAGTTATGCCCACATGAACCATATCATCAGGCACAAAATTCAAACCAATGTGGACGGTGGTATTACAACACCTAGACCTTTTATAACATCACACTGAGCATTGGGATGAGTCATATTTCCTTTATTCCTAGGTCACTCTACCTTATAGATGACAAGTGATCAAAGCATAGCAGCTCAAATCTCAAACGATTATCAATGATCTCAAATGAATCATTGTACCATTTTTGCAACTCGATGGATACCATATATATCAGTGCATACTACCATGAGGTTTCACCAGTAAAATGGAACATCCTTGATACTATCCATAGTATTATCAACCCTAATCATCACATTATCTGATGGCTTGTAACAATAATTATCCCAGATTCGTGTTATTACTTACAACTATTAATCAAGATGATGACCTCCCAAGTCATCCATCATTGAGGAGGAAGGGTATCACGACCCACTAAGTGGATGACCATACCCTATGCATGCCTAACCCACTAAAACCAAGCATTAAATGATGCTAATTCTTGTAACTAGGGTCAAAGAACCTAACACCAACCCATCCATCCTAGGTGCTATTTAGAAACTCAAAGTCTTACCAGGGAAAAATGACTTTCGAACAACACCTTTCATTTAAAAAATTCTCAAGTTTATTCACCAAATATTTAGTTTCTAAGGATTTTATCTATCTCGGGATACCCCCTTACAAAACCAGGAAGCGTCGGCCCTATATCTAGGACACACTAAAAAGTTACTCGGATCTACCTCCTACCACTTAGGTTAGAAGAATCCTATAGGAAACTCTCCTATTACCATTCAAGGAAACCACAAAGAAACACTTAAACTACCATTACATGAGGGTTAGACTAAGAACACCACTTAAGGTTTCATTTAAAGTCATTACCTTAAATATCATTTAGTTCTTTAAACATTTCAAGGATCATCTATTAAGTATTTCCAATCACCAGTCATAAGCTAATTTTCTTGGTACTTAATTTAGCTAATTCCATAAGGAATATAGGTAGGTTACATTAAAATTCCTTTTAAAAATTTATATTTAACTAACATCCTATCATATTTAGGAAATTTATCACATAAACTCCATTTTAAACATCATTTATTTATCTATAATATTTCACAATTGGGATTAGTTAAATAAAATTTGAATTCAGATATATAATGTAAAACACCCTTTATGATGTAATTGGAATTTTAATTAACTAATTCCCTATAAATAATAAAGCTCAAAAGTAGACATCAAGTATTTTATTAATTAGAGAGGGGACTAGTCAAGTAAGATGCCTCCATACGTCTATATGTGAACCCATATAGGTGGTTGCATAAAATTTAAATAACCATCTCTATGCAAGTTAAAAATACCCCTATGGGGTTAAGACCTAAGTCATAAGAGATAAGGAGACCTATGAGGGTCCCATTAAGTCATTATGGGTCCAAAAACCACAAAATTTGGTTTAATTATTAAAATTTCAACACCCTTAGTAGGTCATATCATAAAAAACATGCCCCAAATGACCTACTTGGGTCCAATTGTGCATTTATAAATTTATACATATGGGTTTTCATGCCCAATTGATAGATTTACAAACCTTTATAAGGGAAAAAAATTCATTTAAAATAAAACATTCAACAAATTTTATATTTATATTGTGGTCTCTAGGTATAAAAAGCTCATATAAAATGGTTTGATTATATGGGTTCCCATTTTCCAATTTATAAAGCGCCCATACACTTTAGAAATTGTAAATTGGATCCCATTTAACCATAACTACTAGGTTTTAACCCATACAACCAATAGTTCATGGATCAAACAAATCATAATTGGTTAGTTAAGGTTCCACCATCAATATATGTGGGAAAACACCATTTAGGTTGATCCTAACACTTTAATAACCAATTATATAGTACAATTATAACAAATTATGCTATAATAATTAGTAGACAAAATTAAACATGCTAATAATCATAAAATCATGAAAAAAAACATGACAAGACACTACGTAAGTAGGGAAAATACTCAAACATGGTACACAGATAAACAAGAAAATCATAACACTAAAATCATAATATCATGCTATACAAGAAAACACAATAAATAAATCACACATATTTTTACACAAATAATCATGCTAAAAAAATACCTAAACATGTATAAAACTAATAATGTCACTAAAATACCTAACATGGTATATAACAAGAATTTTAATTAACAAACAAGGCACATTAACATATGTCAAATAGCCTAACAATGCAATCTATATTGCATGGAATTTGAATCTCTACATGTCTAAAATGGTTCATGTAATGATACTTCCTTGATATACCAAAACATGGGTAAAATACCATAAATCTCATAAATTAGTAAAATTAGAAAGTACACCATTCACTAAATGTGAAATCATAATCAACTATAAAAATAAAAATCACGAACAAAAATCCCATCCCCGACCACTTGGACTTTTCCACATACGTGGGTTGATCACTCCAAGACCTGACTCTTAACCAAGAACCAATACATTCCTAGTATCTAGACTACAAACCTAAAATAATAAAAAAGGAATTAAAATATCCTCTAATACAACTTTTTAATTTCTTGGACTTACTAAATACAAAACAAGTAGCTGAAACGGTCACTATATGGCCTTAAGAGCACCTCCTCATACGCCAGAGGTTACTGACTAGCAGTAAGGGTCTAATGATGGTATGGTGGGGAGCCTATAACCTCATGATCAAATTAGAAAATAGGTATAAGAGATATTAAATAATAAATCAATAGAAGAAGTATTAATAATGAGTTATAAGCAGTAGAAGAATATAATAGACTGGATAAACCTGTCCAATGCCAATTATACAACCATGTGTGAATATAAAGATGTCGTTAAAATAAAAGCAGTAACGTATAGTAGGTGATACAATATAGAACAATTCCACAGATGAATAAAATTACAAATTCTAACTCCACAAGCATCTTAAGTACCATCTCAGTCATGTGTTCCTAAATCCCAAGTACCAACAGAACAATACAATAAATAATCTAAATACCTACAAAAATGAGGTCTTTTCGGGTACCCTAGTAAAATGGAGGCCCAAGAAGGGTGTGAGATATACTCATCCATCCACCAATAATGGTGTCTAAAGCTATTTAGTCTAAAAATATAAAATACAAAATCTTGCAGGTATTACAGATAAAGTGGTAAATAAATAAAAGTAAATAATCCGGATCAGGTTCCTAAGGGACACATGGCCGACCATGCCTACTTCGGCCTAATAAATAATGTCATAAAAAATAAATAAATATATGCATATAAGGAGACATGTATTTATATAAATTCACTATAACCTTAGGAAATTTTATATCCATATATATAAATACATAGTATTATCTAGGACTCGAGTCGTAACTTAGGCTTCTATTCATAATACTACACATAATAACAATAATAGTCACATAATAATAAATAAGGGTCATTTTGATCGGGGATTAGAATCAACATAGACTTCCAGGATGAGTATCATTACCATTATATGAATCCATACCAAGTATCATGCACAACATCGAGGAGGTTTATACCCAACCTCCTAATCATGGGGGCATGGAACATCATGCCTAGAAACCCATGTGATGTGGACACCATTCCAACATCCTCGGCCAAGGGGGTGTGACATGTTATGGTCAAAAAACCTACCTGAGGTCCCTTAGTCATAAATTTTTATAAGGTAATCTATTTTACCTATAATCACTTATCCTGATGTTCCATAAAGAGTAAACCAACATCACTCAAGGAGCATTGGATTTTTTTAAAACAATTCATTTAACATATAGAAATGGTCCATGTGTTTATCCATTCCATTCATCAAAACTCAAATATATATAAAAGAGTCCATGTTCAGCTAAAAATATTAGGGTTATGTTAACTATTCATAAATATTAGACACTATAAATGAAAAGTGTATAAAATAGGTCACACTAAAATTCATTCTACACACAAATCAATAAGTTAATTTAATAATAATCATGCCACAAACACCTAGGATATGCTTTGGTCACTAAGATAAAATATAAAGGAGAGTCGCATACCACCACAATCTGTTTAGTCAACTAGTATACATTATATAAGAAAACGTACCTCAACAAGTGGTTTTATTAGAAAATAATTGATTAATTATAGTCATTAAAGGATCAAACCCTTAGGGGTGGTAAAAAATCAAAGTCTGAAACCTTCAAAAATTCCAATTTAATATACAAGGGTACTGGGATTAGGAATTTAGGTTCTACATAATTAATTTAGTATTTAATAGGTGATGCATGGAGATTCCAAAGGGTGGCATAATAGTGTAATTTATAAATAAGAAATACTTTAGAGAAAAATCTATAGGCCACCTGCCTCATGCTTAGGATGGTCCACTTAGCCAATATCAAGGATTGAATCGAGACAATTTAAGAGAAAAAAAAAAGAAACAGACAAACACTTTGAAATTATGGAAAATTATATTGCATGAAGATAACATTGGGGAAGGTAGTGAAAAAATAATGAAGAAAGGGGAACGAAGGGATTATCAGGATGTATTCAATGAGACTAACAATGGTAGAAACCAACATAGAAAGGAATAGATCTATCCATACCTAGGAGAGGATAGGAGGAGATGCATAGGAGGATGCTTCACATGGGTAAGAAGAGAAACAAGGAGTAGAAAATAATTTAAATGATGGAGGGGAAAATAGGTATTTAACCCCATTTAAATGAGGTGCATGGTTTGGCCACATGGCTAGCCAGACCACGAACCAACTGTTTTTGAGCTACTACCCAAGAAGGAGGCTCCCACAGTTCATGCACATAATTTGGGAAACCTTATGAAAACCATAAACTTCCCCTCTATCAAGTAACCTACAATAACTGTATAACCATGTGGACCCTCTCGTATGTTTAGAATAAACTATGTGTGACCCCCATCTCTATTGGATCAACTACATAGTTTTAGCTGGTGGGACGCACAATTTTAGAAAAACCATGAACCCTTACCAATTCACCATGAACTTGATTTTCTAGGGACCGACACTCCCAAAAATCAAAAAAAAACACATGAGACACCTCTTGGTCCTTAAAACCAAGTCTAAAAACAACAACTTTAAGGGTTCCAAAGTTCATATTTACATTCTAAATCCTGGTTTAAAGAATGACCCATCCACAAAAAAAAATACCAAATTCCCTTTGAATTTAAACTCAGTACAAAACATGGGACATTCCAATATATCAAATACTTTCTTACATTTCAATTCATTGATAAATTATAATTTTGTTCATTCATATGTGTGGATAACCACCTATATAAAGTGATGTGATTCGTTTTTCAGCACCCCATAAAATGGATATTAAATATACATTAATTTAAATAAATAACATAGTATTTATGATATAATGATCATTTTGAAAAGATAAAATAAAACTTACATTTTTTACATTAGGATAGTTAAAAATGGGAATGTTACTAATACATACAAACAAGCTATAATCCCAATGATTATAACATAAATCACTTTTTATAACCAAATTTAATGTTTTCTTAAATTTATAATTGATGTACAAAAATGAGAATTATGAAATGATGATTATTATAGATATTTTGGAATAATTACTTTATTGACCATAGTCAACCTACCGATGTCTTGATAGACATATGACTTGAATATCTTAAAAACATATTATATGAACATAAATGATTAATTAATTGAATATAAAAAGGTAATAAATAAAATAAATGGAATAATAATTTTTTATGGTTATTATTCATGTAATTAATTAACATAAAATTATTATTCATGATGATAATGAACATATGTGATGATTCAGACCCGAGGTAAGGGATTTTGACTCAATTTCCACTCCATTAAGATATATTTTGTATTATAAAACTATTTAGTTTTATGTTGTGTATTTACTACACCATTGAAAAATTTAACATTAATATATATTTATTCATGAAGATTAATTATTTAATTCAAGATGAATTTTTAAAATAAAATTTGATTTCATTTCACTTTTTGATAATTTGTATTTTTCTTTGATGACCATATTTTTTAAAATTGTATTTTAAAAGTCCATTTTATTACTCAAATAGTTTATTAAGGACATTTTAAATTATCCCTGAATTTTTTCATGGGTTTAAAGGAATGTTTATAATGTTTTTCCATGAAAGGGTCAATTTAATAATTTTTATAAAAGGTCAAAAGGCATATTTTCATTTTAACACATAAGATGTTAAAGGCCAATCCCTCCATCATAACCATTTTTTACCCTTTATCATATTCTATATGATTTCAATTATTTTTCAAAGGAATGAATTTATGCAAAATTATTTTAAATGTTTTGTTTCTATTTTCATCTATTCATTAAATGAAATGATTTTACTACAAAATAAACTTTTCTGATGATCATCTCTCATATATTGAATAAATTTATGTGATAAAAATTATCACTAGTCATTCAAATTCTCCAATCATTAGGAATTGAATTTATTATAAATATAGATATTCCTTGTTTCATGGATATTATTATTGATTGAACTATATATCATTTCAGCATACAATGTTTTACTATCAAATGTTATTCGATTGACATCAGAAAACATGATTAATCTGTATTCATTACTGAATATGGATATTTTTTATATGGAATATTGTTTATTAATTTAATATATCATTAAATATATTAATAATTCTTCAATATATCTCATGATAAAAATTAGTAATCAATCATTAAATGGTTTTACATTTTATACCTACCCATTAATTAAATTGTATTAGAAAAAGGATTTAATAGTATATATATATTAATGTATGAAATTAGGGAAAAAAATTTATCATTTCCTCCATTTAGAATCCAGTTACTAAAATCCATGATATTACTACATTGATATTATCATGCACAAGTTATAGGTTTTTTAAGATATTTTCATTGGGATATTGATTATTCATTATTTACTCATGATAGATTCCACTATATATAACTCATAATTTTCATCTGATCTCACCCATATTTTATTGACTTTCTATAGGATTTGAAAAATTAATATTTGAATGAGTTCAAGGATGAAAAATGTTAAACTTTTTATTTGTTTTATATTTTATTCCCAATATAAAATTGGTATCATGTAGGTATCTATTTATCTAAGAATACTAAACCGATCATCCCATAAGGATTTGAACTATTTTATATTTTCCAATTTAATAATGTAGACACCGACTCTAGGTTACTAGAGTTGTTCTATTATAGTTGGTATTATAAAAATTATAGTAGAAGCACTAGGAACTAGATTTAAGAAATAATAGATTAGGGAACATAACCCTATGATTGAATTTGAGGATAAATCTAAGTATAAGATAAAATCATAAAGTATTTTTTAAGGTAAATATTATGTTGTTTTAATAGAAATACATATTCATTAGGAAAATACAAGTGGATTTGGTATTGGAATAGATATATCTAGTGGTCATCACTCTAAAAACAGTTGGTCAAGTATATCTCATCTATCATTCTAGTGAATAGTGAGTGTTCCCTTAATGTGAACCTAGTTTTTCACTACTAAGGAGTTTTATTGGGTTAACACACATTATATTTTCAAAACATTATTAAATATTTAAAAATGATTAAAATATATTCCCAATAAAACCAATTTTATGATTCTGAGATTAACAATGCATAAATTTTCATTTTATGTTATGTGTTAAACCAAATTTAGAATTATATATTATGGTTTTAAAAACATAATTTTATGAACTATTCAGTACATTCCATTTGTTAGAAATGGATCCTAGAAGAACTAATGGTATCAAAATTCATGGTTAATGTAGAAATTTCCCTTCTGAGTGAGCTAATAAAACTGGTGTTATAGTTGAGAAGATCATGGATATATTGTAGAAGATGACCTTTATTTTGAAAAATAACCTTGAACATATCAAGAAACATAATTTTACATCTAATGAGACAAATATATTTTATTATTTCATATGATATAATTCCCCACAATTTAGTGAGATTGCTAATCCTGTGGTAGCTAACAAATGAATTAATTCCCATAAAATAATATTTCTAGCCTTGGGATGTGATTAAAGGGAAAAGGATATACTTGCAATATATTTTATCAAATGTGATAGTGATAAATATTGGTCATTTATCCATTATAAAAGGGAATAATAATAAATATAACACATGTAATGTATATATTTTAATGAAATATTCTTCAACAAATATTTTCCTCATGATTAAATAAATGAAATAAAGAGAAACTTCCTAGAATAAAGAAAAATGAAGAATATAATGATTTAAATAATAATAATACCTTAAAAGGACTATAAAATTATTCTATGGAGTACATATGTAATAAAAAAATGTAATATTGATAATTTAATTGAATGGATTATACCAAATCTCCAAAGGTTACTAGTTTCTCAAAAAATATCATTATATGATGAAATAGTTTTATAAGCCATCAAAATTGAGAAATATTTTTCAATATCGTATATATTATATAGAAAAGAAGATAAGAAGATATCATATGAAAATAAATGAAAAGATATCATGTCAATGAAGATGAATAAAATGATGTAATTTCAATCATGTTAAAATTGCGGGAAAAAACATTCTAGAAAATTCTAGAAGGTTATTAGAGTTTTTTATAATTTTATTGATAAGCGTCATCTAGATAATGAATCTATTGGAAAGAAAGAGACCAATACTATCCAATTCCTAAATTACAATGAAATGGAGAATTATTTAAATGAATGTCTCAAGTTCTAAGGGAATCTACCATAGAACTGGAAAGCCTATAAGTCCAAGAGTATACAATCACTATAGATGAGGTTGATGTTTGCAAAGATTTTATGGAAGGTAATTCAATCATATCCTCAAATTTAGCTAATTATTTATTGGATTTTGGATGATTTCACTCTTTAATATCTTCCATGTTTGAAAATAAAATTAGATATTTCCATATCACTCTAAGAATAGAGTTTTCAATCAAAATTACTTGTGGAAATCACACTAAAAAAGTATGTGTTAGGAAGTTCTGATTATGACACATAAAATTTATTTATTTTCTGAATTTATTATTATAATTATGGTTGAAATTGATATTCCTTGGTATGTAATGAATTTAAAAATATTATGTAAAAAATTATTGAAAATAGATGGAAATTAAAATTCGTGATAAAGATGTGGAATTCCTTATCTTTAGAGTATAGAATTCATCTTCTAGGTCATCTTTAGATCCACCCCCAGTATCTCTTCTTAATGAAATTATTGGGGAATAATAGAAAAAATGATCTACAGATGGAAGAGTAAATATTTAAATTGATGATGTAACTATTTTATAGGAATAAATTGATGTATTTACTGAGAAATTACATAGAAAACCACTAGGTCTAAAAGTTGAGCTTCCTTTAGATTTAATCCCTGATGTAAGACATGTTGGATCTTGAATATATAGATTATACACAAGAGGGGTTGAATTGTGTCTTTCATATTTTTTGTTAACTCTTCGATTGAATGAGTTATGTCTTCTATGCTTTATCAGATTTGATCATGCAGCGGAATAAGTAAAAGCAGGGACACATAGATGTATAGTGGTTCGGGGAATAGAAGGCCCCTAGTCCACTCCACCAATGCTCAACTCCATGATCTTGATGATTTTCACTATCTGGTCCTCGTTTCAATAGACCGGTTCACAACTGATTATAGGTAGTTGACACCTTTACAATCCAAGGGAAAAAAAGCCTTTTGGTTCAAACACTAACCTATACAGCTTAGTACGAGAAGATGGTCACTCAAGAATAGAAAGAAAAGATTTTCGTATTTTGAGAACACTTTCCAGATGTTCTTCACAATTACAATAGCATGCAATTGATAGCAGATGGATCGTCATCTCTAGAAATATTGATTTTCAAGTCGAAGCAGTTCTGAGTCGATCCGGTTGCAGTAGATATAGAGATATATTTCACAACATCAACAGTAGTAGATCCACAATAGATATTTGATTTAGAACAAGTGAATCTTCTATTGATTTCCTTATTCTTCTTAAAATAAACAGAGTTTTGAAGCTCCTCTTAAATCAGCAGAACGGAGTGCTTTTTGCAGTCTCTGTTTTCCACTTTTTTAATAATCGATTGATCACCACACACTTGTGCCTGGTGTATTTGAGAAAACATATATAATAAAACAGATCATATTCCCTGCAAATTTAGATCCATAAAATTCACCTTTTGATTCGCGATATTCAAAAATTTGAATTTACAGAGTAGTCGTAACTTCCCTGAAGACTCGGCATAAAAATATCCTTTTAATCCGATCTGTAATCCATTAATAAAATGGATTTGAATTGGTCAAAGTCATATTTTAAAATCGACTTTAAATTGGTCTTGAAATCCACCTAACAATCAGCTTTCTGACCGTTGCATAAAAATATCATATTTCAAACTTTCTGACGCCAAACGTAAGGTTGATGATGTGGCCTCCAAACACAGGGTTGATGACATAGTCTTCAAACGTAAGGTTCAAAATGTAAGGTTGAACATAAACGTAGGTTTCATGTTACTTTCTTCAAACGTAAGGTTGATCATAAACGTAGGGTTGATCATATATACTTTTTCTTCAAATTTCAAACGTACGGTAAAAGATCCATACTTTTACTTGATCCATAATTTTCCAAAAACGTATGGTTGTTTACAAAAGTAAGGTTGATGAACCATACTTTTGAGAAACAAATGTAACATTTAATATTTACGTATGGTTCTCCTTCTATACTTTTCTGATAACCCAAACGTAAGGTTCCTTCCTAACGTAAGGTTCTTCTTCCATACTTTGCTGATAACGAATGGTTGATTAACCATACTTTTCTCTTATCTCAAGAAGTATACACGTTTTTCATCTTTACACTATATTTATCCACGTAGGGTATGAACAGTGGTTCCAGGACATGCTAAAGAAGATTCCGACTAAGTAGTGCATGAACAGTGATTCCAGAACATGCTAAATACGAATACTTTAACAATAAATTCCCATAATTTCAAGAGTAAAATAACATATTAAATTCCTGCAAAATACTAAATAAAATAATTAGAAAATAATTAAGGGTATTTGTGAGCATCAAAATTATCATAAAGAGAGAGAGTATTATTTTCAATAATCTCCCCCTTTAAATAACATTATTCTGTATTGTTGAAAACAATACTTTGCTCAACAATCTCCCCCTTTTTGATGATCACAAAACCCATAAAATAATAAGACTAATTAAATGAAATTAACTTTCAAAATTAGTTACATAAAGTTATAGAATTTTAAGAGGATAAAACAATATTTAATTTTAACAAGATCATAAATAAAAATTTCTCCCCTAATAACTTAAAATAGTTTTCTATATAAATACAAAACATTACATATACAGAAAATCATTTAAATAAGGTTTTTTTTAAATACAATGTTGTGTTTATCCTGGAGTACTGGCATATCAAAATAAATACAGTAAAACAAATAGAAAGAATCAAATAGACAATGGAGAAAATTTTCATTCAAAAACAGCAGTATTTACATGATAATGATATACACAGGAATCAAGTTTTGGGTGAGGTAGGAAATAGGTTCTATCTCCTCTGGATTGAAGACTTGATTTCTGTGAATTATTCTCTGAGTCTCTTTATCATCCCATCTCCAAGTTTTATTAAGATCTCTATGTTCTCCTAAGTCATATGAATATCCTCGATTAAATTGACTCTGAAAAACTCATGCATACTTTCCTCTTTTTCTATAAACACCGACAGCTTCATTGACAGCTGATTTAACAGTGTTTTGATTGGTGGCTCATTAGATGTCAGTTGATCCGCTAAAAATTTCTGATTTTCCAGAAACACTGATAATGGAGCACTGTTACATTGAAGATCTTGCAACATGTCATTCATGTTGCTCATCGCGGCTGTGATAGCTTGAAATATTCTGATCAAATCAGGTGAAGTGCCTGATCTACTAGCAGCATTATTTTCAACTGATGCAAATTGGTTCTCCATAAACAATTTTAGATCTGATAAATCTGTCTTCATAACCATTTCAGATTTCAACTTGTCAACTGCATTCATCATATTGTATTAAAACATTTCAACTTCTTGCCTTGAGACTATACTCTCTTTTATCTTTTGAAATCTCAATTGTTCTAAGTCTAAGGCATTTCTCAAAGTGACATTCTCAGATTCCAACTGAGACACCTTTTTGTACAGTTCTTCAACTTCTTTCTTTCTTGAATCAGAGGCACCCTGTGCTTGATTCACATTCTTAGTCTCTGGATGATGCAGCAGTACTAAAGGTAATGATTCAGCATCAGATTTTTCTTTCTCTTTGTCCTGAGTAGGTTGGTCCACAGATTTTTCCTTAGAGTCCGCAGACTCCTCCACAGAAAAGTCTTCTTGAAGTACATATGTGTGAGATTCATAAGCATGCTCATCATGAACATCAGCATCTTTTTCTACCACTAGAATTTAGAGAACAATATTTTCAAGATTTTCCTGAGTTCTGGCCACTTCCTCACCAGGCTCTCCCTCCCTATCTTGTTCATGTTGAAGTGTAACTTCAATATCAGCTACAATATGTTCCTGATTCTTCCTTTGATCTTCTTATTGAACTCCTAATCCCTCTACTGGTACTGTCCTTTCAATTACATCTTCCATGGTCTTATCAATAGAAGCTTCTCTTATAAAATAATAAGAAAATAAAGCTTCTAATGTTGCCAGTGCAGGGGAAGTAATTTCCTTAGTAACAGGCCTAGTTCTTCGAGATTGAAGTCCCTCTTGACTACTTTCTTCCTCAGCATCTTCCACTTCAAATCTGATCCTTCTTGCTACATTGCTGACTCTTAATTCAGCTTGTCCCTCTTTGAACTTAGCATGTTGAGCTTGAGTACTCTCTAAGTCATCCTCAGATCCTACTGGAAAACGTTTTCCTTTAATGGTGCTCCAGAAATAGCCAATTTTTCTTAGAGTTATAGCATTAAACATATTACTATGATGACAGTGTACTCGGGCATCCACTAATCTCACCATATCCTTTTTAAGCAACAGCTTGGAAATAAATCGACCAAAAGGGTAAAAGTTCATACAAGCGTCACTTTGACAACAGTAATTGAGGTACTATACCATGTACCTTGGTATGTTTAATTTGATATTTCTTAACAGAAGATACATTATGTACATATCCGGGTACAAAATCTTTTCCATTTCTTCCATTCTGGGAGCTATTCCTGACTGAACAAATTTAACCAGGATATTCTAATCTGGTTCTAAATATTTCACCATCATTTTCTTAATATTAGATATTCCAAAAAAAAGGACATAATGTCCTCGGATTTATGCACAGCATCTCCTATGTTCTTAAAATCAAAATGAAAAACTCCCTTATGAGGGAAGTTGAGAATCTGACCAATTTCTACTGACGAGATTGAGAAATCCCTTTCCTCTATTTTATCCATCATACTATCCTCAGTATCCCCCAGACTAAACTCTATAGATTTAAAGAAGTATCTAAGATATACCTCATACAGAATTTTTTTATTTTCACTGTTGAATTTCTGTTCAAGGTTCTGAAATGATAGCGCTTGTTTCAATAGTAGATTTGTCTAAAATAACCAGTCGAGATCGATTACCTTGCCCTGTAAGATCTTTCTTCCTTCAGAGCGTTGTCTCTTGGAATTGCTTGGCTTGGCTTCACTGGATCTTTTAGTCCTTACCATTTCTGTGAGAATCTCTGAAGTTTTGGAGGTTAGGGTTTCATAGGTTCGAAGGTCAGGGTTCATGAGCAGAGGTGCAGTTTGTGGATTCGAAAATGTTTCGATAGAAATGAAACGATTTAGAAGTCGAAAGGGTTTCTGACAACCTTGATTCCTGTGTTTTTAATAATCATTACATATATTTAAAAATAAATAAAATAGATTATGCAGATAAAATAAACTTATTCTATTTTAAAAAAATATTTTAATCAGAATTAAAATAAAGAACTAGCATCGTAAAATAAAATTTTATTTAAAATCAAATAAACCTAGCTCCCCCTTAATAAAATAAAACCTTGCAGTGGGAAGTGGTTTAGTAAAAATATATGCTAATTGAATTTCTATATTTATAAATTCTAAAAATATATTCTTTTTAATAACATGATCTCTTAAAAAGTGATACCTTATATCAATTTGCTTAGTTCTAGAATGACTAATAGGATTTTTTTGAAATATTAATTGCACTTGTATTATAACATAAAATAGGTGTATTATTAAAATTCAATCCAAAGTTTATAAGAGTGTTTTTCATCCACAACACTTGTGAACAGCAACTGCTAGCAGAAACATATTCTGCCTCGGCTGTTGACAGGGCAAATGAATGTTGTTTCTTACTAGACCATGACCCAAAGAATTTCCTAAAAAGTGACATGTTCCTGATGTGATTTTTCTATCTAATATACAACTTCCAAATTCAGCATCTGAATATGAAATCAAATTAAAATCAGAAGTTTTAGGATAAAGTAGAGATTAAAAAATAGTTCCTTTTAAATATCTAAAAATTCTTTTAACATCAGTTAAATGAGATTCTTTGGGATTTGATTGAAATATAGCACAAAGACATACTGAATACATTATATCTGGCTTGCTAGCAGTAAGATATAAAAAACTACCAATCATACCTCTATATAACTTGTTGTCAACTAATTTCCCAGTTTCATCCAAATCATGTTTTATATTAGTACTCATAGGAGTTGTAAATAGCTTGCTGTTTTCAAGTCCAAATTTCATAAGTAAATCAGTAATGTATTTTCTTTTATTCAAAACATTTCCAAAATATTTTTGATAATTTTGAAGTCCTAAAAAGAAATTTAATTCTCTCATAATACTCATTTCAAATTATTTTTTCATTAACTTTGAAAACTCATGACAAAGGGTTTTATTAGTTGATCCAAAAATTACATCATCAACATAAATTTGAACCAATAAAACATTATTTTTTACAGTTTTCTTAAAGAGTGTTGGATCTGCCAATCCAACTGTAAGGTCATTTTTCAAAAGAAAATAACTTAATCTTTCATACCAAGCTCTTGGTGCTTGTTTAAGGTCATAAAGAGCTTTAGTAATTTTAAAAATAGAATCAGGTTTTTGAGAGTTTTCAAAACCAGGAGGTTTCTCAACCTAAACATCCTCCATTAAATAACCATTTAAAAAGGCATATTTAACATCCATCTGAAATAATTTAAAATTCATATAATATGCATTGGCTAAAAGGATTCTAATGGATTCTAACCTAGCTACAGGTGCAAAAGTCTCATCATAATCTATTCCTTCTTCTTGATTATATCCTTTAGCTACTAATCTTGATTTATTTCTAGTTATTGTGCCTTGGTCATCCTGTTTATTTCTAAAGACCCATTTGGTTCCTATTACTGGATAATTCTTAGGTCTTTCCACTAATTCCCAAACTTCATTTCTTTTAAACTAGTTTAATTCATCTTGAATTTCTATTACCCAGCTTTCATCATCTAAAGCTTCTTCTATAGTCTTGGGTTCTTGTTGAGATAGGAAGGAAGAGAATTCCACTAGGTTTTCTAAGTTTCTTCTAGTTTGAATTCCTGTATCTAAGTCACCTATCACAGTTTATAAAGGGTAATTCTTTAGGGTTATAGACTATCTAGGCAATACACTTATAGGTTCTTCAGTATCATGTTCTTCTGAACTATACTGAATTTCTTTTATAACATTTTCAAAATCATTCTTTAAGTTCTCAAGTCTCATGTTATCATTAGAGTCAAGTTCATCCATTTGATCTGTCCTTTTCTCAAAGGGATTAGATTCATCAAATTTCACATGAATTGATTCTTCAACAATCCTGGACTTTTTATTATAGACTCTATAAGCTTTGGAGGTAGCAGAATATCCTAAGAAAATACCTTCATCAGATTTTGGATCGAACTTACCAAGATTATCTTTGGTGTTCAAGATATAGACCTTGCATCAAAAAACTTTAAAGTAATTTACTTTAGGTTTTCTGTTATTCCATAGTTGATAGGGTGTCTTTTTCAAAATAGATCTAATTAAAACTCTATTAATTATATAGCAAGCTATATTTATAGCTTCTGCCCAAAAATATATAGGTAGGCTATATTCATTTAACATAGTTCTAGTCATTTCTTGAATTGTTCTATTTCTTCTTTCTATAATCCCATTCTGTTGAGGTGTTATTAGTGCTGAGAATCTATTTTTAATACCCATGTATGAGAAAAAGGAATTAAATTCTTGATTCTCAAATTCTCCACCATGATCACTTCTCAATGAGATTATATTAAAACCTTTTTCATTTTGAACAGATTTGCAGAAACTTTCAAATAAAGTAAAAGATTCATTTTTAAATTTCAAAAAGAAAATCCATGTAAATCTAGAATAATAATCAACTAATACATAAACATATAATTTACCATCTAAGCTTGCTAATCTTGAAGGTCCAAACAAATAAATGTGGATAAGTTCTAGAGGTTTAGTTGTAGAAAATTTATTAATAGATTTGAATGATGATTTGTGTTTCTTTCCAAGTTGGCATGCATCACATAATCTGTCACTTTCAAATTTGAGACTAGGTAAATCAGAAACTAGACGTTTCTTAGATAATTTATGTAAAACATATACATTGCAATGTCCAAGTCTCCTATGCCAGATCCAAGATTCACTTACTTTAGCATTCAAGTAGTTTACTTGTTGTTTACACAAGGAATTTAAATCCAAAGTATAGACATTATCAGTTCTTGGGGCCTTAAATTTAAACAGTTTATCTTTAGAAATAGTACAACAATTGTTAGTAAAATCAACAGTATATCCATCATCACAAAGTTGAGAGATACTTATCAGGTTGTGTTTTAATCCTTGTACATAAAGTACTTTGTTGATTGAGACTGTTTTTGGATCTCCAATAGTTCCAATGCCAATGATTTTTCCTTTTGCATTGTCACCAAATGTGATAAGTCCTCCTTCCTTTTGAGTGAGTGAAGAAAAATTCAATGAGTTTCCACTCATATATCTTGAGTAGCCACTATCCATGTACCATATATCTTTTCTACTCTGGTGTCCTGCTACCTGCAAAGACATTCAAACAAATTGCTTTGGTACCCATATTTTGTTGGGTATAGGGGTGTTAGCTAGCCATGATCTGGGTATCCAGATTTGCTTTGTTCTTTTAAAATCAGCTGAATCATATAAGTCTTTTGAAACATAGGCTTTCTTAATACCATAGATTTGAGGTTGTCTTAAGAAACAGTTTTTAGCTATATGTCCCTTTATCCCACAAAAGTTACAATTAACCCTTTTAGAGCTAGGAAGAAAATAATTTTTATATATCTTAGGTTTTTCTAATTTACTACCAATTCCAAATATCTCCTTTTCAATGATAGTTTTTCCAAGAATTTCATTTAATGAATTCTCTCTTTTTGTAAAAAGCAATGCATCCTGTTTGTAAGATTCAACTTCATCCTGCAGTGTTTTTATTCTTGATTCAAAATTAATATAGTTAGTGTTAATAGAATTGTATTTATCAGTTAATTCCTTATGTTGTTTCAGCATTGTATCTCTTTAATCTGAAACAGATTTATGTATATTTTTTAGTGACTTATGTTTCTTAAATACTGAGTCATATCTTTCTTCAATAATATTGCAGTAGGTTTCAAGTTTTTTATTTGTGTATCTTGATTCAGAACTTGATTCATTATTTGATTCAGAGGAGTAATATGAGTTTACCTCATCAGTTTCTTCCATGAAACACATGTTGGATTTTATATTGGATACTTCTTTCTCTGATCTTGATTCAGGAGAGCTACTGTAGTCTTTAGATACACTCCAAGTGGTTTTCATAGCTTTCTTGTCTTTCTCCTCATAGTCATTTCTTTTAAAGAATTTCTTCTTCTTTGCATCTTTTAATTGTGAGCGGTCTAGTCTGATATGCCCCGTCTTCTTGCATTCATAACATCTCACTTCCTTATCATCTCCCTTAAAGGATTTTTTGAAGGCTCTTTTCATGCTGTAAAATTTTCTAAATTTTCTGGCTTGCTGAGCCAGTTATTCATCTAAGTTTGATGATTCAGAGCTCTCTGATTTAGCTTTGACTTCTCTGCTTTTCATCTTTCTGCTTCTGCTATGTGATGATGCTTTCAGGGAATTATCATATCTTTTGATAAGCACTTTATGTTCATTAGATTCATCCTTCATCTCAACTTCATACATCATTAATGTTTCAATCAGTTCTCTCATGGTTAAATCTTTGACAGGTGTTGACTGTCTGATTGCTGCAGAGATTCCATTCCATTTTGTAGGCAGTAATCTCAATACTTTTAAAGCTTGATCAGCTTGCTTAATGGGATCTCCCAAGGTAGTTATGTTATGGACAATCTTTGTCAATCTTCCATTCATTTGAGTAATACTCTCACCTTCAACCATTCTGAATGTATCAAATTTAAGCTTAGCAGTTGCATATCTCATTTCCCTGATATTGTTAGTTCCTTCATAAGAAATAGCAATAGTTTGCCACATTTCATATGCTGTTGGGAATTGAGATACTCTGTTAAACTCATCGGGTCCTAGACCACATATAATTGCATTCATTGCTTTCGAATTCATATCATATTCTACTTCAGTAGCTGCAATCCATGTTTCATGTTTTTCTGGTATTTCATATGGAGTTAGAATCTTAGAATAGACTATGTATCCAAGATTTTTCAGATAGATAATCATTCGAGACTTCCATCATCCATAATTTTCTCCATTGAAGTATGGCGCTATGACCATAGACATTCCCTCTCTTGTATCAGTCATGATGATCTGTTGTATAATCTTTAAATACTTCTAGCTTGCTAAGGCTCTATCAGAAGCTCCGCCTCTGATACCAATTGTTGGATCTTGAATATACAGATTATACACAAGAGGGGGGGTGAATTGTGTCTTTTAGATTTTTCGTTAACTCTTCAATTGAACGAGTTATATCTTCTATGCTTTATCAGATTTGATCATGCAGCGGAATAATTAAAAGCAGGGACACATAGATGTATAGTGTTTTAGGGAACAGAAGGCCCCTAGTCCACTCCACCAACGCTCAACTCCATGATCTTGGTGATTTTCACTATCTGGTCCTCGTTTCAATAGACCGGTTCACAACTGAGTACAGGCAGTTCACACATTTACAATCCAAGTCAAAACAAAGCCTTCTGGCTCAAACACGAACCTATGCAGCTTAGTATGAGAAGCTGGTTACTCAAGAATAGAAAGACAATATTTTCATATTTTGAGAATACTTTCCAGATGTTCTTCACAATTGCAACAGCATGCAATTGACAGCAGATGGATAGTCGTCTCTAGAAATATTGATTTTCAAGTCGAAGCAGTTCTGAGTCAATCCGGTTATAGTAGATATAAATATATAATTCACAACTGCAGTAGTAGTAGATACACAGTAGATATTTTATGTAGAACAAGTGAATCTTATATCGAGTTTTTTCTTCTTCTTAAAATAAACATAGTTTTGACACTCCTCTTAAATCAGTAGAACGGGGTGGTTTTTGCAGTCTTTGTTTTCCAATTTTTTAATAATTGATTGATCACCACACACTCGTGCCTGGTGTTTTTGAGAAAACATATATAATAAAGCAGAGCATATTCCCTACAAATTTAGATCCATAAAAGTCGCCTTTTGATTCACGATATTCAAAAATTTGAATTTACAGAGTAGTCGTAACTTCCCTGAAGACTCGGCATAAAAAGATCCTTTTAATCCGATCTTTAATCCATTAATAAAATGGATTTGAATCGGTCAAAGTTTTATTTTAAAATCGACATCCGGCTTGAAATCTACCTAATAATCAGCTTGCTAACCCTTGCATAAAAATATCATCTTTCAAACTTTCTGACGCCAAACATAAGGTTGATGATGTGGCCTCCAAACGCAGGGTTGATGACATAGTATTCAAATGTAAGGTTCAGAACGTAAGGTTGAACATAAACGTAGGGTTCATGTTACTTTCTTCAAATGTAAGGTTGATCATAAACGCAGGGTTAATCATCCATACTTTTTCTTCAACTTTCAAACGTACGGTAAAAGATCCATACTTTTACTTGATCCATACTTTTCCAAGAACGTATGGTTGTTTAAAAAAGTAATCTTGATGAACCATACTTTTGAGAAACAAACGTAATGTTTAATATTTACGTACAGTTCTCCTTCCATACTTTTCTGATAACCCAAATGTAAGGTTCATTCCTAACATAAGGTTATTCTTCCATACTTTTCTAATAATGTATGGTTGATTAACCATACTTTTCTCTTATCTCAAAAAGTATACACGCTTTTCATCCCTACGCTACGTTTATCCACGTAGGGTATGAATAGTGATTCCGGGACACACTAAAGCAGATTCTGACTAAGTAGCGCATGAACAGTGATTTCAGGACAAGCTAAATACGAATACTTTAACAATAAATTCCCGTAATTTCAAGAGTAAAATAAAATATTAAATTCCAGCAAAATACTAAATAAAATCATTAGAAAATAATTAAGGGTATTTTTGAGCATCAAAATTATCATAAAGAGACAGAGTATTATTTTCAATAATCTCCCCCTTTAAATAACATTATTATGTATTGTTGAAAATAATACTTTGCTCAACAAGACCTATATCAATGAATCCCAATAAAATGACCATTGTGGAATTAGTGGATTTAAAGAAACAAATTGAGGACTTATATGACAAGGTATTTATACTCCATGTTGTTTATCCTTGGGTATCCCCAGTTTTTTTAAGAATAAAGATGGATCTATGATGTTTTTCATTAATTATAGAGAAATTAATGCTATTTTGATAAATAACAGGTATCCTATACCCCACATTGATGGATTATTCAATCAACTTCATGGATATAAATATTATTCATAGATTGAACTGTGTTCTAGATATTATCAATTGTGAGTAAAAAAAGAATATATTCTAAAGAAATCAATTTCAAGTTTGCAGTAATGCCATTTTGGTTTACGAATGCACCCTCTATTTTTATGGATATAATGAATATTGTATTCAAGAAATATCATTATAATTTTCTTGTGGTATTTATTTATGATATATTTGGGTACTATAAAATATATTAGTATTATTTGAATCACTTGTGGATCATTCTTGATACACTTGAAAAAAAAGTGTTATATGATAATTTAAGAAAGTATGAATTCCAGATTTATAAATTTTCTTTTCTTGACCATATTATTTCCAAATATTGAATCACAATAGATCATGAAAAGATAAAAGAAGCAAAATAATTACCTAAACCAATGAAGATAAATCTGATATGTAGTTTCATTGGATTTTAAGGAAATTATTAATGATTCATTAAAATATTTTACCAATTGTCTAACCATTTATACAAGAATATACATCACAGGGAAAAATTCACATGGAAAAAATAATTTGAATAATTTTTTGAAGAATTGATGAGGAGATTTTTTGAATGATCCAATTTTGAATCCACCATCAAGAAATGATAGATTTTTTATATATAGTGATTCATCAAAGAATGGACCCAGTTGTGTCCATATAAATAATGATAATGTTATTTACTAAATATAAAGTTAGTTAATTACTCATGAATATAACTATCCAACTTCTAATCTTGTGTTGGAAGTCATAATATTTACTTTGAATATTTGAAGACACTATATTTTTGGTGATAGATGTGAGATATAAAAATATTATAAGAGTATTAAGTACATATTTTCATAGAAATATCTCAATATGTGGCAAAGATGGTTGCTCAAACTACTCAAGGTTTACGATTTATCAATACACCACTACACAAGAATAGAAAATAAGGTAATAAATGCACTGAGCAGGAAGGATCATGGAGTTATAGACAAAATGAGGATTGATATGAATCCTATGTTCATGGATTTGGTAAATATGGATATAGGAATTATTAAGGGGAAAAACCAAAACTTTTTCAAATTATTGAAAATCCATATTTATAAGAAAAGATAAAAAGTTCTTATCACGATGATGGAAATTTTCAAAAGAAAATTAAAGCCATGAAAAATCAGAAATTATAAGACATTTTATATAAATATGGAATTCATAAATTTGGAAATTGGTTTTGGGATCCATATATACTTGAGATAAAAAATTAATTATTAGATTATTCTTATCACTAAAATGTATCTATACACCATGGTAGCACCAATATATATTAGTATTTGAATGAACATTCTTTTTTTGAATAATATGAAGTGGGAAATTGATGATTATGTATCAAGATTCTTGGTTTACAAATTGGTCAAGGCTAAAAGATAACATCTTATAGGAGTCATGCAATAACTACCCATTACTATATGGAAATGAGATGAAATTACTATTGGAATTTTCATTTTGTTACCAATGAATCCCTATATAAATGATTCAATTTGGGTTATTATTGTTCTCCATTCAATATATAAAAATTTCCTCCCTATAAAATAATATTTACCTATTGATCACTTTTAAGAGATCTATATTAATGATATTGTAATATTTAATGTAGAAAAACATTTAATTATGTCTGATCTTGATAAAAATTTTACATTAACATTTTTACAATGTCTTCAAAAGGATCTTGATATCGATCATCATTTGAGAGCCTTCTATTATCCTAAAAAAAGTGGGTAATTTTAAAGGAATATTTAAAAATGGGAAGAAATTTTGAGGTCATGATCACTTGACTTTCATGGAATGTTTGATTATTATTTACCTATGGTAGAGTTTTCTTATAAAAATATCTTCCATTCAAGTATTTAAATAGATCTATATGAACAAATATATGGCAAGAGATATCACACTCCAACTTGTTAAGATGAAGTTTGTTAAAGGATTCTTATTTTCCGAGAAATTATTGAAGATACAATGATATAGTTAAAAACCATTTAGACTCATATTAGATAATCTTAAAGTAGGTAGAAGAGTTAAACCAAAAATTGAAGAAAATATTTGGAATTTTAATAGGGATATCAAAATTTCTTGAAATAATCTCCATGGAAAGGTGGTATAAGGTTCAAAAATAAGGGAAAACTAAGCCCCAAGTATATCAAACCTTTTAATATTTTTTAATTAATTGGATATGTGGATTACAAATTGGTAATGCCACTAAACCTCTACAATATAAATGATTTATTCTATATCTATTTAATAATAAAGTATATTATATAACTAACACATATGATCACCTTTGAATAAATATAATTGAAACCTAACATATCTTAATATGAATATCCTATACAGATTATTGACACCAGAGAGCAGGTGTTTAAGAATCAGAAGAATCATATGGTATAGGTACTTTAGAGAAATCACAAAATAGAGGAAGCCACATGGGAACCTAAGGATGTTATGAAGAGAAACCAACTTCATTTGTTTACTAGGTAATATTCATAAAAAATTTTAGGAACAAATTTTTATAGGAGGGAATAATGTAATACCTAAAATTTTCAAAGAACATAAAGTTCGATATCGTATACAACATACAATACTAAGCTTAAACGAATCAGGAAATATTATTATTTAAATTTGACTATTATAATCTTTCAATTGAATTAGTGGGTATGAATAGGAATAAACACATTATGATATATATATATATATAATGTTCATATTTAAAATATTTTATTTATCAATGCTTAAGAAATTAAAACTCATTTATTTTTTAGTCATTTTAATTTTTTTTAAATATGTTTTATAAAAAAAGATTTTATTTACTTTTTTAAGAAAATAATTTAATTAGTTTTTTCTTAATTTAAAAAATATATTTAATACAATGATCTTCATTTTAAAAATCAGCATATTTAAATTATCTTAGAGTGTATTTTTGATAATTTTCTGTAAAGATAATTTTTTGGACAAATAATGAAAAATAATAGATTTTATTAAGAACTGTCTTTTCGTTTATAGAATTTAAAAAGTTTCATTTAAAAAAGTTAAAAGAAAAATTAGTTCTATTATATTTTCATTAATTCAATTCATATAATTTGAATAAATTTTATGTTGAATTTTTATATAAAAAATATTAATACCTAGTAAGTATTTACTTGGAAAATAGCTTTTCATCACATTTATGGGTTTAATTTTAAATTAAAATACATCACTTATGTGAATTTAATTTTATAAAATGGATTAAATATTTGGAATCATAATAGTTAAACTTATTTTATAAGGTCAATAAAATTTTTAGTCATTATTCATAATAACTATAGTAAATATTTATTACTACGATAATGGTAATGCGAATAATTAAGGATAAAAATAATATTTTAAGGGTTAAAAATTGACCCTAACACATTTCTTTATCCTATTTATAAGTATATTTAATACATTTCCATCCATTATATGGATATTTGTCTTCTTGGTTCCATATTTATTTGATTATTTCCTTTATAATAATTAAGTAAAAGATAATGATAAAAATCTTACTTTATTACTTTTAATATCTATAATATTTTTTGTCAGTGATAAAAAAAATTATTTTATATTAAAAATAGTAATTTAAAAGATAAATTATTTTTTATCATTTTAATTTATTTATAATTTTTAGTGATAAAATATTTTCCTTAAATTTTTGCACAACGCTGACATAACATTTATTTAATTAATAGGAAAAATAAATAAATGATATTAAAAATATTAAAAGTTATATAATATGAATGAATAATTGTTTTAAACAAATTTTTAGATAAATATAACATATTTGGGGTTTGTTAAATGTTTATATTTTAATTACATATTTTTTATGATGTTTTAAGGTCAAATTAAATGAATAGTATCAAAATTTATAGTAATGATATTTTATAATAGATAATGTTTTGTAAAATTATTTTAAATTGATAAAAAAACATATTATAAGTAAAGTGAGTTTTATATAGTTTATAATATCAACTATGGTCTATTTATGGACTGTTATTCCTTTTATTTTATCTCTATTGATCCCTAAAGAGTAAAAATATTTAATATTGTAGTAACTGTCAAAAAGGGTTAAATGGGGTTAAAAATGATAAGGGTAAAAAAACTAAACTAGTAAAAATTTTATTGCATGAGATTATTTCAACTCCAATAATTATATATTTTAATAATATCAATTTAGATCCATTTTATTATTAAAATTATTTTTATTAATTTAATATGATATGAAATTCCATGAATGTCACCGCCCTCTCTTATAAAAGGGAACCTCTTATCATATTTTGTCACACTTAAAAAGAATTTAGATAAAAAATACCTAAAAAATTCCATTCCTAACATACATCCCCATATTTTAGGGGTCTTTTTTAATAAAAAAACATTATACAATGGCTTCATGTATAATCCTAAATAGATTTTCTGAAGAAGCGACATAGTTCTTAACTATGAATTCTCATTTTATTTCTTCATCCACCACCTTCAAGTTTCCTTAAATATTTATAAAAGTATAAAAAATATATTCCATATAATTAAATTTTATTATGTTAATTTCATAACCTATATACATATCCTCTTCTATCATATGGGAAAAGAAACAATCATTCCTGTGTAGAGAAAACTACAGCCTTGCGAACCAATGTAATTCGTTTTTCCATCACCACCTCTCACGGATGGTTGTAATGTTTAAATTAATATATATATATATATATATATATATATATTATTAATAATATATTTATCATTATATAAAATAAATATATCACATATTTTCATATCGTTCCATTCATTGAAAATTTATAATGTCATTCGTGCGTACATGTCGACTACCAACTCCAGGAAGCGATGTGATTTGTTTTTAACCACTACATCACATGGATGGTGTATATAAGTTTATTTAAAGAAATATTATGGTATTTTTTATATATTTATCACTATATAAAGTTAAAAATACACTTATATTCTTTACACCATAATCATTGAAAAATAAAAACATTACTCATGGGTACAAATGACCAACCGTCTCCATAATTATAATGTAATTTATTTTTCATAAAAATATTTAATGGTTGATTTTAAATGAAAAAATGATTTATAAAAATGATAATTATGTCATGATTATTATTCTATATATGATGTAATAATTATCTCATTGACCATCGTCATCCAACCGAAGTCATTTTTGACATATGAGTTAAATATCGTTAAAACGTCTAATATGAACTTAAATAATTATGTAATTGAAAATAACATGGTAATAAATAAAATAAAATGAATAATAAAATTTAAAAAAGTTATTAATAAAGTAAATAATTAAAATAATTTTATTATTCATGAATATAAGTAATGTATGGGATGATTCAATCTTGAGGTAGGGGATTTCATTTAATTTATACTCCATTGAGGAATATTTGGTATTATAAACATATTTACATTTAAGTGATGTATATACATTCCCATTGTGGTATATAACAATAATATCCATTTAATCATAAAGATTAATGATTCAATTCATGTTATTATTTCAATATAAATGCTTAAAAGAAAATATGATCTTATTTCTCTTTTTAATGGGGTATAATTTTCTTCCATTACAATATTTTTCAAAATTGTTTTATAAAGTCCATTTTATTACTCAAATTATTTATTAAGGATATTTTAAATTATCCTTGAATTTTTAAAATTTTTGAAATGAATTTTTCTAATTTTATTCCTTAAAGTTTTTTTTCAACATTTTTATAAAAATCTAAAAGGATTGTTTTCTTTTTAATGTATATGTTGTTAATAAATATTCCTTCCAGCACAAATATTTTAATTTCTATATCTTATTACACAGGATTTAATTGTTTTTTAAAAGGAAACTCTTTATGAAAACATATCTTAATTTTTTTCCCTTTTCTCTTATTAATTAAAATATTTTATTTTAAAACAAAATCTACTTTCCTAGTGGTTATCTCTCATATCTTCACAAATTTTGTGGTCATTAACTTTGTCTTGAAAAATTCAATTTATTAGGATCATTAGACTTTAAATTTATCTTAAATATCTATATTCATTGTATCATGTATATTCTTATTACATAAACGATATATAATTTCTATATATGGTGTTTTACTCTAAAATTTATTTGATTGAAAAAACAAAACCTGATTAATCTATATTATTTACTCAATTAGGATATTTATTGACAAGGAACATTTTTTTGAATAATATTGATTATTTAATATATGAAGAATGTATTGGACATGAAGTTATGGTTGGGGCCTAGTTATAGATAGCACCTTGATGCATTGATAGGCATCATTAGACAAACCAGTAAGCTAGAATTAAATAGGATTCTTGTGTAAACCTACACATCTATTATACTATCTTGGTAAAAGTATTTTATAGTACATATATCATATTTTATGAAATCAAAATATACAATATTAAAAAATTGTATCTTTTATAATTTATTTACTATTATCCATGATGTTGGTGCATTGATATTACCAATGTATGAATTTCATACACATGTTGATGATTAAATGGAATGTATTTTTAGTTATTTACCTTTCTATATTGATTATTCTTTATTTATTCATGATAAATTCTAATTTATTTCACCCATAATTATCATCTAAGATCACCCTTATTTTACTTATTTTCACTAGGATATGAAGATGAAATCATTTATTGAGTTTAAAAATTCAAAACGTTCACTTTTATTATGTATTATTTGTTTTCCCAATGTAAATTGGGTATCATGTATATATCTAGCTCTCTGAGACTACTGAATTGATTTTTCCATCAAGATTATATCTCTTTTATCAATTCCAATTTAATAATGTATACCTCGAATATGGGTTACTAGAGTTGTAATTATTAAAAGAATAGTCTAGAAAAAGATTCATGTGGTAAAACATATAAGTGAATGATAACTTGAAAGAAAGAGTTTCTCAAAAGAAAGAGTTTCATAAATGTAATGAGTTTCATGAAATTGTAATTTTTAGAACATATGGTATTGAAAATATAATTAAAGTTAACAGTGTATTCAAGGAACATCAAATCAGGACTGTTATACAGGAAGAGTCTCATGCTAATTAGGGACAAAGACTTATGGTTATAATAATTTTAAGAGACATAAAATAATATAAATTATGGAAGTAAATTCACCAAATATATGTGTGGGAGTGAAAAATAGGTAGTGTGCCTTAGGTGAGCCATGACTAATACCAAAACCTTATAAAGGTAGTGTTCTTAGCACATAGTGACAATAACTGAAATATTACATCCACCAAACTACTGATGCTCAGTGGATTCTATTATGACAAACACAATGTCAGTTTATGATCCTTGGACTAGAATATTGTGGTGAATGAAGTAATAATACCTATATTCTATGGTTATTTAACTTTTCTATATATATATTCTTGTTTCAGTAAGGATTTTATAGAGTGTAAAAGGTTGAACATGTTACATTCAATGAGTTAAAAGTATCATAATAGAATAACACAAGGAATAATAGAAAAATTTTAAATCACTCAACACCCCAAATCACACCTCCCCTCTTAGGGTGTATCATGAACCAAAAAGTGGAATCATTGGGTAATGGTTTAGACTTAGTGTTATCCTTAGATGTAGTGTTTTGATTTGTGAAGATGGATTTTATGATTAAGCCTCTATTTTTTTGATAGAAATAGATTTAATTAATTGATAAAAGAAATGATAAAGTTCTTATGTGCATATGGTGAAAAGGCCATGGAGTATATCTGAAGAGATATAGACATGTGATAACATAATGAACAAATAGGAAATAATTTTACAGATAAGATATTGAAAACATATTTTTCCAATGAATTTTTTAAGAAAAAAATTTGTTGTGATACTGATTATGTAATTTGGAATACCCTAGAATCTATTTGTGGAAAAATTAAATAGGAAAAAAGTTTATCTAGTAAATCTCATTATAATATTTTAAAATTTTAAAATGAGATTTACCTATGGAAAAAGAGAAAAATGTAGCTAAAAATAAGACGATGAACCTTGGGATATCAGACAAAAAAATTAAGGTGAATGATTATAATTCATTTATTTCTTTTGATTTTAACCATGATATAGACATTACTTATAAATAAAAGAATAAAATTCCTCCCTAATAGGATAAATAATTAGAGGGTATTGATGTACTTTTGTTATAGTATAAATGTTATCTTGAAGAACTATAATTTTAAAGAGAGAAGAAATATAAAGGTTTATTTGTTATTAAAAGAATCAAAAAAATATGTTGTTGAGGTTTAATTAGAGATGGAACAACTTTATAAAGGATTAATTGATATTTATATTAATAATTTTAAATCTAAAGAAGTAGTGAACCTTGAAAAAAAAACTAAAGTGAAAGTAAAGGTTTAAACAAATGAAAGCGTATACTATTGAACAAGATAAAAATATAGAGTCAAATGAAGATGAAATTTTTGAAAGGAGAAACATTATTTATCTATTTAAATAAGTATATTTTGATAATAAATTCTTTGGGGACCATAGTGGTGAAGATAAACCACTCACATGTTATATGAACTCTGACAAGAAAGTGATCCAATAATGTATAGTGATCATTTTAGAGCAAGTTTCTTCCATGATCAAGAAGATATCCAATATTTACATAAGAATGTGTATTAGTTGGGGATAATATAGGAAGTGGACTATGTAATCATAAAATATTTTTGCACAGATAAAAAATATGTTGAAAATAGATAAGGTGTCCCTAAATATTGACATATAGAAGATGGGTGTCAAGGTGAATGAAAAAAGTGGTCTTCTTAAATAAATGTCTCTAAATATCTAAAATATTGTGGTCATATAGAAGAATATAGATTTAAAAAATTATCACTGGGGATATATCTAGAGGTAAAACTAAAATCTTGAAATAAAACTAGTTCTAGATTAATGGAGATGGAATCTCAACTTAAGGATAAAGATAATAAGATCAAGGATATTTAGGAAAAGATATGTCTATTTATGGGAAATGTGATGTTAGAGTTTCCCTCTAATGAATAATCTTTTAGTGGAGTATGAAAATCTTGAAATCTAAAAATTTCAATTCAAAGTAACAAAATTTATGAATTATAAAAGAAGGGATCCATGTGATTCTACAATTATGGAAGAATGGGACATGCTATGAGTGTATATCTAGAATCCTAATGGATTTAAAATATAATATGAATGTATAAATCAATATATAAATAGATACATGACAATATAAGGTATGTGTTCAGTGGAATGTGGTTTATTTTTTCTGATCTCATTCATATGGAAAGGCAATGTAGTAAAAATAATGTGCATAATGTAAAAGATTCCAAAAGGAGTTCTTTCACCCTGGTGACTTTCAAGGAAAGAGCCTATAATTAAATATGAAATAATGACATTGAAAAAATTATTACATTCTTGGAGGAAAAAAATGATCAAAATGAAGAGTGTATCAAAAACCAACTAGGTTACACCCATCCTAAAAGGGAAAAAATTTAGGAAAAATAGAGAATCCATACTAGTTGTGAGTAAGAATTATGTGCACTCAATGAAGGACTCACCTCAAATAAAAAAGGGTAATGTTATATATGTGGTTGTTAAAGAGAATCAACAAAGAGGGATCCCTAGTGAATATACAAGAAATATACCAAGATATGAAGTGAATGATAGCATAATATATCTTCTATGGAGGAAGAAGACAGATAAAAGACTAATGGTAAGATTCCTTCTCTATGTAAGAGTCATGTAACATGGTGAACAAGTGGTGTGTCAAGGAAATAAATCAATACAAGTGGGTTTAATCACTCCACTATGATGGAGATCAATCCATAAGTACCTACATATCAAAATAAGACTAATTATATGGGTAAATAATACCTAATTATATTTCTAGATCAATTATAATTAGGAACAATGATTGAAAAATGAAAAGAATAGTATAGCGCATTGTGATAAAAGATCAAAGAGTGTGAGAATTTGGACAATATTCAATCCTCTTATAGAGGGTGTGTGGGGTACCCATCTCCCCATGCATTTAACTATTTATAATATACATATGATTTGGTGATGGTTCATAGGGGATATATGATCCATGGGGTGTGTATGTGCTAAAAGAGTATAGGTTTTTAAGATAAATATGAAAAGAATTATCTAAATTCATGAGATTATCATATAGTATAATATTCAAAAATTAGTTTCAAATAACCACTCTATTTTTTCACATATGCATATGAAAGTAGCGTACTGTTGAAATGAAATATCATACTATCAAGAGACTGGAGTGAAAATCAATAGATTTTAAAGTTTTATGGGAATGATTGAGTGGTTGAAAATCATATTGAATATTTATCCACTGTTATTATGCCTTATTTTAAATAATATTTGTCTACCAGGATAATACATATTGGTGGAAAATAATAAAAATTACGTATTTATTGATTATCAGTTTTTTTTAAATGTTATATCAGGTAACTATATCTGGGTACTTAGATGTAGTAAATATCATTCCCAATAAGTCATATCCATATTAGGAAGAGGATGTAAACATTTGGAAATAGCTCAAGGAATGATATCAATATGTAATACCATTCCAAAGATGGATATATCCAGGGAGAGTTAGTGACAAGCACTCTATATTATTTAGAATGATCCAACAAAGTAGTTTTATGATGAATTAACGATCATGCATACCAAGTTGTATAATGAAGTTATCTGTAACAAGTTGTGTTAGTTGATTTACCATGTGTTATGTCTCACACACTTGTTCTTTATTACTCATATACTAACTATTTAGTGTTTGTGTGATTGAGTTGATAGGATCATATCTCAAAAGAACGAAATCTATACAGATAGAATCTATTGAAGTAAGTGATTGATGTGGATAATATTTCTATTTTTTCTTAAAATCTTTCTTCCAACAAATTATTCTAACTTTGTAGGCTAAGAGGGGTTTTTGATGGCTTAATTCCAAGTGGTAATTTCGCATGATGAAAAAATGTCTGTAGTTTTTAGAGAAATAGAAAAATGTATGGCTCGAAGCTTGAATTCTTACAATCATTAATTAATCAATACAACCTAAGGTGATATATTGGGACCAATTTTAAATGAATTTGTTTTGAAAATTATTGAAACCATATTCATATGTCAACTATGGTATCACATGGGTTGATAATAAATGAATAAAAATGGGGGGGGAGTACAGTCTCATTATATTCTTTCCCGTAGTTTTAAGAAAACTACGTCCCCCAACAATATTTTTAAGAACATTGTAAATCTATTGAATGAATATTATTTATTAAGGGGGTAGTTTTTTTGATGAAAAAATCATTTATAGATGTCACAATGATAGGGGGGATGACATAAAAGTATTATTTGAAAAACCAATGGGGAAGTGAACATGAATAATAAATCAGGTCTCATTTCAACCATTTCATTTTGATGTTAAAGGGGGAGAGAAAAGTCCTTAAGGAGGAAAAGGGGGAATTAAAAATCCATATCCACGAAATTTTTGGAGTATTTTTTAGGGGATGGATTTATGATACTATTGACTAAAAAATAAAAATGGGGAGAAATTTAGACCCAAACCAATATTTGGAGTTATATTTTTTTCTGTCATAGTGTATAATAGTATAAATATATAATCTGAATGGTAATGATTATTTCTAGATAATAGAAGATAATGAATTCATACAAAATCTACCATTTTTAGGAGAATAAACATATGAGAAATTTATGGAAGTTATCAATTACATATCTAAATGTTATAATCATGAGTTATTCTTAAATAAGAATGATAAACTGGTTAAATATATTTAAATATTACAAACAAACAAATTTGAGGGAAGTAGTTTGTTAATATCATCACTCAATCCATAATGTTTTATAATTTTTGGATCTGGTGATACTAATAACATCACCAATGTGATATCTATATGTTGAAGGAGTATGGATACAACTGAATGATTCTGGTGTAGAATTTTTATCACCTGGATGAAGTTTCAAATTGTTTAAGATTTATGGTTGAAATGCACTTAAAAATCATCTGGAGTAGTTGGTATCATCTAGTTTTTTGGAATAAAGAAGACTACAAATGAGTAGAAAAGTAAAAATCCTAAATTCGAAACCACATACCATGAATTAAAAAACAAAGAATAGGAACTTAAAGTTGTATCATTTTTTAGTGTTAGCCAAAATTTTGGGGGGGGAATCTAGGGGAAGATCAATGATTCATGGAAATAATGTTCTAGAAGATCCATAATTATTTTTGGGAAAAGGGATGATTTTCTAAAATGATATATGTTTTTGATAAAGTGTACTAGTGTCATGAATAAATTACACATGAAGAAGGTGGAATAAATATTAGAAAATTCAAAAGTACCATGAAATATTGAGTTCTATGAAAATGGTTTTTTTGGTTAATTGGAGGAGACTTTTTTTGTGGGTATAAAAGTGTTTTTTGAAAGTTAGGGTGTTTTTTGAAAGATTATTTTCGAAAGAATACAGAATAAATATTTGAAAATTCTAAAGCCTCATGAAAGATAATGTTTCTGGAACTGGTTTACATTGGTGAATAGATTGATCAATGAAACAGGGAATATTTTTTAGGAAAACTATCATGAATAAATAATTATGGAGATTATTTTTCAAAATAATGTTAAATAATGGGTGTGTTTCCAAGTTGCATGAATAGTATTGATTTTATTATAAATATCCTACCCCTGATGGAAGAATAGGGATACTTGGTAGATGAAGATTCTTGATATAAAAACACTATGAATTTTCTAATTTATAAAGTTACTTGAATGAGTTATGTGAACCACAGAGTTCTACGAGACAAATTTCAAGAATAATTGAGTTCTATAAACACACTATTTATGAAAAAAAATTGGTGTGAAGGTTAAACTTATGAAAAATTATATTCTTGATAATGGTTTATGTGGTAGAACATATAAGTACATAGTTTTATGAAAAATAGATTCTTATGAAAGATGGAGTTTCATGTATGTTAGGAGTTTTTTGAAATTGTATGTTACATTAATAACATGTATTAAACAAATTTTTCAAGTGAATAGTTCATTCTTGGAGAATCAAATAATGACCATGATTCAGTAATAGACTTGTACTAAATATGAAAAAGTCCTTATGTTTCCAATATTTAGAAGATATTTACATCTCTATAAACTAAGTAAGTACCTTCACTAAAGTAGTGAGTGGGAGTGAAGAAGAAACAAAGTTCCTTGGGTGATGAGTGATGAAACCCTAATCCTTTAAATGATAGTGTTTATATAGTAGAGTGACCAAAACCAAAACAACTCATCCCCCAAACTTGTGAAGCGTAGTGGATTCTAGTAAAAATGACACAACTTCAGTGTTTTCACTGTGGACTGGCCCTTTATGGTTAACCAAGTAAAAATCATGGTTTCCCATGGATGCTTAATATTCCTAAATTTATATGATTTTTTGGTATATATTTACTTTATTGTGATAGTTTGAATGAGTTCCTTTTAACAAGGAAATGGGAACCTAAAAAAAGTATAAAATGAATCCAATAAAGAGTTTAAATCTGCCAACACCTTGATTCACCCCCCTCTTAGGGTGTATCTCGTTCCAACAACTATAAATCCAAAACAATTAAAAGGAATTAATGAAGTTTCCATGACTAATAATTATAAGGGTAAAACAGTTAATTTACATTTTATATGATATCAATAATAACAAAAATAACTTATCATGATTAGATATGAAATGATCATGAACATAAAGAATATTCTATTCATTTTTTATGAAGTGACTGTCAATGATGTGATCCTCAAAAAATTATAACAATGTAAAAATGTTATAATTCATTTAATTATTTTGACTAAAAACATAATGATGTGTTAATTTCTCTAAAATTAAGTGAAAATGGATGAAACTTATAAAGCGGTATGTGATCATGTATTTTAAGATAATTTCTCATTAATTATAATTGAATATGGGAGAGTGGTTTTTCCTTTAAAGTGAAGGGGAGTTAAAATAATATAATGTAACTATGATCATTAACTATTTTTTATTATTTAAAAAATTGAAATATATATTCTATAAGGCTCTCTTTCTATAATATTTTATATTCTATAATGTTTAAATAATGAATTAATTATAAAATTTAATATTAGTAAATTTTCATGTTATTTGATGATAATATTATCTATTTCTTATTAATTTTGGAAGAATAATTTGATATGTTATATTTCCATATTATATCTATAAAATCTTATCCTTTTTTATAGTATTAAATTTATAATTCCAGATATTGTAATTAAAATATGCATGATATTCTTCATTAAGTTGAATAAGATATTAAATATAAAGATATTGACAATGAATCTAAGAGATTTGAGTAAAAGATTATATAGGATCTATATTGTTTTTAAATGATATGTTTATTATCAATAGTAATTTTATACTAGAGCATTCAAACAAAATATTCATGGTGATCATGATGATAATAATTATACAAGATATTCAAGATGTTGTTGTTGGAGATATTAAAAAACATATCATGAGGTAATTAAGGTAAATGAATTGTCAATATATATTAATTCACTTTATATGTTAAATATTAATGAGATGGATGACATGAATATGAGTACATTTATATGATTTTATGTGATATTTTAAAATAAAATTACGTGGTTATGAATGAATATAACAGAAACCAAATATATATTGTGTATTATTTTGAATATAACTATTTTTGATAGAAAATAAACACTCTTAGAGATTTATTTATCAGTATATAAAAAATATTAAGATGGATAAATAATTGATGCAATGTTAATAATTTATTATATAATGATATTTTTCATTGTGAGTTTTATTTTTATTTTTCTATTAAAGTGTGATTATTATTGACGAATTATTAGGATTTCACTATAATATGTTAATGATGATAAATTTCTATGGGTTATTCTATTATTATTGTTTTTATGGTAGAATAATATATCTCTTACCAATCCCAATAAGTATGTAGTAACCAATATTTTGGGAGTGGATATAAATATATAATGATATTGTTTTTTCCCTTTTTTTGTGATATGAGTGACAATGTTGTTGAATATCAAAGAGTTATTGTTATTTAACATGAAATTCTAGGTTAAGTTAATGAATTTTAAAAGTTTAATAATAATATTAGAAAAAAAAATTATCCACAATAGATCATTTTTAATTACCAAAACTTTTAAAATTATAAATGTTTCAAAAATAAATGTGTGTTATATTATATTATATAATTATTATAAACATAAGGAACATAGAGAAACCAAGAACACTTTAATTCTTTAATAAATATAATTACATTAGTCTTCTATAAAACTAATTAAAATTCCAAAAATTACAATTGGATAAAAAATATAAAATAGAAAAGGTAAAATGAGAAAATATGGATTTCCCCAATCTGCTAGAATCATCGCCCCCACGACGAACACTATTAAAATGAAATAATATATTAGTTTACTAATCAAAATTTTAGAAAATGAAAATATATAACCTTGGGAGTAATTGTAGTAAATATTGAGTGATATAATTATTTTTTATTTATAGGAGGTAATGTGACTGTTGGAATAGTAATGTGACCATTAGAATAGTAACCTGACTGTTGATAATAGTAACGTATTCGTTGAGAATAGTAATTTTACCTCAAAATAATAAAGTATGATATATATAATATTTATCATGATTAATATAAGTAAATATAAATATTATATTTCTGAAAAAAATAAATATCATGATTAAAAAACTTAATGAAAATATAAACACAATTTTAATAAATATTATTTTAAAGTATTTGGTAAAAATAATATTTTTTATATTAAAAATTTAAAATTACATATTTTAGAAATTTATTTTTCTTAAATTAATATCATTTTTAAATAATAATATATATAATTTGTAATGGTTATTTTTTTGTAATTTTTTGATATAGTTCAATTTTGAAGTGAATAGTAAAAATACAGTTTTTTCATGTAACCAGTATATCTTAAAATACATCATTAATGATGTAATAATGAACTAATGATTTCTGTAACTAGAAGTTGATCCAAAATATTTTAATTTAACAAATGATTTATTAAAATAAAATAAACTTAATTTTCAAACCTTTTTTTTCGAAACCCAAAGTCAAAAGTGATCCCTTTAAATAATAGTTTTTCTTTTTTACACTTTCCTTTATAATAAACTCTATGGATTAAACTTATAAATGGGTTTAAAGTCTTAAATCCATTATATTATATTTATATATGGTGTATGTTGTAAAAAATCACTATTACAAGTTTTACCTTTGATATAATATTTTATTTAATATTGAATTCTAAAAATAACCCTCTCCTAAAGTATAAATAACCTCTCTCCATCCCCTTGAAAAACCACTCCCCCTCGTATAAAAAATCCAATTATCTACCCAAATACCACCTATAAAAACTTATAGAATACCTAGAGACATTATGAAGCAAACCAAATCCAAACACAAAGGGATTTTTAGTGTCATACAAGAGAAGTCATGCCATGACCAATCCCAGAGAGGCCCGTGTCGTGTAACACCCTGAGATTTTATGAAAAATATTATTTTAATTTCATTAATGTCTTGTATTGTACGCTACACCAAAAGGAGCTTGCACAAAACACATCCTTGACTTGCCTTGCATTACACGCAATTGCGACCTTCCTCGATAGCGTGTGTAGTACGCAATACCGAGTTTCACTAAACAACGATATGCTATTAAAATATTATTAAAACTAGCTGTTATGAATAGTAATAACCACTTTTGTAAATTTTGTAAATTTTATTTTTCAAAATGGACTTCATTTTTGGATTCTTAATATCAAAATTAGCTTAGGGTGAAATTTTGGTACTTTTCGGATAACTTTCATTTTCTGATGAATAGTGAAAATTACTAAATTTTAATTCAAAACAACCTTTTTAATCGAAATAATTAATAGTGATAAATTATTAATTTTAGTGGTTTTAAATTATATTTAGAATATATTTTTATAATTTAATACAATGTTGTTCATTGGATGTAATTTCACATTTAAACCAGACATAAACAAGTGTCAATCTTTTGATAGTTATTATAAGAACACGCTATTTATTTTGACGATGGAATTAATTTTTAAATTAATTAATGAAACTAATATGTTTTTAATTTGGTAAAATAGACATCATTTTTGATTTCATAATGTAAAATATATCTTAGGCCTAATTTTTTGTATTTTTCTGGAAACATTCATTTTTTGATGAATAGTGAAACCACTAAGTGGTAGTTAAAAAAATGAATTTTTCATAAAACGTAATTTTACCGCTTCTGTGAGTGGAATTTCAAAAATCCGAGAGACAATGTTGATGTCAGTAAGTAAAATGTTGTTCAATGAGATAAAAATAATTTTTGGTGAATAGTAACTTTTTACTTTTTTTTACCACGGTTAAAAGTAAATAGGGTAATTAAGGGTAAAAATGATATTATTATTACCCTAACACATGTCCTAATTCTATTTTATAAGTGTAATTCGACCAAAAATAACCTTAGGAATAAAATATGACCATTTAGGCCCACTTGGATTAGATTAGGACATTTATTATTAATTTATTTAAAGAAGGGTTAAAATAGTTAAAATCAAAGTTTAATAAGTAGATAATTTTTAATATAGGGTTATACATAAGATAAATTCTACTATAAATATTCATTAGAAAACTAAAAATATTTCCTACATAATGGTATTTTATTTGTAATTTTTAGACATTAAATAATTTAATTTATTTATGACACAACGATGATGCAGTAATTGTCTTATTAATGAAATATTGACATAATTGATGTTATAAATACCCAAATAAATGTAATTTGAGACTTTTTATGAATTCCACTAATTTTCTAGGTTAATATGACATGTTAGTATTGATTTAAGTAACTTTTTTCGAACTAATCGTTCTGTTATGATTTTCACAAAAATCAATTACTAAATAGTGTCAAAATTGACATAAAATAGTTTTTAAAAAAAATATTATATTATTAATTGTTATTTTATTCTTAAAAATCTAAGGTTCGGCCAAATGACTTATATAAGGTTATATATATTAATAATAAACAACTTTGGGTTCGTTTGTCTTGTTATAGTAATTTTATTAACCTTATAGTGTAAGAACACAAAAAGACACGGTAAAAGTAAAATTATCTAACTTAAAGTTTAAACTAAATGATAAGGTTAAAATAGTAAACTAAACTTGTCCAAATTCTTTTTGATGAGAGTATTTAGACCCAACCCCACCTTATATTCAAAATAACTCAATTTGGAGCTATTAAAAACCGAATATGACTTTATAATAAAATAATATTTTTAGTTATTCCAAAGGTGCCCCTCTCCTCCCTTATAAAAGGGCACCTCCTCCCTCCCTTCCTCACACCACTTTGAGCCTTCAAACTCGGCCAACCCCTGCCAAATTCTCTTCTCCACTTCCCTAGAAACATCCTAGATGTTCTGGTCTTATTCATAGACCAATTTTAGTGCCCTAAGAGGAGGAATCAAAGAGGCGCCTCAAAGAAGAGGTAATGCCTGTTACCGATTCTTTCAACTTTATTTCTTCTTCCACTTCTTCTTCTTAGGTTGTTTCATTATGAAGTAATAACATAAGTATCACTAATATACTGATATGTTATTATAAGTATGAAACAAACATAGTTTACCATCTATCCATCCTACGGAAAATGAAATCACTACGCGTGCGTACGTACGGAATACCGTCTCCACGCCGTGGTGTAATCTATTTTCCACCACCACCTTACTTAGATGGGCATAATTGTGTACATAATAAATATATATGATTATTGTAAAGTGATATTTATTCTGAAATAGTATACATACACTCCAATACAATTCCACGATCATGAGAATGATATCATCGCTCGTGCGTACGTACGGACTACCGTCTCCACGACGCGATGAGATTCATTTTCCAAGTTAACCATTCATGAATGATTATAAGGTATATATAATAAGTAATCATGAAATATATGACATAATAATGATACTGGATTTATGTGCATATATATGTATGTCATCTACTTAATTCCAGTCAACTCAATAAGGAAACGAAAACAGTGTTCATGCGTACGTACGGCCTACCGTCTCCATGAACGGTGTATTTCTTTCCATTTACTGATTTATTATATATATGTATATTCTGAATATATATTATATATAAATCAGGTTTTATATTCTGGAATTAAGTAAGCATGATCTAAGTAATCATATGAATAATTACAAGTCAAAACACGGACGGCAAATGAAACGATTTTACCCAAAACGCTCTTTAACATGGAATTTACAAAAGAACTGATAATATAAAGTCATAAGTGAACCATATATGATATCATAACAATGATTATGATTCTGGAATAAGTCAATGGCATTATTTAAATCATTATACAGGAGGTTCGGACACTTACGAAGCAAATCGGACCTAAGGTAAGGGAAATATCACAATCTCATTTTTATCCGAGATTGTTTATACTTTGGTATTTACTAGGGTGTATTTTATCATCCACATCCATGTTTCCTAAATATGTAATATTATTTCCATCCACCTAAAAATTTTTAAATCCATTTTTACCCTTTGTTGAGTTTTTAGTAAAAGATATGAAAGGAATCTTTTGTCATTTTTCGTACGAGGTACTTTTTGACTTTTCCGACAAAATTACGAGAAGAATGTTTTTTCTAACTTATACGGCATGAAGGGATTTTTAAAACATTATTTCCAAGAATATTCCTTTACAAGTTTTCAAGTTTATTTTTAATCAACTTCTTTTAGTTTAAAATTTTATGACATGTTAAGAAAGGAAAAATGATTTTGAAGTAGAAAGGATATTTTCCTCAAGAATGGAGTTCAAGTGTTTTATCGAAATTATTTTCCATCTAAGATAATATAGGGTTCTGTTTATATCCCTATTATTACATTTATTTGATTATATTGTGATGGAAATATTTTTATGAATTCCTTTATCTTATATGAATTGTTTTATGATGTCATGAGGCTTAAGATTCCCATTTTTATTACATGGGTTATGCTATGATGTATGGTTTATGATTTTGTGGCACACATAAGAATGGTATCATTATGAGATGGGTGGGACCTATATCTCCCTCCAATGCATTGGGTAAAGATTTTATATCTCATGAGATAGACATGGCTGGAACGGAAGGTTAAACCGGTTCAGTGAAATAGGACTGAAACGAGGAATAAACTCGGTTCAGAAATGGACTTTGTCCACTAAGATAGTCTTGGCAATGAGTCTTGACTAATAAGAAATGATTCTCTATGATTATGTTTGTATGCCACAAAGTTTCATGTTTTAAGTTATGATTATTGGGATTACATTGCACTACTATGATTTAACCCATGTTATGATATTATGATCTCTTTTGCAGGTTAAGATTTCTAAAATGTTATGTTCTTTTGAATATGATGTGATTGATATTTCTTTTGTTTACCCTTACTGATCATTTGAGCTCACACCTTTTATGTTTTATTTTCCCCAGGATATAAAGAAAGGTTTTAGGTAAGAAAAAAAGGGGAAGATCTTTATTGGGAGATGTTGAAGATCTTTCACCACGATTGGAATATTTTATTCCGAGTTTCCAAAGACACTAAACTATTACGGTCCTTGTGTGTCTGTTTTTGTTATGTAATAAGTATTCCATAAAAGTAATGTAATGTTCATGTATGTCAAGCTTCGGGTCTCTACATTTCGTGACTACCCCAAGCCCACCTCTAATAGGCCAAGGGCTGGTGACTAGCACTGAGTTGTCATATCCCAAAAAATGGGATGCATTATCCTAAAGTAACTATATTCACATACACATCTCTAAGACAAAAATTCTGAAATGTAAAAACACTAAGTAAACAATGCATGAAAACCACTATATCCCATAACCAGCATACAATAGTGAAATTATGGAAAAGTAAACATGGCCAGAATACTATCCCACTAAAAGGAGTATGCAACCACAATTCCAACCTATAAAGTAATAGGTACTCAGACTGTTGTATGAAAATCCACTAGGACACACCTCAGTCTGTCCGGTCTCACAAGGCACTTCCTGGTCCCGGTTTTCCTAGAACTCCATCTAAAGGTCGATCATCTGCACAATACATAACACGTGCGGGAAAAGTCTATGCAGGGGTGAGTAAAACAATACCCAGTAGGGTACCCCAAAATATCAAAGGAAATAACATAATGGAAATAAAATAAAGGAAATAACACTAAGGAAATACCACGAAGGAAATACCACCAAGGAAATACCACGAAGGAAATTCCACCAAGGAAATACCATGAAGGAAATACCACCAAGGAAATATCATGAAGGAAATAACACCAAGGAAATACCACGAAGGAAAATTCACCAAGAAAATGCCACGAAGGAAATTCCACCAAGTAAATACCAAGAAGGAAATACCACCAAGGAAATACCATGAAGGAAAATGCACAGTAAGCTCGACACATGGGTATGTCTACCATTCATGTAGCAAGAACATCTTGATATGCTCAATCCAATAAGACACATAGTCTCAGTAAGACACATAGTCTCCATAAGACACATAGTCTCTATAAGACACAAAATCTCCATAAGACACATAGTCTCCATAAGACACATAGTCTCCATAAGATACATAGTCTCCATAAGACACATAGTCTCTATAAGACACACAGTCTCTAGGTCACAACCAGCCACATAAATGTTTTCTCGAAGCACGCTCATTATGGGATAACTCACTCCTAAATCTATTAGGTCATATGCACACTCCCAAAAAACCCAATTAGGATTTCTCTAAATGAACAACTTGTAATAAGGGTCCCAACGCCATTGACGGTTCGTCAAATGAACACACAGTTTTAAAGTTATTAGGGTTTGAAGTTTCAAAGGATGGGGGTCAATAGGCCGGCGAACCAACTCATGGTGGTCGACCACTATGGTGGGTCTTCCCCATAGTCAACCGCCTCATGGTTCATCCATACGATTGCACCACGGCAATTCGAGATTCCATGGCGGTCAACTGTGTGACTGCCCTGGGTTGATTCAGGGTCCAACCTGGTCCTCTCTATTAGGGTCGACCCGGCCTGCTCTGCTTAGGCCCAGACCACTCTTCTTGGGCCTAGCCTGCTCCACCTGGCCCTATAACACTCGAGCATAGACTATCACACACGGTGCACCTGGTCGCATCCTTCACTCCACGCAGTCACCCCGTGGTGACCGCCGACTCTCCATACGGCTGCCTCACTGTATCTCGCGGCCTTACTGTGTCCCCAGCTCCACTGCCTCTACGTCCCATGACTCCACTCTGCTATGTCCTACGTGGCCTGCTCTACGTCCAACACCTCGTGCCGCCTCTCTAGACCGTCACACCAGAACTATGCCCGTGGTCCCTTCCATAGACCACCGCGCCACCTACGATGCTCAAATTTCAAAACATTTGTAGATCTTTCCTCCTCAAGTTGTGATCTATATAAAACCATCATCTATTGTCAATTTGCATCAAATATGGGGTTACGATCGCATTCAGATCCACCTAGAAAGTCAAACCATGGCCATGAGGGTCTAATGACGATGAACATGAAGAATAGGGGAAAAGGGTAGCTCAAAGAACACCCAAGGAATAAAAATCATTTTTTTGTGTTGACCTCAATTCGTTCTCATTAGAATGAAGAATGAATAATGAATAAGAATCTAATAAAAACTCTCATTAATTAACCCCATAATTTAATAATCATCCCTCAATAATCAAACTGCGGATAAATTTGTTTGTGGATTGACCTGTGTTCATCTTGAAAATAAAGAATGGGGAAATGAAACAAGAAATCAACCACCCTACCTAGAGTTTGGACAGATTTTTGATGAAGAATAGTTTCATTGTCTTTGTTGATGAGATCCTCCAACTCTATCAGCGTGATGATCCATGATCCAAACATTGATATGTCATCATTCACCAGAAAAGCTCTCCAATGGTTGTCTAAATCTATAGGGATTAAGTTGAAAAACATGAGGAAATTATCTTACCATACATTTAAAGGAGAAATAATAATTGTGTCGATAAAATAATTTATCATTAAATTATTTAATTATGATTACGTACTTTTCGATTTTTTCCATAGAAGACCTACACCAACTAAAGTTAAGTTGCACTTAGGGACACCACATTACAAACTCAATAGTGGTATCATATTTCTAATCTGATTCACCATTCATGAGTTATTAGGATTTTAAAATGAAATAATTTTATTTTATTATTTTATTTATGGTTACGTCCTTGGTGAATTTTTCTTCAGATGACCCATGCTAACCAAATTTAAGTCATTCCTATGGTAAAGCCACCATTCTAAGCTCAGTGGTTCCCTTTTATTTCTAATCCGGACACCTGTTTAAAAGATATTTCAATTTTTAAGGAAATCTATGTGCATGTGCTATTAAAAACTTAACATTTTTTCAAAGAATTATTTCAGGAACACCAAACCTCAAAATTTCACTACGTCTCAGTGCCTGGTCTCAAAAATTTCCAAAATAATTTCTAAAAATAAAATCAAGAAAATCTGAGTCATTTTAATCTACACTGAGGAAAGAGTAATTTTATATCAACCATTCTCTTCTTTTCTTCTTCACTTTCTTTTTTACCAATTAATTACAAAACCAAATATTATAAAATTAATCATTATATATCCTAAAATTATATTAATTATTTTAACCTACTGGGAGTATCATAATTATGATATATATAAATTTCAAACTTCATTTTCCTACTCTTTCGACAATATCTTATTAATGGTCAGTTAATCACCAATGAGTACATTGTCAATCATTTTATTATCACCAAACCTATATTTGGTTACAATATTTTTTTATGATATATGAAGGTATAAATATATGTTTTTTTCTTTTATAATTAATTTTACCAATGTATAAATGACCTTGAACAAAAATAGAAAAATCAAAGAAAAATGGGAAATTTTTAAAGAAAACATGATATCAAAATAACTACCCTTTAACCAAGGAAATTAAGAAATATAATAAAATGGTTATAATTGATAAATATATATAAAAATATAAATAATTATCTTTTGGATAAATGTTTTAATAAACCTAAATTTATTATTCATGTGGTGGAAAAGTGACAAAATAAAGTGGGATTTAAGCTAAGGGAATTCTCGAACCCAACTCCTTTTCTTTGGGTTAACCCTCTTTCATGAAAATATTAGATATAGATATTCCTCTAATATTTCATAAATATAATTTCACTATTATTTCATTTTATTTTCTGGTATATACATGTTTCTACCTTTATTTTTAATACAACTACAAATATTTTTTCAAAAATACTTTTCTTTCAAAAATAGATTTTTTACTCCTCTTGAGTAGTTTCTTCTTCACTCAATAATGATGATGTTTATGCCAAATATTTTTTCTCTTATTCATTTGGTAATGCCAATTTTATTCCTGAAATCATTATTTATAAAATTATTATAAAACCAATTCCTTTCCATGGGTTACATGATGATTAATATTGTTATATGTTCTATGTTGAATGCATGATTATGTAAGTATTATGATGTGATAGGTGATCCTAGAATTATATAGCCCTAAAATTAATTGGTTAATGTGATATATATCATGATATTATGTGTTTTATACATGAACATGATGATATATTTGTCCTCAATGATAATGTTATGATTATGAACATATGTTATTTGTGAACATGATGTAAGATATGCTCCAAATTATGTGTGGTATTTAACCACTATGACATGAGTTTCATTTTTATGCATCACTACATTCCATGAATTTATAAAATGTTTCCCCACGATGATGATGATGATATTATTCTTATGATGTGATGATTATTATTATTATTATCTATGTTATATTGATTCATTCCCCTTATTCCTCCTCTTACTAGGCATTTAGCTCACCCATTTCTTTGACGTATATCCTCAGGTGACTATATATACTAATTATAACATCATATTTTAGAAGTATATAGAGGAAGTATTTAAATAATTGTTTATGATTTATTATTTATAAGTTATGGATGATCCTAATTTACCCAATATATTAAACCTTTTGATCCTTGAATGTATAACTCTTATGTTGTTTATCTTTAAAATAATGTAATAGTCATGTAAGAAAAATTAGGGTCACTATAGTTGGTATTAGAGGACAATTTAGTTAATTTAAGAATTAGGATTAGAAAACATTACTGAAAACCATAAGTACAAGTCAATATATAAGTAAAACAACTAAGAGAATCATTTTAGAAAAAGTATAAACATAAAGATCCTATAATATTTGACTTTATAGTTAATTGTGAAAAAGAATAAATTATTTATTCATGATTTTTTAACTTAAGTTTTGTTCAAAACTTTTCTATTTTATAAAATTGTGGGAAATAAGAGAAACCAGGCCAACAACCTATGTGAGGGACAATTGAATGATTATCTAAATTACATCCCCAATTCCATGGGAGGTAGAGTTCAAAACATTAGTGAAATTATTACCTAGATGTCTGAGGCTATAAACAATAACCCGAATGATGTGAAACATCCCCCTTCACCCCAGAAGAAGAAACTAGTTATTTAATCTTTTATATGGAAACTACAACCAACATTTAGTAGATATTTTGATCCACATGTTACATAAAAGTGGGTTAACTCAATAAAGAAGATTTTTTTGTGCTCCACTATTATGAGAAGAAGAAGGTGTTTATAGCCTTCTATGATTTAGATGAAGGAGATGATCAATGTTAGGAATTGATAAAGAACACTAATATGAAGGATGAAATGGAAGATATGGAGTGGGAATAATTTAAGAAAATATTTCTTAATAAGTACTTCCCTAAAAATATTATAACAAAGATGGAACGATAATTCATAGAGCTGAAGAAAAATGAAGGTGAATCTATCATGTATTATGAGGAAAACTTCACAAGGATTTCATGATACATCTATAGATTTGTTATCAACATTTATAGAAAAATAGATATATTCTTTAGTGGTTTAAAAACACACTTTAGAAAGTATTTATCTATCTAATAATTTTGTAGTTAGGAAGAAGCGGATCGATGTGATCTCAATGTAGAGATGGAATTCAATTATTGGTCCTTTGGAAATGGGGATAAGAAAAGAAGAATAGATTTTCAATTTTTTGGGATAAATGGAAAAGGATGAAAGAGGATCCAACTACCCATGTTTCCAAAATTTTGGAAGAATCATCATGGGAATTGATTCAATGTAATGAGGAAATGCTTCAAGTGGGGGAGACAAGGACCCACATCTCATGAATATTGAAGATACATGAAGATGACAACAAATATGATGGGTTAAAGGAAGTAAAATCCAAATGCACCACCCATGGTTCAATGATTCAACTATTGGGAGCAGGGTAACTATGTAATCTAGTGTACTAAACAATAAGTCCTTGAGGTTAATCAGCATCAACAACTACCAAATTCAAATGAGAAAGTGACAACTTATGCCATCACTACTGCTTAAGTGGTGTGTTAAAATGAAGTCATATAAGGTAAAATTCCTATTCACTCGAGATTGGATTTTTTTAATTTGATTCTAGTTATAAAAATTCCTTTATATTTTTTTGTTTTTCTATAAATGTTGAATCAATTCCCCAAAACCATGAAGTAAAGTTATCTGTAAAAACACCTAGTGGTGAAAACATTGCAACACAAGTGTAGGACTATTCTTCAGTAAGTGTCTATGGGATGATTCTTCCTGTGATTCTTATATTCCTTACCTTAGGGTAATTAAATGTTATACTAGGCATGTATTGGATCTCATTATATAGAGAACACATCAACTATTATGAAAATTAAATCTCTTTTCATATTTAGAACTATACCATGCTCCTCTAAAAATGAAAGGAAGATCATGAATCTACTTTTTAAAATCCCTCACTAGTGTGGTTAATGATACCCTATGAAGAATAATACCTTTCCCAAATGGTTGAGTCAAAGGAAAGAATAATTCTTGATAAAATACCCATTGTTAGGTAATACACTTGTTTATTTACCAAAGAGTTACCCAAAATTCCCCCAGATTTTGAGGTAGAGTTATCAATTGTACTTGTATATAGAGCCACCACTGTCTCTAAATTCCCCTACAGGATAAACCCAATAAAACTAGAGTAGTGAAATAATAAATTATAAGAGAATTTCGATGAAGGTTTCATATTCCCTAGTGCATCACCTTGGGGTGCACCAGTGCTCTTTTTTAAGAAAAAGGATGAATCAATACAGTTGTGTATCGATTACCATGATCTCAAAAAGATCACTATAGGAAAAAGTATCCTATACCAAGGATTGATGACTTGTTAAATCCACTATTAGGGGATAATTACAACTAAAATTTGTATCTTCATTTCAGATATCATTAGTTGAAGGTGAAGAAGGAAGATATTCAGAATAATTCTTTCTGTACAATGTGTGGACACAATGTGTTCATATAGATTCCCTTCAGACATACTAATTCCCCTATAATATTCAATGGAGTCTTTATAGACTATCTCAAAAACAATTGGTAGTTTTTATCAATGATATTCTCATTTACTCTAAGATAAATGAGTAATATGAAGAGAATCTAAGTATTTTGTTGGCAACATTAAGCAAGGAGAAAATGTAAGCTAAGTTTAATAAGTGTTAATTTTGGATTCATAAAGTCACATTTTTAGGGAATGTTATCACAAGTGAGAGAATTTATATGGAACTTTTAAATACAAAAGTAATTGAGTAATGGACATGGCCCACTAGTTTTATAGAAATATGTAGTTTTCTTAGCTTATAAGGGTACTATCAACATTTTGTGGGAAATTTCTCATGATTTTCTAGCCCACTATGTAAGTTAACATGGAAATGGGTAAGGTATGTATGCATAGAATAATACAATTAAATAATTAAGGAGCTCAAGAAGATGATAATAACTACACCCTTATTAACACTACCAACAAGTGGAGAAGGTATTTTGATATATAGTGATGATTCCAGAAAAGTATTAGGTTGTGTGCTCATGAATAATGACAAAGTGATAGCCTATTCCTAATGAAAATTGATTATCCATGGGAAAAAAATACCCGACACATGATCTGGAGTCATCAACTATGATATTCTCCACAAATATTTTAAGAAACTATCTCTATGTTCATAAATGTGACATATATACCTATCATAAGATTCTATAGTATATATTAACATATAAGGAACTCAACGTGAATCAAAGAATATGGTAAGAGCTAATCAAGTACTATGATTTCTCTATTCACTTCCATCTGGGAAAGGTGAACAAGGTATATGATTCTCTTAGTAAAAAATAACCTACTACTCTATCGATGATGTGAATTGAGAAAGTCCCTATCATCATGGATATATAAAGGATGGATCTTGAAATCATAATGGACAAGAATAAATCCTACTTTGTCCAAATTATTACCCAACCATATATCCAAGAAAAGATCATGGAGGAATAAAGGGATGATCTGGAACTTCAAAAGAATTTGTAAGTATTTATGGAAGGTAAGATTTCTAAATTCCATATTGATGATTATGGTGTGATACGATTTGGAAGTATGAATTATGTTCCTTCATCATATAAGATAAATAAGGATCTATTTTATAATGCACATATCTCATATTTCTCTATCCATACTAGAAGAACCAAGATATACCATGTTCTTTATTATAACTTCTAGTGTGAAAACATGAAGAAAGATATTTTATAGTATATCTAAAGGTGCATGGTATGTCACCATGTTAAATTAGAGAGATGGAAGTCCAAAGGGATGATGGAACCATTTCCTATACCCATTTGTAAATGGGATAATGTCACTATGGAATTTTTCACTGGTCTCCCAAAGACATCCAAAGGAAAAAATGTGATATGGGTTGTGGTGGATTGAATCACCAATAATTTTAACTTCATCTCTATTTTTAAATATTTATCACTTGAACAAATTTCCATGATACATGTGAAGAAAGTGGTGAGGCTACATGGGGTGACACTTTCAATTGTTTCTGATCGAAATATGCGGTTCACATCTAAATTATAGAGAATTCTTCAACACACATTGAGTACTAAACTGAATATTAGTATAGCCTATCACCCCAAGTATATGGACAATATGAAATGAGTATTTAGACTCTTTAGGATATGCTGAAAGATTACTTAATGGAATTTAAAGGAGGATGAGATCTACATCTTCCATTAGATGAGTTATCATAAAAACATATTTTCTATACAAGTATTTAAATGGCTCCATATGAAGCTCTATATAATATTTGATGTATAAATCCTACTTTTTTGTTTGAAGTTGGGGAAAAAATATACTAGGACCTAATATTGGGAAATTGGTGATAGAGAATTTTCAATCCATCCAGAAACATATAAAAGATACTCATATTTGGGAAAATATCTTTAATGACAACCATCAAAGGGATATGTAGTTTAGTGTTGAAGATAATTATTTCAATCAAATATCACTATGGAAGAGATTCATGTGGTTTGTAAATAAAGTAAAACTTAGTCCTAGGTACATTGGCCCCTTTTCAGATCTTTGATAACATAAGGGAAGTGGCCTATTGACTTTTACTTATAATAAATTTGGATCAAGTTCATGATATGTACCATATATCTCTCCAGGGGAATTACATACCTAACCCATCATATGTACAGAATCTGAAGGTGGTACAACTGGATAATGACCACTTGTATAAAGATTATCTAGTGAAGATCTTGGACCGTAGAGACAAATTTATATGCAATAATAAAACTCAACATGTCAAAGTTCTTTGGTTGAACAATAAGTATGATGAGGTGACATGGGAACCAAATGAAACAATGAAACAGAAGTACCCTCACCTATTCTCAACTAAGAATATGAGTTAAAATTTCTAGGATAAATTTTCAAAATTGGGAAATAATATAATGACCCAGAATTTTTAAATTATAATTGTTTCATAAAAAATGTTTATTATATTATATTATATAAGTATTATATTAATAGAGTACATAGAGAAACCAACAACACTTTAATTCATCAATAAAGATAATTATATTAGTTATCTATGAAACCAATAAAAATTCCAAAAATTATAATTGGAAAAAAAATAGAAAATAGAAAAGTTAAAATTTGAAAATATAGATCTTCCCAATATTCAGGAATCATCTCCACCACAACCAACACTATAGAAATGAAAAAAAATATTAGTAAACCAATAAAAATTTTATAAAATGAAAATATATTATAATGGGATGAATTTTATTAAATACTGAGTGAATTAATGAATTGTTATTTATGGGATGTATTGTGACCATTGGAATAGGATTGGGATTATTGTAACAGTAACCTAACCATTGGTAATAGTAACCAGCATATTGGGAATGGTAACCTGACTATTGGGAATAGAATCCTGACCATTTTGAATTATAATTTAACCTCAAAATAATAAAGTGTGATATAAATAATATTTATATAAGGACCCAGCCTTAAAATTTTCATAATCTAGAATTAAGTTAATAATTCACATTGAGGATCTTTTTAGGTTTAGAGTTTTAGAAAATTAGGCCATAACTATTACATTACATCTTAAAAATTACCAAGTAGACACTTCTACTCAGTATCCATTTTTTCAGAAAATAAAAATTCTTAAAAGAAAAAAATAATTCTTTTCTTGATATAAATATTCTGAGTTATTCCTTTATCTTACCATGCCTTATACACTGTGAAAAACATTTCAAAAACATAGGATGAGCATAAAAAGATTAGTAAGTTTATAAAATAAATAAATAAAACATTAGTTCATCGATACATACAAAACATAATCTCTTTAACATACCTCATGAAATCATAAGATTTGTGAATAACACATAGAAATCATAAATCATAAAGGTAACTTGTGGCATCAATATCAAATTTACATTGTAGATTTCATAACAACATAGGTAGTTACACTTTGAATACCCATCACTATATATTCCCTAAATATCTTAGGAGAAACATTAATGTTTACCTCTGTCACATTACCCAATGCATTGAAGAGCTATATCAGTCTCACCTACCCTAGGTTTATCACGGAACCACCAGTATGTGTAAAAAAGGATCAAGAACCATAAAATATTTATAACACATAAAAAAGTGTAAAGTAAGGATAACATTTGCACCTTTCAATAACAATATATCATTTCAAGATATTTACATAATCAATGGTTTATCAAACCATTTTCAAAACCATTTAAAACATTTAATAAAGATATTTTTAAATCAAAGTGTCCCATACCACTTTAAATATTTTGAAAGAAATTTTAATTTTAAAACATTCATGTCTATATAAATAAATCCTTAAAACCATTTCTAAAACATGGACATCAATGAGAAAGATTTAGAAGAATAAATCTTCAAAACATTTAAAACGATATTTTAGTTAAAAAGTTCCTAACAAAATGAAAGATGATTGAATACAAATAATTGAAAAATAACATTAATCAAAACGTTATAATATCATGAAAATAAAGGGATTAATGATATAATATGCCAAAGGATAGTATTAACACCATATAAAAGTAAATTGGTGCATAACAACAATGAAGTCTCAATGGAATGTAAATTGAGACGAAATCCCTTATAAAAACTATATCCTTAGATTAAGGATAAATTAATTAAATAATAATGTGTGAAAAATATAAATACACTCAATATAATTGGATATTAAGTGTAAATAAATCAGAGTAAATTCACACATGTTCTTTTTGAAACAAAACCAATGACTTGGATGTTTAACTCAATGAATGGAAATTGAGTTAAGATTACCCTTATCTAGTTCATATAAATGACATAAGCATATATCAATGGAGTGGTTATGTGTATCAAAAGTATATCCACACAAAGGGGAGTGTAAATTAAAACATAAATAAATAAATAGTGATTCCACACATAAACATAGCATGAAATAATTGAGAATTAAAAGATTAACCCAAGGAATAGAAATTGGGTTAAAAAGTTCCCTTACCGATTTGGTAACTTACAAAACATACACCACATGAAATAATGATCATACAATGAAGATGTAAATACCCATAATTTAAATTATATTACACAAAGAATGCAATCATGGTCAGTACATACACCACACAAAAGGAAATAGTGGTAAACATAGCATGAATCTCACGGGAATAAAAAGTGAGATGAAAACCCCTTACCACGTTGTAATCAATCGAGTCATATGACCAAAAGTTAATAATCACCAAATGAATTACATAATACCATGAATATAAATAGAATCATGATAATATATATCAAATTTCAGTACCCAATACAACACATACAATAAATAAGTGGTGAATAAAGGAAATCTCAAAGAATTAAAAGTGAGATAAGAAACCCCTTACCTTGTGTCCGACTTGACATGTATGTTCTGTGTTCTTCCTGAATAATAAAATTAAGTTAATTTATACTTATTTAAAAATATTTTTCAATTTTATTATTCCTTTTATATCACTTATTTCATTTCTATAACAATTAGTTAATTATTTGAGTTCATATCGGACATTTTGTCGACGTTTGTAACTTTAATCAAAAATGAACTTGTTATAATTAAAAATTTTCCATGTGGTCAAAATTACATTATCTATAGAATGATTTTCATGATTTATATATCATATATATCATATATATTCAGTGTATATATATTTATAACATTCCATATCATTTTGATTTAAGAAATGAAATGCACCGTTCATGGATACGGTAAGCCGTACGTACGCATGGATGCTACTTTCATTTCTATTTTATATTTAAAGGAATTAAAACTTAATAATACATAGGTATATTATAATTCCAGTATAATATATATGTTATTTATTTTAATTAACTTCATCCTTTATACATTCCATATATGGCATGAACGAGTCATATCACTTTGATGGGGTTGTAGTCTGCACTTCCTCAAATGAAATTATCTTGTTTACCAATTATGAAAACCATAAAGGTATGATATAAATGAAAAAATAAAAAAGCATAGATACAATATAAATATAATATATATCACATATAAATATAGTTCCATCTTAATGGTCACTATAACACCCCACCCCTACCTCATTGGCTTGAGGAGGCGGTGAGGGTTACTAGGCCTTAAGCGACATTCCCAAGGTGCTAAAGGCTGGAAATAAATGTCGAGGGATCCGAGAACAATTGGGGAACGATTTGCCCTTGAGATAAAACCAACCAACAACCAAAACTAAATGATGCATTTCAACAAAACCAACCTCATACATTACCAAAGACAACCAGATAATCCATAATATCACATGCCAACACAACCTAATACAACATCAGAGTACAATGCAGAAGACTCAACAAGAACACTACGATCCATGACACCACCATAGCTCCACACCATGCTCCAAGCTCCAAGTTCCACAAAAACATCACAACGCACCACTAAAGGAGGTTGATGCCTTACCTTTGCCCACATCATGGTACAAAACATCTGCAAAGACACCAACGTGCCAAAGCAGGGGGTGAGTACTAAAACTCAGTAGGATTTCCCCAAATGACTTCCCTACACACACCACTAGGATAAAACCATTAGAACATTTATATAAAACAATTTATATAAAATAATCAAAAGTGAAACCATTACCATAATCCAACCACACCCTTACCAATCCATTCCACCCAAACCAAACCACCAAGGGAAATCCAAACAAACATTTCATAAGCCATTCTCACTACTACAAAAACGGGCATTAACAGCGCTAAAAACGGGCTTTAACATCGATAAAAAAGCGTTGTAAATCTCGACGCTGATAAAGGGGGTACCCCTTTATCAGCGCTAAACAAGCTCTTCTTTAGCGCTGATAAATGATTGTTTTATCAGCGCTCCTTTAGCGCTGATAAACTTATCTTTTATCAGTGCTTCTTTAGCGCTGATAAAGGTGTAGTTTATCAGCGCTTTTTTAGCGCTGATAAAAGCACGATTTATCAGTGCTAAAAGAGCACTGATAAACTTATCTTTTATCAGTGCTTCTTTAGCGCTGATAAATGTGTAGTTTATCAGCTCTCTTTTAGAGCTGATAAAAGCACGATTTATCAGCGCTAAAAGAGAGTCGATAAATGCCCTCTCTGCTGCTACGATAAATCTACAACAGCACACCCGAACACCTGCAAAAAAATAGCATCTCAATAAGCCAATTAAAGCAAGTATACCCATAAAAAATTAACTCATAAATCATAAGCATATTAGACCAAGTATACCCATACAACAATTATACCCGTACACCATTAACACATAATTTATAAGTTAATCAAGTACTTAAAGAAATCAATTCAGAATTCAGGGGGTTTGGGGGCTGTTCAAGGGTTTGGGGTGGCTGTCCAAGGGGGGTAGGGGGTGTCCGGGGGGCTTTCCAGTTCAATCCTAAGGCTCCACATGGGTGTGTTTTATCAATACATAAATCTTTGGACTTTTCTCTATCCACTATGCATCATGTTCTCAACCTCAAAGAAGTTAAAAGGTTTGTACACACACTAAGGTTCACATACTTGGGGGGGATGAATCTCATTAATAAACCCCCAATATTAAACCTACAATAGGATATTGTAAGTGCATGATCAGGAAATATGCACAACGTAGTTGATAAAGAACTGGAATAAAACTAATAAAAAATCATCATTGATCCTCAAATACATGACCATGATTAAACCCAAATTAATTTTCCAAGTGCTGAACATTTACCAAGCATTTCACAAGGATCGTGTCGACATTATAAAAATATATTTTTACCATGTCCTACCCCATATACATTAAGACACATTGATTCTCAATTATTAAAGCTTGATCAACCATACCTACTTCATCCAATGTTAGGGTTTCTATGAGTACATCATAGGAACCAAACAAAACATATAATATACCATGGTCTCCCCACTATATACATAATTATCATTGACCTCCAATATGTGAGTTTTATTTATACTCCATCATGTAAATCCACTTATGGGAGTTTTCTCATCTAGGGAATACCCTCAACAGTATCTCAGACCACCCATATGTGTTCTTCCAATTCCGAGGCATAAGACCTACAAGGATCTCATCCCTATACTATGGGAGTACCCTTATTTAGGGAATAATACTAAGAAGCATATATCATTTACCATATGGGAGTATTATCATCCAAATAATAATCCCTAGAAATATATCAACCCTCCAATATGGGTGTATTCTCATTTGAGGCATAATCTGTATAATCATCTCAGCCCTCCCCTATGGGATTATTTTCATTTAGTGAATATTCCCGATAAGAATCTCATCCCACTCCTATGGTTGTATTCTCATTTGTGGAATAATACCTATATACATATCATCCCTCCCCTATGAGAGTATTCTCATTTAAGGAATAAGACCCATAAGCATATCCACACTCCCAAATGGGAGTATTTTCATCCAAATATAAGCCCATAAGTATCATAGACCCAAACACATGATCACCCTAGTATACCAGGACAACCAGGACTTGATATATATTAGGCCCCTGATAGATCACATGCCATGACCCCCCATTTAAAAGATCAATGCAATTCGAATGCGTTTGGTCGGATTTCTGTAGATCAGTTGTTGTTTTCACTTAAAATCTTGTCCATTTTAAACAAAATAGAGACCCTTTGAGTGATAGAGGTCACACCGTGCCTCGGATTGAGGAGGGGTTGACTCTTACACGTCACCAATGACCCTTGTATCATTCTTATAAAATATCAATGCAATCCGAATTTGTTTGGTTGGATTTCCGTAGGTCAATTGTTGTTTTCACTTAAAATCTTGTCAATTTTAAACAAAATAGATACCCTTTGAGTGCTAGCGGCCACACCGTGCCTCAGATTGAGGCATGGTTGATGCTTACATGTCACCAAGGACCCTTGGATTGTTCTTATAAAATATAAATGCAATCTGAATGCGTTTGGTCAGATTTCCGTAGGTCAGTTGTAGTTTTCACTTAAAATTGTGTCCACTTTAAACAAAATAGAGAACCTTTGAGTGCTAGTGGCCACACCGTGCCTTGGATTGAGACGATATTGACTCTTACCCATCACCAAGGACCCTTGGATCATTCTTATAAAATATAAATGTAATCCGAATGCGTTTGGTCGGATTTTCGTAGGTCAGTTGTTGTTTTCACTTAAAATCTTGTCCATTTTAAACAAAATAGAGACACTTTGAGTGATAACGGACAAACCATGCCTCGGATTGAGGTGGGGTTGACTCTTACACATCTCCAAGGACCCTTGGATCATTCTTATAAAAGATCATTGAAATCTGAATGCGTTTGGTCATATTTCTGTAGGTCAGTTGTTGTTTTCAATTAAAATCATGTCCACTTTAAACAAAATAGAGACCGTTTGAGTGATAGAGGCCACATCGTGCCTCGGATTGAGGTGGGGTTGACTCATACACGTCACCAAGGACCCTTGGATCGTTTTTATAAAATATCAATGCAATCAGAATGCGTTTGGTTGGATTTCTGTAGGTCAGTTGTTGTTTTCACCTAAAATCTTGTCCATTTTAAACAAAATAGAGACCCTTTGAGTGCAAGCGGCAACACCGTGCCTTGGATTGAGGTGAGGTTGACTCTTACATGTCACCAAGGACCCTTGGATCTTTATATAAAATATCAATTCAATACAAATGCGTTTGGTCAGATTTCCGTAGGTCAGTTTTTGTTTTCACTTAAAATCTTGTCCATTTTGAACAAAATAGAGACCCTTTGAGTGATAGCGGTCACACTATGCCTCGGATTGAGGCGGAGTTGAATCGTACACATCACCAAGGACCCTTGGATGATTCTTATAAAATATCAATTCAATCCTAATGTGTTTGGTCAGATTTCCATAGGTCAGTTGTTGTTTTCCATTAATATCGTGTCCACTTTAAACAAAATAGATACCCTTTGAGTGATAGCGGCCACACCGTGCCTCGGATTGAGGCAGGGTTTACTCTTACACGTCACCAAGGACCCTTGGATCGTTATTATAAAATATCAATGCAATCTGAATGATTTTGGTCGGATTTCCGTAGGTCAGTTGTTGTTTTCACTTAAAATCTTGTCCATTTTAAACAAAATAGAGACCCTTTGAGTGCTAACGGCCACACCGTGCCTCGGATTGAGGCGGGGTTGACTCGTATACGTCACCAAGGACCCTTGTATAGTTATTATAAAAGATTAATGCAATACAATGTGTTTGGTCTGATTTCTGTAGGTCAGTTGTTGTTTTCACTTAAAATCTTATCCATTTTAAACAAAATAGAGACCCTTTGAGTGCTAGCGGCCACACCGTGCCTCGGATTGAGGCAAGGTTGACTCTTACACGTCACCAAGGACCCTTGGATCATTATTATAAAAGATAAATGCAATCCAAATGCGTTTGGTCATATTTCCGTAGGTCAGTTGTTGTTTTCACTTAAAATCTTGTCCATTTTAAACAAAATAGAGACCCTTTGAGTGCTAGCGGCCACACCGTGCCTCAGATTGAGGCAAGGTTGACTCTTACACATCACCAAGGACCCTTGTATCATTCTTTTAAAATAAAAATTCAATCCGAATTTTTTTGTTCGGATTTCCGTAGGTCAGTTGTTGTTTTCACTTAAAATCTTGTCCATTTTAAACAAAATAGAGACCCTTTGAGTGATAGCGGCCACACCATGCCTCGAATTGAGGCGGGGTTGACTCGTACACATCACCAAGGACCTTGGATCGTTCTTATAAAAGATCAATGCAATTTGAATGCCTTTGGTCGGATTTCTGTAGGTCAGTTGTTGTTTTCACTTAAAATCTTGTCCATTTTAAACAAAATAGAGACCCTTTGAGTGCTAGCGGCCACACCGTGCCTCGGATGGAGTCGGGGTTGAATCATACACATAACCAAGGACCCTTGGATCGTTATTATAAAATATCAATGCAATACGAATGCATTTGGTCAGATTTCCCTAGGTCAGCTGTTGTTTTCACTTAAAATCTTGTCCATTTTAAACAAAATAGAGACCCTTTGAGTGCTAGCAGCCACACTGTGCCTCGGATTGAGGTGGGGTTGACTCTTACACATCACCAAGGACCCTTGGATCGTTCTTATAAAATATCAATGCAATCTGAAAGTGATATACTAATTATTCATTATGAAAAACATAAAGGTACCATTAAATACTTACATTGCCCCAAACACCCATAACACAACCCAACCACAACCTTCATCTCAATGTACTCAACCGATCTAAACACCATGTTGGATTTTACCCAAGACTATCTAATTCAAAATGCTGATCATGTCATCAACCGACCACTTAATTTCTATGGTGCTCCCCACTATATGCTTTCACTCACAAACACCACCATCTGATGTTTAACACCTCCATCATCGGGAAAGAACCACTAGAACCCCAACTAAAACTCCACAACATGCCCAACATGTTTTCTAACTTATCGTGCTTAGACATCCATGAGAACACCAACCAATGTTATCATCCATTCAAAACCACTTGGAATGGATGTGAATCCATCATCCATACATGAATCAAGGACAATTCAACTTTTCCTCAAATATTGAACCCATTTTCAAAACATAATTAACATTTTAAAACATCAAATAGATGTGGCTTACAACTCACCACATTTGTTCCTTTTTCCTGGAGGAATTTGAAACATGCACCACATAGGTTGTAAAAGCAGTAGAGGATATATCTCTTTGATCATACAAAGTCATGAACCCAAGTTTATCCTTGAGGAAACTGGTGAGTGATGTTTGTGAATGCTTTTTGGAACTAGGAACTGACTCGCTTGATGAAACCCAAGAAATATCTTTAAATGTAGCCTCACTTGCCGAATCATTGGAACAATTTCCTGTATTGGATGCTCTTAATGTCAGATTTAGCATACCATCTTGTTCATCAAATGGATTGGTCAACTTCCAATCTATCATGGAGGCTGCCGCACCACCTTTACATGCAACTAATGATCAGAGGAATCTTGATTAGAAAAACAATCCTGAGGGCGCTGGACATGAAAGATCATGCGGTTCCATAGTTTCTCAGCTACCTCAATTTACCCCACATGATATAAGGCTATTGCATGATGTCCAATACATAGCGAGAGGAGAATAAAAGGTGAAATTCTCGTAGACGAACAACATCAACAATGAAAATCCACCACCCTTTCACTATATACATCAAAATCATATCTTTAAGAACGTCCATGTGAATTTCTATCTTAATTCCATCGAGGATGATGCATGTTGGTCAACTTGTTTTAGAAATTTTTTATCTTCATCTGTGCCTGGTACTTTCACCCATGAATTTGAAGGTGAGTATGCATACACGATAATTGACCTTCTTAGAGAAGAGTTTCTGGAAGAGTATAAGACACATGAACCAATGAAGATCATTAAAGTGTTGGAGAAAATGTGGTTGCTACAAACAATGTGGCAATCGGCTTGTGCAACGCGGCCTAAGTTACAACTTGTAGGTATTGTACTTTATTTTTTTCTGGAGGGTTTCAGTGTAAATGCATTTTGGAATGATCATTGTTATTCATTGTCTTTTAGGTTTTTTTGACAGCCGAGGGGAAAGGGTGGGGTCTGTAGACATTGGAGGATATGTCGAAGGGTGACTTTATGGGAAATTACATACTATATTTTTGCAAAATTTCCATAGTATCTAACATCTAACCAAATGTCCTCTTTTCCCTTCAAGCTCCCCAAACCCCGATGGTGATCGGGGTTCGGAGAGCGTGAAGGGAAAAGAGACCATTTCTCCAACATATTCACACACAAAATCACCCTTTGACATATCCTCCAATGTCTACAGACCCCACACTTTCCCCTCGGCTGTCAAAAAAACCTAAAAGACAATGAATAGAAATGATCATTCCAAAATGCATTTACACTGAAACCCTCCAGAAAAAAATAAAGTACAATACCTGCAAGTTGTAACTTAGGCCGCGTTGCACAAGCCGATTGCCACATTATTTGTAGCAACCACATTTGCTCCAACACTCTAATGATCTTCATTGATTCATGTCTCTTATACTCTTCCAGAAACTCTTCTCTAAGAAGTTAAACTATCATACACATCACCAAGGACCCTTGGATTGTTCTTATAAAAGATCAATGCAATCCGAATGTGTTTGGTCAGATTTCCATAGGTCAGTTGTTGTTTTCACTTAAAATCTTGTCCATTTTAAACAAAATAGAGACCCTTTGAGTGCTAGTGGCCACACCGTGCCCTAAATTGAGGCGGGGTTGACTCGTACACTTCACCAAGGACCCTTGGATCGTTTTTATAAAAGATCAATGCAATCTGAATGCGTTTGGTCAGATTTCCGTAGGTCAGTTGTTGTTTTCACTTAAAATCTTGTCCATTTTAAACAAAATAAAGACCCTTTGAGTGGTATCGGCCACACCATGCCTCGGATTGAGGCGGGGTTGACTCGTACAGGTCACCAAGGACCCTCGGATAGTTCTTATAAAAGATCAATGCAATCCGAATGCGTTTGGTCAGATTTCCGCAGTTCAGTTGTTGTTTTCACTTAAAATCATGTCCATTTTAAACAAAATAGAGACCCTTTAAGTGCTAGAAGCCACACTGTTCCTCGGATTGAGGCGGGGTTGACTCGTACACGTCACCAAGGACCCTTGGATAGTTCTCATAAAACATCAATGCAATCCGAATGCGTTTGGTCGGATTTCCGTAGGTCAGTTGTTGTTTTCACTTAAAATCTTGTCCATTTTAAACAAAATAGAGACCCTTTGAGTGGTTCAGCATTCTTGCATGTTGCTGGTGAATATCATCTGTTAAAATGGGAAAATGACAAATTGTATAAAGTTTGTTTTATTTAATAACAATTACAATTTTCCTATGAACATTTACATACAACAATGTTTCATCTTTCGATCCCCTTAACCCCTCTCAAAAATGACCACAAATTGTACATGTCCCCAAGTCAGATCTTCATTGTATTTGTGAAAAATATTCCATCAGGTATGCGGCCCACTCGTTTCTGAACACATCTATATCGTCTTGTGAGTATGAGGCTTTTCGGAAGTCATAGTACTACTGCAAAATAAAAAAATAAATAATTAATAAATAACTTAAACAAACTAGTAGTTGTTTTTAAAAATACATCTTTAGGGATGCTAGTTTGCTAATGAAAAACGATCCCTTTCATAAATTTACAAACATAATAACCGCAATCATTATCATTTGTTTGTTTTGGACACAGCAAAAAAATTGATCATTAGTAGAATAAGTAACTTGTGTTGAGATGTGTTTGGATAGTGAGATTTTATTATATATACCCTGATATTTGTCCAGACGTAGTACTTTCTCACCTCCTTATGCTTATCCCCTGGCCTCATTCCTTTTTTTAAATGATAATGATACACCGCCCTATCAGTAAAAGATAATATAAATTATATTACTTGATGTTTAGACCTAAAACGTAATATGTAGTGTCTTACAGATTCACAAACTCCATCATGTGTGGTCAGTTTGATGGATATCCTTGCTTTGAATCTAGAAAATAAATCTTCGGAGTATCCAAGTTCACCGCAATTAGCAACCAATGTTTCCTAAAAACACAAAAAGGAATAAGTAATAAAAGAAGTGAAAATATAATTGATATGCTTTAATCGTAGAGTATTACCCCTGCATGGTTGGTATTAGGAAAATTCTATCATCTGTAATCTTGCGTTCAAATGTTTTCAGCAAGCCATTCACTATTTCATCCCTTTTTGATGGCTCTATTTTTGTTAGGTGTGTTGATGTGATATGAGGACTAACCAGTCCAAATCTTGGCTCATGGGAAAATTCCTCCAATTGTTTTTCATAAATGCGTATGTCAGCAATATAAAATGCATTTAGTCATAATTTGCACGCTAGATCAGCTTATGGAAAATCAATTCATGGAAACATACCTCATATATACATTTAAAACTGTGACGCCTAGCCAACCGTTTACAAGGATTTCATTTAAATTTTCAGCAGCAACGAAATCTTGACTTTCCTATCCGTATATATTCTCTTCGAAAACTACTATATGACTATTAACATATTTTAGCTTCATATCCACATGAGTCTTTAATGCTAGTAAATGTGGAAAGAGAACAGGTGGTGTTATTGTGCTTTCAGTAGCTCCTTGGGATTGTTTGGTCGATCCTTTAGATGGTTTTGAGCCGACGTTTGTCACCCCCTTCCCTTTCTCCGTCTATAACAAAAATCATTGGTTCAGACCCTTTTTTCATTAATTGTTAAGGGTTTAGCTTGAAAAGAAAAGGAAATAAATACCTCTTTGTCTGCATGTACTCTTACAAGTTGTGACAGACATGCAATGAATGTCCCAATATCCTTTCCAACTGTATGAATATCATCGTCATGAAGTGGAATAGGTAGCTCTGCCTTTGGCTCATGAGCTGCAGTAATCGTTACTTTCACATGATATTTCATAAGTGGTCTATTATGCAGTGTGGCATCTGGGATATTGAACACTGTAGCCCTCGCCACAAGGTGATAGGTGGGTGTTGACATATATAAATCACAATCATTATCACCATGTAGAAGATGAGTACAAAAAAATTATTAGTGTTTGTCTGATTCATATTTCATGGGAACAATTATTAGAATATTGATTACCATGGCTAAGACTATTCTTTGAGGCGAATGGCTCACCTCAAAGCTGGTGGGGGGTGGGGTGGGATGTTCATGTGGCGGTTGTTCTTGAGTTGTGGCTTCCCATTGCTTCCCACCCATAAAAGTTACTAGAAACTCTCCCTACCATTGCAATTTTTCTTCAAGAGTTGCTATTTTTTCACTCATTTGTTCCAATTTTTCATCTGTATCATCAACTTTTTTATTCTTCTCAAAATATACTCGTGGTGTCACCTCAAACCCTGCACCTCTAACACGACCGTATTTTTCTGGCTTCTTCAAAGCCGTTGATAATAGGTCCGTATTAGTTACCGGAGTAGCTGATTCTTATGACTGTCGGATATAGGAAAATAACTAATTATTTTTATGTAATGGCAATTTTAAACAAATTATTTTATCTTCATGTCATACTTACACATATTTCCCACACTTTATGTGTGTTCTCATCTACTAACTTCCCATTTTTGTTCACACGTGCCTCCTTCCATAGCACATGACGTGGGATGGAAGTGTATTTGTTTTAGACTCATCAATCTACATATAAACATTGAAAAATAATTATTATGTTGTTTATTGGAACCTAACAATATTATTTTAAATTTAATATACGTACCATTTTCTTTTCTAATGAAGCGTACCCCATCCTTGCTTTACGATAGGGGTATGTTTGTTTTGAAGCACGTTCCTTATTTTCCGTACAGAGTTTCTGTTTCATAAATGAAATATTGACAATCAAAGTGATGAATACATTTATCCTCAAACAACATATTATCACTCACAATGTACCTGAAACTTCTCATCCCCATGACGGACAATAAATTCATCCCATGCTTCTTGGGATATCAGATGAGCGTAGAAAATGGGTGGATGTGGGTTTATTTTACCTTTAGAATCTTTGAGGTGACATCTTGTTAAAATAGTGCGAAAACCTCGATGAATATTTCCTGAAAGCCTTAGTACATAATCCTTGTGTGAATTGTATACTATAAATGTACTCTGAAAGAGATTGAGAAGAGTAAGACATTGTTTCATTATTTTATTTGCTAGTAAATTAAAGAAATAAATTCATAATGTTACCGTAATTTCTTCCTAGATTACAGCCTTCAGCCCGGACACAACATGGTTCCATGAATCTATGTCAATCGGCACATGTTGCTGAGTGAAAACTCCAATGTAGCTGCTAAACATAGCCTTGTGGGGATTCACATGTTGGCCGTGTGCATTCCATCTGACTTCAAATTTGATGCCTTTACTTTTCGCCTTAAGAATTTTGGCTAACACCATCAAACTATGATGCACCTGTGATTTCTGCGACGTTGGTCCTTCATTCCTGACCATTTCATCGATATCAACATCATCTATATGTTCATATAGAATGGTATCAACGACATGTGTTGATGGTTATTGGACCACAACACTAAGAGCAGTAGGAGCCACAGCAGCAGGAGCAGCAGGAGGAGCAGCAGCAGGAGGAGCCACAGTAGGAGGAGCAGCAAGAGAAATCGGAGCCGCAGCAAGAGCAACAGCAGCAGCAGCATGAGTTGCAGGAGTAGCAGCAGGAGCAACAGCAGCAGCATCATGAGCTGCAGGAGCAGCAGCAGCCGCAGCAGCAGCTGCTTGACAGACTTGTTCAGCCTCAAGGTTAGGAGCATTAGAATGTGCATAAGTCATTATCTGCAAAAGTGGTTGAATAGTTAATTTACATTACATAAATTCAGTAATGATAAGATAATAACATGAGATAACAAGATCTATATTACAAACAAAATATAACCTGTTTACTGAACTCTCTTTCTTTTTTTCAATGGTTGAAGGGATTTGACACCTCTATCGACTATCCAAATCCCTTCATTGTGGTCTCCTCTAACATACAAAACATCATCTGCATTGGGACCGCTCCGAAATGATTGCGACGTACCACTAAAAGGATCGTCCTCAACTGAATTTTCATCGGAACCTTCAGTATTTTTGGAAGATAACAGAACAATCGACCACTTTTGGTTTGTGGGATCTGGAACATAAAAAACTTGTACCTCTTGTGATGCCATTATAAACTATTCGTCTTTGTACCCTTCTTTACTAAAATCAACTTTCACAAATCCCCATTCATCTATTTTAACACCACTATTGTTATCAATCCATTTTCATTGAAAAATGGGCAATTGGAATGTCGTATAATCCAACTCCCATATTAGTTTGATAATGCCAAAGTATGACATATTTTCATAAATTAGATTTCTGTCCTTACTACAGGAAACATGCATCGCTTCAGCCACTAGTGTAACTCCACTATTTTGCATGGTACTATCTTCATCATATTCATCTGTATAGAATGTATAAGCATTAATTACATAGCCACTGTAAGATAATACATACACACTTGTTCCAGCGGCTAGCCATCGAAGACGTTCTGAAATTGAATTCAGATTTTCATCCAACTACTTAAAAATATGGTCCTGAAACCATCCTATAGACCTGGTGATTATGTGTATCTGATAACCATTTTTCATCCCTCGATGGATTCAAATACCTAAGAATTTATTTTTGAGTTTTAATATATGGAGCAACCTCCCAACTGTTATGCAAAACATAAAGATGAGCCTGCTCCTGATCTGTAATATTGATTGTCACAACTTCTCTTCCAGAAATTCCCTCACCCTCAATGCGTATAGTGTGACTAGATTTCGGGAGACCAATGCTTTCCACATCATATAGGTATTTAGTAAAAAATTCAATGGCTTCCTCAACAATATATCACTCCACTATACAACCCTCTGGCCGAATTTGATTTTTGACATACCCTTTCAAAATATTCATATACTGTTCAACAGAATACATCCATTTATAGTGCACAGGACCACAAAGTCGAATCTCTCTCACCAAGTGAATCATCAAATGAACCATCATATCAAATAATGTTGGCGGGAAGAACATTTCTAATTCACATAATATGACGACAATTTCTTTTTTCATAGCTGGAAATTTCCCCGGGTCTAAAACTTTGCTACATATAGCTTTGAAAAAGAAACAAAGTTTGGTTAACGTATGACGAACATTCTTGGACAAAATGCAACGTAAAGCTATAGGAATTAGATCTTGCATCAAAACATGGAAATCATGTGATTTCAAACCTTTTAACTTCAAATCATTCATTGAAACAATGTTCTTGATATTTGATGAGTACCACTCTGGAACCTTTACATCATTGAAGAAGTTTCAAAACTGATATCTCTCCACCCTAGAATGAGTATAAGCAGCTAGAGGAAGAAACATTCGATTTTTACCCTTCACAAGAGCCAACTCTTCTCATATTCCCATGTCAACCATGTCCAAACTTGCCTTAATTCCATCTTTTGTTTTTCCAGGGGCATTTAGAAATGTTCCGATAACACTGTCACATACATTTTTTTCCACATGCATCACATCAAGAAAATTTCTGACGTACAAACAATTCCAGTATGGTAATTCAAAAAAACTGATCTCTTTTTTCAACCAATTTTCGTAAGGTTTTTCGAAAATGGTTTACCAAAAATAGTGTTCAGATCTTTTACTTTCTCAAATAGCTAATCACCTGTTAGTGGAGACGGTGTTGCGCGTTTTTCTGAACTTCCATTGAATGATGTTGTCCAAGATTGGTACTTATTCCGACGAGGTAGAAATCTACGATGTCCTAGAAACACAGATTTCGATGAATATTTCAACCTAATTGATTTTGTATCTTCTTCTCACATGGGACACCCTTGAGTTCCTTTAATGCTATATCCTGACAAATTTCCATAAGCAGTGAAATCATTTATTGTCCCATACAACATCGCTCTCAACGTGAATTATTCACTTTTATAAGTATCATACAACATTACACCTGAGTCCCACAATAACTTCAAATCCTCGATCAAAGGATCCAGATAAACATCAATATCGTTACCTGGTTGTTTTGGTCCTGATATAAGCATAGATAACATGATGAATTTCTGCTTCATGCATAACCAGGGTGGCAAGTTATAATTTACCAACATAACAGGCCATGTACTATGAGTGCTAGTTTGAAAACCAAAAGGATTCACTCCATCTATAGATAATGCAAGACGAAGGTTTCTCGGCTCTTTTCCAAATTCAGGATACTCATGATCAATTTTCTTCCATTGAGGAGAGTCGGCCGGATGACGTAATAACCCATCTTTATTTCTTTTATCTGCATTCCATGACAATTGTCTTGCAGTTTCTTCACTTCCATATAGACCCCTAAACCTTGGAATGATTGGAAAGTACCATACAACTTTCGTAGGATTGGATTTATCTTTCTTGTATCGAGAATCACCACACTTTGGTCATTCTGTAAGTGATTTTTTCTCTTTGAGAAACAATACACAGTCTTTCGGGCAGGCATGTATTCTTTCAGAAATCATTCCCATCGAGCGTAGCATTCGTCTAGCTTCATATGTCCGGCTTGGGAGCTCATTATCTTACAGGAGCATGTCATTCAAGAGAGCAAGTAGTTCCGTAAAACTGACATCACTCCATCCGTTTCCTGCTTTCAATTTATAAAACTACAGTACAGCTGACAAAGTTGTATACCTAGTGCAATCAGCATACAATGGCGTCTTTGCACAACTCTTTAACTTCTCAAACAATTTTGGGCAATCATAGAGTTCATCTTGAATTGTCTTTGTCATTTCCTCAATAAAATCTTCATCATCATTGACATTTGTAATCACATCCTCCATACGGTCTTCTTCATTATCCATATTTGTATTCATATCTGATGATCCATAAAACGTAGTTTTATCCCAGCCAGTAGCTACATTCTCTTTTTCTTCGGGTTTATTCCAACATTTATAACTCCGATCTATTCTGTGACATATCAAATGTTCTTCCAACTCCTCTGGAGTAAGTAGTCTAGAATAACAACAACGTAAACACGGAAAAAGGATTTGAGAAGGATCCTTTGCGTGATCCTTTGCAAACTTGATGAACTCTTTCACTCTGTTCTCGTACTCTATTGTTAAACAATTAGCATCCATCCAATCTTTATTCATCTCCATCCTATTTGAATCTCAAATATTATTATTTATGGTTCAAGTACACAAAACAAGAATTCCAAATATAGTAGAATAGAACCACTTCCTTATAAAAATGGAGATTAATAGATCCTAACCATTAGTATTTATTCATCAAGCCTAAATACTCACTGCTGGTGGAAGTGAAACCGTTCCTGATGATCATGCTGAGAAGAAATGGAAACAAAAAGGGGAGTGAATAAAAATACCACAAACAAGATGGAAAAACATGGTATTTGAGAATAGGTTAGTGTATTTCATGTTGGCTAGAAGGAAACCTGATTTATTTCAATGAAAAAGGTTAATTCACAATAAGATACCATCCATTCCATATATTATTTTCATTAATAGGGTTATTTTGTGCTTCAAAATGATCAAAACATGTCTAACCAACTTCAAATGGATAGAATATGAATTCATGAAACACATGAATCCCAAAAAGAAGATATAGTATAGAAACACCCACTTGGAATCTGAATGAGTCTGATCAAATGAAGAACATCATACATCTCCAACTACATCGATGATTTCTCATATACAACGACACCACTGGCTAGATAGTGGCCCTCACTAAGAACATCATACATATCTAAATAAGAGACTACAACCACTAACCATGAAGAACATCATAAGATGGAAATATACTAAGAACACATCCCTTCACCCAAATAAGAGATTACAACCACTAACCATGAAGAACCACTAAGAGCATAATTTGAAACCTAAGGAAAGGTACACCCAAAACATACCAATGAATTCAAATGAAATACTTTCTAAACCAAACCATTGAAATCCTCAAATGTTCCTAACATCAAACCCCATCATATCTCCTCATAAAATTCTTTGAAAACACTATTTCATGGCCTATACCCATTTAGACACCTCTATTGGTTAGTAGATTATAGTCTAGTGACCCCCTAAAACCATCCTCCAACATGTCATGGGTTAGTGAATGCACCGAGGGTATTTATCACAACCTTGTGCAATGTACTTATAATAATAAATAAATTATATAGTTTAGCATCAAGTTGTATAGATGATTTTTCGAATGATACCAAGTGAAAGTTAGTATGGTAAATATGTGTGATAATACATTTTTGGTCTAACTAAAAGGGGATATAGCCTAATGAGTGTATTTTGGATTCACAAAAAATATGACTCTATGTGGTATAGGGTTTTTTCAACTAATAGGAGTATGGACCACTAAGTGTATATGGTCCTCTATGTGTGGGAATGTTTTCATTTAGAGTATGGCCTAATATGTATGGTTCCCATAGAATAAGGCCCATTTGAATTGGATATTTGGGCTCATTACACAAGGTGGATCACATTTTTCATGTGAGGAATCTACACCAATTTGGTTCATAAAATATATTCATAGCACATAAGGATTTCTATATTCATCAACTAATGAATCGTGTTCTTATCACACCAGGTAAGAACATAAGATCATCTACTAAGGGAAGTGTTTAGAGATCGTATGCTCATCACATAGGGGATTCTTTGGCACATCGCCTAAAGAATCTCATGCTCCTCATGTGAGGTATAATCCTAGGATCATTACCTAGGAGATGAATAAGAGATCTTATGATCATCACTTAGGGGATTCTTAGGCATATCCCCTAATGAATCTATTTATAATCTCATGAGGTATAATCAAGGGAACATTATTTGGGAGATAAAGAAGATCTCATATTCCCATAACATAGGGAATTAATATTATCATCACCTAAGGCAACCTAGGATTATCACCTAGAGTTGGATGTTTCCTGAATTAAGAGTGGTCATAGGTTTATATCTCGGTAAAGGAACTCACATATTTGAATTTTAGAAGAGGTAACCACCCGATATACTCATCGCGTAGGGGGTGAGCATAGTTTTATAGCAACCATTTCATTTTTATCAATGAAGTTATTAAATTCCCACCAAACCCTTTTCAATTTCATCATTAACAACTATATTCTATGTCACTAGGAAAATAAAAGGAAAACACATATCAACTAATGATTTCATCTCCCACAATAACCCACTCATTACATCTTTTTAACAATGTAAAGGTTGATGCTTCCCCACTGCACAATTTACCACCTCAACCATCTCACATTTTCCCCCAATGGAATATATCACAGCCAAACTAATAAAAAACTTCTCAAACAACCCCACCAAAAAACAATGATGATTTTCAAAAAGAAAAGTAAACAAGCACCATGTTCTTGAGAAATATAATGAAAATTAGTAAACACATGTGAATCATCCCCTTTACATCATTTTCCATCAAGTATGGTCCATTTTCTTCAATCGGTCAATCCATAATACTCACCCATATAATTAAAAAGCATGTTAAAAAAATTATATAAAAATGGGAGAGGAGAACAATATTGAAAAAAGATTTGGAAAACATGCCTTAAAGGAGGTCCTGCAAACCGAAGCTTGAAAGTGTTGCGGGCGGCGGAGGTCCGGCAAACTGAAGCTCGAGGGCGGCGGAGGTCCGGCAATGCGAACACAGCGGGTGGCGGAGGTCCGGCAACGAGAAGCGAGGGCGGCGGAGGTCCGGAAACGTGATCCCAACAGGCGGCAGAGGGGAGTCGCAGGGTTCCAGTACTATGAGAGCTTTAGGTCGCGATAAAACAAGGGCACTATGCGACCGACTTTATAAAAAAAATGCACTAAGGTTTTATCAGCGCTAAAAAGCGCGGATAAATCCTTATTGTATCAGTGCTAAAATTTTACCGCTAATATAGGGAGTCTTTATCAGTGCTTTTCTAGCACTGATAAAGGGTCTTTTATCAGTGCTATTTTAGCACTGATAAAGGTTACCCTGTATCAGTGCTAAAATTTTAGCGCTGATAAAGACTCCCTGTATCAGCGCTAGAAAAGCACTGATAAAGAACTCCTTTATCAGCGCTAAAATTTTATCACTGATACAGGGTAACCTTTATCAGTGGTTTTTCTTAGCGCTGATATAAGGGGGCGCTTCCATTTCCCATTTTTGTAGTAGTGTCTCTTACTCACAAGTTATCACAACAATTCCATCTTGCAAAACAATGCACAACAACAACCAAAACAACCAAAGGGTGGTGCTTCCGTCCAACCCATTCACCCATTCACAATTAGTGGCACTTCCTGTCCACTTATACTTTGATGGTGTCCCTTCTATCCACTATCCATCCCCTTCATTATAGTGGCACTTCCCGCCCACTTCCACACAACATTTCCAATAAGCCAAACCGAGATCGCAACATCATGCAATCAACCAATTCAATTTCATATCAATCCCATTCAATAAATCAACCATTTATTAAAATTCATTCTCCATGCCAAAGCCCCATTTCAATAAAATGACCTCTTTATTGAAACCCATTTTTCATCAACCATTTTCCCAAATCAATCCCAATAATCCCATTTTAGAATCTCCATTTTAAAATGCACAATAAAAACATTTCAACATGAAACCCCACCTTTTTCCCCAAAAACCCCCCAAATGGATTTCCAACCAAAATCACACATCATCGCACAATTAATTTCCATCACAAAGAATTAATTGTAACATTTAACTACTAGTTAAAACCAAGTGGAGTCGAGAGAGAACCCACCTACCTTTAGGGTTCCAGAGAAATTGACCCACGAACAACCGCACCTCAAATCCGGCGAACGCACTACCGTCACCTCTCTAGATCACTTTCCCTAACATCCACAAGCCTTAATATTAACATCCAAGGCAACCCCAACCCTAGATCTACACACAACAAGTTTAGATCTAGAAAACCACGAAAGAGATGGAAGTAGATCTAGAGGAAAACACAAGAGAAGCAAGAGGAGAGACTTACCTGGGAGAAACCACCTTTAAACCCCTTCGAATCGCTTCCAAAATGAGTGGGAGAGCACCCCTAACCCCATAGAACCCAAAAACCCAAGTGAGGATCGAGTGGGAGGAAGAGAGGAGTGAAATGAGGCAATCCTGAGTGATCCCGGAACTTATAACCCTACCTTTAAGTGGCCACATGGTTAGCCCGCACGGTTTGGAAAACCATGCGCTAAATGTGCGCACTCCACTGCCTCGAGAGCCAGAGTCCACACGGTTTCCTCGCACGGTTTGGCAAACCATGTGCAGGCCGTGCAGAGCCTACTATCTCCCCCTTCACGGTTTCCTGGAGTATACGTACGGTTTACACTAACCGTGCTCAAATCGTGCACCCCTTTAAAAGCCTCCAAACTCATCCAAAACCATTCCAAACTCTTCCAACCTCTTCCCAACTCATTCCATGCACTTTAAATACATAAAAATTCATAAAAAGGCCACATACCTCAAACTGGGGGTGCTACATTCTCCCCACCATTGGACTTTCCATCCTCGGAAAGTAATGAACCCGCCCTTTACCGAAAGAGCTCGGGCCACTGCTCGAGCATTTCTTTCTCCCACTCCCATGTCTCCTCTTGAACCTGACCATGTTGCCACAAAACACGAACTAAACCAATGATTTTACCACGCAAGACTTTCTCTTGCCTATCCACAACCTACACTAGCACGTGCATCAACGAAGCATCCGGTTCTAGCTCAACATGATCTCATCGAATCACATGGTCATGATCTGGCTGATACTTTTTCAACTACGATACATGAAACACATTGTGCACCGCACTAAACCGTGGTGGTAGAGCCAAATGATAAGACACCTCACCAACCCTCTCAAGAACCTCAAAAGGTCCAATATACCTCGGAGATAGCTTTCCCTGCTTCCCAAACCGACGATGTCCCAACCTAGGAGAGATCTTCAAGAAAACATGATCACTCACCTCGAACAACAACAGCCGTCGACGATGATCCGCATATGATTTCTGATGACTCTGAGCCGTCTCCATTCTCTTCCTAGTCAACTTGATCTTCTCTATAGTCTCCTAGACAATATTCGGTCCAACCATCGAAGACTCAATGTAACACCCAAGACTTTTATGAGAAATATTTTGTTTTTATGTTATATAAATCATAAAAGGAATCTTTCACTACACACAACACTATCTTGGATTGCTTTACAGGCAACCGCGGCCCTCCTCGATAGCTTGCGTCGTACGCAATACCGAGTATCACTAAACAACGATATACTATTAAAATATTATTAAAACTAGCCGTTATGAATAGTAATAACCATTTTTTGAAATTTTGTAAATTTTATTTTTCAAAATGGACTTCATTTTTGGATTCGGAATATCAAAATTAGCTTAGGGTGAAATTTTGGTACTTTTCGGATAACTTTCATATTCTGATGAATAGTGACAATTATTAAATTTTAATTAAAAACAAATTTTTTAATCGAAATAATTAATAGTGATAAATTACTAATTTGAGTGGTTTTAAAGTATATTTAGAATATATTTTTACAATTTAATACAATTTTTTTCATTGGATGTAATTTCACATTTAAACCAGACATAAACAAGTGTCAATCTTTTGATAGTTATTATCTCTTAAAAACACGCTATATGTCTTGACGACTGGAATTAATTTTTAAATTAGTTAATGTAACTGATATGTTTTGAATTTGGTAAAATAAACAGCATTTTTGAATTCATAATATCAAATATAGCTTCGGCCTAATTTTTGGTATTTTTCTGGAAACTTTCATTTTTTGATGAATAGTGAAACCACTAAGTGGTAGTTAAAAAAACTGAATTTTTCATAAAACTGAATTTTACCGCTTCTGTGAGTAGAATTTAGAAAATTCGAGAGACAAGGTTAATATCAAGGACTAAAATTTGGTTCAATGAGATGAAAATAATTTTTGGTGAATAGTAACTTTTTACTTTTTTTTACCACGGTTAAAAGTAAATAGGGTAGTTAAGGGTAAAAATGATATTATTATTACCCTAACACATGTACTAATTCTATTGGATAAGTGTAATTCGACCAAAAACAACCTTATTAATAAAATATGACCATTTAGGCCCACTTGGATTAGATTAGGACATTTATTATCAATTTATTTAAAGAAGGGTTAAAATAGTTAAAATCCAAGTTTAATAACTGAAGAATTTTTAATATATGGTTATACATAAGATAAATTCGACTATAAATATTAATTATAAATATAAAAAGATTTCCTACATAATGGTATTTTATTTGTAATTTTTAGACTTAAAATAATGTACTTTATTTATGATACAATGATGATGCAGTAATTATCTTATTAATGAAATATTGACATAATTGATGTTATAAATACCCAAATAAATGTAATTTGAGACTTTTTATGAATTAAAATAATTTTATATGTTAATATGACATGTTAGTATTAATTTAATTAATTTTTTTATAACTAATCATTCTGTTATGATTTTCACAAAAATCAATTACCAAATAGTGTCAAAATTGACATAAAATAGTTTTTAAAACAAATACTATATTATTAATTGTTATTTTATTCCTAAAAATCTAAGGTTAGTCCAAATGACTTAGATAAGGTTATATATATTAATAATAAACAACTTGGGGTTCGTTTGTCTTGATATAGTAAGTTTATTAACCTTATAGTGTAAGAAAACAGAAGACACGGTAAAAGTTAAATTATCTAACTTAAAGTTAAATATAAATGATAAGGTTAAAATTAATACCTAAACTTGTCTAAATTATATTATATTAGAGTATTTCGACCCATCCCCACCTTATCTTCTAAATATATCAATTTGGAGCTATTAAAAACCGAATTTGACTTTATAATAAAATAATAGTTTTAGTTATTCCAAAGGTGCCCCTCTCCTCCCTTATAAAAGGGCACCTCCTCCCTCTCTTCCTCACACCACTTTGAGCCTTCAAGCTCGGCCAAACCCTGCCAATATCTCCTCTCCACTTCCCTAGAAACATCCTAGAGGACCTTTTCTTCTTCAAAGACAAATTTTAGTGCCCTAAGAGGAGGTATCAAAGAGGCTCTTCAAAGAAGAGGTAATGCCTATTACCAATTCTTTCATCTTTATTTCTTCTTCCACTTCTTCTTCTTTAGTTTTTTCACTATGAAGTAATAACATCAGTATCACTCATATACTTATATGTTATTATAAGTATGAAACAACCCTATTTCACCATCTATCCATCCTACAAAAAATGAAATCACCACGCGTGCGTACGTACGGAATACCGTCTCCACGTCGTGGTGTAATCCATTTTCCACCACCACCTTACTTGGATGGGTATAATGGTGTAAATAATAACTATATATGATTATTGTAAAGTGATATTGATTATGAAATAGTATACATACACTCCATTACAATTTCACGATCATGGGAACGATATCATCGCTTGTGCATACGTACGGAATACCGTCTCCACGATGTGATGCGACTCGTTCTACATGATCTTCATTGCATAATGATTATATAAATGAATTGAATGAATGAATATGATATATATTTCACTAATACCATTTGTTAAATGAAGTATCTATAACCTAAAAAGAAGAATAAGAATTTATTCGACAAAACGTGCATAAGAACAGAAAGTAATAAACACCCAAACAACAAGTAGTAATGAAATATTACTAATAAGAAGCTAAGAATATGACCATATATGATATCATAAAAATAATTATGATTCTGGAATAAGTAAATAACATTATTTAAATCATTATACAGGAGGTTCAGACACTTACGAAGCAAATCAGACCTAAGGTAAGGGAAAATCTCGCAATCTCATTTTTATCCGAGATTGTTTATACTTCAGAATTTACTGGGGAATGTTTATCATCCACATCCATGTTTCCTCAATATGTAATATTTATATCCTTATACAATTTTTTATATCCAATTTTACCCTTCGGTGAGTTTTTAGTAAAAGATATGAAAGGAATCTTTTGTCGTTTTTTGTACGATGTACTTTTTTACGTTTCCGACAAAAGTAAGAGAAGAATGTTTTTTTTTAACTTATACGGCGTGAATGGATTTTTAAAACATTATTTCCAAGAAGCTTCCTTTACAAGTATTCATGTTTATTTTTAATCAAATTATTTTAGTTTAAAATTGTATGACATGTTAAGAAATGAAAAATGTTTTTGAATTAGAAAGGATATTTTCCTCAAGAATGGAGTTCAAGTTTTTTTTATCAAAATTATTTTCCATCTAAGATAATATAGGGTTATGTTTCTATCCCTATTATTACATTGATTTGATTATGTTGTGATGGAATTATTTTTATGAATTCCTTTATCTTATATGAATTTTTTTATGATGTCGCGATGTTTAAGAATCCCATTTTTATTACATGGGTTATGCAATGATGTATGATTTATGATTTTGTGGCACACATAAGAATGGTATAATTATGAGATGGGTGGGACCTATATCTCCCTCCAATGCATTGGGTAAAGATTTTATATCTCATGATATAGACATGGCTGGAACGGCAGGTTAAACCGGTTCAGTGAAACAGGACTGAAATAAGGAGTGAACTCGGTTCAGAAATGGACTTTGTCCACTAAGATAGTCTTGGGAATGAGTCTTGACTAATAAGAAATGATTCTATATTATTATGTGTGTATGCCACAAAGTTTCATGTTTTAAGTTATGATTATTGGGATTTCATTTCACTACTATGATTTATCCCATGTTATGAAATTATGCTCTCTTTTTCAGGTTAAGATTTCCAAAATGTTATGTTCTTATGAATATGATGTGATTGATATTTCTTTTGTTTACCCTTACTGAGCATTTGAGCTCACCCTTTTGTATGTTTTCTTTCCCCAGGTCAGGAAGAAGGTTATTAAGTAAGATATGCCAAAAGGGACTATAGATATGATGAAATAAATGGGAGACAGTGTAGATGCTTTATGAACCAGTTGTTTATGTTTGCCAGTTTCCAAAGACACTATACCTATATGGTCCTTTCATGGTTTTGTTATATGTTGTAATAAGTATGCTTCAATTTTGAATTAATAACAATGTATGTAAAGTATGGGTCGTTATAGTTGGTATCAGAGGAAAGGTATAGTCCACCTTTGGAAACTAGGATGTGAAAGCCTTAGTAAGAACCCTAAGGATAATTCTAAGCATAGAACACAATCTTAGTGTTTTAGAAATGACTATGAATAACCTAGGATAAGACCTTAAGTGTGAAATTTTATTCTTGATTATGTGGTTTTCCTATTATAATTAGTGTTTCTCACACTATTCTTCTTGGTTTTAGTCAATGGCTGGAACCCGAAGGAACCGTGTTAATGCAGAATGTGACAGGAAATGCAATGATTGTCCCCCTGAGCAACCAAATGTTATGGGAGCTGGAATGCAAAATCTTGTATCCATGCTCACACAACTTTCTCAAGCTATGAATCATGAAGGACTTCCAAACGAGCAAAGGAAGGAGCAACATTCTGTTGAATCCTTCATGAGGCAGCGTCCACCTTCTTTCAGCGGGTCTACTGATCCATTAGTTTCTGAAAAATGGATTAGTACTACTGAAAAGATATTTTCAGTTCTTCAATGTTATGAACATGATAAAGTCATCATAGCAGTGTATTGTTTGGAAGGATATGCTGATCAATGGTGAAATCTTATTAAGAATACGAGGCAAAGGGATGAAATTGAGTCCATGGAATGGGACGAGTTCAAGAACTTATTTTTCAATAAGTACTTCCCTCGTATTCTCCGAACAAAGATGGAGAAAGAGTTTCTTGAACTGAAGAAAAAGGATGATGAATCTGTTGGTACCTATGAAGCAAATTTTACAAGACTTGCAAGGTACGCTTCTGATATTATTATCCAACCTGAGAGTAAGATCGATCGATTCTTTAGTGGCTTAAAACCAAGTCTTCGAAGGGCCTTAGCCATAAGGGACTTCAATAGCTATGAGGAAATCGTTCGATGTGCTCTCAAAGTTGAGATGGAGAATGGAGTAACCCATCAGTCATATGGGTTTGATAAGAATAGGAAAATGGAATTCAAAGGAAAATCTAAAGAGCACACTGAAAAGAAGATGATCTTTAACTTATGCTCAAAGTGTGGAAAGAAACATGGAGGGAGTTGACTTAAAGGGACAAGTAAATGTCTCAAATGTGGAAATGAAGGTCATCGGGCATTTGAATGCCGCAATGATGGGAACAAGATGTCTAATGATGCAAACAAAGGAAGGGACACACAGAATAAACCTACTACACTTCAATGTTTCAAGTGAAAGGAGATGGGGCATTATGCCAATAAATGCCCTAATCCAAGGGTCGTTGATGATGATCGACATCAACAAAATCTTAAGGCTAGATACAAAGGAAAGTCACATGCAATTTCTATCAGCGATGTGGAGTACGATAACGATGTGGTGAAAGGTACACTTACCATCCACTCTAAAGTAGCAAATGTTTTATTTGATTTTGGATCCACCCACTCTTTTATTTCTGAAGATTTTTCTAAAGGTATCACCGTATTACCTCAACAGTTAGATGTTGAGTTAGCTGTGATAACCCCTAATGGCACATCAGTCACATCAAAAGTTTATAATTCTTCCCCGATTGAAGTTTGTGGTAAAGTGCTTCCTGAAAATCTTGGGATCCTTACTGTAGTGTAATTTGATGTGATTCTTGGTATGGATTGGCTTTCTTTATATGGAGCTCATATCAATTTACAAAGAAGGTAAGTCACATTTCATATTCCAGATCAATATATGATCGTCTATCAATGCAAGGATTAACATAATCTTCCAGTGGAAATTTCTTCCATCTTATGGGTCTTGATTCTACTGAATGAAGGTTATTTATCTCAAATGGTTGGTGAGAAACTCACAATTAAGAATATGCCCATTGTACGAGAGTTTGATGATGTCTTTCTGGAGGAATTTTCGGGTCTTCCACCAAATCGTGAAGTTGAGTTTTCAATAGAACTCGTACCAGGTGCTTTGCTTATTTCAAAGACACCTTATAGAATGGCCCCAATTGAGTTGTAGGAATTGAAGAAGAAACTCCAAGAGAATCTTTAGAAGGGATTCATACGCCCTAGTGCGTCACCTTGGGGAGCACCTGTTCTATTTGTTAAGAAGAAAGATGGATCAATGAGACTCTGCATTGATTATCGAGAACTTAACAAGATCACTATCAAGAACAAATATCCTCTCCCGCGCATTGATGACTTATTTGACCAACTACGCGGAGATCAATACTTTTCCAAGATTGATCTTCATTCAGGGTATCATCAATTAAGGGTCAAAAGGGAGGATATACCAAAGACGGCTTTCCATACAAGGTATGGACACTATGAATTTATAGTGATGCCATTTGGTCTTACTAATGCCCCTGCTATCTTCATGGATCTGATGAATAGAGTCTTTAGAGACTATCTTGATCAATTTGTGGTAGTCTTTATAGACGATATTCGTGTCTATTCAAAGATCAAGGAAGAGCATGAAGATCACTTGATAATTATATTGAAGACCCTGAGAAAGGAGAAGCTTTATGCCAAATTTACCAAGTTTTAATTTTGGCTTCAAAAAGTTGCATTTTTGGGTCACATAATCTCAAAAGACGGGATATCTGTGGATCCAGCAAAAATAGAGTTTATCGAAAGATGGTGGAGACCAACAACAGTAACCGAGATCCGATGTTTTCTTGGTTTGGCTGGATATTATCGACGTTTTGTGAAAGATTTTTCATGATTATCTAATCCACTCACCAGGTTGACTCGGAAAGGAGTTAAGTTTGTTTGGATGGAGGAATGTGAAGATAATTTCAAGGAGTTGAAAAGAAGGTTATCTAGTGCACCTGTTCTCACACTACCTTGTAGTGGAGAAAGGTTTGTGATCTACAATGATGCATCTAAGAAGGGGATGGGGTGTGTTCTTATACAAAATGATATGATGATAGCTTATGCCTTAAGACAGTTGAAAATCCATGAGCAAAATTACCCTACACATGATTTGGAGTTAGCTGCGGTAATCTTTTCATTAAAGATTTGGAGGCATTATCTTTATGGAGAAAGGTGTGACATTTATACTGATCATAAAAGTTTAAAGTATATTTTCACACAAAAGGAGCTGAATATGTGCCAAAGAAGATGGTTGGAACTGATTGACGATTACAACTGCTCAATTCATTACCACCCTGGGAAAGCAAACAAGGTGGTAGATGCATTAAGTCGACAAGACCATGCTAGCTTATCCATGATGAGGATCACAAAAGATCCAATATTTATGGATTTACAAAGGATGGATCTTGGAATTTTAATGGAAGGGGGAGAATCGTATCTTTCTCAAATGAATGTTCAACCATCTATACATGTGAAGATTAAAGAGGCATAGAAAGAAGATGTAGAGTTACAAAAGAAGGTGAGAAATATTCCTGAATTCAACCTTGATTGTGATGGGATAATAAAGTTCAGGAATCGGGTTTGTGTTCCTCCCATCCCAGAATTAAAGAAGGAGCTGCTGGATGAGGCTCATAGTTCTTCATTCTCAATTCATCCTGGAAGCACGAAGATGTATAGGGACCTGAAAGAGTACTTCTGGTGGGATGGCATGAAAAGAGATGTTGCTGAATATGTCTCTCAATGCTTGGTTTGTCAGTAAGTTAAATCTAAGAGACAGAAGTCTAAGGGGATGTTACAACCATTAACCATACCAGAATGGAAATGGGAAAACATCACTATGTACTTTGTCACAGGACTTCCTAAAACATCCAAAGGCAATAATGCTATTTGGGTCATAGTTGATCGTCTAACAAAGTCTGCACACTTCATTGCTATTAGAGAGGATTTCTCTCTGAATCAGCTTGCCAGGATATATGTAAAGGAAGTGGTAAGATTGCATGGAGTACCACTTTCTATCATATCTGATCGGGATCTGAGATTTACCTCGAAGTTCTGGTGAAGTCTTCAGCATACTCTGGATACAGAGTTGAGTTTCAGCACTGCTTATCATCCTCAGACAGATGGTCAGTCTGAGAGAACAATTAAAACTCTAGAAGATATGTTGAGAGCTTTCTCTATGGATTTCAAAGGTGGTTGGGATCAACACCTACCTTTGGTGGAATTTTCTTATAATAATAGCTTTCACTCCAGTATTTAGATGGCTCTTTATGAATATCTCTATGGAAAGAAATGCAGGACTCCAACTTGCTAGGATGAAGTTGGGTAAAGAAAGCTATTAGGACCTGATCTTGTTGATGAGATGGCAGAAAAGGTCTGATCTATTCAACAACACATAAGAGCAGCTCAGAGTCGACAGAAAAGTTATTCCAACAACTGAAGAAAATACCTAGAGTTTCAAGTGGGTGATAAAGTGTTCTTACGAATATCTCCCTGGAAGAGGGTCATGAGATTTGGAAAGAAGGGGAAGTTGGGCCCTAGATATATCAGTCCTTTCGAAATACTGGATCGTGTTGGAAAGGTAGCTTACCGATTGGCGCTTCCACCGAATATCTCTCAAGTTCACGATGTGTTCCATGTATCTCTCCTGAGAAAGTACATACCTGATCCTTCACATGTACTCAGCTCAGAAGTTGTACCACTGGAGCAAGATCTTTCTTATGAAGAACAGCTGATAGAGATTCTAGATCGTAGTGAAAAAGTCCTACGGAACAAGACCACTCGCTTGGTGAAAGTTTTATGGAGGAACCACCAATTAGAAGAAGCCACATGGGAGCTTTAGGATATTATGAGGGAGAGGTATCCTCATCTTTTTGTTACAAAGTGACAAATTTCAAGGGCGAAATTCATTTTAAGGGGGGTAGAATGTAACACCCGAGACTTTTATGAGAAATATTTTGTTTTTATGTTATATAAATCATCAAAGAAATCTTTCACTACACACAACACTATCTTGGATTGCTTTACACGCAACCGCGGCCTTCCTCGATAGCTTGCGTCGTACGCAATACCGAGTTTCACTAAACAACGATATGCTATTAAAATATTATTAAAACTAGCCGTTATGAATAGTAATAAGCACTTTTTGAAATTTTGTAAATTTTATTTTTCAAAATGGACTTCATTTTTGGATTTGGAATATCTAAATTAGCTTAGGGTGAAATTTTGGTACTTTTCGGATAACTTTCATATTCTGATGAATAGTGAAAATTATTAAATTTTAATTAAAAACAACTTTTTTAATCGAAATAATTAATAGTGATAAATTATTAATTTGAGTGGTTTAAAAGTATATTTAGAATATATTTTTACAATTTAATACAATGTTGTTCATTGGATGTAATTTCACATTTAAACCAGATATAAACAAGTATCAATCTTTTGATAGTTATTATCTCCTAAAAACAGGCTATTTGTCTTGACGACGGGAATTAATTTTAAAATTAGTTAATGTAACTGATATGTTTTGAATTTGGTAAATTAAACATCATTTTTTAATTCATAATATCAAATATAGTTTAGGCCTACTTTTTGGTATTTTTCTGGAAACATTCATTTTCTGATGAATAGTAAAACCACTAAGTGGTAGTTAAAAAAACTGAATTTTTTATAAAAATTAATTTTACCGCTTATGTGAGTAGAATTTAGAAAATCTGAGAGACGCGGTTAATATCAAGGACTAAAATGTGGTTCAATGAGATGAAAATAATTTTTGGTGAATAGTAACTTTTTACTTTTTTTTACCACGGTTAAAAGTAAATAGGGTAGTTAAGGGTAAAAATGATATTATTATTACCCTAACACATGTCCTAATTCTATTGGATAAGTTTAATTCGACCAAAAACAACCTTAGGAATAAAATATGACCATTTAGTCCCACTTGGATTAGATTAGGACATTTATTATCAATTTATTTAAAGATGGGTTAAAATAGTTAAAATCAAAGTTTAATAACTAAAGAATTTTTAATATATGTTTATACATAAGATAAATTCGACTATAAAGATTCATTATAAAGCTAAAAAGATTTCCTAAATAATGGTATTTTATTTGTAATTTTTATACTTAAAATAATTTAATTTATTTATGATACAATGATGATGCAGTAATTATCTTATTAATGAAATATTGACATAATTGATGTTATAAATACCCAAATAAATGTAATTTGAGACTTTTTATGAATTAAAATAATTTTATATGTTAATATGACATGTTAGTATTGATTTAATTAAATGTTTTAGAACTAATAATTATGTTATTATTTTCACAAAAATCAATTACCAAATAGTGTCAAAATTGACATAAAATAGTTTTTAAAAAAAATACTATATTATTAATTGTTATTTTATTCCTAAAAATCTAATTTTCGGCCAAATGAATTAGATAAGGTTATATATATTAATAATAAACAACTTGGGGTTCTTTTGGCTTGATATAGTAAGTTTATTAACCTTATAGTGTAAGAAAACAAGAAGACACGGTAAAAGTTAAATTATCTAACTTAAAGTTAAATCTAAATGATAAGGTTAAAATTGATACCTAAACTTGTCTAAATTATATTATATTAGAGGATTTCGACCCATCCCCACCTTACCTTCTAAATATATCAATTTGGATCTATTAAAAACCGAATTTGACTTTATAATAAAATAATAGTTTTAGTTATTCCAAAGGTGCCCCTCTCCTCCCTTATAAAAGGGCACCTCCTCCCTCTCTTCCTCACACCACTTTGAGCCCTCAAGCTCGGCCAAACCCTGCCAATATCTCCTCTACACTTCCCTAGAAACATCCTAGAGGTCCTGTTCTTCTTCAAATACCAATTTTAGTTCCCTAAGAGGAGGTATCAAAGAGGCTCTTCAAAGAAGAGGTAATGCCCGTTACCGATTCTTTCATCTTTATTTCTTCTTCCACTTCTTATTCTTTATTTGTTTCATTATGAAGTAATAACATAAGTATCACTCATATACTGATATGTTATTATAAGTATTAAACAACCCTATTTCACCATCTATCCATCCTACATAAAACGAAATCACCACGCGTGCGTACGTACGGAATACCCTCTCCACGCTGTGGGGTAATCTATTTTCCACCACCACCTTACTTGGATGGGTATAATGGTGTAAATAATAACTATATATGATTATTTTAAAGTGATATTTATTCTGAAATAGTATACATACACTCCATTACAATTTCACGATCATGGGAATGATATCATCGCTTGTGCGTGCGTACGGAATACCGTCTCCACGATGTGATGCGACTCGTTCTACATGATCTTCATTGCATAATGATTATATAAATGAATTGAATGAATTAATATGATATATATTACACTAATACCATTATGGAAATGAATTATCTATAACCTAAAAAGAAGAATAAGAATTTATTCAACAAAACGTGCATAAGAACAGAAAGTAATAAACACTGGAATAACAAGTAGTAATGAAATATTACTAATAAGAAGCTAAGAATATGACCATATATGATATCATAAAAATAAGTATGATTCTCGAATAAGTAAATAACATTATTTGAATCACTATACAGGAGGTTCGGACACTTACGAAGCAAATCGGACCTAAGGTAAGGGAAAATCTCGTAATCTCATTTTTATCCGAGATTGTTTATACTTCAGAATTTACTGGGGAATGTTTATCATCCACATCCATGTTTCCTCAATATGTAATATTTATATCCTTATACAATTGTTTATATCCAATTTTACCCTTCGGTGAGTTTTTAGTAAAAGATATGAAATGAATCTTTTGTCGTTTTTTGTACGATGTACTTTTTGACGTTTCCGACAAAAGTAAGAGAAGAATGTTTTTTAACTTATACGGCATGAATGGATTTTTAAAACATTATTTCCAAGGATCTTCCTTTACAAGTTTTCATGTTTATTTTTAATCAAATTATTTTAGTTTAAAATTGTATGACATGTTAAGAAAGGAAAAAAAATTGAAGTAGAAAGGATATTTTCCTCAAGAATGGAGTTCAAGTTTTTTTTTATAAAAATTATTTTCCATCTAAGATAATATAGGGTTATGTTTCTATCCCTATTATTACATTGATTTGATTATGTTGTGATGGAATTATTTTTATGAATTCCTTTATCTTATATTAATTTTTTTATGATGTCATGATGTTTAAGAACCACATTTTTATTACATGGGTTATGCAATGATGTATGATTTATGATTTTGTGGAACACATAAGAATGGTATCATTATGAGATGGGTGGGACCTATATCTCCCTCCAATGAATTGGGTAAAGATTTTATATCTCATGAGATAGACATGCCTGGAACGGAAGGTTAAACCGGTTCAGTGAAACAGGACTGAAACGAGGAGTGAACTCGGTTCAGAAATGGACTTTGTCCACTAAGATAGTCTTGGAAATGAGTCTTGACTAATAAGAAATGATTCTCTAGGATTATGTGTGTATACCACAAAGTTTCATGTTTTAAGTTATGATTATTGGGATTTCATTTCACTAGTATGATTTATCCCATGTTATGAAATTATGCTCTCTTTTTCAGGTTAAGATTTCCAAAATGTTATGTTCTTATGAATATGATGTGATTGATATTTCTTTTGTTTACCCTTAATGAGAATTTGAGCTCACCCTTTTGTATGTTTTCTTTCCCCAGGTCAGGAAGAAGGTTATTAAGTAAGATATGCTAAAAGGGACTATAGATATGATGAAATAAATGGGAGACAGTGTAGATGCTTTATGAACCAGTTGTTTATGTTTCCTAGTTTTCAAAGACACTATACCTATACGGTCCTTTCATGGTTTTGTTATATGTTGTAATAAGTATGCTTCAATTTTGAAGTAATAACAATGTATGTAAAGTATGGGTCATTATACTCACCTTCTTCCACCCAACATAGTGGAGAACGACACGGACGCCCATACAATGCTTCAAATGGAGCCATCTGTATGGATGCCTGATAACTGTTATTGTATGAGAACTCAACCAACGACAAGTGATCCTCCCATGAGCCACCAAAATCCATGACACAAGCCCGCAACATATCCTCCAGATTTTGTATCATCCTCTCATATTGACCATCCGTCTGAGGTTGATATGTCGTACTCATAGTCAACTGCATTCCAAGGGCTTGTTGTAAGGATTTCCAAAAAATGAGATGTAAACCTCAGATCTCTATCTGATACAATCGAAACTGGAACATCATGCCTCTTTACCACCTCTCGGATATATATTTTGGACAGATCCTCCACCGTATGAGATTCATGAATCAGGATGAAATGGGCCGACTTCGTTAGCCGATCCACTATCACCCAAATGGTATCGTGCTTCTTGAACGTTATTAGGAGACCTGTGACAAAATCCATCGCTATCTGCTCCCACTTCCAAATAGGGATTGGTAAAGACTGCAACAATCCTACTGGCCTTTTATGCTCTTCCTTGACCTACTGACAAGTTAAGCATCGTGAAACAAACTCATCCACTCTTCTTTTCATACCATCCCAACAGAACTGTGTCTTCAGCGCTTTATACATTTTCTGAATTCCAGGATGAACAGTCCACCTGGAATGATGATATGCCCTAAGAAGATCCTCCTGACAAGCAACTGGTACTACCATCTGATTCCAAAAACACAAAACTGAATCTCCATTCAATTACCAACCCTCAATGGTCTCCCCACCATTGAGCCTTGACCCCACGGTCACACACTCATAATTGGATATATGTGCCTCTCTAACCAGGACAACCAAGTCAGGAATCAACAAAACTGGAAAGAAGACCAATTTATCACCCTGATCCTCACATTCCAACTGCATATCAACTATATCCAACATCAACTTCCACTGGTCTGATGCATGTTTCACCACCCGAGCATATGATTTTCTACTTAATGCATCTGCCACTAAATTTCTCTTACCCGGTGTGTACATCAAGTCAAAATCAAAGATCTGGAGATATTCAATCCATCACCTTTGCCACAAGTTCAAATCCCTTTGTGAGAAAATGTGTTTCAAGCTCTTATGATCTGTATATACAGTGAATTTCTCACTGAAGAGATAATGACGCCACACTTTCAAAGCATGGACCACTACTGCCAACTCCAAATCATGAGTTGGGAATTTATTCTCATGAACTCTCAACCACCGTGAGCCATATTCAACCACATGATTCCCTTTCATGAGAATGGACCCCAACCCTGATCCCGATGCATTGTTATACACCACGTACCCTTTTCCTGATTCTAGAAAAACCAAGATTGGTGTTGATGTAAGATGACCCTTTAGCTCTTCGAAACACTATTGACACTGTTCATTCCACCGGAATGGAACATTCTTTCTTGTCAAAGCTGTCATTGGCGAAGCCAAACGTGAGAAATCGTGAACAAAATGCCGATAATACCCAGATAGACCAATAAAACTCTGTATCTCAACCACATTCTTTGGCGGTTGCCATGAGACAACAGCCTCTATCTTTTCTGGATCCACTGAAACACCCCTTTCAGAAATCACATGGCCAAGAAAACGAACTTCCTGTATCCAAAAGTCACACTTTGACAATTTGGTATACAACCGATGATCCCCCAAGATCCCCAGCACTGTCTCCAAGTACTGGTCATGCTCCACCCTTGTCTTTGAATACACCAGAATATCGTCGACAAACACCACCACAAATGAATCCAGATATCTCTGATATATCTGATTCATCAATGCCATAAATACCGTTGGATCATTCATTATACCAAAGGGCATAACCACAAATTCATAGTGGACATATCTACTTCTGAAATCTATTTTAGAAATATCCTCTTTCCTCACCCACAATTGATGATATCGTGACTTCAGGTCGATCTTGGAGAACCACTGGGCTCCCCTCAACTGGTCGAAAAAATCATCAATTCATGGAAGTGGATATCTATTCTTTATCGTAACATGGTTAAGTATACGATAATCAAAACATAGCCTCAAGGTTCCATCCGCCTTTTTCACAAACAACACCGGCGCTTCCCACGGAGATGTGCTAGGCCGGATAAACCCTTTGTTTTCTAACTCTTCCAATTGGATTTTCAATTCTTGAAATTCGGCTGGTTCTATCTGATAAGAAGGAAGTGAGATAGGACTGGTCCCCATAAGGAGATCAATCATAAACTTCACTTATCTTACGGGAGGTAACCCAGAGAATTCATCAGGAAAAATATCCAAGAACTAATCCACCACTGTTGGAGGAACACTCTGCTCAACACCCTCTACCGATTCCAATGGCAAAACCGCCAACTGATACTATAATGTACCCACTGCTGGTGCCAACAAACTCGTTGCACCCTGCCTTTCATACCTTTATCCTCTAAAGAGATGTCTAACACCATCATGTGTCGTAAAAGCCATTGTTCACGCATCACAGTCGATGTGGGACTGAAAAGCCACCAGCCAATTCATTCCCAGGATTACATCATAACCATCCATCTCAAGTATTGAGAAATTCCACACTATCTCAACCTCACCCACAACTATACAAAATTCTCTACACAAGAAGGCTCGACACTCTCTTCGACCCAGAGGAGTTTGAAGTTTTAAAACTGAGGGAATCATTTCTACCCTTAAACCCAACAAATCAACCACACATGCAGAAATAAAAGAGTGTGAAGCACCCATATCAAACAACACTTGCATCAAGGTAGAATTTAAAAGAATAGTACCTCGCACCGTGGATGGTCCCGACTGATCATCCACCACAAACTGCTCAGCTCCAAACACATGTTTGCTTTCCACACTCTATTCTTTATTTCCCTACTGAGGCATCATGGTATTCCGAGAATCACCATGAACCACTTTACTCAGCTGTCGAGGGGTATGTTGCTTCCCCTATCCCGTCAAATCATATGACATCTGCGATCCCTGAGGAGTGTCACACGTAGCCGACCTTGGAGTATTCCGACAATAACACTGCAGATGGACCATCTGCTTACAATTATGACATGCTCGAGGTTGTGTCGTACAATCCCGCTTGATGTGGCCTGTAGAACCACACTGAAAACATCCTAGCTTGCTCTGGGGCTTCGGAGGAAGATTCACCGATCCTACCTTCAGATTATATGTTATATTACCACCCTGGGAATAAGATTCCCTCTTCTACTTGAACCCAGCATTTGAGTTCCCACTATTCGCCATGGGTACCACCATGCTTCCTCAACCCGGAGCACCCAAAAGATCCCACTCAGCCACCGAGGCTCTATTCACCATCTCTATGTAATCATCTATACACAGTACTGCTATCTTTGAACGGATTTCTTGCCTTAATCCTACTTCAAAGATCCTTTCCTTCAACGACGTTCTACCTACCACCTCGAGTGCAAACCGCACTAGGTTCATAAACTTAGCTGCATACTCCATCACCGATATCATCTCTTGCTTCAAACTGAAGAAATCAGTCATACGCTGAATTCTAAATGTATGTGGGTATAATTGTTTGTTAAACAATTCCTCAAAGCCTTCCCACGTCATACCCTGGTCCGTCCTAGCTTGGAATACCAACTCCCACCACTGAAGGGCAAGATCTTCTAATATATACGTGGCCAATTTCACTTTTAACACTACCGGTGTTCCCAAGAACTTGAAGATCTTGTTCATTCTATTCATCCATGCTTCTTACCTCTCTGGCTCTGAATCACCCTTGAAGATGGGTGGATTCTAATTTTTAAACTGAACTGCATGATCGACATGCCTTTATTCATTCATTTTATTCCCACTTTCCACGGCTTGGAAAGCTTTCACGATACTTTGCACTAACTGTTGGTTCAGCTGGGGCTCAGTTGCAACCACATTATCATCGGACACCTCTGGTTGGTCTCTACAATGCCTACCTGGTTCCATTTCTATAAACAAAAAACAAACAACCATGAGTCTCACTTCCTTATACATCACTAAATCCCATTTCAAATTACATTACACAGCACTATCATAACAAGGCTTTCCAGAAGTTCACATTTCCCATGTTTCACCATTTTTGAAAACCAAACCATTTTCAAAAGACCACCAGTTTCCATGTTTCAAATCCTTCCATTTTGAAACCCAGTTAAAATTTTCAAAATCCACACATTCATATCATACCATAAATCATTATACCCTAATGAAATATACATCCTAGAGGGAAGTCATTTCTACCATGCATGTCATGCTCATCTCATTGGCTACACCCACGACAATGAGATATCCAATGCCTGCAAATGTCTTCAAAACACTTATGTACCCAACACCCTTTTAACTTTAATTTTAGCATAAAAGGGATATCTACGTCCTTTTATACTATACATTTCAAGTTCCGACATTCCTACGCCTTTCTACCATCCCGACTCAAGGAATGTACCACAATAAATGTCAACACCCAATCCGAGGATCAACTCCAAAGGACCGAACAAACAGATACCACTTATAACACCCCTCCCCTACCTCATTGGCTTGAGGAGGCGGTGAGGGTTAATTGGCCTTAAGTGGCGTTCCCAAGGTGCTAAAGGCTGGCAATAAATGTCGAGGGCTCTGAGAAAAATTAGGGAATGATTTTCCCTTGAGATAAAACCAACAAACAACCACAACTAAATGATGAATGTCAACAAAACCAACCTCATACATTACCAAAGACAACCAGATAATCCATAATCTCACATGGTAACACAACCCAATACAACATCAGAGTACAATGCGGAAGACTCAACAAGAACACTACAATCCATGACACCACCACAGCTCCACACCAAGCTCCAAGCTCCAAGTTCCACCAAGACATCACAATGCACCACTAAAGGAGGTTGATGCCTTACCTTTTCCCACATCATGGTACACAACATCTGCAAAGACACCAACATGCCAAAGTAGGGGGTGAGTACTAAAACTCAGTAGTATTTCCCCAAATGACTTCCCTACACACGCCACTAGGATAAAACCGTTATCACATTTATATAAAACAATTTATATAAAATAATCACAAGTGCAACCATTACTATAAGACAACCACACCCTTACCAATCCATTCCACCCAAACAAAACCACCAAGGGAAATCCAAAAAAACATTTCATAATCCATTCTCTTACTCACATATTAGCACAACAATTCCATCTTGCAAAACAATGCACAACAACAACCAAAACAACCAAACAGTGGCGCTTCAGTCCAACCCGTTCACCCATTCACAATTAGTGGCACTTCCCGTCCACTTATACTTTAATGGTGTCCCTTCTATCCATTATCCATCCCCTTCATTATAGTGGTACTTCCCACCCACTTCAACACAACATTTCCAACAATAAAAACCAAGATCACAACATCATGCAATCAATCAATTCTATTTCATATCAATCTCATTCAAGAAATCAACCATTTATTAAAAATCATTCTCCATGCCAAATCCCCAGTTAAATAAAATGACCACTTTACTAAAAACCATTTTTCATCAACCATTTTCCCAAATCAATCCCAAAAATCCCATTTTAAAATATCCATTTTAAAATGCACAATAAAAACATTTCACCATGAAACCCCCCTTTTCCCCAAAAACCCCCAAAATGGATTTCCAACCAAAATCACACATCATCGCACAATTAATTTCCATCAAAATGAATTAATTGTAACATGTAACTACTATTTAAAACCAAGTGGAGTCGATAGAGAAGCCACCTACCTTTAGGGTTCCCGGGAAATCGACCCACGAACAACCACGCCTCAAATCCGGTGAACGCACCACTGACACCTCTCTAGATCACTTTCCCTAACATCCACAAGCCTTAATATTAACATCCAAGGCAACCCCAACCCTAGATCTACACACAAAAAGTGTATATCTAGAAAACCATGAAATAGAGGGAAGTAGATCTAGAGGAAAACACAATAGAAGCAAGGGGAGAGACTCACCCGGGAGAAACCACCTTGAAACCCCTTCGAATCGCTTCCAAAATGAGTAGGATAGAACCCCTAACCCCTGAGAACCAAAAACCCTGAGTGAGAATCGAGTGGGAGGAAGAGAGGAGTGAAATGAGGCAATCTCGAGTGAGCCTGGAACTTATAACCCTAACTTTAAGTGGCGGCACGGTTAGCCCGCACGGTTTGGAAAACCATGCGCTAACCGTGCGCACGCCACTGCCTCGAGAGCCAGAGTCCGCACGGTTTCCTCACATGGTTTGTAAAACCATGCGCAGGCCATGCGGAGCCTACTGTCTCCCCCTGCATGGTTTCCTGGAGCATACGCACGGTTTACACTAACCATGCTCAAACTGTGCACCCCTTTAAAAGCCTCTAAACTCATTCAAAACCATTCCAAAATCTCCCAACCTATTACCAACTCATTATATGAAATTTAAATACATAAAAATGAATAAAAAAAGTCCAAATTCCTCAAATTGGGGTTGCTACAGCCACCATGAGAGGCGGTAGGAGAAGATTGAACAATCATCGTTTCGTGAGGCAGTAGTTTGCCATCCACGAAAACAATATGTTTTTTACCCATTAGATGGAGGTGTGTGTAAGTGTAGTTAGAATATTTATCATAAAAACATCCTAGTATATTGAAGATATTGTTTTTGTTATAAAATAAAGAAATAAAGAGAGTTTAGGGGGTTGGAGAAGGAAAACTAAAACAAAAGAACTTAAGAGAAGATGTTACCTTTAAATTGGGTAACTCCCTTTGGTTTGAACCAAAAGGCTTTATTGAAGTTCCTTATACCTAAGATAAGGCTTCTAGGAGGAATATATGGATGTAGTGAGGTTAATTGGGAAGAGGTTGGATGATCCAAGGGGCATGAGAGGTTTGATTAATGGGTTAGAGGTGATGGCTTTTTATAAGGGGGAGGAGGGGCTCTTTAGTAAAGTTTGAAAATATTATTTTATTATATAATGATTTTTAGTTTATAAAGGTCCAAAACTTATTAAAGTCGAATATAAGATGACTCTTGTTCGAAATAAAATCACTAAATAATAATTGGATAGGTTTTGGATATTTTTATAATCTTTATAATCTTATTTATTTATATCCTTCATTAATGAGGTAAACACTGCATCATTATTGTGTCAAAAATAATTTTATATATTTGATGTTTAAAAATTATAAATAAAATACAATGATATAGGAAATGTTTTTAGATTTCAAATGAATATTTATATTCTATGAGATAACTTATATAACCTCATGTAATAATTTATTTACAAAAATATATATGTTTATGTCATTTTTTTCATTAGTTTAAATTAATTAATATAGTGTCATTATCACTCTTATGTGGCCCCATGGGGTCCCAAAATCGACACAAGACTGACCATGGTCAGAAATGTATCAACCAATAGGATTAAGACACATGTTAGGGAAATTTTATATTATTATAATATTATTTTTACCTAGAATTACCCTATTTACCTTTAACCGCGGTAAATAAAAGTCAAAAGTTACTATTCACCAAAAATTATTTTCATCTTCTTGAACCATATTTTACTTACTAATAACAACCATGTATGTTTTATTTTTGAAATTTAATTCACAAAAGCGGTAAAATTTCATTTAAATGAAAAGGTCGGTTTTTTAACTACTACTTAATGATTTCACTATTCATCAAAAATTGATGTTTTTTAGAAAAATACCAAAAATTCAGCCTAAGATATATTTGATATTATTAATTAAAAAATGATTTCAATTTTATCAAATTCAAAACATAGAATTCGCATTAATTAATTTAAAATTAATTCTCATTGTCAAAACAAAAAAGTGTGTTTTTAAGAAATAATAACTATCAAAAGATTGACACTTATTTATGTCTAGTTTCAAAGTGAAATCACTTACAATGACCAACATTGGATTAAATGTTAAAAATATAATAAAATTACACTTTAAAACCAATTAAAAATAAAATATAACAATATAAATAAATTAGATTAAAAGGTGGTTTTGAATTAAAATACAGTATTTTTCACTATTCATTAAAAAATGAATTCTTTCTGAAAAATACCCAAATTTACAAAAAGTTAATTTTGATGTCCTGATTCTAAATAAGAATTTTATTTTGTCAAATAGAACATATAAAAGTTAAAAAAACTAGATTTAAATAGGGTTCACCATCAAAAGGTGGTAAATCAACCTTTTAAAGAATATTAGAGTATTTATGCTTAAAATTAGATTCAATCACATTTTAAGCCTCTAACTTTTATTGGATAAATGTAAAAACATTTAAAAAACATGTATAATCATATTGTAGTTAGTTCTATTCATTCCCTCTAATACAATGGCTAGGCGTTAACTACCATTTAAAATAATAATAATATTTTATTATTTTTTCAGTATGACTTAGCATTGTGTGCAACATAAGACTTAGGAGAAACCCATTATCACATGTCGGGTATGCCATCGAACATAGCATCCCCTTAAAAGTAAAATTAATATTTAATTCACAAATATTAATAAATATGAAAATGTATTGTTCTTTATTTACTTGGGATGTTACATCCTTCCCCCCTTTTATAAATAACGTCCTTGCAATTTTAAAATTGGGCTTGAAAACATCATTAAAAGTTCCACATCAGAAAAAAAAATTCAATAAAACTATCACTTTAAAATAAAGAAAGAGAAGTAAAAAAAGGTCACCCAAGATAACTCATACTAGGATTCCATGAAACCATGGATATGGAGGATAAACTAAATTTCAAGTTTTGATGGAGAGTGATAGAAAACATGATTAGGAGAAAGTTAACCACCAGAAAATCACAAACTTGTGATCAGTTAAATGGTATTTGGTTTCCCAATAGGAAAATTAAACAGACAATATTTTTTTGTTTTAAGTTCATTTTCATAAATTTGGATAATTTTTTTATGATATTAACTAAGGACATAAACAAATATACTTAATTTTCAAGTAGAATTTCATCTTTTAATAAGTTTCTACCAAAAATTCATCTTTTCTCCAAATAATGAGTATTCAAGATGACTTGTTCATATCTGAAGTGATAGAATAAACTTCTAGAGAATCACACAATCCAAAAAAGATGAACTATATATTTTCCCTGTCTTTAGATATTAACCAAAACTAAAATGGTTATTACAAGATCAGATAATACCAAAAAAAGGATAATCCTTTTAAAAAAAGAAAAATATTATTACTAATCTCCAAAATTCGAAAAATGAAACCCAATGTTCAAAAAAGACCATTCAATAAACAATTGTCCATAAAATTATTCAAAGTAAACCAAACTAAGATTGAAACCCAAAACTCAGAAGGATTTAATCACATAGTCTTCCACAATAAATGTTAACATTTATCTCCAAATAAAATTGACTACTCTTAATGTCTCATACTGAAGTGTAATTAACCTAATCACATATTCTCTATGATAGATTAATCATTTCCATAAATAACCCAAATAGACATAAAACATAGATTCTTCTCAAATAAAATTTCAACCATTATTCTACAAATGAAATCCCATAGTATTATATTTTCCTTAGGCATATAGTGTTTCCTCAAAACAGAGAACATCTTCCAAAATAACCTTTATTACTTAATCACCAAATCATTTTCCTATACTAAGGTTATCCATTTGATAAAACATAATTTCCAAAAATCAAATTATTCTTGATCCATAAAATCATTTAACTAAGGGAATAACTCATACTAACCAGGGAATTCATGTAGGTCAGTGGTAGGTGATGTACCGTTGCCGCCCTTTAGTTGTGGGTTCGATTCTCATGGCCTTGCCAAACGTGATTGGTTGTCACCCATCTTATGGGTTGTCTTTTTTATAAAACTCAAAAATAACCCTATCATATTTAACCTCAAAGGTTTTCTTATACCTTTCATTTTCATCCCAACACATTAAGTTCTCAACATCTTAATTCATGAAGCCTTATATATATTGCCTTTTTTTATTTCACCTCCATATAATAAAATAAAACTATTCCTAATAGAAAGAACATCATACCTTCATCATGTTTTTCATATGGTTTCATCATCATTTTTTTCACATAGGTAAAAGGTCCATGCATTGCAACAATGATTTATAGATCCTTTAAAATCATTTTTTTCCTTCATCCAAATACACATTGTATAACATGGGTCATGTGGGTGTTCGTGGAAAAATAGTTTTGGAAAATAATCATGTATAACATATAATTTCAAAACATATATAAAAACTAGATTTTTATAAAACATTCGGACTGAGTTTGAGTTGAAACTTTCAATCAATGGTCCTTTTAAAATACCATAAGTATGTGCTCCATCCAAGATAAATTTTTTATTCAACGAAAAGGCACAAGGCACCAAAAAGGCCCTCATTCTTATGGGGGTCTGAAATAGTGCAGGCCGAGGGAATCCCCTCTAATTAAATTTACAGCCTCTGGTTTCAAACAATTAGAAGAAAGAAGACTAGTGTGGATGGGGCCCGGCTCTGAAAAGGAAACCATATAGTCTGCTACTTTATTTCCATCATGCCATGTGTGTGACACTTGGATAGTATCCTGAATTAAGGATATGCAACTCCTGACCAGGTAGGATATGGACCACGGATTAATTCCTTTACCCATCAGAGAATCATGCAAAATTAAGGAATACGTCTCAACCTGAGTTAGTAACATCCTGAAAGAAAAGAGTGAGACCGGTGATCATTTCCTTTGCCTCAGCCAAAATGGGAGTGACCATTCCAAATCATGATGTAAAATCCAACTTGAAGTTCCCCCGAGATTCGCGAACCACTCCCCCTCCTTTCATGATTCCCAAAGAGCAAGACCCATCCGTATTCAGCTTGAATCCCGAACCAGGGTGTTTCCAGCACACCCAATGTCCCTACGACATAACTGGGTGAGGAATGAACACGGTGTTACTGACCTGGATACGTCTGAACGAAGGAGCATCTCACCTGTCCTGGGAGAGTGAAATAAAGTCCATCAACAGGAAGCACGTCCTCTCTATGATGACTCTAGTCGTAGAAATAGAACCTTCAAATCTCGCTTGATTTCTGGCTTGCCACAAGCACCAGCAACCAGCACTCAAAATCCCTAAACAAGCCAACTAATCCTTCTCCAAACCGGATGATCCTTGAAACCAACTTCCCAAGAATGAAGGAAGGTCCCACTGATGAGTGAAGTTAAAAACAGAGCCTCTAAAAAATGACCACACTGCCGAAGCCCACTCCCCCTCGAAAAATAAGTGATTCATACTCTCCTCCCTCTTGATCTCACAATAGTGGCACGATAAAGCCATATTAATTATCAGCTTTTTGATATTTTCATCCATAAGTATGTGCTGAAGGACTATAATTTAAAAGCAAATATAAGTAGGTTGTGCAAGGGTCTCATTCTTCATCACTTTTTTCAAAATCATAATATGCTTCAAAATCTTGTGATAAGTTAAAATATTTGAAAATTTCTTGATAATATTTACCTTTCTTGAAAATATGATAATATTGAGAAAATATGATTTGATTAAAAAACCAATGATCTATGATGGTATCGAGGTGTAGTGGATGTGTTTGATATCTCAAACAATCTCTTGCAAGTGAGTTGTATGTTATAAAATGTTTCAGAATCATCTAGGCATGAATTTGCAATAATTATTACAAGCAAGTCATCAAGAATAGATAGGAATGTTGTTTGAGATCCTCCTCCTTCCATTTGTAATAGAATTTCATTGATTTAATAAAGTTACAATATAAGGATTTAACTTAAAGATTAGACATAAAGACTAACCATGTGTTTAAAAAGACTCTTAATCCCTAATGTTTTCTAAACCGACCTCTGATACCAACTATAAGGACCTAGCCTTAAACATTTCATAATCTTGAATTAAGTTAATAATTCACATTTAGGATATTTTCAGGTTTAGAGTTTTATAAAATTAGGCCATAACTATTACATTTCATCTCAAAAATTACAAAGTAGATACTTCTACTCAGTATCCATTTTTTTCATAAAATAAAAATTCTTAAAAGAAAACAATAATTCTTTTCTTGATAAAAATCTTATTGATTTCTTCCATTATCTTACCATGCCTTATACACTATGAAAAACATTTCAAAAACATGGGATGAGCATAAAAATCTCAGTAAGGGTTATAAAATAAAGAAAGAAAACATTAGTTCATCAATACATACAAAACATAATCTCTTTAACATACCTCATGAAATCAGAAGATTTATGAATAACACATAGAAATCATAAATCATAAAGGTAACTTGTAGCATCTATATCAAACTTACATTATATCTTTCACATCTACATAGGTAGTTACACTTGGAATACCCATCATAGTATATTCCATAAATCTCTTAGGAGAAACATTAACGTTTACCTCTGTCACGTTACCCAATGCATTGGAGAGCTATCTCGGGATCACCCACCCTAGGGTTATCACAGAACCACCCATATATGTAAACAATGCCCAAGAATCATAAAATATTTATAACAAATAAAACAAGCATAAAGAAAAGATAAAATTTCCACATTACTATAACAATATATCATTTCAAGATATTGAATAATCAATGCTTTATCAACCCATTTTCAAAACCATTTAAAACATTTAATAAAGATATTTTTGAATCAAAGTGTCCCATACCAATTTAAATATTTTGAAAGAAATTTTAATTTCAAAACATTCATGTCCATATAAATAAATCCTTAAAACCATTTTTAAAACATGGACATCAATGAGAAATATTTAGAAGAATAAATCTTTAAAACATTTAAAACGATATTTTAGTTAAAGAGTTCCTAACCAAATGAGTGATGCTTGAATACAAATAATTGAGGAATAACATTAATAAAAAATTTATAATATCATGAAAATAAAGGGATTCATGATATAATATGCCAAAGGATATTATTAACACCATATAAAAGTTAATTGGTTCATAACAACAATGAAGTCTCAATGGAATATAAATTGAGATGAAATCCCTAATAAAAACTGTATCCTTAGATTAAGGATAAATTAATTGCATAATAATGTGTGACAAATATAAATACACTCAATATGATTGGATATTCAGTGTAAATCAATCAGAGGAAATTCACACATGTTCTTTTTAAAACAAAACCAATGACTTGGATGTTTAACTCAATAAATAGAAATTGAGTTAAGATTACCCTTATCAAGTTTATATAAATGAAATGAGAATTTATTAATGATTTATTATGTGTATCAAAAGTATATCCACAAAAATGGGAGTGAAAATTAGAACATAAATAAATAAAAAGTGATTCCACACATAATCATTGCATGACATATCTGAGAATTAAAAGATTAACCCATGGAAATTGGGTTAAAAAGTTCCCTTACCGATTTGGTAACTTACAAAACATACACCACATGAAAGAAGGATCATAAAATTAAGATTTAAATACCCATAAATTAAATTATATTACACAAATAATACAATAATGGGTAGTACATGTACCATAAAAAATTAAATAGTGTAAAACATAGCATGAATCTCACGGGAATAAAACGTGAGATGAAAACCCCTTACCACATTGTAATCAATCGAGTCGTATGACCAAAAGTTCATAATAACCAAATATATCATAGAATACCATGAATATAAATATAATCATGATAATATATATCAAATTTCAGTAAAAAATACACCACATGAATTAAATAAGTGGTGAACAATGGAAATCTCATGGAATTAAAAGTGAGATAAGAAACCCATGACCTCATGTCCGACTTGACTCGTATGTTACGCGTTCTTCCTGAATAATAAACTTAAGTTAATTTCTACTTAATTAAGAAAAAATTTCTATTTTATTATTCCTTTTATATCACTTATTTACTTTCTATAACAATTAGTTAATTATTTGAGTTCATATCAGACATTTTGTCGATGTTCGGAACTTTAATAAAAATGAACTTTTTATAATTAAAAATTTTCCATGTGGTCAAAATTACATTATATCCAGAATGATATTCATGATTTAGATATCATATATATCATATATATATCCAGTGTACATGTATTTATAATATTCCATATCATTTGGAGTTAAGAAATGAAACGCACCGTTCATGGAGACGGTAAGTCATACGTCCGTATGGACGCTACTTTCATTTATATTTTATATTTAAAGGAATGAAAACTTAATAATAAATAGGTATATTATAATTACATTATAATATTTATGTTATGTATTTTAATTAAATCCATCCTTTATACGTTTCGCGTATGGCATGAATGAGTCATATCACTTTGAGGGGGCGGAAGTTCGTACTTCCTCAAATAAAATTATCGCATTTACCCATTATGGAAACCATAAAGGTATGATATAAATAAAAAAAATACAGAAACATAGATAAAATATAAATATAATATATATTACATATAAATACAGTGTCATCTTAATGGCCACCATGATAGGCGGTAGGAGAAGATTGAACAATCATCATTTCGTGAGGCAGTAGTTCACCGTCCACAGAAACAATATGTTCTTTACCCATTAGATGGAGGTGTGTGTAAGTGTAGTTAAAATACTTATCCTAAAAACATACTAGTATATTTAATATACTATTTTTGTTATAAAATAAAGAAATAAAGAGATTTTAGGGGGTTGTAGAAGGAAAATAAAACAAAAAAAACTTAAGAGAAGATGTTACCTTTAAATCAGGTTACTCTCTTTGGTTTGAACCAAAAGGCTTTATTAAAGTACCCGATGCCTAAGGGAAGGATTATAGGAGGAATATAGGGATGTATGGAGCTTAATTGGGCAGAGTTTGGATGATACAAGGGGCTTGAGAGGTGTGAGTAATGTGTTAGAGGTGATGGATTTTTATAAGGGGGGGGAGGGGCTCTTTAGGAAAGTTTGAAAATATTATTTTATTATATAATGATTTTCGGTTTCTAAAGGTCCAAAACTTATTAAAGTAGAGTATAAGATGACTATTGTTAAAAATAAAATCATCAAATAATAATTGGACCGGTTTTGGATATTCTTTTAATCTTTATAATCTTATTTATTTAAATCATTCATTAATGAGGAAAACATTGCATCATTATTGTGTCATAAATAATTTTATTTATTTGATGTCTAAAAATTATAAAAAAAATACAATGATGTAGGAAATCGTATTACCTTTAAAATTAATATTTATAGTTTAAAAGATAACTTATATAACACCATGTAATAATTGATTTACTAAAAGATATATGTTTATGTCATTTTTGTCATTACTTTAAATTAATTAATATAAAGTGTCATTATCACTCTTAAGTAGATCCATGGAGTCCCAAAATAGACTCAATGATTACCATGGTCATAAATGTATCAACCAATAGGATTATGACATATGTTAGGGTAATTTAATATTATTATAATATTTTTTTACCTTGAATTACCCTATTTACTTTTAACCGTGGTAAATAAAAGCCAAAAGTTACAATTCACCAAATATTATTTTCATCTTATTGAATCACATTTTTCATAATAATAACAACCATGTTTTTTGGGTTTTCAAAATTCAATTCACAGAAGTGGTAAAATTTCATTTAAATGAAAAAGTCGGTTTTTTTAACTACTACTTAGTCTTTTCACTATTCATCCAAAATTGAAGTTTTTCAGAAAAAATACCAAATTCAACCTAAGATATATTTGATATTACAAATTCAAAAATGATGTCTATTTTACCGAATTCAAAACATAGAAGTTGCATTAATTAATTTAAAATTAATTCCCATTGTCAAAACAAAAAGCATGTTTTTAAGAAATAATAACTATCAAAAGATTGACACTTGTTTATGTCCAGTTTCAAAGTGAAATTACTTATAATGACCAAAATTGTATTAAAAGGTAAAAATATAATCTAATTGCACATTAAACCCAGTTAAAAATATAATCTAACCATATAAATAAATTATATTAAAAGTCGATTTTGAATTAAAATACAGTATTTTCGCTATTCATTAAAAAATGCATTGTATCAGAAAAATACCAAAAATTTTCCCAAAGTAATTTTTGATATCCTGATTCTAAAGAAGAATTTTATTTTATCAAATAGAACATATAAAAGTTACCAAAACTAGATTTAAAGAGGGTTCTCCATCAAAAGGCCGTAAATCGACCTTTTAAAGAATATTCAAGTATTTATGCTTAAAATTAGATTTATTCATATTTTAATCCTCTAACTTTTATTGGATAAATGTAAAAACATTTAACAAACATGTATAATCATATTGTAGTTAGTTTAATTCATTCCCTCCAATACAGCAACTAGGCGTTAACTACCATTTAAAATATTAATATTATATTATTATTATTTTAGTATGACTCACCATTGTGTGCAACATAAGACTTCGGAGAAACCCATTATCGTGTGTCGGGTACGCCATCAAACATAGAATCCCCTTAAAATTAAAATTAATATTTAATTCACAAATATTAATAAATATGAAAATGTATTATTCTTTATTTACTTAGGATGTTACAATTTATCATGATTAATATAAGTAAATATAAATATTACAATTCCAAAAAATAAATATCATGATTAAAAAACTCAAAGAAAGTATAATCACATTTTTAATAAACTATATTTTAATTTTTTTTATAAAAATCATAATTTTTCTATTAAAAATTAAAATTAACTATGTTATAAATTTATTTTGATAAAATGAATATCATTTTTAAAATCATCTTGTTTAAATTTTCCAAGGATTATATTTTTTTAATATTATGAAATACATCAATTTTCTAGCGAACAGTAAAAATATAGTTCATCACATAACCGATGTATCTTAAATTACATCATTCATGTTGTAATAATAAAATAATAATTTATAGAACATGAGGTTTGGAAAAAATATATTTAATTTTATAAATGAGTAATTAAAATAAAATAAACTAAATTTACAAACCTAAAAATCATTTTCCAAAACCAAAAGTCAAAAGTGATCCCTTAAAATAATATTTTTTATTATTTTTTCACTTTCTTTTTAAATAAACTAAATGAATTTGAATTATAAATGGGTTTAAAGTCCTAAAACCATTTTATTATATTGATATTTGGTGTATATTGTAAAAAATTCACTATTATAAGTTTTACCTTTGATATAATATAATATTTTATATTTTATTCTAAAAATATCCCTCTCCTTAAGTATAAATAACCCCTCTCCCTCCCCTTGGAAAACCACTCCTATCACCCTTTTAAAAGTAAAATATCTACCAAAATAATACCTCTAAATCCCCTTATAATAACTTGGGATTTTATGGAGTAAAACAACTCCAAACATCAAGGTATTTTTATTTTGTACAAGAGAAGCTACACCAAGGAAAGAGTAAGTTTCTGTCAACCCTTCTCTCTTTTTCTTCTTATCATTATTTTTTCCCAATTCCTTCCTAAACTAAATATTAAAAAATTAATTTCAAATTATGTTAAAATTATATTAATGATATTAACATATTATGAGTATCATAATTATTATATATATAAATTTCAAACATCCCCTCCTTGCACTTTGGATAATGCCCCCTCAACGGCCAATTAATCACTAATAAGGACATTGCCAATCATTTTATTATCACCAAACCTATGGTTGGATGAAATAAATTATTTATGATATATAAATTTATATATATATATATATATATTTAATATTATGTAATTAATTATACCAATATAAAAATGACCTTGAAAAAATATAGAAAAATCAAAGGAAAACTAGAAATGTTTAAGGAAAACATTAAATCAAAATGAATTTACTTTAACCAAGGAAAATAATAAATATAATTAAATGATTATAATTGATAAATATTGGTAAAAATGAAAATAATTAAATTCTATATCAATGTTTTAAAAAACCTAATTTTATTATCCAGGAGGTGAAAAGTGATGAAATAAATCAAGATTTAAGGTAAGTGGGTTTTCGAACCCAACTTCTTTTCTTTGGGTTATCCAACTTTCAGTACATATTTGGTATGGATATTCATCTAATATTCCATAAATATCATTTAAATCTTATTACATTTTCTTTTTATGGATATAAATGTTTCTACCTTGATTTTTATCCCAAATACAAATATTTTCCAAAAAAAGACATTTCTTTCCAAAACACGTCTTTTACTCCTCCTGAGTTGTTTCTTCTTCACCCAATAATGATTATTTTTGTACCAAATATGTTTTTTATTATTCATTTGGGAACCCCATGTTCATCAATGAAATCCTGCTTTGTGAAATCCTTATGAAACCCATTCCATTCCACGGGTTATTTCATGATTACAATTGTTATACATTTTATGTGGCATGCATGATTATGTAAATATTATGATGTGAAGGGTCGAACTGGAGTTATATATCCCTCCAATGCATTGGGTAATGTGATATATCTCAGTATATTATTAATATTATTATTTAAAATGATGCTATATTTTTTGATAATGATGATGTTATCATTATGCATATATGTTATCTGTGAACATGATGTTATCATTGTTCACACTATGTGTAGTATTTGACCACTATGACATGATGTTTCATTTTTATAAATCTCCACATTCCATGACTTGATAAAATGTTTCCCTCAGGATTATTATGATGATTCTATGCTTATGATGTAATGAGTATTATTATTCTCAACCATTTTATATTGATTCATGTCCCTTATTCATCCTCTTATTAGGATTTTAGCTCGCCCCTTTCTTTGATGTATATCCTCAGGTGAATTGATTTACTAAGGATAATGTGATATTTTAAAAGGATAGATAAGAATTATTTAAATAAATTATTGTTAATTATTATGTATATTTTTTGTATGATACAACTTTTCCCAAGAGAGTAAACCTTTCAATTCTTGAATGTATAACTATTATGTTTTCTGTATTTAAAATAATTTAATAGTTATGTAAGAAAAAGTAGGGTCCCTATATATTGAAAAATTAAATGGAATAAAATTAATCCATGGTTTCTATTTAAGGATATTTTTTAAATTAATACATTCTTTTAATGTAGTATACGAAATATTAATTTAGTCAAAGATAAATTATTTATGACCTTTGGTGGAAAATATTATTATAATTTTAAGGATATTATTATTTATTTGTCTATTATTAAGTTTATTAAATGATCTTTATATTGTCACATATGATTTACCTCTTATATCAAAATACACCTAACATATTTGTTGTAACTTAATAGACTAATAGAGTGAAATAAAATCATGGAATAATATTAGGTCTATATTATTATTGAAGATCATTACCATATAATTTAGTTGATAGATATAAAATGATGTTTCATAACAACAATGAATAATATATAGTGGAAAAATATACTTGTAGAGAGAATATAAAAAATTTACAAAGATGTGTAAAATTATTAGATAAAAAAATAAAAAACAACTAATGATTCCTTCAACAAATCAATGTAATTTTCAACACCATAAGAAGGTAATGTAAAAACAATAAAAATAAAAATATTTTTAGATTTAATCTAATAATGAATCCAGATATGCTTGATAAAATATATTCAACCTTTAATAAAATGTTATGAATTATTTAACTCATGTTTATCTTCAATGTATTGTAATTACAAATGATATATGGAAACCTATTGTATTATTGAAGATAATCAAATTACATAATGAAATTAAATTTAATTCAATTATATATTAAAATCTAAAAGAAATTATATATTAATCTTCCACTAATTATGAAAAAGTTGATGGTGATGTATATCATGAATAAATATATCTCTAATAAATATGAATATTAAAATAAAAATGTCTAAAAAAACTAAGATATTAATTCATTAATGATGGTAATATAGTGTAGTTTATAAAATATTGTACTAATAATTATCTTATATAACCTAATAGTAGAAATATAAAAGAAGAATGGAAATAGAAAATGAATGCAATCAATGAATAGAACTCAAAAAATTTAATTAAAGTTTCCTATAATAATTTTTATAAATTCAATCATTTAAAATAAAATGAGGATGAATAAATTCTTGATCATATTGATTCTATAAGATAATTAGAGTTTTTATAAAATAATGATTCTTTTTTAGGATGACGTAAAGAAAGAAGTTGAAACTTCAAGTAGTTATGATCAATAAATGTATAGAAAAAATATTCTCAAAGATTAACTAAATGTAGTAATGATGTCATGAACCCATCACTCCATAGGTATCCCTACTTTACTAGAAGTGAAGAATGGGATATTATATCCCCTAAATCCCTCGTCCTATTGGACACTAGTAGGTGACTAGAATTGGGAGAATAAAAATCTATAAAATGGAAGGTATTTCCATCAATAAACATTTATATATAAGATATTAGAAAAAAAATCCACCAATAAACTCTATAACTTAGTTGAAATTTACAATAAAAATAAATTGAAATCCCAATACATGAATGTAATGAAATTAAACTAAAACAACTATAAAAATCAATTAAATCCTTGGCAGCAACCATAAAGCATAAATTACTTTTAAAAATGTATTATCCTAGAAAATCCCAGTAGATCAGTAGCCAGTTCCCATGGACCTGAAAAATTGATAATATATAATTGTGTTAGAATAATAAGAATATTAATTTTTATCATTAATATAACCTCTCATATTGAATGTGATATAACAAAACCAAATATTAGGGAATAAATAAATGAGACCAACTCATCACCTAAATCAGTAAATCTAGTAACCATCATCATAATACCATGCTCACCATGTATAAAATTGATGTAAAAACATATATATCAAATTAAATATTTAGATAATGTTATATTACTTCCACATCCATACTTATGTGTCCCTTTCATGGCCAAAATTGAGATATTATTCCCTTCCCTTCCATAGATTATTAAATATGAAGTTGAGAAACTATATGAAGTCTCCATACATTGTAGTATTGCAATGGTCCAAACCTTCATGGACCATTTATGTGGGATTTTTGGTTTTGAAGGTATAGTGGGAAGATATAAGGATAATTTAGTGGTGTTTTAGTTGAAATATAATCTTTAGTAGTATCTTACTATATAAAGTTATGAGTTGTGGTGTTTTAGAGGCTCTGGAAGTGTAAACGAGGCCTTAAAGTGTAAGTATTTAACATTATGGGTTTTGGTGTATCTATAAATTCTTTAATTTAAAATAAATGGATTATAGATGTAGCAATGAATCTCAATGGTTTGGGATTCAAAAGACAATTACTCCTGAGAGGTGGCATCGATATATATAATAGATTCAATGTGGAGTCCTTGTGATTTTTTTCTAATACCTATACCATTTTTTGTGGTATTTGAAACATAGTGAATGGAATGCATCATAGTACATAACCCTAGATTATAGTATCTTGGTGAAATATATGGCAAGGATCCAGGAGGACAGTTAGACCATGGTGGCTATGATATATAATCTGGACATGTGTCATGGTTTTTGGTTAAAAATTCTTCTCTAAAACATATTTAAGGTTATTTCATCATGTAATATTAATTAATCATTGAGTATGAATTTTAAACCACCATAAAAACTCATAATACTTAAAAAATTTCACTTAACTCTTAGGTAACCTAGTTACATCATTGGGAGGCCTTTCACCTATATTTGGGTGGATTTAATCCTCATCCTCTAGAGTTTGTTTTGTGGAAATCAAGACTGATTTCCTCTTAATTCCTCTCTTATTTCCCCTCATATTAACTTTAAATATACTATTATGTTATGGGAATGGCCAGTTTTAGTGATTTTTTATAAAACCATGTTACGGAATGTTGTGTCCTAGGTTTTTTATACATTCTTTGTGTCCCCTTGTGTTATTTTTGATGAGTAATTTCCAATCGTTTCTTAAATCCTGCAAAAAAATCACAAATCCTTGCATGAGGAAAGGGACCCTTTTTTCATTAATTTTGTGAATTTATGTGTTTAGAATTATTTTGTATTCATTTGGGAGGATAGAATATAATAATTTAACATGGTATTGAATCCTAAGAACTCAAATTGATTGGGTATGAGGTGTATTCATATATGATTTTACAATTTTTATTATTATTACAATTAATGATCCATGCATTGAATATTAAAGCTACTATAGTTTGGTTATAGGTATTGAAATTAGGATTTTTAATTAATAATTGGGTATAAATTTGAAACCACCTTCAAAATTCCTTATTATTCCATAATTATTGTCAAATATTGGGTGGAATAGGTTTTTATTTGGGTGTTCTCTCACCCCCTTTCTAGTGGCTTTACCCCCAATCATCTAGTGTTTGGTTCTTGGTGATCTAATATGTGTTCCACTTCATTCTTATCTTGTTTTCCCTCTAATTATCTATCTTTATTTTTATTTTTTTATAAACTTTTTGGTTAATGTGATGTTTTCATTAGATATTTAATATTAATGTTGTGTCCTAGTTTGTTTATACCTTCTTAGTGTCCTATTTAGTGATTATGAATTGCTGATTTCATTTTCCTATATTGAATCCCATAAAAAATAAGAAATCCTTAATTGAGGTTGGGAATCCTTGTTCTCTCTTTACATTTGTGCATATAGAGGATTAATATTTGTTACTTTTCCTTTTATTGGATAATATTCATTTAAATAACATGATAATGAACAAGATGAATTGAAATTGATGGGGGATGTGGTGATTTCATATATGCTTTACCGATTTTTTTTTTATTTACATTAATGATCCTTGTCATGAATCATATTTTTTTGTTATATGAATATTTTATATATGGTTATTTGGGAATCTATAAAGTGTTATATTTCTTAAAATGAAATTTCAAAAATATTTAATCTTGTAAAATTTGGCTACAAATAAGTTGTGTGAAAATTTTTAATAGTGTGAAAATACCATGTATGGGATGATGATATTTTATGAATTTCCTTAATAAATTATTTACAGTAATTATAAAATATGTTTTATTTAATTGTTCATTGTTATTATGTTTGTTTATTTCCATGTATTTTTTAGGCTTTACAAGGATTTTACATTGATGGGAGTCACCAATTTAGATTTTGGTTGGAATGAGGTCTAGAAGCATGGTGTTTTTATAGATATTGTTTTGAGGTGGTTGGGTTTCAGGGATATTATTGATAGGATATGTGATTAATTCTATTAAAAAGATAAATTGATTTTTTTTTGTGTTGATTTTTTATTATATGCTATAGAATAATTTTGTTAATGATGATATTAAATAAGAAGGGTTTGGAACTAAAATAGTTTGGGTTCGAAAGTCATGTGTTCTCTTTGAATTCATAAATATAATTTTAATGAAGTGATTTTACTGAGATTTGAATTAACATGGGTCTTTAATAGAGTGATTTTTTATTAAATATGTGATTAAATAGATTAATAAATTAATGGTTGTAGGTAAAATGATAATATGTAAAATGGATGAACCTGTAAAATGTAATATTGTAATTGTTGGATGTATATAATTTCATTATGTGGTGAGTGATATTTTGTGGTGGTAGTATGTGGAAACTATAGTATTGTGTCATTTGTGGATGTTGATGATGCAGTAATGATGTGAAACCTTTAATTCTAAATTCTATACTATGTATATATATATATACATATTCTGGTAATTTTATGTTATTTTTATATGAAACCCATCAATGTGAAGTGACACGTACTGACGCCCAAATGTTTTATAGATTTATACCCCAATATTTGGATGGTATGAAACATATTCTTGAATAACACATCTTCCTTAATTAATTATTAATATTGGTAACTGTTGGAATTAACTAGTTGATGGTGAGTAATGAGTGAGGATATCATGGTTGGTGGTGAGGCATGGAGATAAGTGGTTGATATATGTTGTCTGGGTAATGCATGGTAGAAGGAGGATATAATGTTGATTTCCATCATGTTCTTAGTACCCTATAACCCTGGTTATATTGAATCAGATTAATGCATGATGATACAGATGAAAATGTTTCAGTATCATGTGATATTTAGAGAATGGCTAATGTCATAATATGATGTTGTATCCAATGGGTGGATAGAATAAATAGGTTTATGACCTAACCGATATAATATGCGAAGTAAAAAATGAAAAATTTCATATAAAAGGCATTGGGGCATAGTTTTTTTTGTGGCATGAGAGTTTAAAAATAGCATGGAATTTGATGTTGCGAAATATTTCTTTAACTATATGCTCTTGATATTATTGTATGACCCTTATTTTGATATTTGGTGAGAGTGACTTGGTGAGATCGGGGTGGTTAGCTGACCTATTTATATACATGTTAGCTCTATTATTTATTCACTAGTGAATTATCTTGCTCTTGTCACATATGAATGAGAGACCTTTGGTATGATCCTACGGATTATACATGTTATTCTCACCCAACATATATAAATGAATTTTCACATCTTAAGGAGGGTTTTAGAGACCCATCTGGAAATTACTATCTTAGATGTTATAGTTGTTGTGGAGTCGTTGCCCTAGAATTTTTCCCTTGGAACAATTTTACAATGGAGACTATTATTTTTATGTAGGAAACGAATTTTTGGATAGTTTGTTTTTTATTATTTTATATGATGGAGTTTATTAGTGGTTTTTTACCTTATATCTCAATTCTTTTTCTATATTGAAGGTAATTCCTCCATTTGGAGTTTCACTCCCCTGGTGTTAGTCACCAACACAAGGACTACTAGAGGTAGGACTAGGGGTTACTTATTCTCTTCACATCAAATTAAAAATTCATACTAGGGGATGGGACAATGATATACATATAAACTTAAAATCCTCATCACCATATTCTCATCCATAATAATGAATAATCCTAGAATCCCCAAAATCCCATGTAAATTAATTATTCTTCATGCCTCTACATCTAATGGAATTACAATGATAAAAATAATCATAAAAATACCAGATACAAATATGTGCTATAACTTCAAGAAGCTACATCACACACATAAATATTTAAAAAAAACAAGAACCATAAAATCCTATTTGAGTATGTACCCTGTACCTTAAGCTTCCATAACTTATATCTAACCATACATGATATTTCATTTGAACAAAGAGTGGGGGATTTGGAGAAGTCAACCATTCATTCCCTCCTTATCCAATCTGTTTGGGGAAACACCCCCAAAAAATTCTAGTGATTGTTTCCTTATCGACATAGGTGGTGAAGTGTATGAAATCCAAAAATATGAAATATTCCAAACACAAGCACACTAATGGAAACTAAATAGATATATAATCTACAATAGATATCATTCCACAAGGTACCCAACTGCGATATCTAAATTTTAGTCCCAAACATTCATGAAACCATAAACATTCAATATTAATTATTAACCTTATAGTAACCATTTAATATTATTCTATATCAATTTCAATGATTAATACATTAATATTCGAGTACACTTTCCTTAGACCCCATAATACCCTACTTATTAAAAATATTTCATCATAATATATAATCACCATGAACTAACTATGTTCATTTATTTATGGTCTCATAATTTTTGGATACTCTGGGACTCGTATTATGGTAGGAAAAATTAAAATTTTCACTATTTTTATAAACCAAATTTGTGAAGATATTGAGAACCATATAAAATATATTTCCAAAATAATTCCATCAATAGAAAACCAAGAATAAATCGATGAATAAGAAAAAATATAAACTCATATTGATATAACTAGTGTCATCTCAACACCATTGAACATAATATAACCCATCCCACTAGTACCTTCATTAACTGTCAATAAATCCCCTTGTAATACAGCCCATTTCCCACAAAATATTTCAACCATAATAGGTTATAAATATATAAAAACAAGGTTTTAATTTCCTTGAGTATAAATACAAGACAACAAAGTATGTTAAACATACATTTGATTAAACTAATGCCATATAATTAGGGATTTTTGACCTCCTGGAATGAATAATGGGCTCCCTCATCCCCGATAAATTATCTTCTCAAACAATCGGTTCCATTACCATCATTAAATAGATAATTTTTTTTGCATAAATTATTATAAAATAAACCTAATATTTTTATTTATAAATATCTAACATAATCCATAAATACACATTAAACAAGATTTCAATATATTGTAAATATTCCAATAACACCAATTAACACGTGTATTTTCAATTAAATAATATCAAGATTCCATCTTTAGGTTTTTTAACTATTTCCTAGAGTATAAACCATGATACAAATAAAAAACATCCAATATATATATATATGAATGCTATATAGTAAATATTAAGAGGAATTGTAACGCATCGATATTTTTTTATTTTTTTGAATTAATTTATTCTTTTTGATATTTTTCATTTCACAAAACACTGAATATAGATTTTTTATATAAAAGCACTAAGTTTGGATTTCATTATACTCAACACTGATTTAATATTCTTCTATATACAACACTATTTTTGGCTTGTGTTAAACACAATTCTAAGTTCCTTTAATAGCTTGTGTTGCACGTAAGGCTGAGTTTTAGCAAACTACAATATACTATTAAAATTTTTAAAAAAGTATTATTTTGATTACCACAAAGCCGTTGGAATGGAAGTTACAAATAAGATTAAATAAATTGTGAAAATATGAATTACAAATTTATATAAAATGAATCATTTGGTTATTAATTAGTTAGAAATGAATGTAGGAACTATTTGAAAATAAAAAATATATTTTTTTCTAAGAAAATTATTTTTCTATATAAAAACAAAATTTTATCTCAATAAATTAAACAAACAAAATTTAATAAATTTTTTAAATAAAATTTATATAATATAAATTCAATAAATATTTTTGATACTCATCATATATATTTTATAGGTATAAGATAATAATAAATCTAATTTTATTAATAATAATATGTATTTTTTAAAAGCTAATTTTACCACCTTTTTATGGAGAACCCTTTTTAAATATAAATTTTGAAACTTTTGTAATTTATTTTAAAAATTAAACTTCATTTTTGAAATCATAATAACAAAATTTACTTTGGGTGAATTTTTGATATTTTTCTAAGAAGTTTCATTTTTTGATGAATAGTGAAAAACACTGAATTTAAATTCAAAACTACTTTTTCATCTAATATATTTATATAGTAAAATTATATTTTAATTTGGTTTTAAATTAAAATTAGATAAATTATGCATAAATTAATCCAATTAAGGTTATTAGAACCAATTTCACAATGAAATTGGTTATAAAAACATTTCAAACTTTTTGACCTTTTCGATTTAAAAACACGTCGCCTCATCCAATCTGTAGGATTAATTTTAAATTAATCTCTGCCAATTCTGTGATTATAATTTATAAAAATAGATTATATATTTATAATAATCCTAATTTATAATTTTTAATAAGTTTAACACTATTTTTGACATAAAATATTAGCAAAAGTAATTAAAATTAATTACAATGATTGAGGTAAAACCAAGATTACTTAGTGGTTAAACTATAATTTAAGGGGCCAAATACCTAGAAAAATGTAAAAAATAAATTTCATGGAAATATTTTGATCAATTAACATATTTTATAGAAAATATAAAATTATTGGAGGGACATGATTTAAGGGAGACCTCTAAATAGTTTTTTCCTTTTTATATTTACAAGAATGTCACTCCTCCTCCACTATAAAAAGAGTACTCACTCTCCTCACATATTCACACCTCTAAATCCCTTTATATCAGTAAAATAATTCCAAAATATCCTAAAAAAATTCCTCCCTTAATCCTAGAATCCTCCTTTATATAATAAGACCAACCAAGGAATCCCTTTGGTGCAAACCAAAAGAAGTTACCCAAAGAAGAGGTAACACCCTTCCACAATCTCTTTTATTTTATTTTCACTCTCGACCACATAAATTATTATTATTACATGATTATATAATAATATAATTATCCTATATATACTTAAAAAAATTATCCTAAGTTTTATACCAAAACCTACACACACTTCAATCAAATGGGTAATGAACTTATCGTTCGTGTGTATGGTGAACTACCGCCTCGCGAAATGATGTCCTTTATTTGTTCCTTTACCACATCTAATGGTTGAAAATTATGATGGAAATACTATTTTTATATTAAATATGTGATATTTACTATTTTATTAATTTTTAACTATTATATGAAACATACCTTAATGCTTTCCATTTTATGTAAATACGATAACTTTGTTTGTGGACGTGTGGACTATCATCTCCTCAAAGCGATGTGATTCGTTCATACTTTGCATTAAATGTATTATGGTTGAGTTTAGTAAATTTATATGATATATATGAAATAATAATTATAGTTTAATGATAATATATATATATATATACACATATATATATTTCATTTACTTTTTACAATAAAATAGAAACAATGTTCATGCATACGTACGGTCTATCGTCTCAATGAACGGTGTATTCCATTTCATATTTATATATTTGATAAATTCATATAAATATTTATATAAATAATATATATGATATTTATATCATTTTATAAATTATTTAAATAATAAATCATGTTCTAAGTAAGCGGATCAAGAATAATAAGTCAAACCATATATGAAAAACAGAGCAAATACTTTCTAAAATGTAACATTAACATGGAGTTGTTAATAAATTTGTAATATAAAGTCATAATAAAATAATATATGGTATTAGATATAATAATATGGTTATTTTTTAAATATATAATAAAATTATATTTATTATACAGTAGGTTTGAATGTGTATAAAGAAAGTCAAGACTTAAGGTAAGGTTTTTTCATCTCACTTTTATTTTTATGCGAGTTATACCTTATTCACCACTCATTTATATTGTGTGGTGTATATAATAAACATGAATATATTTTATAATTATTATCCTTACATATATGGGTATTTAAATATACATTTCATGATCTCTCTTTCATGGGGTTTATGGTTTAAAAGTTACCAAAATAGTAAAGTATTTTTTTCTCAATTTTCTTTCTTTGAGACACATGCCATGTCATGATTATGTATTATTCTACAAGGTATATATAATTAAATTTATATTTAATATATTGAATCACACTATTGTAATGTTAGTTTATGCTTCATTTAATGTTATTATTTAATGGGTATTGTGATTCAAAGATACGAAAGTGGTAACAATTTATTGTTATAATCTCATCGCTTATCAGGATTGTTTACAATTATGATTCCATTGATGAAATATTATGATAAATATATCAATAAATATAATTAATTTTATTCTACTATGGTTATTCATTATATATTCTTGTAATGGTATCATTTCCCAATTTTTGGTGCATATATAATTAAGAAAGTGTCTAAGAAAATATGAATCTATCTTCCGTCAAAAATATGTGTAATTTCATAAACATGTTTTCTATTTTTTTCAAAAATGTTCTATTATTATACTATGATATTTAAAAGTAATTTTTACCCAAGTTTTACCTTTTAAACAAAAGGGTTTTAAAAAAATGAATATTCTTGTCATTTTCTGATTGAGGCACTTGTCTGAACTTTTTACAATGAAAAACGGAATGTTTAACATATATAGATTTATCCACCTTAATGACCTTAATTTATTTGAAGCTTCCTTTGAAAGATTAAAATATTATTTTTTTTAAGAATTTTGTTTCCTAATTTTCTAAACATTCATTTTTTTTAAATTAGTTTTCTAAGAAAAAGTTTCTCAAAAAAAATTTATGTTCAAGAAGTGTTTTAAATTATTTTCAAATATTTCTATAAGGGTTTTCAAAACTATTTTCAAAGAAAAAGGATTTCAAAAATATTTTATGTTTAAAAATTGATTTAAATGTTTTAAAGATTCTTTTATATTTTATAAAGGGAAAATATTTTTCAAAATGTTTTCAATCTTCCATTATAAATTTTCAACGAAAAAGTTTTTCAAAATGTATTCAAGCTTCTTTTATAAATTTTGAAAGAAAAATGTTTTCAAAATGTTTTCCAGCTTCCTTTATAATTTTTCAATTTTATTTTCATAGAAAATGGTTTTAAAAAGGTTTTATGTTTTAAAAATCATTTTTCAAAATAAGAAATGATATTTTCCTCAAGAAATGTTTTTAAAAGATATTTAAAAATTATTTTCCACCTAATATGGCATATGTTGGTGTTATTAATTCATTTCAAGGGATATGATCTATGGGTTACATTCATACTATCTCTCTAAATGGTTTATGTTTTGATTTAATTGTGTTTATGAAATTTATTTCTCTTTCACAGGTTATATTCTTATGAAACCTGCTTCTTTCACATGTTATGCTTTGATGAAATGATTTTTGAAACTTGTCTATTTTCCATAGGTTATGATATGATTACATGTTTATGATACCCATTTAATTTAATGGGTTATTATATGATGAATGTTTTTGATCTAGTGGCACATATATGTATGATTTCATTAATATATGAGTTGTACTTATATCTCCCTCAAGTGAATTGGGTAAAGATTTATATCTCATGAGATAGACATGGATGGAATGGGGAGTGAAATCAGTTAAGTAAAGGAATTTATTCGCAAAGATGGTATTGGAAGTGAACCTTGAGTACTAAGATGGTCATGTGAGTGAACCATGACTTCCAATATCTTTTGGGGAGTGAAACCATTCCACTAATATGGCCTTGGCATTAATACTTGACTACTATGGAAATAATTTTTATATGTTGATGTATCTACCATAAATTCTATGTCTTTTTACTATGCTATGTTGTCATGGATTGCTATTTTTATTTCATTATGATTCATGTCTTGTGAACTTACAATATTTATTCCATGACTCATGTATAATATATTTTATATTGATGGTATCATATTCAAATGTTATTCCCATGTTCTCATACCCTTATTCTCATGTTATGCTTACGTATCTCCTTTATTTACCCTTACTGATCATCTGACCTCACCCTTTATTATGTTTCTTTTCCCCAGATAATGAATAAAGGTTTTAAGAAGAATTATTAAAGGGTAATATATTTTTGGGAACATTGAAGGTCATTCACTAAGTTAGAATTTTTTTTTCCTAGTTTCCAAAGACACTAACATATTATGGTCATTAGGAATGTACTTTTGTAATGTGATGAATATTCATCTTAATTGATATAATATCCATTTATTTTTAGCTTGGGTCACTATAAAAATCAACATTAATACAAATTAAATATGATCACATATCCCAATTTATCATTTTCAATAATTATTATGTGAATTCAATAATTTTCATTTAATGTATTTTTAAAAATTCGAAAATTATCAACATATCATTATCTAATATTTGAGGATTTTTCACATATATATACAATTAATAATAAATCATAAAAAATATAACTCCAAACTAATGAAGAAATGTTATGAAAAAAGAAATAAATATTTCATGTGATTATTCTGCCAACTAAAAAATTCAATCTCTATATAAATAAAAATATATAAAAATCTATTGAAGCATGAAGTTACACCTTCTAAATAATATCTCAAATTACATTTCAATTATTCCATTCAAATTCATGAAATAGAATTATGAATATTCATGTGATAAAACTTTATATAACTTTTTTTAAATTTCTAGATAGTTAAATATTAACACTGCATGAAATTTCATAATATAGAAATTATAATTTTACATTACCACATGTGATTATATATTAATTAATTCCATTAATTACTATTTCATTAATAACTACTAGAAATATTATCTCGTATGATTTTTCTTTTTTTCAAAGAAAATAAAAATTATTTTCTTGTTATGGTTGAATCACAATAATTTAACCAAATATAATTAAGTATTACTAAATGTCGCCACTAAATAAAATAGAATAGTGATAACGAATCCCCTAAATCAAATTTGGAAATAAAAAAAGTGTTGAAATATGTTTGTAGTAACATGATTGAATATATGAGGGTATAAAACATAGTTTAAGATAAGAGTAACAATAAGGAGTCTCACATGACCAATGAGATTGGTCAGAATGTATTCAATGCTGCTCAACACACTCCAGATCACTCTCCAGGCATATAGTGTTTGAAGAAAGAAATAGGAAGATAAGATTAAATGAGGGATAATGTGAAAAAAAGTTTGTATTTTAATATATACACCAATATTATCCCTCTAGAAACACCTGTTATATTCCCTTAAACCTAAAACCTCCCCTTGATCAGTTACAACAAATGAATAGAGAAGAATTCGCAATAATTTCATTTTATATAATTTATGATTTGTAGTTATACTGTAATATAATATAATTCAAGGATATTTCCAAAAAAGAATCATGTTCCAATATTTAAAATAATATATCTAGATTTAATACATGTGTTTTAGATGTTTAAAACATAACATTAATATTCTAGATATTTTATACATTTATTTTCCATGATTTTATCTTGAAATCAATCCCTATTTACATTAAAAATGTGGTAGAGATTATAATGAAGAAGAAATTAATTTTGTAAAGAAAAATTAATTTATTCTCCCTTTATGTATATGGGTTTTTTATGGTAAGGTATTTCAATTTCAATTTACATAGACAAAAAATGAGCATACCCTTCAACAGACATTTCATATTCTATTTTACCATCATGTGATTTCGAGTTCTAAATTTACATATTGGAACTTGTAGAAAGGAAAATAGTTTTACCTTTCTGTATGTAATTAAATTTCACACATACCTTTTCACAATGTTTTATAATAAAGCCCTATGTTTTGGGAGAATGAAGACTTTATTTTCATTTCCTAATAAATATCTAAGCTACATTTACATAGAATATAGAAAAAGAAAATTACATTTACACCAGTATAAATAACTTAACATAAATTTCCATATAATTTATAAATGTATGGTCACCTTTAGGTAACAAATATAAACCAGTCACTAAGTTTATGCAGCAGCATGAAATCCAAGCTATTTAAAGTCAAAAACTATTACCTTTACATAGGGATGGGTTTTTGTGTAAGGGTATGAAAATTTCCAAAAAAAACAAATAAAATTATAATAATAATACATTTAATTGTAATTATTATTTCCAATATTAAAAAAAATTATATCTATGTTAATATAATTCCTTTAAAACTAATTCCATAAATAGAAAACCATTCTAAAACAACCCATTCAAAATAAAAAAAATATATATTGATCCATTGAGAACCTCAAAATGATAATGGAATAAGCTAATTAAAATTAATATCATTAAAAATATATCTCTACAATAATTCTCATCCTTGATAATTTAAAACCAAGCATCGAGAGGAATGATTATTCTTAAATCATATTCCAAATTTTGATATACCTCTCAAAGATATCACAATCACAAAAATATGAACACCAAAACTCAAGTAATATAAGTAGAACACAAATTATTATATCTAAATTCACACACTCAATGGAACTACCTCTCAAATAATAAAAAATCCAAAAAAATACACCACAATATAAAGGATAAATAATTTCATAAATTAGCATCATGTAATCACATATAAACAATGGATCTCAAAAAAAATAACATATCCTAAGATATTGAGAATAAATTAAATAATCATGTTCCTATGTTCATATTAATATCCCATTATGACACCCAACAACATGAATTAATGGAAAAACAATCCCACAAAACACCTTAAATTAGGAAAAAAATTGAGGATAAAGGTTAAACCCATGATCAAATCTTCACTACCTAAAAAAGAGAATATGCCTTCAAGATCACATGATCACCAACATCAAAACCCAAATTTTCCCTCTCACAAAAATAATAAGAAATCTGAAATTAAAATTCTACTGAAAAGAGACTCATACCAATGATAGGATGATAAATTTTACTCTATGTCATCTACACCAAGTATAGGTGTCTCACCCATGAGCCTAAAAAATCTAATATTTATTGTGTACAAAATGTCTTCCAAAATTTGTATATACTGCTCTACCTATCCTTATTACTATGTTTAAAATATTTTCTAATGAATCATTAGGATATAAAAAACACAGGTGACCTATCTAAACCCTAGTCATGGAATTATGATCATGGTCATAGTTCACTAACATCAGAAAACCATGATGCCTCACCACATCCTCTAGTTACTCATTTGTAAAACCTGATCCAAAATAAAATTCTCGGTCACTAATATGAAATTTCACTTTGGTAAGTGGCTCAAAATTACCCATATAGAATCATTATAGTTACCCAGTTCTTTTACATATATTATCACATGATTTTTAATGTAAATATAAAATAAACACATCCCAATTATCGAAATGCCCAATTTCATTGAAACACTAGGTTCATAATATATTACAATGAAACTAAAATTAAAATTCATTATTTTAATATTGACAATAACCTCTTAAATCCCATTGATATATAAAAACTACATAGGATAACCAGGTAAATACAATAAGCAATGGGGTGAACTTAAAAGCCTAATAAGGAAATAAATATGATGAAAAAGCATAACATATGAGTCAAAAGGAAAAACATGAAATCATGAAATGAATGGATTGTAATAAATCGTGTTTATTCATTAAAAACTAATATGGTATCATAAGTTAATGAAGACATAGTAATGATAAAACCACATAAAAATGTCTTAAATATAAGTCAAGGCTAACTGCCAAGAAAACATCACCAAGTAGAAGAGTCCCATCATTGATTATATTTACTCCCTAATCTCATACATATCATCTCTTGAGATATAAAAATTACCCAATTAATTAGAGCACTATCTGGGTTCACCCATCATAATATGTACATTCATATTCATTCCACAAAATGTAATAAATCGTAGATTATAACCATAAGAAATACTTATCAAAAGAGATGAGAAACATAATCTTATGTTATAACATATCCAATAGAAATTACATAATTAATTCCATAAATGAAAGGAATAAATCATTCATGGAAATTAATATAAAAATAAAGAGTCACATGACATGAAAATGATTCTATGTGACTTGATGGAATAAAATGGAGTGTAGAAATAAATTTAGAAATATCCCTTTTAAGTGGGGTTTTATGAAAAAGAGTAAGGAATCATTGCATAAATTAAGATAATAATAGTTTACATAAAAACGAAGTGAAATGAAATGGATTTTTATAATAAAATGTGAAATTTTACAAACAATAGATGATTTAGAACATTTTCTAGAGTAGTACATGAAATGTGGTAAGAAACAGTGAAGTTCTCTTTAATTGTGTTTTCTTATCACATGAAATGGAGAAGGGAACCATTATAACATATATATAACCATCAAGGAAAATTGAATTAAAACATTTATATATGTTTTGGACATATACATAGAATAAATAAAAATTAAATAAGAAGAATAAATAGATAAAGTGGGGAAATAGAGAAATCTTAAACTAATGAAAATGGGGTGGTTCAAAGAGATCCTTTACCATAGGTTCCATAATCATTCTTAAAATTCACTTAAAATCATATATAATCAAATTAGATTCATTAATTATTAAAATAAAATCCTATTAATTCTATATTTGATTTACTATTATTATATTATGATCATGTTCAACCATTTCAATGAGATATAATATTTTATTTTGTTGTTTTAAGGGAGTCTATTTTAGAGTTCCAGTATTGGATCCCTTGTGGAAAATTATTGGAGTTCTTTCAATTGGAACTACAAGACCAGAATTTGAATGAAATTATATTTATTTCCTTATATAAATTTAAAATTTCCCAAACACCCATATGTGTTCATAGAGAATAACAATTCATTTAGAAAAAACATTAATGTTATATGGTTAGTTAACTTAGGCACTTTTACTTACCATCATGAACTAGATTTGTAATATTTAATATTATGGATATATATTTATTCCAAAATTTTAAAAAATATATAATATAAATATTTAGGTCATTTTAAACCATTATAACATTTTTAAACCTCCTAAGAATATGGTAATGGAAATGAAAAACTCTTTATCCTTGGAGATGATAAACTGGAATAATATTGACAATGTTATTGTTTTTTGAATAAGAGGAAAATAGAATAGGATGGTAGATATATATTATATTAACACATTAATATTCTAGTACATATTTGATACTAGTTCATTATGACATTTTGTAGGTATTTTTTTGGTGTATGTGGTGAAATAAAAATTTAAAGACTCGGTTGAGGGCATTACGTTCTCCTTTGGTTGTCTCCTCTTAGGATTCCCCTTAAGGAACATTGGATTAGTATTTTTATGAGACAAAGTATTATATGGATGTGGGAGATATATGAGGAGATAATTTGAAGAGTTTTGGATGGCCCCATGTCTTAGAAGGAGTTAAGAAAATGTGTTGTGAGGGGTGGTATTTATAAGGGGTGGAGAGGATTATTTTTTGAATATTATATTAATTAGTATATTATTTTGGATCAACACATATAACAGTGAGGAATATTTTGGCCATATAATGTAAATGTTTCATCTCAGCTTTAACTAATTAATTCTTACCATAACACCCATACATTGTATATAATAGTTCTGTATAAATAAATTATATTTATTCGGTATCTTGCAATGTATGAAAACCCAAGTCTAAATGAACAATAATGTATTTTACCATTATAAATATGTCATTAAATTTATTGATTGGATAAGAATAACTATATTTTTATAATTATGTACAATGTTTGTTAGACAATGTGATTATATTAGTAATAAATTTTTAGTAATGTATTTATATGCTTCAAAATATACCTTTTTCTTCAAAAATTATATTTACTATATTTTTTGAGAAAATAATATAATTAATTATTTTTTCCACTTTTAGATAATTTATTTGGATAAAACAAATTTTAATTTTTTTAATCATTATTTAAAAAATTTCTTAGAGTGATTTTTTGAGAATATTCTAAAATATTTCTTTTTCAATGTGTATTGAAAAATAATCATATTTATTGAAAATCATATTTTTGTTTCAATAATTTACTAAGTTACGCTTTATTTTAGATAAATATTAGGTCTATTATATTATGATTAATCTAATTATTTTAATCTCAAAAAATTTTATTGTTGAATTTGGTATAAAACATTTATGCAATTAAAAAGGCATTTTTCTAAAAAACTGATTTTCATTGCATTTTGAATTTTCATATTAAATTAATTTCTATAATTTATAGAAATTGAATCATGAAAAATGGATTCCATATTTGAAATAAATAGGGCCAACTTTTTTAAATAAGTTACTTTTATTTTTGTTCACTATGAATAATAATTATAGTAAATTTTTATTACCACAGTAAAGGTAAAATGTGTTAATTTTAGTTAAAAATAATATGATTAGATCTCAAAAGTAACCCAAAACTTACATTTATCCTATTGTATGAGTGAAGATCATACGTTTATATATAATTCTCAAATATATGGCCACTTTGGGACATATTTCATTGATCATGATCTTTATATTAATTTCTAAAAAATATAAAAATAAAATATATATCTCTTGATATTAATATCTATAATTTTTTTAGAAAAGTAATAAAAGTGGAAATTTTCCATTATAAATATTAATTTTAAAATTAATTACTTGTTTCTATAATATTAATTTATTTATAATATTTACTGATTGAATAATTACCTTAAATTCTTATAGAATTTTGACAACGTATTTATTTAATTAATATAAAAATTAAATAAAAAAATAAAAAATAGTAAAAGTAATATAATTTGGGTGAATATTTGTGTTCCATGAAGTTTTAAGATAAATATAACTGATTAAGGATATATTAAATTTATTTATTTTAATTTAATAATTATAAGGTAGTTTTCAAAGTCAAATTATGTTAATAGTTCCAAAATTCACATTAATGATATTTTATGAAAAATATTATCTTATTAAATTATATAAAAATCATAAAAATATTAAAAGATGAAAATTTTGATTATAATTGTTCTAAAATATTTTTCCGTGTACATTCAATATCGAATTTATTACTTATAATTAAATTAATAAGCCTTTTAGAGTGAAGAAGATGTTACCATGATTAAGGTTACAATCAATTGTCTTGAGGGTTAAAACAAAAGATAAGGATTAAAACACCACATAAACCTGTAATTTTTTTATTAGATGTTTTCTAAATCATATACTACCTGATCATAAAATATATATCCATTTTTAATCATTCATCTTGATAATGAATTTATTATATTTTAATCTTTTAGGAAATTCCAAGAGTTCCCATCGGAACACTTATAAAAGCACACCCATCCTTTCTGTTCATTAAACCACATTAAGAATTATTTATAAGCCAATAAATACTATAATTACTTCTATGATTCATTGAAAACATCCTATATCTTATGATTTTTTCAAAATATCATCACTTCAAGGATTAAGTTATAATCCAAAAGAGAATTCTCAACAAAGTGGTATAACTCTTAACTGAGAAATTTCAATTTTATTTCTTCTTATAACTCCTCTAAAATCATTTTATTCAATATAAAATAAGTAAATAAGTAACTTAATTATAATAAATAATTATTATAATAATGTCACAACCATTATCTACCTTATTCCTATCCATAAAAAATGATAATACCACTCATGCTTATGTGTGGAATACAACCTCCATGAAGTGATGTGATTCATTTTTATTTTCCATTTTAAATGGATTGTAATAAGGATAAATTTAATGAATATATAAGAAATATATTATATAAAAATGAACCTATAAATTTGAATAATTAATTTCCTTTCTTTCATTCCATCCATTGAAAAATGAAAACAATGTTCATGTGTATGTATTTCCTAACGTCTCCATGAACTTTGTAAATCATTTTTCTATTTATAACATTTATGGATAAATATAAATATTTATATAATGAATATATATGATATTTATATCATGGTTAAATTTTGGTGATAATGGAATAATTATAAATATACAAGTACTAAAACAACAAAACTAGAATTCTCATAAAAACTGAAATAGTTAACACTCAAAAATAATGATTTTAATAAAGAATTATTTTATAAATTGGTGTAGAAATATTATAATTTGATCATATATGGTATTATAATTATGTACATGTTTCTAGTATATAATTATAATAAATTAAAATTTATAAAATGTGGTTAAGGAACTTTCAAAGAATGTCGGACTTTAGGTAAGTGATTATTTAAAAATCTTATTATTTCTCAGGATTATTTACGAATAAGATTCTGATAATGAAGTTTTATGATCAAGATATCAATAATTTCATGTATTATTTTTTCTCTACTATTTATTTCTATAGATTACATGTTCTCTGTTCACTTTCCCCTCTTTATCTACTAAAGAGATTGAAAGGCCATCTTTAAGGAAACCTAATTTTATTTTTATATTAAACCAAATATATTTTATCATTTGTATCTATGTTCTCTCAAAATGATTTCAAGAATTTTTTGACTATAAAAATATGGTTTTTTAAAGTCATTTTCAATCATGTTCAAATTTTTACAATATTTTATAAAATGAATCTTCTTTTAATTTTCTAAATGAGTTGTTTTTTACTATTTATAGAAAATGTGAAAGAAATATTTGTTTTTATATACACAATATAAATGTAATTCCATGTCATCATGAACACATAAAATATTACAGAAATATTTCAAAGTTAATTTTTATATATGATAACAACCCTTGATATTACATATTCCTTAAAGTGGATATGATCCAATTATACCACCTTTATTCATTCTCTATATGTTTTATGACTATAATGATGAAATATCAATGAAACATGTTTTCTATTCAATAGGATAAGTTATGATGAATGTTTTATGATATTTTTCCATACACATGAATCTTTTAATAATTATGTGAGGGGTGGGAATGGAATTATATTTACCTCTAATACATTAACTAAATATTAATGTTTATGATCTCATAGGGTATGTAGGAGGTTATCCCATTCCTAATAAAGAGGTTACATGTGATGTTATCACAATATTGAAGTAGGTACATGAGTGGTTATCCTAATTTGAGCTTGAGATGAATGTCTTAGTGGGTATCTAGCACATCATATTTATATGATTATAATTATTCTACATTTTATGCCATAGGTTAACAAAAATATCTTAATCCAATGTTATGATCTAATGGATCATGTTCTTTTATTCCTTTATAATTCATGTCTTATAAACTGAAAAGCTTTATTACATGAATCCAGATTATTATATATGATATGAAGGGTATAGTTTTGAAAAGTAAATCTCATGTTTTTATACCCTTATTCTCATGTTATGTCTGAATGATCATTGATAACTCCAATGTAAAAAATTATTGAGTATCTAATCTCACCCTTTATTGTGTTTTCATTCCATAGGCTATGAAGGAAGGTTTTATATTTGATATCTCTAAGAAGGGTGATGGTTACGAAGATCATAGTGGGAGATGATGTATATTTTTTTATATAATAGTGGTTTATGTTTCTATGTTTCCAAATATTCTAGACGTATATGAGTCTGGTATGGATTTTAATGTTATAAAATGAATATTAATATAATAAGTTTAAATGTTTATATATTAAAATTATGGGTCACTATAGTTGGTATTAGAAGAAGGCATAGTTACCATTGGAAACTACTATGAGAAAATTGTAGTGAGAACACTATAGATAGGTTTATATATAGGATTGCATCTTAAGGTTTTGGTAATGATCATGGATGAAATATGTCAAACATGTTGTGTCATAGACTAGAAATATGATTTATTAATTTAATCATCATAAAAATTATTTTTCATGAATATTTAGTTTACCACTATAATTATTATTTATCACACCATGTATTTTAGTTTTAGTAAATAGATAAAACCCATATGAATCATCTTCATTCAGGATGAATTAGACAATTCAATTATTTACCTCCTGATAAAATAGATGTTAAGGGATATGTAATGAAAAATATTATTGTTATTCTTATGGGGATTTTTCAATACATAAAGCACGATCATATTACAAACAATAAAAGGAGGGAACAATGTCGTGTTGAGTCTTTATTGAGGAAAAACTCACCTATATTTTTTTATCTTCTGATCCACTAGTTGCTGAGAAATGGATTAGTAATATTAAAAATATATTTTCCATTCTCCAGTGTTTAGAGCATGATAATGTCATTTTTCTTATCTATTATTTGGAAGGGGAATCATATCAATGGTGTACTCTCATCAAGTACACAAGGAAATTATAATAAGTTGAATTTATGTATTTGGATAATATTTAAAAGGTTATTTTTCAAAAATTACTTCCCTCATATTCTTCATGAGAAAATGGAAAAAATTACTTGAATTAAAGAATAATGATAATTAATCTATTTGTACCTATTAGGAAAATAGTATAGGAACTATGAGGCACACTTCTATTATTATCAATTAACCAAAATGTAAGATTTATAGAATCTTTAATTTCTTAAAAATATTATCTAAAAGGAATTATCCAAAATGGAATTTTGTAGTTATGATGAAATTGATTGATTTTCTACCATGGTAAAAATGGAGATTGGAGTTACCCATAAATCTAATAGTTTTTTAAAGAAACAATGATGGAATCCAATAGAAATTATAATAATAATTACTATATAGGGAATAAGATGAACCTTCTAATATGATCAAAGTGTGAATGGAGACATAGAGAAAATTATCATAAGGAGAATAATAAATGCTTTATATATGGAAAGGAAGGTCATCAGGAAATATAATGCCTTTATGATGGGAAGAAGTTATTCAGTGAGGGAGGAAACAAACAAAATAATACACTAACCACTCTCTAATGTTTTCAATGTAATGAGTATGAGTATTATTATAACCATTTCTCAAACCTAAAGTCTAATTATGATGATTTAATTTTACAACCCCTTAGTCCTAGGGATAAAGTGAAATCCCATGGGATCCCTATTGTTAATGAGGGGAAAGATAATGAAGTTGTGAAACATATACTTACCATTTACTCTAGAATTGATAATGTCTTATTTTATTTTGGATATACCCACTATATTGCATGTATTTAATATTAAAAGGTTATAATAGTACCATTTCAATGATTAGAGGTTAAATAAGTAGTATAAATCCCTAATGGAATGATGATCATATCTCAATACTCTTATTCTTCTCCAACTGTAGCTTGTTGGAATGTGCTTCATGTAATTATTGTTATTATACCTCTAGTTGAATTTGATTTTATCTTATGCATGTATTGGCATTATTTAAAAAAAATCCTACCTTAATTTCTAGATAATGGACGTCATTATTGATATTCTAAACCAAACTATGATCCTTTATCAATATGAAGATAAATATGAACATTGAATGTAAAGTGAATTCATTATATGGGTCTTTATTCCTATTCAAATGGGTATTTATATCAGATTTTTAGAGAGAAACTTAACATAAATGATTTTTATATTGTGTGTGTAACATCCTTTTTCCTTATTTTAGTTATATCTTGAATCATTTTACCATTTTATGGGGTTTATTTTGGTCATAATAAGGATGGAGATCCTTTTCAGGGAAATTGACCTAAAGAATAGGGATGTATGGTTGTTTGATTTAATGGAGTTCAAGTGTAAATGTGTTAATAGGGAGTTTCACCATGGTGTATGGGATATGGAATAGAGATTCACAATTGCACCGTGGACCATTAGGTTATGGAATTAGGTATATTGAGGTTGGATAGGGTTGTGACATGGGATTTTGGATGCACTATAGAGCCATAAAGGCCAACTTTCTGAGGTACTTCAAATTTGGGCATAGGTGTGGCATGGTACTTATGTTGTGCCATAGAATTACCACAAGTGGAGTGGATCTGGGTGAGTTCTATGACATTTTTTAAGGATGTCAGTATATTTGGGGTTAATGTGGCATGGTATGAGGAGTTTTCACTATGGTCTGGTTGTTTTCAGTCTTTTTGCACCACGGCCTTAGTGGTCTATAGTGTGGATTTTTTATTAAATACTTAAATTTATGAATTAGAATTTTATATTTCAGTTTCTCCCACTGAACTATAATTTGATCATTTTCCTTTTGATGTCCCCCAAGAGGTGTTTTGACTCCTTCAAACTCCTTTTTTCTCAGATCAACGCTCCTGTGGAAGCATTTGATTCCTCTCTGGTAAGAGATCTCTCCTTGATTGGAAATAATTTTTTTTATTTTCTCTACTCCAAAGATATTGATAGATCATCATGTTATTGATGGATATAATATGTTTTTATAAAACTGGTTTCTATGTTGGATTCCCTAATCTCTTACACCTTTGTTTTTCTTTGGTGGATCCTATTGTGGGTGTTGAGTAGATGTGATCATGTGATTAATAGTAGTTGGTTCCATATGAAATTTCCCAACAATTTAAACCCTTAATTTCTTTATTGATTTGAAATGTGTTTTTTAAATATGTAAAAACACATATTTAAGATGATTGAGGGATGATTTTGATAAAGGAATGAAGTTAGTGAGAAAACACCAATTTCAATGGAATTGAAATTATTGGGTATATTTGAGAAAATATGATGGCTTGATTTGGAAATTTATTTTAAGATAAAGGGGTTAAATTTAAAGATAATTTGAAATGGTATTAATCAATGAAAACTTATGTTTTGGTTTTGAAATAATAAAGGCATGTTTAAAACATAAAGTGGGAAATTGTATTTTTAACTAATTTGAAATGATTGATTTTATCATGATTGATTTATTGATTGTATGATTGATTGAATCACAAGTGGGACTAGGTATTTAGTAGGTAATTAGGAAATGTTTCTATGGTATGACCCCCTAGAAATGGATTGATGATAGAAACACTAACATAAACATATTGCGATATGATTTTTTTCCTTAATGGGGAGTTGAGTCCTAATAGCCTGCATTGTGGGATGTGTGCACACATTGAACTGAGATCACTATTGAGTTGTGTGAGGATACTATTACTAGAAACTAACGTGCCACATGGATTTATAAATGGTACTATAGTATACTTCACTTGATGATTATATTCTATTAATTTAAACAACTACTTAATTTATGGAAACTGCTTTATATAAAAGTTTTATACAAAATGATCATTTAATCCTATTGTTATATAACTTCCATATTTTTGAATTGAAAATATTTTTTTTTTTAAATATGTAAATGAAATTACATTCCTTGTTTTATTTTTTTGAAATCATAATTGGTTTAATTATTATGGAATTGATTATGGAACACTTGGTGAGACCCTATTGGACTTTATACATCATTCCCTACCTTTTCTTCAAGAAATTTGTAGATTATTTTATTTTAAGTCCAATAATTGGGAAAGAACCACTTAGAGGTGGTGGATGTTCTTAATCCCTGGGACTCGGAGTGATGGAGGTTACTGATTGAGATATCATCCACCAGTTACATGGGTTTATCATTGGTCTTTATCTTGGTAGATGCAGTGTCTTTTAATGATGTATAATTTGGGTACTATTTAACCTATTTTTTTCTATTCATTTATCCCTTTGGAGTTTTAATCATTATTACTTGTATTGCTTATATTTTAGTATTTTTTGGGACGAATCATTCCCTATTTATTCTTATATGATTCAAGGTTCTAGTTTTTAACCAATGAGAATAAAAACTTCACTTAGATCCATGTTGGTGTCAACTCAGGTATTAGGGTACCAATGTATTCGGGATGGTTCTAAAAAATTATTATCAAAGGTAAAATTTGTGAATCTTTCCTTATTTTTAGTATTTAGTTGTGTTTCCATATATATAGGAATTAGGATTAATGGGAAAATGGAGGTTATTGCAATAAAGTACCCGAACATTTCTCATCCAAACAAGACTTAAGTCGTCATGGGTGTTTGGGAAAAGTGTCTTTACATAATATTTTTATCTGGTTTCTAGAATTTTACCTACTCCAGATCTGAGTATATTGGATTCCAATCTGGTTTTATTCTTGATGGAATTGATATTTTAGTATCTCTTATTTTAGATATTTATATGTGTATACTTGCGGAATCTTTATGTTTTGTATGTTGATGTTGTGTGACATCATTCCTCTAAGAGGACATTTTAATAGGACATAATAGGATGCTTCTAGTGAACCAAATTAGGAAAATTATTTAGTTGACCTGAATCTTGTTGATATAGTGGTGCATTCTTTCCATGATTTAGTATAGGTATCCACACCCATTCTTGTTCAGGATCTAGTAGTGGAACCAAGAATGGATAAATCTATAGACCATGATCAAGAGTATCTCAATCAGAAAACACCATCTTTTTAAGGTTTTAATGATCCTCAAGAGGCTGAGGATTATTAGAAAAACATTGAATTAATTTTTTATTAGTAGGAAATGATTAAAGATATTAAGGTGAAATGTGCTATGTTTAAGATTGAGGGACCTAGAAGGAGATGGTGGTATTTCATGGTGATAGTGAATAAACATGATGGATTGGAGTACAAAAACATTAGAGTTATTTTAGTTTATGAATAATATTTAGAGTTGATAGTATTGGTGAAGCCCTGGAGTTTATTATCCTTCATCAAAATGATAGGATAGTGACAGAGTATGAAGACAAATTTTTGGAACGTTTTCATCTATCACTTGAGGTCATATGTAGTGAGACTATGAGGTATCAGTGGTTTCAAATGGTTCTATGACCTGATATTTGATCATATATTTTATAAGAGAATCTCACTTCTTATGCTAATATACGAGACAAGGGGTTGATGGTTGAGATTGACTTGGATAGTATGTTATGGTTAATAGGAGTTCATTTTTCTACCAGTGGTATTTATGTGTATTCTTTTAAATGAAAGTGAATGTGTGATGACTCTCATGGTGGTTCAAGAGTTTATACATCATCCAGAACTTCTTTAGTGCATAGAAGATTCCCTTTGACTTGCTTCTACTATGGAAATGTGGAGAATTTGAAATGGGTTTTCATCGAAGAACTCAATATTTTTAGTTCTTATGGTCATTTAGGAAAAATATTGAAACTTTTACACTTATTTTATGATCGTCATAGTGGCACAGTCTCATCAACATAAAAAATTACTATAGTGGAAATCAGATACTTCAAGAGTAAAGGGTTTCCATCCATAGGCATCCTGAAAAGTGATTTTTCTTATAGTGAAAGATTATCTGGAGGAAGATGATTGGGTCTAGATACTGTGAGTGTTACTATCAATATAGATTCATATTTATTGAAATATTAATTTGATACCGGTGTACCTTAATTGTTTTTATTGATTCATGTTGTTAGTTTTCTATATTTTCCAATAGATCCTATGTTGTGGATATTATTATGCCCCTTAGAATGAATAGAGAGCATGGTCTTCAGTTTCCTACTTGTGTTTTCTCTCTATCATAGATTGAGTATACCTGAATTTTTTTGGTTCTTTATATAAAACTACTTGAAAACATTTTCTAGATAGATTGTATGATTACTCATAAGGCCTGAATTGACTTCCACCTTTGGTGGGTCTTCATTACTGCACCTTATGAAGTGTGTTGTGTCTTTCAAGGATAATGAGACCTAATGTAGAGTATATATCGAACTTTTTTTCTAGAATTGTGTAGTGTAATATTAATTTTTTCTCTCAACTTTTAGTGATAATATTTGAGTGATGAACTCCCACTAGTTCTCTTCAAATTTCCTGATGTTTTTCCTTCTAATTTATTCATTTTTTTACAAGTAAGAGAGGTGAATTTTTATATTGATTTATTAACTATTACTCATTTAGTTTCTATTGATTCTAAAGATATGGAACTATAGAAGATTAAAGAGTTACAGGCTCAGTTGTATGACATAGTATAGAAAGGTTTCATACACCCAAGTGTACCACCTTGGGTGGAACCTATTCTCTTTTCAAATAAATTTGATGAAACACCATGCTTATGTTTTGATTACCAAAAATTCAATCAAGTTATGGTAAGTAAAAATTATCTATTTATGAATATTGATGATTTATTTAACCTTTTAAAGGGTATAATTGGTTCTTGAAGAATAATATTCGATCTAGTTATTACCAGTTGAGAATAAAAGAGTCTAACAATCATAAACCGGCTTCAGGGGTAGGTATGGACATTACAAGTATCTTGTTATTCCATTTGGTCTAACAAATGATCCTTAATGTTTTATTTCCTTAAATAATAATATATTTCATGAGTACCTTGACTCATTAATGGTGGTATTTTTGGATGAAATTTTGGTTCCCTCATATCTAATGAGGACCATGTGCATAATCTAAGAGTGGTTATGGAAACCTTGAGAAATCATCGACTTTATATGAAGCTTTCAAATTGAAAATTATAGATTTGGGAAGTTAAGTTATTGGGAAACATGGTCTCAGAAAATGGTAATTAAGTTTATCCTGAGAAGGTGAAATTTGTTATGACATGGGAGAAACTATATAATCTTTTAAAGATATATATCTTCTTGGGATTTTCAGGATATTACCACTAATTCATCAGAGATTTCTTAAATTTATATTCACCAATCAGCACACTCACTCAGGAAGAAGTGAAATTTGTTTGGGATGAGAAATGTCATATTTTTTTGTTGAGATGAAATATATCTAGACTTCTGTGTTATTTTTTACTCTTACAAAGGTTGGGTAGGGCTATATGGTCTTCTATGATGCATCGGTTTTGTGTTTGGGATGTTTCCTTAAGTAGTGTGATCATGTGGTAGCATATATTTCTAAACAGAATAGGCCACACAAGAATAATTATCCGACCCATGATCTCAAACTCATAGTTGTGATCCATGATCTTAAGAGTTGGAAACATTACCATTTTAGAGATTGGTTAACTATGGTTTTCTAACACAAAATCTTGAGTTATATATTCTCTCAAAAATATTTGAATCTCCAACAGAGGCATTGGGTGGAGTATTTGATAACTATTGTTTTTAACAAGGATTGTACCCCTAGTATAGGGAATTTCATTTTTGATTCTTTAATCAGGTAACATCCAAACCAAGTTATGAAAAAATCATTAGAATAGTGGAATCTGATAGATCTCTTTTCTCAGTTGCATTGGGATTCCAAGAGAATGATTCTTAGGTTGTATTGGAAATAATACAGTTTACCTCCTATCTTATCAAGATTATTCTTTAGAAGTGGTAGACTGATAATTAATTAAATAGCATTATGGTATCTATTTATAGTGGGAATACCATTAGTGAGTGGTATTCCTCTTTATAGAGCATCTATTTTTTTCAAAAATGGTTTTTTGTACCTTTTCCTATAAGAATGGACATGATGAGGGGCTTCCATATTTACTAGTGGAAGGTGAACCCTGGAAACACAAATATGTTCTACGATATGTGCTAACATTTCTAGTGGCCTGGTATGAGACAAGACATCATAGAATTTTCTTCTCATTGTTATACCTGCCAACATGTTAAAGCCAAGAATCAGAGACCTTCATGTCTGATTCAACCACTTCTAGTGATGTCTTGTAAGTGGGATGATATTTTTATGGATTTCATGGTTGGGTTTTTATGTACTCCTCAATAGAATAATGTGATATGGGTTTTAATTGATAGGCTGACCAAATTGGATCACTTTATTCCCATTCGAGATGCAACCAAAGTTGAGTAATTGGGAAGTGTCTATATGTAGTATATTATCAAATTGCATGGAGTTACATTTTCTATATTCTTTGATAGGAATCCCCATTTAACTTAGCACTTCTAGATAGGCCTCCATAAGGTCATGAGATCCCTGGTAAATTTGATCACAATGTATCAGAAGCATATAGTTTTCTAGATATAATGAGATATACATATTTTTTGGGACATTATACATTCTATTTTTCATGACTTTGGTGGATCTTGGGATGGCCATTTGGGACTGGTTGAGTTCTCTTATAAAAATAGTTAATAGTTTTCAATCAAAATGGATCCTTTTGAGGCCTTTTATGGACAACCATGTAGATCTCAATTATTTTGGTTAGATATTGGTGAAAGTTCCTTGGATGGACCGAGCTTAGTCCTAGAGATGACAATAAATATTTAGATTATTTTTCAAATGATTTCGATGACATAGAGTCAGTATAAATCCTATGTTTATATTGATCGATGAACCTATGAGTTTTCAATATAAGAGCATGTTTTCTTGATATTTTCACCTCGGTTGGGACACTAAAGTCTTAAAAAAAGGGTAATCTTGTTCTAAGGTTTGTGGGTCCTTTTGATATTATTGAGTGAGTGGAGAAAGCGACCTATTATTTTTCACTTCCACCATAGTTGATTTCGATCTACAACATGTTTCATTTATTGTAGTTTTGGAACTATTTTCTAACCCTTATTCTATTTTGAGCATGGAAGATCTTGATGTTGAGTTTGATATTTCCATGACTGAGCATCCTACTGGGATTATTGATTCTGAGACAATGGTTCTTTATGGGAAGACAATACCTTTGGTCCAGGTAATATATCAGCATGATTCTTATTTTCATGAGATGTGGGAGTATAAGGAACTAATGAGAGATAAGTGCCCTCATATCGTTAGTATGGAATCTTCTTGACAGGTTTTTTGGGTACAAAAAGTGTTTACAGAGGGGAGTTTGTAGTGTATCATTACCTTATTTCAATAACTTATTAACTCTTTTTTCCATATTTATTGTTTTAATTTTTTGAATTATGAGGATGAAATTATTTTTTTAAGGAAATTAAACTAATGTACGAGGTCGTATAGTTGTTTTATTTAATGGAGTCTAGGTATAAATGTGTTAGAAGGGATCTAAGATATGGCATATAGGTTGTGGCGTGGAGGGTCCCAACTACTCTTTGGACCATTAGGTTGTGGAATATGGAATCTTGTGGATATATGGGGATGAATAATGGTTTTTTTGCTACACCGTGGAGCCATGGAGGTTAGTCTACAAAGAGAATACCAATTTTGAAATAGTTGTTGTGTGGTACTTGTGTTGTGCCTATGCTATACCTTGGGTGAAGTGGATCTGAGCAAGGTATGCTCCATGTTTTTAGGAGGCTGGTTAACCAGCGGTTTCTAGGGCATGGTATGAGCAGGTTTCATCATGGTCTAACAATTTTTAGTGATTTTTTTCCCTTTCTATGGGGGCCTACGGTGTGATCTATGTTTTTACTGACTTAAATGTACCAAGATTCATTTTATATTTCCTCTTATCTATCTTTAATCTCATTAGAACTTTTTTTATTTTTATGGATCCCAAAAGGATTTTTGACTCATCTGATGTCCTTTCTTATTAGATGAATGATCCTGTGGAAGAATTTCAATCCTCTCCAGTAAGAGATATCTTTTCGATGGTAAATCCTCTATTTTATTTTCTATCCTCCTTATAGAGTGATAAATCATCATTTTATTGATGTATCTAATCTCTATTTTGATGAACCACAACTCTTAGTTGGATTCCCTGATCTCATATGCCCTCATTCATTATTACCAAATCTAGTTGTGAGTGTCAAGTTGATTTGATCACATGATTAAAGGTAGTTGGTTCCATATGACTTTGCAATATAATTGAAAACTTTAATTTCATGACTGATTTGAAATTATTTTTTAATTGATTTAAAAACTGTAATTGAGAATATTGATGGATGATCTTAAAAAAGTAATGGAGTTTATGAAAATCCCCCAATTTCAATAGAATTGAATTTTTGGGGATATTTGAGAAAAATAAATGGCTTCATTTGGAAATTGATTTTGATATAAATGGATTAAATTGAAATATGATTTGAAAAGTAATGAATTAATGAAAATTAATTTTTTGGTTTTGAAATTAGAAAGTCATGTTAAAAACTGAAAGTGGTAAGTTATGTTTTAAAATGATTTTAAATGATTGATTTTCACATGATTGATTGACTGACTGACTAAAGAACATGTGAGCATAGGTAGTTAGTGGGTAATTAGGAAAAATAATTATAGTATATGACTCAATAGCATTGTATTAATGATTATAACACTAAAAAACATACTACAACATTATTTTTTTACCTGATGGGGAGTTGAGTCTTGATGGTCTGAGTCATGGTATGTGTGCACACATTGAGCCGACATCAATGATGAGTTGTGTGAGGATCTTAATACAAGAAACTAACATTCCACAGGGCTTGATACATGGTGTAAAGATATACTCGACATGACAGTTATATTCCATTAATTAGTAGAATATTTTTATTCATGCCCAATACTTTATATAATTTTTTATATAAAATTTTCATTTAAGAATGATTTGATATATCTGCCATATTTTTTAATTTGAAGCATTTTTTTTAATATATAAATTCCATTCCATTCTGTTTTTAATTTAATTTGAAAACATATTTCATTTAATTTTTATTGATTTGATTATGGATATCTTGGTGATACTCTACTAGGATTTATAGGTAACACTATAACTTTTCCTTCATGAATTTTTAGATTTTCTTATTGTAGGTCAAGGAAAAGGGAAAGATCCACTTAGAGGTGGTGGATGTTATTGATTTCTGGGAATCAGAGTGATAGAGGTGACTAGTGGAGATTTGATCCAACTATTACTTAATTTTATATTTGGGCTTTATCTTGGTATAAATTGTGTCTTTTGATGATGTATCATTTGGGTACTATTTTACCTATTTGTATATAGTTTTTTATCCATTTTTAGTGTTGATAATACTAACCTATATTATTTTTCTTCCACTATTTTGTGGAAAAAAATCATTTCCTATATTCTTGTATAATATTAGGTACTAGTTTCCAACCCGTGGGGGTTGATAATGCTCTTCGGAACATGTTTGTGTCAGCTCAGGTATTAGGGTACCAGGGTATGCGGGATGGTTTGTGATAGTATGAGAGTATTTTCATGACTTTGCAGAAGAGTATATTAGTCTTCCACAAAATCATGAAGTTAATTTTTTAATATAACTCATACCTAATGCTACACTTATTTCAATATGTCTTTATAGAATGGACTCGATTGATTTGTTGGAATTGAAGAACTAAATTCAGGAAAATCTTGAAAAGATATTCATTCATACAAGTGCATCACCTTGGGTTGCACCTCTTCTTTTTGTTAAGAATAAATATTTATCAATGTGACTCTACATTGATTATCTAGAACATGATAAGATCGTTATCAAGAATAAGTATCCTCTACCCCGTATTGATGACTTATTTAAACAATTGTGTGGAGCTTAAACATGTTTTCATGATGGAACTTTGATCTGGATATCATCAATTTCAGGGGAAAATGAGGATATATAGAAGATAAAATTCCATAAAAGGTACAGACACTATGAATTTTGAGTTATGTCATTTGTTCTTACAAATTATTTCACTATCTTCAAGGATGTAATGGATAGGGACTTTAGATATTAAATTGATCAATTTGTGGTTGTCTTTATAGATGATATCCATATATATTAAAAGAGTAAGGATGAACATGAAGATAATTTTAGGATTGTACTAAATATCCTAAGGAAAGATAATATGTATGAAAATTTTAAAATGTGTGAATTTTATATAAAAAGAGTTTCATTTGTGGGACATATACTCTTAAGAGAGGGTATATCGGTGGATTCATCAATGAAAGATGTTATTTCTATTTACATAGAAAGACCAATGGGACTGAAATCTATATTTTTCATGGATTAGATGAATATTATTGACACTTTTTTTATATTTTATCATGGTTATCTAATCCACTCACCAAGTTAACTCTAAAGGGATCCAAGTTCCTTTTGATAGAGGAATGTGAAGAAAATTTCATGGAATTGAAGATAAGGCTAGTCAGTGCACTTGTGCTCATATTTCCCTGTAGCGGAGAAGAGTTTATGAACTACAATGATGTGTTAAAGAAGGGATTGAGATGAATCCTTATGTATAATGATATGTTGACAAACTATTCCACACAATAATTGAAGGATCGTGAGAAAAATTATGCAACTCATGATTTGGAGTTGGTTGTAGTAATTTTTCATTAAATATATGGAAGTATTATCTTTATAAATAAATGAGTGATATATATATATATCATAAAATATTAAAGTATATATTTTTAAAGGAATATTTGAATATGTTCCATAGAATTTTTTCAGATATTATTAATGATTATTATTTCTCAATTCATTACCAACCTGGGAAAGTGAAGAATGTGGAAGATTTCCTATATAAAAATCTTCGTGCTAGATTACCAAAGATAAGGATCTAAAGAGATAAAATATTTCTATATTTTCATAGGAGATATCTAGAAACCATGAAGGAAGAGAAGATGTATTATGTTTCTCAAATGAGTGTTCAATGATATATCCATGCATGGATTAAATAGGTACAGAAGGAAGATGTGTAATTGTCAAAGAAGGTCAAAAATGTTCCTAATATATACCTTGATTATGATTTAATGATAGGTTTAGTAACCATGTATGTGTTCTATCCATACCATATTTGAATAACATGTTGTTGGATGAGGTTTATAATTTACTATTCACTATTGTTGAAACAAATACAAAGATGTATAGAGATCTAAAAGAGTATTTCTAGTGAGACATCATGAAGAGAGATATTGTAGAGTATGTAACATGGTACTTGGTATATCATCAGGTTATTTTTTAGATACATAACTCTCGTAGGATGTTATAACTATTACCCATACTATAATGGAAATCAGAAAACATCACCATAGATTTTTTCTTCAGAACACCCAAATTATATAAAATATATAATGTTATTTTGGTTATAGTTTATCACCTTATAATTCCATCACAATTTTTTTCTATTAGATAAGATTCTCTTTTTGATCAGATTTTGATGAATCAGATCCTTTTGTTTTCAAAAATCCTAAAAATATTGCTTCTGAAGTGTTTTCCAAAACTGATTATCAACCTTTGATAGAGGATTCTTCAACCATTTTAAATACTCAAGAAATTGTTTCTGAGAAATTTAAACCTTAAGACTTTCTATATTATGTTGATGGAAAAGTTTTTAAAAATACAAATCAGTTATTACTTAGTAATCATCCCATTTATAACATCATTGGTGATATAAATAAACCAGTAAGTACCAAGAATTCCTTAAGAAATGAAATAGAACATATTTCTTTTCTATCTCAATTTGAACCTAAAACTCCAAGTGAGTCCTTAGGTGATGAGGATTGGATTAAGGCAATGCAAGATGAACTAAATGAATTCAAAAGTAATAAAGTCTGGACCTTGGTTGAAAAACATAAGGATACATCTGCTATTGTAGTAAAATGGGTTTTCAGAAACAAATGTGATGAAAATGGTATCATTGTAAGAAATAAAGCTAGACTTTTTTCTAAAGGCTAAAATCAACAAGAAGGCATAGAATATGAAGAAACCTATTCTCCAGTAGCAAGACTCGAATCTATTAAAATTCAATTAGTATTTTCATCATTATTTAATTTTAAACTCTTTCAAATGGATATCAAATGTGCTTTCCTTAATGGATATGTACAGGAAGAAGTCTATATAGACCACCCCTAGTTTTGAAGATACAAAACATCCTGAATATGTTTAAAACTTAGAAAATCCTTTTATGGACTTAAATAAGCCCTTAGATCTTGGTATGATAGGTTAAAATTATTTGTGTTACAAAACAATTACATTAATAGAACAACTGATCCAACTCTTTTTATAAAGAAAGAAAACAAAAAACTTATGATTGCTTAAATTTATGTTTATGACATCATTTTTTGATCAACTCAAAAGTATTTAATAGATTCATTTTTGAATCTAATGAAGTTTGAGTTTGAAATGAGTATTATTGGTGAATTAACATTATTTCTTGGTTTTCAAATTTCTAAAAAACCAAAAGGTACTTATATATATCAACATAAGAATATAAAATACTTACTCAAAAAGTATGGATATAATAATACTAAAAGTATTAGTACTCCTATTGGAACCTCAAACACTCTTGATCTTGATGAATCTGGGTAACCAGATGACCAATCAAATTTTAGAGGTATGATTGGAAGTATACTATAATTAACATCTAGTCATCGATAGTTAATGTTTTCCATATTCTTATGTCAAGATATCAAGAAAATCCAAAACAATCCCATTTAAAAGCTGTGAAAAGGATTTTTTTGGTATTTAAAAGGAACTTTGGATTTAGGTCTTTTCTATTATTCTATAAATTATTTTGAATTAAAATGTTTTTCAAATGCTGACATCGGTAATTTTAGAATGGATAGAAATAGTACTTTTTGAACTTATAATTTTCTAGGAGATTCTTTAGTTTCTTGGTCATGCAAAAAAACAACACTCAATTTCACTCTCCACTGTTGAAGCTGAATATGTGGCAGCTGGAAGTTTTTACACTCAAGTGTTGTGGATACAACACACACTCACATACTATGGCATGAGTTTTACTAAAACTCAAATATTTTGTGATAACACAAGTTCCATTGATTTAAGTAAAAACACTTCACATCACTCTTGTTCAAAACACAGAGATATTAGGCATCACTTTCTTAGGGATCACACACAAAAAGAAGATATCATATTAAAATTCATCAGAACACAAGAACAACTTGTAGATATTTTTAAAAAACCATTACCTTATGATGTATTTGAATATATTAAATAGAATCTAGGAATTATTACATTAAAATAATCATTCACATCTACTTCCTATTTTTACAAATCCCCTTACATTAAAACACTCTTCTTTATAGGGGGAGAATATTAGTCTTTTGTTATTTGTTTTATCTATTTTACATTATTTTGTTTCATATTTTATATTTTGTATTTTATATTAATTATTTAAGTTTATAGTTCTATTTGTTTTATTTGTTTCATAAATTTTTTTATTGATGTCATTTGGATTCATTTTCAATTTGACATTTTGTTTATCATTTTAACATTATGTTAATCAGTTTGACATTCTATCTATCGGTTTGACGTTATTTTATCGGTTTTAAATTCTTTTAATTAGTCTTAAAGAGTCCTTTCCATCAGCTTGACAACCTATGGTAATGACTTTGTTTTCCATCGTCTTGAAAACATATGGTAACAACTTAGTTTTCCATTGTCTTGACAACCTATGGTAATGAATTTTTTTCCATTGTCTTGAAAACCTATGGTAACGAATTTGTTTTCCATTGGCTTGAAAACCTATGGTGATGAATTTTTTTACATCATCTTGAAAACCTATGGTATTGACTTTGTTTTCCATCGGTATGACAACTGAGCGTATTCAATTTCTTTATCATCGGTTTGATATTTAATCATATTCTCTTTAATTATTTTAAATATTTATTTTCTGTATTGTATTATGTTTTTACTTTCATAATACTATGAAACCAACAACTCACTTGAAATATTTTATAGGTACATTTTCTTTTCTTTTTTTAATACTTTTCTTTTATGTTATTGTTTCTCGTTTTTTTTAAAAATTATTTTCATTTTTTTTTAAATTCCTCTTTTTTCTCTACCGTTGGATTCTTTATCTTATAATATCAACCATAGAAGTCCAAATTTCACCCAATCTTCCCTATAAATAGAGGAACCCCTCCTAAAACCCACATCAGTTCTTCATATTTTTCGGTGAATATATGCTCTTCCTTTTAAGAATCAGTATGATTGTTTCTTTTTTCAATCAACTTTATGTCTTAGTCTTCTTCCAACACTCCTGCTGATATGTCTTCAAAGACTTTCTCAGAAATGGCTTTCTTCAGAGAAATTTTAGTCTCTCAATATTTATTTTATAGTTATGACTCTTTGATTAAAAGTATTATTTTTTTCCAAGTTTGGGAACATCTTTATGTTGAGAAACCTTCTCAGGATCCGATAATTATTGAAGAGGTTAGAAAATTATACAATAAAATGATGCTTGATAAGGACGTGATGATTAATTTTGTTGTGTATGATAGAAAGTTTTCTATGATAGAGAAACAAGCAGCACATTTTCTCAATGTCTCTACTGAAGGTGACTCATTTTTTCCTTCTCATAAGTTACCTGAGGATGTTAGTACGTTTAATATGTAATGAGTTGAAAAGTCAATCTTTGTTATCAATGAGGAGAAAATAAAAGTATCCCATATTTCTCTGGACAATCATTTTATTTCCCTATGGATGCAAGGGTTTCTTATTCCAAGGAAAGGGGATAGAGAAACTCTTAATATTTCTGATATATTCAAGCTAGAATATCTTGTGAATATGATAAAGGTAAATATCATGGGTTATATTTTCAAAAAAATCAAGAATGTGAAGTCTGGAACAATTAAGTCTCATCTAATCATGTATCCAAATATTATTACAAAGTTCATTCTTGAAAGTTTGATGTTTTTTCAATATTTTAGTGAAAGGATAATTGAAAATCTTGAAAGGATTATGGATTATCAAGAACACAGTCAGAAATCTGATTGTTCGTTTTGATACTGAAACAAAGTTTTCTATCAAGGATGTGCAATAATCATAACCAAATAAATCGGAACCATTGTTAATAGATTCAGTTCGAGTAGTTATATCTTTTAAAAAGTGAGATCCTCAAATTGGTGACAAACAAAAGAAGAAAACCAAATACAGTAAAGAGGTTTTAGCTAAGTAGAGAAAGGATAAAGAACAAAGAAAAGAAGGTGTTCCCCAGTTTGGTCTTGATCCAGCTGAAGCTCTAGCTAAGAAGATGAGAATAGAAGATACTCTATAGGCTAAGAAAAAGAAGAATAAAATTTTGAAAAGAAAAGTTCAAGATTTTGATGTTGCAAAGATATTAAAAGGTTTTGAGTTATCAAGTGTTCAACTAACATAATAAGTTAAATAATAACTGATTTTATAGACTCTTCTAGAGAAAGATAAAGGAAAAAAAGTGCAAGAAGTTATTCAATCATCTTCACAATAGTAAGTAAAAAAAGAAGAGGAAGATGAATTTCATATGGAATATCTTCAGCACTCTAAGAGAAGTGGAGAAGAATACTCTCTAAAAAAAAGTGAATGAGTTCAACAATTGAATCATTATACTGATCAAGCACTAGTACAGTCTATAAAAACTCAATCAGAAAGAGTTCCTTCTCCCATCAAGCAAGTGGATAAAAGTTCTCATGTCGAGAGAACAATCATCATCGGTGAAAATGTTGAAGAAGAACGAGTATAAAAAGAAGAATAAAGATTTGAAAAGGAAAAAGAGAAAGGAAAAGGAAAATAACCTGATGAAGACTCAATATGATCCAATGAACTTGAATCATATGATGAAGATACAGATTCAGAGCATACTATTTCTCTTAAGAAAAGTGATTGCATTGTCCATGTTTTAAGAATGATTAAGAAGATTATTCCTTACTTTCCCAAAATTGAATGAAAAATAGATTTCATCACATAGAATCAAAGCAAGAAATTTGGTTCAGTAATAGAACTCAGAAAGAAAGTGATGTTAATAGAGGCAGATCTAAAATTTTTGAGTGATAGTTATATTGCTCATAAGAAGGCTTGCAAAAAGATGATAAAATGGTTATACAAAACTAAAAGCTCAGTGAATGAACATGATGAATCAATTTAAGACTTAAGTAGGATTTCAAATTATCTTGTTATTTCTTTTAATAAGCTTGATAATGAAATAATTGAAAGATTGAATCAGATTCCAAAAACTCATGGTGTTGATACTCATTTAGTAAAACAGTTGTAAGAAAGGTTCAGTGCTTTCCAGTCATAATTTTCAATGGTTTCATTTTTCAAAGATGAAATATTTTTGTTAATGAAACAAAACACTTTATTGGATGAAGAAAATAAGAATATGTAGCACAAAATTGATACTCTTGAAGAATTGATCATAATTCAAGAAGACACCATCAAAAACAAAGATCAACTTTTTGTAGACCAACAAGACCTTCTCAAATATCCGGGTTTTTCTATCTTAGAATACAATAAAGAGATAAAGAATATGAATGATGTTCTTCATGAGTTGTTCAAGAAAGAAAAATAAAGAGAAAACAAATGAATATTTTTTTGTATCTTTCTTTCTTGATTGTCTTTTGAATATCTATAAACTTTTGAAAATTCAATGAACTTTATGTTTTCATTTCCATTTTTTTGCATTTTTTCTCTAAACTTTTCAGGTCATATAAGACTAATCCTTTATTTTTGTAAATCACAAAGGGGTAGAATGTTTTTTAAAAGGGGAGAAAGTTTCACATAGGGGGACAATCATTAATGTTTTACTGAAATTTAATAAATTAAATAAAAGAATAATTAAAACCAAGGAAAATATATATGAATAAAATCCTTAGGAAAGTTTATAACTAAGTGGGAGTTAGTTTTATTCATTTATTTATTTAGAAGAGTTTTCATAACACAAGGGGAGAAAAGTATTTCTTTCTAGTTTTACTTTGTGTTTTGTGCTTTGCAAAAAGGGGGATATTTTTAAGTCAAAAGTCTTCTTTTGACTTTTATGTATTTTGTTTTAGAAATCAGAAATCTATTTATATTCAGTTCTCAAATAAAGGACTTACTTTGAATATGGTTTCTATGTCTATCATACTGACTCTGTTTATCGTATTGACTCTGTTTATCATACTGAATCTATATATCATACTGACTCTATCTATTGTACTGACTCTGTCTATCGTATTGATTCTATCTATCATACTTACTCTATTTATCATATAGAATTTTACCATCGTACTCATTATGTGTATCGTACCCACTTTTCATCATATTAGTATTTTACATTTTTTTCATACTGACAAGTGGTTTTAATCATACTCATGTTGTAATTTTATCATCTGCATGTTTTCATTTTTTTTATAAAAACATATGTTTTACCCCAATCGTACTCATGTTATAATTTTTCATATATCTGTTGTTTTAATCAAAACGATGTTGTGGATTTAGTTATAAACTAATAAAAATGATTTTGTGTTTTCTGTTTCAATATAACTGTTTCAATTCCATGTGTCCAAGTCCCTCCGAGTTTTCTAGAGAAATATGACTGTTGGAGAAAATATGACCATTGGAACCTGAGGCCTATAAATAGGAGGTCATTTGAAGAAAATACAACAAATTGAAAAACTTCAACTAATTCCAATTTCTAGAGAGATACTGTGTGACTTCTCTCTTCTTTGTACAAAAGCCTTGAAATTACAAAATATGAACATCTCATTATTAGTTTTTTATTTAAATAAGTACTTTGTTTTTCTTTGTGCATCCAATCAGGTGTTAACAATCGAGTTCTGGCATGGATAGGAAGACGGTGTGACCGATCATTATATTGAGGTCTTTCAAGAGTTTGAAAGACATAGGTGATGATTACATATAAAATCGAGGGCTTGCGGGGATAGTAAGACGGAAATTTCGATCATTATATTGAGGGATTACCAGTGTTGGTAAGAAATACATATTATCCTAGGTGAAAGGATACCCAACTCTTTGGGATAAAATATTTGTAATACCTTTTACTTTTCTGCTATTTATTGTAATAAAAAGAGAATCCTTTTATTTCATCTTTCTATTTGTATTGTAATTTTTTCAGTTACAGTTTACAATTTTTAGTATTGATTATATGCTATATGGTATAATCATTTACACTTTGTATTACTCTGATATTTTTATTCAACCTGAATATAATTGTTTCATAACCTATGGTATCATAACAATATCATCAGACTGAGAGTCAGTCTGATCATTTTTTTTCTTTTATAAGAGGCTTTGTGAATTGTTTTAGTTTTTGTTGTATTAAACTAAGTTCCTTCCTTAAAGGTTTTAATAGAAAATTTGAATATAAAATTCACCCCCTCATGTATTTGTTCCATCTCATATTCATTCCGATCCAACACCGAGTGTCATGACCCGAACCAACGGGGCTCGAGCCGCGACACCCCAAGCCCGCCACCAATAGGCCAAGGGCTGGCGTCTAGTGCCGAGTAGGCTATCACATGCATGGGAGGCATTAGCCTAGAGTACTTGTACACACGCACCCACAAACATCTCCATGCAATAGTGAAGAGATAAGTAAAACTAAAAAGTAAAATGCATGCATAAAACTATCCCAACTAGAGTGCAACAGCAGTACAAAAAGGGCTAAACAGGTCCCACCAAATGAAAACTACAAAGCGCGTCCAACATGCTCTGAAGAAGGGAAAAACGCTGCCACAAACACCCACCGAAAAGCTCCCTCAGCACCGCACCGGTAAACACCCCGGTCAGTCTCGCTCACTCAGCTCCACCGGCTCTGAGTCCTCCTGGGACTCCGTCAAAAGGTCTGTGGTCTGCACAAGACACAAACATGTGCGGGAAAATCCCGTGCAGGGGTGAGTATAAACATACTTAGTAGGCACCCCAAAAATCCAAAACAAAAGAGAGAAACTGAAAGGAAACAGTCTGCTCATCCCAGCCAGAGGGAACCCAGGCGAGAGAGAAACTCCATCTCGTGACCATCCTCAGCTAAAAACAACTAGTCAGCTCAGCTCAGGTGTATGCCCATATATACACCTTGAACAACCCAGATATACTCAGCTCACGCACCAAGCCACAAGAGGTACTGACCCCATCACCAACAACTGTCCACAACCAAGAGAGCACCCTCCACAATCACTGTCATCCCAGATGACACTCGTCCGAGAGATACACTCCATCGGGTTTCATACAAACATCTCAGATGCTCACCTGAGATATCCCGCTCGTCAGATAGTGTCACTGAGGAAAACCACACTAAAATAGCAAGAACAACAAACTCCTCGGATAGGGGATCGCTCTTAGGGTCCGCTAGGGGATACCAGAACCCACACCGGTATACAAAGATCTCACAGATAGAGGATCACTCCCAGGGTCCCCTGGGGGATACCACAACCCAATATGGAATTCGACAGGAACCCATCACTCAGATAGAGTATCATCGCCCACATAAAGGTGGTCACGACGATACCGAAACCCTATCTGGTATAACTCGCGATGTAGGGGATCGAACCGACGATGCCATGACCCTACTGAAACCACTCACTAAGTACGGGATCGTATAACCAATGATATCGCAACCCCGCTGAAACCACGCGTTGAGTAGGGGATCATATAGTCAACGATACCGCAACCCTACCATAATCCTCATGCTGAGTAGGGGATCGTATACCCGATGATTCCACAACCCTACTGAGCACGGACCACTGCATAGGGTATCATATTCCCGATGATGCCACAAACCCTACGGGGTTAATCTGCTAGATAGGGGATCGTCGCCCGTGGATAACCAGTCACAGCGATACCAAGAACCCGATATAGGGAAACGATGCTAGAGGATCCCGCTCCGGGCCTACCAGAGGGATTCCACAACTCTAACAGATTAAACATCTTGTCGAGAGGATCACAAGCCTATACTAGGGTTGTGATGCCGTGTGAACCCTCATAGGAACGAACCAAGGGAGTACCCTCAACCATTGCTCGTCCAAACGTCGCTAATCCGAGCAACCCGCAACAATGCCACCCTGCATAGCACCAAGGCCGATACTGAGTCCACCATCGCGATCCATGTGGAAAAACACGCAGGATAGGCTGTTTACTCGCCCGAAACGGACAACTGGTGAAAAAGGCACTATTCACCATAGCTTGCTCATGCGGGTCCCATGCAATGATCCTGAAACTCATCAGGTGGATCATACCACGGTATCCCCTCGGAAAAACACACGGAATCGACTACTCGTTCGTTCGAAATGGACACCCAGCGAAAAAGTTGTGTTTCTCCAAAAACGCCAAAACCCAGCCTCATGGGGCCCACACCTCGTTCTCATCCCCAACACCTGAAAACCAACAAGAAAAGTCTTCCGTACCATCAGGGCCTCAACGCCACTAATGATGCGTCAATCGTACGCTCTGGGTAGAATATACAACGGCCCGAAGTTGAATAATAATAAAATATTGTTATTTTATTCGACATTTCAAGTCACTGGGCCAAAATCCCAACTCACAAAATTCTCAAAGTAAGTTCAAAAGGTTCGTCTCGACGCAAGGAATGCGTCGCCGCAAACGGCTCACAAATCGGAGTTACGGTTTGCGAGTTACAGGGGTTTAAAGAACCCCCGGAAAATCCTGACCGGACCACCGCCGGCCTCACCAGAAACTACCACGCCGCCACCAGATTCCACCACGCCTCACCGGATTCTGCCATTAATGCCGCTGGAAAACCAGGATTTCACTGGAAAACTTCCGGGAGCCACCGGGGGCACCCCGGTGCTCCAAATTCAGATCCGAAAAAAATTTTGGAAACCTCGGGACCCGAACTATACAACCCTTAAAAAAAATTGAAGAAAAATAACACAAAAACGGGATTCGGGATTGTAAAACTCAAACCGCCTACCTCGCGAGCGAAACGCCGAAGCTTTGGGTGCAGATCGACGCTGGCGACTCCCTGAAGCTCGATCTGCTGACGATCGGTGCTGAAAACAGACGATTTTGGGGAGATTCGGTGAAGAACGAAGGAGGTGGGGTGGGGGTTCCGTCGCTGCACATAGGAGGTGAGGGAGGGGAGGGGAAATTGGTTTTTTTATTATTATTTAAAAACCTTATTTAAAACAAACACCCCCACTAGACCTCCCGGTGCGGAGGAAAATAGGTCGCCCCTAGGGTAAAAGCATCATTCTGAACGCAACGACGGACTCATATTTGCGATCCAAGACTCCTTTCAGATGTTATTTGAGCTGACGCTCGTACTTAAACTTTTCCACTTATTTACGAAAACACCCCAGGTGGCGTTTCTCACCGCAGGCCCGCGCCCGCAATGTTTACACCCCGCCTAGGGTAAACGGCACGTTCCGGATGCAACCGTACCCTTAGATTCCCCTTCTGAGCTACCTTTTGGTAGATATCACACCTCCACCACGTGCATAGTATAAAAATACTTAATATTTTTATAAAATTTATTCCGAGCACACCGGGCCTCGGAATCGCACGCCTTCTTTGCGCCTAACTCTAGAATTATTCGTAGAAATATTCCAAAGTCTGACAGGGCCAAAACCCGAGTCACTACATCCTACCCCCTTATAACTTTTCGTCCCCGAAAATCCATAAGTACAAGGAATGTGACTGGACTCTCAACTGGGTCTCCCATGCCAGCGAGTTCGCCAACAAACACCCATGCCCGAATGCATAAGTCAGAGGGACTCATCCACCACATCTCAACACTATCTGTTTTGGGAAGCACTGACTCACCTGCATGGTTTTAATCGCATCACAAAAACACGTCTCGATGGGGGAAGGATTCCTCTTCCTCACGCATCTCGGTGGGGGAAGGATCCACTCTGTCATGACCCGACCCAACGCCCTGAACAAAACTCGAGCAAGAAACGGAAATGGAAGAGTACTGCTAAACAGTGTCTATTAAACTACTTCATAAATTAGAAAGGACACAAGGCATACCTCTATCCATCCACGGAGCCTCTGGGTCAACAGCCTCTAGGGCATGAAGTTGTCCTCGCCCTCGGCCACCAGCTCCCCGAGCTTGGCGTGGACCTGTTGGGGGTGGGGGTGGTGTCAACTGATACCGCCTAACACCTCATGTTGTTACACCAGCTCTGTCGCCATGTCTACTGCCCCGCGTACCTCCTTGCTCGAGACGCTACCTCTGCCAAGGCGATCCGTCGACCAGATCCATCTCGGCAGCACGTCGCGTTGGACATTCTCTAGCACGATGTCCCCGACCTTCGCAAGCATAACACCGCCTCTCATGCGGCTGACCAACACTGGCCTACGAGCCCTGTGAGCCCTGGGCCTCAGATCCTCCATCCTGGGGTCGCCTCCTAAAATGTCACCCACGCCCAGACCCCTATGTCTGCCATCAGCTACCAGATGTCGACATCTCCACTCTCACGTACCCATCACTAACAGGGGGAATATGCTCAGCCAGAAATCTCTCCACTAACAAAGCTCGCTCCAGCACTCCAGCATAGGTGGGAAGGCACAAAGAAACCACACCCGCCTGGATGTCTCTGCTCAGGCCCTGCTCGAAGGTCTGAGCCCTAAAGAACGGGTCTCGAACCATATCCAGGGAGTAGCGCGATAGGTCTGTAAACCTTGCTGAGTACTCTGATACATACAAGCCCTCCTGCCGAAGTTGCAGAAGCTCTTGTATCCGCATTGACCCCAGCGTCACGGGATAGAACTCTTCCCTGAAGAGCCGCTCAAACTCAGCCCATGTGAGCATCTCCTCGTCATGGGACTGCATCACTAAACTCCATCATCACTCAGCCGAACCATGTAGAAGGCTCGCCGCTAGGACCACCATCTGATCTGGAGGTGTCCGCACTAGGTGGAAAACTCGGGTGACTGCCTCAAGCCAGTCATCACCTGCCTAGGGGTTTGGATCACCCCGAAACCTCAAAGGTCGCTGCCTCTGGAAGTCGTGCAGTGCACTCAGCCTACGCGCAACCTCATCCTGCACTGCCGGCACAACCATATACTCGACGGGTGGTGGCTCAACTGGCAGACCACCTGGAGGTGCAACCTCAGAACCTGCACCCTGGTCCACAGCCTCTACACGGGGTGGATCGTCAGCACAATCCTGCTGCGGAACCCTCAATGGCTGTCATCGTGGAGGCATCCTGAAATACATTCAAGACACACCATAGTCAAAGAGTATATCTGGAGAGCTGACTCAAGAAGGATAAGGAAAAACCCAAAACCCAGTCTTATATGATGCATGTACCATTATTTCCCTGCGACCAGTGTACGAATGTCCTAAGTTGAAAGTCAGGTTATCAGAGTCCTGGTGTATGGATACATCAGCCGCCGCGCCAACACTGGAGTCCCTGGCCTGAAAGCCAAACTCAAAATTTCCTAACACTGCCGCTATGCAACCCAAACCAAACTCATAGCTAGACCAGCTACGCTCTGAGATCCCAAAGGTGGAACCTCCTCTGATACCACTATGTCACGACCCGACCCAACGGGTCTCGATCCGCGACACCCCAAGCCCGCATCCAATATTCCAGGGGCTAGCATCTAGTTCCAAGTAGACTATCACACACATGGGAGGCATTAACCTAGAGTACCTATACACACGCACCCACAAACATCTCTATGCAACAGTGCAGAGATAAGTAAAACTGAAAAGTAAAATTCATGCGTACAACTATCCCAACTAGAGTGCAACAGCAGTACAAAAAAAGCTAAACAGGTCCCACCAAATGAAAATTACAAAGCACATCCAACCTGCTCTGAAGAAGGGGTAAACGCTGCCATAAACACCCGCCGGAAAGCTCCATCGGCACTACACCAGTAAACACACCAGTCAGTCTCTCTCACTGAGCTCCACCTGCTTCGGGTCCTCCTGGGACTCCGTCAAAAGGCATGTGGTCTACACAAGACACAAACATGTACGTGCAAAGCCCGTGTAGGGGTGAGTATAAACATACTCAGTAGGAACCCGAAAAAACCAAAATAAAAGAGAGCAACTGAAAGGCAACAGTCTGATCATCCCAGCCAGAGGGAACCCAGACGAGAGAGAAACTCCATCTCGTGACCATACTCAGCTAAACACAACTAGTCAGCTCAGCTCAGGTGTATGCCCATACATACACCTTGAACAACCCAGATATACTCAGCTCACGCACCAAGCCACAAGAGGTACCGACCCCATCACCAACAACTGTCCACAACCAGGAGAGCACCCTCCATAATCACTGTCATCCCAGATGACACTCGTCAGAGAGATACACTCCATCGGGTTTCATACAAACATCTCAGACGCTCACCCGAGATATCCTGCTCGTCGGATAGCGTCACTGAGGAAAACTACACTAAAACAGCAAGAACAACAAACTCATCAGATAGGGGATCGCTCCTAGGGTCTGCTAGGGGATACCAGAACCCACACCGGTATACGAAGATCTCATAGATAGAGGATCACTCCCAGGGTCCCCTGGGGGATACCACAACCCGATATGGCATTTGATAGGAACCCGTCACTCATATAGATGATCTTCGCCCGCGTAAAGGTGGTCATGACAATACTGGAACCCTATTTGGTATAACTCATGATGTAGGGGATCGAACCGATGATGCCACAACCCTACTAAAACCACGCACTAAGTAGGGGATCGTATAACCAACGATACCGCAACCCCACTGAAACCACGTGCTAAGTAGGGGATCGTATAGTCAACGATACCTCAACCCTAGCATAATCCTCATGCTAAGTAGGGGATAGTATACCCGACGATGCCACAACCCTACTGAGCACGGCCCACTGCGTAGGGGATCATATTCCCGATGATGCCATAAACTCTGCGGGGTTACCCTGCTAGATAGGGGATCGTCGCCCGTGGATAAGTGGTCACAGTGATACTAAGAAACAAATCTAGGGAAACGATACTAGAGGATCCCGCTCTGGGCCCACCGGAGGGATGCCACAAGTCTAACAGATTAAACATCCCGTCGAGAGGATCACAAGCCTATACTGGGGTTGTGATGTCGCACGAACCCTCATAGAAATGAACCAAGGGATTACCCTCAACCATTGCTGGTCCAAATGTTGCTAACTCGAGCGACCCGCAACAACGCCACCATGCGTAGCACCAAGGTCAATACTGAGGCCACCATCACGATCCACACGGAAAAACATGCAGGATAAGTTGTTTACCCACCCGAAACAGACAACCGGTGAAAAGGGAACTATTTACCATAGTTTCCCTATGCAGGTCCCACACAACGATCCTAAAACTCATCAGATGGATCATACCATGAAGATCCCCTCAGAAAAACACACGGAATCGACTACTCGTTCGTCCGAAACGGACACCCAGCGGAAAAGTTACGTTTCTACGAAAACGCCAAAACCCGGCCTCGTGGGGCCCACACCCTGTTCTCATCCCCAACACCTGAAAACCAACAAGAAAAGTCTTTCGTACCATCAGGGCCTCAACTCCACTGATAGCGCATCAATCGGACGCTCCGGGTAGAAGATACAACGGCCCGAAGTCGAATAATAATAAAATATTATTATTTTATTCGATGTTTCAAGCCCCCAGGACAAAATCCCGAATCACAAAATTCTAAAAGTGAGTTTAAAAGGTTTGTCTTGATTCAAGGAATGTGTCTCTGCAAACAGCTCGCAAATCGGAGTTATGGTTTGCGAGTTATGGGGGTTTAAAGAACCCCCGGAAAATCCTAGCCGGACCACCGCCGGCCTCGCCTGAAACCACCGCGTCGTCGCTGGATTCCGCCGCGCCGCCGCCGCCATCGCCGGAATCCACCACGCTGCCCCCGTGCCTTGCCGGATTCCTCCATTGACGCCGCCGGAAAACTGGGATTTCGCCGGAATACTTCCGGGAGCCACTAGGGGCACCCCGGTGCTCCAAATTCAGATCCGAAAAAAGTTTCGGAAACCTCGGGACCCAAACTATACAAACCTTACAAAAATTTGAAGAAAAAAAACAAATATGAGATCTGGTATTGTAAAACTCAAACCACCTACCTCACAAACGAAACGCCAAAGCTTTGGGTGCAGATCGACGCCGGCGACTCCCTGAAGCTCGATCTGCTGACGATCGGCTCTGAAAACGGACGATTCTGGCGCGATTCGGCGAAGAACGGAGGAGTTGGGGTGGGGGTTCCATCGCTGCACGTAGGAGCTGAGGGAGGGGAGGGGAAATGGGTTTTCTTTTTTTATTTAAAAACCACATTTAAAACAAATACCCCCGACCAGACCTCCCGGCGCGGAGGAAATTAGGTCGCCCCTGGGGTAAAAGCGTCATTCTGAACGCAATGGTGGACTCAGATTTGTGATCCGAAACTCTTTTCAGAAGTTATTTGAGATGACGCTTGTACTTAAACATTTCCACTTATTTACAAAAACACCCCTGGTGGCGTTTCTCACCGCAGGCCCGCGCCCACAAAGTTTACACCCTGCCTAGGGTAAACGGCACGTTCCGGATGCAATTGTACCCTTAGATTCCCATTATGAGCTACTGTTTTGGGGATATCACACCCCCACCACGTGTGTAGTATAAAAATACTTAATATTTTTATAAAATTTATTCCGGGCACACCGGGCCTCGGAATCGCACGCTATCTTCGCGCCTAGCTCTGGAATTATTCATAGAAATATTCCAAAGTCTGACAGGGCCAAAACCCAAGTCGCTACACTAATCATAAGGTCATATTTAAACCAAGCCTTGTAAATTCAATATGAACACACACACACCAATTATACCCAAAAACCATGCCAATCCCAAATTCCTAAACCATTTCAATAAAACAAACTTTTTATTGAAATCCTTTTTCTAACAATCCATTTCAAAAATACAGCAAGCCATTTTGTAAAATCAATATTTTAAAATTAATAAACCAACTAACTTTTCACAATAAATTACCATAATTCTACAATTTCACTAAAACCCATAAATCATCACTAAAGAGGATTTATATCATGCCTTTAACACAAATTTCACAGTAAATTTCCTGAAATTAAATCAATTTGAAACTAATCCAATCAGTTTTAGCAAGATGAGTCGAGATTGAATTCACTTACCTCAAGAGTTTTGGAGAAAATTATAAACGATATGACAAATGTCACAAAACTGGGTTGAAAATTCCACAAACCTGCCTTAAATCTATTACCCTATCATAAACCAAGACAAGTATAAACATATTTGGCATCCAAAACCATATATATACCCACAATGGGTGTATATCTAAGAAACCGAGAGACAGGGAGAAGTAAATCTAAGAAAAACATCAAGAATGATGAAGAACGAATCCTTACCACAAGAATCCAGCTTCAACGTACCAAGGAATGGATCTGAATTACTTCCAATTTTATGGGAGAACCTTCCTTGAACTTTGATATAGAAAATCCTGAGTTAGGGCCGTTTTGGGGAAAAAATGAGGCATTAAAACATTAAACCAACATAGATCCACTTTTTTATGATCTAGTTTCTTTCCACACACGGTTTAGTCGCACAGTTAGGTAAATTGTTCACCAACCACTACCTTAAGGAAACCCCTCACATGGTCACCTCACACAGTCTCCAAATCGTGTGCTAACCATGTTGAATCCACTACCTCAAAAAGACCAAATCCAACTTTCAAAGTGTTTGGTTTCTCCTACATGGATGCACAATTTGGGTAAACTGTGTTCCACCCATGCGGCTTTCCTTTTGCCCATGTCTCATTATGCCCGGTGTCCTGTAAGTGTTGTATGGTTTCCAAAAACCATGCACCACCTGTGAACCTATAGAAAATCCCCCAAAACTCAAAAAATTTATCCAAATTCTCCCAAACCTCACCCTTATACTTTATATACTTAAAAATCATAAATAAACGGTTACATATTGGAAACAAAGGGTGCTATAATACATGATATTATAATTATGTAAATTATTCTTTTATATATGTATAATATATTTAAATTTATTATACATGAGGTTAAATCTCTTTTAAAAAATGTCAAACTTGATAAAAGGGAATATGTTATAATCTCATTTTTTATTGGGATTGTTTATGATTATGATTCTGGTAATGAAGTTTCATTATATCTCTCTCAATAATATCATTTATTTTATTCTCCTTTGGTTATTTTTGATGATTACATTTTTACCATTCATTTTTCTCCCTTAATGAATTCAATAGACCGATATAACATACTTAAGGAAAGTTTAATTTTTCTCCCTTCAGTCTAAAATTCTTTTTCTTTCATATCCATATTTTGTAAAAATGTTTTTAATAATGTTTTTAGTATTATAATTTTATTTTCTAATTATATTTTTAACCTTTATTGAATTTTTAAAAAATGGTTTAAATGGATTTTTCTTGTCAATTTGTGAATTAGGAACTTTAGAAAATTTACCAAAAATATGAAATATATATTTATTTTTATATAAACAATATGAATTGAATATCTCAACATCATGACCACTAAATGTTTTGATTCATACTTTAAAATTTACCATGATAGTTTTTAAGGAAAATTATTTCCATAATATTTTTAGAAACTTTTAGATTTTAAAAAAGTTTTTAAAAATAATTGGGTTTTTTATAATCATGAAATATTTTATTATTCTTTCAAAGTTATTTTTATTCATGATAACATCACTTGATATTACCTATCCTTTACTAGGGATATTATCCAATAATAAAATATTTATTCTTTCTCTGGATGGTTTAAGGTTATGATGATGAAATATCAGCAAAACACATTTTCATTTCCATGGGTTAAGTTATGATGACTGTTTTATTATCTTGTGGAATACATATGAGTAGATTTATTATTATGTGATGGGTGGACCTGGAATTATATTACCCTCCAATGCATTGGGTAATGATTAATGTTTATGATATCAATGGGTACAAAGGAGGGTTTTCAAATAACAAAAATGATGGTTCAAGGGAGGTTATCCCATGCCTGATGTAGGTACATGTGATGTTATCCCAAACCTAAAATATGTTAAATTTCTTGGTGAGTAACCTTGAAATAATATATTTATGATTATAATTATACCAAATTTTATGACACTTTTTTTTAAAGATCTAATTCCAATGTTATGCTCTCATGGATTGTGTTTTATGATTCTTTTATGAATCATGTCCTATAAACTACCATGATTTATATCATCACTCAATTTTATGATCTCTCATATGCATGGTATTATTTTCAAATATTAAACTCATATTTTCATATGATTATTTTCTTGTTAGGTTTAAATGATCATTGATATCTCCCTTGTTTACCCTTACTAAGAATCTGAGCTAACACATTATTATGTTTTAATTCCATAAGTTTTGAAGAAATTTTTTTAATATGATTTTTTTAATATGGGTGCTACTTATGAAGAACATAGTGGTAGATGATGTATAATTTTATTTACCAGTTGTTTATTTATTTTATTTTTTTGAGAAGGGTGTGGAGGCAAGCCCCTTTTGATAAAGAAAGAAAAAACCACATTTAGAATGGGAAAGAGGAAAACCAATACAAGAAGGACACAATCCAGAAAAAACCAAATGAAAAAACAAAGTCAAAAGAAACAAACATCCAATTAGTCATCAAGAAAACCTCATCGCCCCCCTTGCTAAGCATCTCAAAGTGAGTCCCATCAATAAATTGTGTCGCCCCCTCTGCCAAGAAGTTGCATTGTGCTGGCAGCACAATGTGTCAGAGCACCTCCCCAACCAACAATGTGGAGGAGAGCCGGATGAAAGGTGCCAGAACAACTTTCTCTCTTGCGAGCCGCCCACCCGACAAAGCATGAAGAGAACTTCAGCAATGTTAACCTGATGCAACGCAAAAAAATCTTAAGAAACACTGAACACATGACATTGAAAGGCACCCATATGCCAATCAGGGAGATGACGCATAGCAGAATGAATAATGTCAACACATCCCTCCCTCATTCGAGGTCACCCACCCAATCCAAATGCAACAAGGAGAACCCAAACCCATAAGGAAATCATCTTTTCATGACATGGAAAATTGAAGAAAACACAATCGATGCCAAGATCACACTGCATCAAGCAAGGCACATCCCTCGGCCTCCACCCAGAACCTCAAGAACCAAATAGCACCATTCAAGGATCGTCCATAGTGAAACCAAGGGAAAAGCTCCCAAAAAAATCCACGGAGAAACTGAGATTTCTGTAGAATGGCCCACCTCTAAGCGTAGTTCCCATCATTGATCTTCGAATACCATCGTTTGGATGAGTCCAGGAAGAGGAAACCCAACAAGACCGCCGTAAGCAGGAAACGACAGCATCAAATTGGGGTGGCAAGGATCTGAAACCAGATCGAAACTAGAGGGGGAAACATTGCCAGTTTCAGGAGACCACAACTTCGATTGGTGAAAGAAAAACACAACCAAAATGACGACTTGACCTAGAACTATCCTGCACTCCACCATTCTGGCACACCTCCCATTGACACCAAAGAATCCACCAAACACATCTCTAACAACCCTCGACTATCGCAAGAGATGAAACCAGAACCTACGCCGAAGACCTTAATCTAAAAAATATTCAGATCTGTCGCAAGGGAGAGACACCAGCCCGTCACCACTCAAAAAATGGATCGATGCCGCAAGAACGAACACCGATCGACACCAAGGCAGCCTAGATTGAAACTAGATCCAAGCAAATGGAGCTCGTGTAGGACAGAAATGGTGGAACATGAAATCGAGGAAAAGAGGATGGGAGAGTGAAATAGCATGAAAGGTCCAAGGCTGAGCAGTGATTATTCAAAAAAACCTCCCCCCTCCGAACAACAACAGATCCGATGTCGCACCCTCTGTAAGCTGCCGGAAAAAAAAGCGTTGAGCCACTGGCCCCGGGTCAGATGAGATCTGCCACCGAAGCATCCGCACCTGAGGCAGAAACACCGAGACCCCCAGAAGACGACGTCGAGAAAAATTCCGCACCTGAGGAATCACGCGCCTCACCGTCTCAAGTTAGCTGAAATCTGGTCCTGAAGCCTGGTACACCACCACCGGAGCGAGCGAAGGTGCATCCGAACACTCGCGCTACACTGAAGCCCCGGGGAGACGACGCTGAAACCGAGTACACCAGAGGAGGGGAGGAAGATTCATCTAGGGGTGAAACCCTAGCCACCGTGCCCGAGAGGTCGAAGCCACTCAGAGGCGCATTTTTTCCCTAGAATCATTTACCAGTTGTTTATGTTACATGTTTAAAAAATACTAGACCAATATGATTCTAGCATGGATCTTAATGTTATGTAATAAACATTCAACTAATAAGATTATATATATATATATATGAAATGTAGGGGCCCCTATACATACATCACCCCTTATGAAATTAATCATGTATTTAAAATATAATTTTAAATACTGTATTTTATTGTATTTCACTATTTTCCTAAAATTCAACCATTTTAGGAAAATACAAAAAATTCACCCTAATTTTTTTTCAATATTTAGATTCCAAAAATTAAATCCATTTTATGAAAATAATTTTCTAAATATGAGAATATTTTTAAATTAAATTATGTATTTATTTGAAAAATAAAAAATTTAATATTATGATTTGTCTTTTGACCCTTTGAAAAATTACTTATTATCTCATAGAATTATATAATCATTATTATAAAATATAATATTAATTTTTAAATTAATTTTATGAAAATATACTTTCTTTAATATTGTTACATTTTTTATAAAATAAAAAAATATATGTGTTATAAAAAACAAACACCTATTTTATTATTTTTTTAAAATTTATTTAGATGAATTATTATATAAATATTTAATATTTTCATTTTTTAAGATAGAAAAATATAATTTTACACTTCCATACAAGAGGATAAAATTCTAACAGTTAGGTTACTATTTCTAATAGTCTTATTACTATTCAATAATAATTCAATTATGTATTCACTTAATGATATATTTTTTCATTTTCAAGATCAATGTTGTGTTACTAATATTCTACTTTATTTCTATAATGTTGTTCGTTAGTGAAATCATTCTAGTAGATTGAGTATATCTAAATTTTCATATTATAGTTATCTTATTTTCTATTTTCTTATCCCATTACAATATTTCAATTCATATGAACATATTAATTATTTAAATTAAATGTAAAAATTAAAATATTTAATTTTTTATGGCTCTATCATGTGATGCATGTGTTTTATATAATAATATAATACTAAATATAACACTTTTATATAAGAAAATAAATTACATTAATAAAGTTCAACGTCATTAAAATCATTTAAACCTTGAGATATCGGTAATGAAAACACTGCATAACAATCCCTTTATATGACCATTTTACTCACGTCTTCTAAAACTATCATAACATAGCATGGTACATCTTTGTCACATGAGGATATAACACCATGGGAATACTATGGAACTCAAAGAGTACCAAATCATAAATCATTGAAGGGAAGAAAATAATCCATAAAGAAACACCAGATTATAACCAAGGATGACCATGCTAATACATAGCATTCCTTATGCTACGTTCCCCTCATTTCTAGAACTCACACTTTAAAAGTTTCTCAAAATAGTTTTTGAGGATTAATGACTCCTAATATAGATCATAGATTCATTTTTTTCCTCCTCCAACTCAAAAAATAAATGGAAGTCTTTAACAAAAACTACAATAAAATGGTCTAGAAACTCAAGGAACACAACATTAATCAGTCCAGGATCATGGTTAGAGCATCTGTCAAACAAAAAAACATCATAATGAACTTATAATTCCCATAAGTAAATTTAACCATAGTTTATGGAATATAGTTATTCTTCACATTCATATGATAATATCCCGACATGAATTGATCATCAAAATCCATATAGATTTTTTTAGTACAGAAAATAAATCATCAAACCATAAAGTATGGTAGTGGTTCCTCATTATCTCATGATTCAAGTGTTAATAAATGATTCACTAAGATAGACAACCATAATACATCATCACAATTCGAAATAGAGCTTCCCAAAGAGTCAAACTAGGCTGAATTAAACCTCACTATAGATAACAATCTATGTTGATATATAACTCCTAAAACTCAAAAGGTGAAATCCTTTATAGGGATCTTGATATAAGTGAAATGATCGATTAAATATCTTTCCCCACTCTATTTATCACTAAAGGGTTGTCATTATAATTACTTCATGGATTCCATCTAGGTAATCATTAATAACACACAAAAACACCACTATCTTTTCATCAAATAAAATCAGCACCAGCACATCCATAAAGGTAGAAATGGACACAACACACCATTAACAAAATGACAAAATTTATCACAAACAAAAAAACAGCCTACTCTCCATCAGCATCATAAAATAAAATGCACCACCCAAAACAATCTGTAATAAACTGCATCAAATATCTCTAGTATATATCAAGGATGATGTCATATGGATGTATCCATAAACATTAGTAACATCTCCAAGAGCATTGATGCCTTAACACTTACGCACATTTCCTATATATGACATATAATATCCCCTACCCCCAAACCAGAACTCACAACACCGGTATTGATATAAGAGAGTAATATATAAAATATAATTCATATATGGACCTCATCCATTATAATAAAACCTAAAACACTATTCCTAATATAATAGAATAATATATAGAATATAATACATACATGCACCCTGTCCCCTAGATATAAACCTAGAAAACTAGGAATGATAGAATAGAATAATAATTAAAATGAATATATAAGATAGAATCTCTTCCCCAAACTAATTTACCATTATTGATCCTCAAGATATATTATGAACATACCGTCATAGAATAAAAATTTTATATGGGTTAGTAATCAAAGGACGAAGTGATACAAATAATTATATTATAGTATTTAACAGGTAGGTTTCAATTATATAAAATAACACAAGTTCCAACCATTCAAGTGAAGGGGAAAAATTAATGAATGATGATATTCTTTAGAAATAAAAAAAGAAAATAATAATAGAATGGTTTCAGTTTTGACATTGTGTCTGAATGTTCTCAGAACATATCTAGAGAAGAATTCAAAAATCCCCTAATTGAGGGAAAGAATCTCCCTGTGACGTGACATTTTTGTAGTGGAATTAATAAACACAACCCCAAAATTATTTAAAAATATCCTCTATGAATCATTCGAATCCTCAAAATTCCTAAGGATCATAAAGAACTATTGTCAATATTTCATATGGATCATTATCATAGTAAATGAAGTCCATTTCCCTTCATGAGGATGAAAATAGATAAATAAAATCTCTATCTCCACTACCCAATCATCTATATAATGAACTAAAATAGATCCATTTTACCTTTGTAGAATATATCCATAAAACTCTCAGAGAGTCCTCCTAATAAGTGTCATCATTGTTGACCTCCACTATAAGGAAATTCACTATAAGACCCTTCTAATCATATTTGACATAAACCTATAAAGGGTATTAAACTTTATCCATATCATCAAATGAAAAAAATAGGGACTCCTAAATCAATATTATAGATTACTTAAGGACAATTAATTAAATAAATTTTATCCTAATTCCCATTGTATACCCAATTCAAATAAATGTGTAGAAAAACATGATGTATGATTTTTACCTATGCCTCTATCACACAATTTGAATCAATTCATATATCATGCTATGTAAACATATAGTTTCTTATGTAGGAAAATAAGGATACCTAAAAACCCATATCCTTATTGATCGCCCTTTTTTATGAGATGTACTATGTCCACTTAGGACTATTTCCCTAGAATCCCTTATATCCTTAATAGTGCCTATTTGCAGACTCCATTTAATATCATAATCGTCAGCTTTGATAGTAATTTTTCATAGTCCCCTCCCTCCATGGGTACACCTATGGGGAAAATAATAAAGAAACAAAGATAATGACTATCACAACCCAACCCATAGGGGGATGCCTGGCCAAAGATAAGCTGAAAGGGACTACCCCAAGCTCGCCTCCAATGGGCCAAGGGATGGTGACCAACACCAAGAAGGAATAACCCATAAATGGGTGGAATTATCCTAATGTAGCTGTACACACACACACACCTCCAATACCATACAATGTTGAGAAAGAAAAAAATGTATATAATAAATATAAGTAGAACATATATCCCAAATCATAGTGTAGAAAAAATACTAAAATCGATATAGGGGAAAAATACAAGCCCAACCAAAAGTTGTAGAGATTCCAAACTACTTATAAGGAGATGAAAACTTTCAAATACAAAAACTAGGAAAATAATTTAGTCTAACTTTCCCAACTATGATCTACCTTCTCTCTTTCATCCAAGGACACCGTCAAAAGTGTCATCTTTTGTATAAGATTCCACACATATAGGAAGATCCCGTGAAGTGGTGAGTATAAAAATACCCCATTAGAAACCCTAAAATCATGAAGTATAATGAATATAGAGTATTCATCTCATAATAGTAATATAATGATAACAAAACCTAGATATACACATAACAAACAACTAGTCTCAAGTGGCGTTAAAAAATAATGTCATCCATATGATACTAGTAGAGACTTCTTGGAAATGATCATTTTAGGATTACTCACTCCATGAGCCATGATATCACTAGTGATTTTCATCTAAGAGGTCCTGATCATTTGGAACCACCCAATAAGTACTCATTGGATCTCAGAAGATCTCATCATATAGGAAGGGGATCACACCCATGGCTACTTGGGGACACCACAAAACATATTGGATCTTCCTTCTAGATAGGGGATCGACGACCTATGCATGGTGGTCACACCAACACCTTGAACCCCAATAATGAATGATAGAGTATCAAACCCTAGTCCCATAGGGGGATGCACCAAAATACATCCAATATAGAACCCATAGAGGGGATCACAATTCGGTACTGAGAATGTAATGTAGCAATGTACCCTCATGGGAAAGGACCAAGGTTTCACAATCAACTGATCATATTCTATAATAAAGATATAAAGGTCTAAAATCATTTTTAAGGATTTACATGATGTGTTATTAGGATACAAAATATTTACCACAAAATCCATACCTACTCATGTTTGTGGGTGCGTTCCTATGTTGGTGTTTATGTACTCTAGACATACCCGTGTATCTAGTCATGTTCATGTACCTAAATTTGTATAATTACAATTCAATGCCTATGTACTCTAATCGGGCCTATGTTTCTAGCCATGTACATAATTTTTTATCCCTAATAGTACACATTGATCTTCCATCCATAGGTCACCCAATGTGTGTTTTTTAATTTCCTAAAGAATCATAGTGTCATGACCAAGGGATCCCACATGGAATGTATCTTAGGATTACAAGGCGTGTACCATGGGATTTGCAGAAACCCATGGTTCCTTATCTATTTCATCCATACATGCCACATATACCACAAATCCAATTAGGAATCATTAATATTGGGTCAGAATACCCTTTCTATAAATGTTCAATGGAATCCGGGCATTGATCCTCTTAGAAATTTCTCTGTTGATCCACACCATTGTCATACCATGACACCACCAAGTGCAAAACTAGGAAGAACAAGGAACACTGGTCCAGTCGGATCTACCTCTGGTTTTCCATTGTCATCACACCTTGATCACACCCTTGATTGTGAATTTCAACCATAGTATTGATCTAATATACTGAAGAACAGATGCATAATGATCAAATATCCAGTATTTCTCAACCCTTTGGCCAAATAAATTACCCATAATGAATGTGTGAATAAACTAGAGAGAAAACAATAATCCATAAACACAAGGTACAAAACTCAGCCTTTGTTCATTTTTGAGATTGATCCATTTTAACCAAATATATGAAAGAATAAGAAATAATAAATAATGAACAAATAAATCAGTCATAAAAATTAATCTACCATCGTTGCATGAATCAGTTATCTTTTTTTGAATTGATCTGCATTTGAAATGGGATAAATAAATGTGTTGAAACCTCATAAATCAAAAATCTTACCCAGAGTTTATATCGATAACTAATTATTAATGATTCTACATTGATTTCATTAGAAAGATACATGGACTCTATTGGCATAGATGATCTATGCGGTACCAATCCAATTTTTCGATCCAATGTCATTCACCAACGTCTCTCCAACAGATTATATCTAGGTCTCCAATGTTATACAGATAATCATGTGGATTACACATAATAGTAAATTTATATGGTAGGTATTTAGGTTAATCTGTCAATAAAATAAAATAAATAAAACAATTTATTGATTTATTTTTAGCTACAGAATAAATTTTTTTACAAAATCCTGATGTCGAAAAAGGTTATATCACAACTAGGGTAAAAACCATGTTTTGAACTCAATGATGGCCTCATATTTCTAATATGAGACTCCTTTCTATAGTTATTCTAATTTTTTCTGGAACACTTCATGTGCATGATATTTATATATTTAATATTTTTTCAATATCAATTTTGGGCTCACCGAGCCTCTAAATCTTTGGCTATATTAGTTCATAAATCCAAAAATATTACTTGATACATTCAAATTATTTATATGGGGAAAGGGACATTAAATTATACCCAACATATATATTTTCATCCCAAAAGGGAAAAATAATACTTAGAAATATGCGGGTACTGAGATCGAATCTAGGTATTCCTATTTTTAGTGATCTCCTAAAGATTCTCATTCTACCACTAGAAATGAACTAAAGTAATTGACCAACCATAGAGGATACTCTCCATAAAATCCTAGATATTCACCTAGTACTCTACAAATTTATCTCTATCCTTAATTTCCAGATCATCCCAATCAATAAAATGTGCCAGGTCTTGAACATACCTCCATAGCTCTGACACGTGGAATACATTGTGCACCCAGTCTAACTACAATGGTAGGGACAAGAGAAACACCACCTAATTAACCATACGTAGTATCTGTAAAGGGACAATTAACCTCACATATTACTTGATTCCCTATACAAATATACATAATCTATTTCAAGGTGAGACATTTAAGAACACATGTTCTCCCTACTCAAACACTAAAGGCCTCCATCGTTGGTTTTCATAGGACATATGATGTCTCTATGAAATATTTATCCACTCCTGGATGATCTTAAACTTCTCTATCATAGCTCACACCAAATTTTTACCCATGATTGTGGACTTAGCTAGATTTTTACAACAAAGTGGTGACTTGTAGTATCACCTATATAAGGACTTGAATAGTGTTATATCAATGGCGGAATGGTAATTTTTGTTATAATAAAGGTCCACCAAGGGTAGGTGATACTTCTAACTATGACCAATATCTAACATTCAATCTCACAACAAATCCCCAAGATCCTAAATGGTTCACTCTATCTGGCCATCATATTGGGGGTGAAATGTTGTTCTCAAGTGAAACTGAGTCCCAAAGGCCTCCTTCAATCCCCTCCATAATCGTAATGTGAAGTGAGTATCATAATTTGAAATGATATTTCAGGTAACTCCATGGAGATGGAATATATATTGCATGTAAAGGAATCCCAAGATCCCTACTAAACTCTTCTCTCAAATTTCTAGGAAGTAGGACAACTTGGTGAGTTAGTCTACAATCATTCAAATGGTATTGTGCCCTTTGAAAGTATATGGTAACCCTATCAAGAATTCCATAGATTTACCATCCCACTTCCACTCTGGTACCTCAAGGGGTTGATCTAAACCCACTGGAACCTGATGATCAGCCTTCACCTTCTAATAAGTGAGGCATACATAGACAAAATATGATACACAATTCTTAATACTTGGGAACTAAAAATGAAATTAGAGGTCTTGGCATATCTTCGCCACATCTGGATGTACCATAAATGGGGAAGTATGAAACTCCCTCATCGCCTTCTTCTGTAATGTAACTAGTATCATAGTCCTTCCTTTGAAAAGGATAACATGATCTACACCTTTAAAAATATATAAGGATCACATCTAGTGGATATACGAGTATGTTTGGTCTCACATTATTTATCTACATGAAGAGATTCCCTAAAACACTTTAAAAGTGATGGGTAAAAAATATCAACTGATGATATGAAGTACCATTCTTGTCAACTACAAAAAAAATAAAACAAGGATAACTACTCTAACACCTCGGTCAATAACCAAGAACAATATCTCATACGTAGATCATCTTCCACCATGTTCCCATTCCCATAAGTATAGACTATGTCAATGTCATAGACCTATAATAACTTTATCAATCGATTATGTCTCATGTTAAGATCCCTCTGAGAGAAGATATACTTGAGACTCATGTGGTCAGAGTAGATGATAAACTTCTCACCCATAAGGCAGTGTCACCAAATATTCAGGGTAAATACCATCGTTGCAATCTCAAGGTCATCATTTACATAGTTATAATAATTTGTTCTAAACTTCTGATACTCATAGGAAATTACAACCAGTACTTGCATTAGAATGCAACCATGTTCGGTCCCTAAGGAATCACATGACACTATGTACTCAACACCCTCCTCTGGAAATATTAATATGGGTACACTCATCATCATTTTCCTCAACTCTGAAAAATCCTACTAGAAACTTTTATCCAAACAAAAGGATGGCCCTTCCGGATCAAAATAGTCAAAGGTGATGATATCTTAGAGAAATCAGGAACAAAACTACCTTATTATCCTTCCAACCCAAGGAATATATGAACCATCATCATTTTCTTGGGTGGATCGTAGGATAACACTACCTCAACCTTGGTTGAGTCCATTACAATACCATCAACCAATATTACATGCCCCTAAGAGTGGATCTCCTAAATCCATAATTGACATTTTTTGGGCATCCCATAAATTTAGTGCTCTCAGTATGTTTCCAAAACCATCCCCAATTTCCTTTCATGATACTCCTTTGACACCGAGTAAACATGATATCATCGATGAAGACCAGCACAAAATGGTCTACCAAAGGATAAATGATCCATTTCATCAGTCGCATAAACACTATTGGGGAACTCTCAATGCTAAAAGTGACTATAGTGACATCTAATTGTTGTCATTGGTATATCATCATTTTGTACTTATAGCTGGTGAAAGCCTGATATAATTTCAATATTTGAGAACTATCAGTCCCCTCTTAACTGATCAAAGAGGCCATTAATCCTTGGTAGTGGATACTTATTCTTCAAGATAACTAGGTTTAGGTGGTGAAAATCCAATCACAACCTCAAACTCAAATCCCCCTTCTTGATGAACAATTCTGAAGCTGCCCAGGTGGAAACAGTGGTTCTTACAAATCACTTCCCCTATAAGTCCTCCAAATGCATGCTCTGCTCCTGAAGCTCTATGGGATCCATCCGATGCATTGGATCATATATCAGTGTTTTCTTAGGGTGGAATTAAATGAATAGGTTTATATTTTTGTGTGGAGATAAGCTTAGTACATCCTCCAGAAAGATATCCTCATACTCCTCTGCCACCGAAGGAAACTAGTAGCCTATAGTATCCACTACTCCAAGAGTCATTCTAGAAAACTGGTGAGTAATTGGATGAACTATCCTTTGAATGATCACATCCTTCTCCACTAGGGTTTCCTTATAACCATTTAAGGAAATCTACATCCTATCATCATAGAAACACCACATCCTCCACCTGAAATAGTCAATATAGTCATGAAATATGGATAACCATTATATACCTAATATGATTTTATAAGGCCTCATCACAGCTACAAGGAGATCCCATATAAAGCCTTATCCTCTATGAATTTTTTCACACTCTCGATATATGTTTTTTATCACTGATTCACCTCCTGTCGGTGTCTCCTAGCATAATTTTCAAACTAAGGGATCAACCAGAATCTCTAAGTTATGCACTAGATAAGTAGTAAGAAAGGAATGAATTATAACCATGTACATCAGTAAAGTAGATAAATTATATTATATATAGATCGTACCTCTAATCATGCTAGGAGACTCAGGGTCATAGGCCTCAACTCCCTACATATATCCACATCCTTATCCACCATCTCTATAATCCATGTGTAGACCACCTAGGAGTGGTGGTGGAGGAAATAGGTTAAAACACCTACAACTTTATCAACCTCCCCCTCTAAAAAATACACCTACCTATTGACCTCCTTTATTATACCTCTACCTCTATTTGGATGGTCCATAAACCATATCTCTATCATCTATATGACGGGTCAGACAATCCCATGAAAGATGTACCCCACCATCATTGGAAAAACTCCTACTATCTCTAGGATGACTCGATCTATCACATGAGCCCTAAACTATCAATATAATTTGTTTGGATCATATCATGAAGTGTATGGTACACCAATATCCCTATGAATATCATCCACTACCTATTGTTGAGGTCTCATCTCCTGGTTACTCACTACCAGCACCCGCTATAAACGTCTACTCTTCTATGAATCTCTATAAAACTAATTCTCACTCAAGAAATTTAGAATAAGTGGGAATGAATAGAGATATCACTAAATATCTAATATCTCATTGTAAGTACAACTCAGTGGTTAGTTCCTTAAATAAAGGACCTCGTAAAATATCCTAAGAGTATTATGAGAGATCTGTAAACCATATCGAATACCCCACCATGGTCATACATCACTACTATAGATTCAAAAGATCTTGGATGCAAACTGATCAAAAAATGGATGGATAAAAACCATCCATAAAGATACGATCAAAGTTTGACCCAAAGATAGGTGTCTTGTTATGTGATTGAGTCACTATACTCCACCATCACCTAGAAGATCCCTGATGAAGACTCTCTATATAGACTATCATCTGATCTTCATGTGTCCTCACAAGGAGAAATACTCAAGTGACATCCTCTAGCCAGTCCTTAGTTTTCTGGGGGTTTAGATCGCCTTAAAACCCAAGAGGACACTGCCTTTGGAACTCATGTAGTGAACTCATCCTATGTGAATCCTCATATAGTTTTTTTGGTGCTAAATCCTACTAAATTTGTGGTTGTATAATTATAAAACCACTCAGAGGTACCACCTCTTATAAATGACCTTGTATTAAGACTCCTCACTCATAATATCATCCTTGTGATCATATAGGGTAATCCTGGATGGATATCTTCATAGAGGCATGCTATAATAATCAAGATGCACCATATTCAGAAAGTATATCTAAGTATCTAACTCAATAAGCACAAGGGAACCACAAACCATTCCTATATGATGAATGTACTATAGTTTTTTCCTATAACCAATGTCTACATGTATTGAGTCCACAAGCAAGTTATCAGAATCTTGGTGAATTGATACATCATCTGTTGCACCAACATTAGAGTCTCTTTCTTGAAATATGAACTCGAAAGAATTTAACACTTTTTCTAAAAATCCCAAACCAATCTCACAGCTAGACAATAATATACACTCCAGTCATTAGGTAGAACCAACTCCTTTATTTCCACTATATCATGACCTGACCTTACAAGGACCACCTGTTTAGTGATAATATGAGTGTGAATGCCCCAAGTCTACCTCTAATAGACCAGGGTTTGGTGACTAGCACCGAGTAGGAATAACCCATACATTGGAGGCAATAGCATAATGTACCTATATACACACACACACATCTCCAAGACCATACAGTTCTAAGAAAATAAAAACAAATGATACAATAAATTCATGCACAACATCTATCCCACATCATAGTGTGGAAAAATATTGAAATCTATAGAGGGGCCAAATTCAAGACCAAAAAAACTGCAGAGAATCCAACCTTCTTAGAAGGGAGGGACCAATGTTAAATGAAACTGCTTGGAAAAAAACCTTAGTCTATCTAGCCCAACTATGATCCACCTACTCTATATCCTAATAGGACACCATAAAATGGGCCTTCATTTGCCTAAGACAAGACACATGTGGGAAAATCCCATATAGGGGGTGAGTATAACAAAACATCGTAGGATACCCCAAAATCAATAAGCATAAATCATTTGGAGTAGTCACCTCATAATAGTAATATAGTAATAAACGAAACGCATATATACACATAACATACAACTATACTTAAGTGGTCACAACCAATACTTCCATCTATAGGATATTACTCAAGACATCTAGGAAAATCTCGTTCCAGGAGTAATCACTCCATGATCCATGATATCACTAGCAATTATCATCTAAGAGGTCTTGATCATTGGGACCTACCTAAGAAGTACTTACTGGATCTCAGAATTTCTCATCATCCAGGTAGTTGATCACACCCAAGTCTACTGGGGAAACCAAAAACCCTATTAGATCTACCTTCTAGATAGGGGATTGAATCCCATGGTTGTCATGCAGATACCAAAAACCAAACATCAAAATGATATAGGATCCCACCCTGTTCCCACAAGGGGATAGAAAAAAACTCTATCAAATACTAAAATCGCAGAGGGGGTCACAATCCTATATCAAGGACATAATGTCACACTATACCCTTGTGGTAAAGGACCAAGGTATGGCACTCAAATAAACTCAGTATGTACTAAAGACAAGAAGATATCCAATCCATCTCTGAGGAATTACATGACAGGTTCTTAGGATACACAATGTGTACCGCTAAATCTGACCTACTCTTGTTTTTTCCTGAGTTCCTCTTCTCATGCCTGTGTACTCTAGACATGACCATGTATCTGGTTGTGTCCATGTACCTAGTCGTGTCTGAGTACCGATCCATTTTCATGTAATCTAACCATGTCTGTGTTCATAGTCATGTACATTCCCATATATCCCTAAGAGTACACCCCAAACTGCATGCCACAGGTCACAAGGCATGTGACATGTGTTACATGGTGTGTGATATTAAATTTTTGTGGAAACCCTATCGTCGTAGCATGGGGGTTCCACATGGTGTGTATCTCTAGATTACATGAAATGTACCGTGAGAGTTTGAAAGACACATATTTCCTTCTCTATGTTGTCCATCCACACCGTCGCCATCTCAAATTCAGCTGAACATTTTGGATCTAGGGTCAGCTGACTCTTATTGATGCTGGTCACTAGGATCTAGGCTCTGATCTACTCATAAATTTCTATGTTGAGCCTCGTTATCATCATATCATGCCATCATCATATGTCAAATCGGGAATAAATTGGAACACTGGTATGATCTTTCCCACCTCTAGTTTTCCTCTATCATCACACCTTGATCACACCCATGATTGTGAACATTAAACATGGTATTTATCTGTTACACTAAATAATAGTCACACAATTATAAAATACTCAATATTTATTGAGCTATAGGCCAAAAAAATACCCATGATGAACATGGTAATAAATGGGGGGGAAACATAAACCATAAACATGATAAATGAAGCTTAGTATTTTTTTGTTTCAGTCTCGATTCCTTTTTATAAAATAGAATAAATAAGTGGAAATAATAAATAACAAATAAATCAATAAATTGTGAAAATAAATCAACCATCATTTCGTGAATAAATTTGTTGGTGTGGAGTTGATCCATGTTCGACATGTTAAAAAATAAAGGGTTGAATCTTTATAAATCAAAAATCCTACCTAGATTTTAGATTGATCTATGATAAATAATTATTCTCTATTGACTTCATTGGTGGGATCCATGAACTCTATTAGCATAGATGATCCATACATTACCGATATGATCTTATGATCCAATGTTGATCTCTAACGTCCATCCAACATCTCCTCTCTAGGAATCCAAGGTTATAATGATAACCTTTAAGCTTATAAGTAATGGGGATATTTATAGAGAATGGATTTAGTTTACTACACCCATAAAATGAAAATAAATAAAATAATTTATTTATTTATTTTTAGCAATGATAACAACTTGTTCACAAATTTCTGACACTGAAAAAGGTTATATCACACCTAGGGTAAAACCCGCATTCTAAACTCAATGGTGGATTTATATTTCAGAAATGAGACTCCTCTTGGGTGTTATTATACTTTTTTCTAGGAAAATGTGCACACATGATATTTATATATTTAATATTTTTCAAAAATAAATTATGCGTTCATCGTGCCTCAGAATCTCATGTCATCTCAGCACCATGCTCTAAAAATATTACTAGATATATTCTAATGATTTACATGCAAAAAAAATATACATTATAATGACCCCCAAAATGCACCTATAATAGGTCATAGGTTAGGGGGATGGCACTGGGGGTATATAAATCCAGAAAATAGCAGAAATTTCCCTCAATATTATTTTACATATTAGAACTAAGATGGAAATAAAAAAATAACTCCATAAACTAAATGAAATATCCTTATAAAATACATGATAAAACCAATTACTTAATTTAATGACATACAACTAAAATAACTATGAAAATAAAATAAATCCTTTGAAAAAATCATAATGCTCCAAAAGATCCTAAATAACTAGTCGAGCTAGTAATACCCATCTTAAATCACAAACAATTTCATGCAGACATGAAAATGTGTTTATATATTCATAGGTTGATCATAATATGTATACTCATTAGGATTATTTAAAAACCTCTAACGAAAAATACTAAATATGCATAGAAAATCTAAGTGAATAAGATATTAAACAATCTATTCACCAAAATAGTTAAATCCATTCACCATCCTCACTATGGATCACTGAAAATTTAATGCATAAAATTAATGAAACCCATATCAAATAATATTTATAGATGAATGTACCATGATTCCACTTCCCTAATGATGTTCTACTATCATGCCCCAATAATTCATGTCATCTACTCCTCCCTTCCATAAAGCATCATGACCCATGTCAGCCACCTATATATGGAACTTTATCATGTTCAGTATAACTATATCATGACCAATATCATGTGTAGCATACCACCTCTACACCCTCCTCATCATCATCTCATCCACAACCATGTGTATTCCTGGAATCCACTAAATCCCATGTAAATGTATTATGCATCATGATTTTATATCCCATGCAAGTACCATCATGGAATCCATAGTCATTGTGATCAGATACATGTAACATCTATATCCTCATGTCATAACATCCCACACATAAATGTATAGAAAAACTGATATCCATCACATCCCATGTGAGTATATACCCAATAACATAATCCACTATATCCAGGATACTCCCACACATGATACTAAAAATGAAGGAATAAAATGGGAGAGGGAATAGTATACCATGTAATCCCTAACCATTATATATTTTGGGGAAAATTTTCCCTAAAATATTAGGGTTCTATTTTCCCTATAAACTCATGTAATATACCATATAAAATCAAAAAATATATAATTTATTTTGAAAAACCACACTATGTAAATTTAAATATCCTTAGAATCAACAAAATCTCTTTTTGAATAGGTCTCTTGGCTACCATTACTAATGTATAGATCTAAAAAATGATATAAACTATCGAAATTCAATATTAACTATTAATCAAAAAAATGAATTTAGTAATATTCCATATCCAACACCATGATAAATTCTTTAATCTTATAAAAAAAGTTACTTCAACACCATAATCTCATGATCATTCTAAATATGTTATCATCATATCTAATCATTATAAAAATTCACCATTCATTTAATTATAATTTAATAATTTTCAAGTACTCTTGGACTTATCCTAACCCACAGTAAATAATTTTCACTAGCTTTTCATAAACTAAACAGGGAAAGAATTTGAATTCCATATCTAATATATATCAAATATTCTAGATATCAATAATAAAACAAGATTAAATCTAAAAGAAATACCATACCATAACTCATACCAAATACCTTAGTGTCAGCTCCAAAATTTCATGCATGATAAAAATCAACTTGACCATACCGACATCTACAACTATTATATCCCTAAGAAATATAGCACATTTTTCTTCAAATATTACAACAAAATTATGTTATAATTATATCACAACAATTATCTAAATTTATAGATCACATATACAATTCAAAAAAATATTTTGTACACACACTTGAGGAAATTAATGCTATAGAATTGTGGTATTCATTCCCCCCATAAATAATAATGAGCTCACTTATCCATAATCAATTTTATTTAACAAACAACTAGTTCCATTATACTCTTTAATTAAATGATTAATTATGCATATTTTTCTATAAAAATATCATAATTTTATGTATCTATCAATATCTAGGATCAGCTATAAATATGCCTTCAGAAACATTTCTCTATTTCCAATATATTCAAGGAACAATGGTAAAAATTAACACATGCCTTTTCCATTAAATAATTTTATCATTTGACATTTATGTTTCTCATCTATTTATAAGAATATAAACCATGATCTATATAAAAACCCAGTATAAAATAAATAAATAAAATTTAATAAATATTAAGATTCATTAATAATAATATAAATAACATGTGATCACATATCCCCATTTATTATCGATTAATAATGACTATGAAAATATCATTCTTATCTCATTATGTAATGTTATGAATGTAAAACAAATATCGACACATCAATATCTCATCATTGTGTAGTTTACTCAATTCATGGGATTATGTATTCTTCACTAATGAGGAAATATTTAGAAAATAACAATAAAATCTACAACTTATAATTCCTCAAACAATAAATTTTAATATTATTATTTTTTAAAAACAATTTTAATCAATAAAAGCATGTAGTGAAACCTTCTAGATAAAATATCTAATTCCATTTCAAATATTCTATTTTAAAACCTGAAATAAAAATAATTATCATCATAATCTAACACATTTATAACTCCCTTTAATTTATTGATGGGGAAATATTAATTCTATATGTGATTTAACATTGTAGAACTATCAATTTAACTTTAATCCATGTGTTTTCATCCTCACCCATTCATATAATTCCTATCTCATCAAAAACTATTATCAAAACTAGAACTTACAATTATTATTTTATCTTTATTGAGTGATTTCCCATTTTATTATTCAATATTGGTTTAATTTCATTGATTTAACTAAAGAAACATAAATATGATTATAATGAACCTATATATAAAATATAATAGGTATAATGAATCCCCTATCATGAATTTAAAAATCCAATATAAGAGAAGCGCCACATTCAGAGCATTTTTCCTAAAGTTGTAATGAATTATAGGCCAGTGAAGGTATAAGAAGGAGAAAAGGTGTCTCAAAAAAACAATGTGAAGGTGTAAGATATTAGGTTTTCCTATAATGTACAGATCATATTGTTTTGAGTTTAAATAATTCTTTACATACTAATGTGAATACCCTTCTAGGTTATGGAGGGTATCATGGGTGTTTGAGGCTTGTTCAATGCCTAAAGCCCAACTTTTTGAAAAAATAAGACAAGCTGCATGGTTAGTAGTAACTGTGAAGGATAGGCCGCATGGTCTGACTAACCGTGCGGGGAATGGACAATAGGAAATAGTACCCCTCATGGATTGAGGAAACCATATGGATAGAGGCTCATTCCCATATGGGGAACCTACAATTTTTTTAGATCCAAAAGGTAATGTTTGCACATGGTTAGTCAAATCGTGTGTAGTAACCGTACAGGTGGCCCCTTAGCACAGTAGAGGGAGAACAGTTGGTGCACGGTTTGGAAAACTGTGTGGCACATTATTTTTTATAAAAATGACCAAATTTACCTTAAATTCTTTTAAAAGATAATTCTAGTTCACCTCTCTCATGGTGGAAATCCTCTTGAATGTGGGATTTCTCCTTTGAAGTAAAATTGATAGCCTTTGATCCCATTTCTCTATCCAAACTTATAATCGAGCACTGATAGTCTCGTTAGATTTTCACCAGTGAGTAATCATTTCCTCTTATATCGTTATTCATTCATCTTGGTATCAAAAATGTTATTTAGGTGAAATCTAATACGCCCTATTTCTAGGTTCTTCATCCATTCTTTATTTTTTTCTAATCTGGATCAAATCAGAAGTTAATACTAGATAAGAACTCTACTATAGACCTACGGTAGGTGATCTATAATTTTCACATGTGTTTTGATGCTCTATATAGCAAGTTACCATTATGAGGCAAGCAAGAACTTCTGATGTCGCCCCTAAAATGAATTAAATGTAATGGAACTTGTTTGGGATTCCCACTAGTTCCCTGAAACTTGTTAAAGGTTTTTTCCCAAACCAAGGTCACCCATGGGGTGTGAATTTGATATTTCTTATTGTTGAACCACCAAAGTGGTGTGTTTTTTAGCTTTTCTAGTTAGAGGAAGTCCATTTATAAATGAATTGTGCTGAATTGAGTGATTATGAGATGTTCTTCCTCATCTTCCATGTGATACACAATAATGTTTATTTTCTTAAATGTTTAAATGTGAAATGTTATATGAGTGGGTAAACTCATGGAATTTTATTAAAAGTGAGTTTTATATGATTGGATAAACTCATGGAATTTAATTCATGTGAATTGATAAATGGAAAGAATGATGAATGCTTCCATTAGATTTCATGGGTGTCATACACCATGGGTCATGATAGCGGTAGTGGACACCTTGGATGAGATTTCTCCTTGGGTCTTGATTCTATGGGGTGTCATGGGCCTTTCTACCCCTTGGATATGGATTGCTTGGGCTTGCAGTGGAAATGGTCTATTAACATGATCATTGGACCCCAATTCACATATAACCAAGTTTCCATCAAGATGCTTCTGAGACACTATGAGGATTCCTTGGTTCAATATGTCTTGGATCTAGCCCCATGGGGTCTGACACTTCTGATTATACAGCATGATCATGGTAAATGTGACACTTCTGATTATACATCTTAGACATGATTGTTTTGAAACTTCAGGTAATATGACATGGTTGTGGATTATATGGATACATGTTATATGGTGTGGATACAGATGTCATGGGATATATTTTGTATACATCATGGTAATAGTTTTTTACTTATATTTTCTTTATAGCTTCCTTTTTATAGGATATTGACCCTTTTTAGCAAGGATCCTTATTTGGATTGATAGTATCACTTTATATATTTACTTTTCCAATGGTCATTTACTTGTATCATTATCATATCTATTATATTATTCACTCTGCATTAGATTGTATTGCACGTCCAAGATTTTTTATAGACACCTTGGGTGGTGACATATTGAGATTGTATCTCCCACACTGTTCGGGCCACTGTTGGGTACCCAGAAAGACTATCTAGATAAAGATAGGGATTGAGGAAAGTGCCCATAGTTCACTGCTTTACTTAGACCCATACTTAAGAGTAGGGGAGCATAGGATCGTGATGAGGCTCGTGATGCTATATGGGATAGATATTTTTGTTATTTTGGTATTTTGATATATGTATTGTACTAATGAAAGTATACCTATTTTGGCTGATTTGTAGACACATTAAATGGTCAACATTGTATATGAGATTAATTATGAATTATTTAATTATTCTTATCTTTTCATATATATCTGTCCTTGTATGTTTTATGGATTTCACTTATTATTATTCTTCCTCCATTTGACTGATATGATATTCCACTATGTTTCACTCTGACAAGAGGTAATAGTCTCCCCACAGACACACCCTAGGTCATCAATGTTAGTTGGTAGCCTATGGAATTTGGGGAGATGCATTTGAGGCCTTATGACCAACCAGGCTCAGGGCATCGTTCAATGGCATCTAGGTCTGGGATGTCACAAAGTGGTATTACAGGAGTTTTCTTTTCTTCCTTACTATTTGGAGACAATAGAAAGGGGACTATGAAGAATTGGAATTTGGTAATGAGTTGTTCCCAAGAGTAGCTAACCCACATATGGGGAAAATCCAAATTGCCTCGAATGAAAATTGTTGTTTTATAGATTTTGACTATTACAATTGATTTGATTCCATGTTTGGATAATGCACTTGAATTGTGATATTATCATTGATACGATTAAGGGATTTATCTTGTTTCAATCCGATGAGATGAGGGTATTCTATATCATTCATCATTTTAGGTATTTTATAGGATTCACATGCCATGAATTATGCCATGTCATATAGGATGAACTTATTGATTGAATGGTATTGTGATATGTGCCTTTTGTGATATACCCACCCTTTGATAAATGATTATGCAATGAAATTGAGAAATATGGTTAGTACTTAGAGTTCTTTCTATAACCAAAGTAGTTTTTTCTTGATCAGGCTACAACATATACCCTTAATAGCGAATTATGGCACATTAAGTCATGAACCATGAGTTTCATGGAATAGAACGTGTTATTTTATGTGTTAGGTGGATTCCATATTTCAGTTCATGAGGAGTATGGTCCCTTATGGATCAGAAGTGATGAACCATTTGGTTCAACCATTTAAAATGAAATGTGAATTGAATATTAAAATTAAATGGAAAATTGAACTTGTAAATAGAGAACTTGACCTTGACCTAACTTTTGAGTGGGAATTAGTCAGTGTCTCAAGTGACTTTTATGGTGGTTTCTTTTACCCAGTCCTGGATTTAGGAGCAGGCTATGCGGTAAAATCTATTTATAGAAAGGTTTTGACATATCTTATGCATTTAGATGTGATCTTTGGTTATCAATATTTTCTAAGGCGTGTGTTTGGAATTGTATAGACATTCCACCATGATGAAATCCATTCATATTCCAGGAGGGTGGAAACAACCACACTTTATAGGTATTGGGTCATGGGTGACTAGTGGATCCTCTAATAATTCCAACTGAGGAACCAATAGTAATACTAGACACAGGTGATGAGGTACAGTTTCATAAGGGTTTTACACACTTTATGAATACTTTTTAGGGAGCACCACAACATGCCTCATCTATGGAAGAGATGATGCATGTATTACATTAGAAAAATCCTCCCACATTTTGGGGGAACGAAGGACAATAGGATATAGATCTATGGCTTAGGACTATTCTATCGATCTTTGAGCATCTGGAGACACCATCTTTGAGGAGAGTAAATCTCATGAATTACATGCTTCAAGGAGAATCAAAGTATTTTTGGGATGTTTTGAACTGTGATGATGTGCTATGTGATATGTTTTGGAGGGATTTACAATCCAAATTTTATGACTATTTTTTCCCTAATACTCTAAGAGTAGAGAGAGCTAGTGATTTCATGAATCTAGAGCAGGGTGCTATGAAAATTATTTAGTATTTGACACAATTTATTGGGCTACAATGTTTTTCACCAATATACCTTGTTGATGAGATATCAAGAGAGAGAGAGATACTTTGAGGAAGGTCTTTGAAATGATGTTCGATCACAAGTCAATGTGTTTAGTCTGATGACTATTAATGAAATTGTAAATTAGGCACTGATTACAAAGTAGAACCTAAGGGAAGATGGGGGTGTATAGAAGAACAGTGTAGTCTATTGACCAAGTGGTTTGGTGTATTCTAGTAAGAAGCACTGTTTTAAGGCTTCCCATGGGATGAGTACTAGCCAGGATGTTGTTGGGCGGAGAAAAAGGGAGTGATGGCAAGAGGGGGGGTGAATTGCCTTTTTAAAAAATGATTAACAAAATAAAATCAAAGTTGAAAGTGCAGCGGAAATAAAGAGGCAAGACACAAGAATTGATAACGGAGTTCGGCCAAAAACCCGGCCTACGTCTCCGCTCCCAACTCAACCGTTGAAAGATTCTACCGCTTGCTTTTCAATGGTTGTAGCAAGAAACCCACTAGCCTTTTTACAGGTGAAGGCTAGCTCACCTATTACAGCTTGCTTTTTAATGGTTTGAGCAAGAAACCCACTAGCCTTTTTACGGGTGAAGGCTAGCTCACCTTTGACTCAAGCCTTTTAAAAGGAAAGGCTTGACTAACCTCTTCACACCTTAAAGGTGGTGTGAAAACCCAAAAGAAAGGGAGATGAGAAAGGGATGGGGTTTGTAGGCACAAACCCAATTTGATGCTCAAAAATGATAAACAAGAAAAACCGTAATTGGAGAGAAGCCTTGGGCGCCAATGGATGATTGGGGTTGAAGACGTTCACTCCCAAGCTTCTATGGTGGTGCTCCTTGGATATGGAAGTTGGTTGGAGCAAGTGGAGTTCCCTTGGAAGAATCCGCCGGAGGTTCGCCAAATGATCAAAGATGTGTCTGTTGGCTTCCGTATGGCTTGGTTTTTTTTTCGGGGCTTCCTAGTCCTTTATTTATAGAGGGGGAACCCTCATATGGCCTTTGGAGGTCTTCGGAGCCGTTTGAAAGGGCTTCGGAGCCGTTGGGAGGCAAGTGGACCAGCCTGGTCAAAGGCCCAACGGCTAGTTTGACTGGCTCCACCGGCTGACCGGTACAGATCCACTGGTTGGCCGGTGTGTGCAAAATGGAGGAGGGCTCGGGCTCAGGCTCCACCGGCTGGCCGGTGCTGAGGCCACCGGTTGGCCGGTGGTGAGGCAGTAGCTTCCTCTTCTGTGCAGGTGCCACCGGTTGACCGGTGCTGAGGCCACCGGTTGGCCGGTGATGAGGCAGTAGCTTCCACTGTTTGGGCTGGGTGCCACCGGCTGGCCGCTGGTGTGACACCGGTTGGCCGGTGGTCTGGACAGAGGGATTCCTTCTGTCCAGGCCTCCATCGGCTGGCCGGTGCTCTTCCATCGGTTGGCCGGTGGTCTGGATTTCAGTCCACTTTGCCTTGTTGCTTTCTTGGCCCAATTCCTTGGCCACCTGAAATCATGCCTATCATCCAAAAACACTTAAAACAAGATTAGATAAATAAGAGGGTGATTGTGATCATGAAAATTAAACCACGAGGGGTTCGAGAGGTACAACAATCTCCCCCTATTTTGATGATCACAATCACCAAAACAAACAATGTAGAAAATGAAATGAAAAGCATGCTTTAAAAGATTTCTCCCCCAATCAACCAAGAATTTCTCCCCCTTTGTGATTATCAAAATAGCACGGGGCATAAAACTTGATTGAGGGAAAAGTTGAAAAACAAGATGGAAATTTTAAACCAATTGAAAATTTTTGAAATTTGAATTGAAAGTTTTGAATCAAGAATTTTGAAATGAAAATTTGAATTGAAAGTTTTGAAAAGAAAATTGAAATGAAAAATTTGAATTGAAAGTTTTAAAATGAAAAATTGAATTGAAAATTTTGAATTGAAAAATTTGATACCAAGAGTTGAAAATGAAAGTTTGAAAAGAAAGTTTTGAATAAAACAAAAATGCCTAACTCCCCCTAAATAAAACAACAAATCACCGGGGAGAGGTGTTTGAAACCGAGACAAATTTCAGTCCGGTGAGACTCGCTAGAAGGGATTTTTCAATCCACACTTGTCTAGTGGCAGGTCTTCTCTTATAAAATTCATTGCTAAAGAAAATACTTTTGGGGCAGCCATACCAGGCATTTTTACAATTTCACTCATAGATTAAGTGCTCGGGTTTTTTGCAATAATTACAAAATTTAAATTGAGAGCTCCCCCTTACAAAAATAGTGGGTTCATGAGAAGAGGAAGCTTGATTGGAATATCCAAGCCCTTGGGTGGTCCTAGATACACGTTGGGAACCAAGTAATTTGGTCATATTTTGTTCCCCTTGGGTGAACTTGGCTAGGGATTCCCTTAAATCTTTGATGGTTGATTCCATGGAATCAACATCGGGAAAGTTTTGGATTTTGAGGGACATCTCTTCCTTCTCTTTGAGAAGTTGTTCTTTTTCGGAAGAGAGTTTTTTGAAATTCTTTTTTAAAGAAACAAATTTGGAATAAAGTTCGTGAAAACCTTCCTCCAATTGATCTCTCGCATGTTGTAGATCCTCATAAGACATGTGATTGAAAGAATTTGAAGAACAAGAGGATGAGGAGTCGGAAGATGTTACCTCATGGAATTCCATTAGGCATTTGTTACCGTTGTCGCTTGAGGAGGAGGAGGAGGAGGATGTGGAGCTATCACTCCAAGTGGCCTTGAAAGCCTTCTTCTTCTCCTTTTTCTTGGCCTTTTTCTTGTTGAGTGGGAAATCGGGCTTGTAATGGCCTTTCTCGCCACACCCGTAACATTTTACCTTGGGCTCGGATTTTTCATTGGGTTGAGCCTTGCGGTCCTTGCGGGATTTCTTCTTTTTGTGCTTCTTCATGAACTTGTGCATCTTGCGGGCAAGATCCTCCATTTCGGAATCGCCGCTTGAAGAGGAAGAAGATGATGAGGAGGATGAGATTTCTTCTTGTTGAACTTTGAAGGCGATGTTCTTTGGAATTTTGATCGGTTTGCCTTCCTTTTCAGCTTGCCTCCTCATGGTGATCTCATATGTCATGAGGGATCCGATGAGCTCTTCGACCGGCATGTTTTTGATATCTTTCGCTTCTTGGATTGCCGTTACCTTTGGAGCCCATGAGCTTGGTAGGATCCATAGGATCTTCTTGACCATGGTTTCTGTAGAAACATCATCACCAAGGGACTTTCTCCCATTGCAAACATCAGTAAAACGCGTAAACATTTCAGTAATATTTTCAGATGGATGCATGGTAAAAGACTCAAAATCTTGACGAAACATGTCCAATCGAGTGTCCTTGACTTTGTTGGTCCCCTCATGGGTAACCTCCAAAAGTTTCCAGATTTCATGTGAGGAGGTGCATGTGGAAACTCGATTGAACTCATTTCAGTCAAGGCCGCAATGAAGAGCGTTCATGGCTTTGCCATCAAGCTCAAAATTTTTTATATCGGCTTGGGTCCATTTGGATTCATCGGGGGAAGAGAGAGTGTAACCTTGCATGACAATTTTATAAATTGGATAACCAATGCTTCTAAGAAAAGTGGTTATGCGGGTTTTCCAATAATTATAGTCGGTTCCATCAAAGAATGGAGCACGACCCAAAGAATAGCCTTCGGGGGCGAAAGAGGTTGATGCCATCACAATGGATCTTAAATTTGAAACCGGTTAGGGTATTACTCAAATTTTGCCTCTGATACCAATTGTTGGGCGGAGAAAAAGGGAGTGATGGCAAGAGGGGGGGTGAATTTCCTTTTTAAAAAATGATTAACAAAATAAAATCAAAGTTGAAAGTGCAGCGGAAATAAAGAGGCAAGACACAAGAATTGATAACGGAGTTCGGCCAAAAACCCGGCCTATGTCTCCGCTCCCAACTCAACCGTTGAGAGATTCTACCGCTTGCTTTTCAATGGTTGTAGCAAGAAACCCACTAGCCTTTTTACAGGTGAAGGCTAGCTCACCTATTACAGCTTGCTTTTTAATGGTTTGAGCAAGAAACCCACCAGCCTTTTTACGGGTGAAGGCTAGCTCACCTTTGACTCAAGCCTTTTAAAAGGAAAGGCTTGACTAACCTCTTCACACCTTAAAGGTGGTGTGAAAACCCAAAAGAAAAGGAGATGAGAAAGGGATGGGGTTTGTAGGCACAAACCCAATTTGATGCTCAAAAATGATAAACAAGAAAAATCGTAATTGGAGAGAAGCCTTGGGCGCCAATGGATGATTGGGGTTGAAGACGTGCACTCCCAAGCTTCTATGGTGGTGCTCCTTGGATATGGAAGTTGGTTGAAGCAAGTGGAGTTCCCTTGGAAGAATCCGCCGGAGGTTCGCCAAATGATCAAAGATGTGTCCGTTGGCTTCCGTATGGCTTGGTTTTTTTTTCGGGGCTTCCTAGTCCTTTATTTATAGAGGGGGAACCCTCATATGGCCTTTGGAGGTCTTCGGAGCCGTTGGAAAGGGCTTCAGAGCCGTTGGGAGGCAAGTGGACCAGCCTGGTCAAAGGCCCAACGGCTAGTTTGACTGGCTCCACCGGCTGACCGGTACAGATCCACCGGTTGGCCGGTGTGTGCAAAATGGAGGAGGGCTCGGGCTCAGGCTCCACCGGCTGGCCGGTGCTGAGGCCACCGGTTGGCCGGTGGTGAGGCAGTAGCTTCCTCTTCTGTGCAGGTGCCACCGGTTGACCGGTGCTGAGGCCACCGGTTGGCCGGTGATGAGGCAGTAGCTTCCACTGTTTGGGCTGGGTGCCACCGGCTGGCCGCTGGTGTGACACCGGTTGGCCGGTGGTCTGGACAGAGGGATTCCTTCTGTCCAGGCCTCCATCGGCTGGCCGGTGCTCTTCCATCTGTTGGCCGGTGGTCTGGATTTCAGTCCACTTTGCCTTGTTGCTTTCTTGGCCCAATTCCTTGGCCACCTGAAATCATTCCTATCTTCCAAAAACACTTAAAACAAGATTAGATAAATAAGAGGGTGATTGTGATCATGAAAATTAAACCACGAGGGGTTCGAGAGGTACAACATATGTGAGTGATGGTAGCTCTATTTTCATTAATCAGTGTGGCAAACAGGGACACAAAAGGAATCATTGTGATCATGACCCAGTCGAGTGTGGAGTTTTCTGTAGGATGGGCCATACACAACAATTTTGCAGGACCTTCCATCTAGTAGTTAATGGTAGGGGTCAAATATGACACCAGTTTTAGGATAGTGTTTTATAACTCTATGTCAGGATGGGAGATAGAGGAGTACTAATCATTTAGGCTAACGTGGTGGTCATGGATGAGGTATCCAAACACAAGTTGTACTAAGAAAATACAGTGGGCTTTCTCTAAGTAGTGAGGTTGTTTCACATGTCCATGTTTTAGGACAGATATATTTTCTATAGCCTACCCTCAAGGAAAATAGCATTGTACCTTCTATGGTGAGAGGTATGATCTTAGTAGCCTCAACTCTTATATATGAACTTTTTGATACTGGTGTATCACATAGGATTATATTTGTACCTATTATGGAGATACTTGGGCTTGTTATTAAATTTTATGAGGGTGTTATGATTCTTGAAACTATGTTGGGGATCAGAACACAGGATGTACAATAGTGCAGGGGGTTCCTCCTTAAGTTTGGTGGGTGTCACTTCACGTGGAATGTTTTTTCCTCAAGATGATAGGGTTTTATTTCATACTCAGGACGGATATACTAGTGGATTATTGAGCCCATGTTGATTGTTATCACTGGAGGGTGACCTTCATATCACTAGAGGAAAGTATATTTACAAGGAAGAATGGGATGTCTAAGAGAACCAAGCTGGACCAGAGCATCGAGGGTTGGGAGAGATGATAGCCCAGATTGATAGTTTGTATCTGGATGATCAGGGATCGTGTTAGGAATATTTCCTTCCAATGGTTGATTATTTCAAGGATTTTTTAATGGAAACATTTTCTAGTTTACCACCTGATAGATAGGTTGATATATCCATCAAGATGGTTAGAGAATCTACATTGGTATCCTTTCCTCCTTATAAAATGGCTACTACGAAGTTGAAGGAGCTAAAGAGGCAGCTAGAGGACTTGGATGAAAAGGAGTTTATCTAACCCAATACTTCTCCATGGGGTTCATTGATCCTTTTTTTGAAACATATGGATGGTACCTTGAAGCTATATGTATATTATCATAAATTGAACATGTTGATGGTTAAGATTTTCTATACTTTTTCACAGATAGATGGCCTTTTTGATCCACTTAGAGGAGTTCAAGTGTTCTTGAAAATTTATTTGAGGTCGGGATATCACCAGGTATGTGTTAGAACTGCAAAAATACCTCATACAACCTTTTGTAGCAAATATCGTCTATACAAGAATCTAGTTATATTGTTCAGTCTCATGAATGTGTCGGTGGTTTTCATGGTGTTGATGAACCAAATTTCTCATCCTTATCTAGATTCATTTGTGGTGGTTTTCATGGATGATATCTTGGTGTATTTTCAAAATCGACACGACCATGCCAAAAATCATGAGATCATTTTGGATACATAGAGAGACCATGATTTATATGTTAAGATCTCAAAGTGACACTTATGGATGGATAAGATTCACTTCTTGGGTCATATTATCTCAGAGACAGGAGTATCAGTTGACCTAGATAAGGTGAGAGCTATAGTTTCCTAGGGGAATCCCAAGAATATCTTTAAAATTTAGAGTTTCTTGGGGATAGCTAGTTACTAAAGACATTTTATAGATGTATTATCATGCTTAGTAGCACCATTTATAGGATTTAATAATAAGGGTGTGAATTTTGTATGGTTAGATATCTATGAGATAGCCTTTTAGGAGTTGAAAGGGAGATTGACTTCTGCACCGATCCTGATTTTTCTAGAATTGGGAAAAAGATACACTATATATTATGACACATCAAGTATCAAGCTCGGAGAATTATGATACAGGGGATAGAGTCATGGAATATGAGTCTCAGTGGCTAAGATCACACGAGAGAAATTACCCAACACATGATATTGATCTAGATGCAATTGTTCATGCATTGCATTGTTGGAGACACTATTTACCGAGAGAGTGTTTTTTGTGTACACAGACCTCAAAATCCTCTAATATATATTTACACAGTGTGATCTGAATCTGAGGCAGAAGATGTGGGTTGAGTACCTACATTATTTTGACTTTGATCTTGCCTATACACCTAGAAAGGTAAATGCAATGGCCGATTCACTATACATGAGGACTCAAATGTAGGCAGTTTAGAAGGATAGTAATGAGTGGAATCTTATAGCCTTATTATTAGAAATTAACTTGGAGGTATAGTATGGTCAGGGGAAATATTTAATTTCTTCTTTTTTTATTACCTTTACTCTTTTGGATAGTGTGAGAATGAGGCAGCTATCGGTATCAGAGGTCCTAGTCCAATGGGAGAGTGTGGATGGTGAGGACATTCCTCCTAGTTGAACTATGGGTAAGGATGATATCTTGATCATATGTGGTCTTGTATGGGTTCTAGTGGATATACAAGATGAGATGATGCGGTAATTTCATTCCTCGATTTGGGAGGTGCACCCCAAAATCACCAAAATTTACCATGACTTGCACTGTCAGTACTGGTAGCTAGGTATGAAACATGAGGCAGTTGGTTTTGTTATGATGTGTTCCAACTATCATCAGGTGAAGGTGAAACATTAATTATTAGTTGAGATTTTACAGCAGTTACCCATTCATGAGTGGTAATGGTAAGATTTCATGATGATTTTTGTGAATGGTTTACCAAGGTCGCCTTAAGGAAGGGATTCTATGTGGTTTGTTGTGGAAAGAATCAATAAAGTTTCTCATTTCATGATAATAAGGGAGTCCTTAAGTGTAGATGGGCTTGGATGGTTGAATATCCATGAGATAGTGTGACTTCATGGGGCCCCTTATACTATCATATCGGATCAGGATTCCTAGTTTAAATCTCATTTCTAGTAGAGTCTGTAGAGGGACTTGGGTAAACAAGTTCTTCTAAACACAACATACCACCATTATATTGTTGGAATGTTATAGCATATGATATAGGTGCTTGAGGAGATGTTTTGATCATGCATCCTAGATTTTGGGGGCTCTTGGGAGAGGTATATACCCATAGTTGAGTTCACCTACAATAATATCTATCAGGATACGATACATATGGAACCTTATGAGGATTTGTACGGTATTCCATTATGATCACCACTATGATGGTTAGAGGCAAGTGAGGAAGCTTTACTAGGACCACATCTTATGAAGGAGACTTATAAGTAGGTCCAGTTGATTAAGAAACATATGGTTACTACACAATCTCTACATAAATATTATGTCGATCACTTTCAACGACCTATGGATTTCAAGGTTGGGTATTGGGTATTTTTACATGTCTCTCCAAGGCTGGGGATTAGACATATCAGGATACATGGTAATCTTTTACCGTGATATGTTGGGTCATTTGAGATTTTGGGTAGAGTTGGGATAGTAGCCTATCGGTTATAGTTACCTTATAGGTATCGATCCATGCACAATTTATTCCACATATCTCAGCACCACTGCTTTTATTCAAACCTATCTCATGATTTTCAGCTTTAGGAGGTTGAATTATAGGCAGATTCATCCTTTTAGGAGCATTTGATTTATATCATTGATAGGAGTAAAAAGGTTCTCTAAGGTCGGTCAGTTCCTCTAGTATGGGTGCTATGGTAGTATGATCATTTATAGAACGTGACATGTGAGTGGGAGTACAAGGTATGTGACTAGTGTTCAGAGTTATTCTCTTATGTTTCTTGACCACCCTTAAGATGTAAATTCGTGGATGAATTTATCTAGGGGGGATATTCAAATATCCCGGGTTTTCCTACGAGGTACATATATTATTATTTTCAATTTAATTATTATTTATGGACTAATGTGAATAACCTTTGATGTTATGGGGGTATCATAGGTATTTGAATATTGTTTGAAACCCGGAGCCTGGCATTTTGGAGAAATAAGATAGCCCGCACGATTAGTAGTAACCATGTAGGACAAGACACATAGTATGACTAACTGTGTGAGGCCTGAAAATTAGTAAAGATGAGACCACACAATTTGATTAAACCATGAGGATAGAGGTTCACGCCCATGGGGAGCACTTGGAATTTTTAGCAGAGCCAAAATTTATTATTTTCACATGGTTATACAAATCGTTCGTAGTAACTATGCGGGTACCCCCTTAGCATAGAAGAGGGTGCACAATTAGAACACAATTTGGACAACTATGTGGCCAATTATTTTTGGTAAAATTGACCAAATTGACCTTAAATCCTTTTAAATCCTAATTCTATTTCACTTATCTCCCAGTGGAAAACCTCTTGAATAAGGGATCTCTCCATTGAAGGAAAATTGATATCCTTTGATCCCATTTCTCCTTCCAAACATGGAATTGAGAGTTATTCAACTCATTTGATTCACACTGGTGAGTACTTGATTCCTCTTGAGTCATTCTTCATTCATCTTGGTATCAATAGAGTGATTTAGGTGAAAGATAATATGCTATATTTCTAGGTTCTTTATTTTTTCTTCATTTTTCTTTTGATCTATATCAAATCAGAAGTTGATACTAGATGATCACTCTACTACAGAGCTACGGTAGGTGGTCCATGATTTTCCCATGTGTTTTGATACTTTATAGAGATAGTTTTCAAAGTGTGGCAGAGCAGACCTTCTGGAATCTCCCCTAAAATGAATTGAATGTTTGGATTAAATATAATGGAACCTGTTAGGGATTCTCACTAATTCCTTGATAATTGTTAGAGGTTGTTTCTCCAACCAAGGTCACCCATGGGGTGTGCCTTTGATATTTCCTATTGTTAAAAACCCAAGGGTGTGTGTTTGAGCTTTCCTAGTAAAGGAATAACATTTATAAATTTAGCTGAATTGATTGATTAGGATATGTTCTACCTCATATTCCATGTGATATATGATGATGTTGATTTTTTTAGATGTTTAAATGTGAAATGTTATATGAGTGGGTAAACTCATGGAATGTGATTAAATTTTAATTGAATATGAGAGGGTAAACTAAGGAAATTGAATGATTTTGAATTGATAAATTGAACAAATGATGAATGTTTCCATTAGATTCCATTGGTGCAATACACCATGGGTCATGATAGTGATAGTGGATTCCTTGGATGAGATTTATCCTTGGGTCTTGATTTAGTGGGATGCATTGGGCCTTGCTAACCCTTAGATCCAGCTTGCTTAGGCCCATAGTGGTTATGGTCTATTGACATACTACTTGGACCCAAATTCAAGTCTAACCAAGTTTCTATAGAGATGATCCTAGGACTTAATGAGGATGACTTGGTTCACTATACCTAGGATCTGGCCCTATGGGGTTAGACAATTATGATTATACATCAGAAACAAGGTAAATTTTACGCTTATGATTATACAGATCAACCGTGATTTATTTGAAACTTATGGTTATATGATGTGGTTATGGTTAATATGCATATAGGTTATATGGTGTGGCCATGGATGTTATGAGATATATTTTGTATACTTCATGGTTGTGGTGTTTAATTATATTTTCTTTACAAATGCCTTATTATAGGTTCTTGAACCTTGTTTTTTAGGTATCCTTTTTCGGCTTGATAGTATCACTTTACAGATTTACTTTTTTCCATGGGCATTTACTTTTATTGTTTTCATATCTATTATATTATGCACTCTAACTTAGCTTGTATTTCATATACAAGATTTTTTATAGACACCCTGGGTGGTGAAAAATTGGGATTGTATCTCACACCTTGTTCAGATTATTGTTGGGTTCCCAGACAGACTATCTAGATGCAGGTAGGGATCAGGGAAAGCGCCCACAATTCGATGCTTGACTTTGTGCCACACTTAAGAGCAGGGGAGCACAAGACCGAGCGAAGGATCTTGATTCTAGATAGTATATATATTATTGGTATTTTGGGTATTTTGATACATGTATTGTACTGCTTCCTATAAACCTATTTTTGCTACTTTGTAGACACATGACAAGATCATCATTATATATGAGTTTACTTCTAGCCTTTTTATTTATTCTTGTCTCTTTGTAAATATTTTCCTTTGTATGTTTATTGGATTTTAGTTATTATTATGCTTCCTCCATTTGAATGATATGATATTCTATTGTGTTAAACTCCAATAAGAGAGCATAGTCTACCCATAGACATACCCTAGACCCTCGCTACTAGTCAGCTGCCTCTGGCATTTGGGGAGATGCAGTTGAGGCCATGTCACCAACTGGGCTCGGAGCACCGTTTAGTGGAATCCAAATCCAAGACATCACAAAAGGGTTTGGATGGATTCGAAGGTTATTAGTAAACTCTTTATGTATATCCAGGTTTGATTTATTTGAAGAAAAGATAGGGAGAGAATAATAGATGAGAGAGAATGTGAAAATTCCGATGTATGTTAAAATATACAGATATATAAAAACTCTCAAAACACTTGATATACTACCTTAAAACCTATTGTATCACCCTTTTCAGTTAAACACGTCAATATAAAATGATTCACATTAAATCTCATTAATTTAAGTAAATCATAATTTGTCTTCTTCAATACGTTATTATTCGAGGCGATTTAGAATATTTATTTTAACATTCTATCATTTGACACTATAAATGTACATTTAATTCATGTTCTTTATTAGTTTAAAACATACTATTAATATTATATATATTTTATTCATTCATTTTCAATGATTTTATTTTAAAAATGAACCACATATCCATCAAAATTTAGAAACATGTCATGAGGAAGAAGAATGGAATATTTTGGGATTTGTTAAATAATTTTTTTACCATTATTGTACATGGGGTGGGTTGTGATAAGGTAATTCAATTTTACATTGAATGTGTAAAAAATTGGATTACCTATCTATATCCAATGCAATTTCTTTATTACCTTTATGTGAGGTTGAGTTATAACTTTACATGGAGGAACTCATGGGTAGGTGATGTCATTTTAATTTACATATCTAATGATATTCCATACTTACCTTTATACAATATATAAAAATATAGGTTTACCTTAACATAGATTGAAGATTACCTATATGATGGACATGATAAAAATAAGATACATTTTTTTTATAAAATGTAAAATTGAAATAACCTTTACATATGTGTTTAAAACCCCACTTCCCTTTTTGTAGCCATTGTAAATGTCTGGTTACCTTTAAAAAATGAATTGGAATCAGGCACTAAATTTATACAGTGACCTCTAATAAGATTTATGTAAAGGTAATCATTGTTACTGTAACACCCCAAGGTTTAAAAATAATAATAATAATAAATGAAATGCATGAAACTTTGTTTTAAGTAGATATTTATAACTAGTCTTTAAACATAATTTTTATGCTTCTATGTTTTGAATTTTGAAAAATGGTCATCTACAATTGTGTTCAGTAAGTTTTTTGGAGTCTGATAGAACCAACTTGTTTTTTAGTGAATAGTAACATTCCCTTATGAATAGTAATATGAATATTAATATGACCCTAATGAATAGTAAATTGTGTTATTATTTTATTTTCTCAAGGCTTTAAGATAATGACATCTTGGTTAATTTTTCATGTGATATAAAAGTAGAGATATTATTTAAAATTGTTAATTTTTTAATTAAGTATGATTTTATTTAAAAAATAAATTAATAATATTTAGAAAATTATTTTCAAAAAATGGAGTACATTTTTGAATTCTACACATCAAAAAATGGTTAGGGTGATTTTTGGGGATTTTTCTGAAATTCTTGAATTTTTGATGAATAGAGAAATACGGTAAAATACCGTCTATTCAAATTATCAGTTAAATACACTATTTATGTCATAATGAGTGATGTAAGACCACTTGGTTCAAACTCACATGAAATTATTACTATTTTGGGTCACATGAATTAAGATTATTCATAGTCTTGAGCAAAAATATTATAATAATGATTTAAATAATGTAAACTACCTCCTCTCCTCCACTATAAATGTCACCCTCATTCTCCTCTTCCTCCTACACCTCTCAAGCCTTGAGACTTACCTAATTTATGACCAATACTCCTTCCAAGGATCTTCCCCACATCCTAGATCTGTTGTTCTCATCAAAAGGCTCAAACCAAAGGCCATAAAGAGGATCTCAAGGAGAAGAGGTCAAGGGGTAAGAATCTCCTTTCATTTTCATGTTTTTTCCTTTCATTTCCTTTTCTTTTCTTATACTATATTCCCCTGCTCTTATACAAGAGGGATGAAAGATCCATAATATTTTATATTATGGATGTTATCATGTTCATGGAAAATTCCTCATCAATCTTCTTCTCCTCTTCCACTCATTCATGAAATTAAAACATCGTCTGTGATGTGTCGATTTACCGACATCGTGGACGATGTGATTTCAATTTCATTTACTTTCATCAAGACTGGTCATGAAACCATTTATATGGTTGAACCAGATTATAATTTATTTATTATATCTTATATAAGGTTCTGGAATCATTTTATACACATGTTATTAATTTATAAAACAAATGAGTTCATTACGACTGAAGAATCGCCAAAATGACCTAAACAAATATCAATAATGATTTAACTTATAAATCATACTCATTTCAGAATTAAAAATGATAAAAGGTAAAATTTATGGTTCTGGAAATATTTAAATACCACTCCATTCCAATTCTGGAGTTTCACTTCAAATCATCAAGAATATCCAAAATGAACCGATCATGGAAATCATGTAAAGAACGCACCAAAAAACAATGGAAGGAACAAAATACTAATAATTAAAGGGTAAAATGAGGTTATGAAATGATCATATAAGATGTTATAAACATGAAAATGTTTCTTTAAAATTATAATAACACTCTTTTCACCATTATACATAATGTTTAAACAATTTTTAAGTAAGACGAACCCAAGTTAAGGGAATTCTTAACCCGATTTACATTCTTTAGGTTAAGCTTCTACTTCATTATTTATGTGGTATTAGAATTATTGGTGTGATGGGTTTTGTTTATATTATGTTTAATTATGTGTATTTATAGTTTATATACATATTTCATCCACTCTATTATGTATCACTTAAATTATATGATATTTATAAGGGACTTTTCTTTTAAAAACCTCTTTTAAAATTCTATTTTATGAAATTCAAAAGAAATGTTTTTATGAAATTATTCATGTTGTATGATTGTGTTATGGTTCTTGGGAATTTTTTATGATTAAGGGTGTGACATGTATCTCCCTCCAATTCATTGGGTATTTATAAGTTGGAGGTCGGTCGTATGGTTACTCTAAGTGTAACTGTGATGGTTATAGAAATTGTAAGGTATCCGTAAGGGTTACAAATTATAAGGTAGCAGTGAGGGTTATAATATTATGTAAGTAATTCCCCAAGATACCTTTATGATTCTATTTATGTTCTTATGTATTTTGGGGATATTTTATAAATCTCATGTTTCACAAAGTAAGTATATATGGGTGACAAGTGTGACTTTTGAAAATGATTTTATACATTACAAGTATTCATGGACTAATGTGACCTTTCCTTATTTTTATATCCTTTAATGAGATTTTTTTTCTCATACCAAGTTTTTAAATGATTTTCACAAGTTATAAGGATGTTTAAGACAAAGAAGTAATCCAAGTTAAATGTTTGAAGAACTTTCAAAGAAACCATGTTTTATTTGAAAGTATTATATTTTGAAAGAAATGAATACTGAGTTTATGGTACCCACTCTATATGAATGTGTAATGTTTTAAATGTATTATGTCCCAATTCTATAAAGATATAAACTTGAAAGGATCCTCAATGATAAAGGAAGTGTTTCCTGACTAAATTCAAGATTATGTAATGTAATAAGGTCTGGTCCTTATAGTTGGTATCAAAGGATGGTTTAGATAACTTTAGGGGTTAGGATGATGTTAATATAATACCATAATTTTTTTTAATCTATGATTAATTTGAAATGTTATAGCATTTACAGATTACCATGTTTCTTCGACTAAGATATGTTTGTTCAGAATGGTTGTCTGTAGAATAAATAGGGAAGCTGAAGAGGAGAGCCACCGACAGAATGACATCCTTATGAATCTGCAACCCGGAATGGTAGGGATTGGAACCGAGCAGTTTGTGATAGTAATGGATTAGATGATGTAGGAAATAAATGGTGTTGGCATCCATGCAAGATAACAACTAGAGGTACCACAAAGGAACATGAAAATTTTGTAACATTTTATGAGACAACACCCTCCTGTTTTTAATGGATCTTCTGACCTGGTAGCGGCTAAAGGATGGATTAATTTCCTTGAAAATATATTTTATGTAATGTGTTGTTAAGATAATCAAAAGTTAAGTCTTAAAGTTTATCATTTTGAAGGTGAAGATGATCAGTGGTGGTCAATGGAAAGGAATATTAGGGATAGAGAAGATATTTATGCCTTATAGTGGGATGAATTTAAAATACTTTTCCTTGAAAAATATTTTCCTACGGTGGTGCGACTTAGGATGGAGAAGAAATTCCTTGAATTGAAGCAAAAGGAGGAATATTAAGTGGCTGTGTATGAAGAAAAATTCACCCAACTAGCGAGGTATGCTCCAAATATTATTCTGGATCTTGAGAGAAAAATCAACCACTTTTACTCAAGACTGAATCCAAGGTATTGAAGGGCATTGGCCTCCTGTGAATTTGAAAGTTATGAGAAACTTTTCTGATGTGTTGAGAGGGTAGAGATGGAGTCTTCTGATGATCACATGCATTTTGGAAACATGGAGAAGAAGAGGTCCAGGTGTAAAGTGGTGGGTAAGAATCAATCAAAAAAAATCTGATGGTAAGAAAATATAGTTTCTAGTTTGTGAAAAGTGTAGAAAAAAGCACCCTAGGGAATGCCTTACCAAAAGTGGAGATTATTTTCGATGTGGTAAGTTTGGACATATGTCCCGAGATTGTAATGAAAATGATCCTAAGACTAATCCTGATAAGAAAACTGTAAATTGTTTTAAATGTGGTGAGATGGGTCATTATGAAAATGTCTACCCAAAGAGAGATCTGAATGATGCAAAGAATCCAGAATACAAGCACAAAGGTGTAGTGGGATCCTTTGAGAATATGTCAGCAGATGTTGGGCCATCCAATGAAGTTGTATCAGGTACTTTTTTTTTTACTCAGACTTTTCTAAAGTTTTGTTTGATATGGGGTCTACACATTCCTTTATTTCTGAGGAATTTTTTAGTAAATTGGAAATATTTCCTTGAAAAATTAGACCAGAAATTATAGTTAAAACACTAGGGGGAAATATTATAGCAAATATTAATTATAATAATATTTCTATTATGGTATGTGGAAAGACTTTACCTACAAACCTCGTTGTTTTTCCTTCTTCGAGTTTGATGTTATTATGGGAATGGATTGTCTTTCTGTTTATCATGCTAAGATTGACTGTAGAGCTAAAGAAGTTGTTTTTTAGAAATAGTTTCAGTTTGTATACAAGAATAAACCCATATAATTGATAACATATCAGGAATATGGGAACTTTTTAAAGATGGAAATGAAATTTATCTTTCTCATATTGTTGAAAACAATGGAACTATTTAGATTAATGATGTTCCAGTGGTAAATTAATACCTTGATATTTTTTCTGATGAGTTACCCAGTGTCATACCTGATCGAGAAGTCAAATTCACAATTGACTTAGTTCTTAATGCTAATCCAATTTCAAAACCCCCATATCGTATGGCTCAAATAGAACTTCATGAATTGAAAAATCAGTTGTAGGATTTTCTTGATAAAGGCTTCATTCATCCTATCACTTCACCACGTAGTGCCCCTGTTTTGTTCGTTAAAAAGAAAGATGGTTCCATGAGACTTTACATTGATTATAGAGATTTTAATAACATCAATGTTAAAAACAAGTATCCTTTGCCTTATATCAATGACTTGTTTGATCAGCTCTAGGGAGCTCAGTACTTTTCCAAGATTGACTTGAGATCCGGATACCATCAGCTGAATGTGAAGGAGGATGACATCTCGAAAATAGCCTTTCGTACTAGATATGGGCATTATCAATTTGTTATTATGCCATTTGGGTTAACTAATTCACCTGTTGTATTCATGAATCTTATGAATAGAATATTTCATGAGTTCTTGGATAGGTTTGTGGTTGTGTTTATTAATGACATTCTGGTATTTTCTAAGAGAAAATAAGAGCATGAAAAACATCTAAGGGTTGTTTTACAAACCTTAAAGGAAAAGAAACTATATGGAAAATTCAACAAGTGTGATTTTTTGTTACAAAAAAAATATTTTCTTAGGCACATCATAAATAATGATGGAATAACAGTTGATCCTGCCAAAACAAAAGTGGTTGATGAATAGCCAAGACCTACAAATGCTATAGAGATTCATAGTTTTCTTGGATTAGCAGGTTATTACCAACAGTTTGTTAAACACTTTTCACAGTTATCTTCCCTCTAACTAAGTTAACACAAAAAGGGGTTAAATTTATTTGGACATAAGAATGTGATGTTTGTTTTCAAGAACTGAATAAGAGGATGTAGAATGCTCTAGTTTTGGCCAAGACTTCCTGAAATGGTGAGTTTGTCATCTACAGTGATGCTTTATTAAAGGGAATTGGTTGTGTTTTGATGCAGAATGATCAGGTAATTTATTATGCTTCAAGACAACTAAAACCTCATGAGTTAAATTATCCAAAGCATGATTTGGAATTGGAATTTGTGGTTTTTTCTTTGAAAATTTGGAGGCACTATTTATACGGAGCCAAATGTCAAATATATACTGACCATAAAAGCCTGGAGTATATATTCACTCAGAAGGAATTAAACACGAGGCAGAGTAGATGGCTTGAAATGACAAAGGATTATGACTGCATAATAAATTACCATCCGAGAAAATCAAACAAAGTGGAAGATGCTTTGAGTCGAAAACATCATACATCATTAACCATGTTACGTTTGGAACATGATCCCTTGATAAATGATTTGATGATTTTTAGATTAGAAGTTGTTGGTGCAGGAAATACCTCTTTTTTGTTTTAGGTTTCAGTGCAGTCATCGTTATCATACAGAATTAAGAAAGTGTATAAGGAAGACCTTGAGCTATAGAAAAAGGTAGAGTTAGTTAAAATTGGTAAGTTTCTAGAATTTAACCTTGATAAAGATTGTGTTTTAAGATTTGGAAAAAGGTTGTGCGTGCCTTGTGATTCCTAGTTAAAGAAAGATTTATTGTTTGAAGCTCATAGTTCTCAATTTTTAGTTCATCCTAGAAGTACTAAGATGTATAGAGACCTTAGGGAGTATTACTGGTGGGATGGAATGAAAAGGGATATTTTGGAATTTACTGTGAAATTTTTGACATGTCAACAGGTTAAAGAAGAGCGGTAGTTACTGAAGGGGATACTTCAGCCATTTCTAGTGCCAGAGTGGAAATTAGAGAATGTATCCATGGACTTTGTGGTGAGACTACCTAAGACTTGTCTAGGTAATAATGTGAGTTGGGTTATTTTTGATCGGCTGACTAAATATACACATTTTATTTCAATTTTAGATACAATGTCTTTGGATCATCTTTCTCAACTGCACCTCAATGATATTTTCAGGTTACATGGAGTTTCTCTTTCCATTATATCTGACCAGGATCCTAGGTTCACTTATAACTTTTGGAAGGGGATTCAGAGGTTGTTAGGCACAAAATTAAATTTCAGTACATCTTTTCATCCTCAATCAAATGGGAAGTAAGAACAAACAATTCAAACTTTGGAGGATATGCTTTGAGCTTGTTCAATGGACTACCAAAGAAGTTGGGATCAACATCTTTGTTTAGATGAGCTTTCTTATAATAACAGTTTTCATTCCAGTATACAGATGGCACATTTTGATACATTGTATGGGAAGCAGTGTCGGACTCCAGCGTTTTAGGATGAAGTCGGTGAAAGAAAGTTGATGGGGCCAGAATTAGTAGAGGAAGTGGCTGAGAAAGTGAAGATGATCCAGTAGCACATGAGGACAGCTCAGAGTAGGTAGAAAAGTTGTGCAGATAACAGAAGGAAAGACTTCTCTTTCGAGGTAGGTAACCATGTTTTCCTTAAAATACCTCCTTGGAAAAGTGTGATGCGTTTTGGTAAGAAAGGAAAGCTAAGTCCGCAGTTTATTGGTCCTTTTGAAATCTTAGACAAAATTGGACCAGTTTCATATCGAGTAACTTTGCCTTTGATTTTGTCTTAGGTACACAATGTTTTTCATGTTTCGATGTTGAGAAAGTATGTGCCAGATTCATCACATGTCTTGAGTCCAGAAGCAGTTTAGCTGGAAGAGAACCTTTCTTATGAAGAGAAACCAGTTCAAATTCTTGATCAAAGGGAACATGTATTGAAAAATAAGGTAATCCACCAGGTAAAGGTTTTGTGGAGAAACCACATGGTTGAATAAGCAACATGAGAATCTCAAAATGCTATGGGGGAAATGTACCCTGACTTGTTTAATTATTAAATAAAACTACGAGGATGAAATTTCTAGAAGGTGGTAATAATGTAACACCCCAAGGTTTAAAAATAATAATAATAATAATAAATGAAATGCATGAAACTTTGTTTTAAGTAGATATTTATAACTAGACTTTAAACACAATTTTTCTTCTTCAATGTTTTGAATTTTGAAAAACAGTTATCTGCAATTATGTTTAGTAAGTTATTTGGAGTCTTATGGAACCAACTTGTTTTTTTGGTGAATAGTAACATACCCTTATGAATAGTAATATGACCCTAATGAATAGTAAATTGTCTTATTATTTTATTTTCTTAAGGATTTAAGATAATTACATCTTGGTTAATTTTTCAATGTGATATAAAAGTAGATATATTATTTAAAATTGTTAATTTTTGAATTAAGTATGATTTTATTTAAAAATTAAATTAATAATATTTAGAAAATTATATTCAAAAAATGGAGTTCATTTTTTAATTCTACACATTGAAAAAAAGTTAGGGTGAATTTTTGGGATTTTTATAAAATTCTTGAATTTTTGATGAATAGTGAAATATAGTAAAATACCGTATATTCAAATTATCAATTAAATAAACTATTTATGACATCATAAGTGATGTAAGACCACTTGATTAAAACTCACATGCCATTATTACTATTTTGGGTCACATTAATTAATAGTATTCATAGTATTGAGCAAAAATATTATAAAAATGATTTAAATAATGTAAAATACCTCCTCTCATCCACTATAAATACCACCCTTGTTCTCCTCTTCCTCCCACACCTCTAAAGCCTTGATCCTTATCTAATTTCTTCCCAATAATACTCCCAAGGATATTCCCCATGTCCTAGAGTTGATGGTCTCATCAAAAGGCCAAAACCAAAGGCCTTAAGGAGGATCTCAAGGAGAAGAGATCAGGGGGTAAGAATCTCCTTTCATTTTCATGTGTTTTCCTTTCATTTCCTTTTCTTTTCTTATGCTCTCTTAAAATCCTCTTATTCAAGAGGAACGAAAGCTCCAGAATATTGTATATTCTGAATTTTCTCATGTTCGTGGAAAATTCCTCATCAATCTTGTTCTCCTCTCCCACTCATTCAAGAAATTAAAACACTATCTATGATGTGTCGATTTACCGACATCATGGACGATATGATTTCAATTTCATTTACTTTCATCAATACTGGTCATGAAAACATTTCTATGGTTTAACCAGATTATAATTTATGTATTATATCTTATATAAGGTTCTGGAATCATTTTATACACATGTTATTGATTTATAAAACAAATGAGTTCATTACGATCGAAGAATAGCCAAAATGACCTAAACAAATATCAATAATGATTTTGCTTATGAATCATCCACATATCATAATTAAAAAAATTTAAAGGTATAATTTATGGTTCTAAAAATATTTAAATACCACTCCATTCCAATTATGGATTTTCACTTCCAATCGACAAGAATATCCATCATGAACCAATCATGGAAATCATGTAAAGAACGCACCCAAAAACAATGGAAGGAACAAAATACTAATAATTAAAGGGTGAAATGAGGTTATGAAATGATCATATAAGATGTTATAAACATGAAAATGTTTCTTTAAAATAATAATAAAACTTTTTTAACTATTATACATGAATTTTAAACAATTTTGAAGTAAGACGAACCCAAGGTAAGGGAATTCTTAACCCGATTTTCATTCTTTGGGTTAACCTTCTACTTCATTATTTATGTGGTATTAGAATTGTTTGTGTGATGGTTTTTGTTTATATTATGTTTAATTATGTGTATTTATAGTGTATATACATATTCCATCCACTCTATTATGTCTCACTTCAATTATATGATATTTGTAAGGGACTTTTCTTTTAAAAACCTCTTTTAAAATTTTGTTTTACAAAATTCAAAATCAATGTTTTTATGCAATTATTCATGTTGTGTGATTGTGTTCTAGTTCTTGGGAATTGTTTATGATAAAATTTGGGACCTATATCTCCCTCCAATGCATTGGGTATGTGTAAGTTTCAGTTCGGTCGTATGGTTACTCCAAGTGTAACTGTGATGGTTACACAAATTGTAAGGTATCTGTAAGGGTTACAAATTATAAGGTAGCTGTAAAGGTTACAAGATTATGTAAGTAATTCCCCAAGATACCTTTATGGTTCTATTTATGTTATTATTTATTGTGGTAATCTTGTGTAAATCACATGTTTCACAAAGTAAGTATATATGGGTGACAAGTGTGACTTTTGAAAATGATTTTATACGTTATAGGTATTCATGTACTAATGTGACCTTTGCTTCTTTTTATAACCCTTACTGAGCTTTTTGTGCTCATCCCAAGTTTTTAAATGATTTTCACAGGTTATAAGGATGTGTAAGACAAATAAGTAATCCAAGTTAAATGTTTGAAGAACTGTCAAAGAAACCATGTTTTATTTGAAAGTTTTATATTTTGAAAGAAATGAATATTATTTTTACGGTATCCACTCTATATTAATGTGTAATGTTATAACTGTATTATGTCCCAATTCTCTAAAACTATAAAATTTAAAAGATCCTCAATGATAAAGGAAGTTTTTTCTTGACTAAATTCAAGATTATGTAATGTAATAAGGTCGGGTCCTTATAGTTACCATTAAATATATATAGGATCCTACATAAGTGTAATAAAAATTTAAAAAAAAAAATTCAAAAAATTAGAAATATAAATAATAATGTATAGAATTATAATTATTACTTTTGAACATATAAAATTACTTTCAGGATAAGTAAATCCCATTATGTATACTTATAAATATATAATTATATTTTAAAAAAATATTATATAAATACGAATACGCACTCGAGCCATTGAGCACCCTTGAATGATAGAGTGATGTCTTAGGGAAAATCCGTTCTATTAAAAAATACGAATTAGAAACACATAAACGATATCATAGAAAAATCTAAATTATCTACAAAATAGGAAGAATATAATTAATTTATAATAATTTAAATATAATTGGGGTAGGATATGATATGATCAAATAATAAAAATAACATGATATTATTTCATTTCACAAATAATTATGAGATACTCGGGAAATATTTCATGTTAAAAAAATACTTTATAAAAGTTGATGAAAGTATTTGATAATGATGTGGAATTAAAAGCTAAAATGTTTACATTTTTTATGATGAATGTTATTTATAAAAAATTTATTTATTGAAATATTAGTATTCAAATGTTTCATTATACATTAGAATATGGTTTGAGATTATATTTGGAAATATTATTTTAATGTTAAATGAAATAAGTGGTAAATGTTTTTTCAGAAATGTACATAGACATTAATTGTGTGTATATTAACAATATTGGTTTGATGTCCTATTTTAATAAAAAATTATCGAAAAAATAGAAACCAAACAATTTTTAAGGTATTTAAAAAATTAGTAAAATAATTAAATTTCTTCAAATAAATAAGGATATGGGACAATTTTAGAACCTATATTGAAAGAGGTGAAAATATAGATAGAGCATGATCTAAATAGGTAAATCAAAAATCAATGGAAATTATTATTATTTTATATTTTATTGTAATATTTACTTTGTATTATAATATAATATCTCTTTCTATATATGTGAAATGAATCTAGAAGTACAGGGGAGTCAACATGTTATGAAATTGTATTCTATTGATAGGAATTATTTCCTAAACAATTTAATAAATTATATACTACATATGAAAAACATAATTAAATACCTATAAGATATATATATATATATATATATATATTATTTGAAAATATAAGTAATTATTTTGTATATTTACAACAAACCTAACAAAAATATAAAAAATAATATATTTTGTCTACACATGGATCCTAATGTGAGAATAAAAGATAAATTTGGTGGAATTAAAATAGACAATGTGAAATGTAATAAGAGATGAATCATGGATTTTGTTAGTTCTTCTCATATGATAAGAGTTAGAATCATTTGTTTAATATTAAAAATAATAATAGGGGAGTGGTGTATTTTGATAATTATGGATCTTTGATGTTTAATTGAGTTAGTTTGACAATGTTAAAAGATCAATTTTTGTAATTATAAAATTATTTATTTTCTGATTGGAAATAGAAAATCATCCTAAATGTTTCTATAATGGCAATGATTTAATCATCGTAATGAACATCAACATCATAAATATTTTAAATTATAAAGGTTTTTAATTTAAGGTAGAAAGAAACAATATACTTTTAAAAAAATACTAAATAATTCATTAAAGTATATTTTTATGCTTTATACGATAATAGATTATAAAATAATAGTAATGTTAATTTCATAATATGGGATACATATAAAATAACTAAGGATGAATCTAGAATAAAACTCCACATTCATATAATTTAGAGTGACGCAAAATTTAAAATTATTTATAAAATGATTATTGTGCAATTGACTAATAAGAAATTATATATTCTAGGACAATGGTTATACTTTATATTGATCTATTTAAAACATTATGAAATTTGTATTCTAAATTTTATTAATATTTATTATCATATATTATATTTGAAAAATATTTAAAAATAGGGTTCTTCTAAATTAAATGTTAGAAATCCTTGAGAAATTTAAATTGTTCAGAATATAAAAATATATATGTATCAAGAATTTAGGATTTCATAATGGTATTTTTATTCCATATACTAAATTATAATTGTATATTTCAAATCATGGATACAAACACCAATATTTTACATCTTGAACTTCTTAATAAAATCGAGTGGTTGAGATGATGAACCTTAAATTCAATGAAATATGTATAATAATTCCAATTAAATATAAACATCTCAAATTTCAATTAATGAAAAATTGTTTCTAATATGGAACATTACAAATTGTTTTTTTTTTACTTTTAATTTTTATAATACTTATTTGATGTTGTTTGATAGGAATAATAATTCTATGATATACTTCATAGTAATTAGAATCCCATATTTAAATAAATTCATTTATCCTAATGTTTGAACATTTGATAAAAAGACAGATAATGTTATTTTTTAGTTATCTATCTTATATAAGTGGGCACATATTAGGTAATAAAAAAATTATAATTTTTTCTAATTATGGGATGTGAATTTTAATTAAAATAAATATATTTAAATTGAAAAAAAAACATAGAAATTATTGATGATATTCTGCAAGAAAAGTTTTCATATTTCATATCAAATGCATAAAGATGATTAAAATGGTGTGATAATTTCAAGAGATCTTAACTTGTACAACAGAATTGATGAATATATTGGGTCCAAAAAAATTTATCCAAAGAAAAAGAAGCTAGTATATAAAGAATACATTGCTGGGAGAAAATTTAAGACTCATCAAACTAGGTGATAGTCAAAATTAATATACCAAATAACTTATATGTTTGAAATAAATACAACCTTAATTAATCAAGAGTAATAAAAATGAAAACAAATATATATTAATAATGATGTGTATATCATACTAAAAACAATTTCACTTGGTATTTAGTTACAAGAAGAAAATGAATTTTTTTAATTTTTAATAAGTTGGTATTCTAAAATAAACTCAATGTTATTGTTAAGGAAGTACGAAATAATTATTGATTTGTACAAATAGGGTAACCTCAATTAGAAGTTATTTATTTTCAAAAAAAATTACAATTAATTCATTTATTGAGTCAATATATATATATTATTTATATATTCATTATATAGTATTTAAATATTTTCAAAATATGTTAAAATTTATATTTAGTAAATGGTTATCTAGAAGATAAGGAATTTTTTGAGAATTTGAAATGATTCAAATTGAATAGTGATATAACTAATGATTGAATGTTTAAGATGGAATTTTATATATTAAAATAGAAACCTAATTTTTGTTTTAAAAACATGATAATTTCCTAAAGAAGATAAACTTCAATAAGAGGAATGTTAAATGAAATCTATATTTAAGGGATATAAGTATATGTTATCTTATATAAATTTTTTAATGATGAAATTAATTTTATTGACTGAAAAGGTTCATCAATGAAATATTTATTGAATTTAATAATAGTAATTTTGGAATGAAATTTTTTAGAGTTGTATATTCAATCTAGTATTAAATTTTTTATAGAATGAGGAATATGCATATATGACTTCGTGTATAAAAATAGGTAAAATAGATATATAAAAATGTTTGAATAAGAAATAGATCATTTAAAATATTGTAATTATAACATATGACACGACATCAATACCAAATATCACATATAAAGGAAAATTTTATTCTCTATTTTCCATAAGATCGTATTGAGACACCCTTAAAATTTTCTATAATAATTATAACATGTGATAATGTAAAATTTAGTTATGACCCATTTTTATAATGAAGTGAAAAAATCATATTATTAACATTAATAAAATATATTTTATAGGAAATGATAATAAAATGAACTAAAAAATTAGTTGTATATGATATCAAGGGTTAATATTTATAATTATCCATTTCAAAAAGTAAATCTTATTTAAAAGTTTTTCTATTGAAGATGATAATGTGGATACTACTAAATCATGTTTATAGATATTTTTTACAAAATAACTGTATAATTTCTATAATTTTAATGTTCATTTCTATTAATGATTTTCATATAAATATAAAAGTGAAATTAATTTATCAACAAATCAAATAAAACACTAGTGATCATGGAATATTGTTATCTGGTTTTATTTTATTTTTGAGAATGTGGACAATGAAATTCTATAACACCAATAATTACACACTCTATATCTAGCACATATTATTCTATCATTATATATAACTAAAGAAAAAATTAATTACCAGAGTATAAATTTCATTACTAAGGGATACAGTCATACTTTTTTAGATTTTGAAGCCTTTTATGTATTAGGATTCAGTTAAATGGAATTCTGATGACCAGTTCACTTAAATATGGATAAAGAAGTGTGACATCAATAAGGGATAAGATGATTGAGATGAATTTTATATTGAGGTGTATGATCAGTAGAATTTGGATAATTGTGATAAAGGACTCCAAGTGAATGGGGATGTTATCAGTCTATTTGATGTAGAAAGTCATGTTTAAGATTTCTATAGGAGATTGAAGGTTACTATTTAAAATGAATATAATCCATCAATTTTAAGAGGTTTGTGTAATCGAAATATTGTTTATACTCCATTATAAATTTTTGGTGCACCACCTTATGAGTTTAAATATAATTACCTCAAAAAATTGATCCTTGTGGATGAAACTTCATAAGTTGTAATAGTTTTTATTATAGTGAATTATATTATCATAGTTTTCTCTCATGGATGTATGATTACAAAAAAATCACATAAAACAAAATAAATATATACATTTTTTTTTTCTTTCTTGCATAAATGAGTGTTTTTGTTTCAAAAGACTCTATGCATGGTGATTTATGGTTCTTTTAATCTTCATATCTACTGGAGAATATATTTATGGTATTTTATTATGCTTTTTCCATTTAATTCAATAGGGAGTTTCACTTCTAATAGATTCGTGATCCGTTTTCTATGGATTCCCTTTTGATAATTTCAAATTGGCACTTGTATTGTCCAAATAAGTAGTATCAAATCATTAGTTTGCAAAAAAGGATCACTCTTATAATAATCAAGTATCTGTATTTTCAATTTATTCCATGATGTTGTTAAATTCAATTGGAGTTACATCATTGGTTTAATAATGTCATATGATAGAAAGATAAGGATTGATAAGTTTAACATAATATATTTTAGATTCTAGAGGATGTTGATGGAATATTATCCCATCAAAAAGGAAATTTAAATTCCATAAATTGGAAATATATAGGGGATAATTGGGAAAGATAAATTGGAATGGAAATATAATAATTCAAATAGATAAGTGAGGATTTCATTAATAAGCAATGATCTATACACAATCAGGGATAAGAAAATAATAAATAAATTGTAGGATTCCCAAGGAGACATGTATGAAAAACTGATAGCTATAATCAAAGTATTTATGATGTGTTGGTTTTTAAGTATGAGGTTTTTAGAAGGAATACCAGTTGATGACAATGTTAATGAATTTAACATGATCTATAATCACATCAAGTCAGTAAAAGTTACATTCATGGATGATATATGGTCATTTCTTTTGTTTTTATCATTACATAAATGTTGGGAATCCATAGTCATTACATTATGTAATTGTATTTAAAATTTTGACTTATTATTTAAATAAATTCAAACAAAATTCTAAATTAAGATCTCAAGGGGAGGGATTTCCTATAACACCCCATGATTTTATAGGTATTTCGTTTGAAATAAAAATGAGGTATTTGATATCTTTCTTTACACGAAACCCCTCATCTAAATGAACCCATGATAAAGTATACATTTAAAACAAAATCATTGGATTGGAAATTATTTATAGGATTAACCAAATTATGAGATTTTTTTTTTCCAAAATTCATATGTATTTATTAATTCTGGTTAAATAATCCTTAAATATTTAATAAAATCATTTAATGATAAAAGTCCTATTTTTTACAATGAAATTTATTTTTCTATATATTATGTATTATTACCTACACAAATTATATTGATCAATATTAAAAAAAATTAATTAAATATATTATAATTTTTTGAATAATCATTCATACATTAGTTTCCTAAAGTATAGGAATGGAGATAAAATCATTTAAAAGTAAAAAATAGTTATTTTTCGTAAAACTATAGCTATGTGAATAATGTGTTTTAATCATAATAAATTAAATAAATCATATTTAATTAATTAATTTAATGATATTTATATATTATATATTTAAAAATATATTTTTACATTCACTTGAATTTGTTTACTAGAAAATGATTGAAAGTAAATTATGTTTTATGATTAAAAATCCATTTAAAAAACATATTTTGGTTATATTTTGTGTGAAAATTTTAAAATTTAATTATTTCACTTATAGATATTGAATTAAATAAAATAGATTCAATATTTGGAATCATTATGTTCAAATTTGGTTATTATAGAACTTTTATTTTTGTTCATAATGAAAAATAAAAAAGTATTAATTTGTTATTGTAGTTAATGTTAAAGCGGGTTTACCCAGTGGGTTAAACTAAGAGATAAGGGTAAAAATGCCCTAAAAATTTATTATTCTTATTCGGTGAATATATTAACACCATATATATTATTAATATAGTTTTCTGGTCTATTTGGAAGCATTATACTTGGAAAACACATTAATTATATTTAAAATTTTTAAGTAACTCCACTTGTGTCCTCCCCCTCACATATAATAGGGAACCACCTCTATACACTTATTCATGAATTTTGAACCTTATATATCATCCAATCCTGAACCAAAAACCTTCCTAACATCCTTAACATGATCTTCGATTCCATGTTCTTATCCTAATACTAATATTTTATGGCATAAGGTTTAATCCAAAGAAGGTCTCTCAAAGAATAGGTATAAAACATAACCAAGATCTTTCGATTCTATTTCATCATCAAACTTATCTACACCATTTTTATTTGTCATTAAATTATTAATACAGTATCATTGATATATCATGATGTTATTATGATAATGGACTGACCTTTTTTCACCTCTTTTCCATCAAATGGGAAATGAAAGTATCACTTGTGTATACGTGCAAATTACTACCTCCACGTTGAGATATGATTCATTTTACATCACCACCGCACATTTATGTATATAATGATTGATTTAGAAAATATTTATGATATTTGTTATATAATTATGATTATGTAAAGATTAAAAATTATTTTTCTTTCTTTATTTTCATTAGAAAAATAAAACAACATTCATTCATACGTATGGACCATCTATCTCCCTAAAAAAATGTAATTTAGTTTTAAATCTATAGATTTTATGGGTGGTTAATAATATGTTTACAATGAATATATATTATATTTAAAACATGTTTTAGATTTTGGTGGTGATGTAACCATGATCATGACTTAAGGTCCATAACAGCCGAATCACAACATACATGAAAAATGATTCAATTTTTACTCAAAATAGTTATTACAATAAATAATTTTTAATGAATGGGCAATGGGGTAACATAAGTTATTCATGCATTGTATTATAAATATGAATGTTTTTCTTGTGTAAAATTATAAAAAAATATAAATATATTATATAGTATATTACGATGCATATAAATAAATTCAAACATGAGGTAATGGTTTTATGTTTCAATCTCACTTTTTACCGGTATTGTTTATACATAAATTTAAAATGAAAAAAAATCTATGATATATCTATAAAAAAATATGAAATTTCATATCCTATAGTTATTTATTAAGGTTAAATAATTTTCTTTCATTTTCATCTCTCTAAGTGCTCAGATGTTTGAAAAAATGGCTATGAGGTAAGTCGACTTTCATTATCTATTCGGTCAAAAATACTTTTATTCCATGTCCATATTTTCTTTAAAATTATTTTACAGAATAATTTTACTATTTTTTACCAATTTATTAATTTCATTATTATTCATGTTTTAATTTCTATAGAATTTTTTAAAAGTAATATTCTTTTCATTTTCCAAATGATATACTTTTTACTATGTTATAAATGAAATCGTAGTTTAAATGTAAACATTAAAAATGAATTTATATATAATCATGATTTCATTATTCATTGAATCATACTTTACATGTTTCCATGGTTATTTATGAAGAAAATTTTTTCCACAATATTCTTTAATTTTTAATATTTTAAACAAGTGATATAAAAAGAAGTTTATTTTCCTCAAGAAATGAACGAGTGATTTTTTAAATCTATTTTAATCTATAACAACATCAGTTAATTTTACTTATGTTTCACAGAGTTTATGATCTAATAATACAATGTTTATGCTTTATCTAGATGGTTTATTATTATTATTATAAAATATTGATGAAACCCATTTTATTTTCCATGAGTTATTTTATGACATATGATAAATTTTTTCATGATCGTGCGGCAATCATATGGATTGATTATGGTTGTATGATGGGTGGTTATGTTATATCCCTAAAAATCATTGGTTATTGATTAATTTTTTATAAGCATAGTTATGATAAGGGAGGTTATCTAATCCCTAAAATAGGGTATACGATAGGTTATCCTAAGACCAAAATAGTGTACATGAGAGGTTATCCCAAGCCTGAAGCGAGTACATGAGTGGTTTTTCCAAGCCCATCATGTGATGAATGTATTTCTAGGATTCCTTAACATGATATTTCTATGATTATGATTATAAAACACTTTATGACACTTTATTATAATATAATCTTATGCCAACATTATTCTCTCATTGGTCATGTTCATTGATACCTTAACAATTCATGTGTTATAAATTTCTAAGTATTATGCCATGTCTCATGATTATGATCTATGAATTTTTGGGTTTAATTTTCAAATGGTACACTCATATTCTCATACCCTTATAATGACAGATTGATATCTCCCATGATTAGCCATACTAAACATATGATATCGCCATTTATAATTTTTCCTTTTCCCTAGGATATGAGGAATGATTTTAAGTGTGATATGTCTAAGAAGGGTGACAATTATGAAGAGCTTAGAGGGGGGTGATGTATTTCTTTTATGTACCTACTATGTATGTATCCATGTTTTCAATGAAACTAAAAATTTGTGGTTCTTTCATGTATCACAATGATATCTAATTTATATTTATCTAATAATATGTAATATTTAATTATGTAATGTTTTTGTTGCCTCACTTGGTATTAGAGAAAGGATTAGGTATTTTTGTAAATTAGGATTAGATAACATTAGTGATAACACTTAGGATAAACCTAAGTATATGATAACATCATAAGATATAGTAAATAATGAAGTGTGGTTTTCATATCCAATAAATCCCTGTCTAGATACTATAATGTAGATATCTCTATGGCACAGATGCACCTTGGGGTAATAACATCAAAAGGGATGGATTGGGTATTAACTTGATCTTCACTAGTGCACAATTAGTTAGTATAACACTATAAACCTAGAAAGACACTCCCAAGGAATATGCATTGGTTAATTAATATTTTCTTTATGAACCATTATGAAGGTTTTGAATAGATGATAACCACAAATGACACAGGTTAAACCAACATTGTTTTAGATAGAAAGTAATGTGTAATTATTTAGATATCACAAAAATGATTTTGATGACTATATGATTTATAACTATGTTTATTATGGAACAATATATGATTTTTTGTTGTAGTCAAGGGATGGAACCTAAAGGAACTATATTAATGATGTATGTTAGACAATGAAATTATTTTCCATTTAATCAACTAAATGCTATGGGGTATGGAATAAAAAATAGCATTTCTATGATGATGCTCCTTTCTCATTATATAAATCATGTTAATCATGAAAATGAGCTATGAAGGGAATAATTTTCTATTGATTCCTTTTATGAGAATTGGTCCACTAATTACTAAGAGATAGATCAGTACCTATGAAAATATGTTTTATGTTCTCCAGTTCTCAATGCACGATTTTTTTTAGTTATTTATCTCTTCAAAGGAAATTTAGATCAATGGTAGACTCTTATTATGAACACAAGGCAACCAGAAGAAATTGACTCTATAGAGTGGGATAAGTATAGAAGTTTTATTTTTAACAAGTACTTTTTTTTAGTCTTCATATGAAAAAGGATAATAAATTCCCTAATTTAAAGCATAAGAATTATGACTCCATTAGAACTTATGTGGAAAATTTTACAATACATGGGAGGTAAAATTTTTGAATTATCATTCAACATGAAATAAAGTTTGATAGATTATTTAGTGGATTAAAACCAAGTATATAGAGCGAGGTATCCATAAGAGACATTGGTATCTATGATGAAATAATTTGATATTCTTTGATGTTGTAAATAGGGATCAATGTCACCCATCAATATCATTATTTTGATAGGAAAATAAAGATGGAACTCAAAGATAATCTTAATAATAAAAACCATGGATGGAGGAATATGATTCATCCTATATTCCATAGATGTGGATAGAAACATAAAGGAAATTGTGATAAGGGGACTAGTAAATTCTTTAAGTGTGGAAAGGAAGGTCATTGGAAAATAAAATACTGATGTGATATGGAAAATATAACTAATGATGCAAACATAGAGAAACTTACACAAAATGAACCACCCACACTCCAGTGATTCAAATGCAAGGAGTATGGGAATTATGCTAACTAGTTCATGAATCTGAGTGTTAATGATGATTATCATAATCAATAACCTATTACATTTAGTGACAGAGGGAAGTGTTATGTGATCATTATTGATGTTGTGGGGTACAATAAAAAACTACTGAAAGGTACACTTACCATCAACTATATAATTGCACTACTAGAAAAGTGACCTATACCCACGGTTCAAAACCGTGAGTATAGCCCCCAAAACCATGGGTATAGGCTATACCCACGGTTTTGGGAATCATGGGCTGGAATGGCGTCGGTATAGGGGTATCAACCTATACCCACGGTTTTGGAGAACTGTGGGTATAGGGGAGTCAAAGTGTGCACCACGGCTGTTCTAGCGTGGCGCACAACAGACCCCACAATTTGCGAATTCTTTTTGTTATATATTCATACATCAACGTATTTATATTAATTTAATCCACGTGGGGTACTTAAAATCCAAAAATCGCAGCCAAGGGGATTCGAACCCGCGTCTCACACTGGGCTTCACGACCGCGCACCACCAACTGACCAACCAAGTTATGATTTTTAATTGTTGTTTATATATACATATATGTATATATATTAATATAATCCACATCAGGTATTTAAACTCAAAAAATTCAGACCGTCGGATTCGAACTCGCGCCGCACGACCACGCCTCCACTACTGACCAACCAAGCTAAAGAAATTCTGAGCATATAAATTTATATTTATATAAATATATTAAACTAAACCGTCAAAAAATATCTTCCTGCCAAATTTTTTTTCGTGTCCCGCCTAATTTTCATTCCCCGCCATAATCTATACCCACAGTTCTCCAAAACCGTGGGTATAGGTCTTCAAAAAAAACCCAATACCCACAGTTTTGAAGAATCGTCGGTATAGGTCTTCGAAAAATACCTTATACCCACAGTTCTCCAAAACCGTGGGTATAGACCTATTTTCTAGTAGTGTTGTGAATGTCTAATTTGATTCAAGATATTCCAACTCATTTATATATGAAGAATTCCCCAATGGTATCACATTACCACCCTAAAAATAAGTTGTTGAATTGGCTATGATGATTCCTACCAATATGATGACCGGATCACAAGACTATGGTTCTTCTCTAATTGAAGTTTGTGGGAATTATCATCCTATAAATCTAGTTAATCTTTCTTAAGTAGTATTTGATGATATTTTTTGAATGGATTATATTTATATATATTGATCCCTTATCAATTTCTGAGGAAAGGAATTAACATTTGATATTCTAAACCAACCTATGATCGTCTATCTATGTGAGAATATATATGAACCCTCAATGGATATTATATCCATTGCATGGGTCTTGATTCATATTCAATGGGGGTGCTTATCATATATGGTTGGGGAGTAACTAAAAATAAATGATATTCCAATTATAAGGTTGTTTGTTGATGCCTTTCTAGAAATGTTTCCTAGTTATTCTTGAAATCTTGAAATTGAGTTTTCATTCCAAATCATAATTGGTGTTACACCTATTTCAATGAAACCATATAGAATGGACCTAATTTTGTTGTAAGAATTGAAGAAGAAACTCTATAAGAATCTCGATAATGATTCTATTTATCCAAGTGCCTCTCTATGTGGTTCACCTATTCTTTTTATTAATAAAAAATATGGATCAATGTTACTCTCCATTGATTATTGGGAACATTACATGATCATAGCCAGGAATAAGTATCCTCTATATCATATTGATGATTTTTTTTATCAATTATGTGGAGATAAATACTTATCAAAGAATAAACTTAACTCCGGATACTATAAATTAATTCTCAAAAGTGATGACAACCCCATGAAATCCTTCTTTATAACTTATGTACAAAATGAATTTATAGGGATTCCATTTGGTCGAACAAGGGTTTGACTATCTTCATAGATTTAATGAATAGAGTCTTTAGATATTACCTTGGTTATTTTAAGGTAGATATTATAGATAATTTTCATGTATATTCCATGTGCAAGGAAGAGAAAAAATATCATTTGAGGATTATATTGATGACCCTTTGGAAGGTGATGTTTCATGAAAAAAATTCGAAGAGTGAATTTTGGTTATAGAAAGTTTCATTTTTGGGTCATATCATCTCAAGTGATGGTATATCAGTTGATCCATCAAAGATATATGTTATTGAAAATTGTTCTAGACAAACCAATTTGATTGATATCTATTTTTTTATAGAATTGGATGGATATTATTGATACTTTGTGATAAAATTATTATGGCTATCTAATTTACTCTACATTTTAACTCAGAATGGAGTCAAGTTCCTTTGTACTAATGAATGTAAATAAAATTTAAAGGAATTTAAGAGAAGGATGGTTAGCGCACTAGTACTCCTACTACCCTAAAATGGAGAAGGGTTAGTGATTTACAATGATGCATCAAAGAAGGAGTTTTCATGTGTTTTAATAAAGAATTATATTGTGATAACATATACCTCATGCCAGTTTAATATTCATTAGAAATATTATCAGACTCATGATTTAGTGTTAGATTTTGCAATTTTTGAATTGAAAATGGAGGCATTATCTTTTAGAGAAATGTGTGACATATACACTGGTCATAAAAGTTTAAAATATATATTCACCTTTAAATAGTTAAATATTCCTTAGATAAGATGGATGGAGTTGATTAATGATTTTTATTTCTCAATACATTTCCACCCTAAGAAAGCAAACATGGTGGTTAATTCTTTTATTTGAAGAGATCACGATCGATTAAATATGATGAGGATCACAAATGATCTAATTTTTAGGATTTTCAAGGGATGGACCTTGAAATCTGAAATGAAGGGGAGAAATCATATCTTTCTCAAATAAGTTTTCAACCATCTATCTATGTGAATATAAAAGAGGTGTATAAGGAAGTTGTAGAGATAAAAAAGATTGTGAGAAATATTCATGCATTCAACATTGATTATGATGGAATGATAAGGTTCATAAACTGAGTATGTGTCCCATCAATTCCATTATTGAAGAAGGATTTTTTGGATGAATATTATAACTCATCATTCTCAAATCATAATGGATGTAAAAATTTGTGTAAAGATATGAAAGAGAATTTCTGGAGGGACAACATGATGAGAGATATTACCGAGCGTTTATCTCAGTTCCTGGTATGATATTATGTTATGGCTAAGAGATAGAAATATAAGGGAATGTCACAACCATTTCCAATACTAAAATTGGAATGGGAAAATATATCCATGGATTACTTTATTAGAATCCCTAAAACAAGTCCCTAATTTTATTTAGTTTGTAGTCCATCTCTTTATGAAGTCAGAAAATTTAATTGATATTAGATACAATTTCTCTATTGATCAGCCTGACAAGATAGACATTAATGAAGTGGTTAGGTGTCATGGGGTAGCATAATCTATTGTATTTTATTGAGATCTAAGTTTTATCTCAAAGATCTAGAAAAGTATTCAACAAGATCTGGATATAATATTGTGTTTTGGTAATAACTATTATCCTAAAAAATATAGTTATTCTAAAGGAAAAAATTAAACCCTGGAGAATATTCTAAGATCATATTCTATATATTCCAAAGGTAGTTTGGATCAAAACCTTGATGTTGTGGAATTCTCTTATAAATATTGTTTTAACTTGAGCTTTTAGATGGAACCTTATGAATTCCTCTATGGAAGGAAGTAAAATCCCCAATATACTAGGATGAAGTTGGATAATAAAACTATTGGGTCTCGATCTAGATGAGAAATTGGCAGAGAATACTAGAACTATTCAGAAGCACATTAAAGAATCTCAGAGTTGATAGATGATTTATACTGACAATTGCCTGCGTGATCTATAATTTGAAGTTGGTGAGGAGGTATACCTATGATTTTCTCAATGGATGAAGATTACGAGATTCTAAAATAAGGGAAATTTGAGACCTAGGTATGTTGGTCCCTTCGAGATTGTTAGCCAAGTATGGATTGTAGCTTATTGATTGGCACTTCCACTGACCATCTCTCAATTTCATGTTGTGTTCTATATACCTCTATTGAGGAAGTACATACTTGATCCATCACACATACTAAATTCAAAGGTTGTACCATTAGATAATGATCATACCAATGAATAACAACTTCTAGAAATATTATATCATATAGATAATTCTCTACAAATCTAGACTACTCACATTGTTAATGTTCTCTGGAGGAATCAGAATGTTGAGGAAGCTACATGGGAACCCAAGGATGTGATAAAGAAAAGATATCATCATTTGTTTTCATCCAAGTGTTGGAGTTTGAGGATGAAATTCATTTTTAGGGGGGTATAATTTTAGACCCCAAGATTTCATATATATTTTCTTTGATATAAACTTGGTATTTGATAGTTTTCCTCACAAACAACCCAAATTCTAAATGAACCTGTTATATAGTATAACATTATAACATGGACATTGGAGTGGTGAGATTGAATATGAATAACCACACTATGATATGTATAAATATATAAGTTTTCCTAAATTTAAATTTATTATTTAATTCATAACAAATAATCATTAAATTTATAATTAAATCATTAAATTTATAATTAAATCATTTAATGAAGAATATACTTATTTTTTGGAGGAAATATATTTTTCTACATCTTACATATTATTATCTACCCAAAGTAAATTTATCACTATTTAAAATTGATTTTAACTAAATTTATTGGAGATTTAAGAATAAACATAAATATATTAGTTATACAAAGGTTTAGAATGATGATAAAATCATTTATTAGTAAAAAGAGTTATTTTTAATAAAACTATTTCTATGTTCGCAACGTGTTTTTATCATAATAAATTAAGTATATCATGTTGATTAATTTTATTAATTAAATTTATAGATTATATATTCAGTGACATATTTTAACATTCATTTGACAGTTTTTCCTATGCATTGAATGAATGTAAATTCAGTTTTATGCGTAAAATTCATTTTTCTAAAAATGAGTTTTTATTGAGTTTGGCGTGCTTATATTATAATTAATTTAGTCCACATATAGAAATTTAATTTTAAGAAAAGTATTAAGTATTTTAAATTATCATTTCCAAATATATTAATGATTCCATTTTCATTTTTATTATAATGAATAATAAACATAGTAATAATTTAATACCACTTTTAAACATAAAACGAATTTACAGGGGGTTAAACTATGAGATAAGGGTAATAATTCCATAATAAACATGTATAAATCTAATTGGTTTAGGTTATTTTGAAACTATATTATCTTAATTTCAACTCCATGGCCATTTTGAAGCACCATTCTTTATGAATACCTTAATTATATTAAAATATGTTATGTAATTCTATATGTATCTTCTCCCTAACTTATGAATGGAAACCTTCTATCCACTATTATTAATGTATTTTGAGATATTTTTATTGGAATATAACTACACAATACCCTTCCTACCCCCTTCCCTTTATCCTAGATCCCATTTCTTCTTTTAAGAACAATCTATCAGGGTTAAAGGTGTAAGGCCAAGGAGGTCTCTCCAAGAAAAGCTATAAATCATAACCAAGCTTTTACAATTATAATTATTCCTACAAATTATCTAAAACTATTATATACATTATAAAATGATGAATATATTCTAATCAATAAACTAATATGTTATTATGATTATGTCACAAGATTTTTCCAACACTTTTCCATCAAATGGGGAAAAAATGTATCTCCCATCCTTACGTGTGGACTACCGCCTCCATTTAGTGATATGATTCATTTTCCACCACCACCACACATTGATGGATATAATGATGGATTTGGTAAATATATATGATATTTATGATATAATTATGATGATATAATAATAAAATATTTTTTATAATTCTTTCTTTATTTTTGTTAGAAAATGAAAACAGTGATCATGCATTCGTATGAACGTCCATCTGCATTAAAGGTGTAATTTAGTTTTATATCTCAAATATTTAATGATGGTTATGAAAATATTTATAATAAATATTTATGATATTTATATAATGATTTAAATTTTGTATATTATGCAACCATGATCATTATTCATGGACCATAAAAACCGAATCAAAACATACATGAAAAATGAAACAATTATCACCAAGAATACTGATATTAATAATGAATTGTTAATGAATGTATGATAAGATGTTAAAAGTAAATAATTCATTTTATTATTATTATTATGAATATGGTTATGTTATTAAGTTATAATAATTTTAAATATATTATACATGAGGTTAGAATGCTTACAAAGAAAGTCAAACTTGAGGTAAAGTTTTTATGATACAATCTCACTTTTTACCGAGATTATTTATGCTTAAAATTATGATGATGAAATAATTTGATATATATCTCAAAAATAATATGAACTTTCTTATCCTCTAGTTATTTCGTGTGATTACGTGCTTTTTTTCATTTTCCTCCCTATATGTACTAAAATTTTTGAAATATTTTTTTAATAAAACTGACATTGTTTCTCTATTCGGGAAGGAATCTGTTTTATACATGTACACATTTTCTTAAAAATGATTTGAATAATATTTTTAATATTCTATAATTAATTATAAATTTATTTTTTACCCATTTTTTAATTTGAATAAAACGTATTAAAATTAATCTTCTTGTTATTTTCCAAACGATCTGTTTTTTATTCAGTTGTGACGAGAATCTTTTTTAATGTATACCACAAAAAAGTTTTTTCTCCATCATGACTATTTTCATTGAAGATTTCATTACATGTTTTCATTATTAATTTTAATGAATTTTTTTCTAATATTATAAAAAAAATATTTAAAAATGAAATTATTATTTTCCTCAAGAAATGTTCAAGGGATATTTGAAAGGTATTTTCGTATATGAAAATATCAATTAATATTACTTATGAATCGTCGGGTTTATTATCCACTGATAAAGTAATTATTATTTCTCATTATGGATTATGATTATGAACATGAAATATTAACAATACTCATTTTCTTTTCCACATGTTACATTATGATGAAATTATAAATGCTTTCTCGGTCATGTGGGATAAATGTGAATTGATTATGGTAGTGTGACAGGTGGGTCCATTATATCCCTCTAGATAATTTTGTAAGGATTAATGTTTTAGGATATCAAAGGGTACATGGGAGGTTATCCCAAGCCCAAAGGATGGTATATAAGATGTTATCTCAATCTTAAAAGAGCTTACACAGGAGGTTATCCCAAGCCCAAAGATGCTACATCGGTGGTTAGCCCAAACATATCATGAGAAGAATGTCTTAGTGGGCAGCCTTGACATAAGATTCATATGATTATGATAAGTCCACACTTTTATGAAAGGATATTTTACCAATGTTATCCTCTCATGGATTATGTTCTTTGAATACTTTATGATTTATGTCTTATAAATTGTCAAGCTTTATTTCACGACTCATGATTATGATCTATAAATTACTAGGTATTATTTTCAAATGTTATGCTCATGTTATCATAACATTTTGATTATTGATTGATATCTTAATTTTTTTACCCATAATGAACATATGATATCACCCATTATTATGCTACATTTTCCTGAGGATATGAAGAAAGGTTTTTTAAGTATGATATTTATAAGAAAGGTTCTAGTTATTGTGTAATTAGTGGGAGATGATTTAGATCATTTATGTATTATTTGATTATGTATCGATGATTCTAAAGACACTAAAGAGTTACTATATCGTCATGGATCATAATGACTCTTTAGTGAATATTTATCTAATAAGATGAAATATTTAGCTATATCGTGTTTGGGTCACCTCATTTCACTAACCCTACAAGTAATTCCTTGAGCATATATAATAGAGGGTGGTAACCCAATAGGTATATTAGTCATGTGAAAGGGAAGAGGTCGAGATATGGATGAATAGAAAAATAAATGATTCTGTAGCCAACTTGTTAACAATATGATATGAGGGGAAACCTCAAGAATGATTGTAAAGATAATAGTGTTATATCTAGACAATCAGACTCAAAATATCCACTTCATTAAATGCAAGGGATGATCGTAGTATTTAACTATTAAGTATCGGTGTTCCAATAGAATAATAGGTCGTTGATTCTAATACATTTTCCATTTCACATCAGTGATGGGGTTCATGAAGAATTTGGTATCTAGAAGATTCAACAATGTATATTTGTTGGATGATTAGGCTCTTCATGTTTTCTGAAAGGGTGATGTGAATTTCTATACACAGAATGTAAACATTCATATGGTTAATGAACTGAGGCACATCCTAGGCTTTTAGAATAATGTTATTTCTATGGTATATTTGTGTAACAACCCATGTTTTTCTCCTTAAATAAATATTGTGTTTTAGGGTTTTCTCGACATAGAACACTAAAAACCAAACCAATATAGACCCTCATAATGTAGTCATATAATTAATAGGTAAAAATAATGGTTAGAGAATTATTATATATATATAAATGATTATATAGATATATAAGAACAAGACAAATTAAAATTTGTATCAAACATTAAACTCAATTAGTACAACTATGAAACAAATAAAATATATTTTTATTCATAAAAAATATTTTATAAAATGGATATTTTTTATGTTTGATATATTTATGATTATAAAAAAAATTCTAAGAAAAGATCATATTCAAAAAGAAAATGATTCCCTTTAAATATAAATTCTCATGATATTTTTTGAAAGTATTTTAAATTTCAAATTATCAATTTTTTTATGTTAATTTGAAAAAATTACAAACATTTTTGGATTTTTAATGGTCATATTAGCATAATATGAATTTTTTGAATTTTTTCTAATTTTTTTATACGAATAGTGAAAAATATCTTTTTAGAAAATACCATAGCTTTTATAACATCACATGGATATTATCATAATCTAAAACATATAAAACCTTTCTCTTAACCAAATATATTTCTTTTCAGTAAAAATATATATTTTAAAATATTTTGTATGAATTACAAGCATATATATAATTTTTTAAAACTAAATTTATATTTTCTGAAAATTTGTTTTAAATACATTAGTATTTTAAAATTATTTATTATCAATTGAATAAAATGAAGTATATTTTAAATTTAAAATAAGGAGGTCCAAATTATGTAATAAGTGTCATTTTATTTTTATGCATAATTATTAATTTACCTTATTTAAATATTAGTTATCGTGATAAAATGACTATTTTTCAAAGAATAATACATTTATATATATTGTGCATTTTTAAATTAGATGAATAAATTTTAAATTAAAATTATATTATTATTTTTAAACATATAAAAAATTAATTAAATCTCATTTAATGTGTAATCAATGTTAAATAAAATTAAGAACAATTAATGTTTAAGGCGACATTTTTCTAAAAAACTATTTTTCAACACATTATATGTATTAATTTTAAAGTAAATTTTCTCCTATTTAAAAATTGGTTTATGTTAAATGGTGAAACAATTCAAATTCATCATGTTGAAATTTTTTAATAATGGTCACCTTATATTTTCAATAATAAATTAAGTGACAAGATTAGTATTTAATCAAGAGTAATAAGTGTTCAAATGACTAATCTAAACTGACTCGATTTTCCAAAATTAACATGAGATTTAGACTATCTAGAATTTTTTTAAAGGGTTTAAAGTCTAAACTAAATGTCTTACAAACCTTCCATTACCTAACTTGCATATCTTTCAAGCATTTCCATTCATACCCATTACTTACCATTTGTTTCCATCCAAAATTCTCTCTTCCTCTCTTATAAAAGGGGGATTAGTTCCACCTTTTTAATAATCCAATCCTATATTGAATTTTATTTTAAAACCTACCCATGTATCCTATCTATGAAGTCCTTTACATTACCTAATTCCCCTGTTCAGCAATAAACTAGCCAAAGTCCATCAAATCTATGGACTTCATCAAGAGAAAGTCCATGGTCTCAACATAGGTATCACATTTTTTTACCGTTTCTTTTATATTATTTTAATTATAAATAGACCATAATCATAGTATAATAACAACCAAACCATCATTAGTGTGTTTATATGTTATTGTATTATTGTTACAACCAATATTTATTCTCTTCCATCAACTATTAAAAACAACAATCGTCCAATTACAATCTCCACAAAAAGAAACTTTCTATTTTTTTTCACATCTCATTGTTGGTATTAATGAATATATTGATTAATAAATATTATTAATATATTATATTAATGATTTTTAAATTATTTATTACTTTTCACACTCACCCCTCCCAGTTATTGAGTAACAGATATACTAATTGTGTGTTGTATGGACTACCGTCTCCATGAAAAATCATTTTTTTTTTTGTAATTATTTCAGTTTTTCATTATTTAGCCTAAAATCTTCAAATATTGTTCAACATCATAAAAATTTCAAATACAATCATTATTCTTCTATCATTATCATATTTATTTATTTAAAAGTTGAAGAGGTATACGAAAAATAAAGGCAAAAAAACAGACAGGAGAATAGAGGATGATCCCTCAAGGTGGGCAGTAGTGGTGAAGCCCAAGAGCTTCACCTCTAACCAAATTTACCCCCTCGGGAGGAAAAAACATCTTGGACAGATAGAATATAATATCATCCACATGATTAGATAAATAAGCGAGGAAATCCTCTACCTTGTTGCCTTTGTGCCAAGTGTGAGTAATTTCAATTGGTTGCAAATGAGGCCCCTGCACCTTTTGGCTATGTAGGCAATAGACCGCAGAGCATCACGAGTGTTCTTTAAGGAATTACATAGGATTAAAGAGTCTGTTTCCACTGGCATTAGACTCACATTTCACTGTCAACAGATAATCAGTCCCATGAGCATCGTCATAGCTTCAGCTTTGAGGGAATGACTCCACCCAAAAAAAAACTGAGAAAGCCAAGATGGCATTGCCCCTAGGGTCACGGACCAACCCTCATCCACACATGAGACCCACTGAACACGAACCATCAGTGTTAATTTTGTTACCTTTATCGTGGGGGTGCCAGCAAACCCAATGACCCTGAGAGGGGCCGCACACCGAGTGGGGGAAAGACGTGCATGTCTGGAGAGGACAGAGGGTGGGAGAATCATTCCAATTCTTCACAAGCCGAATCATATCCAGTAAAATATTTTTCATTCTGATCACCAGGGTCTTGCTCGCACATGTGCCCCTTTTAAAGCAGATGATGTTCCTTGATTTCCATAAGCACCAACAACCAACAATCAAAACAACAACTTGAGCCGTCCTTTCAGGACCCGCCTGCTCCGCGCCTTGAAACCAACTGTTAAAGAAAGGATTGCCCATGATGCCATTCACTTTAAATCCTGTGAAATCTCCAAAACATTCCCATATCGAGAAAGCCCATTCGATTTTAAAAAACAGGTGATATGTGCTTTCCTCCTACCTGTTTTCACAGCAAGCGTAGCTGGATGCTAAGATTATACCAATTTTCCTGATATTCTCATCGGTGGGTAGAGTGCAATTCCTTATTCTCCATAATAGGAAATTATACTTTGCTGGAACCTCCTTGCACCAGAGAAAATCATCCCAGGGCTCCCATTGATTCGAAGAGGTACGCATTCTGCGATAATCCCTTACCGAAAAGGTACCTGATGTGGAGTCCATAAACACACACATGTTCGGGTTGTCATTAATGTCAATGAAATCAAAGGCTTTGCGTTGTTCTTTATCTAGAACTGCTTTGATGATGGTCGTGTGATTACTCTCCATCCTGAAGGTGATATCTGTTGCTGGGCAACCTGGAAAGCCAATCACAGAACCATCCCAGTTGTTGTGCCAAAATAGGATTTCACCTCTCCCTACGATCCAGCGGATGTGACCCATGAGAGCCGATTAGTGGGGTTGGATCACATACCAAAAAGATCTTCCCACTGCCTCCCTTTCCCATTGACCATAAACCCCCATAGTGTGGCCCCATAGAGTTCTACCTTCAACCACATCCCATGCATGTTTCTCATGCATTCCTTGTAGGGTATCCTGAATATTTTTCACATTGATCCCGCCTTCTTGCAAGGGTCGAGCCATTCTCCTCCAAGATTTCAAGTGAAACTTCCCATCAGCATTAGTGTCCTAGATAAAAGAAGCTAGGATCCTATCAATATTGTTAATGACTACCTTTGGGACTTTAACTGCCAAGAGAGCATGGATTGGAATTGTCGTGAGCACACTATTAACCAACGTAATCCTTCCTCCAAAGGAGAGATAACGATGCTTCCAATTCATTACACGACTCATGATCCGTTCCACAATCCGATAAAAGTGATGAATTCTCAGTTTGTATGAGGAAATGGGAGCCCCCGGCTAAACCATCAGAAGACTCCTTCGCTGAATGCCCATACTGCTACTTATCATACTTACCCTCTTGTCTGAGAAAAATTGTGAAATGTAAATACTGCTCTTGGATCGATTGATGATTTGGCCGCTCCAGTTACAATAACTCTCAAGAACCTCATTCATTCCTATGACTGATCTCTTGCTAGCATTCATGAAAATAACAGTATCATCTACAAACATGATATGAGAAATGATGTTGGATAGGGACCTGCATCGATAGGGAAGAATGTTTCCACTGGAGATGCTCTTGTTGATATTCCTACTAATCAATTCTTGAGATTGAATAAATATAGTTGGGGATAGAGGATCCCCTTGCCTCAACCCACGGGTTGATTTAAAGAATCCATAGGTCTTACCCAAGAAGGAGATATCCAACCAAGAGGAGCTCACACACCTGAAGATGAGATCACTAACACATATAGAGAAGCCCATCCTCATTAAGACATTGATGATAAAGTTCCATTCCATGCGATCATAAGCCTTTTACATGTCGAGCTTGACGATCATATTTGATCTGAGAGACTTGTTGATGTTATTCACTAGTTCCCGAGATGTAGCAATTGCTCCCTATATCATCATACTTCCACAAACCCATGATGTTCTTCAGAAATCCAACCCGGAAGGTGAGCCAAAAGTCTTTGATTGATAATACTGGAAATCAACTTGTATGGAAAGTTAAACATGTTAATGGGTCTATATTGATGGAGGGAGGTGGGGTCTTTGATCTTGGGGATGAGAACAAGGGAAGTAGCACAAGAAACACGAGGGAGGTGGCCACCCTGGAAGAAATCTTGAATATAACTCAACAATCCATGACCTACAACATCCCAAGAAGCTCTATAGAAGGCACTCGAGAAGCCATCAGGTCCCAGAGCGCTCTCCGGTTTAAGGCCCTTCACCACCTTGTAAACTTCCTCCATATCTGGAACTGCTTCAAGAAGAGCATTAACTTTGCTGGAGACCATGTGTGGAACAGCTTCAAAGAGAGTCAAGCATTCCCCTGGGAATACCTCTCTCATGCGGGGATTGAGATCCGCTAAAAGGGATGTAAAGTGAGAAACCGCCATGCTCCCAACAACATCCCGATCATCAGAATAGGAACCGTCCTCCAGCAGAATGTTAGGTCTATGCAAACGATGCTTCTCCTTAATGCAAGCGTGGAAGAAAGACATGTTCATGTCTCCTTCACAAAGGCACTTAATGCACGATTGCTCACGAAGTAGACGTTCATGCCTCAAAAAACATGTCAGCCATGATTTCCTTCTTTTTCAAGAGCTCACTAAACAACACTTCATTCCAATTACTTTCAAGGTTGGGTTCCATCTGTTCAATCTCCTGCTTGATTGTATCCATGTCATAGAACCATGGTGGTTGATTGTTGATCTAGGATGAAAGATCAACCTTAAGATTTCTAAGCTTGTTGTGGTGATTAATCCATGCATTCCCCTAGGACAGCCTGTTCCAGGACTCGCTGACCAGTTGGTGATAGCCCGGGATTTCCTTCCAGAATTGGGAGAAGGTAAAACGACCGCCTCCAACTCGGCCAGGAACAAGAGACACCAGGAGAGGAGAGTGATCGGAGAAAATACAAACCAGGTGGGTAACCTTTGCACTATGGAAGGCTTCAATAGTGTTAACATTAGATAATCACCTGTCAAGGCGACTCTAGGAACGAAGGGAGCCTTTTTGGTTGTTGCACCATGTGAACCGGTCCCCAGAAAAGACCATATTTGAAATACCACAGTGTGCCATACGCTGCACAAACTCCTTGCTAGCATTCCGAGGAAAGACTCCCCACCCTTTCTTATCCTCCAGATCAACTACGATATTGAAATCACTGCTTGTGACCCATGGCAAGGATCCTGGGTCAAAGGACTCCAGCTCTTTCCACAAAGCCTTTCTTACCAGAATCATAGTTGTCATAAATAAAGGAAGAAAAAAGATTATGACACCCCAAAGAGATTTTAACAGTAACCAGCTGCATGGACACCTTAACGAGATCAACAGTGAAGGACTGATTCCAAAAAAGCCAGATATGACTAGCATGCATGCCTTCATTCTGATCCCGTGTGCGAACTCGGAGATTTTATTGGAGCTTTGCTTAGGCTCGAGAATAAAAACTAGAGAAAATGAGTGTTTTTTGACTTCCGTAGAAAGGAAGTCAGTTTTAACCTGAGCTCAAAGGTCTCAGGCATTCCAAATAAGGAATGAAATCATTGAAAATAGAGTTTCCTAACTTTGGCCCCTTTCAATTTGGCCCCTTTCTCCTGAGAATGGGTACAAACTCTCCTGTTCTTTGATTGAGATCTTGTACATACCCCGCTGGACACTGGAGAGGAAAGTGCAGGGTTGGGAGAAGTCTGGGACTGAAGTCGAATTTTTGTCCTCCTCGGCTCACTGGACATTCCGTCCATGGAAGAATTAGAAGAAACCAGTTTGGAAAGGGAGAGAGGGTGCATACCTGATGGTTCCTGCTCGGTAATAAATTCATACTGAGATATAGCTTTGAGAGAAGACTTTGTTGGGAAACAAACCAAGCTGGACTGAGGTTCCGGGAAGAACAGGGTAAACTCGTGAAGATGAAACTCCGAGAGACACACCTGGATGGAAGGTCCCGGCTCGTGAGAAGAAACTTGAACTTGAGGACAGCGAGCAACCCCCTTGCCTCGAGGAATGCATAAAGGCAATCCAGCCTTGACCTGAGGAATCCCGTAGCTGGGAGGACTCAGAGCCTTGTAGGGCATAAGAGCTAAGCATGGGATAGATTTAGGATGAGGAGAGGGAGAATCCCGAACCAAATGGGGATCCGGAACTGAAAGCCCCTGCTCACTACCTTTCTCCTTGGAAGAGAGCGACGAGCACTGCCTCGAATGATTAAAAGGGGGAGGTGGGGTTTCCCGGCCCCGAAAAAATACACCAGGGTCCAATTAAATGGTTCCGAAGCCTCCCTGAAAGCTGTAAGTGGAACTTCAATAACTAGACGATTTCCATCAACCACAGCATTAGGGATCTTCGACGAGACTTTAGAGAGAAACTGGGACTTCACGTACGTCTTAGATCCGCACAACACCTCCTTAAAAGAAATTCCCTGACTCATATCTGAGATAGGAGGAGTGGGAAGCGAGGACAAGGGATCATCAGCCACCTGAGAAGAGGGAGCAGCTCCCGGCGGAGCAAGGGGCGCCACGGCCGCGGAACTCGCCGACGGAGAAGCAATGAACGAAAAAAAATTGAAAACACGGTCGCGCATTGAGCACGTTCAATTGAGCGGAAATGGGAGCCATAAAATATTATCATTTATTCATATATTATAATGATATTATATCAAAATAACGACCTCCTTAACCATGGTTACTAATTGAGTTAAAACGTATTTAATATTGATTCAGTGTGACCATATACTTGAATAATCTTATGAAACTATATCATGGATGATTATGAAAACATAAGTTATTATATAATTTGAAATATCTGTGTAAATATATATTTTTTTGTTTCTATAAGGGGTGCATCAATATTTAACACATTATTTAATAAAGCACCATTTGTTGGTTGAAAATCACTGAAAAAATATTGATCGTCGATTTTAACTTCTTTGATAAAGACAGAAGTACACAAGAATAGATATTTCAACAGCATAAATCATTACAATTCATACATTTAAGTAACATTAATTAACTTTGAACTTTGAACTTTGGAAGAAGAACAATCACTAACGTCATTGCTAAAAAACTACTATAAATGGTCAAAACTGTAAACACCCGATGTGGGAAAATAATCAAAAACTGATTAATATATAAGTAGATAATAATAATTAAATAAATTATAAATACTATTTGGTATGAATATGGTTCTAAAATATTATTTAATGATATTTATTTTTGTTGTACAAGAGGTTATAGTGCATTCTACGTAGAGGGGAAACAAGGTAAGTGTTTCTTTGTCAGCAATTTGAATCTCTCGAGTCATGTTTATGCTATACACCATGTTTTCATTTTATACGGTGTAAATACTACCTCAATTACATTTTTTATCACGATTTAATTATATTTCATGATGTATTTTGTTTATTTACTTAATAATTCTCTCTTAGGGTTTTGATTCAAAAGATACAAAGGATTTAAGTGTCATTTTCTCAAATTCACTTCATTGAGATGTGTTTTAATGTTTTGTGTTAGTTTCACATTTCTATTGTGTATATACATCTAATGAAAGTATTTTTAAATACTCTATGATTTAATACATGGAATTTATAAAACCATATGATTTTCAAGCTTCCAATTTCTTTGGATTCAAAAATTACTAAAGTCATAAGGGGTTTTCCATGACTCAATTCTCTTCCTAGGGTTGTAATCAATCATCTTTGTCTATTGTCTTTCAAAAATGATCTTTTATAACCTATGATGACATTCAAATATATTACACCTTATTTTCTAGGAAAATCATGTTTATCACCAAATACTTCTTCCTCAACAATTCTAATGTTTCGTTAAAATGAATTTTTGTTATGAATAATCTGCATTACTTTATTGGACTTTTCTTCCATGACCATATTTTTACATCCAACAAATGTTTTCCTTTATCTTGTAGAAGCTAAAACTATTTTTATCACCAACGATCCTTTTATTCACCTAATTTCATTATAATGAAAATCCCCCTTAATCCTTTTTAATGATGTTGGTTTTCAACAAGGTTCTTTCAAAATGATCAAAAGATTTTTGTATCATTTCAAAATAAAATGTTTTATCATCCACTCCACATTTTCTTTTGATAATTTTTTTGTTCTTTTATCAAGTTTCCATTATTGATGATTCTTTTCAAATGTAAATGTTTTAAAAGTAGTTTCACTTCTTATTTTTAAAACCCTATGCCATTTTTTGGTTATTTTATTCAAATAAATTTATAATTAATTTCTCAAGAATTTCCCATCTAAAAAATGTTTTTTGAAAGTAATTCACACATCATATTTACTAAAAGTTATTAAAAAGGTTTTGTTAAACTTTTGTACATTCTATTTAATTCTTCCTTAAAGGCTCATCTCCCGTAAAGGGTTTTTTTGATCACCCTCCATATGATATTATTTTGTGAATCCTTTTTGGAAATGAGACTTTCATATCCTATTATTTTTTATGTTAATGTTATTTGAATGTTTAAAAACATTTTTTTTCCGTGAGTAATTTAATTTATGATGATGTCCATTTTTTGTGGCACAAAAATGTATGGATGGCGATGGGTGGGGTCCTATATCACCCACTAATTCATTTTTATAAGCTTATATGTCATGAGATAGTCTCACATGGACATAATGGGTTTGTTTATATGAGCACGGGCATGAAGATTTCTCTTGTATTTTCATGTGTGGGCATATTGATTATTTTCACATAGATGTGGGAATAGTGTGTTTTCACAGAAATGATTTCCTATGATTATGGATTTTCCAAATTTTAATTCTTATTATGTTATTACACATTTTCAAGTAAATCAAAATGTTATGGCACATTCCAAGGTTGTTTATCAAGTTATGAAAATTTTTTAAGATGCATTTCATTTCCATAAAATTCTACGTTTTTTTTATTATTCCTTATTTTTTATGTATTCTACCATTTGTTATCATACTCACACATGTTATGATTAATTATAAGTGTTTGATCCATGTAATTTATTTTATGCTTCAATAATGATATTTTTATCATCATGTGTTACTCCATAATGTTTTATGATTATCATACATAGTCTTATAATCTTTTATTAGGATATCCATATCTTCCTCTTATCATCCTTCTTATTTATAATCAAATACCTTATGATATTTCTTTTACCTTAATGAGATTTTGAGCTCCCCCCATTATTATATTACAACTACCTAAGTTATGAATATGTTTATGTAATGCACGTTATCTAGGAAAGGGTCTAATAGAGCATGATTATAAAGAAATGTTCTCAAGTGTTGTATAATAAGATGTTTTTTGTAGATAGTCTCCAAGACACTACAAATTTCTATCCTTGTGATTCATTACTGTATTTGAGATGTACTACTTAAATCATGATATTATTATACTATTTATGTTATGTTTAGCAAGGGTATCTATAGTTGGTATCAGACAATGGTTTAGTTATTTTTGGAGATTACTTTATCTACTTTTAATGTTAGGGTTGGAGAACCTTAGAGAAAACCCTATAGTTGAATCTAAGAATAGGATGATATTCTAAAATATTCATAAAGTCTTGATTAAGCATGTTTCTAAGAAACACATCCTTATATGAGTACAAAAATGTGGATGCGTCTTTTCCACAAATACACCTAGGGGTAAACACCCAGAAAAGGCTTCATTGAGCATTTACTTGATCATAAACCTGATGCATGATGAGTAGGACCGTCACACCCTGACCCTGAATTGTGAATTATTTTTAATTATTTAATTATTATTTTCAAAAATTTTGAGTTTTGGGTCGAATCAGTTTTAAATTTTAATATTTGGGGGTTTCCATCATAGGCTCACGATTGACGCATGGTTAGTAGAAACTGTGTGCAAACAGAGCAATAACTTCTATTATTTTAACAGAAAAGAATAATACGACTGATGAATGGTTTGGAAAACTGTGTAGCAGCCTGTGTGAGGTATCCAGGTTTAAAATAATAATAAAAATAATTAGATAAATAAATAAAAATAAAAAATAAAAATATTATATTTATTATTATTATTCATTTTTTATAATAATAATTATTCATTGTTGTTGTTGTTGTTACCATTATTATTATTATTATGTTTTCATTACCCTCTCCCCTAACCCATCATTCCCCCATTCCCCTCCTCATATTTCACATGATACACTAGCCTAAAGTACCTCCTTAGCTGCGCAACTTTCCTCCTCCTCCTCCTTCCTTCATTTCTTGCTGATCCCCATGACGATTTTTAGTGTGATCCCAATATGTAGGGTTTTCTTATGCTCCTTATCCTTCATCCCACATATTTTCTTAGTCTCCTTTTGACCCTTGTGTTGCGCAGGACTTGGATGAACCCTAACCCAGATTCGTGTGTTTTTTTTGGTCGGTTCTTGGTGTCCAGAGTTAGTGACCCCCAATTGAGTCTTTTTTTCTAGACATGGTAGTAGATGGTGATGGGTTCTCCATCATTTTCAAGTAAGTTTTGTTCTTCCTTTTTCTTTTGGCCCAATTTTAGTTATGGTTTTTTTAATTTTTTAGATTCTCATATTTTTCTAGTATACCTTGGGATTCCTTGCAGTAGCTTTGGATCACCGTTCATGAAGGCGACCTACACACATATTCATCAGTATGGCATGTATGTATATTACCTATTTGTCTATATTCCCTCATGGTGAGGGGAATATATAAATCACAGCTAGGGTTATTTATATATGCGCGCGCGTGTGTGTAGGTGTATATGTGTGTAAGTGTAACTGTGGTTTTTTCTTCTCCATAGTCTTTCTTGTTCTCTCTTGCTTCAGTGGACCTCTATCTAGTGGATTCAGGTTTTCATTGATAGAGGCAACCTGTTATGAGGTAGGTTTCATATGTATGAATCTTGAATTTGAATTCTTTAATTTATTGAGTGTTTTAAAAGTGTGTTTTTAATATTAAATAGTATGTATATGCTATGAAAATTTATTGTGAGGCTTTGTAATGGAATTTTCCATGTTTTTTGTGTTTTCCTCTAAGTATTATAATATATACTCTTTATTTAAATATTTTTCAACCTTGTTTCAAAATATTAAATATGTATAATGATCAAAAGTTGTTTTTAAATTATGTTATGTATGTAAATGGAGTTTTCAAGAATGTTTTTGTGTGTAAAATTTTGGAAATTTACTAACACCTCTTGAAATGGATGGAATTGGTTTTGTTACATGTGTTTAATTGAGAAAAAAAGTGGTTTGGTGGCATGTGAAATAAATTAAATCACTTGAGGTCCCTGGGTATCTTGGTGGGTTGCTAAGGAATAGTGTTTCAGTTGAGTTGAGAGGGCGTTGACCTAGGTTCCCTAGCAGGATTACGCTACAACACAAATAAAACAGGACCACTAGAATTATGGATTTGAACTCTCTATTAGATCATGCATGAGAATTGATTATGTGGTTTGATCACCGAGGTATGAGGATCCTAGGATCCAAGTGACCTATCTTCTTAGGTATTTCCCATGGAGCTCTCTATATTTTACTCTTTTTTTCATAATAATATTTTAAAATTATCTTCTATCTGATTTATGTTGTTTTTTCTAGTTTCATTATAAAATTACTTCATTGTTTTTTTCCATATTAAGACACCTATTTAACACAGGTTATATTATATATGTAATTCATTAAAAAAAAATTCCATGATTTGAAAACTTTTTTGAAAATATAATGGAAATTATTTTTACTTAAAATGAAGGTTTGTTGCTTATTTTTATTAAGTGAGTAGAAATAACTTTTTTTTATATTTCAAATTTTCAAACTAGCATGACCTTGTTTTATTTTTAATGGTAAGGCATATAGAATAGTTTATTTAGGCATACATATTGAGTTTTATTAATCATTCCTATATCTCTATCATTATTTTTATCTTTTGGTACTGCTTTGAGCTCAGTATTGGTCTATATGGAGAGACTTTGGTTCAGTGAAGGATAATGACTAGAAAGGTCATTTGTAGATATGTCTAGTGTTTAATTTTTTATGTTCTGTTACCCATATCTTTTCTAATTCCATCATTATTTTTTCTTATACTATTGTATTTATATGATATTTCATGGGATAAATTGTTCACAATTGATTTATTCTTGATTATAGGAACAACATTACATCTCGGGATGACTGGTAATTCCTCTCATTCCTTGTTGCAGGACAACTCAGGTGACCCGTTCAGGGTCAACCCAGGATGGTACATGAAAAATGGTATTAGAGGATTATTCTATACTATTTGGGGTTGTCTGGTATTTTGGATCTATTATTTTTAAAATTCAATGGGTCATCACAGGTGGGTTCTTGATCACTACTTATTTAGAAGGATGTTTGAATTTCCAGGGTGGTCAGGTGTGGCTTTTCCTTAAAATACAAGCTTGGCTCTTGGGTATTTTTGAGGTCCTTCATTTTTGTTTGATATTTTATGGATTTTTATAAAATTTGGTGGTTATTTTGGAGGGATTCATAAGGTTCATGGTTGTTTGCATGGTTTGGAAACCCATCTACAGACCATGAAACTGACTTTGATCATATCAAATGTGCTCAATTGATTGGCACAAGAGCTGCCTAACAATGTATCCAAGTCATGTGTAATAGTAGTTCTTTAGAGGTCTTGGGATTTTGATCAATTGAGAAATCTGGTTGTTATTTTTTTGGAATTGGTTTTATTTTAATTTAGGGTGTTTCTTTTGGATTTTAAAAATAGAATCTAGTTTATCGATGTTGTTTTCAAAATGAGAACCTTGGGTTTTTTGAAAATAAAATGATTTGTTTTTTTATAATTAAATTGTTTTAGAAATGAAATAAATTTAGAAAATATTTTTGGGGTTTTGTAAAGTATTATAAAATGTGAAATGGAAATTTCTTGAAAATTGGGAATTTTGAAATGCTATGTTTTAGGATAAAAATGGGTTGCTTGAAATTGGTTGTGAATTTGAATTTGGGTTGAATGCTTCATTTTTGTAATGGAAAATGTTTTTAATTAACCCTTGATATTCCTATAAATGATCAAATATATTGATATACTCATGTGACGAGTTCATAGTTGGTGGAAAGTGTGGAGGTGTGCTAGAGTTGGAGCATGTGTATATATATGTGAGGCATTATGGAATACCAATGGTAAGTGTTTGATTTTTATGGCCTGTTATACTTTCTATAAATAGTTTTCAAAAGGGGGTTTTCATTTTTTTTTTGAAAAGTTTGTTAGTAGTTTTTAGTGTTTTCATTCCATGTTTGGAGTTTTATTATATGGTATTTTGGTTTGAAATTTTGTAAATAAGTTCAAAATGTTGTTTTGAGTTTGAGTTTGTATTTGTGATTAAGATATAAAGTTTTGGTTTGTGATGTGATTTGATTTAGTTCTATGATTATTTTTTTAGAGAATTACCCATAAATGTCTTGGTGAGGAATGGTGGTTAGTCTATCATATATCTTCATGTTTTGTTTGTGTGGTTACTTGGGTCACCTAAAGAGGATCTATATTTTGTGTTACCAAAAGAGTAGTTTTCAGTTGAGAAATTTCAACTCTTGACTGTCGGGGAACAAATGATTTAAGACATCAGGGTACCATCTATAGGCCTCATAGTGAATCTTTTCATACAGTGTAGGAGTTTTTGAGTGTGGCGGATATTAACCCAACTTATTGTTTCCAACATCGGAATAGAAGTTTTCTGCGCTTTCCCTTATTTTGGGATTATGTTTTTTAGGAATCCTCCCATTTTGGAGATATTAGTGGATATCCATTTAGTGGTTTGAGATTTTAAAGTTTTGGGTGGATATAATCTTTGAGGAAATTATAAATAAATGTTTCTCTAGGTATTCCCCTTTGATAACTCTTTGGAGAGGTATAATTGTTTTAATGATCATCTATTTTTCTGAGTCATGTTTGTTTGGGGAATTTTCAATCACATCTATCCTTCCTAATGTAGGGAACAAGTTGGATAGAGAATGTTTTTATAAGTAAGAAGAAGTTTATTTTACATGTGCATTGTCTTTTTTTCTAATAAGATAAATCAATTCACTTTGTAAAAGTTGAAAATTGGACTGACCATTGTATTCAGGATTTTAGACTCATAATGCTTAAGAAAGTCAATCATATTTGGAAGAAGTTTTTATAAAAAAAAGGATCATCAGACTTACCTTGGGTATGTAATAAGGTTTTGATCATAATGAGGAAGAGGATTGGATTAGATAGGATCCAACTGAAATATGATGATGCTTTGTTGTTTTGTATTTCTCACAAATCATGAGTAAGTTGTAAAAATGTGATGCTAGATTGATAAAATAAAGGGGAGTGCTTCCAATCATATTTAGGTTTGGTGGGAAAGGAAGATGTTGCTGGAGGAATGAGAAGTTAAAATAATTTACATTATATTCTAGATGATGCTGAAGTTGGTCTTAAATGTTTTTAAAATCATGAAAAATTCATTCTTACAATCGAGAAGTTGAAGAAGAAGCAAGTTTGTATAAACAAACCTTTTTGGTCTTAGTTCATCAATATGAGATTACTAGATGTAGATTTATTAAAGTCTAAGAAGGTTGATCATAAATAAAGAAACCAAAGGTGTTGTTTTTTAGTCACACCAAAATCCAAAAGATTTAAATCTTCAAATAGTGATGTCTTGGTGAGTTTCTTAATCAGAAAAGAGAAAGAAGTTAAGTGTTGTATGTTCATTGGTATCATATTGAGAAAAGAAATAAGTTTTTGAAGTCGAAGCTGCTAATACCAATTCATCAGATTTAGTATGCTATCGTAATCATCAAAGGCAGTATTTTTTTAGTTGGGAGTTGTTGGGACCAATGAAAAGGAAAAAAATAAAGTTTTTGGGGGCCAATACAAAAAGAAAGTCATAGATCAATCAACAATGTATTCAACTATTTCCATCAAGATGAATTATTGGTTGTATCTATTAATAAGTGGGTCAAGAGAAAGAAGAAATATGATTTGATTTCAAGTATTTTTATATGAGTCAAGATCCATTATATTGAAGAATCTACTATCTTCATTGTAATAAAAAAATAAAAAATGAGTAGATTGGTTTTCCATTTGGTACAGAGAAACATAATGTGATATCTTCAATTTTAATTTATTTTCAAGTGGTTCAAGAAAATCAGAGTGACTAAATTCCCTAATCATATTGGAAAATTGGAATTATAATCAGACTTATGTTTGATAAGAAGATTTAATCCTTACATTTATTTATATATTCAAGTGGTACAGATCATCATAATGAAGAAATAAAATTGGGAAATTATAATAGAGATTTATATTTAGAATGAAGATTTGTTAGGAAGTATGAAGCGTAGAAAAATTCAAAGAGAGATCCGAAATTGAAGGGAAGTTAAAGGCATTGAACAAGTCAAATAAATCTCTGAGATTTAAGGAAAATTAAATATTCAAGAAAATTAGTAAAGTGGGAAAACATTTTCAGAATCCTGCTTAAACCATTTTGGTGTGTCTATAAAAGGAGGAGAATACTTTGTGTATAATGACTTGCATCACTCGTGTAAGAGGTGAGAGAATATCTATAATTATAGAAATAAGATATTTCCAAATTGAGTTTACTTGAAGAAGTTTTTTTTGGACATAAGAAGAATGGATAGGAGACAAGATCATATTCATCTAATCATCATATTGGGCGAGATCATCATACTAGGAATCAGACTGGGATTTCTAGACTTATATTAGAAGTGGTTTAGATTGTTTCAGTAATATTATGAAAAAGATATATTTCCTTATTAATCAATCAGACTAGAAATCGGACTAAGTATCATTACGAAGTCCAGAAGAATTTATTTTTGATTGATAGGTAAGTAAGTGAAGATTTTTTTTGAAGAACATATTTGTGAAAGTTGATCAAGCGGCACCATAAGATGTTTGTTATAAAAACTTTGTATTAAATCTTTTTTTCTACTTGAATCACATACACCATTGTATTGAACATAGTGATGCACGAGTGTAAGGGAATATCCTACTCATTTTATTCCACACAAAAGGATTATTTTCTAGTGTATTTTTTGGTATTGGATTGTTTCAAAACCATACCAAGTACGTAGCAACTCTTATTGAGTAGTGAACCTTATAAAATATTGTCTTCCTGTGGATGTGTGTTTGTTTTGTTTTTACTAGAAAAATAAATCTTTAACAGGAAGTGAAGTTTTATTTTAAAATAAATGAAAAATAAAATAAAAATATATCACTGATTCACCCCCTCCCCCTCTCAGTGATACAACTATCTTGTCTGGGAAATTAAAAGTGGTATCAGAGCTGAAGGTTCCCTTCATTTAATCTTTGCAGATATTTTGAAGGGAAGTTGATGGAGAATCTAAATTGTGTCAAAAGTAAAGGTATTCTATAATTCGATGGTAAGAATTATCATATCTAGAAAGATATAATGTTGTCTTATCTTATGCCACTTAGATATGATGTTCTGGAAGCTCAAATAGATGGATTTACTCCTATTGATGATAAAGTTCCTATTACATATGTTGATAAGAATAATCTTGAGAATGATGAAAGGGATAAGAATGCTTTACTGTCATCACTTTCTGAAAGTGAGTTTTTAAGGGTAAAGGGTGTTTCCACTGCCAAAGGTATTTGGGACATGCTGAAAAATATTTACGAAGGAAATACAAAAGTGAATAAGAAAAAAGTAAAAATAAGGAGGCTAAAGTATGAAGATCTGAAAATGAGTGAGTATAAATATATTGGGGACTTCTTTACCATAGTAAATGAAATTTTCATCATTATCATATTTCTTGGAGAAAAGTTTTAGGATTCTATAGTTCTTGAAAATATCTTAAGAATTCTTCCTGACAAGTTTGATGTTAAAGATTCTTCATTGGAGGATAGAGATCTTGAAACTCTATCTTTGGATGATCTTTATATCACTCTCATTACTTATTAAATGAGAAGAGATAAATTCATGAAGGGTAAAACAAAATATGACAGGGAAATGTATTTTAAGGCATCCAAGAAAGTAAATTCTAATAAATTTCTTAAGGAAGATAATGTTTCGGACTCGGAGTTAAAAAATGTGGTATGTAAAAATCTTGATGAATTTTTATCCATGTTTTATAAAATTGTTAGAGGAGGTAAAAGTAAATATGATGGGAAAATTCCCTTGAATTGTTTTGAATGTGGTGTTGTTGGGAAATTTCCAGCTAATTGTCCTCGAAGAAAGAAAGAGGTTAGTGATAAAAAATAATGAAGGCCAAGAAGTTCGTGGAAGAAATATGGTGATAAGGATATATATTTTTCTAGAGGGAAAGAAAAAAATTCTCTAAATCTAAAAGGAGAAGTTTCTTATCTAAAGATGATGAAGAAGAAGACAATGAAGATGAATCTAAAAAATCTACTAAGTATGATGGTGAGAATACTTTTATTACAATAGTGAATAATGAAGAATATGGAAGCAGTAATTCTGAAGAAGAAGAAGAAAATCAATTAGAATTTCATTTTAAATAAAATTTGAAATAATGATTGAGAAAGATTGGAAGGAAGAATAAATAAATCAAGAAGTTGAAAAGTGAAAGTTCCTCAATAAAAAATCAATAATGTTTTCCTAATGAGAAAGTCTCGTTGTTGAAAGAGATTAATGATTTGAAGAAATCTTTTGATAAATTAAAGAATTTTAATGAACACATGGAAGTAAAGTTGAAAGTAAAAGATGAAGAGTTAGAACTTGTCCAAAAAAAACTTTCTAAAGTTGAACAGAGAGGTAAAAGTTTCAAAAACTATATCTATGAAGTTGGTGAAATATCTATAATAGTGAACCTAATAAGGATGAATAAAAGTTACCTTCAGAGGTTGAGAAAAAATCTAGATTTTTTTCTAAGAAGAAGAAAGCCAGGAAAGTTATGTATGTGTACAAGACCAAAAAAGTCATGAAGTCAAAAGTTTCTAAAAATTATAAATCCAAAATATTTTCTAGTAATTATTATTATGATAAGGATAAAAAGAAAAACAATTTGAAAAAGAATATTCCAGTTCAGAACAGGAAGGTTGGTGGTCAATAATGTTTTGATAAGAAAGACAAGAAGGTTGATGAGAAACATGTTCACAACTCCAGTCAGTATGAAAGTTTCAGAGGAAAGTATTATTTCTATGGATACTGATGGTATTGTGGTGTATTTTGACATAAAAAAATATGTGTCGGTTCAATCAACAACATTACCACTATTATACAAATTACAGAAGGAAAAGTTTGAGGGGGAGTCAATCTCCTCCAAAGAAGAAGTCTGAGAAGGATGTTTGAAATAATCATGAGAATGTCGGTGTGAAAGTTGAAAATAATTTCCAACCAAGGGAAACTATATGTGAAAGATGAGAAAAACATGAACATATTTATAAAGTATGTCTTGTTTTGTTATCGACATAAAAAAATTTGTTAACAATTCTTAGAAACTGGAGAAGAAAAAAGAAAAAGGGAAAGAAAAAGATCTTGTTGTAGAAACTGCTCTGAAGGCTACAAAAGGAGAATGAACTTGGATCATGGATAGTGGGTGTTCTTATCGTATGATAGGAAATTTAAAGTTATTAAATAATGTGAAATATTTTATAGAAGGAAAATTTAAATTTGGTAATGATGAATCTATGAGAATCAAAGGTGTTGGATGAGCCATCATTGGGAAAGAAAAATTGAAGTCCAAGAAAAATTTGTAAGTTTATGGGATGAAACAAAAATTTCTAAGTGTTACAAAACTATGTGATGAAGGAAACAAAGTTATCTTTAGAAAATATGAGTTTGTTGTGAAGAGTGAGGAATATGGAAAGATAGTTACAAGATTCAACGTATAAAAGGAAATCTATTTCAAGTTGGTGAAATAAAAAACTCTTGTTACTTGGGCATGGTGGAAGAAAATCTATTGTGGAATAAAAGGTTGGGACACATGTGTCCTAGAAACATGAGCAATTTATCAAAGCGAGACAATGTTCATGATAGTCATGATATGTCAAGAAGAAGTGATTGGTGCTGCACTATTTTTCAAAAAGGATAGATTACAAATGTTGTGTATAAGAAAGTTGACATTTGTTCAAAACAACCCCTAAAACTTATCCATTTCGATATCTTTGGTTCACTGAGAAAACAATAAATTACTGGAGATAAGTACTTCATCACTTTTATTAAGGAATTTACTCACAATACTTTTGTTTTTATATGAAACATAAGTCATATGCTTTGAAAATGTTTAAAAGTTTTCAAAGGAAAGATGAGAAGGAATGCAAGTATTTAGTGAAGAAGTTGAGAAATGAAAATGGTGGTGAGTATAAAAATGAACATTTTGAAAGTTATATTAAGAAGCATGGAATTAAGAATGAGTTCAGTTCACCATACACACCTCAGAAAAATGGGGTTGTTGAAAGGAATAACAAAACTTTGGTGGAAATGGGGAGAACTATGTTACTTGAGCATGGTCTTTCTCATTACTTTTGGATGCAATCCATGAGTACCTCTGTGTATATCCCAAACTGATGTTTATATATTCCATGTTTAGATATGACTCCATATCAATTTTTTTATTATAAAACTCCATGTTTGAAACAGTTAAGAGTTTTTGGGAGTCCATGCATCATAAAGAAGAAAGGAGGAAGCCTTTTAAAGTTTGAGCAGAGAGGTAAAGATGGAAATTTTCTTAGATATGATACTAAAGTAAGAGGATACAAATGTTTTAACAAAGTGACAAGAATAATTTTTGATTATTTTGTTGGTAAAGTTGTTGAAAAGGCTGAGGAATAAAAATAGAAGTGTGATGATGAAAAAGTTGAGAAAGATTATAAAAGCATTATTAATAATTCTGATAAGGATACTAACAATAGTAATCCTACATAAGAATAACCAGACTCATCTATTTCAAGTGATGAGTAAGAAACTCAAAATTATTATCCTAGGTTAAGGAAGATAGTGGAAGCTTAGAACATTATTGGTGATCAACATCGGAAGGTTCGAACAAGAAGAACATAAAATGTTGTTACACACACTTATTTGTATTCAAAATTTGAGATGAATGATGTGAATGAAGATTTTGAGAATCTGTAATGGGTTTAGGCTATGAATGAAGAGATTTATCAGATATAAAATAATGATAATTGGGAAATCATACCTAAGATAGATAAAAAAATGTTATTGGTACAAAATGGGTTTTCTGGAACAAGCTAAATGAAGAAGGTGAACTGATAAGGAACAAGGAAAGATTTGTGTGAAAAGGTTACTCACAAATTAAAGGTGTTGATTTTGATCAAACTTTTTCTCCAATGTAAAGGTTAGAAATAATCAGAATCTTTCTTGTTATTGATTCAAAATGAAGTTACAAAATTTTTGAAATGGATGTTAAGTCTGCATTTTTGAATGAGGATCTTGATGAGTAAGTTTTAATTGAACAACTATGTGGCTTTTTTTTTGGAAAAATGGATGTTATGTGTGTATGTTGAAGAAAGCCTTGTATGGGATAAAAAAATCTTCAAGAACATGGTATTCCAAATTGGATATTTGCTTGAGGAATGTGAATATTAAGAAATGAGAGTTGATAACAATCTTTACATCAAGGAAAGTCAGGAGTTTTCCCTCATCATAATTGTTTATATTAATGATATTATCTTTACTGGAAGTGATGAAAGATCTTGTGAAAGATTTTATAAAGAGATGAAAATGTTTTTTGAGATGTCAATGTTGGGAGAAATGAAAGACTTTCTTTAGTAACAAATTTAACAAAAGAAGAAACACATTTTTCATTCTCAAGAAAAGTATGCTAAAGAACTTATTAATAAGTTTGGAATGAAAAATTCAAAACAAGTTTCTACACCAATTTTAGTGGGAACCAAGTTTTCTAAATATAGATAAGGAAAGGAAGTTGATTAGAAAGAATTTTAGAAGTTGATTAGAAGTTTGTTATATTTAACTGCCTCAAGAACCAACATTTTTTATGCTATTAACATATGTGAAAGATTTCAAAGTGATCTTAAAGAATCAAATTTACTTACAAGAAAAAGAATTCATAGGTATTTCAAAGGCAAAAAAAAAATTAGAATCGGGTATGATAGCTTAGAAAGTATCAACTTGTTTGGGTATTCAGATGTTGATTGGGTAGAAAATGTTGATGAAAGAATATCCAAACCTGGTGGAGTTTTCTTTTGGGGGAAAAGTTGTATTAATTGGAATATAAAGAAAAAAAATCAGTAACTCTTAGCACATCTAAAGCTAAGTAAGTTGTCGCAACTCAAGCCACTGCCCAACTTATGTCAATGAAAACTTAGTTAGAAGACTTACTTGTTGAAGCGAAGTTACCCTTACTCTTGGGTTGTGATAATCAAAGTGAAATCAACCTTACTAAGAATCCAATTAAATAATATCATTAAAAACATATTGATATCAAATATCATTTCATCAAAGATCATGTGGAGAATAATAAATTGAAGATGGAGTATCTTCCTCTATTGGAAGAAGTTGCTAACATTTTCACAAAACCTTTACCAAAAGAATTTTTTTCTAAATTGAGGTTAAACATGGAGTCCAACCTCTTTCTCATCAAGGTTGAGGTATGTGTTTTCCCCTCTCTCATCATGTATTTGGATAGTGTTGTTAAGGGATAGAATTGTTTCATAAATCTATCCAACCATTTAAGGAAAAACATATAAAGGTGGAGTTGTGGCTAAGTTATGAAAATGCACATGATAATGTGTGAACTATTCTAGAAATTTGTTAGAGTGGTTGTAAAAAACAAAACTTTTGTTATAGGAATGTTGAAGAAGAAAAGAAAGATGTGAAGAAAAGTTAAGGATGTTTCATGAGTTACTACTTTTGAACAACATTGTTTTGCTGTCAATGATTCTTATTTCCTATAATGAGTTAGCTCATGTAGGCTTAGAATTTTTGATAAGGAATCTATATATTGAGGTTAAAAAGGCCAGTTATTTATGAATCTAGTTTGAAAATAAAATCTGAAGGTGGGGATTGTTGGGAGTAATTTGGCTGGAGAAGGTTTTTGGAAGTAAGAAGAAGTTTGGTTTATAAGTGTGCTATATGTTATTGTCAAATAAGATAAATCAATTCACTTTGTAAAATTTCAAAATCATACTGACCATTATATTCATGATTTTGAACTCACAATTCTTAAGAAAGTCCATCATATTTGGAAGAAGTTTTTTTGGGAAGAAAAGGCTCATCAGACTCACCTTGGGTATGGAATAAGGTTCTAATTGTAATGAGGAAGAAGATCAGATTTAGACTAGATCTGATAGAAATTTGATGATGGTTTTTTATTTTTTATTTCTAAAAAATCACAAGTTGTAAAACTTGTGATCCTAGATTGATGAAATAAAGGGGGAGTGCTGCCAATTGTATTCAGGCTTGGTAGTAAAGGAAGATGTTGCTGGAGGAATGGGAATTTCCAATACCTTCCATTATAAGTTAGATGATGCTGAAGCTGATCTTAAATGTTTTCAAAGTCATGAAGAATTCATGATTACAAGAAAGAATTTGAACAAGAATAAAGTTTGTGTAAACAAACCTTTCTGATCTCAATTCATCGATATGAGATTACGGGATGCAGATTTTTTTAAAGGTTGAGATGTTTGATCATAAAGAAAGAAACCAAAAGTGTTGGTCTTCAGTCAGACTAAAATCCAAAAGATTTAAATCTTCAGATAATGATGAATTGTCGAGTTTCGTAATCATAAAAAAGAAAGAAGTTAAGTGCTGGAAGTTCATTGGTATTATATTCAGAAAATAAAGAAGTTGCTGAAGTTGAAGTTGATGATACTGATCGATCATATTCAGTGTGCTATCGTAATAATCAAATGTATAATTTTTTTATTTGGGATTTTTTCAGACCAATGAAAAGGAAAAAAGAAGTAAATTTGTTGGGGGATAATACAAAAATAAAGTTAGAGATAAATCAAAAATGTATCCAACCATTTCCATCAAGATGAATTGTTGGGTTTCTTTCTTAACAAGTGGGTCAAGATAAAGAACTCTAATTTGATTTCAAGTATTTTTATATGGGTCAAGAGCCATTGTATTGAAGAATCTGATGTCTTCATCGTAATGACAAAATCAGAATGAGGAGATTTTATTTACAATTGGTACAAAGCAACGTAATGGGATATCATCAGTTCTAATTTGTTTGTGAGTGGGTCAAGAAAATTAGAGTGACCAAATTCCCTCATTGTAATGAAGAAATCATAATGGAAAATCAGAATTAGAATTGGACTAATGTTTTCTATGAAGATTGAAGCTTTTTATTTCTTTATATATGCAATTGGTATGGAGCATCGTAATGAAGAAATCATATTGGCAAATTAGAATAGAGAATCAAATTCAGACTAGATATTTGTTAGGAAGTATAAAGTGTATAAGAAGTCAAATAGAGATCCAAAATTGAAGGGAAATTAAAGGTGTTGAACAAGTAAAATAAATTTCCAAGATTTAAGGAAGATTGAAGATTTGGGAAAATCGGTAAAGCAGGAAAACCTTTTCAAAATCCCGCTTAAACCATTTTGGCGTGTTTATAAAAGGAGGAGAATACTTTGTGTATAATGACTTAAATCACTCATGAAAAAGGAGAGATAAGCTATGTAATTATATCAAGAATAATTTTATAGATTGAGTTTTCTTGAAGAACTTTTCTAGATAGAATAAGAAAGGAGAAGAGACAAGATCATATTCAGCTGATTATCATATTCGATTGGATCATTGGACTAGGAACCCGACTAGGATTTCTAGACTCGTATTTGAAGTGGTTCATATTGTTTCAGTGATATTATGAAAAAACTATATTTCTATATTGAGCAATCAGATTTGGGAATCAAACTGGGATATTAGACTGAGTACCATTATAAAGTCCAAAATATATTCTTCCAATTGCTAGGTAGGGAAGTGAAGAATTATTTTTCAAGAACATATCTATGAAACCTGATCAAGAAACTCCATAACATATTTTTTACAAAAACTTTGTATTACATATTTATACTACTTGAATCACATGCACTATTATATTGAACATAGTGCTATACGAGTGTAAGGGAATATCCTACTCATTGTATTCCACAAGAATAGATTGTTTTCTAGTGGATTTTCTGGTATTGGATTGTTTCTAAACCATATCAAGGACGTAGCTAATCTTGTTGAGTATCGAAACTTGTAAATTCATGCGTTCCTATGGATGTGTGTTTGTTTTGTTTTCAGTAGAGAAATAAATATTTTACAAGGGGGGAAAGTTGTTTCAAAATAAAGAAAACTTAAAATAAAAATATATCACTGATTCACCTCTTCCCCTTCTCAGTGATACAACTATCTTGACTAGGTAATTACACTTAATCTGCTCATTTATTCCCAATTATTTTCAATATAATGTAGTCTTTATTGTTTTGGGTTTTAGTAAAAGTTTAATGTTCATGGTTAGGTTCTAGTGGTGTCTCTTAGAATCCCTGTGTTCTTTTTCTACTTCAATTTATTTGGGAGTTTTCTTAAGCCCACTATCACGGTGAAATTGATTTCTAAATTGGAGGACTTCCTTTTTCTTTCAGTATCTAGGAATCTCCATTTAAATGGTAGATCCTTTTTTGGAGGTTTTGAATCTATTCATTGTGGGTGATGATGTTTTCTATTTCATGCATCGTGTCTTTTGGGTTTTGTCTTTTTTCTATTTGTGGGTTGTTTCAGTATAGTAAATCAAGGTACGACCATAATTCTAAAATAGTGGGGAGACCACCATAGGAAGATCTCAGGTTCAACCCAAAATGGTTTTATTGAAGTCCTAATATTGTGGGGGAGTCCACCAAATAAGGGTACTATGGTGAAGTTCATTTCCAAGTATTCTTGATGGGGTACTTTATTATTTGTGCTCTACCAGACCTCGATCATAGTGATTCATGTATCTTAGGTAGTGAGTTATGTGACATATTCTTATGGATATACTGATCAGACCAGGATATGTTTCTTCGGTGATTTCTATGTTAGTGGTCGAGGTGTTCCTCATTTTGAGGTTATGTTTTGAGATGTGAGTTCTAAGATCGTGATTTTTCATGGTGGTATGTCCTTGTTTAAATTTTGGCTTGAATACCTTATAATTATTTAATTAAATGTTCACTGGGTATATGAGGAAGCTTGGGGGTGCTATGGGGGTTCAGGGTGTGAAATAAAAAAGGAAAATGGTCTTTTTGTGCATATTGCACGATTGACACACTATTAGTGTAAACCGTACAACCAAACTGTGCTAACCAGGAGGAGGAGGTGCATGATTAAGAAAAACCATGAAAGTGGGATCCAAACCCTGCATCCTTAGTCAGTGGAATTTTGCACGGTTGGTGCATGGTTGTTAAACCATTCAGGCCTCCCCAGGTAACCATGCCACCCAACCTCCCTTAGACAGTGAATTGTACACGGTTTGCGCACGATTTAAAAAATTGTGCGGATAAACCGTGCACCCAAGTAAAATTTAAAAAAATTATAGTTTTTCTATCTCAGTATTTTTAGGTTCCCATTCTATTTTTATCCCCTTTCTCTTATCTCCACCCCTAGTGATGAACCAAAACCCTCAAGAGCTCCCAAGGATCGATATCTCTCATTTCTAGGCCAATTGGAGCGTCGCTGGTTTTAGATTGAAGGGTTTTTGAATCTGAATCTAAGGTGATGATTGGGAGTACATTGATCACCATATTCATGGTAGGTGGTCCAAAATATTTCACTTTTTCAAACATGGACATATCTGTTGGTAAAAGTGCATTTTTTGTTGGTAAAACATTTTACCAACATATATGTCCTTGTAACTAAACTATTGGTAAAAACTCTATCGCTAAATGTTTTTGCGACAGATAAAATAGTTCTATTGCAATTATAATTATACCAACAGATAATATATATGTTTGTTAAAGTGTTTAGTAATAGTTTATGTTGACAAATTTATCAGTTGGTAATTACATTACAAACATATAATATATATTTTTTTATAAATGACATTTGAATAAAAATTATAAAATTTTATTGCTAGAAAAATTTCATATTATATTTATTTTTTTATCATATATAATACATAAATATGATTTTAACATATGTTAAAACTTGAAAAAAAAAATATATTAATAATGAAATATTTTATACAAAATGTTGGATCCCCCAATCCCCCCCCCCACACTGGATCCCCCAATAGGGTCCACCCCCTTTAAGAGACTCATCCATGCCAAGCGACCCATCCATGTCATCTATTCAGCACCTCCAGTGCCCCAACCATGCCAATGACTCATCCATGCCATCTAGTCAGCTCCAACTTCAGTGCCCCAACCATGCTAGTGACCCATCCATGCCATCTAGTTAGCTCCAACTCTAGTTCCCCAACCATGCCAGTGACCCATCCATGTCATCTAGTCATCTCTATCTCCAGCGCCCCAACCATGCCAGTGACCCATCCATGCCATTTAGTCACCTCCAGCTCTAAATACCAGCTCCAGATACAATAAAGTTTAAATTTTATTGTAAATAGAAGTTTTGGTATAGTCTCATGCACATCGTGATCCACCACCATGCTGGAAGGCCCATGTTACTTGTCATACTCCTCTAGAATTCATCCATGGTCTTCCTACATCAACCTAATTTAGTAATAATTCTATAGAAAATTAGCATTTCACCAAATTATAATAAAAAAAAAACAGAAACTCAAGAAGTACTTCAAGATGTACATTCAAAAAAAATCTCAACCTGTTAAAAACAGAAACTCAGGCTGCATCTCATACTCTTATAGCATCCATCCATGATCTTCCAACATAAACTATCACTAGAGTGATTCACACAAGAAATCTATTTCTCTTAGGCTCCCAATAATGTTACTTTAACACTTTCCAACTATATACATCAATATACCAATTGGATAACAACATTCAATCAAAATCTAATTTAATTTAATTTAAATTGTAGGTTCTTGTATGAAATAAGACTTACATTTTTGTAAGTGTTCCAATACCTGTAAGTGAAACTAACTCTTCCAAGAGAGATACAATCTATACAATGTCAATTATTTTTGACAAGGAAACATATGTTTAAAACTAGGTGATAGATAACAAAAATAGGCTAGACTTAAAAGAATGTAACGCTAACCAAGATGAGTGCAGTGAAATGGAGCTTGAAACATTCTGATTCTTGGATACCATAACACTATGATAAAATCACAGAAATCCCCCACAATAAACAACATACTAGGCCTCAATTATCTTTCTTCCGTCCTTATCATCTATTAAGTCAAAGATATCCATGATTAAATAATAAGGGATAAAAACAGTAAAATCGAAATAAAAAATGATAACCTCAAATCATTCATGTGTTTCTCGCCCTCTGTTTCAGTCACACTTAGTTATCAAGCCATAGATCCTAACATCATGTTGAACCTCTCCCACCATCTTCAGATCATACTTCATTCCAATCGTTCACCCTAGCAGACAAAAGGGGTCCAAAATGGAATAAATGTTCCAACTTTAGATTTCTAGTAAAATATTATATCTCCAAGAATCAAACTTTTTGTGCAAGAAATCATTTGAAGATTTAGTATATGGAAGGAAGCATAATGATCTATTAAAAAATCCAAACCTTCCTGGGTGATCATAGTTCCCGACTATCACTCAGTTCACAAAATACCTTGCAAAATCACTGGACATGAAATAGATTCCAGTGAGGTAGTCTTCTAAGTCTAGGAAAAATTATGACTCATTCAATTGTTTCCCTAAGGTTCATGTTTCATGGTATTGGTATAGTTAAATGAGGGAACCCAACCCAAGTTGTTCATAAGCTTCAGCGTGTATAAGAAGAGTCCCAGTTTCCAACTAATGCATGAAAGTAATGTGTGAGATAACTATTTGCATATCAGTTCTCCAATCAGCATGATATCTGCAATATTTTCTAGGGAATCCAAGAATAATATTAGTGAGACGATCATAGAAATAAGATAAAATAAAAGTGAATCTGATAAACCATGAAGATTTTACTTGGGAAAGTAAAAGAAGGAAAAATACCATAACACCATGACAATAATCAGATTAATGGTGCGTCCAAATGAAATCGTAACCTGGAAAAACACTTCCTTCATCTGAAGACTCAAACATAGAAAAATGCCATATCCACCTCAGGATTTCCTGGTGCAATGATGATCAAACACCCACATCCTACAACCTGAGGCAAAACATAATACTCTCCCTTTCTTTTCCTCTGTCATCACAGGGATTCAGAATCCAAGCCACTTGTTTCCACACTGCACTGCATCAACGAACCCAACATTAATGAACACTCTAAATAATAGTCATATCTCTAGCACCACCCTCCCTTAAATAACGATTGTGAATCTAGTACTGGACGCCTGCCACGAACACTACACATCACACCACTAAAAACCATCCATGAAATACAAATTATACATGAAAAAACATGAAATGAACCATCAATACATAAATAGAACAAGAAAAAAAACATAAACACAACCAGTCACAAACCACAAAAAACGCACATCTAACATGTGCATCATTGGTGATTTATCAAATGGAATTCTCCCTATTGTTCACAACAATTAGTAAATGAAAAGGGAGACCATGAACAACCAATTTTTCTCCAAACTACCAGTCTCATGAGTAAATATCATAGGGTCGGTGATCAAACCTTCAACCTAGAGATGATGAGTGACCATGAAGAACATAAAAATCAATCTAAAACAAAAAACATGACGAACAATCTCTAAGAAACTAGCTAAAAATTAATAATGAATAAAATAGTCAACCTAATCAAACATCCCTAATTTTCTCAAGTCATCACTCAATGACCAAGAAATAATTATTATAGTAATGATACGATAAATTCTAGAAATATTTAATATCTAAATTATTTATTAAGATCAATTTCATGTTTAGAACATAAATAATAAGTAAAAAAATTCAATAACATATTTCATTCCATAGAAACTGAAAGATAACCAGTGAATACTAGACAAAAATTATAATTTATTTGTATTATTAAATAAAAAAAACATACAAAGCCTTATGTATGTACTACTTCTCACATGGTAAAAGATTCAAAGTGGAAGCATAAGATTTTCCAGACCTGAGAAGTAATTTATGTTTTTTTCCCAAATGGTTGTATGAAATGAAAATCTGCAAGTGAAAATAATAATAATTAAAACATGAAAAACAAGAGAAAAAGGAATAAAAAAACCTTACAGTACAAAATCTATAAATGTGTAACACTTCACTCTCCCACATCACCATAAATTGTTCTTCTCCACCTAGCCAATTTAGTGTTTAGAGTTATTGAACACATTGGTTTTTGCTGTCGTGGAGGAAACAAAGATTGCAACATACCTTAATTCGCCTGTTTCTTTCATGCATTGGTTGTCGCTGCTGTTGCGAGGAATACGCATGCAGTTCACCCACTCATACATGAAATAGCCACAATTTCCTATTGTCTTCCATGAGAATCTAGTTGAAACAACCCAACACAAACAAATACAAAGTTATGAAATTAAAATAATGGAAAAGGAAACATTTATCTTGTATAAAATTATAGTAAAGAAGGGTTCACTGGAGTAATACCATCCCTAACAATGGAAATGAATTCTGGATTTATGAGAACTTTTAATGTGCTCTCATGATCCATATATTCACACCAACAACACATAAAACTAAAATATTGGAATTTGATTTAGATGAAATTCCAAATAATTTTTTTTCTTAAATAAGAAAAATTATCAAATCAAGACACCATTATTTTTCAAAATCATATAGTTCATGGCCACAATGCCACATGTTTAAATGTTCCTACACCACAAAAAAGAGAACCCTGCAAAGACAGTTATAATTCAAGACTCCAAGTCTCCAATTATCCACATCAATACCATGCTCCCCACTCTCAACTGTATAAAACACTCTAAAAATCCATTTTAAGTCATATGTTTCCAACATTACAGAATTCCTATCATATATGACCATAATAAAATTTCCCATTTATCACTTGGATGATATAAATTTTAATGAGGTTTAATAAAGCTAATAAATAATAGAGAAACATCACACCAAGAAAAAACCACTCCACAACAATCAATTGCAGCATCAGTAGGGTGTGAACACTACTTCTCTAATCATGAATACAATGCCTTGACAATATCCAATCATCAAAGGCTATAGCTAACATAATTTTCAGTAACAGGGTTTATAGTAAATTTTCAATCCCACACCAAAAGCTCTTAAGGATGAAATTATAGTGCTTGATAAGATTATGATGCATGTTAATGTGAATGAACATATTGTAATTCTTGGACAGGTGAAGAGTTGCATTGGTATAAATTTACTAGCCAATTTAGGGATCTCATATCGGATTTAGCATTTGATGCTATAACAATATTTGGCATGGACCTTCATCAAGGATTCAAGATCTTTACACTGTATGTAAAGGTCAGATAAATCATTGTCTTCCAATTAGAGGATTCAAAGGTTCTTAAAGGTGAAATGTTCAATAAAGGCTTTGTTACCCCTGAAAAAAATGAGAAAAAATGGTTGTGAACCCCTACATAGTTCTTCTTGATTTTCCTCTAGAGTACAAGAAGTTGGAGAACCAAAAAAATGTAGATTTGGTTAGAGAAGATGCTTTTGGAGTATGAAAAATGAAAATTACATTGAGAATCTTGACATACAAATCCAAATTTCAAACTTGATTTGGCTATAAGCGAGAGAGGGCTGACTAATTTGGCATACCATTACATAATAAAATCTAGAGTCATTGTATTCATATGATTGAGAAAAGAAGAAGACAAGGTAGTGTAGGCTTGTGGAAATGTGTTTTCTAAATAGAACCAATGAACTTGAATTCTATGTGGGAACAAAAGTTGGGATTTTTTAGGTCAAGTGGATCAACGACTAGTTTTTATCTTTTATCATGGAGCATTCAGAGCCAAAAGCTTGCACCATTCTAATAATGGATTCTATAAAGGATCTTCTAAAAAACTTTCAAAGGAATTTTCATGTTTTGATACCCTAGGAAGAAATATTCTCAAGAATCCAAAGTTTATACCTAGTGGTATTGCTACTAGGATTACCATGTCTGCCACTTTGATGTAGAAGAGATCGTCTAATGAAGGCATTGAGATTTGGCTTTATAAAGCTACTGTTATTTCTTTTGAGGCATTACCCAAAACCATAACACAAAAAGTGGTGTTAATGTGATTAAGACTATGAATGCCCTATATGTAAATCATGTGAAAAGTGAAAATGCCTGGATTGAAAAAGACTGGCGTATGAGTGTCATTGATGACATGAAAGAACACTAGATATGAGATGCTTATAACCTGAAAGAGAAAAATATATGGGATAATTGCAAGGAAAAATCTATTAAAAACAGATTGAATATAACAATTACATTCTAGACATGAATAATGCAGCGCTTACCAGGCGAGTGCAATGAATAGGAGCCTTAATGTTTCAAATTCTAGAAACCATAACACTAAGAATCATCAAAAAAACCATGAAGAACATCATATAGGACATCCTATATCATCCTTTCATTCCTGTCATAAAAAAAATCAAACTCTCCTACAACATCTACTAAGAATCATCAAACAAAGGTGTGCCTATCCTAATCCACTCATCAAAGGGAAACAGGGAAAGGGAACAATAAATCCATTCGAGGTTCAATCTAGGATGATGGGGAAGAAACCCTAAAAATAAAACACCAAAAGAAACCTAAACAAGAACCTAAACAACACAGCACCATACAAGACTTAACATGTACAACATCGCCTCCAATTCCATATTTTTATATTTTAAAAGAATCACTTTTTGGATGAGTGATAACCACACAAAATTCAAAATATCCAATAAAAAATTCAAACAAAGGCCCCTGTAAACTAATTTCAAGCAATAAAAAGATTCAAATTTCAAAATCATTTCAAATTAAAGAAAGGCGTACAACAAATCCTCGGGATTCAAACCGACTAGAGCCGCACACCCAGACCATCACATTCCCAAGGCTCCATCATTGTACCATAGTTGTCAAACATCCACCGCAGAACAAAAACAGAGTTGCCAGAATCTATATTCGCCACAGTTTAACCACCTTCATCACCGCCATTTCTGAACCACCACAAAGAAAATAGCCACTAAACACCACCACCACCACCAGGAATGAAAACAACATATTGAACCAGAAATCAGGAATCCATCACCATCATTATGAAGAGTCACTGAATAAAACCAACAACCAGATGATTTGAAACTAAACCAAAAATAAAAAAGCAACCACTATAACTAAAAACATAGAAAGTTGGGCACACAACCAGAAACTTGAAGCCATGTTGAGTCAAAATCAAAGCCACATAATAGAAACGAACAAAAAAAATACCACAACCATGAAAGGGGGAATGTGAACCAAAGTGGGAAAAGGAGATGGCAGAGTAAACCAGAAAGGAATAGGCTGGGAGACTCGAGATCTATTTGAAAGGAAACTGAAAAAAAAAACACGAAACCAAGAGGTGAGACGAAGAGGCTGGTCGCAAAAGAGCAACTGAAAGGGAAGGATAAAGGAATGAAAAACCCTAAATATATCAAAAAAATCATATGAAAACCTCGCTGGATGCCACTCGAAATCCCAAAACACCAGAGTTAAATCAATTTAAACCAATATAGGGTTTATTCACAACAGTTCCAGCAAAAATAGAAAAGTCGCAGCGATTGAGACCCATGAAGCATCAATAAAATGCAGCAATTCCAATCCAAACGATCAAAGAATCTAATGAAGGAGACGAACCACGAAAAGAGGAAAACATGGGGATGAGCGTGAGAAAGGAGGAGCATGCTGGAGAGAAACCACTCACCATGAGGGCGATGACGAGAGGGAGGGAGCGACAGAGATGGGAAGGAACCCTATCGTGAGTAGAATCGGGAGACCTGGGGAGTGGGGGCGATGACGAGAGGGAGGGAGCGACGGAGATGGAAAGGAACCCTATCGTGAGTAGAATCGGGAGACCTGGGGAGTGGGGAGCCATACCTGCACAATATCACATTCAAGAAGAAGAACGCATCACCGAACGCAGGTGAAGAGAGAACCAAGAAAGAAGTGGAAAGACATTAGAGGGAGATACTTTCCTGGGAAGAATGAGGATGAACCAAATTTGTCCGTGAGGGAAAATATCACCGATGCAGAGGTAGTGGGTTTCAAAGAAGTGGAGAGAATAGAGGCACAGGGAATACACGACGATTGGGGAATGTGAGGGAGATGGGAGGGGAGGCTGAGGAGGAACGAGGAATAGTCAATTAGGGTAGTGCGTGGGCGATGATCGCAACGAGGAATAGTCAATTAGGGTAGTGTTTTTTTATAAAAAAATATTTAAATGTTTATTAAATAAAAAATATTAAAAAATATAAAAAGGGTTAATGATTAGAGAAAATTTAATAAACAATATTAAAAAATATAAAAACATATAATATTTTGAGAAAGTAGAAAACTGTAATCAATTATGATATGTTATGTTTCTCTTAATTTCTCATTTATGACATATTTTTTTTATTGTATGGTTTATTGTAACATTTTTTATTGAATAAAAAAGATTTGTTGCTAACAGTTATTATTAATAACAGATTCACGTGTTAGTAAAAAAATATTGGTATTAGTATGATAAATAAATAGATTCAATTGTTGGTAAATGATATGTTGGTATTTAACAACTGTTGGGAAAAAATCTCTCAAGGTATCATTGAACCATTTTTGAGGTGATTGTGTTTGTTGACAAAACGGGACTCCGTGTTGTGTTTATTGACAAAGTAGACCACAATGTACAAATTTGTTGACAAAGGGGGTTTTCATGGTGAAATATCGGGTTTAAGGGATGTTGTTAACAATCCATGATTGATTGAAAAACATCGAAAAATGAATGGATGATTTGGAGGTGGTACAAAAAGAGCAGATACAAGATGACGCCGTTTTCCAGTGTTTGACAAATGGAGAAAAGTGTTTTTGGTAAAGGGACTTGCGCGCCGGTGTCTTGGAGGCTTGAAAACTTGTGCGCCATATGTTTTTCAAAATTATAACATCAAAATGTGGAAAATGAAAGAGGGGTTCTCAAGTTTTGGTTTGGGCGTGCAAGTGACTAGGGTGATAGAGGCTCGGGCGGCTGGACTTGCGCGCCGAGAGGAGACTTGCGTGCCGACCTTAGGGTACCCAAAATGACTATAAATAGAGGGCTAACACTCCTCATTTTTCATGGAGTTTAACACTTATAGAATATTAGTGCTCCAGTCGCGCAGGTGGTTTGGGTGTGCAAGTGGTGGTGTGAGCGCGCAAGTATAAGGTTATTCAGAAGTTATGCGTTATTTGATAGTTGCGCGCCAATATTGGTTTGGGCGTAAAAGAGTTTGATTTGCCCAAGTTAGGAGTTGGATAAGGGAGTGTCGTGCAGGTGGTTTGGTAACACTTGCGCACTAGGATTGAAGAAGTGTGCTAGTTGATAGTTGCGCACCAATATTGATCTGGGCGTAAAAGGGTGTGAGTTTCCCAAGTTTTGGGTTGAAGAAGGGAGTGTCGCGCAAGCAGTGTGGTGACACTTGTGCTCCAGGTATAGAGAAGTGTGTCAGTCATTCTATGGATGGGAGAAGGTTGGAAGATTGCCCGATACACCTGTGGTAAAATTGTATTCATCAGTGGATGAAAGTGGAACTTCAACAGAGCATCTATATATAGAGGAAGATGCATTCATTTGTGATAATGGAGGGACCAACAAGTCCATAAACTGTGAGTAGATCCTTTCCAGGGCAATGATCAAAGAAAGAAGAAGAAGATGATCTTTTTTACCGACAGTGAGCCAGAGAGAGAGAAATAGGGAGCGACCCTTCAGAAAGTAGTGAGCTGACCCTAAACATTGTAAAGGCAGTGAGCCTGGGTATAGAATTGATCTATCCCGAACACTGTAAATTGGCAGTGAGATTTAGTAGGATTTGGTACAGTGGCACATCGTCGTTGTATGCTCCTTGGACGTAGCCCAGTGAGGGTGAACCAAGTAAAAATTGTTGTGTCTGCCTGCTTGCTTTCCTGCAATGCATTCAAAGCATAATCATCAGATCAAAAAGGGAAGAATAAGATCAATAGTAAAAAATAAGTGTAAAAAAGTGAACCTTATAATAAAGTGTTCAAGATCCAGTGGGGTAGGGATAATTTTGAAAATAATATCCATACCCTAATTCACCCCCTCTCAGGGTATCTAGGCCACTTTTGGTCCTAACAACAACCAATTCCAAAAGATATATTTGTTGGAAAAAATAAGTGTTGGTATTAAAAATTAATACCAATAAAAATTAATATCTTTTAAGAATGCTCATTTTTACCAATAGATATATCATCTGTCAATAAATTTCTGTTGGTATATTCTATTTTTTTGTAGTGAAGTTATATCCCATAGTCATTGAGTTGTTTTTTGCATTTTTTGTTGCATTCTTGGTTATATATTGTTATAATTTTGGTTCCTTTGGTGAGATTTGGTAAAATGGGTGTCTAAATGATGAATTGAACCACTAAAGATCTCCATGGGATACATCTGATTGAATAGAATGATTTACGGCCACCCATGGCACTGACATTTCTGAACCTAGAAATTGGAAAATTTAAGTGCAGAGTTGTCGTGTGATAAGGTAGATACCAAGAATAACATATATATATGTTTGGTTAATTTGAAAATAGAATAATGATATCTATTCATAGGGTTGATAATTACATAGTTATTATTGGTTTGTGGTTTGTACCCAGTTTTGGGAGATGTTTGATTACGATTGTTCATTCGTTATGGCATATTGTTTATGCTATTTATATATATTTTTCTACTGTGGATTGCTCTAGTAAAGAGGGTATAGTATCACCACATGACTTGTTAGATCCCAATCGCTAGTAAAAAACCTATGGCATACGGGGAGGCACACTTGAGGTCATGTGGAGACCAGGCTCGAAGGACCAGTTTAGTGGATTCTGGGTCGATGATGTTACAAAGTGGCATAAGAGAAGTTCTTTTATACAGTATTAACAATTGGAATAATAGGAAGGAGAATTTGATTTGTTTATCCATAGAAACTATATCATTCTTGAGAGTGGATAACCCATGTTTGAGGGAAAACCCAATTCACCCAGGGTGGTAATTGTTGTTCTTGTGGTACATTGTTATGTTTGAGGATATTTCATCATTGGGTGATTCACTTGTTGTGTGATGTGACAGTTTTATGATATTTAGCTCATGGATATAATTGAATGAGATTACATATTCATGCATTATTATAGGAACCTAGTCATTTAAGTGGCATGCATCATGGTTGGCACACACGGGGCGGGTGTGTGGGACGTAAAGGGGTAGAATGCATTTGACCTTCTTGAATAACTTGAAGAAAATAATGTCTAATAAAATTATGAAATGGTTAAAAAGGAAATAAAATATTGAATAATGGTTCCAGAATTATTCTTAATTAAGGGTGTAAGTGAGCCAAAATATTAGTTGAGGCTAGTTGTGGAATGGGAAATTTGTCTAATAAGAAGATGCACGTTGTGAACATGAAAGTGGTTTTAAAAAGGTGTCTAATGAAAGCCTTGTGACTATGTGTGTTGGTTTACCCAAGTTATCCATGAACCTTGGTAGGGATGGTTGAGGGTAGTGTTCTACATGAATATTTTTCTTTTGGGTGGTGTATGTGAAATGAATTTTTTATGGCTAGTAGAGAGACATTGTTTATATGAATTGTGAAAGCTTTATGTTATGTGTCCTAAAGATCGTGTTTGGAATTATAGATAAATACCACTAAGAAGACATGTGATAGTAGATAAACAAGATGATATTTCCAAGAATTATCCCCCTATAGGGGAGCAAGAAGACTTGGTGATTTAGGGTAACATAAAAGAGTATTTTTGTGATAGTTTTTCTCATTTTATGTAGATAATGGAACAATACTTAGAGAGGGTTGTACCTAGTATGTTCGAACTAACTAGAGAGTTTTAGCTAGAACAACCTCCAATATTCACCAGAGAGGGTGGTTCAGCAGTGGTTGAGTTATGGATAGATTACATCTACACAATCATTGACCATTTGGATATTCCCTTTAAGATGTGAGTCAAGTTGGTGGATTATATGTTTCACGGTCAGGACAAGCATTGGTGAGGCATCATCGTTCAGACTGAACAGGATGAAGGAATTTTATGGAAATATATTTAGGAAAATTTTCTAGAGCATTTCTATCTAGAAACCTTGAGGTAGGATAAGGATACAAAGTTTATGAGTTTCACCCAAGGGGCTATGTTAGTGAGGGATTATTCTATTCATTTCACTGACTTGCGACGCTTCGTTCCAGCGTTGGTAGGGGGCGAGGAAACTATGGAAAAAAAATTCAAGTATGGGATTATACATGAGATTAGATCTCAGGTGAATATATTCTATTTGAAGAGGTTTGTAGAGTTATTGGATTAAGACCTTATTTAATAAGGGAACCTAAAGGGGAATTCAGGTAGTGGTCTTGTGGTACCAGCTAGGCAGACCGATGGTGTGGTTTTTGAGGGAAAGAAGCATTGTTTTAGGAGTTTCTATCAATGTGGAAGAGTGAAAAGTATTTAAATTAAAGGATAAACCTCTCTTCATGGAGATCAAGTGTTCTATTATCAGTGTGGTAGGTTGGGGTAAATGCGCGAACAGTGTCCCTGACCACCAGTTGAGTTTCAGTTGTGTGGAAAGTTGGGGAATGTGTAGAGGTTCTATAGGAACCCTTGTCATTTAGGCACAAATATATTATTGAGGCCGATTCAGAGTGTGGAATGGGGGTCGGTTACCCCATATCAATCATGAAGTTGTATTTCTATAGGTCACACTGGTATATGCGGCAGGCATGGTACTCTGAGGTGAGAGCGCCTGTATCAACAGGATAGTGTAACACCAGATACTCAGGCTGGAGCCCATGGAAAAGGGGTAGGTCAGCTTATTGCAGTTCATTATAAACCTAGAGGTGGTGATTCTAGACCATCACTTGTTTGATGTATGATCCTTATTGCTTCCATGCTTTCTAATGTATTATTTGATAATGGTGCCTCACATTCTTTTGTGTCTCCTCAGTTTGTAGTTGTGTTATTCTTAGTGACAGAACATTTATGTGGGTTTATGTAAATCAATACACCATTGTGGTGAGAATAGAGGATATCAAGAAGTGTAAGGGGTGTTCTCTCAAGGTTGGTCGACACTATTTCCTATGAGATTTGTTCATGCTTGAAATACAAGTTTCAATTTGATTATGGGTATGGACTGGATAGTGTTGTACCAATATCACATTGAATGTTACCATCATAGGGAAACATTCAAAACTCTTAATAGGGACAATTACATCTATTTTGGTGAATGGGATGTCCAGGCGATCCGTGCAGGGCCATTTTGTCAACAGTTTGGTGAACTCACAACCCAAGTAGTTGGTCTTCTATTTGACGATGGAGGAGTAGAGTAGATTTTATTACCTTTTGTGGTGGATCGATACTAGGATGTGTTTCTTGAGGACTTCTTAGGGTTTCCACCCAAAAGATATGTTGTGTTCATGATAGATTCATTGTTGGTAGTAGTTCCAGTTTCCCTTCCTCCATATAGAATGGTTCCAGAAGAACTCCAACGACTTAAGGTTCAGCTAGAGAAGTTGGAGCGTAATGGTTTCATCCATCCTATAATGCCACCTTAGGGATCTCCCATGCCATTTTCCAATAAATACAATGGATCATTGTTGTTTTTAATTGATTATAGAAAGATGAATCAGATGATGGTTAAGAATAAATAACCTCTTCCTTGGATTGATGATATGTTTGACCAACTATGGGGTGCTTTATTTTTTTTCCAAAATTGATATGAGATCAGGGTATCACCAGCTAAGGTTAAGGCTTTATGATATACCAAAAACATACTTTAGGATAAGGTATGAGTTTTATGAGTTTGTTGTGATGTTGTTCGGGTTGAACAATGCACTAGAAGTGTTTATGGTTATGATGAAACGAATCTTCCATCTTCATCTAGACCAGTTTGTAGTTGTATTTGTTGATGATATCTTGGTGTAATCTAAAACTCATGATGATAATTCCAAAAATCTTGACATCATCATGAGTACACTAAGAGAGCATAGGATATATACAAAGCTATCCAAATTTCATATCTAGATTGATAGAGTGAATTTTTGGGGTCACATTATCTCAGAGGAGGGAATGTGAGTAGATAAAGAAAAAGTGTAGGCAATGGTGTCTTGGGAGAAGCCCAAGAATGTTTATGATACCTAAAGCTTTCTAGGATTGGATGGTTATTACCAAGGGTTTATCAAGGATTTATCCCACTTGGAAGTTCCAAATTCAGTCTTTACCAAGAAAGGTATCAAGTTTGAGTAGACTGAGGCATGTGAGAATGATTTCCAAGAGTTTAAGAAGTTGTTGATTACCACACCAATTATGATCTTACCCGAGTCAGGAAAAGGGTATATGATATTTTTTAATATGTCTCATGTTAGCCTTGGAGATTTTTTGATGTAGGATGATTAAGTTATTGCGTATGGGTCACACCAATTGAGTCCTCATGAAATAAATTACCCTAAACATGATCTTGAATTGCCCATAGTGGTTTACACCTTGACATGTTGGCAACATTATGTGTTGGGAGAATAGTTTACTATGTCTATCGATCATAAATGTGTTAATTATATCTTATACCAATGTGATCTAAATCTTCAATAGAGAATATGGTTTGAGTACCTACAACTATTCAATTTCGAGTTGTATAATACAATGAGAAAGGGGAATAATGTTCTAGATGATTTATGATAGAAAACTCAAAGTCAAGCAGTTTAGGAATCTAGTTTCGAGCAGAAGATGATGGATTTTTTTGATGAGATGCATCTAGAGGTAAAGGATGGACTCGAGAAGATGAACCTTGCATCCTTAGCAGTTGAGTCCACAATTTTGAGCTGGGTCAAGGATAGTTAGCTTAAGGATATAGGGTTTTTGGATACAAGGGAAAGTCTTAAAGTTGGGGATTCACCTTCTAGTTGGACTATTGATGATGATGAAATTATTTGTGTTTGTGCCTACGTGTTTGTGCCAGAATTTATATTGGAATAGTTGAGGCAAAAGTTTCATGCATTGAAGTTGGAAGTGCATCCTGGTTTGACCAATATGTATCATGATCTTTTTAGGAAGTATTGGTGGCCGAGAATGAAGAAATAGGTTATGGGTTTTGTGGTGTGATTACTTACCTATCAGAAGGTTAAGGATAAGCATCAATGCCCAGGTGGGTTTTTATAGCCATTTCCCATTCCATAATGGAAGTGGGGTAGTGTAACAATGGATTTTATAGTGGGTCTTCTAAGGAAACCTCGAAAGAAGTATTAAATCTTGGTGGTTGTGGATTGGTTAATTAAGGTGGTTCATTTGTTACTAATTATAGATACTTTCAATGTTGATTAGTTGGGTGAGATATATGTATCATAAATAGTGCAGCTGTATGGAGTACTGAGAACTATAGTTTCATATCGTGATCTACATTTCACACCGCGCTTCTGGAATGGATTATAAAAGGCACTTGGTACCCAGGTGTTTTTGACTACAGATTTTCACCCGTAGATGGAAGGGATGTCATATTGTCTTATTCAAGAATTAGAGAACATGTTGAGGGCTTGTGTCTTGGATTTTGGCAGATCATGGGAAGAACATGTGGTTCTTGATGAGTTTGTTTACAATAATAGTTTTTAGGCTACGATCCAAATGGAACCATTTGAGGTGCTTTATATTAGACCATGTCGATCACCATTATGTTGGATGGAAATGGGGGAATCAGAGTTATTGGGGCTGAGTCTCATGAAGAAGGCATTGGAGTAGGTATAGTTGATTTGGAAACATATGACAACAACTTAGAGTAGGTAGAAATCATATGCGGATAAGCATCATCGACCTCAAAAGTTTATGGAGGGTAATAATGTGTTTCTTCAAGTGTCGGTAAGGTTGGTCCACCATTGAATTTGGAAACAGGTCAAGTTGGAACCCAGGTACATGGGGAAATTTGAGATCGTGGATATCATTAGATTGGTGGCATGCTGATTGGATATTCAGTAGCGGTATAGTGGGATGCATGATGTTTTCCACATTTCACAACTTTGGTAATATCACCCTGACCCATCTCATGTGATTGATGTTGAAGATGTCGATATTAAGGCTGATGTGTCCTTTGAGGAGCATCTGGTTTGTATCATGGGTCGTAGTGAGAAAGTATTGTGGGGAAAGGTTATGCCTTTAGTTTGTGTTCTATGGAAGCATGTGAACATTCAAGAAGAGACCAGGGAAAGGGAGTTGGATGTGCGTGTAAAAATCCAAGATTGACGTACAAGGAAATTACATTAATTTTGCAGAATACTTAATATAGGATACAAATAAACACCCAAAGACCATATTAGTTTAGTTCCTTTGGAAACTAGAAAAAAATAAACAACTGGTTCATAAAACATCTACATCATCTCCTTCTTTATCCTTCATAACTAGAACCCCTTTTGACACATATTACTTAATAACCTTCTTCAAAAATTGGGGAAAATGAAGCATAAAAAGGGCTGAGCTCAAATTATCCATAAGGGTAAGCATGAAAACTATCTTAAAAAACTTAAACATAAGAATGTAAAACATGAACATAACTTTTGAAAAAAAACATACCACATTTAACATATACCAAAATCTTGATTCATGAAATAAATCTTGGTAGTTCATAAGGCATAAATCATAATGGAATCATGAACCATGAGAAAATATCATTGGAATAAAAATGGAATTGTGGAAAACAAATAAGCACATAATATGATTTCCATAGTAGACAAGTCATTTCTTCCAAGACCATCATAGCGGACAAAGTCCATTACTAAATTGGGTTTACTTGTCGTTCCATCCATGTATTACTGAACCAGATTTACTTTCCATTCCAGCCCTATATTACAGAACCATATTTACTTGTCGTTCCAGCCGTGTCTATCTCATGAGATATAAATATTTACCCAATGCATTGGAGGGAGATATAGGTATGTTCCACAAAACATAAAGCATTCATCATAGCATAACTCAAGAAATAAAATGGGTTTCTTAAACATCATTCCATCATAACGTAATTTATATAAAATATCATTCAATCATTAACACAATCAAATCATAGTAACAATAAGGATAAAAACATAACCCTATTTAAAGAGTGTCATCTTATATGGAAAATAATTTTGATAAAACACTTGAACTTAATTCTTGAAGAAAATATCCTTTCTTCTTCAAAAACGTTTTCTTTTCTCAAAATACCATGCAATTTTAAAAGAAAATAATTTAGTTAAAAATAAACTTGAAACCATGTAAAAGAGGATTCATAGAAATAAGGAATTATGAAGATGTAAAAATCCATTCATGCCATGTAAGTTAAAAAAATACATTTTTCTCATACTCTTTCTGAAAAAGTCAAAAAGTACCTCATATGGAAAATTAAAGAAAGTTTAATTCCATACCATTTAATAAAAATTCACCAATGGGTAAAATTGACATTAAAAAATAGTATAGGAATATAAATAATATTATATATTTATGAAACATGGGATTGGATGATAAATATACCCCAATAAATACTTACATATAAACAATCTCGGAAAATAATGAGATTTCGAAATTATCCCATTCCTTAGGTTCGATATGCTTCGTATGTATCAGAAACTCCTCTTTTTCATGAATCTCTATCTGATTTGCTCAAAAGGTCTCCCTAGGATAACTTTCTTCCCAATGTGTGGCCTCTAGGAGGAAGGGATGGATGTTGGGAGATTATTTGAGTAGAGCTTGGATGAGCCAAAGGGATTGGAAGGTGTTAGTATGTGGGTAGAGGTGGTGACCTTTTATAAGAGGGAGGAGAGACACTTTAGAAAAGTCTTGAAATATTAATTTATTATAAATTTATTTTCAGATTATAAAGCTCCCAAACTCATTTATTTTGAAGATAAGATGAGTATGGGTCGAAATACTCTCAACCAATAAAATTTAGACAATTTTTTATTTTATTTTAAACCTTATTATTTTGATTTATCCTTATTTAATATATTTAATTTTATTTATGGTAATAATATTATAAATATTAAATGGTTATAAATATTTACTTATGTGTTGTAAATTGTCCATAATTGGATAATTTATGATATTTTAGACCATATAATTTTAACTTTGTATTTTTTAAATATTTTGGTGATTTTAAATAATTTAATAATATGTTATTTTTTTAAAATATCAATAGTGTCAATTTTGACACTATTCATTCATTTTTACTTTAAATAAAATAAAAAAATATATAAATTTGAAAAAAATATATTTAATACACTTTTAACATGTCATAATCACCTATAAAATTAGTGGATCACCTTAATTAGTTCATGTGATATTTATTTTAGTATTTTTAAAACAATTTATTTGATATTTCTATCAATAAAATAATTTCTATATCACTATTGTGTCATCATTAATGGGAATTATATAATCTCTAAAAATTCTAAATAAATTCACATGATGTAGATAATTTCATTAGATTTTTGGATACTATTTATTTTTTATGTATTATCATGTTTATTACTATGTTAAAATTATTATACTTATAAGAGATAAGAGAGTGACATGTTGTCACTTTCTTTTGTTTTAATTACAATTACATCACTTTCATAGAAAAAAGTATATTAAATGAGTCAATTCTAAACCTTAGGTGATATTGGTCGAATTTAATTCATCTGATAGGATTTTTTTAGGTGTTAGGGTAATTTTATAATCTTTACCATATTGTTTTTTACCCTAATTTACCCAATTTAGCTTTAACCGTGGTAAATAAAAATTACTGTAGTTACTATTCATAATATCTAAAAAAAATAAAAGTAACCTATTAACATATTCTGGACCCAATGATTCCAAATATGGAATCCATTTTTCAAAATTCAAAACTTATAAGTCTCATTAATTAATTTAAAATTAATTTCTATTTCCAAAACCAGAAAGCTGGTTTTGAAGAAATAAAACTATCCAAAATGACACGTGTTTATGTAAAATTTAAATGTGAAATTACTTCCAATGACTAAAATTGGATTATATGATAAAAACATAATCCAATTAATCTTTAAAACAAATTAAAAATATAATCTAACTATATAAATAAATTAGATGAAATGACATTTTTGAATTAAAATACAGTATTTTCAATATTCATTAAAATATGAATTTTATCAGAAAAAATACCAAAAAATAATCCAAAGTAAATTCTGATGTCCCTATTTCAAATAATATATTTATTTTGTCAAATATAATATATAAAAGTGTTAAAAAATATATTTAAAATTGGTGATCCATCAAAAGGTGGCAAAACTGCATTTTTTGAAAAATACTTCTTTTATCTGAAAAATTGAATTTGTTCTTATATCCTGTTCTAGAAAATACATAATATGAATGTTAATGTTGTATAAAATTCCAAATTTTTTTAATAATATTCATAACTACTGGTTTATATCCCATTAAATAATAATATTTTAATAATATATCGTTGTTTAGTGAAAATCGGTGTTGCATACAACGCAAGCTATCAAGGAAGGTCACTCTTGGGTGTAATGCAAGTCAAGTCAGTGTTACATTTAGTGAAAGATTCATTTTGTGTTCCATATAACATAATCCAAACATATTTCTTCTATACATTGAATAGAATCTATACTCAGTGTTGCGTGAAATGAATTCTATCAAAAGAACTTTAAATTATGCGTAACACAAGCCAAGTATTGTGTTTCATATATTGCAAGCTAATATGATGTTGCGTATAGTGAAATATAATCTTGGTGTAGCATACAACACAAGACATCAAAGAAATTAAAAATAATCTATCTCATAAAATCTCAGGGTGTTACATATGAATTTTTTCCTCAAAATTCATCAGGTTTATAAAAGGTTAACTACTTGAAAGTCTATTTCATAGAAACCCACCTCGTAAAAAGGAATACTAAAACTTCATTTTAAAAAGGAAAGTTAGAAACATGATGGTTACCCAAAGTAACTCATCACTGGGTTTCCACATAGGATAACATAGGTGGGAAGTGAAAACATGGACATGAAAGAAAAATATAACCATCAAGTTCTAATGGATAGTGATAAAGAACAATGTTTGGAGAAAGTTAAAAACCAAAAATATATGAATCTGCGATGATTTATGGGGCTATCTGATTAATAAGATAAGAATGTACTAAGATAACATTTTTGGTTTTCAAGATCCTTTCCCTAATGTTGAATAATTTTGCATGAGAATAAATACTTACTTGATTTCGGTACAATATCATCTTTGTTTATGCCTTGAACAATTTCCACTTCATCTCTTATTTAAATAAATGAAGTCGAATTTTTATTCTTGAAGTGTTAGGAGATCATGTTATAGAATGATAGGTCATTCCATCTATCTCAACAAAAATGTTAGCACGGGTAATCAAATATGCATAAGTCCACCTATAATGAGATAATACATTAATCTAACAAACTTCAAATGAAATATAACTTATACTATCCATAAATGGATAACATTACAATCCTTCCAAAAACTAAAAATATAAAACTTTATAAAGAGGTGAACTAAATCAAATTAACATTTATCTCCCATATTTCATAAGGTAGTTCTTGGTTGTCACATTCTAAACATGTGAATACCTTAATCATGTATTCTCTTAAAACATGATAATGACATTAATTACCATAGAACCTTAATGAAAACATGCATTCTATCAAAATTAACTCTTTCCACACAAAAAATTCTATATAATCAAACTAGGATATCACTTTTTTCCTTATATCAATCATGAGGTCATTAATACTATCAAACATATCATTATCTCCTTATCCCTTCATTATACGCATATCACATGCTTTCTATAAATATTTCAATCACTTTTCATGGTTACTGGTACCATATACTTATGGAAAACCACAATAGACCGATACATAGATATTCAAGTATTCCATAATACTATAAAAGAGATTCTAAAACACTATTTTGGAATCCCATTACATAAACACATAATCATTCCACCACTTCGTTGTCATAATCAACATCACCAATAACGATCGAATGTGATTTACCTTTGTCTTTTGCCTTAAGAGGTTTTTGGCATCGATAATCATCCATAAAACTTGGGTTAGGGAATTGGTTATCATAATGAACCATTTCCTTGCACTTGTAGCATTGAAGTGTGGGTGGTGTGTTCTCTATAGTCTTTTCTCTATTCACATCATTAACAACATTTTTCCCATTACTTCAGCACTCAAATGATCGATGAAATTATTTTCCACACACACAAAATTTTCTAGTCCCTCTAATACAATCTAGAACATGATTCATTCCACACTTTTTTCATAAAAAAACATTCATCTTCTTTTCAACATTGTTTTGAGATTTTCCCTTGAACTCCATCTTTCATTTATTTTCAAAACCATGAGATTGATATGTAACACCAACTTCCATTTCTTCCTTGATAGCACAACTCATAGTCACTTCATAGCTATGAATGTCTCTTATAGATAATTCCCTTCAAAGACTTAGTTTTAAGCCACTAAATAATCGATCAACTTTACTTTCAGGTTGGATGATAATTCTAGAAGCATACCTTGAAAGTCTTGTAAAATTCTCTTTGTAGGTACCAATAAATTCATCATCATTTTTCTTAAGTTCAAGGAACTCCTTTTCCATCTTTGTTCAAAGGATGTGAGGAAAGTACTTATTGAAAAATAAGTTCTTGAACTCATCCTATTCCATGGATTAAATTTCATCTTACTAACTTGTATCCTTGATTAGAGTCCACCACTAGTCTGCTTCTCCTTCTAAATGATAAACAACCAAAATGACCTTTTCATGTTCTAAACAGCGAAGGATGGAAAATATATTTTCAATGGTACTGATCCATTTTTCAACAACAAGTGGATCAGAAGACCGACTAAAAGAAGGTGGATGTTTCCTCATGAAGTACTCATCAGAATGTTGTTCCCTTCTCAGCTCATTTGGAAGTCCAGAATGATTCAGAGCTTGTGTAAGTATAATAATAATATTTTTCATTACATCTACCATAAAATTTGGTTGTTCATGAGGACAATCATTGTATTTACCAGTGCATTGATCATTAACATGGTTCCTTTGGGTTCCATCCATTGTCTAAAACCCAAAAAGAATAGAGTGAGAGGAAAAAATCATACTAGGAAAACAACATATTCTAGGGGGAGTACTTTCAATCTCAAACATCTTAGGTTTAATTCTAGGTTATTCCTGATCGTTACCATAATTTTAGGACTGTAACCTATAGTTAAACATACCCTTAGGGACATCCCTATAAATATCTTAGAAATATCTCTAGGGGTCTCACTAAAGTTTTCACATCCTAGTTTCCAAAGGTTAACTAAACCTTTCCCCTGATACCAACTGTGAAGACCCAAGCTTTACGTACATGGAAATTACATTACTTTTGCAAAATACTTAATACATGACACAAAAAGACACCCAAATACCATATTAGTTTAGTGCCTTTCAAAACTGGAAAACATAAACAACTGGTTCATAAAACATCTACATCATCTCCTGATTTATCCTTTATAAATAGAACCTCTTTTTGACACATCTTACTTAATACCCTTCTTCAAATCCTAGGAAAAATTAAACATGAAAAGGGGTGATATCAAATGCTTCTTAAGGGTAAGAATTGAAACTATCTTACAAAACATAAACATAATAATGTAAAACATGAACATAACTTTTGAAAAAAACATACCACATTTGACATATACCAAAATCCTGATTCATTAAATAAATATTGGTAGTTCATAAAGCATAAATCATAATGGAATCCCAAACCATGAGAAAATAGCATTGGAATAAAACATGGAATTGTGTAAAACAAATAAGCACATAATATTATTTCCATAGTATCCAAGGCATTGCTGCTAATGCCATAATAGTGGAAAAATTTCACTATTGAACCGGGTTTACCTGCCATTTCAGCCATGTATTACTGAACCAAATTTACTTGCCGTTATGGCCCTATATTATTGAATCAGATTTACTTGCCATTCCAGTCATGTCTATCTCATGAGATATAAATATTTACCCAATGCATTGGAGGGAAATATAGGTCCCACCCATATCATAATGAAATCATTATTACATGTGTACAAAACATAAATCATTTATCATAGAATAACCCAAGAAATAAAATTGGTTTCTTAAACATCATTCCATCATAATGTAATCTATATAAAATATTATTCCACCATTAACACAATCAAATCATAGTTACAATAGGCATAGAAACATAACTCTATTTAAAGAGCATCATCTTAGATGTAAAATAATTTTCATAAAACACATGAACTTAATTTTTGAGTAAAATATACTTTATTCTTAAAAAACATTTTATTTTCTCAAAATACTGTTTAATTGTAAAAGAAAATAATTTAGTTGAAAATAAACATGAAGCCGTGTAGAGGAGGCTTCATGAAAATAAGGTGTTATGAAGATGTAAAAATATGTTCATACCATATAAGTTAAAAAAATACATTCTTCTCATACTCTTTTTGGAAAAGTTAAAAAGTAAATCGTATGTAAAATGAAAGAAATATTCCTTCCATGCCATTTAATAAAAATTCACCAATGGGTAAAATTGAAATTAAACAATAGTTGAAGAATAGAAATAATATTATATATTTATGAAACATGTATGTGGATGATAAATATAACCTAGTAAATAATTATGTATAAACAATCTCAAAAAATAATGAGATTGAAAAATCATCCCTTACCTTAGGTCCGATATGCTTCATATGTATCTAAAACTCATCTTTTTCAACTATCTCGTTTTGATTTTCACAAAAGGTCTCCCTGGGATGGAATTCTTCCCAAAGTGTGGCCTCTAGGAGGAAGATAGGGATGTTGGGAGATTAATTTAATAGATTTTGGATGAGCCAAAGGTCTTTAAAGGTTTAACTAAGTGGTTATAGGTTGTGTCCTTTTATAAGATGGAGGAGAGGCACTTTAGGAAATCCTTGAAATATTAATTTATTATAAATTAATTTTCGGTTTATAATACTCCCAAACTCATTTATTTTGATGATAATATGAGTATGGGACAAAATCCTCTCAAAAACACAATTTAGACATGTTTTGAGTTTATTTTAAACCTTATCATTTTGATTTATCCATATTTAATCTATTTAATTTTATTTATGATAGTAGAATTCTAAATATTAAATGGTTATAAATATTTACTTATGTTTTGTAAATTTTCCATAATTAGATAATTTATGACATTTTAGACCATATAATTTTAACTCTCTAATTTTTAAATATCTTTTTTGATTTTTAAATAATTTAATAATATGTTATTTTTTAAAATATCAATAATGTCAATTTTAAAACTATTCATTTATTTGACTTTAAATAAAATCCACACAAAAGATAAATTCAAAAAAAAAAAAAAAAAATTAATAAACTCCTAACATATCATAGTTACTTATAAATTTTTTTGATCACATTAATTAGTTCGTATGATATTTAATTTAATATTTTTAAAATAATTTATTTGATATTTCTTTCAATAAAATAATTTCTACATCACTATTGTGTCATCATTAATGGTAATTATTTAATATCTAAAAATTCTAAATAAATTAACACGATATAGATAATATCATTATATTTATTTATACTATTTATATCGGATGTATTATCATTTTTATGACTATATTAAAATTATTATACTTATAATAGATAAGAGAGTGACATACTATCACTTTCTTTTATTTTAATTATAATTACATCACTTTCATAGAAAAAGTCTATTAAATGAGTAAATTACAACCCTTAGGTTATACTGGTCAACTTTAATTCATCAAATAGGATTTTGGTAGGTGTTAGGGTAATTTTAGTATCTTTATCATATTGTTTGTTTCCCTAAGTTACCCAATTTACCTTTAAATGTGGTAAATAAAAATTACCGTAGTTACTATTCATAATATCCAAAAAAATAAAAGTGAAATATTAAAATATTTTGAAATATATGATTCCAAATATGGAATCCATTTTTCAAAATTCAAAACATATAAGTTTCATTAATAAATTTAAAATTAATTTCCATTGCCAAAACCAAAAAGCAGGGTTTTAAGAAGTAAAAACTATGAAAAGATTGACATGTGTTTATATACAATTTAAATGTGAAATTACTTCCAATGAATAAAATTGGATTATATGATATAAAAATAATCCAATTTAACTTGAAAACCAATTAAAAATATAATCTAACTATATAAATAAATTATATGAAAAGGTAGTTTTGAATTAAAATACAGTATTTTATACTATTCATTAAAATATGAATTTTATCAAAAAAATACCAAAAATACATCCAATGTAAATATTGATGTCCCGATTTAAAATAATTTGTTTATTTCGTCAAATATAATATATAAAAGTGATAAAAAACTATATTTAAAATTATTGCTCTATCAAAAGGCGGCAAAACTGCATTTTTTGAGAAATAATTCTTTTATTCAAAAAATTGAATTTGTTCTTATATCATGTTCTATAAAATACATAAGATGAATGTTAATGTTAAATAAAATTCAAAATTTGGTTAATACTATTCATAACGGCTAGTTTATATTCCATTAAATAATAATATTTTAATAATATATCTTTGTTTAGTGAAACTCGGTATTGCGTACAACGCAAGCTATCAGGGAAGGTCACTCTTACATGTAATGAAAGTGAAGTCAGTGTTGCGATTATTAAAATCTTAATTTGGTGTTCTTTATAACATAATCCAAACACATTTCTTCTATACATTAAACAAAATCTATACTCAATGTTGCGTGATATAAATTATATCAAAAGAACATGAAATTGTGTGTAACACAAGCCAAGTACAGTGTTTCATATACTGAAAGCTAATACAGTGTTATATATAGAGAAATCCAATATTGGTGTAGTGTACAACATAATACATCAATGAAATTAAAAATAATTTTTCTCATAAAATCTCAATGTGTTATAATGTGAACGTAGTGGCCTGATCTCTTTTCTTCAGAATCTCAGGGATTCTTGGGAGCACGACTTGATGACGAGCCATTTTAAGTTGGAGAGGCTGTAAGATCCCAGTTTTCATAGAGGTATTTCCTTGTTTAAATATTGGTTTTAATCCCTTATAATTCATTAATTATTTGTTCATCATGTGTATTAGGAAGCTCGAGGGTGTTTCAGGTGTGAAAGAAAAGGAAAAATGGCCATTCTGTGCATATTTCACGATTAGAACACAGTTAGTGTAAACAATTCACCCAAACCATGATAAATAGGAAGAGGAGGTTCATGGTTAATCAAAAATTTGATAGGGGGAGCCAAACCATGCGGCCTTGGATAGTAGCATTCCGCATAGTTGGTGGACAATTGTCAAACTGTGTGAGCCTCCCCCAGTAACCATGTGGCCCAACCTCCCTTAGACAGTGGCTTGTGAACAGTTTGGAAAACCGTGTGGACAAACCATGCACCCCAGTAAAAGTTGAAAATTTTACAATTTTTTCATATCAAGATTTTAAGTTCTCATTTGATTTTTCTACCCATTCTACCATCTCCAACCCTAGTGATGAACCAAAACCCTCAATAGCTCTAAAGGATTGATCTCCCTAATTTCTAGGACCTTTGGATCACCATTGGTTGTAGACCAAATCTCCATGTAAGTATAATATTCCTCTTGATTTTCTTCTATAGATCTAGGATTCTAGTTTTGGATATCTTCTTCCAAATCCTGAAAACCATATTTTTTGGTGGAATCTAGGTTGGTGAATCAAAGGGTGTTTGAATCTGGATCTAAGGCGGCGATTGAGAGCGTGTTCATCATCAAATTCAAGGTCGGTGGTCTATAAGTTATATACCATAGTTGATGAGTTGAATTGTGAATGTTTGGTTGCATTATTGGTTATCTCCTATTGTTCTTTTAGTTCCTTTGTTGAGATTTGGTAAAATGGGTGTGTAAATTATGAATTTATCCTCTCACATTCCCCATGGGATGCGTCGAGGTTGAATAGAATTATTTAGGGCCACCCATGGGGTGAAACAACATTTTTGAATCTAGAAATTAGTGAAGTTAAGTATAGAGTTGATGTGTGATAACGTAGATCCCAAGAATAAAATATTGATATGGTTGGTTAATTTGAAAATGAAATAATGTAATCTATTCCTAGGGTTGATAATGGCATAAGGGGTTATTTGTCATGGTATAAAAATGGGTTAATTAGGTTAATTGTGATTGTGTAAAATGGTCTATGAATTATGTTAGAAATTCCTAAGAGGGATAACGAATATGAAATGATGAACTTGTAAAATGGGTAATGACTCAAGAATTAAGAAATATGATGAATGGGATTTCATAAGGGGATTAATGAAAATGGGAAATGGGTTGATATAAATGGAATTATGGAACATTCCTAATGGTTTAGGCAATTAGAATGGGAATTGGTCTAAATGGGCTATGTAATGTAAATGGTAAATGTGTTATTGTGTTTTTGCATAATATTAATTCCCATGATAATTGTTATGTATTTTGATTGTTAATTGTATTTCTGATTATGGTTTGTAATATTGTATGTGTGTGGTGATTGGATAAATAAGAACATGAACATGTATTGGTAGTGTGGGGTATTGACTTAAGGTTATACATCCATTGGTCGAGTTATACTGAGGCTCTAAGATCTACCCCTTAATGAATGGGTTAGGGAAGGGGATAAAGCTCTATTCCCCTAACAATTGTATTTGATGAAACCACCTAGACAGAGGCTTCAAGGTGAGTGTGATGTTTTTTTATGTTACATTTTCACTAGTGAGATAGAGAATTAACTATTTCCCTTATACATAGCTGTTGGGGTTTAAACCCATTTGTAAATGATGTAAATGCCTAACCCATAGAACACATGATGAAAATTAACTAAGCAATGAAGAGGTCTTAAGCGAAAAAAATGGTAATGATGGTAGAAATGGTAAAGTGAATATTATTAACTAATGGAACTCGAGTTGTGTTTTTCTTTCCTTTTCATTTATTTACTCATTGCATGCACTATATGTTAGACTAGATATTTTTTAAACACCGTTGGTGGTATGCTACTAAGTTATACTCACACCCTACTCATGCACCATTTGGTAATTGAGTGGATTTCTTGGTTTTAGGTCAGGATACGGGAAAAGACCCTATGCTTGGGACTTGATTCAGGCATGGGAGGTGCATGGGTGAGGTTTCAGACTTGGATTCAGGACCACTGTGGGGATTCTAACATTTGTATTTATTTTAAGTTTCCTTCACTTTTGTAATTATTATAATGACATGACATAGTAATTGTTGGTTTGTGGTTTGTACCTAGTTTTGGGATATGTTTAATTATTTATTTTCATTGGTTATTTCATATTGTTTCCACTATTTATTTTGTTTTCTACTTTAGATTACTCTAGTAAAGAGGGTATAGTCTCCCCACATGACTTATTAGACCCTCACCACTAGTCAGCAAGATTTGGCATGCAGGGAGGCACGCTTTAGGTCAGGCAGCGACCTGGCTCAGAGGACTAGTTTAGTGGATTCCGGGTCGAGGAAGTTACAAAGTGGTATTAGAGTGGTTCTTTTCTATGGTCTTACTAACTGGAATGGTATAAAGGATAATAGGATGTTTTGAGACTTGGAAATGAGCTCATTATTAGGAGTATATAACCTATGTATGAGGGAAAACCCAAGTCACTCAGGGTGGGAATTGTTGTTCTTATTGTGAATTATTATGTTTGATGGTATTTAACCATTGGGTGATTCACTTATTGTGTGATGTGACCATTGTATGATATTAATCACATGTACAAAATGGAATAGGATTTCAAATTCATGCATCATTATAGGAAACTTGATATATAAGTGACATGCATCATGGTAGGCACACACAGGATGGGTGTGTGGGATGTAAAGGGGTAGAATGAATTTGACCATCTTGAACAACATGAAGAAAATAGTGTCTAATAAAATGATTCAATGGTTAAAAAGGAAATAAAATATTGAATAATGGTTGAATAATTTTTCTCAATTAAGGGTGTAAGTGAACCATAATATTGGTCAAGTATAGTTGTGGAATGGGAAATATGTCTAAGAGGAAGATGCACATTGTGAACATTAAAGTGGTTTAAAAAAGGTGTATAATGAAAGCCTCATGACTATGTGTGTTTTTTTACCTAGTTTAGCCATGAACCATGGTAGGTATGGTTGAGGTTAGTGGTCAAGATGAACGGTGTCTATTTGGGTGGTGTATACAAAATGAATTGTTTATGTCTTGTAGAGAGAATTTTTCTATATGAACCATGAAGGCTTTATGTTATGTGTTCTAAATCTTGCGTTTTTCATTGTAGAGAAATTCCACCATGAAGATATTTTCTAGCATGAAGAAAAAAGGATATTATAGAGAATTCTCACCCAGTAGTGGAAAAATAATACCTGGTGATTCAGGGTAATAAAGAAGATCAGTTTCATGAGAACTTTTCTCATTTTATGCATATGATGGAATGAGACCTAGGGGCCTTGTACCTTATATGTTCAAGTAGACTAGAGAGTTTCAGCTGTAATACCATCCGACCTTCACTAGATAGTGTGGTCCAAAGGAATTTTAGTTCTGGATAGAGTTTATCCAGACGATTTTTAACCATTTGGAGACTCCCTCTAAGAAGTAAGTCAAGTTTTTAGCTTATATGTTGCACATTTAGGAAAATCATTGTTGGGACATCATCTTTCAGACTGACTAGGCTAAAGTAATGTTATTGAAAAATTTTCAAAAAAAGTTTCGAGAGAATTTATATATAGAAAACTTGATGCAGGAGAAGGCTACAAAGTTTATGAGTTTGACCCAAGGTTCCATGTTAGTGATATATTATTATAATAGTTTCACTAACTTATGAAACTTCATTTTAGCATTATAAGGGGATGAGGCAACTAAGTAAAAATGTTTCTAGTATGGGATTAGACATGATATTAGGTCCCAGGTAAATATCTTCCATTTGAAGAGTTTTTTAGAGGTAGTGGATTGAGCCCTTATTTCAAAAGTTAATCCAAAGGGGACTTTAGGCAGTGGGTTTTGGTACCACATGGTTGGACCAATGGTGTGTCTTATGAGGGATAAAAGCATCATTTTGGGAGTTTCCCTCAGGGTGGAAGTGTGAAGAGTAGTCAAAATAAAGGATAAACCTCTCAGGGTGGAGATCATCTGTTTTTTTATCAGTCACTACTGAAAATTCGGGCTATAGACATGGTTTAAAACTGTGTCTATAGGTCCTCAAACTGTGACTATAGGTAATAGACACGGTTTGAGAAACCATGGCTAAGTTTGGCATGGATATAGGCCTAGACTTATGGCCATGGTTTGGAACCGTGGCTATAGGTCTAGAGCCACAGTTCAAACCGTGGCTATAGGTATATATCCACGGTTCAAACCGTGGTAATATCTCTATAGCCACGGTTTAGAACTATGGATATACTAGAGGAGGGACACAATTTATTGCCATGGTTAGAAATCGTGGAATTAGACCTATAGCCACAGTTTTTAACCGTGGTAATAGACCTGTAGCCACAATTAGAAACCGTGGCTATAGGGTCTAAAAAACCATAAAAAAATATCCCCCACCCCCTGCACAACCCCCCGTGCAGTAGCCCACCCCTGTAGACCCCTCCCTCCTAGACACTGGACACCCCCACCCTATATTAACCCCCCTCCCCTGGACAACCCCTCCCCCCTGGACAGCCCCCCCTGGACAACCCCCCCTGCAAAGCCCCCCTCCTGGACAGACCTTGGACACCCCCCAGACAGACCCTAGACACCCCCCAGACCCTGAACACCCCCCCAGACAGACCCTGGACACCCCCCAGACAGACCCTGGACACCCCCCAGATAGACCTAGGACACCCCCAGACCCTAGACACCCCCATACCCTAGACAGATCCCCCTGGATAGGCCATACCTCCCCTCCCCTGGATAACCACCCCCACTCTCCTAAACAGACCCTGGAACCCCCCCCCCCAGAACCTGGACACCCCCCACACCCCTAGACCCTGGACACCCCCATACCCTAGACAGATCCCCCTGGACAACCCAGACCTCCACTCCCCTGGACAGCCACCCCCACCCTCTTGGACAGACCCTGGACCCTCCCCCCAGAACCTGGACACCCCCAGACCCCCCCAGTCCTACCCCCCTGCCCGTTTCCCCTCCCCCTGTCCCTAACAGCCCCCACTTGCACCCCCCTACCAGCCCCCACTTGCACCCCCTACCAGCCCCCACCCCCTGCTAGTTTCCCCCTACCCCCTACCAGTCCCCTCCAAATTAAATTATACATGAAAGCTACTTATATAATAATAATTAAATAAATCCAAATATAAAAAAAACACATAACTTAACTTACATGAGTCTCCCTATAAGACACACTATCAAATAAGTCTAGAACCAGCTCAAAAGTACCTACAACACAAGGTAGAACATAGTAGTTCTCATCCTCTAAAATTATGGTAAAACAAAACATCTTAGAATAATCACAAATAATATAACTCAATAAACAAGAATAGTGTAGCCCCCCTACTGGACCCCCCTGGATAGCAACCCCCTCTACTGGACCCCCCTTACACCACCCCTGCTGGACACCCCCTTGCACTCCTGGTAGACCCCCCTTGCACCCCCTGGACAACATCCACCCCCCACACATCCCCTGCACCCCTTGAACACACCCCCTTTCACCCCCTTGCCCCTACTGGACCCCCCTTGCACCACCCCTGCAGGACCCCCCCTTGCACCCCTGCAAGACACCCCCCTTGCACCCCTGGACAATAGCCACCCCTCCCCCCCCCACACACATCCCTTGCACCCCTTACACACACCCCCTTGCACACCCCTTTCCCCCCTACTAGACCACCCTGGACAGCAGCCCCCCCACCCCTTGCTGGACCCCCTGGACAGAAGCCCCCCTACACATCCCTTGCACATATCCTAAGGGATCCTTAGTTAAGAAGATTGACCAAGCATGTGAGCTTCAGTATTTTCCCTTAGATGTACCTACCAAATCATAACCTGTATAGGCTGCTATACCTAGTGTTGAGAGAGTTTTTTCCCCAGTGCCTTTAGATTTTGTATCCACAGTATATTTATAATATTTCAGGGAAAGACTTCTTTTAGTTTTCAGTGGAATTTTGAGTTATCAGGAACCTCCTATTGTTGCATCTACATCTAGTGCTCCACCTCCCTCGTCTTTAGTTGATGTTGATTCAATCTAGTCTATAGTCAAATAGTATCTCCATGTTTTTATAGGTGATGTGCATTCATCTCATCAGGATTAATTGAGGTAGATTATGTAGAATGGGTTTTCAAGGAATAGGTTGACCAGTTGAAAGTGATGAAAACTCTACTCAAGCTATTCATGGAGGAGAAGATTTCTTTAGTAGTATAGAGAGATGAGGAAATATTATTATAGACTTTTTAAATCTTATGAATCCTTTCCTTTATGTATCCAATACTCTAATAGATGATAACTAGAAGTCAAAAGTTCAACAGTATAGTTGCGGGCCACAAGCATTCGGCCCAACCAGATCAGGCTACATCAATCCAACAATCTACCTTGTTACATCTCTTGATGAGAAATAGGTTAAGAGTGCCCTTTTTTCTCTAAATATTGAGAGGGTGGCTGGTCCTGATGGGTTCACAAATTAATTCTTTATGTTCTACTAGGACATAGTTCGTGATGAGCTCCTTAATGCTATGAGGGAGTTCTTTAACCATGCCTCAATTCCCTATGGAATCAACTCCAATTTTATTGCCCTGATCCCAAAGAAGGAAAGTGTTGTGGATGTAAAAGATTTAAGACCTATTTCTATTGGGAATACCTTTCCAAAAATCATTATCAAAATTATTTCTATGAGGTTAGGTCCCGTTGCTCGTAGGTTTATCTCTTCAAATCAGCCCCCCGAATATCCCTTGGACACCCCCCCTGGATAGCCCCCCTAGACACCCGACCTGCACCCTGCCCCCTACCCTATAGACCCCCCAAACCCCCTCCTAGATATCCCTTGGATACCCCCCCTGGACAACCCCTCCTAGACACCCCACCTATAGCCCCCCCTGCCCTGCAGACCCCCCGACACCCCCCCAGACAGCCCTGGACACCCCACATGCACCCTGCCCTACAGACCCCCTCAGACAGCCCTTAGATTCCCCCCTGGACAGCCCCTCCTAGACACCCCACCTGCACCCTCCCCCCTACCCTGCATACCCCCCGACACCCCCCCGGACAGCCCTTGGACACCCCACCTGGACAGCCCCTCCTAGAAAATTCTACAGCCATCAGTACCTTCACTTCATTATGAAAGAATGCTAAATGAACAATGACTTGAAACTTTTCCAAGAATAGTCTTTGTCTGGCTTAGTCTGAACAATATACTTCCACCACTTATAACTTGGACCCTCTAGTAGGATGGTTTCAAAAAATAACCTTAAGAAACTCATAAATCTAAAGCTGGATAAAAATATCCTCAACCTTCAGTACCAAAACCAATTCATCCTAAGAATATTGTTACCCATGAATTATTGTGGGGCTACTATCTTGATTCTGGGGTTCCTAGGTGTGCCTTCAAGATCAATTTATTCAAGGATTTTGATTCGGTCAGGTGGGACTTCTTATAGGATGCTTTGGATCTGCTCGGCTTTCCGGATAGGTTCTCGTCTTGGGTTAAATGATGCGTCTCTACCCCAATGTTCTTGGTGAACATTAATGGCAGTTTACATGGATACTTTTCAAGTAAAATAGTTCTTAGTAAAGGGGATCCTCTTTTACCTTTCCTTTTTATGATTTGTATGAATTTTTCTCACGCATCCTGGAATGCAGAAGGCTGGGGGCTGGTGCGATGGCTAGTGCGGGCTGGAGTGGCTGGTGCGGGCAGGAAGGCAGGTGGTAGGGGGATGGTAGGGGGCTGGTGTGGGCTGGAATAGGTGGCATGGGGCTGCTGTGGGTTGGATTGCAGGTGGCTGGGGGCTTTTAGGCATGTGGCAGGGGCTGGTGCGGGTTGGGATGTAGGAGGTCAGGGGCTGGTGAGGGATGGAACTGGTGGCTGGGGATATTTTGAAGGTGGAAGAGGGATGGAATGAGTGTTTTAAAGGAGGTTGGGGGTGGTGGCTGGTGCGGGATGGATTTCAGGTGGCTGGGGGCTAGTGTGGGCTCAAATGCAGGTGGAAGGGGGCTGGAATGCTGGTGGAAGGGGGCTGGTTGCAGGTGCTGGGGGGATGGTGCGGGCTGATTCGAAGGTGGCAGGGGGGCTGTTGCGGGCTAGAATACTGGTGGTAGCGGGCTGAAATGAAGGTGGAAGGGGGTTGGTATGGGCTGTATGTAGCTGTAACAGGGCCAAATCACGGCATTACCACGACGTGACAGCGGCGTGACCTCGGTGTGACCACGACATGACCATGGCATGATAGCGGCGTGACCGCGGCGTGTTGGCCCGGTCCAGAAACATCTGTGGGGAAACATCTTTCGTCTAGGAGCGAAGGGAGCGGGAGGAGGCATGGAAACATTTTGGCCGTCGACCCGCCTGCAAAAATTGTGATTAGTCAGTCTCAACATTGATAAAAAGACTCATGAAATACTATCACTGCGAACCGCCGCAGGGTGTCATCCTAGAGCAGGGCCAAATCACGGCATTACCACGGCGTGACCGCAGCGTGTTGGCTCGTTCCAGCGACATCCGTGGGGCAACATCTTTCTTCCAGGAGCAAAGGGAGCGGGAGGAGGCGGGGCAACATTCCGGCCGTCACCCGCCAATAGAAATTTTGATTAGTCAGTCTCAACATTGATCACAAGACTCATGGAATACTATCACTATGAACTGCCATGTGGTATCGTCCTAGAGTAGGGCCAAATCACGACGTGACCACGACGTGACCGCGGCGTGTTGGCTCAGTCTAGCGACATCCACAGGGAAGCATCTTTCGGCCAAGAGCGAAGGGAGCGGGAGGAGGTGGGGAAACATTCCGGTCATCACCCCACCGACAGAAATTGTGATTAGTCAGTCTCAACATTGATCACAAGACTCATGGAATACTATCACTGCGAACCGCCCCAGGGTGTCATCCTAGATCAGGGCCAAATCACGACATTACCTTGGCGTGACCGCGGCATGACTGTGACATGTTGGACCGGTCCAACGACATCTGCGGGGCAACATCTTCCGGCTAGGAGAGAAGGGAGCGGGAGGAGGCGGGGAAATATTCTGGTTGTCGCCCCGCCGACAGAAATTGTGATTAGTCAGTCTCAACATTGATCACAAGACTCATGGAATACTATCACTGTGAACCACCGCTGGGTGTCATCCTGGAGTAGGGCCAAATCACGGCATTACCGCAGCATGACCGAAGCTTGACTGCGGTGTGACGGTGGCATGACCGCGGTGTGTTGGCCCGGTCCAGCAATATCCGCGGGGTAGCATCTTCCGGTCAGGAGTGAAGGGAGCGGGAGGAGGTGGGGAAACATTTCGGCCATCGCCCCGCCGATAGAAATTGTGATTATTCAGTCTCAACACTAATCACAAGACTCATGGAATACTATCACTGCGAACTACCATGGGGTGTCATCCTGGAGTAGGGCCAAATCACGGCGTGACCGCGGCGTGACTGTGGCGTGTTGGCCCGGTCCAGTGACATCTGCAGGGCATCATCTTCTGGCTAGGAGTGAAGGGAGTGGGAGGAGGTGGGGAAACATTCCGGTCATCGCCCCGCTGGAAGAAATTGTGATTAGTCAGTCTCAACATTGGTCACAAGACTCATGGAATACTATCACTTCGAACCGCCGCGGGGTGTCGTCCTGGAGCAGGGCCAAATCATGTCATTACCGCGGCATGACGGCGGCGTGACTGCGGCATGACCACGTCGTGACCGCGGCGTGACCGCGGCGTGACCGCGACATGACTGCGACATGACCACGGCGTGACCGCGGCGTGACCGCGGCATGTTGGCCCTATCTAGTGACATCCGCGAGGCAGCATCTTCCAGCCAAGAGCGAAGGGAGCTGGAGGAGGTAGGGAAACATTCCGACCGTCGCCCCACCGGAAGATGATAGAATAGATCAACTATTTAATATGCCATAACAAGGGATCCCAGAGAAGGTTGTAGTGAGAGGCACAATGATGCAATGTCTAAAGGGAAACAAAATGATGAAAAAGAATCATACACCCTATACAAACCATTTACAAATTCATTCACTTTTTCTAAACATGAAAATTTTATTTATAATATTCAAAGAATGAAAAGGAAAGTGTCATGGTCAAGGCATATGCATACTTGGGCAATGTCATTTGAGTTAAACGAGTATGATAAGACAATTTATATTATTCAAAGAAAACAAAAACTAACAAGCCAAAAAACAAACACCAACAAGAGGCATATGAAAGACTCAAACCAAATCTAAACATGATACAAATAACTATCACTACTCTTTGGTTTAGAAGACAGCGCACCTCCATTGGATGAGTTTTATTATAAAATCATGGCATTTCTTTATAACACAATTCATTTAATTATATTTAACATTTATTCTAAAACTAATTCAGCACAAATCAAATGTAATAATTTAAGCAACTAGATCAACATAACTATCACTGTGAGTTTTCGCAGACAGCGCACCACCGTTGGAGGGGTTTTATTATGAAAACATGAATTTATTTATCAAATGAAACAATTATATTAAAGAACACTTATTCAAGATATGAAATTCAATATAATTAAGAAGAATTAAGAAATAAGATAAATTCAATTTAAAGAATTCTTGAATTAAAGAGGCTAGAAGAGGGATCCTACCTCAAGGTGGAACCAAACCGTCCACTTCAGCTCTTAGAGCTTTCTAACTAAAAGTTTCTGCTCCCCCACTGGGTATACACACCTTCACACACATGCAAGAACACCTAGCCCCTATGCACACACCTGCATGGCCATGAGCATGTGCAAGGGGATCCTAGCACATGTGCTTATATGCATATACCAGTATCCACTCACCTGCGTATGCATTTATATATATATACATGGGCACACATAGCCCCATACGTGCATAATCACTGCCATGGTTGACTATACATGTAACGGGGGAACCCACATACATATACTTTCTTACTAATGCACACGCAGGCGAGTCGCCCTTAACTTGGATACTCGAAACCAACGAGAAGGGATCAACGCACTACACAAAGGATATTAGGAACATTAAAACACATAAAGGATACTACATAACCAGTGAGAAACCAACCAACGACATTAAAGCCTTACCTCAATTGGGAGAACCAAATCCATCCGAACCAACATGAAATGATCTAACACCCTACTGAAAACATAATATAGAGTCAAAAACACTAAAATCCCCAAATACATGAGGTGCGATACAAGTAGTAACCATATAATCTTACCTCGGATCAAAGCCGGCGGACTGAATCAATCTGAACCCCATTTTCCCCCCTCCACAGAATATAATTACCCTTTGTCCACAAAAAGAAGTAAAAGACCTAAGTGGCCAATGTGATAAAGAAAATAAAATAAAAACTAAACTAAAACATACTTTTCTCCTGTGACTATACACATCACCTCCCAACATATAAGAACCACAATGACCCATGGGTCAAATCATGTTCCTGCAAGCAAGGGGGAAATAGATCCATGTTTCAAAATGATACTATCAAATAGAACATTCCTATTAATTAACAATTATTCTTCCTGTTAATGGTATATAATTAGTTTGGCTCGAGTTTCAGCTTAATTTGGTTTTGTTCGATACAAGTTTTTATCCCACCTGATAATAAAAGTTTACTAGAGGAAACAATTTCTAATCAAATAGAATATATCATGAAAAAATGGATCCACACCTATGAAGAAGGTTGAACTTGATAAGAAAGAATGTTTGATCATATAGTCTGATGATTTATAAAAGGATAAACCAAAAAAATGAAAAACATTGAGAGTTCTCTAATTGCTCAAGTGAATATGAAATTTTCAAACAATAATAAACATGTGAAAGAAGAGAAAACCATGTTTACTCAACATAAATGTTTAGAATGTGAGAAATAAGAAAGCACAAAGAAAATCAAACACTTTTGAGATACAAAGAAAAGTTCTTCAGTGTTGAGAAAAAAGCCTAATAACTTAGAAGTTGATAAACCCACATTATTACCATACTTGTTTATATAAAAAAACACTCGAATGGAAATGTCACATAACACGCACTTCACACACATATATATTTTTTTTGAAAAAAAAATAATTTTTCAAAATGAATCCTTCATATAGTGTTGTTATTCCATTGAAAAAATCAACATGGAGAAAATACGAAAATACATTCTTGTTAATCACATCTCTAAAAAAGTTTCAACACCTTTCCCATGAGTTAATTCCATATTTATAGGGAAATTTTCATCTAGATAACACTTTATAATTTAATAAAATATGGTTACCCATTCACCCTACCCCCTTCCCCCTTGCCCCCTCCACCCTGCCCCCTGCCCCCTGCCCCCTTCCACCCACCCCCTTCCCCCTGCCCCTACCCCCAGCCCCCTACCCCCCTACTCTACAGACCTCCCCCCTACCCCCTGACCCCTCCACCATCCCCCTGGCCCCTGCCCCTTGCCCCCTGCCCCCCTCCACCCTACCCCCTGCCCCCTTCCCCCCTCCACCCTGCCCCCTGCCCCCTGCCCCCTCCACCTAGCCCCTAGCCTGCACAACCCCCCCTGCACCCCCCTGCACCCCCATCCCCCTAGCCTGCACCACCCCCTATCATGCACCGGCCCCTAGCCTGCATAACCCCTTGTGAGTCAAAAAAATCTTTGGAGATTCTAGTGGTGTCTCAAATGAGAGGAGTAAGGATTAAAATGGAAAACATAAATGCAATAATGTCAAACAAGATATGTAAGAATAAACTACCACAAGAGGTTCCTTATATATATTCTCACATGCATAAGCATGGTCAATGTTTTGTTGCTGGTTCTCTGCATATAATGCATCCCTATCCACAGAAACAACCTATCATGCGAAAGCATACACACAAAAAATCCTATTCTTGTGAAGACATTGAGACAAATAAAACCTCATAAAGATATGTTTGGAATGAGTTATACTAATAAAAGGGATGAGAAGAATGCCTGGGGAGGAAGCCGTTTCAAAAGGACCATCAGCATTTGAGAAATAATATTAGAAAAAAGAGGTCCAATGGAAATGTACTCCAAAAGCCTGTACTAAAAAGAACAACACAGTGGTTATCGAATGAAAGGACTAAAAGTAGTATTGCGTTGAAATTGATTATAATTACCTCTTAATGTCATCATGGATTATGATGCTTAATTGTGACTTATAGGCATCCTCAAATACCTGAAAATAACAGGTGAAAAAAATGACTAAAAGTATTCAGTATACAAGTTGCAAATTCAATAATCATAAACAAATGGAAACCTAGTTGATTTTAAACCTTGATAATTTGTGAACATTTACTGGCCTCGCTCACCCCAATCATTGATTCAGCTGAAACTTGGCCATATAGAACCCAAAAAAAGTTGAAAATACAAATAGATGCAAGTTCATGCATGTGAGAATGAAAGGAAACAATGAGAATTATTAAAATGCACTTACAATCTTAACATATGTGAAATCACTTTCAATACCAATGGTGCCTGCACAGCCCCTTCCCCCTTGAACACCCCCAACCCCCACTGCCCCCTTGCACACCCCCTCCCACCCCCTGGACAACACCCCCTCTCCCTCCCCCCCACCCCCCTGCACACCCCCCTGCACACCCCACCCCAACCCCCTACCCCCAGCCCCCACTGCCCCTTCCACACCCCCTACCCCCTACCCCCTTGTAATGGAATTGAGTATTTAGAACCCAAAAAAATAATTTATCACAGGATTTCCATGAAACACCAATAAAAACACAACAAATGGTTACTAATGTCTTGAAAAAAATAGTATAAAATAATCATTACCTCTTGAATTTTATATTCACGTCAATCCTGATTGAAAGTCATGGGAATAAATCAATTGCATCAGCTATGTTTTCTTATTGGTTCTCTGCAAAGCATGCATCCCTATCCTGCACACCAATACAAGTCATCAAACTCACAATATGACCAGTGAAACTAATAGAGGGGCCGCCTCAAGCAAAAAATAGAAAATTGGACTACATACTGTCGGAGGTGTGCCGGAGGAGATAGAGGAGTTTCCTTAGAGAAACGTCATTGAGGAGGTACGATGGTTGCGTTGGAGGAGGATACAATTCAATATAATAATAATAAAACTTAACTACTACATAAAAAATATGTAGAAACAGTCAGAAACACCACAATACAATTCAGTATTAAAATAATAAAACCTCATTGCATAATAAAATTACACATATTAACAATCCAAAAATACAATTCACATCAATAGTGAGTATCAATATCAGTATCATCAGATTCATGATAACCCTCATCCATGCCACTTACAGAAACACCATCAACACCTCTTACACCACCAGCATCATCATCGACATCAGCATCAGTACCGACACTGACACTAGGACCGACTCCGGCTATAGCTCCGTCTCCATCTCCAGATCTAACTATAACTCTGGCTCCAACTACAGCTCCAGCTCCATCATCAGAACTCATCAACATCAAACACGCGTTAACCACTGAAACTGCTTCTGGTGAAAGTGTAGAAGAAATGGAAGACATAACTTTCTTCATATTTTCAAATATCGCCTTTTCTGCTTTTTGAGTTGCTTCTTTGATTGCGGAATTCATCTGTTCCACTGTGACCAAACCAGAATCGGTACTCGAAGAAATGTTGTCAGTAGAACAGTATCGAGATGGTACAATCTTCTTCCCAGGTCGACAATGCACTCTTCCCAGATGCTCATCTCCTAATACCTGATGTAGATGATCATTCAGGCCCAAATTGTCAGGCTCTTTTTCTGCCAATATCTCCAAATAATTATGTTGATTAATATATAACATAAATTGAAATGATAAAATAATATAAGGAATTAAATTCATTCAAAATAAAATAAATTGAAATATAATTACAATCGGATTCTCAGTGTCAGTATTTAGCACAATACCATCTTTCTTTTTTCTACTTATACAAAACAAAGTAGAGCGAGGAACCCGACCCTTGATATTCAATTCTTTTTTCTGGAAAAAACAAAGAAATAAATCAAAATTTGAAGTAAAAAAAATTACACTAAACGAAGCTAAATATTTTAAATATTAAATTACCTATGTTTGCTCAAAATCTGGGAGTGAAGTGTGTCCACGAGTATAAACATGTTTCATTCCACTATTATTTCTTTTATTTATGTCTGATTTCTCCTATAAAAAAATAATTATATAATTTCATTAACATAAATAAAACTCGTTTTCAAATAAATAAATGAATATATATATAAATTTAACAAATACCTTAAACTATTGACTCTTCCAATAGCCGATCATCTCTTTGTATTGTGATATTGGGAAATCATGAATCACTGGTACTTCTTTAAGCTCTATGCCAACTCTCTTTTTCCAACCAAGATATAAGTCATACTTGTACGCTCGCCACATTTCACCTAAATCCATTAACCTTGCAGTCTTGGAATTTTTTTCATCAGGAAAATTATATCGGAGCCACAATGGAAAAAATATTTGTTAAGAAAATATTATAAATTAATATATATAAAAGGTGATTAACATTACTTACCCAGATCTCTGCCCAGACATTGTCCTTTATTTCTTCTCCAGCTTCCCTCCAACTTATTGGTTGAAATGGAATGATATTGCTGTGTCTAAAAAGTGTTCCCATAAATCTTTTACATTTCATACCATTTTTTTAATTATAGATTTGTCCTCATTGTATTAAACCATGATTTGCGTATGTCGATTCCAAACCTCTCGCATTTTTGTGTGGCCTTGTTGTCTGGTGGAGACTGGATCTAATCATGAAAAAAAGTAAAAAAGGATAATAATATATATGAATTTATCATTAATCACTAATAGTAATGTTTAAACACATACCAGTAGATGGGGGATCAGCTGACCCCTGAAGTGCAACGTCTAGTGGGAGAGTAGCCTCTGTGGCAGGTGGGATATCTACAGTAGGAGTAATCTATACAGTAGATGGATAACCTTGTACAGATGAGGGTGGATATGGATATGGATATGGCAGTGGGATATATGGGGGCGCAGTTCCCTGTACAGTGGATGGTGGGAATGGTAAATAAGGAGGAATGAGAGTATGAGAACTACCATCCGATGTGGGTGCGGGCAGAAAGGGATATAGAAAATGTGGGTATGGATAATATAAAGGTGGTATAATAGGAGGATGAACTTTTGGTGACTCAAGAGTTATAGTAGTTGGATGAACTGTAGAATCAATACCCCCGCCATACTACCAGCCTCAGTAGTATAATCCAACCATCTCCTTGACAAAGTAGCCTAAAATAACATAGATGATAAAATTAAACGAACAATAACAAGATAAATAATATGAAATACCACAATATTCAAACATAAATTGTACTTACAGTGTTAGACAGATGATACATATGTTGTTCATTTCTTCGTATTCTTCTATTTCTTCTAATATCATCATATTCAGACATTTGGACCTGGAAATTTAAAATAATATTCTCAAATAAATAGAAATAATGCAAAATGTTAAATAATACAATTGTATCATAAAACAATGAGATAAATTTTCAATGTGATATTTATATTGATAAAATATACTAGTTAATTTGATATCATGTATGGATGTTTAAAAAAACACATGCAATATTACGATATTGTTAGGTAAATACTTACAAATGTATCAACGTTATGTGTGGTCTGTGACAATTTATGGTTCACAATCTGTTCTAGAAATTGAGTCATCTATGTCATCAAATGCAACATTTGAATAAATACTGATAGGTTCATCCACAACATCATTGTCATCCATGTCTTCGTCAAAAATATGTCTAGGAATGACATCAACAATAACACCAAATTGTTGTTGTAACGGGTCAGTTACATAAAACACCTGTATAGCCTGTGACGCAAGAATATAAGGTTCATCGGTGTGAAGTTGGCGATTCATATCAATCACTCTAAATCCACAGTTATCAATATGCATTCCTTGTCATGTCATTGAATCAAACCACTTACATTTCATCATTGCGACGTGACCATGTGCATAGTAATCTAATAAAATGATTCTTTCAACAATAACAAAATATGATATATTTTCTGACCGAGGTTGTCTATCTGATGCACTCGCATAACAATCTGTTATGGCTCTTATTGTGACACTGTCATGCTGTGTTACCATTTTTTTTGCACAACTATTTATAACAAATTTAAATCCATTGACAACCATTGCTTTACAATCATGTACCACATTGTTTGGACCAAAGGATAACGCTCTTACTTCATCTGATACTTCATTCATTGGTAGAGTTAAAACCTAAATGATACCAACATTGAATATTATATAGAGACATGTGATTATGTTATGAGAATAAAAAAAATATATTACCTTTGACTTTAACCAAGTAGCAAATTCTTTTCTGTGTAGCAGTTCCTTCCTCTTAATAGATAGAGAGCGATGTCTCTTTTTTATAAATTCTAAATGTTCTCTACAAATATGAGATATTAAAAATGTTAGAACATATGAAGAAATAACATAATGAAAAAATACATATTTATTAGTTTACTTGATTGATATAATCATCAACCACACCACAGTTGAATAATACTGTATGATGATCCATTTCCCACTCTTCCCTGCTTAAAGTACACAATGATTATGATTCAGATATCCCCCCTATTTGGGGAAGTGAAGGAAATGTAGGCTCAATGGGATCATATTGATCATCTTTAGTTCTCATAAGTTTATTAGACCTCGTGGTGACGTTATCCAAGTATGATGAATAGAAATCCATGCATTCTTGTGCTAAATAACATTTCACAATAGAGCCTTCAGGGTGATATTTATTTCTCACATAATATTTCAATGTAAACATTATTATTTCTATAGTATACATCCACCGACTCAAAACAAGACCAACAAAAAGAACTTATGTGGGAAGATGCACAGTGAGATATAACATACATGTGAAAAATGATGGTGGGAAAATTTTCTGCAAGTCGCAAAGAATAATCGGTGCATCTCTCTACAATTTCTGAACAACTCTTCTGCTCAATATTTTGGCACAAAGGTCTCGATAAAAATGACATAAATTAATCATAGAAACTCTAACATTATGTGAAAGTAAATGTAAAATGATAATAGGAATGAAATCATGTAACAAGACATGGTAATCATGGGTTTTAAGAGATTTTACTTTCACATCTTCTGTATTCACCCTTTTCGAAATATTACTTGAATAACCATTTGGAACCTTCAAAATTTCCAAGACCTAAAGAAATTGTTTCTTCTCCACATTTTTCATTGAATAATAGGTAATAGGGAATTTCCACTTATTTTGACCAATTAACTCAGGATGAAGTTTTAATCTTATACCCCAATCCATAATCACGACGAGAATGAAAATAATCTTTTGTTTTGCCTTTGACATTTAAAATAGTAGAAAGTAACATATCACAAATATTTTTCTCAATATGAATTACATACAAACAATGACGCAATAAATTCGATGACCAATACGGAAACTCAAAGAATATTATTTTCTTTCCCCAATTGTTATTGGAATTTGAATTAACATGTTTTCGATTTCTGATATTTGATTGAATTTTTCCAAGAACACAATTCAAATAATCAAGTTATTTAAAAATATCATTCCTTGACATTCGTTGAGGTGTCTCATCTATCTCGATGGAATTATCGAACTGTCTTCAATTTTTCCTATATGGATGATCCATCGGTATAAATTGCTGATGCCCTATGAAGCTGAAATTTCATCAAAAATTTAATCTTCGGAAACATGTATTTTTCATACAAATAGGGTAGGATAATTTCCCTTTAGTACTTCAACCAGACATCATTCCGTAGGTAGGGAAATCATTTATCATCCATAATAAAGCTGCACGAAACATAAATTACTCCTTCCTAAATGCATTGTACGCCTGTGCACCAACAATCCAAAGCTCCTTTAACTCCTCTATTAATGACTGCAAGTATATATCAATATCATTTCCAGGATCACTGGGTCCATATATCAATATACTCATGATAATAAACAGCTTCTTCATACACATCCATGAAGGAAAGTTATAAATGTGAATGAAAACAGGCCAAGTATTGTGTGCAGTATGCATTTGGTGAAATGGGTTGAAACCATCATAGGATAATCCCAATCTAACATTTCGTGTGTCAGCTGCAAAATTAGGATGTAACCTATCAAATTTCTTCCAAGCCAACCCATCTGCAGGATGAACTATTTCATCATTATATTTATTTATTTTGTCTTCATTCCATCTCATATTCTTTTCCATTTGTTCTGACATAAAAAGTTTTTGAAGACTGGGAATTAAAGGGAAGTGCCACATCACTTTCTCTGGTATGCGAGATTGCATTCCGTCTTTATTAGTCTTCCACCTTGATGTTCCACACTGTTTTCACTGAATTAACTCTGCATTTTCCTTCCATAATAGACAACAATATTTAGGGAAAGAATGAATCTTAATAGATGAAAATACAAATTTGTCAACCAACTTTGATTCCATGTAATTATTTTATGGAATACATGCATCATCAGGCAGTAAATCCTTAATAAATGTAAGGAGATAGATGACCACAGTATTACTAAATCCATACATTTCTTTTCCATGATATAATCGCATTAAAAACTAAAGTTTGATCATTTTTCCACATGCATAATATACTGGAGTGTTTGCATCTTCCATCAGCTTTCTAACACTCTCAACATCATCATCCTGATTAATAGACAAAAACTATGTTCCAATATTTATTTCCTCTTGCACTGGTCTATATGAGGAGCTGGCTTCAGAAACAAAAGGAAACTGATCGGAAATCAAATTTTTCATACCAATCCTTTCCGTTGAATCAATGTCATTCACCACTTATGCCTTTTCCCCATTGTGATACCACATATGATAATTTTTTTAGAAACCTTGTTTAGTGATATGATAACTCACTTCCTCGCGAGTTAACTATGGTCTTCCAACACAATCAAAAAATAGGCATCAAATCAATCCACCATCTGAATCATTAGTGAATGCAAAGTCCAAGAAATGTCGTAACTCCTTCTAAAATTCATCAGTGATCCGATCAATGTTGTATATCCAGTATTTATCCATTCTGAGGCATATAAACATATATTAAATAAATAATCAAGAAAATTTATTAACATTATATATATTGTTTCATAAGATAATAAGTAACCATAAATAACATGTCAATAAAAAAATAATAACAAATATTATGGTTAAGGGAATTCATAAATGTTTCAAATTATAAAAAATCATGAATAGTCACACCTTTCTATGACCACATAAGATTATTTTGGTGTACCTCCAACACCCACATTAAAACATAGATGTTTTAACAATGACCTATTATTTTTTTTATAGAATTATCTAATGGGAACCCCCCTCCTGGAAACCCCTCCCCCTCCCTCTTGGACGCCCCCCCAGACACCCCTCCCTCCTAGATAGCCCCCCCCGACCCCCCTGGATAGCCCTCGACCCCTACACCCCCACACCCCTTTCCCTCCTCCCTACCCCCTGCACACTGCCCCCTGGAAACCCCCCCTCTTGAACACCCCTCCCCCTGGACCCCCACACCCCCTACACCCCCTGCTCCCTGCCCCCCTCCTAGACAACCCCCTCCTCCTACACCCCCTACCCCCTCCCTACACACTTCCCCCCCTGGACACCCCCTTGCACCCCCACCCCCCTGCACCCTCCCCCTGCACCCCCTGCTCCCTGCCCCCACCCCCTCCTAGACAACCCCCCTCCCCCTGCACCCCCGACCCCCCTCCCTACACACTTCCCTCCTGGACACCCCCCTTCACCCCCACACCCCTGCCCCCAACCCCCAACCCCCACCCCGAACACCCCCACCTCCCACCCCCTCCTAGACAACCCCCTTCCCCTGCACACTACCCCCTGGACAACCACCTCCTCCTGTACCCCCTTCCCCCCTCCCCCTGCACCCCACACCCCTTTCTCCCTTCACACTTCCCCCCTCCCTACACACTACCCCCCTCCTAGACATCCCCACTCTAATACATGATCACATGTGTTTTTTTTTAAAAATTGGGACAAACACAAAAACTAGGATGAATAGTGTATCAAAACACTTGGTGTTATAGACAATTTTCAATAAATACGTAATCTGTATATGCTTACACAAAAACACTTGGTGTTACAAACAATTTTTAATAAATACAGTCAAACAGACTCTTATATAGAGGCTTTAATCTTAATCAGTTCACGATAAGTGATTTCAAGCAAAGCCTTCAAGTTCATTTAACAACATTTGAGTAGTTAAAAAAATAGGTGGCATTTGTTTTGTCAAAGAAAAACACTTCCACTAAAATTCAATAAAAGACAACTTAAATAATTAATAAAGAAACTCGTATACTGAAGCATTTATCATAGGTGATAAATTTTATAAGCAGTGCTGTAAAACAGAGCCTTAAAATACTTGCCCCTTATAATAAGTAGTTTGAAACATAACTGGTGTGTTCTATTTCTGAAAAAACACTAGTGTGTAAATTTCAAGAACAAAACCACTTTAAAAAAATATTTCAATAAACAATCAGGAAACCCTAACATAAAATCACTTATAAAATTTGACAAAAAGATGCAGCTCTCGTCAAAGGGAGCCAAAAATTGATGCACCAGTGGATTACTAAGAAATGATATCACATGTTAGAAAATAATATTGATTTATAAATAAGAAACCAAAAAATCAAGGTATATAGGCATATAATGATAAATAATCATGAATCAATTAATAAAATCACCAAAGGAAAATATCACATATAATATAAAATCATGGTATGAAACCCGCATATCATGGCATATTCAAGGAATTTGAATCTCTATGTTTCTATAATGATGAATAAAACAACATGTTCATTCCATGAAACTCGGGGATAAAATACCCTAATATCATAAATCTATATGTAGAATAATTTAAATCAATAACTCAAGGTGAAATCATATTCAATTTTAATAACTATCAATAAGACCACAATCTCATCCCTGAACATTTAGCCTTTTCCCCTTACATGGGTTGAACACTACCAGACATGATTATTTACCCCGAACTAACACATTCTTAGAATCATATCTAATATAAAAAAATTGCACGATAATATAAAAAGAAACCTCTTATACCACTTTGTAAATTCCCAACCCAAGAGCCACTAAATAGATCCCCAAGATAGTTGGTTACATGGCTACAAGAGTGCCACTGCATATGTCAGAGGCAGTCGACCAATAGTGAGTGTATAATTATGGTACAATAGAGAGTCTATAACCTTATAAAAATAGTATCATATCACTATACAATAACTACATCAAAAATAAGAAGAAGTATATATGAATGACATAGAATAAAATGATAACAATAACTGATAAAGAGAAAAATATCATCAGCATAAAACAAATGTGATGGTGCAAAGAAATACCTCCCAAACCCCAACCACTGATAAAGACCAATATTAACAAGATCAATAAGATACAAACTAAGATAATCCTCAGCTATAGGAAATAAAATCCGAAATAAAGGATCTCCTTTCTAACTCCTCTTTAACACTAGAAGAAACCCCTTAGGGACACATTAACCAGAATAGATATCCTGACACTGCGCAGGTTAGAACAAATCAAATTAATGAACATATGTGAAAATACTTTCATTTTCAGAATAGAAAAAATGAAACTCTATTTTATTGTATAAAAATATTTTGATATATTAATCTTCAAGGATATATTACCATCCTTTACATTCCTCTTCATGATATTCACACATTTATAAGTATTGTAGAGGAAATTCTAAATGTTCCTCCCAGGGAAAAACCCAACATGATTTGTCAAAATAAAACCCTTAGCAATCTCACCCATCCTGTGCGTCATGATTTTACTAATGACCTTTGTTATAAAAAACCCAATACAAATAGTCCTAAATCCTTTATATACAGAGCATTATCTTTCTTTGGGATTAATACAACGATGTTAGAGTTCACCCAAAAAGGCATTGATTAAAGAATAAAAAATTACCTCACAAAATTTATTACCTCAAGATGAAGAATGTCCCATTAAAACATGAAAAAAGTTTTGTCAAGACATCTGGTCTAACAACACCATCCATATTTAATTATAAGAAAGATGCATGAATATTCTTTTTCATTGGGGGACTCAACTAGCCTTCTATTCTGAATATCATCAATTCTTGGTTCATTTCATTTGATCAGTTTTTCAGTTTTTCCTTCTCCATTATCTGAGTAAATCTCCTCAAAATAAAAAGTCACAACATTTTTCATTTCATTCTTAGAACTAAACATATTACTATTAATTTATTGGGAAGTGAGACTCCTCAAATTTTTCTCCCTATGCATGCTATGAAAGAAAAGTAAATTTAGATCCCCCTCCTTCATCCAACTAATATTAAATTTATTATAAGAAATGTTCTCTTTTAGAGTCAGGATAATATCAATTTTGGATATGGATTTTATCTCCTCCTGAGAGGGCACATCCCGAGGCATGTTTTTTTTTGTTGGAAAATAATCAAATGAGATTAAGCCTCCTTAATGTCACTATCAAGATTAAAAAAGGATTATTTACTCTATTCTTTCAGTTTGGCCTTTAAAATCTTTATCTTTCAAGTTAGAATATGTAGAGGACTTTCACAAAATCAATCTTCGAGGAATCCAAAACGATTTATCTACAGCCTAGCACAACAAGCCAAGAATTTTTAAACTTGAAAGGAAGTGGGTTTTACTTTGATCTATTAATACAGAATTAAATTAATAGACTATGATTAGAATACAATCTTGGAAGGGTGAGTCTAGATATCTCAACTGCACTATTCCTTTCATCCAATTACACAAATCACCTATCCAATCTACTTTCCAGCCTCTCCTTTTAAGTATATCGACTCCATGTTTAATCAACTCCAGATATGGAAACTTTGGCCAAGCCACATTTATCAATACAAGAAAAAAATTCACTAGCTGAGATTTTATATAAATCACTACTAGTTTTTTAATAAGGCCTCCAAATATCATTAATTTCACCAAGAAAAATCCAACTCCTAGAAATATTCTTTGATATGGATGCCAAATTTATTCAATGATATCTTCTTCTTGTATATAAATTGAAGGCATAGACAAAATTCACAAAAATAGTAGTGTTACCAATGCAAAAGGAGATGGTCACTAACTGATGATCATTATAGAAGGAATTGATAGTGACACTATCATTATTAAGAACCAACAAGGACTATGTGGCAGCATCAAATTGATAATTAGAAAAAAATGAGTAACTGAAATATTTACATTTGAATTCCATACAATTCTGAAACTTCAATCTTGGCTTGGTAAGACTAATCAATATAGGTTTTTTGTTCACAATAATGTGACTAAGGGTTTTAACCATGGGATAGTTCCCAAGCCCTTGGAAGTTCCAAAATATGACCTTCATTACATAGAATACCATAGCCTAGTACTAGGCCTATCATAACATTGTGTCCTTCCTTTATCAAAACCAATAGTTTCCAAAACCTCTTTGCCCATATCATCTATTGCATCAGAAGATGAGGGGTCACACAGGTCCTGTTCGGATGGGGAAAAATCCTTGCATCTCCCGTAGAGGATTCAGTTCTGAGGCAACTGAACCTGTTAGCTAATTAAACAGGGGTCAAAAGAAGGCTTCCAAGTAGTTTCCTCCTTGAAATATTAGATGAAGAAACTATTGATACATCACTAGTGTGCTAATAAAAATCTCCTTGAAATCCTGTAACATAATTATCCTACTCAGTAGAGAATTAATTAACTCCAAAGGAACCAGAAACTAAGGCAATTCTCTAGATAAGATCCTACTCAAAATCTAGATTAGGAAAAGAATAATCATCCTGCTCTATAAGTAAAGTAGGTGATGGTTCCTCATCATAAACAATGCATGAAGACTTCCCTGGTGGTAAAAAATGACCTTCTCGAGCTCCATAACATTTAAATCCTTATTTGGTACTGAAGTATTAGCCTTCTCTATTTAAATCTCATTGGCACCTTCACTGGTAGTGAAACAGTGACCTGATCATGTTCGATAACAATTATATCCTTAACTGGTATTGAAGCATTAGCCAGCTCTGGTTACATCTCATCGGAATACTTCACAAGTGCTGAAGTAGTGGCATGTTCGGGTTCTAGAATGACACCCTACATAAGATATGAAGTAGTGAGCTACTTAGTGGAAAAAACACCTTGACTAGAGACCATGACAATAGTATCGATAGTAGCATGGATATGACTGGACTCATCAACAGTATGGACAACAAAAACATCATTAGAGGAATTCCCACATTAGTTCTCTTAGCAACATCCAGGATAGGATCACCCTTTTATCCACCCCCATGAGAAGGGGCCTCCATAGATGTGTCATGACCAGAGGGTGAGACCAAACCCTTATCATTCTTTCTCCTGCTGCTGGAATTTTCATGTACCCTAATATTTAAATGATTACATAGTTTGTTTCTATTGTAGTCAGAGGCCATATGCCCAATAAATGACAATTTTCATAGAATTATAGCTTCCTCTCAAGATAAATATCAAGATTAATATCCTCATTTATGGTGGTTAGAACCACTTCTTTAACAAGGTTGGAATCCATATCAACCTCAAAAAGAATCCATACATAATGCCCAAAAGATGGATTGTCCATCTACCTGTCCATAAGGACTCTAAATCAACCATAGGGTTTAACTATTTCACAACATTCACAACATGAACATAATAAAACCTTAAAATTAAGAGAAAGAATCATCAATTAGAAATAATAATAAACTGGTAAAACATGTAAAAACACTACATTAGTTAATCCTTCCATCCACCTAAAGAAAAACTAAAATATGCTAGTTTCACAGATGCAAAAAATAATAGAGAATAAGAATCCCATACCTGGAAGTAAGCTTCAAATCAAACTAAACCAAAAATAGGGGTATATATGAACAATTGTCACTTCCTCAAAATGCTGCACAATGTTATAGAAAATAAAGGATGAATGGGGGATGTGAACATACCTAGAATCATAAGCATGAAGGATTTTGGTGGAATAAGGAGACTATCAAAGTTCAAGAATGAATTTCACTTGGACATACTTGATAGGTGAGATGTTACCACAAAAGTGACTGGGTTGCCTCGTTTAGTGGCAGCGACGGGCAGCATCGTGAGGGGGATGAGGATGGCGCAACATCGTGAAGGCTGTCCAGGAACTATTGGGGGATGAGGATCAGGGAGAGGAGAGGTCGCCAAGGCCATCGGGGAAGAAGGGTCGCTGCCGAGAGGAGAGGTCACCGTAGAGAGTAGAGGTCACCACCGAGAGAGGATAAGTCATGAGGGTGGAGGAGAGCATCCGAGAGGAGAAGTCACGCCGAGAATAGAGGGCCGCCGAGAGAGAAGAGGTTGCAGGTACAAGGTGGGTTGCGAGGGGTCAGGGGAGGAGAGGAATCACGAAAAATGGGGAGGAGGAGCCCGATAGATAGTAAAAAAAAACATAGATACAGATTTTTTAATCATGGATATAAACAATGATTTAGCCACAATTTTAATAAAAGTGTGGCTATAAACTAATCTATAGCCACAGACTTATAAAACTGTGGCTATAGGTCCATGTCTATAGCCTTGTTTTCTAGTAGTGAGTGTAGAAGGACAGAGAACATGCGTAGATAGTGTCCCCAACCACCAATTGAGTGTCGATCATGTGGAAAGTTGGGGCATGTGCAGAGGTTCTATAGGAACCATCATCAGTTGGGCACAGATGGAGGGTCGATGCCAATTTCGAGTGTGGTAAGGGTGTCAATTACATCGTATCTAGATAGTAGATTTATTTCTATGGTTCATACTAGTAGAGTAAGAGAATGTGGTACTCTGGGGAAAGATCTCCCCTATCAACAGGATAGTGAATCTCTGAACACTTAGGTTAGAGCCTTGGAAAAAAGGGCAGGTCTGCTTCATGTATTTTAGTCTACACCTAGAGGTGAAGAGGCTGGACTATCCACTATTTGAGGTATGATCCTTATTGATTCCATTCTTTCTAATGTTTTATTTGATAATGTTACCTCACATTATTTTGTGTTTTCTCAGCTTGTATTTTCATTAGTCTTAGTGATGTAACATTTATCTGGGGTTATGTAGATTAATACACCATTGGGGGTGATAATAGAGGATATCAGGCATTTTAAGGGGTGTGCTCTTGAGGTTGGTGGATACTATTTCTTGTGGCATTTGTTTGTGATTGAAATGCGAAGTTTTTATTTTATTATGGGTATGGAATGACTAGTGTTGTACCAAGACCATATTTACTTTACCATCATAGGGTAACACTCATGACTCTTGAGGGTGACACATACGTCTATCACGGTTAATGGGATGTCCAGGTGGGCCATGCAGGGATAGTTTGTCTGTAGTTGGGTGAAATCATAGCCCAAGTAGCTTGTCCTTTACTTGATGATTAAGGAGTATAGTAGTTTTTCTTCCTTCATGTGGTGGATCAGTACCAGGATGTGTTTTTTGAATACTTCTTAGGGTTTCCACATGAGAGAGATATTGAGTTCATGATAGAGTTTCTTCCGAGAGCAGAGCTAGTTTCTATTCCTTCATATATAATGGCATCAAAATAACTCTAGTAACTTACAGTTTTGTTAGAGAATTTAGAGAATAAGGGGTTCATCCATCCTAGAATGTCACCTTAGGGATATCTTGTGTAATTTTCTAAGAAATCCTATGGATCTTTTTTGTTTTGATTTTATTATAAAAATCTGAATCAGATTAATGTTAAGAATAAATACCCTCTTCCTCAGATTGATAATCTATTAGGACAACTGAGGGGTGATTCAGTGTTTTCCAAAATTGATCTGAGATTAGGGTATCACTAGATAGGGGTGAGGCCTTCTGATATTCCTTGGAAAACCTTCAGGAGAAGGTATGGATTGTATGAGTTTTTTATGATGATTTTTGGGTTGAACAATGCACCAACGATGTTTATAGTCATGATAAATCAAATATTCCATACTTATCTAAACTAGTTTGTATTTTTCCTTGTTTATGAAATCTTGGTGTACTCTAAAATTCATGATGATAATGCCAAACATCTTGAAATATTCCTGAGTAAACTAAGAGAGCATAGACTATATGCCAAGCTATCCAAATGTCATTTCTGGATTAATAAGTTGAATTTCATGGGTCACATTTTATCAGAGGAGGGTGTATTGGTAAATCCAGATAAAGTGCATGCAATGGTATCTTAGGAGAAGCCTAAGAAATTTTCTAATATCCAAAGCTCTATGGTCTTCGCTGATTATTACCGAAGGTTTATCAAGGATTTTTACCATTTGAAATTCCAGTTTTGGGCTTGAATAAGAAAGTTATCAAGTTTGAGTAGACCGAGGCATGTGATAATAATTTCCAAGAGTTAAAGAAGTGGTTGAATACCTCACTGATTTTGATCTTAACCGAGTCAAGAAAAGGTTATATTGTGTTTTGTGATGCGTCTAGTGTTGTTCTTGGAGCTGTGTTGATGAAGGATGATCGAGTTATTACATATGGGTCAAAACAGTTGATGCCTCATGAAATAAATTACCCTATGCATGATCTTGAATTGGATGCAGTGGTTTATACCTTTGAATATTGGAAACATTATTTTGGGATAATGATTTACCTTGTATAATAACTATAAAAGTCTTAAGTAAATATTCTCCCAACTTGATCTGAGTCTTCAGTAGTAAAGAGGGTTAATTACTTATAATACTTTGATTTTGAGTAGGTTTATACAACGAGAAAGGGGAATAATGTTGCAGATGATTTGAGTCATAAAAATAAAATTCAGGTAGTTCATGAATTTAGTTCTAAGTGAAATATGACAGAGTTGCTTACTAAGATGAATCTGGAGGTGTAGGATGAACTTGGGTAGATAAAAATTTCATCCTTAGTAGTTGAGTCCATGTTTTCTAGCTGGGTTAAGGAGATTCAGCTTAAGGATACAATGTTTTTGGCTATGATGGAAAGTATTAAAGGTGGGGTTTCACCTTCTATTTGAACTATTAGTAATGATAGAATTTTTTGTGTTTGTCCCCATGTGGTTTTTCTGGTATGTATTCAGGAAGAGTTGATGTGCGAGTTTCATGCATCTAAGTGAGCAGTGAATCCTGGTATGAACAAGATGTATCATGATCTTCATAGGTTGTATTGTTTGCTGAGAATGAATAAAGAGGTTTTGGGTTTTGTGGCACGATGACTTACCTATCAACAAGTGAAGTTAAATCATCAATGTCTAGGTGGGTTTTTACAGCCATTTACCATTCCAGAATGGAAGTGGGATGATGTAATAATGGATTTCATAGTGGGTCTTCTGAGGATTCCTCAAAAGAACGATGTAATCTGGGTGGTTTTGGATTAGTTGACTAAGGTGTCTCATTTCATACCAATTCAAGAGACTTTCATTATTGATCGGTTGGGAGAGATATATGTTCAAGAAATAGCGCAGTTACATGGAGTATTAAGAACTATAGTTTCAGATCATGATCTGTGTTTCATAATGTTCTTCTAGAAGGGATTATAGAAGTCACTTGGTACCTAGGTATTTTTTTGTATGTATTTTCACCCGCATATGGATGGGTAGTCATATCATACTATTTAGGTAGTAGAGGACATGTTGAGGGCTTGCTTCCTAAATTTTGGAGGATCATGGGAAAATAATGTGGTTATTTTTGAGTTTTTTTTACAATAATAGTTTTCAGGTTATGATTCAGATGGAACTAGTCAAGGAGTTTTATAATAGATCATGTTGATCACCATTTTGTTGGATGGAAATTGAGGAACTAGAGTTTTTGGGGTCGAGTCTCATGCAGGAGATGTCAGAGCGGGTGCAGTTGATTTGGAACCGTATGAAAATGGATCGGAGTAGGAAAAAAATCATATGTGGATAGACATCATAAAACTCTCAAGTTTGTGGTTGGTAATTAGGTGTTACTTTAGGTTTCGCCAAGGTTGGGCCACCATTAAATTCAGTAATAGGGAAATCTGGAACCCAGGTATGTGGTTCCATTTGAGATCGTGGAGAGGATCAGAGTCGTGATGTACCGATTGGATCTTACCCAATGGTATAGTGGTATGAACAATGTTTTCCATGTATCAAAGGTTTGACAACATCTCCCATACCCATCACATGTGATTGATGTTGAATATGCTGATCTTGAGGCAGATTCATTCTTTAAGGAGCATCCATTTCATATCATGGATTGTAGTGAGACATTCTTGTGGGGAAAGGTTTTGCCTTTAGTTCGAGTTCCATGGTAGCATGGGAATGTTCAAGAAGAAACATGGGAAATGGATTCATATGTGAAGGTGTAGTGAGCCAATCTCTTTTCTTCAAAATTTCATTGATTGTTGGGAGCAAAACTTGAGGAAGAGCCATTATAAGGTTCAGAGGCTGTAAGATCCCAATCTTCATGTGGGTTCAAGGTGTAAAATAAAAAGAAAAATGGATATTCTGTGCATATTTCACGGTTGGAGCACAATTAGTGTTAACCGTGCACCCAAACTGTGCTATCCCGAAGGAGGAGGTGCACGGTTAAGAAAAACCATGAAAGGGGGAGCCAAACCATGCTGTCTTGGATAGTGGAATTCCACATGTTTGGTGCATGGTTTTCAAACTATGTGAGCCTCCCTAGGTAACCATTCAACCCAATCTCCCTTAGATAGTGTATTGTGCATGGTTTTCACACGGTTTGGAAAACCATGTGGACAAACCGTGTGCATAGTAAAAGTTGAAAAATTTATAGTTCTTTCATCTTGAAATTTTTACAATCCCATCTGATTTTATTATCTTTTTTATACCTCTACCCCAAGTTAATAACCAAAACCCTCAAGAGATCCCAATTATTGATCTCCCTCATTTCTAGTATGTTTGGAGCATTGTTGCTTGTGGATCAAATCTCTGGGTATGTATAATATTCCTATTGATTCTCTTTTCATAATCAGGGATTCTAGTTTTAAATATCTTCTTTTGAAGCCCTAAACCCCTATTTTTCCAATGTAATCTAGGTTGGGGATTCAATTGGTGTTTTAATCTGGATCTAAGGTGATCATTGAGAGTGCGTTCATCCCTGAATTCAAGGTAGGTGGTCTATAAGTTATATCTCATAGTCGTTGAGTTGATTTGTGCATGTTTGGTCATGTTATTAGTTATCTCTTATTTTCCTTTTGGTACCTTTGGTGATATTTGATAAAATGTATGTCTAAATGATGAATTAAACCTCTCACGATCCCAATGGGATGCATCCAAGTTGAATGGAACAATTTAGGGACACCCATGGGGTGCACCGACATTTCCAAACCTAGAAATTTGTGAAATTAAGTGTAGAGTTGACATGTGATAATGTATAGACCAAAAAGAACATATTTATATGGTTAGTTAATTTTAAAATGGAATAATGGTTTCTATTCCTAGGGTTGATAATGGTGTAAGGGGTTGTTTGGAATTGTATAAAAATGGGTCAATTGGGATTGTGTTAAATGATCTATGAATTATGTTAGAAATTCCTAAGAGGGATAGTGCATATGAAATAATGAACTTGTTAAATGGGTAACGACTCAAGAATTGAGAAATATGATGAATGAGATTTCAAAATGGAATTAATGAAAATGTTAAATGGTTTGATATAAAGGGAATTATAGATTATGCCTAATGGGTTAGGGCATGAGAATAGGAATTGGGCTAAATGGTATATATAATGTAAATGTTAAATGTGTTATTGGATTATGGAATAATATTAATTTCCATGTTGATTTTTATGTTTTGTGATTATTAAGTGTATTGTTTTGATTATGGTTTGTAAAATGGTATGTGGGTGGTGATCGGATAAATAAGTATGTGCACATGGCTTGGTAGTGTGGGGTATTGACTTGTGGTTCTATAACCACAGGTTAAGTTAGATTGAGGCTATAAACTCCACCCCTTAATGCTTGGGTTAGGTAATGGGATAGAGATCTATTCCCATAATATATTTATTTGATGAACCACATATACCGAGGCTTCAAGGTGAGTGTGAAATTTTTTTTATGATGTGTTTTCCAGTAGTGAGATAGGGACTTAACTATTTCCCTAATGCATAACTGTTGTGGCTTGAACCCATGTGTAAATTATGTAAATGCCTAACCCATGGAACACATGATGAAAATAAAATAAGTAATAAAGAGGTATTAATCGACGAAAATGTAAATGATGATAGAAATAGTTAAACTGAATATTGTTAACTAATGGAACTCGAGTTGTCTTTTGATTGACTTTTATTTTATTTACTCCTTGCATTCACTATTTGTTAGACTGGATATTTTTCAGACACCATTGGTAGTTTCCTACTGAGTTATAATCACACCCTTATTTAGAATTGTTGGGTACTTGAGAAGATTTCATGTTTTCAGTTAAAGATAAGGGCAAATGCCCCGTGCTTGGGAATTGAGTTAGGCTTTGGAGGTTCATGGGTGAGGTTCCTAAATTTTATTCAGGACCACTTTGTGGATTCTACTATGTGTATTTATTTTGGATTTACTACATTTTTGGCACTATTATCATTAAATGACATATTTATTTTTGGTTTTTGGTTTTTACCCAATTTCGGGAGATGTTTGATTATGAATGGTCATTGGTTATTGCATATCATTTTTGCTATTTACATTGTTTTCTGGTGTGGATTACTATGGAAAAGAGGGTATAGTATCCCCAAGTGACTTATTGGGATCTCACCTCTAGTTGGAAAATTTTTTTGTATGGAGAGGTGCGCTTGAGGTCATTTGGAGACTAGGCTCGGAACACCATATTAGTGGCTTCTAAGTCAGGGATGTTACATGAGTTCACCACTATTAGTTATTTAGTTTAGTGATTCAGGTAATTAGGAATTATCAGATATTCTTTTTTTTCTAGATGGTTTCTTAAGGTTGGTATCAAAAAATTATCAAGGTCTTAGAGATTCCGGTTTTGGTTGTAAAGAGTGTTTTCAGTTATCGATCTTCTAGTGGTTGAGGGTTTTCTTTGGGTATTATTGATCGCATCACGATTCACTACTTTATTTCACCATTACATCACTGTTTTAAACTTGTTTTTATTTAAAATTACAAATATTATCTAAATTTTCACATTCCATTTGATTAAATTATAATTTTTTTTATCACTTTTAAAAAGGGAAATTATTCTTGTTTTGGTTATTTCGTTGTAGGAGGAGGTGATTTGGAGGGTTAGAGATGATCCAGAAGAAAAATGGGCCAAACTGCATGGAAGCCTAAGGACATTTGTCCACTCTTTAGAACATTTCTCAAAATTCATGTCTCTAAATGGGATGAATTTTTTTGGACCTCTCCATAACTTCATTGGATACAACTCATCTCAAGAAACAGAATCCCAATTCATCAATTAAGGGGTCCATCCAAACCAATCTCTCCAGGGGATAAAATCTGCACAAAATAAAATATTTGGTTCGGTATTTTGGTAATATTTCATATTGTAATCCTCCATTGGAATCCAAATTTGACATGGAGATATTCAAGATATTGGCCTAAAACTTTTCACTTTTTTCCAAGTCTATATAAGTCTATTTACCAACACAAAACCGATACAGAAGTGGTATCTTGAAATCTGGGTGTCCAAAACCACTTCCCCTTTTGGCTATAAATTGACACCTTTGGTACCTCATTTGAAAGTTAGACCAAGGAGTGAAGTGATACCATTTTGTATTTCCAGAGGATTCCTCTCCTCACCTTTTAGGTTCTGGAACTTCCTATACTCATAGGGGGAGCTCTTGAAGCGAGGATCCCTTCATCAAAGCCTTCCTCACCTTCTCATGTTGTAATATTTGTCTTTGTGCAATAAACTTCTTAGTTATGCTTTTATTTCTTATGGTTTTATCTATTTTATTCACTTAAATTCTTCATAAATATTCTTATTTGGGCTATAAATAAGTATTATAAACAATATTGGGTTCTACCCTTTCTACATCTTTGCACATGAAAAATGTTTCTACGATGACTACACCGCCCATCGAAGAGTAGTTCTTTTTAGTAATCGATCTACCTCTCAAATTATTCATTAATTTGAATTGAATTAAGGAGATACTATAATTAAATTAATATTATATATGAATTTATTTTTTAAAATAGAATAAAATAAGAAATAAATTGAACAATTAACACAAAAACACGTGAGGTCAAGATTTGTGTAAATTGTGAGAGCGCAAAATTAATCGGTTAAACAAAAACCACATAGGATCAATTTGTAGAGTTCAAATATATCCCCTAAACACAACTCATACTCATTTTACATAATGGATATGTTACCTACATTACCACTAACCATAATCTAGACATAGAATGTCAATCAAAGCAGGGCTCTATGATTGAATGTTCCGAAGATAGCCTAGGCCTTAATTCACTTCAAATTTTTGGTAAAATTATTTCTCATAGGGTTAAAGAATTAAAAAATTAGAGGATCATAATTAAGTGAATATTAATTTAAATGATATTTATTAATAATTAATTTAATAGGTAGAGTAATATCAATTACGCCTTTTAAAATATTTTCTAAAAAAACATCTTCTTATTGTGTCTTTTTAATCGAAATTCATTTCAAAAATAAAAACTAAAAAAATGAAATCTTCTTCTAGAAAAATAATTCCAGTTTTATAAACAAAAAACCCCCATACTTTCAAATAGTATGTTTAATTTAATTAATTTTATTTTAAATATACTTTAATATGTTGTTAAATTTACTTCCTCCTTTTATAGATGACCTTGTTTAGCCACTCTGCTGCACCTAAGTACCAAAAAATCACACTTCATTTGAGAGCACCCATGACAGAGCCTTTCAACTTGGTTCCATTTATGGGGAGAAAAGTAATTTATTAAAACAATTAGAATATTTTTTTTATTTTTCATTTTTATTATTTTATTCTCCTCTTTCTTTCGTCTCTCCCCATTCTTAGGTTTTCATTTTTTTCTCTTGTTTTCTTTTTATCAGATCATCAAATAAAACATCATATCATTTTATTATGGTCAAATTTTCTTCATTTATTTTTTTATTTCATTGATTTATGACATATACTAATAATAAGGATCTCATGGATCTTGACCCTGATATTGAACATAGCCTCAGGGCTTGAATCCGACATTCTTAGTCTATGAGAAGTTTCAACATTCAACTATTTGGGGAATTATTCCATTCTAGTAACATTGAAATTGGAAGAAATTTAAATTCAAACATAAAATAAGAAACAATGGATGAAAAAAATAAAAATGAACTTAATAGATCCATTATAGAGTTGGATTCACCAAATATTAACTATAAACCAAATTGTATTACATCCCCAAATCTCAAATTGGACTTTGAACTAAAATCTAGGTTAATTCACCTACTTACAAAATTAGATGGCCTCTCTGGTGAGGATCCCATTAAACATATAAAATAATTTAGTGTGGTTTTCTCAACCTTAAAACCAAGAAATTTCTCTAAATATTAAATAAAACTAAGAGCATTCCCATTTTTACTTGATGAAGCCGCAAAGGATTGGATGTATTATTTACAATTTGAGGATGTGACATGTTGAAATGATTTGAAATTCCCTTTCTTGAAGATATTTTAGCCAGCATCAAGGACCCATTCCATTCTTAAGGAGATATCAGGGATCAAGCAAGAACAATGGGAGTAAGTATATGTGTATTGGGAGAAATTCAAGAAGTTGTGTGAAAATTGTCTACATCACCAAATCAGTGAGAAAATCCTCATCCAATACTTCTATGAAGGACTCACACCTATGGAGAGGAGCATGGTGGATTCCATAGCTGGAGGAGAATTGGTGGACAAAACATCAGTAGCTACATGTGAATTCATTAACAATATGACACAAAACTCTCAGCAATTTGGTGATCAAGGTACACCACATGTCAGGGGAGTACATCAGGTAAGTCCATATTTTATTGAAATTCATTTAATTGATACTAATTTAGAATAATTGACCACTATGTTGAGACAAATTTATTTGGATCAAAATATATCCCAACTAAATCTTGTGAGACCTTGTGGAATTTTCACTAAAATAGACCACCTGACTGATTGTTTCTCCCAAATATAAGAGAAAAATGATTGTTCAGAGGTATTCCCTAAGAGACCATATCAGAAAAAACAACAACCACATCCCTAGAATAAGTATGATTCCTTTTATACAACATAAAACCAAGGGTGGAAGGATCAATCAAACATTAGGTATGGCTTGGGACAAAAACAATTCCCCCACTTTTAAACAAAATTTCTAGCAGCCTCCACCTTACCAACAAGGTTTCCAACAACCCCAAAGGATATTTGAAGCCCAAGCATCAACAAGTCAACAACAAGGGAATTATCAACAAAAGGTAGATTATAATACTGATGATATTTTGAAACAATTTTTTCTTAATTAATAGAATGAGCTAAAGAGTCAAGGTACAGAGATGAGGGGGTTGAAGACTCAAATGAGCCAAATTTCCACCACCATCCATGAATTGGTAAGTTAGAACTCTAGAAATATTCCTTCCCAACATACTCCAAATCCTAAGGGTAATGTTAGTGCCATAAAATTGAGAAGCTTGAAGCAAACAACTGATTCTTCCGCACCTACCATTCCTATGAGATTCAAATCAACTCCAGAGAGGCCCCATTCAAGAATCACTAATGAGAAACCCAAGGATAAAGACAAAGGTAAGAAGAAGATTCATGATTTTCTTCCTAAAACTCTTCCATTTCCAAACAGAGTTGTACAAACCAAGATTATGGATGAATAGGCAATGCAAAAAGAAGTGTTGGATACATTCAAGTGTGTTGAGATCAACATCCCTATAATTGAAGAAATAAAGCAAATCCCAAGGTATGTCAAATTTTTTAAAGAACTTTTTACAAATAGAAGAGGGCTCAAGGGAAATGAGAGGATCAATGTTGGAAGGAATGTGTCTGCACTCATTACACAAACTCTAGCAATGCCAACAAAGTTAAAGGATCTGGGGACATTCACCATCCCATGAACCATAAGGGAGTTAAACTTTTCTGATGCTTTGTGATTTGGGAGATTCCATAAATGTGATGCCTCACTCTATATTCTCTTTTTTACAGGTTAGTGAGTTGAAGCCAATGAGAGTAGTGGTTAAATTGGTGAATAGATCTAAAACATATCCTGTAGGAGTCCTTGAGGATGTACTTATTCAGTTAAGAGACATGATATTTCTAGAATATTTATATGTGCTTAATAAGGAGGATTATTAGGTAATTTCTCATGCTCCCATTATGTTAGGTAGACACTTCCTCAAAACTACAAAAAATATCATAAATGTCTATGAGGGAACACTTTAAATGGAGTTTGGAGATGGTGTTGTGATATTTATTGTTATGGACTCCATGAGGTACCCCTTAGAGGACCACTCTACTTTTTTTTATCTCTCATTTTGACCCACCAAATAAAACCCCATGGAATTTTATTTTCTTATTCTTAGGGAGATTATGATCATTGGTTCTAGTTTGATGTCTAAGAGCACTTCTACACTGATTTCTAATGCACAAAACTCTCTTATATTTGATTTTAAATGGATTCATATTCTGATTTTGATCATGTGAACTCTGATTAGGACATGACTGTTGAGTATGTTGAAGGATTTGATGCTTTATTATATGATTTGGATGATGTATATTCTGAAAATGATGTTCATTTTGCACATATTTGAGTTCCTTCAATTTATCCATCCATACATTACCCCCCTACATTGGAACTCAAGCCATTTCCACCAAATATAAAATACTCATACTTGTTAAGTGGTGAGAAATTACTTGTTACCATTGCTAACAATATCCCTTTTGAACATGAAGAAAAACTTTTGAATCTTTTGAGGGAGAATATCAGGGAAATTAGGTGGAAATTGGTTGACATATCTATTATTATCACATCCATTTGCATGTATAGGATTCTTTTAGAGGATGGGGATAAAATAGTGAGGCATCCACAAAGAAGATTGAATCCAACTCTTCTAGAATTTGTTAAAAAATAAGTTGAAAAATTGCCTAAGAAAGGTATAATTTATCCCATTTTAGATTCTAAGTGGGTGAGTCCTATTAAGGTTGTGCCTAAGAAAAGTGGTGTTAATATTGTTAAAAATGATAAAGAGGAGTTAGTTCCAATGAAGGTACAAAACAGTTGGCGTGTGTGTATTGATTATAGGAAACTAAACCAGTTCACTCACAAGGACCATTCCCCCTCCCATTTGTTGATCTTATTCTTGAGAGACTAGCTGGGAAAACACACTATTGTTTCTTGGATGGATTTTTTGGATATTTTTAGGTTCTTATATCCCTATAGTATTAATATAAGACAACATTAACTTGTCCATTCAGAACATTTTCCTACCAGAGGATTCCATTTGGACTTTGCAATGCCCCAGGTACCTTCCAAAGATGCATGGTGAGTATTTTTTCTGATTTTATTGAGACTTCATGGAGGTATTTATGGATGATTTTACAGTGTATGGGTATTCATTTGATTATTGTATCTCTAGTTAAATAAAGGTTTTGAATCATTGTGTTGAGAAGAATATGGTCCTTAACTTTGAAAAGTTTCATTTTATGGTAGAGAATTGAATTGTATTAGGGAATGTAGTGTCAAAACATGGGATAGAGGTTAATAGATTTAAGGTAGATATTATTTCATCCTTACCCTATCCTTCATTTGTGCGTGATGTTAGATATTTCCTAGGGAATGTAGGATTTTATCGGCACTTCATCAATGATTTTAGTAAGATTTATCTTCCTATTTCATGATTACTTCAAAAGGATTCTGATTTTGTGTTTGATGATTCTTGCAGGTATTCCTCTGATGAGCTAAATAAGTTTCTAACCACTCCACCGATCATACATCCCCGTGGTGGGAGATTCCTTTTGATCTTATGTGTGACACCTCCAACTTCGCATTCAGATCTGTCTTATATCAGAGGGTGGATAAACACTCACAGGTGATTTCCTATGCATCACGAACATTGGATTCATCCCAATAAAAATATACAATCACAAAAAAAGAGGATGAAACCTTGGAATAGGCACCACTTCAAGACACTTTCCCTGATGAGCATCTTTATTACATCTTAGGTACGCATCCTTGGTATGCTGAATTATTTAATTACCTCATTGCCTCTGAAATTCCTACAAATTTAAAGAAACATCAAGTCTAAAAATTAAAGAGTGAGTTGTTATTTTATGTTTGGGATGATCCATACCTATCACGCATGTGTAGTGATCATGTTATTAGGAGGTGTGTTCCCAATCATGAGTTTGATTCTATTCTGAATTTCTTCCATACACTTTCATGTGGAGGACATTTTGGATCCCAACAAACAACTAGGAAATTCTTAGACCCTATATTGTATTTTCCTAGCTTATTCCATGATGATCATGTGGTTTGCATTTTGTGCTCACATTTCCAACATAATGGGAAAATTTCTAGGAGACACAAGATTCCCTAACAACCCATATTATTCTATGAGATTTTTGGTGTATGGGGAATCAATTTTGTAGGTCCTTTTCCTAGTTTATTTGGTTTTTTTGTATATTTTGGTTGTTGTTGATTATGTGAGTAAATGGTTGGAGGCCAAGGCCACCAGGACTGATGATTCTAATTTTATAGTGAAAATTGTCAAGAAACATATTTTTTATATGTTTGGAGCACCAAAGGCCATCATCAGTGACCAAGGGACACACTTCTGCAATCAGAATTTGGCTTCCCTCCTTCGAAAGTATGGGGTGACACACAAAACATCAACACCATACCATCCCCAAAAAAATGGCCAGGATGAGGTTTCAAATCATGAGTTGAAACAAATTTTGGAGAAGGTCATGCAACCAAATAGGAAGGATTGGAGAAAGAAATTGGATGATGAACTTTGGGCTTATAAGGTAGAATAAAAGACACACATTGGTCCATTTCGAATTGTTTTTGGGAGAGCATGTAATCTCCCAGTGGAAGTTGAGCATCAAGCACATTGGGCTATAGAGAAATGCAACATGGATTTGGCCAAAGATATAATTCAAAATAAGCTACAAATTCAAGAGCCTGAGGAAATTTAATTTTTATCATATGTGAACTCAAGGCTTTACAAGGAAATATCAAAAGAAGATCATGATAGAATGATCCAACAAAGGGAGTTTCATATTGAAGAGAAAGTAATTCTCTACAGTTCATGACTAAAGATGATGCCCAGTAAGTTGCGTTACAGATTGTTAGGTCCTTATATTTTATCTAATATTTTTCCTTATGGTGTAGTGTAGATCATATAATAAGAAATTAGAAGAATATTTACAGTCAATGGGAATCTTTTGAAGAAATAAATTGAGGAAAGTTCTACTAATGTAGTGGATTTCATCTCACTGCATGACCCCATCATCACTTAAGAATATCAGGATGTTACTAACCCTTTCAATTTTATATTATTTTTCCTATTTCAAATTATGCATTTCATGTGAACATACCATATCATAGGTTCACATTGAGGAAAATGCAATATTTTAATTGTGGGGGAGGGAACCTTTTAGTTTAGTAATTTCATTTATTTTTATGTTTTTCAAAAAAAATATGTGTTTTTTTGCTTCAATTTTTGTGTGTTTCTAAAACTTTTGACCTGAAACGATTCTCATCATGATTTTGAAATACATATCAATAATTGAAATAATTTATCCCATGAAACTGAGCTTAAATTAATGCTGAAAATGAATTTGTTTCAAGTTCAAATCTTTAGTAATTTTATAAAAAGTACTTTGAATTTTGAATCCCATGCCACATATCACTATCTTTATATTTGAAATAACTTTCCTATGAGAATTTTGAACCATTCTTTTCATATTATTTACATTTAACTCACTTCTTGAGTGAACCAAACCATGCTTGATTTATCCAAAATTTGATTTATTCTTATCAAAACTTGAGGGTTTTAGGTACTTGTGTTTTAAATTATTGAGGAATTTATATGGTATTAAAGCCCTAATTTCATAATAATACTTTTTATAATGGACTAACTTGAAAATTTAATCCTTGTATCCATTATAATCCATGGACAACCTATTAGGATAGCCACATTACAAGCCAATTTTCCCTATACAACCAACTCTTGAAGTGAAACTGCATAATCTAGTTGAACTAAATTGTGGGGGAATATGTATTGTATTATGCTACCACATTTTGTGATACTTTGGGCGGAAAATTAAATTCTGAAGAGATGTTTTTTCTACTGAAAAAACCATTCTATTGGAAGCTGTTCCTTTCTAGAGCTTTCATGATAAATGAATCTGTGCCTTTCTGAATTTTCCAATGAAGATAGAAAGTTGTGCCTATCTGGAGATTTCACAAAAAACTATGTTTGAGAAGATCCAAATTTTCATTGATTAAATGATGAATTGTTTAAACATTCCATGAGTTTTCATGATGATGGATCTGAATTGATACTAAAGGGAGTGAGGAGGAGGCCATACTTGAGTGAAAATTAGAATAATGTAATTTTTCTTCAAAAAGAGTCAATCCCTACTCATTCACTCTTAGAATTTTTCATATCTAAATCCTACCAAACTAAATCCATAAAACAACCCTAAAATGTTCTCATGATAAACATATGTCCTTGACTCACATCAGGTGTCGATATAGGAATTTATCAATCCTATAGTGACCCTTGTATGAGTTTGGATGATAAAGATATTTCTGAGAAATTGACATTTGTGTGATAAGAGAAAATGTAAGCGAGGTAAGTATTTTTTATACATGGAAGGATAAATTAAATAGAAATATATTGAATGATATGAATTAATAACTTGAAATAATGATTTTTGGAGGAGGCATGATATCTTTTGTTTCTTGTTTTCAAATTGTTGAATCTCAAGGATATGTGTTTTAAAATTTATTTTGATTTGATATCGATGTTTAATTGTCACATTTTTTTGGAATACATGATATGAGGTTTTTCCCAAGAGTGAAAAATGGTAAGTTTGGGGGTGTGATCACATCACGATTCAATGCTTTATTTCACCCTTACACCACTGTTTTAAACTTGTTTTGTATTTAAAATTAAAAATATTATCTCAAATTGTACGTCCAATTTGATTCAATTATTAAATTTTTATCACTGTTAAAAAGTAAAATTATTCTTGTTTTGGGGATTTCATTTTAGGAGGAGGTGATTTGGAGGGTCGGAGATGATCCAGAAGAAAAATGGTCCAAACTGCATGGAAGCCCAAGGGCATATGTCCACTTTTTTGAACATGTAGAAAATATACATGACTTAAAATGGGATGAAATTTTGTGGAACTATCCAGAACTTAATGGGATAAAACTCATATCTAGAAACAGAATCCCAATTCATCAATTAAGGAGACCATCCAAACCAATCTGTTCATGGGATAGAATATGCACAAAGTCAAAGATGTGGTTCTGTATTTTAGTCATATCTCACGCTGTAATCCTCCACTGGTCACCAAATTTTACATGGAGATAGTAAAGATATAGGGATACAACCTTTAACTTTTTTAAAAGTCGAGATAAGTCTATTTACCAACCCAAAACTGAGACACAAGTGGTATCTTAGAATCTGGGTGCCCAAAACCACTTCCCATTTTGGCTATAAATTGACACCTTAGGCACCTCATTTATGTGTTGAACCAATGAGTGATTTTATTCCATTTTGGAGTTATAGAGGAATCCTATCATCACCTTGTAGGTTCTAGAACTTCCTATACTCATTGGGGAATCCCTTGAAGTAATGATCCCTTCATTGAGGCCTTCATCTCCTTCTCATGTTGTAATATTTGTCTTTGTGTAATAAATTTCTTAGTTTCTATTTTATTTCTTATTTTTTACCTAGTTTTAATCACTTATCTTATTCATTAATATTCCTCTTTGGGCTGGAAATAAAGAGTAGAAATGAGATTGGGTTATAAAATTTCTAAACCTTTGCACATGCAACATGTTTCTACGATGACTACACCACCCATAGAAGAGTTGTTATTTTTAGTAATTGATATACCTCTCACCTTCATCATTCATTTGTTTTGAATCAATAATATACTATAATTCACTTATTATGATATATGAATTGAGTTTTTAAAATAAAATAAACTAATAAATCAAATGAAAAATTAACACAAAAACACGTGAGGTCAAGATTTGTGTAAATTGTGAGAACACAAATTTAATCGGTAAAAAAAACCACACGAGATAAATTTGTAGAGTTCAAATATATCCCATGAAAAAAACTCATACTAATTTTCCAAAATGTATATGTGAAATAATTTACCACTGACCATAATCTAGACTTAGAACATCAACCAAAGCAGGGTGCAATGATTGCATGTTTCGAAGCTAGCCTAGGCCTTAATTGACTTCATATTTGTGGTAAAGTTATTTCTCATAGGATTCAAGAATTAAAAAATTAGGGGATCATAATTAAGTGAATATTAATTTAAATGACAATGATTAATAAGTATGTGAATAATTAGAGTTAGATCTATTACCCCATTTAAAATATTTTTCTAAAAAAATCATCTTGTTGTGTCTTTTTAATCGAACTTCATTTTAAAAACAAAAACAAAAAACAAAATCTTCTTCTAGAAAAATTATTCTAATTTGATAAACGATAAATAACCCCATCCTTTAAAGTATAATGTTTAAGTTATTTTATTTTATTTTCAAAATACCTTTAATATGTTTTTAAATTTACGTTCTCTTTTGAGAGAAGACCTTGGTCAGCTACTCTACTGCACCTAAGTACCCAAAAATCACACTTCATTTGAGGGCTCCCACAACAAAAACTTTCAATTATCCTATTCTTGTCTCAATTAGTCAAGTCTTTTGAGACATTATGGGGTCAAAAATTGTTATGGTGGGGAGAATTGTCCTACAAAGACCCTAAATTATATATCACATATAATTTTTTTAATTATAATTGGATTAATTTATGATTTTAGGGTCCAATAAATTTTAATTTTTTTCTATCACATGATTATGGTGGGTTCCTGGTTAGTAGAAACCATGTGTAGAACATGTAAGGAAATATATTATTTTGATTGATTTGCATAAAACATCTGAAACATGGTTTGGAAAACTATGCAGCTGCCCATTCATGGTGTCCATTACCTCCAGTAGAGGGGAACAATTAGTGCACAATTTTCAAAACTGTGTGGCCAAACCATGCATGGTGTTCAGGTTTAAAAAAATAAAAAATTAAAAAAAAGAAAAATAAAATTTAATAATAATAATAATAATTTTATTTTATTTACCATCTACCCCTTATCGATCACACACCCACCCTCTGACACTTTCCCCCTCCCCATTCGTTATGTGATGCGACAACCAAAAGGGGATCCTCAGCTGTATGCCTTACCTACTCAGCCTCCCTTCATTTATGGATGATCTTCATGCTGATTTTTGGTATGATACCTCCAAGTAGGGTTTTATTCCTCTCATTTTACTTCTTCCCCCTATTTTCTTGGTCACTTTAACCCCTTGTGTTTCACATGATTTGTGTGAACCCTAACCTAGATTTTGGTGTTTCTCTTGGTCGATTCTTTATGTAGAGGATATATGATCCCAAATTGATGCTTGTTCTTGATATGGCGGTAGATGGTGAGGTTTTCTCTATAGTTTTCACATAAGTTTTCTTATTCCCATTTCTCTTGGCCCAATTTTAATTATATATTTTTAAATTTTTTGGTTTCTCATATTTTTCTAGTATACCTTGGGTTTCCTTTTGGTAGCTTTGAACCACCATTCTTGAAGGTGACTTACAAATATATTCATGGGTAAGGTATATATATATACAAATACTTTGTATATATTTTCTCATGGTGACAGGAATATATATATATTGCATCTAGGGGTTTATATATATATATATATATTTATAAGTGTATATGTGTGTAAGTGTAAAATATGGTTTTGCTTCACTAGAGTCTTTCTTGATCTCTTTTGTTCTATGAACCACATTGAAGTGGATTAATGTTACCTTCATAAGAGGAAGTATGTTTTCAAGAAGGTTACTTATGTATAAGACTTAAATTCCTTAATTTATTAAGTGTTTTAAAATTGTGTCCTTAATATTATGTAGTATTTATATGATATGTAAAATGGTTGTGATGCTTGGTATTTATAATTCACATGTTTTTCATGATTTAATCTATGTTTTTACATGTATATTATTTTTTTAAATATGTTTCCAAGATTGTATCAAAATGTTCAACATGTAAAATACTCAAATGTGGTTTCTAAATTGTGTTATGTGGGTAAATATTAGGATTCATGAATGTTTTTGGGTGTAAATTTTTTGAAATGTATTAAACCCTATTGAAATGGTCAGAGATGGTTTGTTGACATGTGTATACATGAGAATTAATGTGTTTTGGGAGATTATAAAAATAAATTAGAGCACTTGGTAACCCTAGGTACCTAGGTTGGTTCCTAGGGACTAGTATTCCATCTGAGTCAATGGGGCATTAACTGGGATTCCTGACAGGATTACGCTACAAAATTAACAAAAAAAAAATGATGATGCTTTGGGTACCACTAGAACTTTTTCTTCAACCTCTCTAGTGGACCATTCATGAGAATAGATTATATGGTTCGATCACCAAGTTATGAGGATCCTAGTATATAGTTAACCTAGCTTCTTAGGGATTTCCCATAGTGCTTCATTCATTTACTATTGTTTTTCATTATAATATTTTTAAATTATAATATTTATAGATTCCCTTATTTTTCTAGTTTCCTTATACAATGAAATAATTTTTCCCATATTAATACACCTATTTATATAGAATATATTATATAAGAAATTAACTGAAAATTTTCCCATGATTTGAAAATTATTTTGAAAATATAATGGAAATTAATTTTATATAAAATGAAATCTTGTTTCTTGTTTTTCTTAAAAGTATTGAAAAACCTATTTTTATATGTGTTATTTTCAAACTAGAATTACTTGGTTTTATTTTTAAAGGTAATTTATAGGGAATATTTTATTCAGGCATTCATACTATGTTTTTATACTAACTCACACACACACACACACACACATAGCTTCTGGTGCTACTTCCATCTTGGTCTCAGTCACTTAGGAGGGAAATTGGATAAGTGGATGATGGTGACTTGCAAGGTCACATGGAGTTATATCTAGTATTTACATTAATCTATCCAGTTTCCCATTTCCTTTCCACTATCAGTATTAGTTTTTCTTATTTTATTTCATTTATCTATAGTTTCTTGGGCTAAATCATTCCCAATTAAGTTATAGTTGATTCTCAGCACTAGTTACCGGTCTGGTAGGATCATAAGTTCCAATAGAGCCTTATTTCGGGATGAATTAGGTGATTAGTTTAGGGTCAAAATAGGTTCTTTTGTGTCAAGGACTAATACTTCACACCTGGATAAACATTACTCAGAGACATTCATTAGTTTATCATATTATCTTTATAAACAAAAATAAATTATTTACATCATAGTTACTTTTTGGGATTAGGTTATGAAGTGTAAGATAACTCAACTTAATGTAACATAGGAAAAACTAATATTGATATAGGTTTAATTAAAGGAACTATGTGTTGACTTGTAAATGTAAAAGTATGATACTTTTTAAGGATGAATTTATTTTATTATTATGATAATATCTATGTATTTTAAATGTTTTATCACTCATGTCAACCCATTTGGTTTTAGTAATGGTTGGAAATTGAAGGAACCAAGGGTGTCAGGGACAATTTATTGATTACCTCATGAACAACCCATCAAAATGTGAGTTAAAATGAGAAACCATGTGACTATTTCAAACCATTTATAAGGGAACTTGATTGACAATATAAACAAAGATTATATCCCAAACACACCAAAGAGAGAAAGATAAAGTCTCATGAAAAGATGATGCAGTAAAAAATGATCAATTTAATATATGTAACATGTGTGGATTGAGTATCAAGGTAATGACCTCAAGGGGACTAGAAGGTGATTTACCTATGTTACCATAAATCATTAAACTGTTGTGGGAAAATAAAGAGTTCAGTTAACACGATGAAAAAAATATAAATAATCATAGGGAACCACTAAAAATTCAATGTATTATATAAAAATAACTCATTAATTATCCATGGAAATGCCTTAATCCATGGTTTTATAAGTATAATATGAATCCACAAAATCCTCGATCCAGGGTTCAAGGAAGAACTAATGTAATTAATATCAATAGAGAGGATAGTGATAATTAGGGGTGAACCTACCCTACAACACGTGTCAGTGGATGGATTCTAGTTATATCAACCCTATTGTATCTACGATGTTTTCATATGAACATCAATTCACCACCCCAAGTGGTTTTTTAATAAAATCATTTTATGTATACTTATTTTGTTTTTTTTGAAAAAAAAATCATTGTGAAAATCATAACATTCAGTTTTAAAAAAATTGATCTAATTTTTGAAATAGAGAGGATATACTCACTTCAACTCCTCATTAATTTCTAGAATCAGTAAAAACACATTCAAAATCAACTATAGTCCTCTATTTATGCAAGTATGTCTATGAATTATCTATGAAGAAAATTAAATCCTTCACATGGTCTTTAATACTTTTTTTTACGATAAGTTTCCATTAAATGGTTATGGAAAATATTCTCTTTCTAGTATTCCCTATGTTATTGAAGATCATATCACGAGGCATGTCAATATTTTCACCAAATTTACTAATTATTACATGTAAATTATAATTAATTTTTGTGGACACAATTTATTTAAGTTGGGTAGAATGTAAAAAACTTTGTTTTCTTATTAAATAAATATTTTGTTATATGGTTTCATTCAAATTAAATATAAAAAAACAAACGAATATAGATGGTCATATGGTTGTTTTAGAATTATTTGTTATAAACAGTGGTAATATAATTATGATATATATATATAAGAAAAAAATGAAATTCACCTTAATCATAAAACTCAGTTAGTACAACTAAGAAACTAATAAAATATCATTTTAATCTTAAAATGTGTTTTATAAAAATAATTTTTTAATGTTTCATATATTTATGATTAGAACACATTTTATAAGAATAATTAATATATTGAAAAATGATTCCCTAAAAAAAACAAATTTTCATCATATTTTATCATTTTATTTTAAATATATATTTACCAACTTTAGGATGTGAATTTGAAAAAATTAAAATAATTTTTGATTTATCATGTTCATATTAGATTAAGATTAATTTTGGATTTTTTTTCTAAAAAAATTGACTTTTAGGTGAAGAACGCAAAATACAATTTTTAAAATACCATTAATTTTGTAACATCCCTTTTATGTAAGCATAAAATAAAAATTAGAAAACATTTTTTCATGATAAAAAGTTTTTCATTTAGGTAGACTTATATATTTTAAATTATCATGTTTTAATTACAAACCCATATTTTATATTATAGAACATAAATAATATTTTTTAAAAATTATATAAAATTAATTATTATTATAGAATTAATTATTTTATATTCAATCAAATGAAATATATTTTAAATATTAAATATTTTTGTATAAATTATCTAATAAGGGACACTTTATTTTTAATCATAATGCTTAATTTACATTGGGTAAATATTTATTACCCTGGAAAAACTATTATTTTCCAAAGAATAATATGTTTTAAAATATTGTTTATTTTTAAATTAATTGAATAAATTATAAAATAATTAAATAATATGATGTTTAAACAGATATGAATATTAATTTAAAGTCATTTAATGGGTAATCAATGTCAAATAAGATTAAAAATACAAAATTATTTAAAAAATATTTCAAAAAAAGTTTTTTAACGTAGTTTATGTTTTTATTTAAAATATAATTTTAAACTATTTATTAAATTATGTTAAATGGGTCCCATATTTAGATTCATATCATCAAAATTTTATATTAAGGGTCAACTTATATTTTTATTAATAATTTAATTAACATTATTAATATTTAATTAAGATTAATAAGCATCTAAATGAGTAAACTAAGGTGGCTTGATTTTTCTAAAATTAACATGATCTTTTGAAATTATAGATTTTTTTTATTTTTATAATTTCCAAACTACATGTATTACCAATCCCCCTTAACCAAAATTTCAAACCTTTCAATTTTTACCCCTTACTTACTATTTATTTTCAAGGAAATTTCAATCTTCCTCACTTATAAAAGGCTGATGACATCTATCTTTTCATTAATGCAATAAAATTTCAAAATTTCAATGAAACCCTACCCAAATATCCTCTCCATTATGTCATTTTAATGTCCCAAATCCCTTAGAAACTATAAATTTTCCTATGCCTGTCAAATATAATTCCTTAATCAAGAGGAAGTTCAAGGTATCAACATAGGTATCACATATTTCTTAGCATTTATGTCTATTTATTCCTATAAAAACTAACTATAACCATATAATAATAAAAACCTTATAATAATTATTGTTTTTATATTTTATTATAAAAATGGTACATCCATTATTTATTCTCTTGAATATAATATGAAAAACTAGAATCATTATTATTATGTGTGTGCGAATTACCACCTCCATGAAGAAATACTTTCAAATTTTAATAATCACCTATCTTGGATGGAAAATATGTTGGTAATGGTAAATAAACATGATTTATATAATATATTTATGATTATTAAAAAATAAATTATTTTCCACTTTCATCCTGATCATTCATTGAATAATGGAAATGCCAATTGTGCATTGTGCAGACTACCACCTATAAGAAGAATCACTATTTTTGTTTTTCTTCTAGTTTTACATTCAATATCCAAAATTCATTAAATATGGTTAAAATTTTAATTTTTTTTAAAAATTATCATTATTATTCTTTTATAATAATATTATATCAAAATAAACGCATCCTTAACCATACTAACTAATCGAGATAAAGGATGTTCGTGATTAGGTTGGTCTGACCAACTACTTGAATAATGCTATAAAATTATATCATGGATGACTATGAAAACATAATTTCTAGTATAATATGAAATAAATATGAAAATAATTATTTATTTAGGTTTTGGAAGGGATACATAAATATTATAATTATAAATCAATAAATAATTCTTTATATGTTGAGAATCACCAAAATAATGTTCATTGTCTACTTCATCTTATGGGATAAAGACTAGAGTGCTTATAAAAAGAAAATTTTAATATATAAATCACTATAATTCATTTATTATAGTAACATTAATGAAATTATAATAATGAAATTTTTAATAAGAGTGAACACCGACATCCCTCCTATGAAACTACTACAAACGGTCCAAGATCCAAACTATCAACATGGTAAAATAGGCATAAAATAACTAATACACATCTATATAATATTTATAAATGAAAATTATAAAAATTATTTTCTATGAATATGGTTATAAAATAATATATAATTATAGTTATTATTTTTTTAAAGTTGGTTAGTGAGCATTCAAATAATCTAGGAAATAAGGTAAGGGTTTATTTGTCTCAAATTTGAATCTCATTATACATGTTTATGTTATACACCATGTTTCATTTTCTATTATTTAAAAACTACCCCATATAAATTTTGTATCATGATTTCATTATATTTACTAATGTCCAATGTTTTTTCCATGTCCATTATATCTTGGGGTTTTGATTCCAATGACACAATGGATGTAATAATTTTCATCTCAACTTCTCTTTATCAAGACATATTTTACTATTTTCACTAATTTATTATTTATTTAGTATATATAGTTCTTTAGAATGTATTTTTATATACATACGGATTTAATATTTGGTATTTACAGAACTATATGATTTTTAGGTTTCCAATGTATTTTGATTCAAAAATTACAAAATCTGTAAAGGTTCTTTGTGACTTAATTCTCTTCCTTGGGTCAAAATAACTCATATCTATATATTTTATTTCAAAATTGATCTATTCTAACCTATTATTATTTTAGGAATTATTCCACCCTATTTTATATGGAAATCATGTTTCACACCAAATTCTTATTCCTGTATGATTCTAACATTTCTTTAAATTTAATTTTTGTTATGAATAATTCCCATTAATTTTAATGGAATTTTCAACCATGTCTATATTTTTACATCATATAAATTTTCTTCTTTAACTAGTGGAAATGAATTTTTTTTCTCTATTAATCCTTTTATTCTCCATATTTTATTTTATAGAAAAGTTATCTTTAAACTATTAATGATGTGGGTGTTTAATAAGCCTATATGTTAAAAAATATTTTATATCCTATCAAAATAAAAGTTTTATCATCGAATAAACATTTTATTTCGATAAAAAATATGTTTTTTTTCAACTATCCATTATTAATGATTATTTTAAATGTTAAAGGTTTTCAAAGTATTTTTACCTATCATTTTTAAAACCATATATATTTTAAAGGATCATTTATTTGGAATAGTTTAAAATAATGTTTTACAAAAATTATTCTATTTTTATTCAAAAAATGTATTTTTTAAAGTAATTAAAAATTTATATGTTTTAAAAATTATTAAAAATGTAATGTGGATACTTTTTTACATTCACATCAATTTTTATTTTATTTTTTATCACCCATGAAATAATGTTTTGATCACCCTCTAAATGTTTTTTATCTTTCAAATCCTCTTTGTAAATGATATTTTTTTAGATTATGATTTATTATGTTCATGTAATTTAAATATTTAAGAAATACATTGTTTTTACATTGATTATTTTTGATATGTTGATGTCTGATTTTAATATGCACACAAATGTATGGATAAAGACATGTGGGGTCCTATATCTCCCACTAATTATTTGGTATAATAATATAATTAATTAGATAGTCAAGTCTGGGGATAATGAGTTTCTTTATACAAGCATGGGAATAATAGGTTTGTTCACATTTTTAGGCATGGACATAATGAGTTTTTTTATATATGTGTGGGAATAATGGGATTTCCCTCACATGTTTTCCTGTGCTAATTAATGTTCCACATTTTTCATGTTTATCATGTTTTTCCAAATCTAAAAGTTGTTCCTAATATCATGGATCATTACCATGTTGTTTCTCATGTTTTGACAATTTTACAAGATGCATTTAATTTCCATAAAATTTCATGTTTTTAGGTTCATTCATTATTTTTAAATTATTTCACACTTATATATCATGCTCACTTGTTTTTGATTATTGACATGTGTTTAATCCATATCATATATTTTATTATTTAATAATGATATTTTTTTATCTTATGTTTCCTCATCATGTTTTATGATTATAATACATGGTTTTATGATCTATTATTAAGATTCTATGTCTTCCTTATATTCTTATTCATATTTATGGTCAAATACATTAAGATATGTATTTTCCTTTACTAATAATTTTATTTCACCCACTTATTTTTTATCTATTCCCCATATTATTATGGTGACTATGTCATGTGAGGTATCTAAAAAAGAGTCTAGATGAGCACTATTATAGATAAATGTTTACAAGTGTTGTAAAATAAGATGATTATATTCCTAGTCAATAAGACAATAATCCTTTCGGTCCTTAGGTTATGTGAATATTCATGAGATGTATTATTTATATAATTATATTATTATAGTATTTATGTTATTTTTGTAATGGGTTTTTATAATATGGGTGATGTAGGATATTAAATTTTAATTTTTAACAGTATATGGAAAATTATCAAAGGATTAATGGTTTTGGAAAGTGGAGATAAAGATTCAAATTTTTGTCTGACCTAAAGTTGTTATGGATGTTCTTTAGATAGAAGTATAACCAACACAAGTTAGTTGTTTTGTAAGAAATAGAATATTCATCCTAGTGAGAAGAACATAATTTTTGTTATATAAAAGGGTGGAATAAATCTCATAATCAATAATGTTTAAACATGAGAGTGTTATATAATTGAGAAATAGAGGAATTATTTATATATGATGAAGGGAAGGAAAAATCACTATGATAAACTTTATGTTTTTCACACCGATGTTTATTTTTCAACCCACATTCTAGATTTTTTTTAAGTTTATTAAGGATGGAACAAGAATGATTTAGGTATATTTTATGATGTAAAAGGTAGAATATTTTATATTTTTAACTTAGTTAAAATCCATGGTTAAAAGGGAGACTAGAACAAGGAATAAAATCAATTTTTCATATAATGGTGGTGAATATATTGGAAGGGAATTCATTCAAAACATTTAGAAGAATGAAATTGGTAATGATAAAACTCTTCTTATTACACCAAAAAAAAATATTTGTCCGAATAGATGAATAAAAGGATGATTGAGAAATAACATAACATGATTTTCCACTATAGAATTTATAATGGAATATGGTTGAAAAAATATCAATGTGTACATATTCAACCAACTTCCATTAAAATCAGTGGGGAAGGAGAGTCATGAGATGTATTAGTTTGATAAAAAATATAATTTTATCATCTAAATGTTTTTGAAGGAATATAATATATCCACACTGATGATATATACTGTAAAAAACTTTAGGCTAAGTCTTAATGATTTTTCTTTAAGTGATATGGGGATTAGAACTTTAGTTTTCAAATATGGGATTATAATCATTAAAATATAATTATATATCAAAAGTTCCATTTAATGATTGGGTATTATAGAAATACAAGAATTTTAATGATTCTGATGTTGAATTCCATAACACCCCTAGAAAAGTGAAACTTTAAAGGATAAATGTTATTACCCATGTCAACAAGGTGCAACTTTTTTTTAGGAGTCTATCTAATTAGAACTCTATAGTTAAGTGTGCTTGTCCTGGAGTATTGATCAGGATGGGTGGCCTTCTAGGAAGTTTCCCATGGTGTGTGTTGGTGAGGACAAAGCACACTGAAAGGATACATGTTGACATGTGGGGATAATCATTAGTTTGATAAGTGACACTGGTGAGTAATAACATATAATGTGATGGGAAGGTAACCAAGGTATTATAGGATACCCATGGTGTCAGATGATTAGGTTCCTGGCCCAGGGAAGGATGGGTCATGTCAAATGGTATCAGAGCTAATACCTAGCCAAAAGTATAGAGAAATTTTCTGGGTTTGAGGCTTGGGGTCCACAATGAGTGCATTGGGAATTAAATGGGTGGATAGTGTAACACCCCTAGAAAAGTGACACTTAAAAGGATAAATGTTACCACTCATGTCAATAAGGTGAACCTTTATTTTCAAGAGCCTATCTGATTAGAATTCCATAGTTAATCATGCTTGGCCTAAAGTAGTGATTGGGATGGGTGAACTTTTGTGAAATTTCCCAAGGTGTGTGTATGTGAGGAAAAATCACAATAAAAGAACATGTTATGGCATGTGGAGATAATCATTAGTCTAATAAGAGACCTTAGAGAGTAAGAACTTGTGGTGTCATAGTAAGAAAACCAATGTATTTCAATAGGCCCATGGGTTCATATGACTAGTTTTATGGCCCAGGGAAGGTTAGGTTATAGAAAATTCAATTAATCAATAAGTCAAGTTTAGGTTGATCTATACGGGATTACCAAAATTATTCCAGTTCTATATAATTATGATGTGAACATAAGTTTTCTAGATGATAGTATAACATAACATATATATAAAATATAAAGGGTTGTAGTTTTATATAAAATATCCTCATATGTTCAAATTTCATAAGTTTATGTACTAGGAGATATATAATTATAAGGTGTAGAATAATAAAATAAATTTCCATGTTCTTCCATAGTAAGTTAATATGTGAAAATATGTGGGAATTACATGTATTATTAACTTCAAACAGTTCGAGAAGAACTTGATATGAAAAATTAGTGGCATCACTCATTGATTTCAGTAATTCCATGTTATCATTGGAATATGAAATGGATTAATTACATTCTAATGAGACATTATATAATACTAATTTACCATAGGGAAGCAGAGTTCATGAGAATAAATTTGTTTCTAATTGAAGTATGATGTCGATTGGATCAAGAGATATAAATCTAGGATTATAGTGAAAGAAGTAAAATGTAATGATGTAGTATATTTCTCTAAGATATTTTCACAATTAGTAAAATATATTACCATATATATGGTATTATTTACATTTTATTCTGATGATCTATGTTTAGCTCAAATGGATTTAAATTAAACATTCCATTAAAATGATTTGTATGATGCTCTTTATATGAACCAAAAAACTAGTTTTGAGTATAATTAGAATGAAATCAAGTGCTTACTCCAATGTAGTCTCCACATCTTGAAATAAGAACCCTATCAACGAAACTAGAAATTTGACTCATTTATGGTTAAAAAGGGTTTAATATGATGAATCATAGATAATTATTTACATCATAAGGTCTATATGGATGATTGTTTTATCATCTTTCTCCTCATTATTTATGATATACTTAGGGTGTGAAGTCTATTCTACATATCATGGAATTGAAGTGATATTTTTTGAAATATTTAAAATTAAAGATCATGGAGTTATAATAAAGAATCATGTTATAAGTATTGGGAGATAAAAATATATAGTTTTTTAGTGTTTTCTCAAAAGTGATTACATCAATAAAGTCATCGAGTGATTTTCAAGGACTTAATGTAAATTAGTTTCAAATCCTCTAGATGGGAACATTAATTTTTCAGCATGTAAATCACATTGAATGAATTATTAGGTGAGATACATGGAAAATATTCTATTTTCATCAGAATATAGAAGATTAATGTATACTGACCAAAAAATTTATTATGAATTGAGATCCATCAGCTAGTATATGGTAAATCTTGGGAAAGAATACTGGGATACCATTAAATGGATCATAAGATATCTCAAATAAATAGAATATAATACCTTATATTTCATTATATGTAAACTAATGGAATGATTTTTGGATGAATATTTTAGTGTTTATTTTGATACTCATAATAATATAGGTAGCTATGCGTTTTCCTTTTATGAACCAATGATCATCTAGAGGTCTATGTTGCACTATTTAGTTGTACTCTATACCAAAAAGGATGAATATTTTGATATATCTAAAGGAATAAAATGAGTTTTTTGGTTGGTACCTTTTTTTGGTTGATATAATTATGAATAATGATTTTTTTCATTACTGTGAAAACTAATATGAGATTCACTTGGCTAAAAAACCTGCATTATATTATAATACTAAACATATCGACCCAAAATACCAAAAACTTTATAATCTTCAAAAGAAAAAAGTTTTAGAGTTATGGAATATTACTAGAATAAAAATGTAGAGACTTTTTTATTGACTTGTACGATATTGAAAGATATTAAGGAATTTTTTCGGAGGTAGACACTAATACAACGTGAGATTCTAAGGCTTAGCGAGCCCAGAATTATTATTGTAAAAATATTTAATATATTTTATATCATGAATGCATAGTTTTCTAGAAATAATGTAATATATCTTGAATGGATTTTCAAATCAGAAATATGATACTACGGTAGAATCCAGGGTGTGGGGTGTTCCCTAGGCATGACCTAAAGTTGGTTGGGACTCAAAGATCGGATGAGGAAACCATTGGCAATTATGTTAAGTGGGTTAATTAATTAATTAATTTAATACCCAAAACCAATTTATATATATAAATATATTGTTATAAACAATTTATATGGCTTGACTCATAACTCTATGATCATTGAGGGGAGGTTTCCCTATTATTCATTGGCAGATCAACATCAGATGACATCCAGATCGGGGTGGGTTGACAGATAGAAAAAACATCAAATCTTTCCCATTATTGGATAATGAGTTCTGTACCAATGATTGATCCATAATCAAGGTAGGTCTCATCAATTTCTGTTTCCCCCCTTGATTAAAATATTTATCATTGGTGTATATATATTATATTTTGATCTGTGTTTTCCCACCATTCTCATGAGAACATTGATGAATGAAATTTTTTATTTAGTATATTATTTCTCATAACATGATCTCACCATGTATTTCTTGATTTGAAATAATTATCCAAGAATGCTTTCCCACCAATTTTTATCTCCCTTTTTATGGTTCTTTCCACCCATCATTCTTAGTATTCTTTTTCCAAGGCCTATGGGGTTGTAGTTCAAATTTACTAAGGTGGGTTTGATCATGATCGAACCCTTGAATTCATGGAAGTTTTGTGAACAATGATCAAGATATATATTTTATAGATAGATCAGGTTCCATTGTTGGATGTGGATAATTATTCCCATATATATGGTATTTGAGACCAAGTGGTAATGACCCGAAGTTCATTTCACACATCTTTTCTTTATACTAATAGAAAAAATCCATTTTTCAACCACTGAAGGCTAGGAAATGTTGGCCATAGGTGACTACCTTTGAATTTCAGAAATAAAACGATGGGAATTTAGGTGACAACCACATACCTGGAATTCATGTGAATGAACTATATTTCTATGAAAATCTAGACTTCATGTCATGTAGTCTAGAATAATACATACTGTGTGGTCCCCTGACTATGATGACTAGAGTTTCAAAGTGTATAAAAGTATCATATACTATATGGGATCCCCAAATGCCATGTGACCTGGTGATAGAGGCCCAGTGTGTACTCCAAGAGTACATGAGCACAAAAAAATCTCAGTATATGGTATTATACATGGATAGGTACATGGGTTGGGTCATGACCTTGTACATGACTAGGTACATGGGCATGACTGGGAGAAAATAGGTAGGCCTTGGGTGGATGATAAATATTATGTGGGTCCTTTAAATTCTCTGAACTATGATATTGGCATAGATCCACGTCCTAGAGGATACACATCCAGGAGATGAGGTGGGGTCACATGCCCTATAGACCCCATACACTTCATGTACTTCCCTCTAAAAATTATTTCTCTTGTATCTCCTTCATTTGGATTCAGTTTTTCACGCGTGTGAGTATCCTATTTTTAGTTTTTCCCACATCGAATGTGATTATATCATTTTTAGTGGGTTTTGAGATATGATGCAGGATGTTACAAGTGTGAATATTCTTTAGGAGATGGTTGATGATGGAAGTGATCACATTGGATCATCAGAGAGAGGTCTTGGTTGGAAACACCACTATCGTACCAGGGTGTGGGTCCCCCATACTCTTCTTACTAGTTTGAGTGGAACCCCCTAATAGAATAAGGTGAGGGTCCTCTATCTATATTTTGGATGTATCCCCCTAACTTACTAGGGTGTGTGTCCTCAATCTGTTGAGTGGTACCCCCTTGAAAAACTAGGGTTTAAGTCCTCTTCCTTCTTAGTGGAACCCCCACCCAACGGGCTAGGGCATGGGTCTTCTACCTTCTGATTGGAACCCCATAACAGACTAGGGAATGGGTCCTTTATCTACTGAGTGGTACCCCCTAACTCACTTGGGTGTGGGTCCTCTATCTATTTAGTGTCACCCCCTGATGCACTAGGGCACGAGTCCACTACATTTTGAGTAGAAACCCCAAAAGAACTAGGGAATAGTTCTTTTATCCTATGAGTGAGACCACCTAATGGAATTAGGAAGGGGACCTCTATCTACTAAGTGGAACCCCCTGAGTCACTAGGGCATGGGTCCTATACCTTCTAAGTGACACCCCCTGATGGAGTAGGGCATGGGTCCTCAATATTCTAAGTGGAACTCCTCTTAATGGATATGGGGGTGGGTCCTCTATATATTAAGTGGAACCCCCTTGATGCACTAGGGAATGGGTCCTCTGCTTGAAGATTACCCCCCCTCAACTATCCAACACAGTGGTGAGGTGTGGTTCCACCACACATTTAGCTCTTTAGACACACGTGATGCTGGTCATTAGATATGGACTTCATGGAGCTATTAGTAGACACATTAAACTATTATATGTTGTGAGATAGAGATCCCCTTTCTCCCTCATTTGGGTTTTTTATATCAGAATTTATCTATGTTGTTGGGTTTAATTTCCCTCTTTCTTTGGGTTGATTTAACTACTTATATCATTTTATCTACTTCTCCCTATTCAGATTTAAGGGAATCCTACTAGGTATGTATATACTCATCTTTTCATGGTATTTTTCCACATGTTACATGTCTTATACCATGATATATTGGTCAGATAATGCATTGGATAAGTTAAGGATACATTGGTGAATTTGACCACATATGGTTTTTGGGGATTAGGGACTATGAGACGGTCTCTCTCATCTTTAATTTATACTATTTATTTTCAGATTGGGACATCTTTTCTTGGTGGGGATTTATTTTTCCCATTAATTTTAGGATCACAATATCGCAATCTTTTTCATTCCCTATAGTTTATTACATTCACGGTTTTTACTCTAGATTTTTTTATATTTTATTATTATTCTTCTTTAATAGAGATGGTTTGATGCATTCATAGAGGTAATTTAGGCAATAAACTTCCATTTTAGTTATTCCTTCTCTATGCTTATCTCTAGCCCCTATCCAATAGAGGTGGGATTGGGGATGTGGCGACCTATTCTTCCACTAGATGGATAGGTGGGGCATGGTGGGTAGGGTTATTATAGATTGTTATCATAGGTGGTTCGACCTCAAGATGTTGTTTTGAGTTTTTTACCCTTATGAGGTTTGGTTTAGAACTTAGGTAAATAGTGTCAAAGTATCTCAAGTATAAATTTTAGTCTATGGAAGCCATTTTTGGTGTGGCAGCAGCATATTCATTCACAGGGACTATGACCGCCTACTTGTTGACTTAGTAAACCAAAACATTTTTTGTAGGAAACAATGGTACATGCATCATATAGAATTGAGTCCTTTGAATTTAATTCTTAAGTATACTCCCCACATGTATGCTTTTTTGACCATGGTACACCATGATCACTTTTGAGATGCCTCCATGAAGACTACCGATCAGGTTATTGATTCAGAATCATGATGACGATGCAATGAGTGATGATGCCTCAATTCAAGGGCCATATCATAAGATCTTTCTTTGAGGTATGTTAGTATTAGTACCACCTTCTAGTTGAGAAACATTTTATACTAATAGAATAGGATGAGTATGTGAAAAAGATTAGTTAACTCCACAAATTCTAGTGCTAGAGGACATTGAGGTTCCTCAATGATAAAAATACCTAGTTAGTAGAGGATTTTCTTGAATTAGTGATCCGAGCTTTGATAATTTTTTGGATCCTGACTGATCGTTTGGTTTCACTCACAACCAATGTTCTCCATAGATCCATAGTTCATTATAGTTGTACCAGTAGATGATTCAAACATTCTTAATGTTCATTGAGGGTTTGAGAAATATATATATACCTTTTTTTATCCATAATCTATTCTCAGGTGATTAAAGTTAGGACAGATCCTATGGTTTGGATATCCCACTCGATTAGGACCCCTTTCGATAATGGTACTTGTGGTGAGACATCTTGAGAATGACTCATGGGATTATTTGATCCCTTCCATGGAGACATTTAGCATGGATTTAGAAATTAAAGGAAGTGGCACACTTCCCCCACCAAGATGCATTCTTTTAATTCGATTTAAATATGTGAAGGTGAGTCAGCACCGGCATAATATGATAGTGTCTAGGTGTGGTAGATGAGTTCCTTTTTCTTGTGTGCTTAAGGATGGTTGGTGTGACAAGGTGTGAGAGCAGGACTTGGTTAAGGAGAGTAGGAGGGAACAAGAAGGATGAAATTCCAATAGAAAGGGTTTCTGGCCTGGAGGAACAAGTGTGGTTCAATGTACGACCTATATCTCTACTCATTTGGATGTAGTTTTTTTTCACAGAGTTGATATCCATATTTCTATAGACATAGAACCTGTTTGAGACCTAGAGATACCAGTTGATTCCTTTTTACTCAACCCATGTGTTGGAGAATCCTATAAATAAGATCAGTGATCACACATTTTTGCCAAAGGGGTGAACTTAATCTACAAAGAGAGAGAGCATCATAAGAAATATTTCTATAGCGGCAGTGAGACCCTATGATTTTTTCCTCATTATGGATTATTCAGCTACTATCCAGGCTTAGATGATTGCTACCCATGAGTATGATACTGATTTTTGTTTGTGGGATTGAGTTTTCCACCTTAATAAGGAGTGATCCTGAGGAATAGAAGGTTGAGATCATTCATAAGAGGTTACAATTTTTTTATTAGTTGGATAGTATTACCTGCAGAGTAGTAGATATTATGTGATCCTAGATTCCAGTAATGTGGATGGGGTATGATGTATTATTTCCTAAGTATGTGTCACATTTACCTTCCCACTTTGAGATGGACCTCTATATAAACTTGTATCAGGGATGACCTGATGTTTATGCTAGCATTTAGGATAAACCCATGAAGCTATGATAACTATCAATGTAGTTGGAGGTTATACAGAGGAAGGGATTCGTAAGATCTAGTGTGTTCACCTGGGTAGCCCTATGTTTTTCTTCTGGGTAGCAGATGAGAGTTTAAGGCGAGGCATGGATTCATGTCACCTGAACTAGGTGATTATCAAGTAGGATTATCCACCATTGATAGTAGATGAATTCTTCAACCAATGGATTGAGGTGAAGTAGTTATTGGAGTTTGACCTCATGATGAGTTATCACCAGCTCCTAGTTTGAGAGAAGAATATACTAAAAGTGTATTTCTAAAGATATTTTGGTCACTTTGAGTTGGTGGTGATACCGTTTGGTGTGTTGGAAACCCCAACAGTGTTGAGAGACTTGTGAATTGGGTACATAATTTTTTTTAGATCAGTTTGTAACTGTCTTCTTCATTGGAACCCTCATGTCCTTAGTTTCTGAGTAAAATCATGTGAGACACTTGAGGTTGGATTATATACATGCTCTAAGAGTACTAGAATCACGAGGAACTCTCGTAGACACAGTTCAAGATTTAGGAGGTTCATGGAAGACTTCAAAAGGATTGTACCCCCTTTAAATACCATGATGTAGAAAGGGAATATATTTACCAAGATTGAGCAGTATCTGAGAGCCTTTGAGGTGTTCATACTTACTAGTGATCTTGTTTTGATACTACAAGAGGAGGGTGTTGAGTACATAGTGTATTGAGATTATTATAAAGTTGGGCTCGGTTCTATGTTGATATAGAGGCTAAAATGATCTTATATGGGTCAAGGTAGTTGATACCCCACAATAATAACTACAAAAATCAGGATCTAGATTTGAAATTGATAGTCTTAACTTTGAGGATGTGTAGGAACTATCTTTTGAGAGAACACATTACTGTTTAATCAAACCATTGGAGTCTCATGTATTTATTCACTCAAAGTGATATGAACCTCATACAGAGGTGCTGGTTAGAGTTCATATAGGAATATGACTTTGAGATTTTATATACTCCTATGTATACCAAAGTGGTGGTATTTACCTTATCAAGAAGTCATGTTCTTGCTTGGTAGAGGAGGAAAATGAACAATTGGATTATTTACAACTGAACACGGTAGATAAGATAAGTAAATATTATCATCAGTTGATAGTTTTAAGTACTCCAATTCTTCAGCATATGAGGGAGTATTAGTTAAGAGACATCGAATCTAAGGTCTTATGTGACTAGATATCCTCATAAGATTCACTAAATGGATTCATTAATGGAGGTAATCACATAATCCCTTTCAAGGTATGAATAATGGTTTCAATCATGTTGCAAGATTAGTTGATGAGGGAGTTTCAAAATTCTCCTATGGATATACATCCTGGTGTATATATGTTTTATAAATACCTTGAATGGAAGTGTTGGTGGGCTGGAATGAGGTGATGCATGTCTGCATTTGTCTCTTGATGTCTCATATGTCAACAGGTGAATGCTGAACACTAGTTTCTAGTCAGTTTTTTATATCCAATTGAGATCCCAGAGTGGAAATTTGATAGACTATACATGGACTTTATGATAGGGATTACATGGATAATAGGTGTAAATGATTCCATATGTGTGATAGTTGACTAACAAATCTATTCAATGCACTTCCTATCCATCAGAGAGTAGTGTTTGGAGGATAGTTTGGGGTAGTTGTCTATGAGTATTATCTGCCATCATTGGGTTCTATTGTTGATTGTGTATGATCATGATTCATGGTTCATGCTATTGTTATGGAGAGGCCTATAGGAGGTATTCATGACCCATTTGAGGATGAACACATATTTTTAACACTAGACAGATGGTCAGACTGAGTGCACTATCCAAGTGTTGGAGGGTATGACAAGGGCTTGCATGCTAGACTTCAGTCGATGCTGTGAGTATCACATACCATTGGTATAATTTTATTATAATAATAGATATCACTATACTATATACATGGAACCTTTAAAGGTAATGTACATGAGCCCTGTAGGTTAACCTTATTCTAGATTGAGATTAGTGAAGAATCTCTTGTTGGGACAATGATGGTGTAGGAGATGATGTAGATGGTTTAGGTGATCCATAAGCAGATAAGGGACTCCCATAGTAGGAATACATCTTATGTGTATAAAATTCTTAGTCACTTGAAGTTTTAATAGGGAGAACACATCATCCTATGCCACCCAATGATGGGGATTACAGATATTCAGTTGGGGAGGAAAGATATCTATCAGGTTCATTAGGTTGTTCGAGATCATGCAGAGGGTTAGTGTGGTTTCTTACTACCTATACTTACCCCTATAGTTGGAGAGGGTTCATGAATTATTCCATGTGTCATAGTTTAGGAGATACTTTCATGATCCAACACACGTTATTGACTAGGGTGAGCTAGACATCAAGGATAAAAACAACTTCATGGAGTCCTCAGTGGTGATCAAGGATCAGAAGGGGAGGTGTTGGAGTTTGTTCCCTAGAACCCAATTCTTTGAACATTATGATAAACTTATATTATAGGAAAGGTCTATTTATGGAAAGTCAAATAATGAGTTATCGAGCATATAGGCTGATGACACTGGCATGAAACCTTATTGATTGGAGATATTGTGATAAAAAGATGATATTACATGGAAATCATTCGTATGAGGTGACATGTCGTTGCATCATTAACTTATTTCTATATGGGTTCCTTGACATGTTGCTAGAAACTAACCATGTACTTTAGGTAGGCTTGCCTAATGCCACTGAGAAAAGGCCTAGAGGGTCACACACTAAGTGTATCTGGAATCTTATTTAAATAATTTATTATTTAACAAGTTGAATAAATATTATTCCTAGTTGTGGTTTAATAATTATTCAGGTATTCCTAATCGTATTTTATTTATTTATCGGTGAATAATGCAGTTATATTTATTTATTTATTTAATAAACAAATAGTTGTTATTCAAGGTTTGATAAATATTTCGTAGGATGGGCAAACCGAGTTAAAGGGTCCAATGAGAAAATAATATTAAATATTATTTAATTAAAATAATATTTAATTGTAACTTTCAAGCTAATAAAATGTCATGGAAATAATGGTATTGTCGTTATTATTTGAAATGGGGGTTTCACATGAAATAATAAAATAAGTAACAACACTTGTGCTAATTATTTATTATTATATAGTGAATTAAATTCCCTGTTACATATTATTCTCTTATTAGCCAAGGGGGAAACCCATAGGCCAGAGAGCCATTTTTTGTTGTGCAAAACACTTTAGAGAAAATCTCTCAAGCCTTGAGATATCCCTTTTCTCCAAGAAATCTCTCAATAATGAGAGCGGCCATCCTCCACCAGATTATAGAATGATTTGGAAGTGGCTGTCAAGATGATCCATGGTGGATGATGAAAGCGCAAGGACCTTCCGTGTTAGAACTCAAAGACTCCTTTGGTTATGTCTAGAGATTTTAAGAGCATGCGTGGATTACTTCTATAGGAGATCTACTTGTGATCTCTACAATGAAATGAAAGTCTCACCACAGATCTTTGGTTAGACACATCAACGAATAAAGAAAACCTTGGAGGTATTTCTTTAATTTAATTAAATTAATCATAAACAAAATATATTGATCCTCTATCAGGGTTCTAGGCCTCTTTATTATTTATCTAAATCTTTGATTTTATTCTGTAGATACTGGATTTCATCATCATATTGATCCCGAAATAATCATTGATCACAGTAAAACTTAATGTTGGGCACCATCCCAAATGTGCTTTCGCTGCACCCAGAACTTACAAGTGGTATAAGAGCGGTCATATTTTAATTTATAATTATTTAAATAATTCATTGAAGATTTAAGATTTAATAATTAATTTTTTCAATTCATGTTTAATCGTTCTTGTAATATAAATTTTGAGATATGTTATTCCTATTTCATTTCTCACAGATCTAACAGAAAAAATAACTTTATGATTAAAATTAAATCGAGGATATCATCAAGAGGCACCAATGATTATATCTAGGTAACATGAAAATACATGACATGTATTTAGAGTTACACACTATGAAATCTGTCATACACAGAGTGTAATCCTGATCACACACCATGTAGTTGTGTTCAACACATCAGGAGTAATTTGGAAATTACTCATGCTGTGTGAATTAATGACATGTGGTGTAGTTAATTCTTACACCACATGTTGACCAGGATAGACTGGCACATAGTTAGTTAGAATACATGCCGTGTGGCCCACTGGATACAATGTGTAGTCCCTTTGGGTCAGGGTTAAGTCATGTATCCCATACACAGATTGCCTGAATGGTGACAGTTTAACGTAGATTCTACACTACGTGTGGCCCACTGGACATTCCATTTACTCCAAAGGTTTTCTAATTACACCTCACATGCCATTTCCCTAGGAGTGTACTTATTACAAATAGTGAGGAGGGTACACACCATGTAGTCAGATCTACACACCATGTATGTTTTCCAGATTACACAGATTTAAAAATTTATTATCATATTATGTAACTCTTGAGACATGTACCTTCATGTGGGAGTAAAGTTGGGACACAACATGTGATAGGTGTTTGATATATATATATATATATATAAATGTTTAATTAACATCTACGTAATGTTCAAAGATATTCACATCATGTATGAGTTGTATTAAAATTATAATTCTGTGTGCATGCTACATGTCACAAAGAACAAAGTGTATACAAGTATAATAAATGTTGGGTAGTTTTGGATCGGTATTCACCGGGTTGGCTCCAAGGTACAATTTATGCACATAATTATTTTTTAATGAATTTATTAATTTATTTAAAATTATAATGGATGATATTCTCAAGGAAATTCAGAAAAAGTATTAAGATAAAAGGATTGATTAGTTAAAGATAATAATTAATCTCATTAGAGCATGATTTAACATAATGAGAATGACTAAAAATTGAATTCTAGTTTTATTAAATGCACAATTTTTTCATGTTTGTAAATTATCATGATCTAGAACAAACCTTTGTATATGATTGGTTTCCTTTTAATTTATTTGTTAAATTAAAATTGCTATTATGTGTGCCTTCTCCTTATTAAAATGTTGGGAATTCATGCCCATGGTTTCTTTTATTTAAACCCCCTTTTTACCCCTCAAATATGTGTGAGTTAAAATCATATTTAATGGATTGAGATTCCAAGATAGTGGAGGCGGTTCAAGTTAGGAGCTGATGCAAAACCAATCCAAGGATATATAAAGGCGTACAGTTTAGAAGCTGTAAACACAAACCTTAAAAGGTTCAAGGTGTTTCTCCCCTAGGTCAGGGTTATTTTATCAACTGATAGATAAACTAACCATAAGAAAATCTCATAACCATATCCTTTATTTTATTTCTGTCAGTTGCATGGTTATTCATTATAAATGTATTATCGTGATCACATAATTAAATGAATTAACAAGCATGCGACATGGAACCAAAAAAAAAGGATTATGTGTATATATTATCAAGACACAATTAATCACTCAAGTATATCCCACTAAATATTAACAAGCATGTGAAAATATAATAAGAGGCAATTTATGCATAAAGGATAAAATCCATCAATAAAATATTAAATTTGTATAACCTTCCATTACTTTTGTTAGAATCAAACCAATAATTCAAAGTGATTAACTAGACAATGTTTTGGTGCTTTCAATTATAGGGTAATTATAATTTGAGGTTTTGGGTTAACTTAACTTGGTTTACATCAAGGGTTGACTGCCAAAGAAGGACATGGTGCAACTGAGAGGCAAGGGTTGATGAAATATAAAATAATGATTTCAGGATTGGGGAGACCACTCAATGGATCAAGGATCAATGAGTTAATGCAGTTGGCATTTAGAATTCCTACCTAAAATTATTCAAGTTTCTTGACTAATAAAAGTTGGGGTGATGAGAATGGAATATGGATCCTTGCCACTAGAATATCCAAGAAATAGGATATTCTGAAGCCAATGGTGAGGGATATTGGGTTTCGATAAAATAGTGGGAGACTAATGAATATTTATTTATTTATTTGCCTTAATTTTATTAGATAATGTAATAAATTTTTTTTATCTTATTTTTATAAACGAAATTAAAAATGACATCAAACATATCATTGCGATCCAAACCCGAGTAGGAAAACCTTCTTACCAAAACTAATTTCTAGGAGTGGAAAAGGAACCTTCAGGCCATCCTTCGCCATAAAAGGAAACTATATGTGCTGGAAGAACCTTTACCAATTATTATTGGGAATGAGGTGAGTGATGAGGAGCTATCTATATACAAGAAACATATGAATGATGCTACAAATGTTCAGTACCTCAGGCTATCATCCATGACCAATGAGATCTCGAAGAAAAATGAGGAAATGAATGATTATAGTATGATGTATCACCTTAATGATCTATATCAAGAGAAGGAGAGACAAGAGAGGTATGATATCTCCAATGATTTGTTCACTACTAATATTGGAGATTCTGTGCCAGTTGGGCCACATGTAGTCAAGATTATTAGCTACATTGAGCGTCTAGACATCTTAGGGATTAAATTCTCGGATGATTTGTATAGAGATCTCATACTATCATCACTTACCAAGCCCTTATCTTATTTTATTATGAATTATAACATGATTAATAATGATAAGAGATTATTAGAACTTCTAACCCTGATTTTCCAAGTGGATAAGGACATGGGGCGTTAAAAACCTACAGTCCTTATGGTGAATAGGAAGTGGAAGGACAAGGAAAAGGGGCCTAAGATTTATAAACAATCTAAATATCTCGAGCACCATCTAACCAAGAAGAAGAAGATCCAAAGACAGGGCAAGGAAAAGGAGGTAGTATGCTTTTCGTGTGGAAAGTCATGCCACTGGAAGAGGAACTGCACCCAGAGGAAAGGGGAAGCCAAAGGTGGGTTTTTTATTGAGTGCAATCTTTCAATTTATACAAAATGGATATAATATACTGTTTGTGTTGCTCAAATCTATATTTAAATACAAGAAAAAAGTAGATTTTAGAAAAATTTTAGAGGAGAGGAGGATCTGTGAGCTTCCAGTGGTTTGAGGATGGATGCTCTTTCCATTGGTGACTACCACCTTTCATCACCGGCTTGGATGATTTTGGTTTTATGAGACTATTATTATGTACCAAGTGTTACCAAGAACATAATTTCTATATCAAGTTTAGATAAATATGGTTTTACTTTCAAGTTCGTAAATAAATGTTGTTTATTTTATAATGATGACATATGTCCTGGTATGACACATTTAAATAACGGTTTGTATGTATTAAATTACAAAAAACCAAGTGTTGGAAATTGATAACTAATCAAGTTCACATGAATCATATAACACCCAGTTGTGGAATCACTATCTTGGTCATGTAAACAAGTAGCACCTCACAAAGCTCTGTCAAGATTGTTATTTAGACTCTTCTGAGCTAAAATCACTTGATAGATATCACACTTTTTTACCAGGGAAAATGACCAAACCACCATTTGGTGGACAGGGTGAAAGGGACACATAACTTCTAGGATTGGTACACACTGACGTGTGTGGAATATTTCTAGAAGAATCTAGAGGTGGATATTTTTACTTCATAACTTTTATAAATGACTTGAGTAGATATGTATATATTTACTTGATGAGGTATAAGTCTAAGTCCTTTGAGAAATTCAAGGAATTCAAGAATAAAGTAGAGAATTAGATTGGTAAGAAGATAACGAATCTTTGATCGAATTGATGTGGAGAATATATTAACCAAGAGTTCATCAACCTTTTATGGGTGTTTGAGATTCTATATCAACTCACTCCACCTTATACACCATAGTGGAATGGTGTTAGTGAAAGGAGGAACTGTAACTTGTTGGACATGGAAATGTCAATGATGTGTCATGAAAATCTTCTATTATCCTTTTGGGGATATGAATTACAAAATGAATCATACACATTAAAATGAGTACTAGCTAAGGCAGAAAACAGAACCCCCTTCGAGTTATAGAGTGGAAAGAAACCTGTTTGGTCTTATATACATGTATGACAATGCAAGCCATTTGTTAAGGCTTTCTCAGACAACAAAATAGTGAACTAGGGCATGAGGTTTATCTTTATAGGGTATCAAAAGGAAACAAAGGGATACTACCTATATAACCCCTCAGACAAGAAAATGACGGTTTATAGACAAGATGTATTTTTTGAGAGGGAGCACATCCTCAAAAAGGATAGTGGGTGAAATAGTGTCTTTGATGAAGTTGATGCTCAGGATACATAGGAGTTGGTATAGGAACAAGTTCCACAAGTCCCCATGAAAGAAGTAGTTCCTGAAACATAGGTACTACATAGGGGGTGTAGGAGAGGTAAGAGAACCAGAGAGATATGGTTTTATTATCACCGAGGATGGTGACTAATTATTGTTGGACAATGATGAACCTATCTTCTATAAAGAGGAAGTAGAGATCTCAGAAGCTGCAAGATGGATAGAAGCTATAGATTTTAAGATAGATTCCATGTATCAGAACCAAGTTTGGGTTCTGGTCGATGCGCCAGTTGATTTAAAGACCGTTGGATTTAATGGGTATTCAAGAGGAAAATGGACATAGAATACAAAGTAAGTACCTATAAAGTAAGGCTAGTAGCTAAAGGTTTTAAACAGCGTCAAGGAATTGAATAGGATGAAATTTTTTCTCCAGTTTCAATGTTTAAATCCGTAAGAATCATACTTTCCATATAATCTTACCATGAATATGATATTTAGCAGTTGGATGTCAAAACCACGTTCCTTAAAGGGAACCTTCTAGAATATGTATATATGACACAACCAAAAGTGTTTGTGACACCAGGTGATTCCAAAAGTGTTTTAAATTTTTAGAGATCCATTTATGGATTGAGGAAAGCATCCAGTCCATGGAATATTTGATTCTATGAAGCCATAAGGTAATTTATTTTCATTAAGAATGAATGTGATCCATGTGTTTAAAAAACAATTAATGGAAATGTGGTTGTTATCTTAGTATTATATCTTGATGACATATTACTTATTGGAAATGACATACCATTTTTACAGTCAGTTAAGTAACAGTTGAACAAGTTTTTCTCCATGATAGACTTAGGTGAATTATCCTACATTATAGGGATCAATACCATTCGTGATAGATCAAAGAGGCTTCTTGGGATAATTTATAGTACATACATTGAGAAGATACTAAAGATATTTAGTATAGAACAATCCAATAGGGGATTGGTTCTAGTGTTACATGGCATACATATTTCTATGAAAATGTGTCCCCATACACAATAGGATAAAGATTGAATGAGTGAGATCTGATATACTTCAGTGATAGGATTAATCATGTATTCCATGCTATGTACTAGACTTGATGTTTCCAATGCACTGATCATGGTAGGCAGATATCAAGCAGATCCAAGAGAACAATATTGGACTACTGTTAAGGATATCCTAAAGTATCTGAAAAGAACTAAGGATATATTCCTGGTGTATGGAGGAGACGAGGAGCTTATCATAAGAGGGTATGCTAATTCTAGTTTTTAGACAGACTAGAATGATCTAAAGTTATAATCAAGATATGTTTTCTATTCAACAGAGGATCTTTGAGATGGAAGAGTTTAAAGCAGCTAGTTGTCTCTGATTCTAAAATGGTGTCCGAATATATAGTGAATTCTGATGTATCTAAGGAAGCTGACTGGATTCATAACTTTTTCTAGGATCTTGATGTAGTGCCTAGTAGTAGAGACCCTATCAGATTGTATTCTGATAATACTTTAGGGGTGGCTCTTTCAAAGAATCCAAGGTCACATCAATGGACAAAGTACACACTCTGGAAGTATCATCTCTTGAGGGATTTTCATCAGAGGGGTGTAGTTTAAATGAGTAGAGTGTCTATGGAGGAGAACGTGGTAGACCCCTTGATTAAAGGCCTATCTCAGTAGAAGCATGAATATCATGTGAGAGCTAAAAGACTCAAGGTTGTTATCAGTTGGCTCTAGTGTAAGTGGGAGTATGTTGGAGTTGGTTCCCTAGAACCAAATTCTTTGAAATTTATGATAAAATTATATTCATGGTTTGGAATATTAATAAATTCCTTATCACATCATGATTGTTCTTCTATGTAACACAATATGTGATAATGTCCTAAGAGTATATATCACACTAAAAGGTCATAGAAGTTCCCTGCTATGATGAGAACTAGTAAGTTCCATGACAGTATTCTTGAATAAATGTTCTATGGCCAGATGATATTATTTTAAGGGACACAAATGATATAGGCTATCAAGGGTGGAGACTCATAGGACTTTGTGAAACATTCTCATGGTGTACGCCTATAGTAATATCTAGTAGGATATTATGAGAATGATACCCAACAATAGGAAATCTACATTATAAGTGTCATTGGATGTTCCTATCTGTACACGTGTGTAATGGTCCTTAGACTTTAAGATTATTATTAATGGATATTATGAGTTGCACACTTTGATGTTTTGGTGAAAACCGTGATGACATATTTTTGCGGCAAGGTAGGATATGTTGTGTGCCTCATGAGTAATATTGTATTAATGAAGAATATGATAAAGGATTTATCCCTTATGTTAATTAAAGTAAGTAAATATCTTAGTAACTTTGATGGAAATGATATATCCTAAATAAATCTATGTCTATGGTGTTCTCTAGGAAAGTTCTATTTCTAGAAATTCAAAGAACGTGTTATCGAGCATATATGCTGATGAAACTGGAATGAAACCTGCTCTATTGGAGATATTACGATAAAGGGATTATATTACATGGTATGTGTTCTTATGAGGTGTCATGTCATTGTGGAATTAATTTCTTTCTCTATAGGTTCCTTGGCATGTTTCTAGATGCTAACCTTGGACTTTAGGCATACCCATCTAATTCCACTGAGAAAGAGGCCTAGAGGGTCACATACTAAGTGTATCTATAATCTTAGTTAAATAATTTATTATTTAACAAGTCGAATAAATAATATTTCCGGTTGTGGTTTAATAATTATTCAGGTATTCATGATCTCATTTTATTTATTTATCAACAAATAATGTAGTTAGATTTATTTATTTATTTAATAAATAAATAATCATTATTCAAGGTCTAATAAATATTTTGAAGGATGTGAGGAACGAGTTAAAGGGTCTAGTGAGAAAATAATATTAAATATTATTTGATTAAAATAATATTAAATAATATTTGATTAAAATAATATTAAATATTATTTGATTAAAATAATATTTAATTGTAACTTTCAAGATAAGAACATGTCATGGAAATAATGGTATTGATATTATTATTTGATATGGGGTTTTCACATTGAATAATAAAATAAGTAACGACACTTGTGCTAATTATTTATTATTATGTAGTGAATTAAATTCTTAGTTACATATTATTATCTTATTAGACAAGGGGTAAACCACAGGTTAGAGTACCAATTTTGGTTGTGCACAACATTTTGGATAAAAATATCTCAAGCCTTGGGATATCCTTTTTCTCAAAGAATGATCTCAATAATGAGAGAGGCCATGCTCCACTAGATTAGAGAACGATTTGGAAGTGGCTGCGAAGATGATCGAGGGTGGACGATGCAAGTGCAAAGACCTTCCGTGCTAGCACCCAAAGACTCCTTCGGAAACATCCAAATATTCAGAGAGCATGTGTGGATTACCACTAGAGGAGATCTACTCTTGATCTATACAAAGCAATGAAAGGCTCAAAATAGATCTATGGTTAGACACATCAATGAAGAAAGAAAACCTTAAAGGTATTTATTTAATTTAATTAAATTAATTATAATAAAAATATGTCAATCCTCTCTCAAGGTTTCGTGCCTATTTCTTCTTTATCTAAATATTTGATTTTATTATATAGATACTTGCGTGCATCATTATATTGATCCCAGAATAATCATTGTTCATGGTAAAACATAAAGTTGGGCGCCAGCCCAACCGTGCTTCCATTGTGCCTAGAACCTATAGGGGGATCATACATGGATATAAAATTCCCTTGGTTTGTGTACTATGTTAGAATGGAAGCATGAAGAAGAGCTCCTGGGAGTGGGAGAGCTAGATGTGGGCTTAGTATCCCCACTATTTTTCTTAGTTTTTTCTTTTTAGGAATGAAAAAATTTGATGGAGGGAATATTGTAGACAATTTTTTTCCATTTAAGACATAGAAATATGTTAATGAATATTATCAGAGCTAGGTGCTGAGACGATGTGAGATTCTAAGACATTATGAGCCCGAAATTAATTTTTTAAAATCATCAAACATATTTTATATCATCTTCATGAATTTTCTCACAAATAATGGAATATATACTGAATAGAGTATCAAATCAGAAATATGAGTCCATGGTTGAATACATAGCACAATGTTTACCCTAGGAGTGACATAAAGTTGGTCAGTACTGAAAGTTTAGATAAGACGACTGTTGGTGAGTATGTAAAGTGGATTAATTAATTCATTTAATTACCAAGATATATTTCCCACTATAAATATCCTATTATGATAAATCTCTAGGGTTATATGAATAACCATGGGATTTTTGAGAGAAGGTTTCACCATTATTCACTGGTGGATCAAGATCAGATGATGATTAGATATAGGTGGATTGATAGACAACAAATGCAGAAGATCTACCACATCACTAGAAAACACATTCTTCACCAATGATAAATCCATAATTGAGGTAGGGCTCATCAATTTTTATTTCCTCCCTAAATTAAAATAATAATAATGGATATATATTTTATTTTATTTTGATCTATATTTTCCTACACTTTGTATGATCCCTTTGATGAATTAAATTGTTGATTCAATTTATTATTTACTATCCCATGATCTCACTCAGGATTTCCCCACTTTGAAATCATTAGCTGATAATTCTTCTCTAATGATTCTTATCACACATGTTATGTTGTCTTTCCCACATTGTTTTTAATTTTCTTCACCACAGGCCAATGGGATTGCTGTCTAAATTTGAATGGTTGTGTTCAAACATGATCTGATCCCCAGATTCATGGAAGTTGTTTGAATGATGAATGGGATAGTGATTTTTAGATGGGTAAGTTTATATTGTAGGATTTGGTTGATAATTTCTATAGATATGTGATCCAGGACTGAATGAGGTGATTGAAGGAGTGGTGTTCATGTGAGGGCTTCGTGTGAATGTATAAAATTAGTTTTATGACCACTGGAGGCTGGGAAACAATAGACAAAGGAAACTACCTTCAAATTCAAATAGTCAAACAGTGGGGGTTGTGGTGGTGGCCATGGATTTGGTATACGCATGAATGAACTTATCTTTATACAAAAATAACTAACTACAAAACACGTCATTTCAAAGAACACACACCATGATGTCTACTTTATATGGGGATTGTGTTTTTGGGTGGATATAACTAGTGTCATACACCAAGTGGTACCCCCACATGCCATGTGACCTAGTGTTGGTATCCCGGAGTTTATTATGGGAGTACATGGGATTGGGAATGGCTAGAAACATGAAAAAAACTAGGTACTCGAGCTTGGACATGGTTAGGTACATGGGATGGGTCATAGCCTTGTACATGACTAGGTACCTGGGCACGACTAGGATCACATGGGTAGGCCCTGAGTGGAAATGACACATTATGTAGGTCCCATAATTCCTTGTTTGGTGAAATTTCCACTGATATATTTTCATAAGAGACACATCTTGGAAATGAGGCATGACCACACACCGTGTGGACCCCCATACACACCATTCACTTCCCTCTACAACTTCTTTTCCGCGTATATCCTTTATTTGGATTTAGTTTTTTTCCTGAGAGTAGCCTATCTTGAGTTATTTTCCTTGTAAAATGTAATGTTATAATTCATAGTGTATTTTAAGGCATTAAGGGATATTTTATGACTGCGACGCTTCATTAGGAAATGCTTGATGATGTGAGTGATCATGAAGGATCATCAGAGAGAGGACATGGTTGGAAACCCCCTATCGTACTAGAGTGTGGGTCCCCCATACTCATCACAATGGTTTGAGTGGAACTACCTAACATACTTTTGGGTGGGTCTAATATATATCTTTTTAGTGGAACCCTCCTTATGGACTAGGGTGTGGTTCCTCTATCTTATGAGTGGAATCCCATGATGGACTAGGGAATGGGTCCTCTAACTTCTGTGTGGAACTCCCCTGATGGAATAAGGTATGGTTCCTCTATCTTATGAGTGGAACCCCCTGATAGAATACGGAAAAATTTCCTCTATCAATTGAGTGAAACCCACTGATGTACTTAGGAATAAGTTCTCTATCTACTATGTGTCACCTCACTGATGCACTGGGTTGTGGGTCCCCTACATTCTGAGTGAAATCCCTTGAATAACTAGTCCCTATGTCCTATATCTTTAGATTGGTACCCATATAATGAAAACGAGTGATACTATTTTACAAACTAAGTTCCACAAACCTAATTAACTAGGGTGTGGGTCCTCTATTTACTGAGTGAAACCACCTAACACAGTAGGTCATGGGTCCTCTACTTGGATATTTTTCCTCATTGACTATATAGCACATCAACAAGGTGTGGGTCCTCCACATTGTTACTTATTCAGAAACACATGATACTGTGAATCTGAGATAGAATTATTAGAGCTGTTGGAAGACCCATATAACTATGTTGGGATGTGAGATGAAGATTCCCTTTCTCTGTATTCTGGGTTTCTTATATGAGCATATATATATGTTGTTGGGTTTAATTTACCTCCTAATTTGGGATGAGATAAATAATTCTTCCATGTATTCTATTTCTCCCTCTTCATTTTTCTGGGTGTCCTACTAGGTATGTACATACTCACCCCTACATGGTCCTTTACTACACATGTCATGTTCTATACCGGAGAAGGATAGGTCAATAGTGACATTAATAGGATATTTTGGTGCATTTGACCATGTACAGTGGTTGGGGCATGGAGATATAGATCCAGTCTCTCTCAAACTTACTTTAATATAGTTATAGTCAGGTTATGAAAAAATTTATGGGTGGGTGTTTATTTTTCCCCTTACATTTTGGATTGCACTATCGCACTCTTTTGTATTTCCTTGAATTGATTATATGAATGTTTTGTATGACAAACCATGTCTTTATTACACATTAATTCATGATTTGTTATATAATATTACACATAATACCACCTGGAAGATTGATATGTCTATTTTATTTGGGTATTAGTTACATAACATAACATATTGAACATGGGATACAACAAAATTATTGAAAACTTCATTAAAATTTTCATAGAAATCATCGATCCTCTAATACTTCATGGGATAACCTAGGGACATACATAATAAAGGGTTGATCTATAAATTTGAGTAAGGGAATAAAAAAATAAAAACAACAGAAAGAAAGTATTACATGTTATATAATGGTAATTTAAATGGAACATAAAAGGGGTGAGAATCATAAACATGAACAATAAGACATGATTTGGAATGGTAACATAAAGTAAACATGGGAATGTGGCAACAAATTTAAACATTAAATCATAATTATATGTCAAGGATAACCACCATGACATCATAACATGGAGGAAAAAGTATCGTGATAGATTAGGTTACCTCTCTCATCCCTTGAACGACATCTCATGAGACTAAAACATTACCCAATTCATTGAATATCTATTTAATTCCGGGTGCACCCGTCACTTTCATATCATGTACATGCATAAGTGTTACTCACAGAATATTTAATATAAGATCATATTTAATCATATTTAATTAAAATATTTAGGAGTTTGGAATACATAAATTAAAGTACCTAATCAATGGAGTATATTTCTGTCTATATGAATATTGTTTAGTGTAAGTAGATATGGTTTTCATAATAAAAATTCTTGGCATGGAAAAATCACTGTGAAATTTCTCCAGCATAACGTTGGTACTTAAAGATTCATAAAGTGGTTTAATGGGAGATAAAGAGGTATCTAGTAAATTTACACCAAATGGATATTAATAGATACATGAAAAAACATATCCCAAAATCCAGAATTTGATATAAAAGAAATAAAATTATGAATATTCTTGAATAAATGGGATAAGGATAAGATCCCTTACTAAATTTCAGTATTATAACATCTTAGGTAAATGCTATAATGAGAGGGGATAAATGATATGTTATTATTAGGAAATAAATTGGATAGTAGTGAGATATTTATAAATTCCTGAAAATATAACCAACCAAGATTCAAAAGGTTAAATACAAATATGGTGCTTGAATAGAAAAGAAAAAGGGGAAATCTCATACTAAATTTTGGCATAGTAACAACTTAGGTAACGGTAAAAATGGGAGGAGATAAAAAATATCTCATTAAAATAAAAAAGTGGATATTAATGTGTTTTTTATAATGAAATGAAAAAATATAAAATTTGAAATAAAAATTATGGATTAAAATAATGTGCTTGAATGGAAATGTAGAGAGATAGGTCCCTTAGTTTTGGTATAGAAAATCACAGGAAAATTTCAACAGCATAACGGGTGTACATAAATGTTCATAAAAGGGATTATTGAGAGTGAAAGTGGTCTATAATTATTTATAAATAATAATTGAAGTAATGGGGATGTAGAAAAATATACCCATACAAGAAAAAATGGAAATTAATAAGCACAATATAAAAGTGGTTCTTGAATAAAAAGAAGAGAGGGAGATCCCTTACCTAGAGAGGGTGATTACAAAAGATTTAGAGGAACTTCTTAAGAAAATTGTGGAAAATTAGAAGGAATCTAGAGAGGGGATGGAAGAGTAAGGATGTTATCCATATTTTTTAGCATAGAATATTGGGTGATTGGGTGATTCTATATAGGAAAAGAAATGAGAGTTATTTTTTATTTCCAAAACTTAGGTTTTTGAAGATATACAATAAAATTATAAAAAACCATTCCATGGGTTTTTACCATGGGTTATTACAAATAAAAGTGGTTTTAATGATTTTATAAGGAAAAGGGCCAAACACATTAATATATTTTCTTTGGTGATGTGGAATAAAGTCATGTTTACAATGAAATGATTTTAAAACCTTGAAATATAATATCAGTTTTGGAGGATCCATAAAGGGTTTATAAAATTAATAAAATAATATAAAAAACAAATAATTTTAATGGGGAAACACATATTTGTTAATGAATACATTATATTGTATATATTACATCACTTTTGGGTAATTATTATGTTATAATATACACCAAATACTTATATCGTATTTAAGTTTTACCTGAAAATTTGACTATCTTGATTTTTTTCGAAAAAATAACCATTTAATAATTTTGAATTTATAATTCCAAAAAATATATTTATTTTATATAAATAATTATCTATATATGATAAATTAAACTTTAAAATTAAAATCCCCTTTTGTTGAAAATTATTGGGTTTTTTAAAATTACTGTTTTCAAACCCTTATAAAAAGTACATTTGCACATCGTAAAATTATATTATAATTAATATTTAATATATAATATTTAATAATAATATTTTACTAAAATATAATTTATTTCAATTTTTTTTAATTATTCAAAAAAATGTTTTCTTCATTAAAAATATATTTTACCCCAAATAAAATTTATGTTTTAACTTATAAAAAATCTAATTTTTATAAAAATAATTATTTAATGATTTATAAAGTAACAAAAAAATATATAGGTATTATTATATTTATATGAAAAATAATTTATTAATATAATTTGGGTTAATTTATTCCTATAATTTGTAAAATTATTTTTACAATCAATTTACCTATTTTTTTCTTTTACCATTGTAATACATATTTACTATGGTTACTATTCATATTGTCAAAAAATTATATTGAAATTATTTCCTAAATGTAATTATTATGATTATAAATATGGAATAATTTTATAAAAATTAATTCATAGAGTTTTAAGGATTTAATTTAAAATAAACCCACAAGCACGATGTAAAGCAGTTTTTTGAAAAATTCATTTTTCAAGTAAAACATGATTTCACTTCAATTATATAGTTTGTCTTATACATTATATTAATTTAAATTAATATATATATATATATAATATAAAAATTTCATTTAAATAAATTCCCATTAGGGGATATTTTAATTAATTATAATGGAGATCCATTTTTCATTTTAAAACAGTTTTTAGTAAAATTCATTTTTAAGCCAAAAAACTTATACTAAAATCTGTTATAAAGACAATTTAAATGTAATTATTTTAATTTAATAAAAATAAATAATACTTATTTTACCTTGAATTAAAATTAATATAATATTGATACTTTTATATTAATTAATTTATCAAAATAAATGACAATTTTATATAAAAACGTTATTTTTCACTATTCACTAAAAAATCTCTATTTTATGAAAAGTTACTAAATTTCACCCTAAATTAATTTTGATATGATGATATAAAAAATGGATATAATTTTATTAAATAAATTTTATAAATGTTCTAGAAAATAATTATAATATTTTTTCACAAAAATAAATTAAAATCATTTTTGAAGAAAAAATATTTTGAATAACAAAAGGATATTACCAAAAAAATTATTGATTATTTACTAAGATGTTTTAAATAAATTTATGATGAGTAGGAAATATATATATATATTTCATAATGTAATTAATCATAATCATATCCTCAAATTTAATGGAAAGGTTACAATGATCATATTTAAATATTCATTTTTTGTTTAAGTAAGATGTTAGATATTTCATATGCTATCAAAAATAGTTTTCTCTTTTAAAAAGTTATGTTGTTACATTATTCCTCAATTTTAAAACTTGTTCCCTCTCAATTTAAACATGAACTTGATAATAAATGTTTGACATATTAAAATATCTTTATTGAAACATCACATCATAAAAAGGGTTAATAAAGCATCTATTTGAAAAGAGAGAAGGAGAAGTGGTAATCACATAACTAGGTTTCCAAGTAGAAGAAAATTAATGGGAAGTGAAAACATAGCCATAAAAGCGAAAATTAACACCAAGTAACTATTAGAGTGTGATAGAGAACATGGTTATGGTAAATCCAATGACCCCAAAACCATAAATATCTGATGGGTAAAAAGACTATCAATTCAACAGAAATGATCATAATATGAAAATATATTGGTTTTAAGATTATTTTTCTAGAGTTATGGAATAAATTTACCATCTAGAATAGGTAAATAAAGAAATATATTATCCTGAAAATTATAATTTCATCCTTTAATAATTTTCTACTATAATATCATCTTTTCTCCAAATGAAAAATATTCAAGGTAAATTTGTTTTATGCTTGAAGCACTAAAATAATCTTTTAATGGATCACATAATCCATAAAATAATAACAAATCTTTCCTTATATCTTTACTAAATCCAAAATGGTTATCATAATGTAAGATAATAATGAAAATGAATAAACCTTAACACATTAGTCTCTAAAATTCCAAAAAAAATCCAAAAGGTTTAACATAGATTATTCCTTAATTAAGTACCCCTATATCCCAAATAACACAAATAACCTCAAAATTAAAGAATATTTTAGCTTCAAAGGTTGTCTTATGAAATTACTCTTACACCTCCAAAATTATTCTTCTAAAATAATCCTTTATATTAATCATAATTCATATATATACCTCAACCTAATAAAATATCTACTGAAATAATATTAATCACCTCAAAATAAAAAAATGAGTTAATCATGTAATAAGTTTTCCAAAATATCCTTAATTATACTTAACTTCCATCACATAAATGTACCAAAGTGTTATCAAATATTTTAAACATAATATTATTCTTAGATATATAATCACAAGATACATTAGTTTTATCCTAGTATTAAACTCATATTAAGGGTTAAAAATCCATAAATCTTGTGTTTTCCAAAATATCACCTTATCACTAAATCAATTTTACAGGTTACCAGTACCATTAAACATATGTTTAAAATCCTTAAAAGAAAAAATACTATGAAATAATCCATAAAAGTTTCATGATTCTCATTTCTATAAGGTCATTGATATAACAATTCTACTACATAATTTTCAAATAATAATACATAAACACTTCAATCCTTAGGCTTAAAATATTTTAAAATAATAAGTCCTTCCTTATTATAGGATTTAACCCTTGGATAAGGTAATTGAATCAAATAATTCACATATTCTCCACACATAAGAAATTGAACAACTAAAGGGTTCCGTATGATGTAATTTATTCACTTCCATCATACTCTTCATTTTTTTAAACTAGTTACTTTATGTCCTATTTTTTAACACTTACAACACCCTAGAGTTCCTTTGTGAAATTTCACTTGGTGTTACTTTCTACATTTTTACACATAAGAAATTGAATCTTCATTCCTTTATAACCATTGTTATATTAACGTCATTGAGATTTTTTCCTCCTATTCTTTAATATCTTTGGACATTCAGCTATGTTCCAGTTGTTAATTGTGATTTTTGATATATGGTTTTTCATATTCATAATATGTCTTACATGAGCCCCTATCATTTTAGTCATCTCATTTTGTTAGTCATCACATTTCCCGTCACTTTGGTTGTTGACTCAGTTATTCATATTTCATTTCATTGACTAGAATAAAGGGACAATTAGGGATGAGTAATTTTAAACTATTAAACACAAAACCAGAAAGGAAATAACATTAATGGGATAACTTATAAATTAAATGTATTACCTTAACTTATGAATTTAAAAGCTTCAATCTATGTTATCCATGATATATTTCCAAATATAGGCTATTATGGGCATTCTTTCTCCCTTAATAATCATTCATATTGATATTGTAAACTTACCAAAGAATATCCACTAGGAGTTTCAAACATGGTTTGCAGCAAGGCCCATTTTCAGGCAACAGTTCCTAATTGAGTCTAACTCAATGTGGTGTTTTCAGGTTTTACCCCTAGGTACATCTGTTCCAAAGCCACATCTACTTGTATTATTAAAATAGGGATGTATTTTCATGGAAAACACTTACTATATTGTTTAAAAAAATTTGGGATGTTTTTATATGTTTAGTATTATCCCTAAGGATTTTTCTAAAATTTTCAAATCCTAATCCAAAAACAACTAGACTTTACCTTGATACAAACTATGAATACTTGTGTTTTTATTACACATTAATAGATAATTTTTTATATAATATTACTCATAATAAAACCTGGAAGATTGATAAGTCTAGTGTCTTTGGAAATTAGGAACATAATGTAACAACTTGAACATGAGACACAACAACATTACAGAAAACATCCTTAACATGTTCTTAGAAATCACATACCTTCTACAACTACATGGGATAACCTAGGGATATACATAAGAAATGGAGATATATAAATCCCAGTAATGAAATATAATAAAATCATAACATGAAGAAAGTATTACATTTTATTCAATGTGTTTTTAAATGGAATATAAAATGGGTGAGAATCATAAACATGAACAATAAGGCATGATATAACATGGTAATATAAAGGCAACATGGGAATGTGGTAACAAATTTAAACATGAAATCATAAACATAGGTCAAGGATAACTTCCAAGAAATCATAAAATTGTGTAAAAAGTCCCCTGATGGGTTATTTTCATTTCATAATCCCTTACATGATGTCCCATGAGGCTAAAACTTTATCCAAATCATTGTAATGATATATAATTCTGGGTGTATGTATCACTTTTATATAATATAAATACATAAGTGTGCCATAGAGAAAATTCAAAATAGGATCATATTTAATAATATTTAATTCCATGATCAAGGTAAGTGGAATATATACATGGTATTCCCCAATCAAAGGAGCATAGGTTTGTCTAGTTGAATGACCTTGAGTGGAAATAACGATGGCATTCACAATAAAAAGGTTTTTCATGGAAAATCTAAGTTAAATTTCAGAAGTATAACGATGATACATAATGATTAATAAAATGGTTTAATGAGAGAGAAATGAGTCTATAATAATTTTTAAATCAGATGTAAATTAATAGCGATATTAAAAAACATATCTCAACATTATTAATTGAAAATATAAAACATAAAATAAAGAAGATGCTTGGATAAAGAGGAGAAAGAGAGGATCCCTTATTAAATTTCGGTATAGTAATGACTTAGGTAAATGCTATGATGAGAGGGAATAAATGATATATAATTTTTAATAAATAATTTTTTCAATAGTGGGATATTTATAAATTCTTTAAAACATAACCAATTTATATTAAAAAGGATAAATATAAATAAGGTGCTTAAATGGAAAAGAAAATAGAGGAAATCTATTACTAAATTTCGGCATGGTAATGACTAAGGTAAAGGTAAAAATGAGAGGGGATAAATGATGTAACATTTAAAAAACCTAAAGTGGATAGTAATGGTATATTTATAATGGAATTAAAACATTACCAATTGATAATAAAAAGGATTGATGTAGATAATTTCATTAAATGGAAATGAAGAGAGAGAGGTCCCTTAATTTTGGTACGGAAAATCACAGGACAATTTTGAAAGCATAAAAGGTGTACATAAATATTCACTGGAAGGATTAATGAGAGTTAAATGGGTCTATCATTATTTATAAATCATAAATTTATTAATTTGTATTTATAAAAACATACCCAAACAAGAACATATGGTAATTAAGAGGCATAACATAAAATATGTACTTGAATAAAAAGAAGAGAGGCATATCCCATACCTTGAGAGGGTGATTCCAAAAGATTTGGAAGAGCTTCTTGAGATTTTGGTGGAACCTTGGGAGGATTTTAGATATGGGATTAAAGATTAATTAATTTATCCATGGGTTTTGAGTGAAGATGATTGATATATTGGGTGGGTTTTATAGGAAAAGGGAAGGGAGTTCATTATTATTTCCCAAACATAGGTTTTGGATTCTATAAAATAAATAAAAAATTAAATGTTTTATGACCATGGTTTTTGAAAAATAGTTTTTTAATATTTTATATGTCAAAGGTCCTAAATAATTAAAATAATACCCCTGGTTATGTGAAAGTGATCTATATTAACAAACAAATGATTTTAAAACCTTAAAATATAATATAGATTTTTTTAGGATTCATAAAGGATTTATAAAATAAATAAAATAATATAAAAAACACATTATTTTAAATATGAAACATATATTTGGTCGTTTAAACCTTATATGGTATATATTAAATCACTTTTGGGCCATTATGATGTCATAATACAAACTATATACTATACCGTATTTAATTTTTACCTAAAAATTCGACTATCTTAGAAAATTATTAAAAAATAACCCTTGGATAATTTAGATGTTTTGGTTCCAAGAATTATATACAGTTTATAAAAATAATTCTCTAATTATGAAAAATTAAAATTTTAGTTTAAAATCCATATTTATTGGAAATTACTGATTTTTTACAATAACCATTTTTGGACCCTTATAAAATTACATTTTCACTTCATTAAATTATATTATCAATTATATTTAATATATAATATTTAATAATTCTATTTTATTAAAATATAATTTATTTAGAAAATTTTGGAATTATAAAAAAGTGTTTATTCATTAAATCTATATTTTAACCTAAATACAATTTATGTTTTCACGTATCAAAAATCTATTTTTTATAAAAAATCATTATTTAATAATTTATAAATTAAAAAAATATAGGAATTATTATATTTAAATTAAAATATAAATATTCATACTATTAGGGTTACTTTTTTGCTAGACATTTTTAAATTATTTTTACCCATAATTAACCTATTTTTTTCTTTTACTATTTTAATACCTATTTATGATGATCACTATTACTAATTTCAAAATATTATGTTGAAAATTTTACCAAATATTAATTATTAGGTTTAAAAATATCTAATACATTTTATAAATTTTAATTTAGATAGTTTTAAGAATTTAATTTAAGATAGAACCCGCATGCACAATGAAAAGCATTTTTCCGAATAATGCATTTTTCAAGGAAAAAATATTTTACTTTAATTCTATATCTAGTAATATTAATTATATGAATTTAAATTAATATATGTAGATATATAATATAAATATTTCATTTAAATAATTTCTCATTAGGGGTAATTTTAATTTTTTATAATGAAGAAACATAACGTATTTTAAAACCGTTTTTAAAACAACTCTTTTTAAGCCTAAGAATAAAATATATACTAAAATTTGGTATAAAATTATTTAAATTTAATTAATTGATTTAAATATTACTAAATAATACTTACTTTAACTTTTAATCAAAATATAATAATATTGTGAAATTTATATTAATTAATTTATCAAAACAAAAGTCAATTTTATATAAAAACTGTATTTTACACTATTCACCAGAAAATCTATATTTTCATAAAAATTCCAAAAATTTACCCTAGGTTAATTTTGATATTTTGATATCAAAAATGAATATTGTTTCAACAAATAAATTTTCTAAATGTTCTATAAAATAATTATAATATTCTTTCACAAGAAGAAATAAAAAACATTTTTAAATAAAACATATTTGGAAGAACAAAAGGACGTTACCAAAAAAATTGAGTGACTATTTAAAAAGTATTTATCAATAAATTTATGAAGATTAGGACATATATATATTTCATAAAGTAGTTAATATTACTCATATCCTCAAATTTAATGGAAATTTTAAAACAATGTTTTTTAATTAATCATTAGTTGTTTGGGTTTGGTGTTTCATATCACATATGTTATCAAACATAGTTTTCTCTTTTAATAAGTTAGAGAATTATATTTTTACTATATGTGTTACTATATTTTATTATCATTCATCTGCACTTCTTCATAGAGGTGGCTGGGTTCATGCAGTCATGTACTTGGAAAATACCTCTCATTTTAGTTATGCCTTCTCGGTGCTTGTTGCCAGGCCTTGGCCTATGGTGGTGGTCTTAGGGTTTTAGTGGAGTGGTATTTTTCTATCAAGGTGGGCCTTAATGGGTCTGGTTGTTAAAAAAAATTAAACTTTTATTTTCACTAAGGTTCTTATCTAATAATGATTGAGGTATCATTGTTCCTCTATGGGTTAGGGTAACCGAATGTGGTGGAGAGGACTTATTATATGTGGTAAAAATAAGTGAAGAAAAAATTTATCTAAGTGTTAAAGGATTATTAGGTATAATTGATGTTATATTTAAGTTGGGGACTATTTGAATTGTGAATCCTCTTTTTGTATCAAGATATAATTCACATGAAGTTTTAGGTTTAGTTCATCATAAGATGGATAAGGTAGTGTGACATCAATAGATAATAATATAATTTGATGCAATTTATGATGAAAATATAACTTTAATGAAAAGTGGATCTAAGTAAGAGTGGGTATCTTGTATGGTGATATTCTCTATCTTCTAGGTGTAGTAATTCATGTTTTTGATTGTTATATGTTATTATTGGATACTATTGAAAATATGTGATGGTCCACAATTATTGAAGGTCAGTGAAACTCAAATACCATCTAGAATCTATTATATATAATTTTTTTAGAAAACCCACTGAGTTGAAATGTGGTTACTTAATAAGATAAATTCATATGGATGAAAATTTATAAGTTGTAATCTATTTTATTTTGAAGAAAAAAACTATTAGCAGAGTTCCCTTTTGGATGCTGAATGAAAATGAAATCCATAAAAAACCAATGTATTATTTAAATGTTCATTTTTATATTTATTATTTATATACATGATTATATGTTTATTGTAATACTCTATTCATGGTGGTTTATGTTAAATTAATCTTTTATCTTCCAATTCTTATAGTCTGGGAGGTTTGTAATGCCGATGCATATGATGTTGGGAGGGAGCTAATATTCTAATGGAGTAATGGTCCTATTTTCAATGGTTTAACTATTAATAGATTAATTTTTACACCATTATTCACATAAAAAATAGGTATATAATTAAATACTAGTCTATTTATTCCTATATATATTCTATTACTAATGGGGAGAAATAAAAAATATTATATAACTTAATATTTAGAGATATGTTATCATAATTTGAATACATAACTATTTTTATCAATGACTTGAAGATTAATATGGGTCATAACATGAGCTTCAAAAAATCTATAATGCTAAAATATGTACTGAAAGAGTAAATTATAATATAATAAAGAGAATAATTAAGAATCAGTATAATTTTGATTATTTAATTAGTGATGATGAAAAAAACATAAGTCAACTTGAGTATAAGGATTTATTAAGATGATAAAAAATCTAATGAAGTAGATCAAACATCCCTTATGTTCCAAAGGGGATATTGAATATACCATAAACGAGGACCAAAGTATTTAAAATAACACATCTTATAAGGAGGTTAATTGTAGAGTAGATTAGCTAATTATCCATACTTGAGAGAACTAGTTGGATTTCAAATATTTAATGATAGAATGTATATTATGTTGTTTATTTTCATTTTTTATTACATATATTTTTCTAAAAATTTATAATTTTGTTATAAAAAGTGGGTGGATAAGACCATAGAAAAATACATTCATAGGGGTCTGTAATTATTGAGAACCCTTATATTACCATACACTACATTTTTATAACATGAAGGAATGGAACCAAATAAATAAAAATTATCATGTCCTTGGAAACATCACCCTTTTTGGATAGAATATTAGGATCCATGATACATTCCCTATAGGTATACTTATTCTTATTACTTTTGGATAAATTTCACTTACGATTCCTCATAATATAATCAATTATCCCATGAGCTTCATGTATGCAATTAAGTAATTATATATGATGCTAACTAAGAATAACATATATAAATATTGAATAATTTTAGATTAATATTCATTATATGTAAGAGTAATACAAGATTTAGGATAGTAAATGTTTAGTTTCATTAGAGAATAGAAAAATAATAAATTTATTCCATAAAATATTTTCAAAATATCCCACAAAGTTATTCTCTCATTGTACCCTTCTTATACATTTCATACTTATTCACATTCCTATTATCCTGGAAAAAATGGAAACATATGAAATGGTAATCTAAGATTCAAAATAAGGATTAACATAGAAGATACCAATGAGTGATCATATTTGAGCATAAAAATAATGGTATAATATTATGATCATAACTTGATAAATCTATACTTGAAAAAAATGACTCAGAATTCAATATGAACAGACATTTCAACAATATACCAATGGTCCAAAGATTGTTCCTAAAACCCAATGGCTAGCGATATATGTCAGGGAAATAAGAAATATCCTTTTGGAATTATTTCTCTCAATTAAAAGAAAAAAATAGAATTGAAAAGCAGAAACATCAATAGTTAAATAAATATCACAACCTCATCTAAATATAAGGAGACAATATAAAGACAACCAAGAATAAAAATATAAAAATAGGATTACCAAAACCCATCACTTATTAGTCCATGACCACCCACCATGTCCCAATTCACCTACCCTTAGTCAAAAAAGAATGAAAAAATAAAATTAGGGTAAAAATAACCCAAGAACCTTCTATGAAAGCATGAATGTTTCATGAAAAATAGATATATTAAGGGGTTGATACAAATAGATCTTAGTAGGATCCCACTAATAATTCTATGTAATTCGAGTACTAAGTAATTTAGATATGCTAGTTTGGAAAACATGAATTAGAAAATAGGGTTTTATTATTATAATGTAATAAGTTAAATCATATTAAAATTTAAGAAGGAAGATAAAAAAATCCATTAAATCTGGTTATGAGTACAATAAATCTTAAACCATTACATTTTTTATTTCAAAATCCATATAAGAATATCAATAGAAAAAATTTCAAAATTAATTTTTTATGAAATATAAATATTATAGAAGTTTTAAAAACCCTTTACACTCCATTGTCAATAACAAATAAGGAAGATATAAGTTGGTACCATGTATCACGGAACAATACAACATAATAAAGGAGGATACATGGTAAAATAAATTACCTTATATAAATAAAATGGTATAACAAAGAATATCAAATTTAGAAACTCCAGTGATGAGTAACGATTGAGAAATTAGAATCATATCTGAAGTATCAATGTTATGTGTCAATGTTATATTTTATGGGTATTTCCTAGATACATTAGTGATTCCATTGATGAGAAAAAAATCAATCCATGACTGAATACACGTAAATGCTGAGTCTACCATGTGTATAAACTTACATACATGGTGAATATCCACATCCTTAGAGCACATCACTTTCCTGAATACAAATTATATAGGGAGATGCTAGTGAGGATGTGAGTTGAAAAAACATATCAAAAAACTAATGCCTCTCATCCAACTACATAGGTTTCCCATGACCAGTGAAATAGGTGACTTGGATATTAAGCGATATAGATCACAACATGGATATAAAATGAGATGAACATGTATAATAAATATTACATAGAAAACAAGTTCTACATCTCACCCTCACTCTAATCTCCCTCAAATAGTATAACCCCTATTTCAACACCCATCATTATGTGCTTCAAACACCATTCATTAAGTAACAACATACATAATGGGTTCTTCAAGAATTTTTAGAAATAGAGAATTTACTTCATAAAGTTCCAAATGAGCCTTTATAAAAAACCATATTGATAAACCAAGCCTTTATCAATTGTGTAAGACAACACTTTGAATAATAATTTTTAACAGATCGATTCATTCCCATTTTCATTAAAAACCAATTTAATGTTCCTAATGAACCTATAAGCTATGAACATAAAATAACCCTTCAATCCATTTAACATTTTTGAAATATTCAAAAAAATCATCACATTTTATTCTTAAAATAATTCCAAATCACGTTTTAAGGAATACATACATTAAAACTATAAGGCCCCAACCTTAAACATTACTTAATATTGAGTTATTTCAAGAATTCACATTGAGGATCTTTTCAGGTTTAGAGTTTTATAGAATTAGATCATATATCATGCATTACATTCCACTTGTAAACAAGGTGGTTACATCAAAGACAATATTCACTCTTCTCATTAAAGGAAAAATATTTTAAATAAAACATGGATTCTTTCTTGACACTTCCTTAACACTATCATCACATCATGTACCTTTCCCTTGACCTGTGAAAAACATATCAAAAACTTGGGATGAACATAAAAAGCTCAGTAAGGGATATAAAAATACGGAATGAAAACATTAGTTCTTGTATACATAAGAATCAATGAAATCATAATTTACTCATAAAACATAAGCACTTTAACATACATCATGAAATCATAAGATTTATGAATAAATCATATAAATCATAAGACATAAAGGTAACTTGAGGAATTCATAACATTCTTATGTAGAGAGTAACCCTCATGGTTACGTTTGGAATACCCATCACAGTATATTCCCTAAATATATTTGAAGAAACATTCATGTTTACCTCCATCATGTTACCTAATGCATTGGATATCTATATCGGGCTCACCCGCCCTTAGTTTATCATGGAACCACCCGTCTTCATAAACAATGCCCAAGAACCATAACATAATCGTATCATATAAAACATGCATAAAGGGAACACAACATTCCACATTTCAATCACAATATATAAATACACCACATTGATCTAATAAAAGATTTATCAAAACCATTTTCAATACCAAAATAAAGGAAAAGTAAAACGTGGTATTTATTTTTCATTTTTAAAAAATGTTCTCGCATGTAGAGGAAGCCGAAACTCAAATAATGGTCACGACGGTGGAGAAGTCGTTGTCGCCGCATACGTAAGACAAAACATTCCTTTTTTCGCTTAGTAAAATGCTTCATATAAAAAAATTACTTTGGAATAAAAGTAAAAGTCAAAGGGGTTTATACACCATATAAAATAAAGTTGTGTATAAAACAAAATATGCCTCAATGAAAGGAGATTGAGACGAAGTCCCTTACAAAGATGGTATCCTTAGATTAAGGATAAATCAATTACATAATTATGTGTGAAAAATATAAATAGACCCAATATAAGATGATACTAAGTGTAAAACAATCAGAGGTCATACACACATATTCATAGTATGACATAATCAATAAATATAGGTTTAACCCAAAGAATTGAAATTGGGTTAAGAAGTTCCCTTGCAAAAATTCGACAGCCTAACAACATCACTTTAAAATTCATAAAATGAGTTGATGAGAGAGAAAATAATATCTAATCACTTGGACATAAAATTTACATCAATAAAGATATATAAGAACATATCCCAACATAATAATATGTGAATTAAAAGACAAAACAAAAGAAGTATTTTAAAAAGAGGAGGGTGAAAGGTTCCCTTATCGACTTGGGTAATTTTCGAAACGTACACCCCATGAAAGAAGGACTATAAAAAATTAATGTAAATACCCATAAACGAAATTATATTACACAAATATTATAATAATGGGCAGTATATACACCACTCAAAGGAAATGGTGGCAAATTTTGCATAAATCTCACAGGAATAAAAGTGAGATGAAAAATCCCTTACGAAAACTCGACACCCTAACAATGCCACTTAAAACTTCCAAAAATGGATTTATTAGATCAAATAGGGTCTCTAAAAATATTAATATAAAAATTAAAGTATGAGTAATATAAGATAACATCCCCAAGAATAATAAATATGAGCTTAAAAGGAATGACATAAAAGAGAGTACTTAAAAAGAAAGAGAGAGGTAGGATCCCTTACCTCGTGTCTGACTTGACTCGATCATTCTTTAATCTCATGAGTAATAAAATTTAGTTAATTTATACTTTTTTAAGAACCTTTTTCAAGTTCATTATTCCTTTTATATCACTTATTACCATTTTATGAACACTTTGTAATTATTTAGGTTAATAACGGTCATTTTGTCGATCATTGGTACTTGAGTCAAAAATAAACTCCTTAAAATTACAAGTTGTTCATGTGGTAAAATATCCATTATATACAGAATTATATTCATGATGTAGATATCATGTATATCATATATATCCAATATATACATTCATTTATAATATTACATAACATTTAGAGGTAAGAAATGAAATGCACCGTTCATGAAGATGGTAAGCCGTACGTACGCATGAACGCTACATTCATTTCTATTTAGTATTTAATGGAATGAAATCATAATGATATGAAGGTAAATTATAATTCCAGTATAATATCATATATAATATTATCAACTCCATCCTTTACATGTCCCACATATGGCATTATCGAATCAAATCACTTTGAGGGGGCTGTAGTCCGCACTTCCTAAAATGAAGATATCGCGTTTACCCATAATGGAAACCATAAAGGTATGCCATAAATGAAAAATACATAATATTAAGGAAAAAATAAACATATTATATATCATATATAAATATAGTGACATCTTAATGGCCACCATGAAAGGTGTTAATAGAATATGAACAATCATCGTTTCGTGAGGCAGTAATTCACCATCCACAGAAACAATATGTTCTTTAACCATTAAATTAAGGTGTGTGTAATTATAGCTTGAATAATTTTCATAAAAACATACTAGTATATTGGATATACTGGTGTTGTTACAAAATAATGGTATAAAAATAGTTTATGGGGTTGGAGAAGCAAAATAAAACAAAAGAACACAAGTGAAGACATTACCTTTAAATCGGGTAACTCTTCTTCGTTTGAACCAAAAGGGTTTCTTGAAGAGATTTATGTAACATACCAAGTAAGTAATGAATAATATATATTTTTATCTATGTATATTAATGATTAAGATAGTGTTTTAGAGGCTTAAAATGAAAATAAATCCAATCTTAAGCATGGAATACACTAATATTCTTAAAAGATTGTTTTACTGCCTTATGATGGAAAACCCTTTTTAAATATATCTTTTGACAATTTTATAAACTATGTTTGTCAAAATAAACTTATTCTTTATGATTGGGACATCAAAATTTACTTTGTGTGAATTTTTGGTATTTTTCTGACAATGTTCATTTTTTAATGAATAGTGAAAAATACTGCATTTTACATCAAAACTGCTTTTTAATCTAATTTATTTATATGATTATATTATCTTTTTAATTGGTTTTGAAGTAAAATTAGAATATATTTTTACCATTTAATCCAATGTTGGTCATTGGAATCAATTTCACTTTGAAATTGGACTTAAATTGGTGTCAATCTTTTGATACTTATTGTTTCATAAAAACACCCTATTTGCTATGACAACGGGAATTAATTATTAAATTAATTAATGTGACTTATATGTTTTGAATTTTGTAAAATAGAATTCATTTTTGAATTAAGAATATTAAATATATCTTAGGGTGAATTTTTGGTAATTTTCTGAAAAACTTCAATTTTTGATGAATAGTGAAACCACTAAGTGGTACTTATAAAAACTGATTTTCCATTTAAATGAAATTTTGCCATCATTGTGTTTTGAATTTAAAAAATCCTACATACATGGTTTTATTAAGAAGTAAAATGTGGTTCAATGAGATTAAAATAATTTTTTGGTGAATAGTAACTTATTAAGTTTTTAATCGCGATTAGTGGTAATTAGTGTAGTTTAAGGTAAAAATAATGCTTTAATAAAATAAGATGAGCTTGAAACATGTCCTAACCTCATTGGTTGTGTCATGGCCGACCAAGACAAGCCATGGGTCAACTTGGGGACCCCATGGATCCACTTTGGTTGGGAAATGACATAAATAACTTTTTATTTAATGTAAAAGTAAAAATGACACAAACATAATATGTTTTACGAAAACAATTTTTACATGGGGTTATAAAGATCAGATTTTTGATTATAAATAGTCATTGGAAATCTAAAAAGATTTAATACATCATAGTATTTTTTTTATAATTTTTAGACTTTAAATAAATTAAATTATTTATGACATCATGATGATGCAGCGATGACCTCATTATTTAACTATTTAAATAAAATGGAAAGATAATGTAATATCTAAGACCTACACTTGTCCAAAAACTATTGGATGGGAATATTTAGAAGCCTTATAATCTTATCCTCGAAATATATCAATGTGGGACCTTATAAATTTGAAACACTTTTGAAATTAAAATAATATTTTTATGATTTCCAAAAGTTCCCCTCCTCTCCTCTTATAAAAGGCCCCCACCTCTACCTCATTTCACACACTCCTCAAGCCTTTGGCTTGGCCAACCCCTGACCATTTACTCTCTACACATCCCTATCCTCATACTAGAGGATTCCCTTTGGGTAGAATACTTTCAAAGGAAGCATTTAGGCTCAAATCAAAAGGAGTTACACTTTTAAAGGTTATTCATTCTCTCATGTTCATTTGTTTTATTTTGCTTCTCCAACCCCCTAAACTCTTTTTATTTACTTATTTTGTAACAACAACAGTATCTTAAATATAATAGGATTTTTTTATAAGATTTATTTGAGCTACACTCTCACACAACTACATCAAATGGTTAAAGAACATACGGTTTCCGTGGATGGCGAAATTCTGCCTCCCGAAATGATGATTGTTCAATACTCATTTAATACCTTCAAAGGTGGCCATTATGATGTCACTATTTTTATATATGATATATAATATGTTTATGTTTTCCTTAAGCTTCTGTTTTTTTTTCATTTTGGGCATACCTTTATGGTTTCCATTATGGGTAAACATGATATCTTCATTTTAGGAAGTGCAGACTACCGCCCCTGAAAGTGATTTGATTCGTTAATACCATATGTGGGATGTGTAAAGGATAAAGTTAATGATATTATATATTTTATTATACTGGAATTATAATATACTCTTATATCATTATGATTCCATTCCAGAAAATACGAAATAGAAATGGAAGTAGCGTTCATGCGTACGTACGACTTACCGTCTCCATGAACGGTGCATTTCATTTCTTACCTCTAAATGTGATGTGATATTATAAATACATGTATATGCTGAATATATATGATATATATTTTATCCAAATCATTAATATCATTCTGGATATAATGAACCTTTGACCAAATTAACAACATGTAAGTGTAAGAAGTCTATTTTTGACTTAAGAACCAAATACTGACAAAATGAACACTATTAACTTAAATGATTACATGATGTTCATAACATCGTATAAAAAGAATAATGAACTTGAAAAAGGTTCATAAGCAAGTAGAGATTAACTCAAGTTTATTATTCAGGAGATTAAAGAACGGTCGGGTCAAGTCGGATACGAGGTAAGGGAACTTCTTAACCCAATTTCCATTCTTTGGGTTAATCTCCTACTTTCAAATTACGTCATGATATTATTATGTCCTATCTTGTATTTGTACTTTATTTATGTGTAATTATAGTGAATACACATAATAGATCTATTTTATTTAAAAAAATGATCCTTGTATGGGACTTCATCTCAATCTCCTTTCATTGAGGCATATTTTATTTTATACACAACTTTCTTTTATACGGTGTATAAATCCCTTTGAATTTTACGTTTATCCAAAAGGAATCTTTTTTATACGAAGCGTTTTACAAAACGACAAAAGGGAATGTTTTTGTCGTACGTATGCAGCGACAACGACTTCTCCGCCGCCGTGACCATTATTTGAGTTTCGGCTTCCTCTACAAGCCATACCTTCTTTTTAAAAGAAAAATAAATACCATGTTTTACTTTTCATTTATTTTGGTATTGAAAATGGTTTTCATAATGTTTTTATATCAATGTGTTGTACTGATATCTTGTGATTGAAAGGTGGAAATGTTATGTTTCCTTTATGTATGTTTTATGTGATATGATTATGTTGAGGTTTTTGGGCATTATTATGAAGACGGGTGGTTCCATGATAAACTAAGGGCAGGTGAGCCCGATATAGCTCTCCAATGCATTGGGTAACGTGAAGGAGTGAAACGTTAAGGTTTCTCCGAAGAGATTTAGGGAATATACTGTGATGGGTATTCCAAACGTAACCAAGAGGGTTACTCCCTACGTAAGAATGTTATGAATGCCTCAAGTTACCTTTATGTCTTATGATTTCTATGATTTATTCATGATTTTATGAGGTATGTTAAAGTGCCTATGTTTTATGGGTAAAGTATGATTTAATTCTTATGTATATATGAACCCATGTTTCCTTTCCATATTTTTATATCCCTTATTGAGCTTTTTATGCTCATCCCAAGTTTTTTTGAAATGTTTTTCACAGGTCAAGGGAAAGGTACATGATATGATGATAGTGTCAATGAAGTGTCAAGAATGAATCCATGTTTATTTTAAATATGTTTCCATTGATGGGAATGAAGAATACTATCTTTATGTAAACACTTTGTTTATATGTGGAATGTAATGAAAGTTTTATTATCTAATTCTCTAAAACTCTAAACCCGAAAAGATCCTCAATGTGTAATCTTGTAATAACTCAAGATTAAGTAAGGTTTAAGGCTGGGGCCTTATAGTTGGTATCAAAGGTCGATTTAGATAACTTTAGGAGTTATAATTCTATTAAATGATTATCCAATTTTTTTTTGAAATGATATAGCATTTGAAGATTACCTTGTTGCTTCATCTAAGACATGTTTGTTCAGAATGGTTTTCCGCAGAGGAAACAGGGAAGCAGTGCTAGGAAGGCATACAGAAGGAAATAACCTTCCGAATCAGCATCCAGAAATGGTCGGAATTGGAACTGAATAGTTTGTTGCAGTAATGGCACAGTTGACTCAAGCGATAAATGGTGGTGGTATCCATGCACGAGATCAGCCAGATCAATCGCAGAGGAACATGTCAGTGGTGGAACATTTCATGAGGCAACATCCACCATCATTCAGAGGATCATCTGACCCTGTGCTAGCTGAAGGGTGGATTAAAGCACTGGATAAGATTTTTGATGTCATGGGGTGTTCAGACAATCAAAAGTTTAGTCTTGCTATTTACCGTTTGGAGGGTGAAGCAGATCAGTGGTGGTCTATGGTTAAAAATATCAGGGACGCCGATGAGATTGGTGCTCTTGACTGGGATGAATTCAAAGGTATGTTTCTTGAGAAGTATTTTCATAAGGCTGTTCGACTTAGGATGGAAAAACAATTTTTGGAATTGAGGCAAGAGGAAGACTCAGTGGCTGCCTATGAAGAAAGGTTCACTCGATTGGCAAGGTATGCTCCAAATTTTATCCGAGACCTTGATAGTAAAATCAATCATTTTTACTCAGTATTAAAGCCAAAATATCAAGGGGCATTAGCCTATCGTGAGTTTAAAAGTTATGAAAAGCTTGTTCGATGTGCTGAGAAGGTGGAAATGGAGTTTGTCAATGACCAAGTGTTCTATAACAACCAGCAGAAGAAGAGACCGAGGTAGCAGGATAAAGGTAAGAATTCTTCAAAAAAGTCTGATGGTAAGAGAACTAAGTTTTCAGTTTGTGATAAATGTGGCAAAAGGCATGTTGGGGAATGTCTTCTGAATTCTGGAAAGTGCTACCGATGTGGTAAGATGGGACATAAGGCTTGTGATTGCACTGAAAAGGATCAAGTTGAAGGTAAGAACAAATTTGATTTACAGTTAGTGAAATGTTATAAGTGCAATGAGATGGGTCACTATGAAAACGAGTGTCTGACAAAGAGCTTGAGTGATGGGAAGCAGTTAGACTACAAGCAGAAAGGGGTGGTGAAATCCTTTGCAACTACTTCAGCAGATGTCGGGCCATCAAATGAAGTTGTATCAGGTACTTTGTTTGTTTTTTCAGATTATGCCAGTGTGTTATTTGATTCGGGGTCTACACATTCATTCATCTCTGAAACCTTTTCTAGTAAAATGGGAATACCATCTCAAGAAATGACTCCTGAACTTTTGGTAAAAACACCTGGGGGAAATGTTGAGGCAAAAAGAATTTATAAGAATCTTCCTATCCTTATCTGTGGAAAGAACCTACTTGCAAACCTTATTGTTCTACCTCCAGTAGAGTTTGATGTTATCCTGGGTATGGACTGGCTCTCTATTTACCATGCTAAGATTGACTGTAGAGCTAAAGAAGTTTCTTTTCAGAAAGACTTTCAGTTTGTTTACAAGAATGAACCCTTACTGTTGATAACTTATCAAGAGTCCAAGAAACTTGTAAAAGAAGGAAATGAATGTTACCTTGCACACATCGTTGAAAATAAAGGAACTGTTCAGATTAATGATGTGCCAGTGGTAAATGAGTATCCTGATGTTTTTCCTGACGAGTTGCCTGGAATAATACCAGATTGGGAAGTTGAGTTTACTGTTGACTTAGTTCCTGATGCTAAGCCAATTTCAAAACCCCCTTATCGAATGGCACAAATTGAACTTTTAGAGTTGAAGGAGCAATTTCAAGATTTATTAGAGAAAGGTTTCATTAGACCTAGCACATCACCATAGGGTGATCCTGTTTTATTTGTTAAAAGTTCTATGAGACTTTGCATTGATTATAGAGCCTTGAATAACATCACTGTTAAGAACAAATATCCTTTGCCTCATATTGATGATTTTTTTGATCAGCTCTAGGGAGCTCAGTTTTTTTCAAAGATTGACCTGATATCGGGGTACCATCAGCTGAAGGTAAAGGAGGCAGATATTCCGAAGACCGCGTTCCGTACGAGATATGGCCATTATGAATTTGTAGTAATGCCTTTTGGGCTAACCAATGCACCTGCTGTATTCATGGACTTAATGAATAGAATTTTCCATGAGTTCTTGGATAAGTTTGTGGTGGTTTTCATTGATGATATTTTGGTGTTTTCTAAAAGTAAAGAGGAGAATGAAAGACATTTAAGGGTTATCTTGCAAAACTTAAAAGAAAAGAAACTGTATGGGAAATTCAGAAAGTGTGAGTTTTGGTTGCAAAAAATTTCTTTCCTTGGTCACATTGTTTCTAAATATGGAATAACTGTTGATCCTGCAAAAACAAAAGTTGTGGAAGAATGGACAAGACCCACAAATGTAACCAAGATTCGTAGCTTCCTTGGTTTGTCGGGATATTACCGAAGGTTTGTTAGAAATTTTTCACGGTTATCTAGTCCAATGACTAAGCTAACTCGGAAGGGTGTTAAGTTTATCTGGACAAAAGAATGTGATGATTGTTTTCAGGAATTGAAAAGAAGATTGGTGAATGCTCCAGTTTTGGAACTACCTTCCGGGAATGGTGAGTTTGTTATATACAATGATGCTTCATTAAAAGGACTTGGTTGCTTCCTAATGCATAATGATTAGGTAATTGCTTATGCTTCACGACAGTTGAAAAATCATGAGGTAAATTACCCTACACATGATTTGGAATTAGCTGCTATTGTTTTTGCTTTAAAAATTTGGAGGCATCATTTGTATGGAGTAAAGTGTGAAATATATACCAATCACAAAAGTTTAAAGTATATATTCACTCAGAAAGAGTTAAACATGAGACAGAGGAGATGGCTAGAATTAATCAAGGATTATGATTGTACAATTCATTACCATCCGGGAAAAGCAAATAAAGTGGCTGATGCTTTGAGTCAAAAAAGTAATGTTTCATTAACAATGTTGCGTTTGGAACGTGATCCTTTGGTTAAGGATTTGATGAACTTTGGCATAGAATTTGTTGGTGTAGGAAGTCCTTCTGTTTTGTTTCAGGTATCAGTGAGATCATCTCTATCAGATAGAATCAAGCAAGCACAGAAGCAAGACAGTGAGTTGCAGAAAAAGGTAGAGCTGGTTCAGAAAGGTAAGTTTCCTGAATTCAACATTGATAATGATTGTGTTTTGAGATTTGGGAAGAGATTGTGTGTGCCTTGTGATTCACAGTTGAAGAGAGAGTTGTTATGTGAAGCTCATAGTTCTCCGTTTTCAGTTCATCCGGGCAGTACTAAGATGTATAGAGATCTGCGGGAGTATTACTGGTGGGATGGAATGAAAAGAGATATTGCTGATTTTACTGTGAAGTGTTTGACTTGTCAGCAGGTTAAAGCAGAGCGGAAGTTACCGAAAGGGATGCTTCAGCCTTTACCAGTGCCAGAGTGGAAATGGGAGAATATATCCATGGACTTTGTTGTTGGATTACCAAAGATATCTCGAGGTAATAATGCAATCTGGGTTATTGTTGATCGCTTGACCAAATCTGCTCATTTCCTTGCTATACGAGATACTTTCTCTCTTGATCAACTTTCCCGTTTGTATCTTAAAGAGATAGTCAGGTTACATGGAGTTCCTCTCTCCATTGTATCGGATCGTGATCCCAGGTTTACTTCTAACTTTTGGAAAGGCCTTCAGAAGTCATTGGGTACTGAATTAAATTTTAGTACAAATTTTCATCCTCAATCAGATGGGCAGTCAGAACGAACAATTCAGACATTGGAGGATATGCTACGAGCTTGTTCTATGGATTATCAGGGAAGTTGGGACCAACATCTTTCTTTGGTTGAATTTTCATATAATAACAGTTTTCATTCCAGTATACAGATGGCACCATTTCAGGAATTATATGGGAAGCGGTGTCGAACTCCAGCTTTCTGGGATGAAGTGGGTGAAAGGAAGTTGATGGGACCAGAATTGGTAGAAGAGTTGGCAGAAATAGTTCAGCTAATTCAGAAGCACATGAGAATAGCTCAGAGTAGGCAGAAGAGTTATGCAGACAACAGGAGGAAGGATCTCTCTTTCGAGGTAGGTGATCATGTTTTTCTCAAGGTTTCTCCATGGAAAAGTGTGATGAGATTTGGTAAGAAAGGAAAGCTAAGTCCAAGGTTCATTGAACCATACGAAATTCTGGAGAGAGTTGGATCAGTTGCATACCGAGTGGCTTTACCTCCGAGTTTATCTCAGGTACACAATGTTTTTCACGTTTCGATGTTGAGAAAGTATATGCCAGATCCATCTCATGTTTTGAGTCCAGAGGTAGTTCAGCTGGAAGAGAACCTATCTTATGAGGAACAACCGGTCCAGATTCTTGACCACAGGGAGCAAGTGTTATGGAATAAGGTGATTCACCAGGTAAAGGTTTTGTGGAAAAACCACACGATTGAAGAGGCAACATGAGAATCTGAAAATGCAATGAAAGATAAGTACCCCCATTTATTCGATAAGTAAATAAATTGCTGGGACGCAATTTTCTAAAGGGGGGAAGGATGTAACATCCAAAGTAAGTAATGAATAATAGATATTTTTATCTATGTCTATTAATGATTAAGATAGTGTTTTAGAGGCTTAAAATGAAAATAAATCCAATCTTAAGCATGAAATACACTAATATTCTTAAAAGATTGTTTTACGGCCTTATGATGGAAAACCCTTTTTAAATCTATCTTTTGAAAATTTTATAAACTATTTTTGTCAAAATAAACTTATTCTTTATGATTGGGACATCAAAATTTACTTTGTGTGAATTTTTGGTATTTTTCTGACAATGTTCATTTTTTAATGAATAGTGAAAAATACTGCATTTTACATCAAAACTGCTTTTTAATCTATTTATTTATATGATTATATTATCTTTTGAATTGGTTTTGAAGTAAAATTAGAATATATTTTTACCATTTAATCCAATTTTGGTCATTGGAATCAATTTCACTTTGAAATTGGACTTAAATTGGTGTCAATCTTTTGATACTTATTGTTTCATAAAAACACGCTATTTGCTCTGACAGCGGGAATTAATTATTAAATTAATTAATGTGACTTACATGTTTTGAATTTTGTAAAATAGACTTCATTTTTGAATTCAGAATATAAAATATAGCTTAGGGTGAATTTTTGGTAATTTTCTGAAAAATTTCAATTTTTGATGAATAGTGAAACCACTAAGTGGTACTTATAAAAACCGATTTTCCGTTTAAATGAAATTTTGCCATCATTGTGTTTTGAATTTCAAAAATCCGACATACATGGTTGTCATTAAGAAGTAAAATGTGGTTCAATGAGATTAAAATAATTTTTTGGTGAATAGTAACTTATTAAGTTTTTAATCGCGATTAGTGGTAATTAGTGTAGTTTAAGGTAAAAATAATGATTTAATAAAATAAGATGAGCTTGACACATGTCCTAACCTCATTGGTTGTGTCATGGCCGACCAAGACAAGCCATGAGTCAACTTGGGGACCCCATGGATCCACTTTGGTTGGGAAATGACATAAATAACTTTTTATTTAATGTAAAAGTAAAAATGACACACACATAATATGTTTTACGAAAACAATTTTTACATGGGGTTATAAAGATCAGATTTTTGATTATAAATAGTAATTGGAAATCTAAAAAGATTTCCTACATCATAGTATTTTTTTTATAATTTTTAGACTTTAAATAAATTAAATTATTTATGACATCATGATGATGCAGCGATGACCTCATTATTTAACTATTTAAATAAAATGGAAAGATAATGTAATATCTAAGACCTACACTTGTCCAAAAACTATTGTATGGGAATATTTCGAAGCCTTATCATCTTATCCTAGAAATATATCAATGTGGGACCTTATAAATTCGAAACACTTTTGAAAATAAAATAATAGTTTCATGATTTCCAAAAGTGCCCCTCCTCTCCTCTTATAAAAGGCCCCCACCTCTACCTAATTTCACACACTCCTCAAGCCTTTGTCTAGGCCAAACCCTACCCATTTACTCTCTCCACATCCCTATCCTCATCCTAGAGTATTCCCTTTTGGCATAATCCTTTCAAAGGAAGCCTTTAGGCTCAAATCAAAAGGAGTTACACTTTTAAAGGTAATTCATTCTCTCATGTTCATTTGTTTTATTTTGCTTCTCCAACCCCCTAAACTCTTTTTATTTACTTCTTTTGTAACAACACCAGTATATTAAATATACTAGGATGTTGTTATAAGATTTATTTGAGCTACACTCTCACACAACTACATAAAATGGTTAAAGAACATACGGTTTCCATGGATGGCGAAATTCTGCCTCCCGAAACGATGATTGTTCAATACTCATTTAACACCTTCAAAGGTGGCCATTATGATGTCACTATTTTTATATATGATATATAATATGTTTATGTTTTCCTTAAGCTTCTGTTTTTTTTCATTTTGGGCATACCTTTATGGTTTCCATTATGGGTAAACACGATATCTTTATTTTAGGAAGTGCGGACCACCGCCCCCTGAAAGTGATTTGATTCGTTAATACCATATGTGGGATGTGTAAAGGATAAAGTTAATGATATTATATATGTTATTATACTGGAATTATAATATACTCTTATATCATTATGATTCCATTCCAGAAAATATGAAATAGAAATGGAAGTAGCGTTCATGCGTACGTACGACTTACCGTCTCCATGAACGGTGCATTTCATTTCTTACCTCTAAATGTGATGTGATATTATAAATACATGTATATGCTGAATATATATGATATATATTTTATCCAAATCATTAATATCATTCTGGATATAACGGAACTTTGACCAAATTAACAACATGTAAGTGTAAGAAGTCTATTTTTGACTTAAGAACCAAATACCGACAAAATGAACACTATTAACTTAAATGATTACATGATGTTCATAACATGGTATAAAAGGAATAATGAACTTGAAAAAGGTTCATAAGCAAGTATAGATTAACTCAAGTTTATTATTCAGAAGATTAAAGAATGGTCGGGTCAAGTCGGATACGAGGTAAGAGAACTTCTTAACCCAATTTCTATTCTTTGGGTTAATCTCCTACTTTCAAATTACGTCATGATATTATTATGTCCTATCTTGTATTTGTACTTTCTTTATGTGTAATTATA